>CM024706.1:35462977-36720477 GCA_014182895.1 Angophora floribunda | reverse complement strand
CATTTAAATAAAGAAACCACGACAAGGCAATTGTGTAAGAAACCTGTTGTAACTACAGGCCCTGAAATTTCTCGGGTCTTCTTCGGCTTCCAAGTCTTAGAGAACATTCCTCCAAGGTTTCCTAAGAGCTTTTCCCCCTGGGATTCACCAGAACAATGTATGGGTGATCATTCAAAATCAAGATAGAAGTTGCTTGAGAAACAATATCGAGGTGTATCTGGATGAAGAACAGAATGCAGTATAAAGAAACTGATAAAGTACCAGGCAGCAGAAAACTGCACCCATATTTTTCTAGATCATATTCTTAGCGTGCCAAGTTCACAATAGGTGAATATTACCTTGCTCAAGTCCTTATCTGTATCGGCAACCATTTCGTGAGTCCTCCTGATCTGCTCGCCCTGATGATGCAACATGTCAAGGGTCCTCGTGGCATCCTCTCGTATATCCTCAGCAATCTTAAGGCAGTTGTTGACAGTACTTGTAGTCTCCTCTGCCTTGTACGCAGCGTAGTTCTCCAATTCTTGCACGCTCTGACCCTCTAGTCCTCCCGATTCACGAAAGTCGTCCTTATACTTATCCAGTGCTGTTGATGAATTTGAATAAGAGGATGCGGAGGAGGAAGCTCCTCTTCGTCCCTTATTATCATCATCGAAAGGACTGCTCCGAGATTTGGCACAATTAGCACGGGCTCTGAGTTTGCTCGCCTCGAAGGTTTAATGGTAGATTTGGTGTCGGATTCGGTATCGGAATCGAAAGGATTTGTTCCTGAAGACGGAGGGTCCACAGAGTTTTGCTTGGAAACCTTATTCACCGGTGATTTAAAAAATCCGAACATTTTCAAAGATCAGAAGAAGGCGTCTTCCTCAATACGGCCACGCAGTCAATGGTGAAAATTCCAAGAACCTGACAAAGCGAAACAACAAGAGTTACTCGCAAAGCTAATTCCAAGAATCCAAAGCACATCTTCATGATGGGGAGACACGAACAGAGTGGAAAGATAACGGTTCACGTCAACCCTGTTTGCAAAAGTGAAAATGTCCAAGCCCTAGGACTCAATAAAAGGGGTTTGCTTCAAACAAGACGTCTTCATGGACTAGACAGAAAAAACCAACGAAAGAAAAAGGCTCAGGTATGACCCAATTGAATCCTCTCCAGAGATGGTGCACTAGTGCAGACAAGATCAATCACAAATACATCGAGGCCAGTAAATTAACCGCTAATGCTCCTTTCGAAGAATAGATACTAAAAGCACCATTACTTTAAAACGGAAGCCATGAATCATCTCATAGATCAAGGAATTGCAGAAGCTCCAACTTCTCATTCTCTGTTCCCTCAAAACTACACAATGCGGGATAATCCATTCACTTCTCTCTCTCTCTCTCAAAATCGATCCAACAAATGCAGAGTTTGCCCACACACAAGAACACACATCCACCAATGCAGAGAGGGGAAAAGAACATCAAGCCGTTACACTAAAGGAAGAATTAGAAGATACGAACGCAAACGGGCAAGAACAAGAATCGTCAGGAGATCAAGAAACAAGCAACTGGGTCGTCACCTGGTATTCGGAGAGAGGCTTGGGTGAAGAGAACTCGAAGACGGTCAAGAACAAGTCCCCCCCAACACACGCAGGAGACCCCCGAAAATAGAAGAAAGAAAGAAAGAGAGAGAGAGAGAGAGAGGAAAAACCGCTCCTTTTTTTAGGAGGTCTGCAAATGAAACTGGGAAGACAGAGAATGCTCGTGAAAGATGACGAGGATCCCTTTCTCTCTCTCTCTTCTCTCTCTAACAGATCGAACAAATGGGAGGCGCAGAGGAATGGCAGAAGGAGATGGCACTGCCATCATGGCAGGGAGTGCTATTTTTGCGTTCGTCATCCTCATTTTTTGGACCGTTGGGTTTTCGGCTCCTTTTTGAACTTTTGTGCCTTTTCTCCCTCTCTTTTTTTTTCCCTTATCTTAAATGTTTTGGGTTAATACTCTACAGTGGCGATCCCTATTTTGTTCTTTTCTTCTTCTTCTTTTTAGTGTGGAATATATTACTAAAAACTTCAAACCATGTGCGTCACTTATTTACCTAAAATTAATTTTTTATTATAAAAAACTTTAAAATGATACATTTATGACAATTTTATTTTTTGTTAGTTATAGTTAAATTTTACCTTTAAATTACCGAGTTGAATAATATATTGCAGTTGACGAGTGTACCATTTTAGAGTTTTATCCTCTGTTTGTCTTAGATGTATCATGTTTGTGTTTTTTTATGGTGTTGTTCCAATTTAACGGAAGTAATGGAGGGTAAATTTATTATAATGTACCAGTTTAGAAATTTTTGTGGTCAAAAAATTAGTTTAAGATAAACTCATTATAGAGATATTGAATTGAAATTTTCGACGTGTTAACTCTTTTTCTTAAGGACTAAGCATGATTCTACAGAGTAGGTTGTGACCTTTTGGTAATTAAATTTGCCCTCAATAATTGATGGCAGTAACTTTGTCACTTTGGACGTTGAGATCTTACTTGTCAATAAGTTTAGCTAGATCGGCATTTCATTAGGATTGTGTCGTGTTGATTTATGTTGGTCCAATTACGTGTTTTTGCGCGAACATGATAAGCCGATATCAATAATATGGGAAAAGAAAGCACAATGAAAAGAGGCAGCGAAAAGGCAATCGCTTCCTCTCCTCTTTGTATTTGTCTATGGCTTTTGCAAAAATGGGTTGTGGCCTTCCCAAAAATGAAAGCGAAAAAAAAAGAAAAAAAGAACAAAGAAAAAGGAATTTTTTCAGAAGATGTTGCTAGGATGTTTGTCCCCCACCACAAGGTTCCCAAGTTGCGAACACAATTGGGACGTTTTCCTTCTTCTTTTTCTTATTATTAGAATGGATTTTTGCTTAGTAAATATTTTCTGCAAGTCCAATAATTGGCCATATGAAAGCAGCCGAGTGGTAATGCTTTGTACATTCTGTGTGTCTGTGTGTGTTTAAATAGGGTTTTCAATGAGAAAGCGATAGGTTGTATTAATAGCTGTAATTGATGAATGCTCATTTATTTTCTCGGTTATTTAAAATAATCAACCTTTCCTTTTATTAGGCGTTCATTAGTAAAAACATCTTCAGCTTCGCCGGACCAAAAAATAAAGTTCGTAAAGTTCCAGCATCCACAGATATTTTTTGGGTACTTCTTAGGTATATTAAACAAGGACAATACATTATTCAAAGCACTGATCACGTATATAAGGATACAGAAAGTGTGTTGAAAATTCTTCGTCACTTAATGAGTGTCTATAAAGTACTCATATATAAAATCTATATGTTCAAAGTTAAGGAATGCATGAAAAAGAAGATGACACTCACATGAAGTCAAAATGCTTAGATTCGTCTTGATTTCATTGTTCCCATGATTTGTTTAATTTAATTTATTTTTTTCCATTTGGCCAGTCCACGTTGAAGCTCAGATGACTGAACGGTTCGTCGAAGCCGTGGTGGGATTCGTGGCTCGTGCGAACGCAAATATCTTAGCTGATAAAATATCCAACGGCTCCTCAAAGTTCACTCCGTACATTATCAACCGATGAGAAGATCGAACAAGGCTCGCGTTTTGAGAAACGACGATTCGGTCTGTTCTTCTCTTTTGTTAAACATCATCCTCTCCCTGTTTTTCTATTTTGACTCGTGTCAAACGTGGAGGGGAAGATGAAACAGCGAAGACGCAGATGGGCAAGCTGCCCACAAAACAACAAGATACAACTAGACAGAGAATGTGCACCTCTATCTCTCTCTCTCTCTCTTTCTCTCCCAGTTTTTTTGCTCATCGTTCAGTTAGTCAATACCCATTTGTGTGCTCTCATACGATAGAGGAACGCAGTGCGCGAAGAGGGCAATGGCTGCTTCCCCATTCTCAGCAAATTGCACCTTGCCCAAGTCGATTTCTCATTCCAAATCTAGGCACGGCTCTAAAGGTTGTGACTTCAGAGCCAGAGTGACTAAGTTGTTCTTTTTCCAACACCCACGTTTGGTTTGTTCTAGAAGGAACTTCCATGTCAGAAACGTTGCGAGTGACCAAACGCAGGAGCTCAGAGAACCCCTCGCTAATGAAGGTTAAGTAACTTTTTGTCTTCTTCTTTTTTTATGCTGTGTAGTTGATGGTGCATTTGTTGCAATGAAGACTATCAACATGTAGCCTTTAGTTAGTGATTGCGTGCGCACACAACTGCTTATGATTTTGTTTTAGCTTAGTTATTCTCTGCTCATTTCCTGGTGTACTTCTGGGTCTCCTTTGAATTGAGTAGAATATTGATGGTTTAGCTTCCAATTAGCACTAAAGAGTTGCTTAAATGTGCTGACATGTTCTTTTTAACTGAAGTTGCCTTTTTAAGATCTGTAAATTGAAGCCTCTTGTTAGGTTCTTGTGCATGGGCAATGTGATTCGCTACACGGTTCATCATGAAAAACAAATAGATCTCAGCAGTGCGAAAAATGAAAACTTAGACTTGACCATCCAACACCGCACGAAAGGCTTTCTTTTTTATGACCAGAGGAAAAAAAAGGTCCTTTCTTGTTGGATAGATGGGTCGACCATCTTTCTTTTCCTCTAGAGGGAACTTTAGATATATTGTGAACACTTAGTCAATTTGTTGCCTTTGGCTTTACTTCTCTTAGGACGAGTGACTCAATCTTACTTGCCTGGTTGTGTTTTAGGGTGTCCTTTGTCCTTTGGCTTTTGTTTGCTGAGAAAAGTCACTTTCATATGTGTACTGGCCAATCTTGTCCAATGTAGTCCTAAAACTTGTCTTTCGCTGTGGAGTTCCAGGTACACTGGATACTTTTGTTCCAGATTCAGCATCCATTGCCTCAAGCATCAAGTACCATGCGGAGTTCACCCCGTCTTTCTCTCCAGAGAAGTTCAAGTTGCCCAAGGCATATTTCGCCACTGCAGAAAGTGTTCGCGATACCCTTATAATAAACTGGAATGCTACTTATGATTATTACGAGAAGCTGAATGTAAAGCAGGCATATTATCTGTCTATGGAGTATCTACAGGTTTGTGGTGAAATATGTGCTATATTGTCCATCATCACAAGCTTCGGGTTTCGAATGTTATTTGTTCATGGATTTGAAGGAAAATATAAATTCTCCAGGGCAGAGCACTGCTAAATGCAATTGGTAACTTAGAGCTTTCCGGGGCTTATGCAGAGGCTTTGAGAAAGTTGGGGCACGAATTAGAGGATGTGGCTAGCCAGGTAAGGCCATTGAATGACCTCAACTAGGCCATGCTGGGGTTTGGTCTTTCAAGTACTGTTGGCAACTTCCAGTATCAAGTTTCAGTTAGGTTTTCTTTTTGGCCAAACTGTCTCAGTTGGTTCATGACATCTAATTTCCGCTGTCTAATGCCATGGGGCATCCTCTATATGTTGCAGTGTTCCTGATCTGTATAGCTAAAACTGGCATCCATTAATTACACTTGTCTATGTCTATACCCAAAGTATGCCACATTGATTGTGTTCCCATCTTGGGTACCTCATCAAAATGTGAAGACACTACAGATAGAATAATGTGCCTAAAATTTGAGATTCTATTGCCAGTTTCACATAGCCTCTCATGGTTGTCGAATTAATTTACTCTGCCTCACCTATAATCTCTTGCTAATAAGCTTTACATTTAGTCAGTCTATCTTTAATACCATCATTGTTTTCATTTTGCATACCATACTTCAGGGATCTAGATGATGGAGATAATCTGATCACTCATGCACTGCAATTGCTATTCCAAAAGAAATGTCATTTTGCCTGGTGAGTGTTGTCTCTAGTTAATATTCTCAAATGGATGATACCAGGAACGAGATGCTGCACTTGGAAATGGGGGGCTAGGGAGGCTCGCTTCCTGCTTTCTTGACTCTCTAGCCACACTCAACTATCCTGCTTGGGGATATGGGCTTAGATACAAGTATGGCTTGTTCAAGCAGAATATTACAAAAGATGGCCAAGAGGAGGTTGCAGAAAATTGGCTTGAGGTACGAAATTTTTTTATCTTTCCACAAGCTAAAGCAAGTTTTCTTTGAATAAAGACATTGCTCAAAGTATCACTATGACAGTGGCTTGAATTTGCTTTTTGTTGACTACTAACTGTTCCTAGCAGATGGGAAATCCATGGGAAATTGTGAGAAATGATGTTTCTTATCCAGTGAAGTTCTATGGTGAAGTCATTTCTGGAGCTGATGGGAGTAGAGAATGGGTTGGGAGAGAAAATATAATGGCTCTTGCCTATGATGTTCCCATTCCAGGATACAAAACTAAGACCACCATCAATCTTCGACTTTGGTCCACAAAGGTTGCTTCAGAAGAGTTTGACCTGCATGCTTTTAATGCTGGAGATCATGCCAAAGCATATGTGGCCCTAAAGAATGCTGAAAAGGTGCAAAGGATACTTTGTAGAACTTACACCTCCTTTAGAACTTTATATGTAGAACTTGCACAAGGACAAGGTGTCTAAAAAGAAATTGTATTCATAAAATTGGCAATGTTTAGAGGTGTATCTTTCTCGTGGATTCTGCCGTCACCTCACTGCATAAGTAGGAACTGTTTTTCTGCTTTTTACCGGTCAATTTATTCTTTAGATGGTCCATATAACTGAATTTTTGTTGTAATCAGATTTGCTATGTATTGTACCCTGGGGATGAGTCAATTGAAGGAAAGACTCTTCGACTGAAGCAACAGTACACCCTCTGTTCTGCTTCTCTTCAAGATATCATCGCCCGTTTTGAAAGAAGATCAGGAGATATTGTGGATTGGGGGAAGTTACCTGAGAAGGTTGCTGTCCAAATGAACGACACTCATCCTACACTCTGCATCCCTGAACTGATAAGAATATTAATGGATGTGAAGAAGTTGAGCTGGGAAGAAGCTTGGAACATCACTAGAAGGTATTACATATCACGACAGTGTTGTGATTTTATAGCTATTTATCTGCATGCATCCGCATTGTAAATGCGATCATCGTTTCCTGATCACTTCAGACATTCAGTTTTCACAGCCATCATGTTTCTGTCAGGACTGTTGCCTATACTAACCATACTGTTCTACCTGAGGCCCTAGAGAAATGGAGTTTGGAGCTTATGCAGGATTTGCTCCCTCGACATGTTGAGATCATCAAAAAGATTGATGAGGAGGTAATTGTAGAAAGTCCATATTACTTGACTATGGCACAACATGAACCCCCATTTTAAATCCTAACAAACTTCTGTTTGTTGAATGGTTTTTGCTGTTGACATCGACCCAGTTAGTTCAAACTATAATGGACGAGTACGGCAAGGAGGATCTTGACCTGCTGCAGCAAAAGTTGAAAGAAATGCGGATATTAGATAATGTTGAATTGCCCGGTACAGTTCTAGAATTACTAGTTAAACCAGAAGAAGATCCTATTGAGGAAGTTGATACTGCCATTGAAGAAAGTAAACTAGTTGATGAAGTAGATCAACCTGAAGAAGAGGATGCTACAGAGGAGGAGAAGGTGACTCCTGAACCTGATCCAGTATTGCCAAAGATGGTTAGGATGGCCAATCTCTGTGTTGCTGGTGGCTTTGCAGTAAATGGTGTCGCTGAGATCCATAGTGAGATCGTAAAGGAGGAAGTCTTTAATGAGTTCTTCAAGGTGATACTGTCAAGAAATTTTTACCACACTGTTATATAGTTTCTCAGTGACTATGTTTCTTCATTAGCTTCTTCTGCTCCATGGTCAAGTGATCTTTTTGTTACTGTTTTCTGGCATGACATGGTAACAGTTATGGCCAGAGAAGTTCCAGAATAAGACGAATGGTGTGACACCAAGAAGATGGATACGTTTTTGCAATCCAAATTTGAGTGAAATCATAACCAAGTGGATTGGAACGGATGACTGGACTATTAACACTGAGAAATTAGCTATCCTTAGAAAGGTAAAGGAGTCAGACAGACCTTGCTATCATTTTGATATTTTATGCTTCTATTCCAGCAATCTATATCCTTCAAGAAATTAGATTTGCTTATTGAGGTCATGTGTGAAAAATGGCGACATTAGGTTTAATGAAAGTAGCTGTGCGATTCCTTTACCGATGCTTGGTATATTTGGTCGGTCTATTTCATATCCCTTCAATTTTTCAGTCAAATGTGAGATAATAGCAGCTTTTCCTATGGTACATACTAAAGTCTGCCTATGAAAAGGTCTATATCATCTTCCTTAAGCACAAATTTCTTGATCATCATATATGGTCTGCCATTTGTGTACAGATGTAAATTTTCTTATGGTGATAGACCTTTTGGATCAAATTCTTTTAAGAAGTTCATGAGAATGGTGGAGTTGTGAATTACTATGAAATAACTGGCTAGTCATGTACTTAATCTTGACAGCTGGTGTGTTTTATCCTCAGTTTGCTGATAATGAAGATCTCCAATCAGAATGGAGGGAAGCCAAAAGAAGAAACAAGATTAAGGTCGCAGCATTTCTCAAAGAAAAAACTGGATATATAGTCTCTCCCGATGCCATGTTTGATGTCCAGGTTAATTCTTCCTCTAATTTCTTTCTGCATCTGTAGACAAGCTCTGGGGGAGATGCGGCTTTTGCCCTCTCTTCTACTATTAGTGGACTCTAGCACAGAAAGGCCTACTTATGGCCATCTCTCGTCCCCCTGCCGGTGGGGAATCTACTTCGGGTGTTGCTTTGCTGCTGCTTTACCTCATGTCGGCCTGTACCTTCCTTAAGTGGCTCTCCCAAAACACATCTAGAACCAGCATAACTCCTTCAGACTCTTCTTGTTGCCTTGGCTACTTGGCATGCATGACTCTGCTTTCAAGATAGAACCGGGGGCCCTTTGTTTGAGTTGTAGTAGTAAGCTAATTTCTGGAGCGCAATTGAGGCAGCAGAATCAACTCACTGACCCACTAATGCCCTTTTTAAAGGGGTTTTTTCCTATTTCCTGACAATAAACTGGTTTTTTGGGGGAAAACGTTTAGCATCCATAAGGTAGTCCTAGGGAGTTTCTGTATATACTTCCAGACCTACAAGAAAAGTAAGAACATGAATTCTCAGGAATCATGAGTGAAAAGGACTAACAATAGATATGTAAATGACGAAGGGGTCATGGTACTCTCCAGCCTGCAATTGATCTGGTCTTGCGACAGTGAACATTTCATAGGTGGTTGTCTAACTGTTTTAATGGGTAGGCTAGACTCATGTCTCAGGAAACACTAGAGATATACTATATTGCTCCAAACATGCGTATCCCATGCAACTTATCAAAATGTTATTTTCAAGGCATGTATGACTGTCCATATTTCAACAGTTATTTAATTGAGAGATCTTGATTATGTATGTTCAGGTGAAGCGCATACATGAATACAAGAGGCAATTATTAAACATCTTGGGCATTGTCTATTGCTACAAGAAAATGAAGGAAATGACACCTGAAGAAAGAAAGACCAGGTTTGTTCCTCGGGTCTGCATATTTGGAGGTAAAGCATTTGCCACATACATCCAAGCTAAGAGAATTGTGAAGTTCATCACGGATGTGGGGGCAACCGTTAACCATGATCCTGAAATTGGTGATCTCTTGAAGGTGATTTCGTGTATTGGCTACATTTAGTGTATCGTTTGATATTTGCTCAAACTAGTCATAGAGTGGTTGGTTTCTTTCCTATTGGATGTTGAATACAATCTTATATTCTGAAATTGATTGTATCATTGTTCATCAGCAACATTTCATCTATGCAGTGGAATAGTTAGTTATGTTATGGACATCTAAGTGCATGTATGACATGTTCATGCTTCAATCTAGGTTGTCTTTGTACCAGACTACAACGTCAGTGTTGCAGAAGTGCTTATTCCAGGAAGCGAGTTGTCACAACATATCAGGTATCTTATTTTAGTATAGTTCTCATAGCTTGAGGAAGAAAGTCATATCAAATCTCAAAGTCATATCAAATCTCAAAGTGCCAGTCCATGCGTCTTTGACCTGGACTAGTGGACAATGCAGACATTAATACTAGATCCCAATAGGTGATAATCACCTATTGCCTTTTCCATATTCATTCTGAATATAAGTTCTACATCATTTCAGGTATGTTTCGAGAGAGATGAAAACATGTGTTAGAATAATTATCTAAATAGTATAGTTGATGGCAACTCTCTCTGCTCTATAGTACTGCTGGAATGGAGGCCAGTGGAACCAGCAACATGAAGTTTGCAATGAATGGGTGTGTCCTCATTGGAACCTTAGATGGGGCAAATGTTGAAATAAGACAGGAGGTTGGAGAAGACAACTTCTTCCTCTTTGGGGCAAGGGCACATGAAATAGCTGGGCTGAGGAAGGAAAGAGCTGAAGGAAAGGTAATGTTATGACAGTAGGAAATTTTTTTGCTTAATGATGGGATAAAGAAATATCAATGGGAGATGATCCCACCATTACAAAAGATTATTTTCTGACTGGGTTACTGTCACATAGACATTGCCTACACGAATCTAATGATGGTCAGAAAGATATGATCTCACACTTTGATAAGAAGCATCATCAATGATCAGCTTTTCTCTCTCTTTCTTAATACATATGATCAATTGTGACATTTTCAGTTTGTCCCCGATGCTCATTTTGAAGAAGTAAAGGCATATGTGCGGAGTGGGGTCTTCGGTCCCTACAACTATGAAGAGTTAATTGGATCATTGGAAGGAAATGAAGGCTATGGGCGTGCGGACTATTTCCTTGTGGGCAAGGACTTCCCCAGTTACTTAGAATGCCAAGAGAAGGTCGACGAGGCATACAGAGACCAGAAAGTGAGTAACAAACAACAATTGCTGATAATAACTGCTTGTTTCTGCTCTCTTGTTGAAGCTTTGTCTACATTCGCTTGATCAGAAATCATATGCCAACATTTGTCTATCTATGCATAGAAAATTAAAGCCCATCTTACATCAGTAGTAGTTTCCTTGTGTGATAACGTATCCCTTCATTGCTTCATGTCATACCTTAATCTCTTTCTTGTCGATCTCTATTAAAAGCCTATGAAGCAAGATATTCCGAGTGTCGTATAACTTTTGGATCTAAACATTCTTGTATGAGATTCTTCGTGAAGAGATCCCTTGCTTCTCATGACTGATCTAATTCTATGATGTGTGCTTGAGCAGAGATGGACAAAGATGTCGATCTTGAACACGGCTGGATCATACAAGTTCAGCAGTGACCGAACAATCCACGAGTACGCCAAAGACATATGGGGGATTGAGCCAGTTGTACTGCCATAAATTACAGTATTGTGTTCCACTGGTAAAGTGCAGAAAGTAATTGCCTTGTTGCATAATCCCCACTCTAATACGAGAATGAAGTGTTTGGTAAGAGAGAATAGTTGATTTGCAAAGCCATGTCCTCATATCACTGTAAATCGTAGAATGACAAGCACAGTGAGGAGTCTATACGGGTAACTCTCATATTGCTGAAGCCTGAAAATTACACTGATATCTTCACAATCCTCAGGGACTCCTTTCCTGGAAGCTACCTTTGTCGAGCTTTCGAACTGTTGATCCTACTTATAGTGTAGCGTCATGTTACCGAATCCATTAGAAGTCTCTAATGAAAGTTGGTTGGATTGATCATTTCTCCTATATAACGAAATAGGAGTGTCCCAATTGTAAAAGAACATACAGAGAGGGAGCTGACTGCAAAATACAAAAGTCCCGACCTTTCGACGGTAGCCTATCGTCCCCTAGGACCGGTTCATCCCACCGTAACCTGAAATCACTTGTATTCCACTACTGTCTTGCCTCTACGTCGAATGAGCTTTTTTCCGGGACGTTTTCCATTAGCGTGAAACATCATGAAAGCAAGATCAGAGTAGCATAAATCTACTAACTTTAAGAATTAGACGTGCTAGGAAATCGATGTTCTTCTCATCAAGGTCCCTAAGTAAAACGGGAATTTCATCTTCATTAATACAGAAGTACTGATCATAGTCAGTTGTGTTGCGTAACCTGACATTGGGTGAGAGGGGGCTCCGGCTGAGAAGGAAAGAGCTGTTTTGGCCATTAAATCAAAGCAGGAATTTATCTTCGTTAATACAAAAGTCCTAAATCTATTACACTTGTGTTAACTCAATCCTAAATCTTTCAATTTAATTAGTTCAGTCCTAAACATTTATTAATTTGCCTATGTAGTTTATTCGACCAATTTTAGTCAAAAATCACTGATGTGGATGCCAACCGTCCTATGGTGCGCCGAAGCTAATGTGAATAATTTTTTCGGATATTTTTATTAATTTTTTATTCTTTTCCTTTTCCTTTTCCTTTTAATAAAAAATTTGGGGAATTTTTTTTTTTTTTTTTAACAATTGTCAATGTTAACACTAGCCAAGTCACGTTGGACAATTAGCATTCACGTCAGCAATTCCTGCTAAAATTGGCTAGATATATTATTTTGGCAAATTAATAAATGTTTATGATTAAAATGGCCAAATGAAAGCTTTATGAGTGAATTTTGGTAATCGTCCCAATGAAATGGATCTCACCTTTGGCTAAACCACATAATTATGTGTGTGATACTTGATTATTTCTATTCTTTTGAGAGGTTGATTTTGCATACACGTAATTTACTATCACTTTTACGAAATTACAAATTAATTAATGGAGTGCACTGAATTATTAACTTATTTAGAAAATTACCATTGCCAATAAAAAAAACTATCCACCACAGACAAAGACATAGATAATTTCAGATCAAGGAGTTATAGTATTTTCAAATTACCTAACTTCTTCCTTGTGTTTTTTTTTTTTAATCAATGTTAAAACGTTGTTCAAACTTTAAAGTTGGCGTAATTTTCTGGAAGGTAAAACGACATATTTCCATGCTTAGCGGACAAATTTTCTAATACCACCCCTAGAGACACCGTTCTAGATATTGCTAGAGGGCCACGTCATCCATCTACCCAATCAATGACGGCGCACGAAATGCCATGCATTCATCGTCTTCCAAATAAAAAATAACAAAAATGTTATCACTTACAATATTTTAAATATTTCGCATCGATGTATTCCATGATCGATTAGGTGGACGAATTATGCAATCCTCAGGGATCACGTCTCATACCCCGACTGTATTGACAACACCCGACCAAACGGAAAATTAATTTTGATTTTTATGATTAAACCCACGGCGGGAAACAATCCATGCAGATTATTATAAGCATATTTTTTTTTTATGTGGATTATATGATTCGGCTAGTCAAGCAATTTGCAGCTTGTGGGCATCGAAAGTCACATCTTTCGGGTCCTTTTAAAAACTTCTTGACAAAGGTCTCGCTGTCTTACCAAAATGTCATTTTCTATCTTCAACTAGTCAAAAAGTCTCAACATGCACCGATTTTCTTTTTGGTAGCTTGCAAGTTTTCGCCAAGTTCCTTATTGGTCCGATGCTATTGAGTTGGCTCTCGCAAACCCCCCTTTTCGAGTAAGCGGAATTTGACAAATTCAAATACCATCGAATTAGTAGCGACTAAAGAATGATGCCGGATATATAAAGATCGATTCATCAAAATTAATTTATATGATCGAAGCATACGTTGTAAGTCACTTACCGATACATTAGAAAACAAAAAGGAATATGACTCATTTATTTAAATGCTGATCACTATGCAAATTAATTTTGTAAATAAGCTTGAATTATACCTATCGTTACTCCGGAAAGGCTACTCGAGAGGTGGGTCATCCTCATTAATGCTTATCTTACGGAGCCCAAACACTCTAATGAGATTCTACATCTAGAAGGGTTAGGTTCAGACGACTTTTTTTACTTAGAAAAACCTGTCTAATTTTTTAAAGATGGTGATGTGAACATGCCCGAATCTCTTTCGAGCGCCACGTTCCGAAGGGCCACTCAAAACGGAGAGGATCTTCAGGGTTTATCCTCGAGAAAATGCCCGTGAATCATGAAAATTGCTGCAAATGATCGTGTGGTGAAGGGAAGACCTTGCGAAACCCTAGATGATCCCCTCTCCCCATCGCTCGTTGATGGTCTCTACCGTACGAACTCATAAGAGGATAGCGATTTCATGCGCATCGAATTCGAAGGCCTGTGCCCCGGCCAGAACCTATCCCGAACTACTCACCACATGTTAAGTTTTCTAAATGAATCGATCAATTCATGAGATTAATAAGGGAAATCACACTAGGGAACATAACTTTAATGTCTAAAATTCTGAAAAAAACCCTCGTATCTCAAAAGGCACCTAAACTCTCCGTTGATCTTCGCCACCACCTCCTGAGTCGTCAGCCACCATCTCCACTTTCACGAGCGCTCTTCCCACTATCAAGCCAGCGTCCACCGCCCGCCCCATCTTCGCCTCTCTCTCTCGTCTCCGCCCTTTCTTTGTCGTGCTTGCATGTGGGATTGCTCGAGCCTGAGGATGACTGCCACAACCTCGATCGAAGGTCGTCCACATAGGCCCAAAGAAGATGTTGAGGAGGTGTGGTTCATAATCTCCATCAATATGATGACGTGAGGACAAACGGAGATTCAAGAGCCGCCCTAGTGGGCTGTGGGGGCAGGGCCCTCAAGTCCCTAGAGAGATTGTATAATTTGAGCCGCTTAATCCCTTAAATAGATACTGAATATATATAATGTCTTTTTTGTAATTGAGGAATGTAACAAAGAGATACGAAATGCTAATTATAATATAATTTTTTACTGGATATAGCCCTAAATTAAAATTAAATCAAGATAAAATCATTTTTCTCAAATTCTCTTTCTCAATTTTACTCTTTATTTTTTTGTGATTGTGCGTTGAATCTTAATAGAAGGGACAACGGTCAGTCACGATGAGTGTGGCTATCCACCTATAGCAGTGATGATGGTAGGTGGTGGAGAGTGGGCATGTTAGGTTAATGGATTATCAGAGATAGGGAGTTAGAAAAAACGAAGAGGGCAAATTTGAAAAGTCAAATGACAATCTTGTAAATAATTACGCAATTTTATTGAGTTAAAGATGCAAATTGTAGTTTTGAAGGTAGAACTATACTTGCTTTTTTTTTTTTTTTTTCCGGTAACTATGCTTGTTTGTTACTGAGTGAAAACTTATGCATTATTTCTGGGATTTTCACAAACAGCGTCGTTTTCCCTAAGAGAATTTCACTAAATGCATTTTCGAAACTTTACTTTATTTCCCCAAATGAAAGCGCAAATGAATGAGACTTTTCGTTCTACAGAATAAGACCTTTTCTAGGAACTCAATTTGAGATATCTTTTTTTCCTTATAACATATCTTTTTTCATCCAAACCTTTACGTAATTTCAATTTCAGGTCCCTTTCTAGGTGTCAAAAAACATCATTTCACTTATGGAAATGCCACGTCAGAGTAATGTCGGATCGAGCCGTTGATTCTCGGCGATCGCTTCGAATACAAGTGAAAAAGGTTAAACGAGTGACGTGACGTGAAGTTAACAAAGTTTACCCTGCCGACGGATGGCGGAGAATTCCATGCAGACGAAGGTGGTGGTCCCCACCGAGACTCTCCCACCAGCTGACGGCCGACGGATCTTTACGTACGGGGCACGCAAAGGGAATAACGACCGTCCGATGGGAAAGCCCAGGAGACAAAAGTTGAGCGCGGGAGGCGGCGTAGCTTCCAATTACCGCACGTGCCCTATTTAGCGGACTGTCTAGTCATCTGCCGCGTGATCTTGTAGTGTCGAACTCAATAAGGATAGTTCGATAGACTTGATTTTCAGAATTAATTGATGTTAATGCGACACTGTTAGCTTAAATAATTATTATGTTTTTAATCAAGATAGGATAAATTATGAGTGACGAAATAAGTTGCCTGATCTAAATATCCAACAATATTTGTCGCATCATTTTTTTTTTCACTTACGAATATCACAATATTTTACCAAATCAAATATGATTTCGTCTCAATATTTGTGACTTGCATTATTTTGTTCTGAGCATCATTCTTACTTTAATATATAGCTATAGTCTATTCATATGCTTTTTAAATAATCTTACTCTATACAAATTTTTTCACTCTTTGGACTTTTTTTGCATAAGTGCGCGTGCATATTGCTTTGCTTTTAATTACTATTTAAATCAAGTGAAATATTGAACTTTCATATGATCCATTGGATAATCTTCTTATTTGGGGAAGCATGAAAAGTTCATCTTCCATCAGTTACCATCCAAAGTACTTGTCGCGTCTGTTTGTGGGGCTAAGAGAGAGAGAGGCAATGAAGTAGCACGATGGAGCAAATTAGTGGAGATGATGAGTAAATTTCATATCACGATAATGACCTTTAAATATATTAAATAAAGGATTATATTTTAAATAACACGAATTTTTTTTTATGAGAGCATTTCATGGAATGCCATAAGAAAATTCCATTAGCTAAAATGCCGTTAAATAGTTTTAAATTATCATATAGTGGAGTTTAAAAGATTTGAAGGTTCATAGTTGTTAATAAATCATTGTCAGGTCAACAGAAAACTCGAATGAAGGGGTTAAAATCAATCACGAGCTTTACTGTTTTCAGTGGAAACACGATTATAAATTTTTGTAATCATGTCGTAGCAAAGCAATGCTGAAAGCGAATGGACCACGTACGAGTGATTATTGCATATGATGTATTGGCACAACAAATAAAGTGCAATTCCACTTCAAAGGACCACATCCGTCGGTCCTTTACCTAAAGGACACGAGGCAAATTCAATATAAATGGAAAAAAGCTCATCACACTATATATTATTATATAAAAGAATATCACTTGATGGATATATAGGCAGATGAATATATATTTATATAAAGGAAAGGTGGGTAATTGTTCTTTTCGAATCCTGAACCAATACAATGAAATTAAATTCAGCTTAATTCATGTTAGATTCCTCGCCATGATGTATACAAAACTGAGTTCTTTTTGCGCAACGTGCGCTCCCCCACATGCGATTCACAAGGGGCATGTCTTGGGCCTCGACAATACTAGGAGTCTTGTCGACAGTCCCACTTGTCCAGCTGCCGATGCAGCATCGGGCATCATTGTCCAATCAATCTAATCTTTGGAAATTCTGTAATTGCAAAAATCGGCAACCCCACAATCAAGGAAAATCGAAAGGAGAATCGAAACACTTTTGAGTTCAATCACTATAAGCGACCGCGTTCATAAACAGTGACATTAAAATCGTAGTACAAGATTTGCTAAATTCATTGCGGCATTTGGTGTGGGACAAATTAGAACATCCGAGAGAATAATGACAGTTGTTTCGAGACGAGCGTATGAGTCATAAGAAAAAGTAATAAACAATTCAATCTAGAATAAAGTCTAGGGTTTTTCCTCGACTTCATCTATTGCCATTTAGCCAATTTAGTAAAATAAATTATCTAATACGCGCTCGGTTGTCACCAAACATCTCTGGGGTGGCTCCAATCATAAAGTGCCAAGGGAACATATGTCGACGTGTTCGTTTAGTATCGTAGCAAGTCACATGGTTTTTCTTTTACGATAATGTTCCAATCGAACGTGGCCAAAGAATAAGATCGCGAGGCGGACTGGAAGGACGCAAACCTTCCACGTCGAAACCGCGAATAGGTTGCATTGCATGCGTCGTTGCTTCCGGGGACAGATCTCTTTGCCCTACCTACTTAAAAAGCTCTTGAATAGCCACGTTGCTTATGCAATGACCTTCCTTCTTCAATTTGGAGGTATTTTTCCATAACCAGATTCGTAACACGGGTCAAGAAAACAGTTTTTTTTCTTCTTCTAATAGTCAGACCCTATATTATAACTTAGGATTAAGGTTAGGGTTAAATGTCGTTCAGCCCATTTGACCTCGAACCGTAAAATTCCGTTCTACCCTTTTTCCTATTTCGAGATTGCACGTTACTTATGTATCTTGCAAGACCTTTTGGACAGGAGAAGCTGTCTTCGACTTCAATTTTGAGATCGAAAGGAGCGGTTGGAAATGAAAGGGTACAGGAATTTGTAGGTGTTCCTTTTATTAATTTAGCGCTCGTGATTAAGGGTTATCATCTTTCCTTCTTTTGTAATATGGGACACGTGTTGCTAGACGGTGATAATAGTTGAATATTATTATCTCGTGGATTGGGACGTCCACTGATCGCTATCGAGTGAATTGAATTTCGTTAGATGGCGATATTTGCTATTACGCGGTATCCCTTTCGAGTGAGATTTCTCGTTTGTTTCCTTCTGCGAGACATTTTTCTTGTGTCTTTCTTTGTATTATTAAAGATAATGCCTTCGTCGATGGCATCTACCAAACGTATAATCAGTTTTCATTTCGATTGAGAATTCATTATCTCATCTTATTTTCTATCATATTCATAGAGAATAAATTAATTATTCGGAGAAAAGCTTCGTGCTTGGTTTTATATGCTATGCCTTAATTCTTAACTAATGATATCCGGACCTTAAATCAATTTTAGAAAATACCGAACTACCTTGTAGTTGGTCAAAAAATCATCAATCCTAAGCAATGGATACTTATTCTTAATTATGACCTGATTTAGTTGCTTGTAGTCAATGTAATGATGCATTGATCACTAATTCTTCTTTACAAATAGGATGGGTGTACCCAATGGGAACTCGCTTGGCCTAATAAATCCCCTATTTAGCAGTTTTTGTAACTGCACTTTCAATTCCTTCAATTATGCCAAAACCATCCTCTACGGGGCTTTCGATATGGGCTTAGTCCTAGGAATCAACTCAACGATATTTAATTTCTGGTGGTAGTCCTGATAATTCCTCAGGGAATGCAATAGGAAATTCTTGAACCACACGGACCTCTTCAAGTTTCGTTTCTTCCTCAGTTTGGTCTTTCACCATGGCTAAGTATCCTTGACATCCCTCACCAAGATGTCTACTTGCCTCTATTGCCAGACTGAGAGTTACCGAAGGGTTAGTCTTGTACCCATAGAATTCAAAATTAGGTTCATAGGGTGGATTAAATTGAATTATTTTCCTATAACAATCTAATTTGGTTTACTATTTACGAAGCAAATCCATTCCACCTATAATGACATCAAAGTCATATATAGCCATCATCACTAAGTCTATCACCTAAACTTGTCCACCTGTAGAAATCTAACAGATTTCACTGCCTAACATAGACAGCACTGCTCAGAGTACTAAAAGCAAGACCAAGTTGGATTCTTGAACCCTCTTAAGGGATCTATTTTTTGTCTTCGATTTAGCAGAAAATGAAATCCCGAAGTCACATCATCCACATTAATTCATCTAATAAGAAATTTTTGAAGGTTTATTTTTTCGACCGCTCTCCTTTCAAATAATTGCCCGGCTTTTCTATCAAGTAAGAGCACGCTTTGTTCGAAAATTTGAGATAAAGGAAGCTTTGATTCTTCATTAAATCCTGTATAAACAACATAAAAAATTTAAAATTAAGAGTGCATTTATTTTGTTGAAAATTTCATGATAAAAGAATGTTTCATATGAATATGTTTATTTTTCATTTACTTGATGTTTTAAAAAAAAAGAAGAGTAATTTCCTTCTTATCAAAAAGTAAAGTGATTTTTTTCCAACTCAAATTTATTATTTTCAGTTCATGAAAATCGTTTTTTTTTTGTAAATTCATTAGTTTTTAGTTATTAAAGCGTTAGAAAGTCGAAAAACAATATTCGGTGTTAGTTAATTTTCATAAAGGAGTGAGCACCGAATTAGGATTTAGTTAGTTATTTTTTTTTTTGACGAGTAAAAGATTAGACAGGAGGAGCCGGGGCCCACTCTCCCTGTCGGAAAGATCGTATCGCTTCCTCAAAAAGCTCGATCTACTGTCCCGCCATTCATGCGCGTGGGCCCCCACTCGCTCTATCTATCTAACGATGGAATCAGACACTGTTGCTGCGAAGTAACTCACTGTACTGATACTATGTCTTGACGGGACATAGCTATCGACAACCCCCCTCTTCCCCTTACCCCCCCTTCCTCTTTTCTTTTCCCGTCTGTCAAAAAGAGCGCTTCCAAAAGCTACGCGTCCTTTCCAACGCTAAAATAGCCTCCCTCTCCCTCCCTCCCCTCCCTCCCTCGCAAACCCTAGCTCTCTCCCTCTCTCTCCCCTCTCTACCTGCACTGCCACTTCAGGATTCTGAAGGCCGACCCTCATGGACGACAATGAAGACCAGCGCCGATCCGATCCGTTCGCGGAGTTCACCGCCATCTCCGCCGGCTGGCCCCACCTCGGGCCCGACTCGGACGGCCGCTACTTCTTCGGCGGAGACCGGGACGGCGCCGTGCTCGGCGAGTTCGGATGGAACCTCCCCTCGGGATCTTTCGGAGTCCGCGACTGCTTCGGGGACGTCGACCAGATCATCGCCACGGCCGCGGGAGAGGGGCCGGTGTCGGCGGGGACGGGATCGTCGGGGCCGCCTCGCCGAGGCTTCGACGCAGCCTCGGCCGCCGGCGGGACCGCAGGGGGGGACGCGTCGACGACGTCGAACAGGTCGGCGTCTTCGGAGTCGAGCGAGGATCCGCCGGAGAGGTCCGCGGCCTCAGGCGAGAGCTTGCTGGCGCCAGAGAAACCGTGAGTATCGTAGGGTTTTTTTATTTTTTTTGCTGTTGTGGAATGAATCGGAACTAAAAGATTGCAAACTTAATCTGAAAACCGCGAGTCTTTCGGGTGTTCGGAAACCGAGAATCATATCGAAATCGGAGCCGGAATCTTCTTCTTCCTCTGATCGCGAGCCTTCCGAACCCGGTGCAACTCCACGCTTGCGTCAGTACGCTCTAGAAGCGCATGCGAGCGGTGGTAGGAAGGAAGGGGCAAGACAGTTTCGTAATTTCGAGCAAGAACGGAGGGCTATAATGGGTTGGGGGGGGTCTGTATTAATTAATTAGGTGAGTGTGTTTCCTTCGACTTCGGCGGGAATAGCGTGCTCCGGTTTTTCTTTTTTACCTTTTGTTCTTGCTTTATATAGGAGCTTCGTACGAACGATTCCTGGTTTTCTTTTCTTAACGTAATTACCTCTCGGGCATTTTGAATTGTTCTTCCATGATATTCTCGAGTGGATTTTACGGAAGTGGTGGTGGGCGGGGGAGCGATCATCGACATCGACATCTCCACGGTCCCTTTTCGCGGGCAAAAGGACAATAGGTTGCTTTTTGAGGGAAGAGTTGACTGAGCAGAGCGATCGAGAAGCGTACAGACAGAGCACTTTTGCGCTCGATCTCCGAGGCAGATTTGGTTGTCTGTTCAGTGGGCGCCTCGTGGGATCCGATTGGATTATACGATGTTTTCATCATATGTTTCAGTCATGCACGATAAAAAAAAAAAATGAACAAGTAATAGATGCATGTGTCCTATGGACATGTGATCCCGGCGGGGTGGAGGGGAGCTAGGTTTTCCTGACCATGGCTTGGCTCGGATCATGGAAGACAGGTTCAGCTCCGACGTGAATATGTCACTGAGAAACTGCAATGGTGTGTGTCGTTCGTGTGAATATTCCATTCGCAGTGCTATTTCTCAGTTCATGGAAACCCTCGGAGGAAAACTGACCGACAAAATTCGGCTGACTTCTTCATGTTCGTATATAATTAGCCAAGAGATTGCACTTTTTTCGGTTTGACTGCTGGCATTGACATAAGCAGCATCGGAGCATTTACATAGAGTATTAAAAGCATCAAGATTTTACTAAATTTTTCCCCCAAGTGAATGAGGGCTTGTGGTTCCAACGCAGGTTGAAGGTTAGAGATCTTGAGCTCTCTCCTTCTAAAGAAACAACCGTGACATCCATCTCTGTATGGTAGAGCAACCTCCATGCCAAGACACGGAACATTTAACTCTTACCTTCTTGGTGTTGAGGGATCTAGAGTCTCAATCTTGTTATTTATATAGCAAGTTTGATCTACTTTGGCTGGATTTACAAGATATTACATGCTGCTTATTTCATGTGTGTGTGTGTGGCTTATTTAGTTATCATCATTTGTTTTTTTTTATCGACGGTTGATGTGCTTCGACAGGAATAAAGTTCGAAAGAAAGGACAAAAGAGAATAAAGCAGCCGCGATTTGCATTCATGACTAAGAGTGAAGTTGATCATCTTGAAGATGGGTACCGCTGGCGAAAATATGGACAAAAGGCTGTCAAAAATAGCCCATTTCCAAGGTATGTTGATTTCCTTGTGCTTTCTGAAGGTGCCCAAGCTTATATGTATTTTAATCATGATACTCTCCTTTTGGTCTGTCTTTTGATGTGGCTTTGAGTGAAAAAAAGAATCTCTTTCGGTCAATGCTTTTGCCGGATATTTTGGTATCAGTCTAAGATCCTTCTCAGAAGGCGCACTGAGAAAGTGCATTTTGCCAAGTAAAACCGGTATTCAAATCATTTAAATTCTAGTTAGTTTCTGTGCGAGGTCTTCACTGCACTTTTCTTTTCCTATCCATTGTGTGCAAAAACCTAGCGAAACCCTTCCAAGTTTTATCACTATGAGCTTGGAAATGGGAGCTTGTCTGATTTTGTTCATTTACTTCTTGAAACACTTGTGAGGCATCTGATCTTGGCTAGCGTATCCGACTTTAGCTCTCTTTAGGATCTGAGTTATTTGATGAATACCCACAGTAGAGAAGCAATCTTCAGTTATTTGATGAATACCCGCAGTTAGAGAAGCAAATTAAATTCGAATTTCTCTATTAGCTTAATTGATGATGCAGTACCGTTGGTATTGCAGTTTTCTTGGAAAGTTTTCTACTAATAGAAGTCCAATTAATACTATGTGTGCGGCCACGGGATGTCAAGACGACATGATCTTGAGTTCATACTCCTGAGTATCAACAATGCGTTGCCCTATCTTCTTTTAATTAAATGGTCTCTCCACTTTGTAATTATCTGATATTAGAGGGAGTATTTGAGTTGAGGTTCTAACTCAGTAGTGCAAAAGTATCTGAAGGAAAGGCAGTTCACATTGTCATTGTGCACAAGCACTGCAGTACTTATCAATAATAACACATTCCAAATTCCACCAATTCTGGAAACCTTGTTTATCTAAGAATTCGATGAAACAGCAGTCAAATCATATTGAATTCTAGTTTATGTTTAGATGTCGCAAACCTGTTACTGTACTAGTGCTATTTTTGTGCTCATGTTTTGTTCATTCATGTTCATGCGTCCTTCAAATTTGGCAGACCGGCCATGAACTCGAGTATGCTTATACTATTTCTTATGCTGACGTAGGCAGCTGAAAAATTGTCTGCTGACTAGCCACAATGTACCCCACTGGTTCGTCAAATGTTCTGAAAATCTGCAAATTAAGAACGAGTTTTAAGCAGATTGCTTTGACGAATGTATTGACCTCCCCTTTCTCTTTTCTTTTGTTAAAACAAATGCAGGAGCTACTATCGTTGCACGAATAGCAAATGCACAGTCAAGAAGAGAGTGGAGCGGTCCTCCGAGGATCCTGCAATTGTAATAACCACCTACGAAGGCCAACATTGCCACCACTCTGCAGGGTACCTCCGCAGCAGCGCCATTAGCCACGAGGCTACGTTCGGCAGGAATTTTGTTCATCCGGCCTCACAAATTTACCACCCCACACGAGTTCATGTACCCGTAGAAACTTCTCCTTCTAACTTAAACACTCACCGCGTACCGATCTCTTCTGGAGAGTTGCAACGGTTGCCAACTTCTTCTGGAGAACACAGAGAACTCCCCGGCGTAAACCAACTTCTTCCTACCGAAGGACTGCTTGCCGATGTTGTGCCTCCTGGAATTAGATGAGGATTAAATGATGGTAAATGCTAACTCGAACACGAATTAATGGCTATTTCTATACTGATATATGCTGTAAATATGGCTCCTATTTATTCATGTCATTGATTTAGTGTACTTGCGCCTTATGGATGGAATACGCTCTACGCTGATTAGTTCCATCGCTTACAAGAGAAGCCCATGTGCATTAGATCCACTTCTGCAGGCTACCCATTCACAGACTCCAAATAATATGCAACCTGGGCTGGTGATCACCAGAGATGCGTCGATATTTAATATTTGCATAGAAGAATTCTATTGTTCCGGGTCAAATTATAGAAATTTTTTCTTCTCATACCGAGCGTTAGAAAATTTTCAAACACTAGCGATAAAAAAGAATTACTAGTGACTTTTTGTTTTTTCAAATAACTTATTAGTAACTCACCAACACTTTCAAGAAATTATAAAATGTATTTGTTAGTTATTTACCGAGGATTATTTGGTTTCTTTGATTTTCCTACAAATCTTGTCCTTACAAACTTCAATTTGCATTCCCTAGCAACATCTAATATCTACCTACTCTTTTGTTAAGTTACCAATTTTTTTATTTACTTGTGTTAATCCCTTAAATTCATCAACTTTTTTAAAGAAAACTACTAACTTTAATTTAAGTGATTTATCATCATTTTTCGATGGTTATCAACTACTTTTTTTTGTTACTGTTTCATCCGAATTTGCCACAACAACATAATACCTTGCATCGAAAGTTGTTCTTCAGTATTTTATTAGAGAACATAGGTTCTGTGGTGATTCTGGACAAGCAAATATGAAAACTGATAAATATGCTTCAATGAAATTTAATCAACATTGAAGTACACAAGATAAAAATATAACATTAGAATTTAATTGACAATGAAGCATCAAGAAATTACAATAAAGATATATGTCGGAATTTAATCTACAGCAAATTATCTGAAAATTACAATAATGACTAGAACACATGAGTTATGAGATAATTGAAAGATAACAAGATTTATTTGTTTGTGTGTAAGGGTTTCTTTCTTTTTTTGGTAAAGTTTGTGTTTGAGGCTTTTACAGTACACAAATACTAGTACTAATAATGTTCAACAAAATTGCCTATAAGCAGTTATTCAATAATTTTAGTCATGCTCTTACATCTCCGCGACTTCTCCTCTCTATGTGGTTATAAAATGCATATGAATAACTTCCTCATCCTATCAATGTTACAAGAAGTTACAATAACACTTATCCACAAGAAACTCAAATGTCTGAAAATATTTCTATTAGGAGTTACATGTAATTATCAATGTCGATATGTTTGCTATCATTATCTTCCTTGGTTGTTGATACTCTTCAAGTTGTCAACATGTCTAAAAGAGCTTAAATATCTAAAAATATCGCTACTCATCACATTGTTGACTATTTTTTTCATTGATGACTTACGCGATTCACTAGATTTTATTCTCATCAATTAAGTCTATCACTCATCCATAATAACCAAAAGTTGGTCATTTTTCAGTGTAAATAGTTACCAATTCTTATTTTTGTTAGTTACTAAGATTCATTGAGTTTTTTTTTATCTACATTATCAACTTTTTTATTAGGTTACTTAATCGGGAGAAGAGTTGGTGAATCACTCAAATAAAGTTTGTAATACCATATAATAGCTGGTAATTCAATGCATTAAAAGGAAAGGTCAATGAAAGTTAATTAAAGATAGGAGAAGTACTTTTTTGACCAGAAGTTAGAGAACTTGAATTTAGAAAAACTCAATAAATATTGGTGAGAATAAGAGTCAGCAACTCAAAATTACTAGTTTGTAAATCGTCTTAAAAGATTCTTAAGAAAGGCCAAATAAAACTGATAATTCAATAAAAAAAGTTGGCAAGTGTAGAAAGAAATAAACAAACAAGCATTAATGAGCAACTCAAATGTGAGTTGGTAATTCTAAACTAGCTAGTGAAAAAAAAAGAGTTGGTAAGTCACAAAAATAAGGTTTGTAATGCCATGTATTAATTGATAAATTTAAAACATTGGAAAGAGAGGTAAATAAAAAGTGGTAGAAGATAATGGAATTTTTTCAACTGATAAGAGATGTTGGTTATTTATATAATAGTTGATAAATTTAAGGCATTGGTAAGAGAAGTGAGCAAAAGTTGGTAAATGATAAAAGCCTTTTTTATTACAGATTAGAGAAATTGATAATTTTTAAATAAACAAAGTAAAGAATGTTAACTATCTCTAATAGAATTGGTAACGTAAACTAATTGATAACTTAATCGAAGATAAGACTTGATAATCACTCTAATTGAGATTGGTAATTTTTTAAAGAAATTTGGTGAGTTTAAAAGGTTTGTTATCTAGACAAATTAATAGTAGTGCTCAATAGAGAAGTTCGTAAATTTTTATAGGCAACTAAACATTGGTGGGCAACTCAATTGAAAGTTGGTAATGGAAAAATAATTGCACAACTTAATTGAAAGTTGATCAATTACTTTACCTAAGGTTGACAATTTTGATATAATAGTTGCTAAGTTTAAGGCACTGGTAAGAAAGGTAGAGAGAAATTGGTAAAAATATTAGAGAAATTTTTTTTTTTTTTTTTTTTGGTCAAAAGTAAGAGAAGTTGGTAATTCAAAAATCAAATAAATGCTGCTCGCTAACTCAAATAAGAGGTACTAAAGCAAACTAATGGGAAGCTTAATAAAAAAAAATTGGTATTAGCTCAAAATAAGGTGGATAATATCTAAAAAGAGTTGATAATAAAAAGCTAGTAAATAAGGCAAACAAAAGTTCGCATAATTTTTAAAATAGAAAAATCTATTTATATTCGGAGGTAACTCAAATAAGAGTCAATAAACCAAAATTAGCTGTTAATTGAATAAGAGAAAAATCAGAAGTGAAAAAAATAAAAGTTGGTAATCATATAACTATTGATAAATTTGAGATATGTCAGAAAGACAAACGAAGTTGGTAAACGACATTAATATTTGATAAATTAATAAAGAAAATAGTAAGTCAAGTGGGAGTTGATAATTCAAAAATTGGAAATTTAAATGGAACACATGTCAAGCACTTAAATAAAGATTTGTAAATTTGTATAATAACTAGAAAATTAAAGATGTTGATAAGAAAAATAAATATGTGTTGGTAAAAGGTAAAAGAAAAGAGTTGGTAATTCGCTAACTGTCAAAAAAAGATAAATATATATATTGGTAATCCACAAATTATTAAAATGAGTCGGAATTTTAAAAAAATGTTGGTAAGCTACCAACTAGATAGAGAAGATTCCGTGACGAACAGGTTTTTAACACTTACGAATTCTTTTCAAAATCTGCCATTTTGAAAACAATTCCATATATAGAATGGAACAATTGAATTGCCCAGTAGAAGCGACGTCGAGTCATGCTCCTCCCAAGCAACCCGGACTTGGATTCATATTTGAGATCGGCTTGCTTGATTTCAAGTTCAATATCATGTCGAGTTTAGCTCAATTCGGGTATACAAAACTCTCCAATACACTCATCCCACACCACCAACTTCAAGGGACCACCCACAATCTTTATACGTAATCCTCTTGTACCCGATCGTCAAACCACAGGCTCGCACTTAGCTCGTACAAGGCTTAACATGTGTCCCAAATCACGCTAAAAGACGGGAAAGGCGCCGGGCGTGGGTGGTGATGATATGCCTAGCAAGGACAGACCGGCTTGAGGGGTGGACGCAATAAAGAAGAGCTTGCACTACAAGCGATCGCAGGAGAGTTCGCCAATTGTGTCAAATCCGAGGCGTAGAGTTAGCTGAGATGTACGCTGTGAAACAGACGTTCAGGGCATTAGACCGAGTAGAACAGAGAGTCCTGCCTATGCGTGCGACTCCTAGACATTGCGACGGAGATGATGTAAATTTAGATTTTTGGACTTTACCCATCTGGTCAAGTTAACATATGAGGCAGATGAAGCAGACAGAGACTCTGGAGTGTGTCCGTTGGTAGGTGACTCCACAACCACCATAACCACGTTTCTTCTTGAAGAAAAAAGTTGCATTGATCGGCTTTGAATCCTCATGATTCCAATGGAACTAATCATTCTTTCCAGCCTTCAATCCAAAGGGTGTTAGTCCAACCACCTCTCCCTGTTCCTTGATAATCTTTGAAATGCCATACGGAAGCTTGCAACCTTTTCAAAATTGAACCGCATCCCGGTCAGGTAGTAAAAGGCGGATTACCACCTTCCGTGTCGAAACCTCATTTGCTTCCCTGGGTTTCATGTCTTAACTTCTCGAATGCCAAAATCAGGATGGTCACGTGAGTTCGATACTTGGAGCATTCTCGAGAAACAGGGGAAGAGATCCGAAGAAAGAAAGAACTTGAAGTTATTGCTAATTTTTCTGGTTAGCTAGTACAGAAAGAAAGCACACATGCCAATCAATCCTGAGGTTTTCTGGCACGTCGACTGCTGTTGTTTACATGTGAATGCACAGTGCTCTGCCTGGGCCCAAGGAAACTTCGCTTGCCACTTTTTATAACTATCAAACACTTTAAACTTCTTCCCTCTGAAGCATGTGGCTTCATTGGAAAGTCTTACAACAAAAAATATGCATATCATCGCCATGAGAGAGAGCAAGAGTTATGATTTACCAGGCAAAAATAGATCCTCAATGATCAGGGCAGAAAATCAGAGCAAAATTCAAGAAAACTATCTGTGAATCCAGTTACCTATTCCAAAACGAATCAAAGTGTTCTCTTTTTTTTTTAAATCTCTATAGAGACATTTCAGGAAATTGCAAGAATTGAGAAAAGAATTTGAGAACTTCCGATTGAGATCCTCTCTGGTGAAACTCTTCACAATCATAAGCAGGGAGCATCTTGGAGATAGTTGAATTTCGGTCATAAGGAAGAAAAGTGAGAGATTCTCCCGATTGGGTTGGTGAACATTGGCATTTCCCCCAACTTCATGCCCAAGGCTTGTTGCAAGAGACCAACCTTTACCGTGATGATAAACTGGCCTGACCATTTTCCTCTTCCCAGGCAGGAAGGTTGAGATCAATTAAAGCAGGAACCTCATGAAGTTCTCGCCGTGTCACCATCGCTTCGTCTCTGGACCCCCCTAAAAAGTGCGACCTCTTGTGACCTCCTAAAGCTTGGCCTGACTGAAAACCCTGAAGCAGATCGGGCACTCGTGCCTGTTGTTCTTCTTTGTACCTGGTTTTTTCTCCTTCCGAGTCGCAGTTTCACCAGGGCAAAATTCCTGATCTCTAATCGCTTGCACAGGAATGTGAGATGTATCAATCTCACCACTGGCTTTGCCACTCTCGTATTTGGACCAGGCACTCGTCTTTAACTTCTTATGGCAGTCTTTGTGCTCAGCAAGTTTCTTGGGAGAGTTGAAGATCTTCTCACCGATCACAGATCCATTTTTCCAATCACTGAATGATCTTTGCATATCATTTTCAACCCTCTTTCTTGAAACATCTGATGCTTCCCTTATGGTGCATTTTACTCCTTCAGCTTCATGTTTGATTCTGTTCAACCATTTGCTCCATTCGACACCATCTTCCTTAGCTTTAGATCTGTAGGCTAATTTACGATTCTTAAGCTCACGAATGCTGATACTGTCATCAACATAAAAGTCGGATTCCATCTTCTTCACTCCAATTCTAATATATCTAGAACAGTAACTGTTAAAAACATCAAGCTCACCCGATTTCCCACTTATTACATCACTCGACAATGATTTCGCTTCTAAAGGATCTGAATTGTGATCTGCACCATCTTGGATCCAAGTACAAGCACCCTTAAATTCACTAGTATCCCTGGATAACATCATCAAACATTTTGCCACCTCTTCTTGTTCTTGTTCAATCTCAGAAACAGCAGATGAACCGCTGACTAAGATCTTTGCAGGAACTCCACACTTGATTCTTTTTGATCTCCTACACTGAATTTGAGCTGACGCTTCAGAATCCGGGACTTCATCCATTTCTAGGATCTGCTTCTCGCTGTACTCCAACTCATCCTTTCTGTGATTGGTCGCCTTTTCTTTCTCAGAATGACAAGCCATATGACCACAAAGAGCTTTCAATGACTGAAACCCTTTCCCACACTCTTTACACACATTCCCTGCTCGCAATTTACTGCCGGAATCCTCAGACGACCTCGTTTCTTTCCGGTTCTCATGGAGGCAGTGGCCAGAATTCCCCTGGACTCGAAGATCCTTGACCCTATGATCATCACTATGTCGACCATCTTCTCCAGCGAAACCATCCACTATCTTATGAGAGCTCAAATGGCCGCCTAGAGATTTCCCACACGGGTACCTCTTGTTGCAATACTTGCACACAAAGTCCATCTTCTGATTCATTTCCCTTTGGATGACCAAAGATACAAAGCAGAGCAGAACTAAAACGTCAGCAAACCACTAGTGCAAATCAGCAGATCACTGCATAGTGCATACCTCAGATCTCCAGAAAATGCTGCATTCCGCGTTCTTTGCCCATCCCCTTCCACCGACAGAACCCTCAAGTTGTGGTGAGAAAGATGAAGCACGAAAAGCAGAGGAAATTCAGTTCCAGATCAAGAAGCTTATATCTGATGTGCCGGCAAGATAAGAAAGTTCGCAACTTTTGCCATAGAAAGATTGAAGCGTGAATGGTTCTTTTTCTCCCAAAGTACAAGATCCAGACCCACCAGTGGATAGGCCCTCCAAATCCTATTCTCTTTTGCTCTCGGGTCTCACATCACGTCCCTCTCTTGAATGTTCAAAAAATCGGAGGAGAGAACAATTCAAAACTTTGAAGGGGAGTGGGTCGCTAATGATGGCGACGGACAGGCACGGGCCTATGCGAAGAACAATCAAAGCGGTGCTATTGACTCTCTCTCTCTCTCTCTCTCTCTCTGTGGTTGAGTTCTTCTTGTTGTAGTTGGAGGAGAATTCCATGCATCAGGGGCGCTGAAAAGATGCTCAGAAGGTTTGGGGGAAGCAAAAGCCGGAGTGCACGTGTGCTGGCGAGAGCACAGATCGCTTTGCCTAATTGGACGGTCGAGATTGGTGGGTTTTTTTGGGGGGAGAGGGGGGGTGGTGTGGTTTCCGAGGTACGAGGACTCCTGCTGAAGAAGGCTAAACTCCATGCCTTGTTTTGTCTCTTGCTCGCGAGAAGATCTTCTCGTGAGTTACGCGACTTCTCCAATAAAATCCCAAAAGACCAAGCATGTTCTGATAATTTACAGCCTGCATAAAAATCGATATTTCCTAATTAAATATATTCAACAGATATAATTAAGGAATTACTTTTTTTAAATAAATCTAACAAGATTAATTACTTAGTACCTGAGATTTTCGTATTAAAAAATCCGAGAATTGATAGATGGGCAAATTCGAAATAGAAAAATTACTTTATAATACTAAGTGGAGATAGTTTCACTGAAAATGGTTTGATATGTATCTTCGATGCCTATTTCTGAGTGGCCTGCATGTTATCGAATGAGTGGGGGCAATGCCAAGGTTCAGCATTCATGACTTGGTCAACCCCTATGGCAAGGATCAATCCATTCACGGAATCTGAAAATTTGACTGCAATTCCGAGTGATTCTTTTTTATAGTAACCATTTCGTTTCATGCGCGTTAATAGCGCATGCCTTATCTCTCATAGAACTGAAAAAAGACAAAACTAAAAAGTCGAATAACATAACCACCAAATATGCATCGACAACATATGGGCGGATGAAAAATTAAAAACCTTTGTTCACAGTCGAACATGAAACAGACTCTGAAAGAATGTGGCACCTTGCAAGAAAGACTATCACCCGTCTAATTTTGCCTCCAAAAAAGGGAAAATCGAAAGTACACTTGGCATGCATCAAGGAAAAGGAAAGTACACTTGGCATGCATCAAGGAACTTAATAATTCGGACCATTTCCTCCATTAGTAGGGCTCTTCTCGCCCGTTTCTCATCCATGTCTTGATAGTTCATCCTGTGTGTCAACCGAACTACTATCCTTAGCTTGTCCAAATCTTCAAAATCCTTTTAACATTATCATTGGTGCAAGGCACAAGTGATCCTTCTTGTTCTCGATGTAACTGCATTTAAGAAAGTAAAATAAATCAACTCAAACACGATTCCGTGACGAAAGACGGACTTATCAAGAATTGTCAAATATGAGTAAAAGTAAATAAATTGCGACACTTATTTTATTTAGTAGTAATTGGATGTGTAGATAACTAAAGGAGACAAGTTGATTAACTAATAATATGTGCACGCAGAATTTGACTTGATCCCTCATATTACGACCTCAACAGTAGTTACTGATGGCCTTAGTAGTAAGAACACTATATGAAATTATTACTTTATGTTGTGGCACCTCAAAAAATAGCCATCAAGATGTTCATCTCTTCCACTACCATTTGAAACACAATATATCATGATTTAAAAACATAAATTTTGAACATTTATTAAAAGCATAGAACTCTATTTTGCTTGTGTACCTCAACCTCATCCACTTCACAATGATCACCGACGTCACATAAATGCATTACAAATAGATAAAAAATGACTTCAGATGTCGTCTTGCAGGAGTTTCCGAAAATGAATACCACCATTAGCAATTGGGAGCCTAGATCCTTACTAAGCCACACTCTAGAAAATTTTCTTTGTTGCGCTCCTGCCTCATTTTCGTTGGTTATTTGCTTTGAAGATTCATCATCATGACCTGAAATTTGCTCATCCTGTGTCGTGAGGCTCCTATGCCGCACCAACTCCATCAGCTTCTTCATCTTCCAAGCAGATACATTCTAGACTCGGTTTATGCAAGCGATCAATTGTAATCCGCTCTTTCCCTTGTTCTTTCCTTTAGGACTCGTGCACTCTCCTGCTACCTATCACTCTCCCACTACCTTTCGCTGGCAATATAGCTGCATAAAGGCCGGATGATGTCACAGCCTCTGCATCCTGCAACTTCTCAACTTCGATCATACTTCTTCTCCTCCTCTTCTTCCGCTTTCCTCATCTCGACTAACGACTGGCTTGAAAGCATTCGATTACATACTGGTCGAATAGAGACTCTCGAATCCTATCGAAGTAGATGCTCACATGGAAGGAAGATGCCAAGCCCTTGACTATATGTGACCCAAATGTTGCTTAAGGTCGCCGGACCTCAAGTAGTGGTCGCTTGGGTCGTGCGACCTAGGCGACCATCTGCCTAGGTCACACAAAACCAGACACCAAAATCGTTGCCTTTATCACCTAGGTTCGTGACCTAGACGACAGTTGCTTGCGACTAGGTGAAAGTCGCATGGGTTTGCATGACCCAAGCGACAGTCACTTACGACTAGGAGATGGTCGCTGAACCTCAAACGACACCTAGGTCATGTGACCTCGGGCTACCTCACTTGAGGTGGTGTGACCTCAGGCAGCAGTTGTCGGCGTTGATTACCCCTTAGCGAGTGATTGTCAATCTCGTTTGCTTCTTGGAGAAGATGAACAATACCACCCATTCGAATAATAACAATTTGTATTTCGAAAATGCAATTTTTCAAAAGATTTCGGGACCCGCTTTAGGCTAAAAGTCCTTAAAACCCTTTAGAGTGCAATCGCATTTGATTAAAGTAGTCCAAAAAATTGAATCGAACAGATTTATATTTAGCCAAGATCCTTTAGAGGCCCAAAGCACTTACACGGAGTCAAACCAAACGGACTGAATTCCCCATTTTGTCTCACGCCCCTGTTGGAGAAAGGGTTTTGATTGGATCCTTGATTGATCCCTGATTGCGACTCTGATCTCATGGATGATATAGTAAATCATAGGCATAGAATATTTTGAGAAAGACAATATCATGTATATTTTTTCCATTTCATTTCGTGTACTATAAATATAGTCTCAGGCTTGTATATTTGTAAGATCGACAAATAAAGAGAGAATACAAAGAAGTTTTCTGTCATGGTATCAGAGCAACGTTTCTGACCTAGCTTCCGCAAATATTTTGAATTGCCTCCGATCGTCCTCTAGTTTGTTGTTGCAAATCACGTCCTGCAAAACAAATTAGCACCTCGGATTGGAATTCAATTTTTCCAACATGCAAAATCCAATAAGCAATGAAGGCCAAGATCCGATCCTACCTGCAGGGGAGGAATCGTCCAACCAAGTATCCAAGCAAATGGATCTGGGACAAGAAGAAAGAGAATCCGCCCCAACCTCTGCTCCACCCACAGTCATGACACATTACCCTGCCTCATCCCAATGGCCGTTCATGCCATGGGTTCCAATCCAAGGTCCATGGGGGGCTGCTGGTCTCAATCAGCAGTGGGCAAATTACAGCTCATCTAGACAAGACACCAGTGCAGGGCCCCAACCGAATGGAGATCCAGACCTGAATTCATCGGGTCAAAGAGACGAAACAGACCCAAGAGGGACGAATCCCTACCTGGGTCCTCAACCAGATTTCGCGCCGTTCGTTTTTCCGGCCATCGGCGGCCGTTTAGAACCAGGAGACCCTGTCGCGACCTATTTTTTCTGAAAATAATAATATGTATAGGTTTAGGGGTATTGTCAATTTCGGGCCGACGTGCCTCAATTAACTTGGGCTCTCCCAAGCCCATACCCCGCGCGACGTTGGGATATTCATAAAAACTGCAAACAAGGAGTCGCCACTAGTCTATTGAGGTCGACTAGAAACCGAGCGAGGCATGGGAGCGTGTTTCACTTTTACGCAAACTGCAGAGAATCTAGGGTCGGGGACGATTACGTTAGTCGTGCACATGCGACTAACGCCCTTTTCGATGCTAACTTAATTGTGTGTGTGTTAACTAAAGACATGGCAACACATTCAAGAAACCCAAGGTTCATCCTAACATTTCTAAAGAAATAACGTCTAAAAATCGCGACAAATAAAATGCAGGAATATAACATAAAATAAAAACCTATTGTAAAGCTCTAAAGGCTTATTCGATTTTGGTCTTTTTTTTTTTTAAGGGGTTTCTGAATTTTTTTGCAATTTTTTTGATTTTTTTCTGGATTTTTCTGAAATTTTTTAATATTTTTAATATTTTTTAATATTTTCGAATTTTTTTGAAATTAAAGAAAACAAACTTTCAAGATTTTTTTGATATTTCTGAAAATTTAAGAAAAAGCATTTATTAATGTTTTTTGGAAATTTCTGAAGTTTTCTAATTAATTTTTAGAATTTTTTAATATTTTAATATTTTCGAAAATAAAATAAAATAAAAATATTTGTTTTCGAAATTTCCAGATTCCTGAATTTTTCCATGCATTTTCTGAATTTTCGAATTTTTTTAATATTTTTTGATTTTCTGAAATTTTTGATTTTTTTGATTTTTTTAAATTTTTATTAAAAAAAAAGGTGATTCGGACCGGGTCAGGTGACCCGGCCCTACTAAACCGACCCGGCCCCTATCGGGCCGGGCTGGAGCAACGACCGGGCTGGCCGAACGGCCTGGTCAAAAATCTTTTAAAATGGCCCATGATGAAAAGAAATTAAAAGAGCCCACCTCCAATTCTATTTCTAAAATTTCGGCCCAAACCTAGTCTAGGCCCATTCGGAACCCATCCCTTATTTCTATTTTCAGCCCAATCATCTTCAGCCCACTGCAAACAATTGGCCTAAGTCTAAAAATAAATAAAAGGGCCCAATGGCCTTATCTAGGCCCAGCGGCCCAATCCAACCGGCCCGATCGATCGAACCCTACCCGGTACATACCTCGCCCGACCCGGTTCGCGACCCGGATCGCCCTCCTCCTCTCTGCAGTCCATCTGCGGCGCCGAAGGGGATGGCTGAGCGGCTCCTGACCCGGCCACGGCCGACCGGCGGCGACCGTCGTGAGACCAGGAGCCGGGGCGATGAAGCGGCGGGCGGCCCAGGGGCGACGGCGGTCGGTAGCACGGACTGCCTTCGGATGCTGGTGGCGACAGCAGCGGCGCGAGCCATCGGCATTCCTCATCGTCGGTGGTTCGGGCGACTGCGGCGTCGGCGCGGCGGAGCGATGGTGGCGTCGTCTTCGGTGGTTGAGCGGCAGCGGTGTCGGCCCTCCCTCTCTCTCGGATCTGTTCTCCTCGTGGCTCTCTCTTCCTCCTCAGATCTGGAATTTTTGTTCTCTCTACTGCTACTTCTCTCCGGATCTACTCTCGCCGGAACTTCGAAACCATATTACGCTTCAGGAAATCAATCGGCAACCAGGATGGGAGATCGGGCGGCGGCCGCAAGCTCGTGGGGACAGATCCAGCAGACGAGCCGGCGGAGCAGTGATGGTGTTGTCGTGGGTCAGGATCGCTTCAGACGCGGGGGGCGACGACAGCGGCACGAGTCACCGGAAGTCCTCATCGTCGAGGAGGCGGAGTGATGGTGACGCCGTCAGTGATTTGATCTGCAGAGGCGTCGGAATGGCGGAGCGGTGGTGGCGTCGGCTGCGGAGCGGGCACGGCGGTCACCGGAAGTCCTCGTCATCGGTGTTTCGGGCGGCAATGGCGTCGACCTTCCCTCTTTCTCAGATCTGGTTCAGCATTCTGCTCGCTCGGCCTCTCTTACCGTTGTCTTCCTCGGAGCTCTCTCTCGTTCTTGCCATCTCTTGTCCTCGCTCTCTCTCTCGGATGTCTCCGGTCTTCTATTCCCGTGTTTTCCTTTTTTTCTGATCTTCGTGCCTCTGTGTTCTCGCAGATCTACTGCTGCTCCGTCGTGGGACAGCACGGACGGCGGTCTCGGGCGCAACTGACGATGGGGGATGGTGCACGAACGGCGTCGGGGTGGTCGAATGGAGATGGCGTTCGTCGTGGATGGTTGAGCCGCCGCGGCGTCGGCCCTCCCTCTCCCTTCTTCTCTACGTGCCTCTGCGTGTCTCCCTCCGTCTTCTTTTCTTTTCTTTTTTTCTCCCTCTTTTTTTTTTGCTTCTGTGCCTCTGCCCCTTTTTTTTTTCTCGCGTGCTCCTCTGCCTTTCTGCTCCAATTGTTGCGTTGTTTTTTTTTTTTTTTTTTTTTGCTTCCCTCCTTCTGCACGTGAGTGTGAGAGAAAAGAGAATAAAAGAGAGGATGGGCCGGGCCGAAAATAAAAGGAGGTGGACCAAAGGAAACAAAAGAGAAAAGGAGAGAAAAAGGTGGGGTGGGCTGAACCCAGCCCACTTGAAATTTTTTTCGAATTTTCGTTTTTTTTTTATCAAAATTTTTTTATCTTTTCTATGAATTAATACGTATTTATATAAGCAAATTAAATGGGCATTTAAGACAAAATAGATCAAAAAATCGGGTGTCAACAGACCCTCTTTACACATCACCGGCAAATGGGCCGGAGCTACGCCTTATAACGCTTCAACTCACTGGACCCGACCATTACACTACTTGGGCAAGAGATTTCCGGCGAGCCCTCGTAACCAAGGATAAGGATGGGTTCCTTGACGGGACTGTCCCCTTCCCAGTTGACGACCGAATGCGGCGACATTGGCGCAAATGGAACCAACTCGTCCGCACTTGGATCGGGAATTGCGTTGCTCCCGAGGTCGCGGCCGGCCTCCCTCCCACCGAAGATTCGAAGGCAATGTGGGACAATATTCGGGAAATGTATGGGAAACTTGACCGAGTTAAAAAAATTTCACTCACCCAAGCCCTCGCAGAGATAAAACAAGGGAACCTCTCGGTTACCACTTGTTGTAATCGACTTTCCGCCCTATGGAATGAATTGGAGGCTGCTGAGGAACAACTCGAAGGGCCGGAAGCAACTCTCCAGCAATACTGAAAAATCAAGGAGAGGGAGAAGGTAACTCGGTTTCTCTTAGCCCTAAACGAAAGCTATGTACCTTTTCGCTCACAGATCCTTGCTATGGAGCCCGTACCACCGCTCGGCCGAATCTTCCAATTAGCCATCCAAGAAGAAAACCAGCGACTCGCAACCACAGGATATGAGAAAGGAGGAGAAGGCGTGGCTCTTGTTGCACCAGGGAGACTCTCAAACCGATCTCATGGTGGCTTCCGAACACATCAGCCAAAACAGAGCTTCGGGACAGCTCTTGATGCAAAAATCCCTCGCTGGGATGAAGAAGACACCACAAACCCTAAAGGTTTGCAATTCAATGGCCCTGATCAGAGACGTGGATCAGACGGCTCTCCTTCCCTCCGAGCCGATGGTGTAGATCAAAGGCGTGGGCGTGGATCTGATGGCCAATATTTTCTCCGATCTGACGGCTCAGATCATAGGAGGGGGCACAAATCAGACGGCCCTTACATGTTCTCTGATGGAACTGAAGCAAATGCCCCTTATAATGCCACGTCATCACAAAAAGGGGGAGAAAAAAATTCTAAATTTAAGGGCAAGTATTGTGAATATTGCCATCGTCCACATCATACTATTGAAACATGCTGGAAATTGCATGGAAAGCCTACTGACAAAGAAAAAAGAGAGAAGGAATTTTCTACTTATCAGGTATCAGGAATTGATAGAGCTCATCAACCAATTACTCAAGACCAATATCAGAATATCATGAAGGCACTGAATCAATTAAAGATAGTCGACAAAACTGCAAATTTTTCAGGTACTTCATTATGCAAGGCACAAAATATTTCAATTGATGCATGGATTATTGATTTAGGCGCCAGTGATCACATAATTTGCAATAAGGGCTTATTTTCTGATATTCATAAAAATTCTCATTCTCCTGCATCAGTTCGTCTCCCAAATGGGAATATCATTGATGTCACGAAAATTGGTACCGTCCACCTTAGCCCAGATATTACTCTTAAAAATGTTCTATATATCCCTAAATTTGAATTCAATCTCATATCAGTTTCCAAAGTTTGTCAAGATAATTTATGTCGTGCCAATTTCAATTCCAAAAATTGTTTCTTTCAGGACCTTTCGATTGGGAAATTGATGGGCTTGGGTAGTGTGGCACAAGGGCTATATTTTTGGATCGGCTTTCCAAGAGATTTTCATTTATCCTCATTAAATAAAAGCATTTCCTGTAATGCCACTACTAGTGATAAAATCTCTCTTTCTCATAAACGTTTGGGGCATAGTGCTCGTTTTCCTTGTCCCAATTGCAAAATATGTCATTTGGCAAAACAATCACGAGCACCATTCCCAACTAGTGTATCTCGGGCCACTAATGTTTTTTCCTTAGTTCATATGGATATCTGGGGTCCCTATCATACTCCACATCGTGATGGATCTCGATTCTTCCTTACCATTGTGGATGATTATTCTCGTGCTACTTGGGTGTTTCTCATGCAATCCAAAAGCCAAACATTTTCTTATTTGTCAAAGTTCTTCTCCATGATCAAAACTCAGTTTGATAAATCTATTCAAAGGATTCGCACGGATAATGGACGCGAATTTTTCTCCACTGAGTGCCAATCTTTTCTGTCTTCACATGGAGTTCTTCATGAGAGTTCTTGTACTTATACTCCCCAACAAAATGGGATTGTCGAACGCAAGCATCGACATCTTCTTGAAGTAGCCCGAGCATTGAAATATCAAGCTTCCATTCCTGAATCTTATTGGGGAGATTGTGTGGTCACGGCTGCTTATTTAATCAATCGCATGCCAACTAGAATTCTTGATGGGCGAACACCATTTGAAATGCTCTTCGGCAAACAACCAAACATTAATCATCTTCGAGTTTTTGGCTGTCTATGCTATGTGACGAATGTGGGCTATAAAGATAAAATGGATCATCGTGCTCTTCAGTGTGTTTTTATGGGATACCCTACTTTGCAAAAAGGGATATCGAGTTATGGAGATATCAACAGGTCGTTTCTTCGTTAGCCGAGATGTTATCTTCCATGAGGATATATTTCCTTTCCAGGAAACATCATCTTCACATGAACCACTGATATCTACATCAGATCATCGACGATTCTTATCAGTGGAGGATACTTCCATGACGCCACAATATGTTATGATTGCACCTGAGCAGCCATCATCTAATCAGCCATTGCCCACCTTGTCTCCTACAACGGCAAGTCCCGCATCTTCGAGCACATTGGCCAAGTCTCCTATTACTTCTTGTGATTCGCACGATTCTTCGTCACAACCAAGTATTAGTGAATCCTCATCGCCAGGTGCCGAATTAATACTTGCTGAAAGGCCTAGAAGATCAGGACGACAAGTTCGTCCTCCCACATGGACAAAGGATTATATTTGTCCTACCGTGGACACTCGAGGTACACATTACCCTATATCTTCATATGTTTCTTTTAGTCGACTGTCATCACAACATATGTGTTGCATTAGCCGAATATCTAAAGAACAAGAACCTTTCTCTTATGAAGAAGCAGCACGTGATACACGTTGGCAAAAGGCTATGGCAGATGAATTAACTGCTCTTATAGAAAATGATACGTGGGACATTGTCCCATTGCCTCCTTATAGAAAGCCCATTGGCTGCAAATGGGTTTACAAAATCAAGTACAAGGCAGATGGTTTTGTGGAGCGTTATAAAGCTCGCCTCGTTGCTAAGGGATTCACACAACGTGAAGGTTTTGATTATCATGAAACTTTTTCTCCTGTTGCTAAAGAAGTTACTGTTTGATCTTTCTTGTCAGTTGCTGCCTTTCGTAATTGGAACTTGCATCAAATGGATGTCAACAACGCCTTTCTTCATGGTGATCTAGACGAAGAAATATACATGGAACTTCCACAGGGTTTACGCAGACAGGGGGAGTCTCGAGTATGTCGTCTTCGTAAATCCCTGTATGGTCTCAAACAAGCCTCTCGACAGTGGTATGCAAAATTTACTGCTGCTCTCACAAATGCAGGTTTCCAACACTCCAAGCATGATTATGCCTTGTTCACATGGAGCAAGGGTACTTCATCGATCTATTTGCTGATTTATGTGGACGATATACTTATTATAAGCAATGATGATGTCGCGATACGACAGTTTAAGGAATACTTGCATTCGACTTTTCACATTAAAGATTTAGGACCTCCCAAATATTTTCTTGGTATTGAAATAGCTCGATCTGAGAAAGGAATCTGCCTTAGCCAGCGAAAGTTTATCTTGGAAATTATATCAGAAGTAGGATTGTCAGGGTGTAAACCAGCTGTCATACCTATTGAGCAAAATGTCAAATTAACGACATTTGGCTATGATATGGATTCTTCCTCACCAAATGAAGATCCACTACTAAAGGATCCATCAGGATATCAGCGACTTGTTGGAAAATTAATCTATCTCACAATGACTAGGCCTGATATATGTTATGCAGTACAGATACTTAGTCAATTCATGCACAACCCAAAGCAATCTCATATGAATGCAGCGCTGAAGGTTGTAAAGTATTTAAAGGGGTGTCCAGGACTCGGAATTCTTTTATCTCGTGACTGCAACATGAAGATGATGGCCTATTGTGATACGGATTATGCTACCTGCCCGATGACAAGGAGGTCCATTACTGGTTTTTGCATCAAATTGGGAAGATCCTTGATTTCCTGGAAGACAAAGAAGCAATCAACAATTTCGTTGTCATCGGCCGAATCAGAATATCGAGCCATGGCAAAAACCGTTTGCGAAATAATTTGAATATGAGGATTGCTATTAGACCTTGGTGTACAAGTTGATGGCGCAAGTGAACTGTTTTGTGACAATGATGCTGCGCTTAAATTAGCGGCAAATCCAGTCTTTCATGAAAGAACGAAGCACATAGAAGTTGATTGCCATTTTACTCGAGAAAAAATTCAAGAAGGGATTGTTGTGACTCGAGGAATTGGAACGGTGGAGCAGCCTGCAGACATTTTCACTAAGCCATTATGCCAGAGACAACACACATATTTATTGAGCAAGCTAGGCGTCTTTGACATATATAAGCCGCCAGCTTGAGGGGGAGTGTTGGAGAAAGGGTTTTGATTGGATCCTTGATTGATCCCTAATTGCGACTCTGATCTCATGGATGATACAGTAAATCATAGGCATAGAATATTTTGAGAAAGACAATATCATGTATATTTTTTCCATTTCATTTCGTGACTATAAATATAGTCTCAGGCTTGTATATTTGTAAGATTGACAAATAAAGAGAGAATACAAAGAAGTTTTCTGTCAGCCCCCTCTCTGCTTTTAAGGACCGGCGCGCATGCCTCCTGCCTCTACTGGCCCAGCCCCGACCACCAACTCTCGGTCGGCGCTCTGCCCGCTGTCCCTTTCCTTCTGCTCATTTTTGTGTACGTCGTTCTCTTCTCGGTAGAACGCGTAAGGGAGAGAGAAAAGAAGAGGCTGGGCTTGGGGAAAAGAAGAGGAAAGGTGGGCCAGGTTGGGCCTAGGCGAGAAAGAAGGCTGGCCAGCATGGCCTTGGCCCGATCTAGCTCGTTCTCTTCTTCTTCTTTCTTCTTTCTTTTTATTTTTATAATACTTCTTTTAAGTAATTTTCTATTTTTCTTTAAAATATTTTTTAATATTAATATTAATGCAAATGCTCCTAATTTTTATATGCCATGCAATTTTAATAATTTTTTTAGGAGTTAAAAACTAATCCCCTAATTTTCTATGCAATTAAAGTCAAAATAAAAAGACTAAAATTTGGATGTTAACAACGTAGATTTTAGTTTTAAATCATGTGTCACATCAAGACATCTTTCTTGTGTACACACAGTCAACAAAAAGCACGTATCATACATATAAAAGAACACATGAAAACCTAATGTTCCAAGGGCTTCTTGCGATATGGATAATTTGAATACACGGGACGTTCTTTAACAAGAAGATATGACATAAGATGTATATTGGAGATAATGAAAGCATAGACTGAAATTGCAACCATGAAATGAATGGCCAATCGCAATATGCTGAAAATAAAATTTACCAAGAAAAGGCAATATTGAAATGCTGTGAAATTGCCGAAATAATAGTCACATTTAAAAGTCTATACTTTAATTGTTAACGCATTATATTCATATATATTTATTTTAATTCACCTGCTTACTTGTGATGTGTATATGAAGTTAATTCTCATTAGCTAAAGTTCCATTCTTGATGGATTTGGGACGTGACAAAATTTATATTTGAAAATAAATGCCCTCTAAAAAGAAACTTATTGATGAGATTAAATTTGACAAGCACTTCATATAAAAAGAATTGCGAACCATTTGGAGGACTGGACTCAAATGGCAAATCTATTCACTTTATTAATAAGCAAGCCGAATATGATTTATGATAAGGGATTCGTCTTTTCTATGTATTCTTACATGTTGGATAAAAAAATTCTCACAATAGATGGCAACTTATTTTCATATTTTTACTGACCTGCAATTTGACAAGAAAAAGAAATTTCCATCGACAACTAAAATTCCATATCATTGGCCTAGATGATAGCTCCAGCATATTCTCATTAAATGGAAAGAATACTTTCTCCTCTACATACCTTTTCTATTCATCAACTCATTATATATAAAAGGTGCTACACTAGATCATCTAAACACATTACTACACTAGGGCTAACAACAATTTAGGTGAAAACATTAGTGGAAGTAACAACATCCAAGAGAATGGGGTCAATGATGCTCGTGATGGTTCTTCAATTAGATAGGTTGAGATTGGGAACATCACCCCTCCTTGTTCGTCCCAGCGATATTCAGATCTTGGTAAGAAATCTCAAGCTTCACCATGACCCCGGAATCTCAAACTTTGTGACATGTGAGGTGAGGTGAGGATCATTCTCTCAATGGTTCAAGTCATCACAATACGCCTAAAACATGGACATTATATTTTAACCATTGTGGAAGCAGATGTGCCACATGAAATTGACAGGTCGATTGTTTTATTAATTTTTGCTTGTAGTGATGTGATGAAATTTATGCAACTAATCCTATATGATATGTGTCTTTGTAATTTTTTTTAAAAGTTAAGATAGGAACTGCTTAAAATATGTGAGTTAGGAAATAATTTAAATTAAATCCTATTCCAAATTAAGAAATTTCCTAAATTACTACATGACTCCTAAGTAATAATCCTTAAATAAAAAAATACATATGAGTGCAATGCATCCTATCATGCCATGCCATATTTGTATTTTTCAAAACTGGAAAGTTTCTCAAATTAACCACATGCAATATAATAAACCCATATAATCAATATATTCGGCACAACCCGTAACTATTAAGATTTTTAATACGGAAATTTTTGCAATTGAGGTATGCATAAAAAACTGAATAAAACCATGTTAATCTAATAATTCTAAATTAGGCAATTTGAGTATCAAGCAAATGGGGACGGCGGCTATTGGCGAATTGGGACACGTCGTCGGCTACCGACGCTGCTGCGTTGAGGTCTGGAAAATTCCAGCAAAGACCCCGGCACACTAATATTTGTCCGCAGGAATCGCAGGTCCGGCGATGAAGGCTTGCCGATGCCGGTCACGGTGGCTGGCGTCACTTGCAAAACCTGCAGAAGAAAGAACGGCGGCGAGGGAATCTCGACACTGCCCGTGGCGGCTTGTAAATTATAATGATGTTACATGTATTGGCACAGCCTTGCACATCACAAGAGGTAGCTAGTAAGGTATATGGAGACTTGAACACGTATTTGTCCGAGAATCAATTTATAATTTGGATTTACAAACTAAGGCATTTCTTGTTGAGTCCGGGCATGGTAAGATTTGGAAGACGGCCGATGAAATCGAAGCCGAGAAGCTCGAGTGAGTGCCAGACATTCTACTTCGCCGGCCAAGAAACCGATGGGTCATATTCCTCCTAGCATTTCGTTCTGATCGGCGGGAGGAGGCAAAGGAAGGAGGTTCTTGATGTAATCAGGAGTGAAGACTCTTGACTCCGTTAAGGATGGTTTTGGAAAATCAAACTGGTCTTTTGTCTTTGATTGATTTGTGGCAGACTGGAAATGATCCTCCTCACAACATACCGATATGGTTTGACTGCTTGCGTCAAAAACTGGAAACTCATTGATACTCTGTATCACCAGAATTACCTCGTTTGCAACTCTGTTTTTGAGTTTATGAAATTATTGTTTTCTTGTATAATTCGTAAATTAGTAATTTTTGTTAACTTACCAACTCTTGAATTGTTCTGAATTGACTTTTACTTTTTACTCTTTACTTATATAATCTAAACCTTGTGCCTCGACATTTTGTCTTATTGAAACTCAAATCTACTGTGCTTTCGTGACACTTGGATGGACGCCGACACATGAAATCATATTGTAAAGGGAAATTCTTATGTGACGGTCATTAATATACTTTGAGAATAACAATATATTTTAGGCCAAAATTAAACAAATAAGAAATAAATCTTAAGGTTTACTCCTATAATAATTTACAACTTACAACTTCTTGTTATTCTTATAGTAACTCAAAAACCATTATGCTAGCAAAATTCTATTGTAAAGCTATAAATATCAGCTCAAGAAGCCTTATTTAACTTTCCCCTCAAACTCATTTAATATTAATGATGTGTATGGCTAAGTGTTAAGTCAAATTTGCCACGTCATCCATCAATTGACTCGAATTGATAAGGTCATTATACCCGGTTTCGAAAGAATATTTTGATTAGACCAAACAAAATCGAAGTTGGGAACATCAAATAAGACATTGACAAATAGAGGAATAATGTCGTTGGCATCGGGAATTGGCTTAATTATTTTTGGGTTAATACTACCAAAAATTCTTGACTAATATACTTATAACAAATTTATCCCAAAAATTAGTGTATTTGTGATAATTTTACTCTTCATTAGTTTTCATTAAATTGAATTAATATTATAAAAAATCACAAATCAGTATACTCATGACAAACGAATGATAAAACCCTAAATCGGTACAACATGAATTGTCATGTGTCATTCAATTCAACAATTTGACTATAAAATTTAACGAAAATTAATGAAAGATAAATTTATCAAGATACACTAATTTGAGATTTTTGATGATCAAAAATTAACTTTCAGTAAATTTATCCCAAAAATGCCATTAGGTTTTTTCACCGTATTTATCCACAATTTTCTAAGGAAAAACCTATATATTTGGCTTAGGTGGACGTTGGACTTTGACCCTGTGCATATTAGAGAAGCACACCGAGGGAGTCCCAGACGAAAACCTCTCGTAAACCCTCTGAGCTGAACTCCCTCCGACCGGCCATGGAAGACGCCGTCGAACTTGACGAAGCCCCGCCGCTCGCGATCGAAATACCCGGAGCGTCCGACCCGAATCAGGGAACCGAAGACGGCGGTGCCTCGGTCGGCGTCACCGTCATCACCGGCTACCTCGGCGCCGGCAAATCCACGGTGAGCGTCGCTCCGTCTTCCTTCCTCAGATTCGTTGCGGGTTCCTGGAATTTTTCCAAGTTTCTCATTTTTTTCTCACCGTGACTTCGTCTTCGGATGCGATGGATGATTGTCAGCTCGTGAACCACGTCCTGAACTCCCAGCACGGGAAGAGGATAGCCGTGATACTGAACGAGTTCGGGGAAGAAATCGGGGTGGAGAGGGCGATGATCAACGAAGGGGAAGGCGGGGATCTCGTCGAAGAGTGGGTAGAGCTCGCGAACGGCTGCGTCTGTTGCACCGTCAAGCACAGTCTGGTTCAAGCCCTCGAGCAACTTGTTCAGAGGAAAGAAAGGTCTGTGAACCCTCTCTCTCTCTCTCTCTCTCGTATTTTGCATGTTTTTCTCACTTCTGCCACCGACTGGAGATGTATTTTTATCGTATCTACTCAATTTCGTGGAGATTTTTAAATTCTATCTTAATGGGCTGTCTTAGTGTCGGAATGAGCCTGTGGTTTTGTGGAGGAAGTAAAATGAAAAGTAGACAGAGCTTTTAAGCTTCACCAGTCAAGCAAAAGCTGAGAAGTGGAAGTGAAGTAGAGTAGAGGAAGATGAGCAATTTGAGAAAGGAGAGACAGGATGCGCTTCTCTGTAAAGGGAAGGCACTAACAACAACCAACACCGGATGGGTGACATGGCAGAGCAGCTTTGAGCGAGAGAGGAGAAGGAGGTGGGGAAGGCTTTATAGGGAGTAGGGGGTGCCGGAAAGAAAGGATTAGGATAGGAATGAAAGGTTTGATCGACCAGGCTATCACGTCAGGATAGGGATACCCTTTTCTAGTCAAGGAAACATATACAGGGAGCAATTCAGGAGTAGATCCTGAAACTCCCATAAGCTGTCTGTAGTGATGATGCTACTTTGCTTTTATATTTCAGCTTGGGCGACTGGGATTATGTTGTTGTTGTTGGTGGTGGTGTTGTCGTCCTCATCTATCTAACAAGGACTGCTAGCCTAATTAGGAATTATCTGATGCGCATGAGCCTATGAGGTTGATGACACTCTTTTCTGGAATTGTCTCAATCTGTTTATCATTTTCGGCATTAAGTTCTGCTTAAATTTCTTTATGATTGAAATTTGTTCAGGACTGCAGGTATTGTCTTGTGTAATTAGAATGTTCTGGCAGAAGCTGACAATTTCCTTTGTTGCTGTTCTGGTAGGATAGGCTCGACCATATATTGCTGGAAACGACTGGCTTGGCGAACCCTGCTCCTCTTGCATCTGTTCTTTGGTTGGACGAGCAACTTGAATCTGCTGTGAAGCTCGACTCCATCGTCACAGTAATAAGTTATTAATGGCATCTTAGTTTGCTTTGCAAGGCTTGTATTACACTTGCCAACGTTTTATTTATCTCTTCTTAAACTACACAGTTGAAAATGAAACTACATAAGCACTTGGGTATATTTTCTCAAGTACTTATCTTCTGGCTGGAAATCCTGCTTTACTCTCCCTAATTAAAGTCTGAAACTTTTACATCCCCTACTCGTCTTATCTATCGAGCAGCTGGAGCAAGTTGTTGTTATGTCTGACCTTGAGGTGGTGAGGTGTATTAGCTGCACTTCTACTTTGGCCAGTTTTCTTGGGTGGATATATAATGCAATATGGAACTCAGAACTCAATTACTTTATATTTGCTATGTCTGTATACCTGATGAGCAGAATGCCCTATTTATGAGGACCCACTTGTGCTTTCCTTTTCCCTTTTATGTTCCTTCTTTCTTTATTTGCTTTTCGGAGATGGTGAGGTTAATATACATATACATATTGTTTACATGCCTATAGGACAAAATCATCATTGATGAAGTCTAGTATTTCTTCAGCCCTTATTTGATATGCCTGCTCCTTCACTAGGTTGTAGATGCTAAGAACCTCCGATTGCAGCTCAATGAGCGGCGTGATTCTTCTTCATTTCCAGAAGCATTTCTTCAAATTGCATTTGCGGTAAGATTTTGCTTTATTGTTATTTGTGCAGCTCATTTCATTCACTTTAGGGCACATATTCCCTCTCCATGATTTTTCATGTTTGTCTTTATTTTACTGCTGGATTGGAGAGTTTGGAACATAGGAGGCTCTTACAGAAACTTTCTACTGTTGTAGGATGTGGTGATCCTTAACAAGGTTGATTTGGTTTCCTCGGAGGCCCCTGGTGCCTTGGAAGAATTGAAGAAGGAAATACATGGCATTAACTCTATTGCTGACATCATTTGCACTGTTAGATGTCAAGTTGACTTGCCAACAATTTTGGATCGGCAGGCCTATGATACTACAGTGAGTTATATATATCTTCACTAATTATACTTGTTGTTAACTCCCATTTTTAAGTTAGTCATATTGCTCAATGTGCTCTTTCAGCGTGTTGCTCACTTAGAAGCCTTGCTGCAAGAAAATCAATCTCTTTCTGGTAGAGAACTTCATGACAATGGAGTGCGCACATTATGCATTTGTGAGCCTCTGAAAGTTGATCTCGAAAAGGTAACGCATGAAGTACAGACACAAGGGTCATATTTGCTGATACATGTCGTCCTTTGTCAGCAGTATGATATTTGGAACTTTTAGTGAGCAAATTGATTGCAAATTATCTGTTGTCATATTTTATTTAACTGTAATATCTTTTTAGGATAGTGGAAAGTATGATGTCAGTCTGACGATTTATATCTGTCATGGAAACATTTTTAATCTATGATGGTGGAACATAACTAGACTTAGAATGCATGTAATATGTGGCTTTAGTAAGGTTTGGAAATATCATTGTGCTGATAAATTATCTGTATGAAGGATTTTGTTTCCTAAGAGTATCCATGTGGTCCTAGAAAGTAGACAAGCCATCACTTAGCTTAAATAATGTCAGAGATATTTCTCTCAGCAAATTTAGTTCGTAGTTTAAGACATTTATGGTGTCCTTTTACCTAGTGTTATGTCTTTGTGATTTCTCTTATCTAGGCATTTGGAGATTTGAGCCCATAGGAAGTCTGCAGCTGACTGCTGCTTTTAAAAGTGTGGAGTGCTCCTCTAATTACTCAATACTTCTCTGTTTTTTTTTTTTCAATACTTCTCTGTTAAATGGCGTACTTTCTTATTTTCACATAGTGAAGATATTATACAGGCACAGATTGAAAGAATTTTCTCAGGGCTGGCCTTCATCTTATACTTCATCCTAGTTTCATTTATGACGACTTCCAAAACTTGTTTCCACTTAGTGGGGTTAGCCACATGGTTCCTCTTATGCTTGGGTTACCATCCAATAGACAGTAAAGATTAACTGTTTCATGGGTTTGGGAAATTGTATAGGAATTCCATTATACGTGTAATATTGAGATCAAGAACTTAGGGAAAGGACCATTTTACCCACACATTGAAACCAATTCTATGTCAATCAACATACAGGGCCTGTTCTTCTTCTCTTTGCATATTTTAGTAGCTGCATCGGTTGTGCCAGATGAATCTTACATTGAATAGTAGGTTTTAATATATTCCCTTTTGTGTGGGAAATATAATTCAGAAAGATTAAATTTGAGGGTAGACAAGAAATCCAAATTACAGGGCCTTGCCCTTGCCTTTTTTCTGCATTCTTTCCCATCTGAAGCCTGGTTATTTTTCGGTGGCTTTTCATGCAGTTCCGTTCATGGCTTGAAGAGATTCTTTGGGATAAGAAATACGGCATGGATGTATACCGCTGTAAAGGGGTCCTGAGTGTCTTGAATTCAAACATGCTACATACTTTACAGGTAAACCGTTATATAAGGTGGCACTGATGGCATTGTATACAAGTGATTTGGCTTTTCCACCGGGGTCTGACATTGATAGCATAGTGAATTTGTTCTCCCCATCTCAATGCCAAGTTCATCCATGCACAAAATTGTTGGCATTAAGGACTTTTCTATCTATGCATTCAGACTGGACTTCCTAGGCCTGCTTCATTCCACATGGGATTAAAGTGGGGTCCTTGCATCTATTCCTCACATTTTTTCTGCATGCTTTGCCTGAAATCAGTAATGCTGTTATCCGCAAACATACAGAAGATATTTCGTTGATTTCGTAAGTCATATTTCTCAAATTCTTTTCTTTCAACTGTTTGGCAGGCTGTCAAGGAGATATATGAGATTGTTCCAGCTCGCAAATGGAAAGAGCAAGAGAATCCGATGAACAAGATAGTGTTTATTGGTAATGTTCTGCAAAGCTCCTCTCTCGATTGGAGCTCAGGGTGCTTTTCAAATCATAGATTGAAGTTCCATTTATTTGTTTCTTCCAACAGGTCATAATCTCAACGAGGAAGTTCTCATCAATTCCCTTAGAGTTTCTGCACTGGCAGCATCGTGATCTGGCGATTTATTCATGATATTGGCTTCTCATTCCTTGAATTGATGAAAATGTAGATCATAAGTTCAGTTAGTTAAACAACTGAGCCGTTTCCATGAGCATGGGTTCGTTTTTGAGCAATTTCATTATGCGTAAAATGAAATGGTAATATGTTGTATATGTCACGGTCATCTAGCCGCATAACACAAATTTTTGAGGGAAAATTTTAAATACTGACATCATGCGGTCATTTTCTTAAAAGGGGTGCTGAGTTGATTTCATTTCAAATAATGGTACGTCCAATTTAGTCTCAAATAAAGGTTTGTGTTCACCGGCTGGTCAAATTTTCGCTGGCTGGTGAGCATGTGCATCTCCACACTTTCAATGGCCATGATCAAGGGTATTTTTGTGTTGAGGACCTTTTTTTTTTGTCCGATTTTTCTTTCTTTGGTATGTTCCTGTTCCTCCTTGATCTTCATTCTGTACCAGCCCAGCCACTTCCGGTGAAGGCCTGAGTGGCTTCCACGGCAACAAAGGCGGCTGGCTATTCTCAACGTAGTGCAGCTTAGACCATGTTGTAGGGCTTGATAACAGCGGCGATACCTCACCGCTTCCCAGCGACGAAATCTGACAAAATTTCAAGACCGGTTCTTTGCCGCTGCAATGGCATTTTAACGGTGCGAACGCGAGCAGCCCATGGCCTGCCACATCTAGCGCCAGTGTCCTGTAGTTCGAATGCGATCTGCGCACCAGCAGTGTTTGGACGGCCGAGAATGCCACAAGCCTATGTCCTCGACTTGCATTACCACAAAGCCCCCATGCACCGTCCCGCTCGTGATGTGCCAAGCCTCCAAGCCTCATGCCAGAAAAGTCCCCACCATCTCGCTCTTCTCAAAACAGCAACCATTTTTAAAAAAAAAACAGAGAGAGAGAGAGAAAAAAAAGAAAAAGAAAAGGTCGGGCACAAAGGAAGATTGAACGTTGATTTTCTCAACCAGGCAAGACTTAAGGCCATCGAGTTGGATGTTTTTGAAGATTGGACGTTGATTACCCCGGATAAGGAAGAGATGGGGCTACTGAAGTGGCTCGGACTGGTTTGGTGTTGCCGGCGGGGGGAGGGGGGAAGATAAATCAAAGAAGGAAGAAGATGAAATAGAGAAGAGAAGGAAGGAAAGGGGGAAAAAAATCTCTATACAAAAATGCCTCTGATTTTGACCAGCCATTGTGGTCAAATTCTTGTTTCCTTATTCGAGATAAAGTTTACTTTGAACCATTTTTTTAAAATAAAATAACAACTTTAAACTATAATTTGAAATTTTCCCTAATTTTGGACTTATATGTGGACGTATTTGATGGTATCACATTTAACTTCCCATAAGTAAGCATAATCTTTCTGAGATTTTATCATGTTTGCCGCTCATTCAATTGAGATTTTGTAGTGTGCATGGTTAATGATGTTCATCGATCAGCATGCCTACGAAATCAATGAGCCAAATAAAGTGACATCGCAATAGCTGGCGAGCTAGCTAATATTACATCAACTTCGCCAATATTACATCAAAGACTTGTTGAGTTAGATTAGAGACGTGCACGGGGATGGGGGAGATGAGACGGGTGTACTAGTCTCGACCAAATGAGGAGAAATAAATGTGGATCATTCTTACTAGAGTTGAGTTATTCAGACAAATCGTCGACATTTTTCGCCATTTCTGTTGGTCCTCTCACTCTAATCAATCTCCGAATCTCAATATTTCGTGTTTCATAACCTATCTCATCAATGCATCACCTCTTTAATCAGACATCTTCGATGCAAACCTTAGGATAACCGACATGGCATCAAGGCTTGAACCTGATGTCGTCATTTAAGTCTGCAGGAAACAGAAACAGAAACAGTCCCTTTCCTAGGCATTTAAAAGAGCTGTTGTTTCAGCAAAGAGAAGTTGCTAAGCACCGCCCTGCCACAAGTACCAGAAGGATTCTCCATAGGAAGGCCCGATGGCTAAGTTAGGGACGTGTTCAGGTCTGAAGCTAATCCTCGTGGGGGCTCTCTGCGCCTTGTCCTTCACGAATGCTCACTTGTCTAGCCCGGACAAGTGGGTCGAGCCGCCGGCGAGCAGGCAAATATTCCAGGGAGAAGTATGCAATTTGCTGGTGTGCCGGCCGTGCCCTCCCTCGAGCTTTAGGACCGAATTGTTAAAGAGATACAACTGCTTCGACAAGGGCTTCCCACCAGACGGCAGCCCGAGTTACAGGCCCGAACTGCCTTGAGGTTAGGGAATCGGCGAGCGCTGCAACACCATGGGCCAGATCCGAAACATAATAAATTGCAAAGTTTACTTGTGTATACGTGGTTGGTGTAGTAAGGTTGGCTGATGTTGGCTAGGATGAGAGGGTTGATGGACAGTGATGGATTTCCTCCAAACCTCTCATCGCTTTGTTTTAAAGCATGTCACCTTTTATTTTCCCTCAAAATGTCGACTGTAATCGTGCAATAATTGGAGAATTGATCACTTGGCGTGGGAAATCCAAAGGTGCATAAACCATCCCGTCGCATGCACGAGTCCCTTATCGACTTCTGCTTGGTATACCGATGAGATAAAAAGAGAAAAAAAAATCTTCTCACCAATGATATTACCTATCTTGAGATTATATGCGGATTCTTCATCGAAAAAGGAAACTTTTCATAGGCAATCTTACATAGAAATTCACTCGCAACAAATGAATTTTGGGGAAAGTAATCGTAGCGCTTTTGCATGGACGATGATTTCCTTAGGACTGAGTTTCTCCAATTGGAAATGTTCGAACTTGTCACTGGTGGGATCACCATAAGATTCGCGTCGATTTTGATTCATCGTGGCTCACGCCTATCGAATTGTGCATTAGGAAAATCCAAACCGGAGAGAAGCACGGATGGAAATCGAGTCTTTATCGTTTCCACTTGTTGTGATGGGGAAACAGAGCAAAATATCGATGATATATTTTTTTTGTCGATCAACACTTGTCATATTCTCGTACAAGTAAAAGTCTCAGATGATAATGTGCGAACTTTAGAATAAAGTAATTCCAAAAGACAAGTAGGGCATAAGCGACCCAATCAACCGGCAAACATCTATTGCGATAGACATTGGCGACCCATTCCGCAACACAATTACTCTCTCTTCAATAGGGAGCCAACTTTAGAGTACTAAATAATTTTGCACGGGTCTAGGCTTCGGTGATAAGTGCATAGGCCTCCCAACTGACTTAACATGTTGCCTCACTTATCATCTCCACCAGATCAATTCAATTGATTCAATTTGCAATTCTCTCCTTGCTTCAAAGTATTTGGGGGTTTCAAACACAACATATAATTTGTTAATTTAATCCTAAACTATTCGACAGTTTGCTAATATAGTTTTTCTTACTAACTTCAGCAAGAAATGATCGATGTGGACAATTTTTACAATATTTTTTTATTTTCTGATATTTCGTCTTTTTTTCTCTAGCCTATGGCTGGTCTCCACAATAATTTGTGACTAGCTAGAGGCAGGACCGATGAAGCCTTGTCAACCACAAGCGATGGCCAGCAAGGCCTCGCCTAGGTGAGGGTTCCCCAAGCTTAATCGGAAAAGAGTCACACATTCTCGCTTGATTTGGGCTGAGGGCATTGTGGCCCTTGTTTATTGCTAATAGCCCGTCATTGCCAAGATCGGACAAACTAAAGAAAAAGAAGAAAAGGAAAAATGAAAAAATAAGAAGATAAAAATTAGAATACTAAAACGATTGCAAAAATTGTCAACTATGAATACCATCTTTTATAATTTTCAGCCAAAATTAATGAATAACAAAGTTGGCAATTAGCACTTAACCGACTAATTGTTGAATTATTTAGAACTTAATTGATACGATTAAAAAATTTTATTCAATCGACAAATTATTAAAATATTTATAATTAAATTGATGTAATCAAAAGATTTAATATTAAATTAATCGAGTTGAAATTATTTTGGACAATTTTATGAGCAAGTGGGCGTTTATCACCCGGCAGCATCATCGTAACCTGGAAGGGAGAGAAAAGGATTTGCGGTTTCGATGTAGAGAGATGATGGAGGCTGTGCATGGGGAAGGGCACGATCAAAGCCATTAAGTCAAATCACCAACGACATATTCCTATCAAAAGGACTTATGGACAGACAGCATATGGCCAGTTCATTCTTATCCTCGTCCCATCACATCTAAATCATCACGGCCCTATTCAGACAAAGGACCGCCTTTCTTTATCATTATTTTTCACTTAATTTCTAGGTGGTGGGTCATGCCGAAAGGGAGAATAAGAGACAAATTTTATGAATTGGCATCCAATGCTTTGAGTGCTTTTTCACCTAACCCAAGCATACCTTCTCATCAAAAAGAATAAAAATGAGTTCGAATGGTGAAGAGATTAACCGTGAATTGGCCGTAAAGTATATGTCCCCTCTCGAGGATTTCCCATTTTTTCAAAAAAAAATTTCTAATTTATTGCCCAAAATGAAAGTTACTCTACATTTTAGAAAGAAAGTTTCGTCGTCTCTTCACAAGCTTTTTAACAAGGTTGATTATAGTCGAATTTTCACAATTTTTATAAATTTAATGCCTTTTTTTATCTGGTGTTGTATTAGTATTTTGAAAAGTGAAGCACGGCCATTCTTGATTGTATTTTGAGCCTAACATTAACAAAGAATAGGTTTTCTTGCATCATCATTTTAAAAGCTTATCTTCGTCTACCCCAAACTACAATACGATGATGTGGAGTGTATATGTCCTTGAGGTCGACATATCCATACCTTATATTTTTCTCTTTTTTTAGGGAAAAATATTTTCTTTTACATGAGATGATATATATTAAAATCTAATGTTGGCATTGCATGACAACTTAAAAACCATTTTTTGTAAAATCAAAGAATATGATAGTTTATTTCTTCACTCAAAGATGCCAATTAAAATGCATAATTAACGAGTTCAATAAATCACAACGTGTTAATAAATTGCAAACCTATAAAGAAAAAGGCAAGATTAGCCATTCCTATCGTGCTTTCATGAAGTGCTATTTTTTGTTTTTGCACAATGCACAAGTTTTTTTTTTGGTACATTCACATATTGAATGATAGAACTTAAAAAGTAAGTGATAAAAAATCAAGGCAAAACATGGTCGTAACAAGAATGTGCAAGTATTTTTGGCATCGAATTAGGTCCCTTCTTTCCTAATTCAATTTTGGCCAATTATTTACCTTTATTCTTTTGGACGGAGTGATTATTTTAAGATATAAATAAACATAAGGACAATGAATATAGTATCTATGAAAAGTATACTCCTTTTTGAAAAAACACCTAGGACGGTCGTTTTCATACCGTTTCCGTTGCCACCAGTTGTCTGTCGCAAATTCAACGAAAGCTCCGATTTTTATTAGGAAATCCAAGAAGACGCGTCGACTTTCCCTTTCCTGGCGCACCTCGAAATCGCATCGACCTTTCAGTCACCCGTATCTCGTCCGTAGATTCACTCGTCCACCCACTGTCTTGATTTTCCTTTCACAGCCCATGTTCAGATATGCTATCCCGACAATCTCTCCGTCACCGTCGTTCCCATAGCTATATAAAGACACAGTGATGTGCACTCCAGCGGAAGTACATTCTCGAATCCACTGGGGAGGAGAAACTAGTTCGCGGGGACGATGAACGGAGGGAACGAGAAGATTTGGAGGGGTTCGAGCTACGACTTCTGGAAGGACGAAGGAGTCGCCGGCGGCGACGCGAGCGGCGCTGAGCCCAAGGTTAGCGACAGCGAGGAGTTCGATTTCCGGCCGAGCGGCGAGAAGGGCTTGGAAGATCCGCCGACGAAGCTGATCGGTGAGTTCCTGCACAAGCAGCAAGCTTCCGGCGATTTCTCGCTCGACATTGATCTGGAGATGCAAGAGCTCAAGCAAGACGACGACGACGACTTCACCCCGCTGCCACCTTTGGAAGAGTCGCCACTGAAGAGCCGGAACAAGGTGTCCTTCGGCGAGCCCAGCTCGAGCAACGGCAGGACCACCGGGGTTTCGGTGGAGAATCAGCAGCAGCGGCAGCAGGACGAGGAGAGCGAAGATGGGCAAGTCTTGAGATGCACGTCGAACGCGTCTTTTCATAGTAACAGCTCGTTCAAGAGGAAGTCGCGGCTTCTGACAGGGGCGGTGAAGAACAAGTCGAGGCTCTTGGATCCGCTGCCGGATCAAAAGAGCAATAAATCAGGTCGGATGGACAAGAAATCAGGTCGGATTTCGAAAGTAGGCTTGTCGCCCAAACACGGCGGGGACGAGGACGAGGACGACCCTTTTGCGGGAGAGGATTTGCCGGACCAGTACAAGAAGGCCAGGCTCGAATTGGTGGTCCTACTCGAGTGGGTTAGTTTAATCTTGATCATAGGTGCACTAGTCAGTAGCCTCACTATTCCTTATCTTAGGAAGAAGAGCGTGTGGAATCTCATGCTGTGGAAGTGGGAGGTGATGGTGTTGGTGTTGATATGTGGGAGGTTGGTTTCTAGTTGGGGTATTAGAATTATTGTGTTCTTTATTGAGAGGAACTTTGTTCTGAGGAAAAGGGTTCTTTATTTTGTTTATGGGTTGAGGAAAGCAGTGCAGAATTGTCTGTGGTTAGGGCTGGTCTTGGTGGCATGGCACTTCCTCTTTGATAAGAAGGTTCAGAGAGAAACCAATAGCGAGGCCCTTCAGATGGTGACCAAGGTCTTAGTGTGTCTCTTGGTTGGCACATTGATTTGGCTTGTAAAGACTCTTATAGTCAAGGTCTTGGCATCTTACTTCCACGTGAGCACTTATTTTGATAGGATTCAAGAGTCTCTGTTCAATCAGTATGTGATCGAGACGCTTTCAGGTCCGCCATTAGTTGAGATGAGGAAAGCGGAGGAAGAGGATGAGAAGATTGCAGTCGAAGTTGAGAAGCTGCGGAAGGCAGGGGCTGTGATACCTCCTGACCTCAATGCGGCTGTATTGCCAGCCAAAGGTAGTGGGAGAGTGATAGGTAGTGGGAGGGTGCAAAAGAGTCCTAGAGGAAAAGACAAGGGGGAAGAGGGGATCACAATTGATCACTTGCATAAACTGAGTCCAAAGAATGTATCTGCTTGGAATATGAAGAGGTTGATGAATTTGGTGCGGTATGGGAACCTCACGACACTGGATGAGCAGATATCAAGTCATGATGATGAATCTTCGAATCAAATAAATAGCGAAGGTGAGGCAAGAGCAGCATCGAAGAAAATTTTCCAGAATGTGGCTCAACAGGGATCCAGGTATGCCTCAGTATTTTGATATTTTAAATTTTGTTCTTCTACTCTTTCACTTATGATCTTGTGCACAGAACTAACCATGTCATTGTCTCAGTCATATTAAACCTTTCTATCACACGTAGGCCAAACTATTCGAGAAAAGGCTCCAAATTTTATTCTATCTATCAACTTTGGCATCATCATACAAAATTATTCTAGGAGCTGAACAGTCTGCTTTCCTACAATTCTGAACTTTCCGTTCTGCATTAATCAATGCGGTGTCCTTTCATCTAAGTTCTCTTTGTATCTCTATTAGCTGTATGACCTTTTTAATCACTAGTCTTGTTTTTTATCGATCTTTTGACTTGCTGCTTCTATGTCAGGCACATCTACCTAGAGGACTTAATGCGGTTTATGCCAGAGGATGAGGCTGTAAAGACAATGAGTCTTTTTGAAGGAGCATCTGAAAGCCAGAAGATTAGCAAATCATCCTTAAAGAACTGGGTGGTAAGAGATTGTAGATAACAAGTATCTAATGTTATTGTCTTGACTCTTTTAGGGCTTTGATTGAAAAGTTGGTAGGCCTCACATGAGGTCATGTATAAGAAAGAAATAATTAATGACAATGTTTCATAGTTGGGACAAAGTAAACCCTATTTATAATTTAGATGCAAAAAAAGACTTTTTTATAGCTCAAATAGCCAAAAAACTAGTTGATGCTTCTTAAAAAATGTGAACATAATGAAACCAATTACAATGTCTTTCTACATGTGCTGAACTTTTATAGCTGCGGTGTGCACCAATTGAGCTTTACGTTTGCATTTGGATGTGATGTAGGTTAATGTTTTTAGAGAACGAAGAGCACTAGCTTTGACGCTGAATGATACTAAGACAGCTGTGAACAAACTCCATCGGATGGTGAACACTCTAGTCGGCATCCTCATAGTTGTTATATGGCTACTCATATTAGGAATTGCCATAAAAAGTTTTTGCTTCTCATAAGCTCCCAGTTGTTACTTGTGGTATTCATATTTGGAAACTCTTGCAAGACGACATTCGAAGCTATTATTTTCTTGTTTGTGATGCATCCATTTGACGTCGGCGATCGTTGTGAAGTAGATGGGGTCCAGGTAAGACAAGCAAATAGAGTTCTTTGCATTCAACAGAGGTTCATAATATATGTTTTCTAAACGAGGATGCATTTGTGTTTCAGATGGTGGTGGAAGAGATGAACATCTTAACAACTGTTTTTCTAAGATATGACAACCAGAAAATAATAATTCCGAACAGTGTTCTTGCTACTAAGCCCATCGGTAACTACTATCGAAGTCCTGATATGGGGGATGCAGTTGAATTCTGTGTGCACATATCTACACCAACCGAGAAGATTGCCACGATGAAACAGAGAATAACAAGGTCAGTAGCTTTATTATTAGTTAATCCCCTTGCCCCTTTAGTTATCGACTTCCCACTTTCGTAATGACTAGATGATTTGAGTGTCAGGCTTTGAGGAATTTACTAAAATAGTGTCCATTTAAAACGATGGAGGATGTTGTCTTTGTTTTGGACCTTTTGGCCTTGTAGAAGTGATGCATAAGTAAAATTTATCCGGTCTATGCAGCTATTTAGAACTTAGAGGATGATCTGAAATTCGTCCTAACACAAGACTTATTATTGCCTATAAGATCGTACTTTTACTCTGCTAATATACTGATTCCCAAAATCGATGACCTCATAAAACAGAAAAATGTTGTTATGGCGGATTTTATGTGTTCGTACTGTCATAAAACATCTCATTACTGCTAAATAAAACAAGTGTCACGGTTTTTTTTTTTTACTCAAATCTGATAAGTTCTTGATAAGTCTTGCTACGGAATCGTGTCTGGGTTGACTTACATTACTTTCTTAAATGCAGTTACATTGAGAACAAGAAGGACCATTGGTACCCTGCACCAATGATAATATTCAAGGATGTGGAAGATTTGAACAAGCTAAGAATAGCAGTTTGGTTGACGCACACAATAAACCACCAGGACATGGGTGAGAAATGGGCAAGAAGAGCCCTCCTGGTGGAGGAGATGCTCAAGATTTTCAAGGAGCTTGACATCCAATACCGGTTGCTACCCCTCGACATCAACATCCGTGCTATGCCTCTAGTGACCTCGAGCGGTCCTCCTCCTACATGGACCGCACCTTCCAGCTGAGTACATTGCAAGGAGTTTTTTTAGTATAATGGAACATACAATTATAAAATAGAGCGATCATATATTTTACAATGCCCAGATGCCAGAGCAATTTGCATAGAATTAGCTTTGAATGGGATTTTGGTTGTTTCAAATATCTTGGCTGGGCTAACTCCATATAGTTGAATTAGTAATAGCTTTCATAGCAGATTAATCGCTCGATCAATAGCCAACCAAGAAAACAGACACTTCAACTTGTTTGTTCTGTCCTGCTTATCTTCTGCTTAAGAGCTTTTGTCAGTGATCAAGTTTATGCTTGTCGTCTCCTCCACCTAGGTCAGGCGAACATCGTCTCTACCTTTAACGCGATATATTCAAACTTTGTGCTGGTTTATCTCTTGATCATTAACAGAACCTGAAAGCCGTGTCACCAACTAAGCTGACTCAATGTGTTTAGTGGATTGCATGATATTCCTCATCAAGCACAAAAAGGGCTTCGGTTGCTTCTTCCGTTTATCTATACCCTGGTGTGCACGTATAGGCATATGCATGCGTGAACATTAAGAATTGCAAGTAAACTAGTCCAGCCAGCCAGTATTGTCCAGACTGCTTCTCTATCTGATACGTACATTTAGAAGCCCTCTCGTCCTGTAACACGCTCTGAAAATGAATATCCTTTTTGTTAGTCAGTTGTTTATTGAGAAGATCCTGTGATAACTTTTCCACATACTCAGCCTCATAAAGCTCCTCATGATTCAGCTGCTCTGTTTCACCTACTCTCCTGAGCCACCATTTCCTCGCCATACCTATCGAGTAATCAAGCATGCCCGCCTCTCCTAGTCTCTTGCTAGCTTCTTCAAACATGAGTGCCATCCTCAATCGAATAGTAATGCAAGAATTTATTGTAATCTAATTGAGGCACCTCGAAGTTCTCTATTTAATGTCCGCTCAACGTACTCTACTCGGTTGCTTCCAATGACTTCCCTGCTTTCACTAATCACCACACTAAAAATGGAGTCAAAATTTGCAAGCGTATTAGGTCCTTTCCTCCCCTGCTTACCTTTTCAAGACCTTGCATCGGTAGTTGCTCAAGGCTGCCGCGGTGATCTCCATCTGCATATGGTAACACAACCCAACAAATATGCATGAACACAGATAACGGAGAGTACCTCCGGTGGAGGTGGCTAGAGGTGAAGGGTTGACAGTAGCAGCAGCGAGACATCACGTCACAGACACAGGGAGAGGGGTGTGAATTTTGGACATGTACTTGAGGCCGATTAAACTTTGATATTCTTTTCCTGCGTTCTGTCACAATATATAAATACATAGATCACGACAAAAAGCCACTAGGGCAATAATTTTATTGGTTTAAGGTATCATCAACGTTCCACAAAATCACAAGTTCGCTTTACATTATAAGCAACTCGTGCTGCATTGCCTAGTTCCGACATGCCTCATGTGCAGAGAATTCTAAACTGCTAGCATATGAGCCAACGAATTCATCAACCTTGACCACTTGGTTTGAGTAATCTATGACTTAAAAGCAAACATTCCATAATAGATGGAGGGCACTCATAGTAGTGACACTCAAGAAGGGACTATTAACGCCGGTCGCTTCTGTCCCACCTACCAGAAGGAAATTTGAGAAGAATCTAGCCCTCTTTTACTTCTTGACAGATAAGCAAGGGTCATACTAATTGCCGCAAAGAAGTTTTGTTGCACACAACAGATGTAAATCCAGTCAATGAGTACCCTCCTGTGCACCAAGTGCAGCAAAAAACTTTCTTCTCCTGTCAAGCATCGAAATCAAATAATCACTTCCCTCACAGAGCATTCTCTTCCTCCACCTCAAGAGGTAGCCCATGGACCAATATGCAATTCAATGCTGCATGATAGCATTTAATCTAACTAGGGGCTTCTGGAAAGTGGCTTCTACCTTTTGTTGTAATACAGATGCAGTAAGAGACTAGAGCTAGTTCAGTTGACAGGAGCTTCTCTTTCCCTACCACTAAGCTGACAAGCTCAAGATGGAAGATTGGCAGGTTGATTAATGGAAAGCAGATATGAAACAGGAAGTAATTTGTGTGAGATTTATCGATCATCAACCAATTACCCCATCAAGATTTGCATCACTGTCCTCTGAGGTTCTCGTACGGAAAGGAGATGTAAAAAGTGAAACAAAATTACTGGCTCTAAAGACAAATATCCTAGATTAATTCTGTCCAAAACTCAAAAAAGGCGGAATTGAATAATGTAGAAAAGGAAAAGAAAGATTAACGGTTACACCACAGTTATGCCTAGCAGCAGGATGCCTAGCAGTGGGAAAAAATCAGAACCTTCGAATTTTGAGAGCCAAAATCAGCATACCTGCATGGAGTGAGCACTCGAAATTAATCCAGCAACATCACGACCAAGACATATGACTGAGGCCCCAGGTTTGTGAGGCATAAGAAGACACAGGAATAGCCATAAATGAATTGTGGCGAGAAATGACAAGAAGACGCAACCCTGCAAATCCTAAGCCAATCTATGCAGTGGATCAATACAACTATGCGACTGAAAAAGGATCCACGAAGCATGAAGTGGCAAAAGCCCTAACCATTACCAGTCAAGCATACTCTGTGCTGTAATTAAGATTAAATAGCATGTCTCTCCGATTTTCATTGCCCATCCATATTTTAAACTTCTTTCCCAGTGAATCCACCTAGTCATCACTCTCATGGTCCATCTCTCTCATACATCGTCTTCTGACCTTTTTGAGCATCTCCTTTTCGGGAACGAATTCAGCAACTAACTGCCATAGCATTTACAACTGAAAACATCAATATCTGCATCAAGAGCAACAGATATTTCTTAGGAGCTGGCCAGCCTAAAGCTCGGTCCATAGATGATATCCTTACCATCTAATCAATCACACAGAGAGCAGCTTTTGAATCTCGGTTTGTCAGATGTGCATCCACAAGCAATGTATATGACATAGCATTTGGTTCAACCTCCACGCTTACTGCATGCTCAAAAACCCTTGACACTTCAAATGTCTGCCACAGAGAAACTTCCATTTACTCACATTTGGCATAGTGACAGAGCAGAACATTCAGGCTTAACATGCATCTGCTCTTAATCTCAACAAAAGTCCATGTCACCAGTTAATTTATGTGACAGATGAATGCTGAGAGTGAAGTATCCACTGAAATGACATCGTGAAAGAGGACTAATTTGACAAGCACGCTAAGGCCTACCACGTGAAGCATGCAAGATGATGGGAAATGGCCTAGTTCAACTGAAAGGGAATCTGCATTCAACTTCGAATAGGCAACTGAGAGGGGGAAGTAATCATGCACCTTCTTGAGCTTCCCAAATGCATATAAAAGCGCATTATATGAATGGATATTGGGGGTCAAGCCAAAAGTTCCACCAATTGCCTCAAATGTCTGTTATGCACGGTCAAGATCCCATACATAGGCACAACCTAAGAATACACAATTGAGAGCAGCAACAGATTTGTAAGCAAGATTCCTGGCACAAATTCTCCAGTTAAAAAGTACACCTATTTGGTCTTTATCGAATGGTGGGTGCCATATTGAATGTTACTAAGATAATCGACTTAGCTAAATCATGCATGTTGTTTGTGTCAATAGGAGGTTGTAAGTTGATCGTTAATCCTAATTCCATCAGTCAATAAATCTATTGATTATAGCATACGTTCACACACGATGCATGTGCAAATAGAAGTTGGCGTGCTTCCAAGTGGTTATTGGGGATTTTCCAGTTCTATGTCTACAATCTACGGCATGTCCATGAGCGGTTATTAGTCCGAAATGTAGGTTTTGTATACTTGTCAAGGAATATGAAGTTCTCTAGCGTCATCCATTAAGTATAAAACTATGAACCAGTTATAAATAGCATGTTTATGGGGAGATGATGAAAGGGGAATAAGTTATGGTTCTTCCATGTAATGGTTCCCGAAATTGATTTGTCTTTGAGATTCTCTCGTAAAATGATGCTTCCCCCACAATCATATATAATTTACACTCGGCTTTTATTCCATACGAACAAAAAACTTACCTCCACTTTTCTTTTGTCTTTGAATTGTATATCCTACAATTACTTTCTTTCAGATCTTCTCAAAATAGCCAACCAAGGAAACAATGACGATCACAACATACTTCAACATGTTGAGTTTCCTCCATCTAGTCTTCTGCTCAAGAGTTTACAACAGTGATCTCAAGTTTATGCTTGTCATCTCCTCCACCTAGGTCAGGAAAACATCATCTCTACCTTTCGCGCTTTGAGCTGGTTCATTCTTGATCATTAGCAGAACCCGAAAACTGTGTTGCTGACTGAGCTGACTGAGCTGATTCAACTTGTTTAGTGGATTGTGTGACACTCCCCATCAAGCATAGAAAGGGCTTCGGGTGCTTCTTCCGTTCATCTATCCCCTAGTGTAGCATGTACAGGCATATGCATGCACAAACTTTAACAGTGGCAAGCAAACAAGTCCAGCCAGGCAGTCTAGTCCAGGCTTCTTCTCTGTCTGATATGTATGTTCAGAAACACTCTCGTCCTGTAACGTGCTCTGAAAATGAATATTCCTTTTGTTAGTTAGCCACTCATCGAGAAGATCCTGTGAAAGAAGAACCTCTCCAAATACTCAGCCTCATAAGCTATTGTTATGATTCAGCTGCTGCTCTGTTTCTCCTCCTCTCCCGAGTCGCCATTTTCTCGCCATACCTCTCGAGTATATCAGCCAAATCAATCATGCCTGCCTCTCTTAGTCTCTTGCTCGCTTCTTCAAACATGAATATGCCGTCCTCACTCGAATAGTAATGCAAGAACTTATTGTAATCAAATCGAGGCACCTCAAGTCCTCTATTCAATGTCCGCTCAACAAACTTGGTTGCTTCCAATGACTTCCCTGCTTTCACTAATCCCCCCACAAAAATGGAGTCGAAATTTGCAAGCGTATCAGGTCCTTTCCTCCCGTGCTTCCCCAAATGCCCTTGCAATAACATGATATATGTGTGCATTATGGGCTCACACCCTCTCCTTATCATCTCTCTAAAAACATCAGTCGCCTCACCCGCCCTTTTCATTTTCAATAGCCCCTTGATCAATCCATGGTACACATTAATGTCCGGCCTCTCAATCCCTTCTACAATCTTATAAGCCTCTCCCACCCTGCCTCGTACCAACAGCCCATAGACAAGTGATCCCGCGGTCGATGCATCCGTCTCGAACCCTCTCTTATGCATTTCTTCGAACACCATAGAAGCTTCACTCACCCTGCCCCTCTTACACATCCAACTGATCGCAAGCCTGTAGGTGGAAACACCCATCCGATCCAGCATCCTCATCCTCATCATCCCCAAGAGCTTCATCGCCTCGTCATACCGGTTACTCTTGAAGAATCTCTCCATCATTGCCTCGAACGCCCAAACCTCAGGCTCGAGCCCTTCATCCACCATCAAGTTCCAAACTTTGGAGGCCTCCATCAAGTCACCCACATCGCAAAAACCTCTAATCAACCACCCATAAGTAACCGCATCAGGCCTAACCACGTCCCTTAACTGAAAGACCACGTATTTAGCCTCCTCCACTAGCCCGTCCCTGCACAAACACTCCACCACCATATTCAGAGTCTCCACACTGTAACACCAGCCATTCTCATTCATCAAGTGGAAGAACCCCACGCACTTCTTCAGCTCCCTGACCTGAGCCAGCGTCTTCAAAGCGATCCTGAACGTCTTCTCGTTGGCCAAACGCCGCCGGGCCATGTCCTGGAGGACCTCCCAGAAGAGGGCGACGTTCCGGGACTTGCCGACGACGTCGGCGAGCTTGTTGAGGGTGAGGGAGGAGTGGGGGAAGTCGGGGAGTGTGAGGGTGAACTGGTAGAAGCGGTGGACGGGGCGCCATGAGAGGGGGAAGTTGTTGCAGACGCGGAGGAAGAACTCGGGGGTGAGGTGGAAGGGGCAGGAGCGGAGGGCGGCGTGGAGGCGGGAATCGGGGGAGTGCTGCTGCTGGTAGAGGATGGTGGAGACGCGGAGGAGGAGGGAGGGATCGACGGCGCCGGCGCCGGCGGAGGCGGTGGTGGTGGCGACGGCGGTGGTTAATGGGCGGAGGCGGAAGAGTACGGAGGCGAGAGGCTTGGGGAGTTTGGCGAGGGCTGCTTGCATTTGGTGAGAAGGAGATGACATCCTTTCAGCTCATCAGACTTCTGACGGAGAGGGCCAGGGAGTGCGACTCAAAGCACATTTCATTCCATTTTACGCATTCTTTTTTCCTTTTAAAAAAGTGCAGGATGTTGTTTCCATCATTTTTCTATTTTTCCTTGTCTCTATTTAGGATTTAGTGATATGATTAAGCATTTCATATATTTTTTTTTGACAAAAGATCATGAAAACCTCAAACTATATTCATTAAAACATATTTATCCCTAACATTTTTTCTACGATAAGAAAAAATTTCAAATTTATATTCACGTGACATATTTATTCTGTATTAAAATTTTATCAGCCTAAGGATCTCCTTCTTCTTAAATGAAAAGGATAACCATTTGGACAACCCTCTCTTTATCTCAAAATCTCACTTTGTTCTAGTTTTATTAGTTTAAGATTTTTTATAATGTTTGTTCATTAACTATATTAAAGAATTTACCTTATTTGCCTATTATTGGCAAAATACTTTTACACAGACTATGTGAAATGTTGAGAATAATCTATAAAAAAATTGCATGATGAGACGTATTGGATATCTTTTTATAAAAACTTATTAATCATATTAATTTTTGTTAATTCAAGATAGTGAGATTTTCTTGGTATTTAGAAAAAAAATTCTTATTTCATGCAATAGTGTGCTTTAATTAAATTTCGCCTTTAAAGTCTCGCGTTGGAGATGTAAGAAGGGATTGGATAGTGATTTGCACACTAAAAGTGTAATTTTATAAATAAATGATCATGTTAAAAATTTGACTATGTTAATTTTTTTTTGAGCTTCTATTTGATAATTTATCCATAAATTCACTCAACAATGTAGAAAAGAATTAGTTTTATTGAAAATTTCTCCTTTCGTCAAAACTAATATTTGCAAAAGTAAAATCTAACAATAAAATAATAATGCCTGCAATATACATGGGAATTTAGTCTTTTTGATAATTAGATGGTACATAAAAGAAACCAAAAAAATGTAAAGTAAATAAATTTGAGACCGCTTTAAAATATAATTAATGATGAGGGCAATTTTATCTTATTAACAAACATTAGATGAATTATTAATCATATAAGGATTAGAAATATTGCCGCAATATTTTCCTTCTATATTTATCTACCGATCGATTAACCGATTAGAAATTTTAGTCCATGGCTCTACGACACGAGCCCCAAGTCACAGCCACCATTATCATCGTGCCCCAAGCTGCTACCATTGTCGGTCTTCCGCCCCGGCTGCCCTTATGTGATGGTTCACACATTCCGTAACTGATGCAGGATTCTTATAACGAGGCTAGAAGGGTTATGGTCATTAACTCTAACCCAACCTCTTTTGCTTCCAATTTATAAACATATGATTACGATAAGGGAGGAGAAGTAATTTGAGAAACGTATAGCCCTTTTTGACTTCTTGATACATAAGAAAGTCATACTAATCTCCTCAAAGAAGTTTTATGGCAGGCACCTAATAGATGCAAATCCAGCCAAAAAAATTCCGTCCACGATACTATGCTCTTATGATGTTAAGCATCAAAATCAGAAAACAACTACCCCTCCGGAGCATTTACTTCCACCTCAAGAGGTAAGCATACGGACCAAATATGCAATGTGCAATGTTCTACGATGAGTTTAATCTAACTAGTCATGGTGTCTTCTTTTTGCTGTCATAAAGATACAGGAAGAGACTAGAGCTACTTCTGTGTACAGGAGCTTCTATGTCCTGGCACCAAGCTGGAAAGCTCAAGATGGAAGATCAGGAGATCGATTCACTGAAAGCGGATATGAAATAAAAATTAATTTGTGCAACATTTATTCATCATCAACCGATTACCTCGCAAGATTTGCATCACTAGCCCTCCATTGTTCTCATACAGAAAGAAGAGGATGGAAAAGCGAAACAAAATTACCGGCTCTAAAGACTAAAATCCTAGATTCATTTGGTCAAAAGTCAAAAAGGTAGAATTGAATAATATACAAAGGGAAAGGAAAGATAAATGGTTACAGTACAGCTTATGCTCAGTATTGGGGGAAGGCAGGGAAGATCAGAGCCTTAGAATTTCGAGAGCCAAAATCAGCATGCCTACATGAAAAGAGCACTCGGTGAAATTAAGCCAGCCCCAATATGATGACATCTGACTGACTCGGCTTGTGAGGCATAAAAAGAAACAGGAATAGCCGTAAAATGAATCCTGGGTGAGAAATGACAAGAAGACGCAACCCAGCAAATCCTAAGCCAATCTATGTATGGGATCCACATGACTATGCGACATAAAAAGGATCCATAAAGCATTAAGTGGCAAAAGCCCTACCTCTCAAGCATACTCTGTGCTGTAATTAAGATTAAATAGGATGTTTCTGCGATTTTCATTGCTCATCCGTATTTTAAACTTCCTCGCCAGTGAATCCACCTGGTCATCGCTCTCATAGTCCATCTCTCTCATACATCGCCTTCTGACCTTTTTAAGCATATCCTCTGTGGGGACAAATCCAGCAATTACCTGGCATAGCATTTAAAACTCAAAACATCAATATTGGCATCAAAAGCAATAGATATTTCCCAAGAGAAGGCCAACTCAAAGCTCAGTCAATAATCATTACCATCTCATCAATCAGAGAGAGCAGCCTTTGGATCTCAGTTTATAAATGTGCATCCACAAGCAAAGCATATGATGTAGCATTCGGTTTAACCCCCACGCTTACCAAATGCTCAAAAACCCTTTACGCTTCAAATGTCTGCCACAGAGAAACTTCCATTTACTTACATTTGGTATAGTAGCAAAGCATAACGTATAGGCTTAACATGTATCTGCTCTTAAACCCAAAAAAGTCCACGTTCACAAGTAAGTTTATGTGACTGCTGAATGATGATAGCGATGTATCCAATTAAATGATATCAGGAAAAGGACTCATTTGACATTGCACTAAGGCCTACCATGTGAAACATGTAAGATAACGGTAAATGGCCAAGTTCAACCGAAAGGGAATCTGCATTCAACTTCAAACAGGCAACTGAGATTAGAAAGTATCATGCACCTTCTTGAGCTTCCCGAATGCATATAAAAGTGCATTCTTATAAAGTTCCACTAATTGCCTCAAATGTCTGATATGCACGGTCCAAATCCCATATATTGGCACAACCTAAGATTACACAATTGAGAGCAGCAACAGATTTGTAAGGAGGATCTCCACGGCTCAAATTCTTCGGTTGAAAGTACACCCGTGTAATTTTGTGAAGTGAGTCAGCAAAAAAGTTGAATTATCTAGGCAAAAACTTCTTAAACACCATCACAATTATGCCAGCTAAGCTTTCAAACCAAACTGGGCTAAACTGTTCAACAAGTTGGAGCAAGAATAGGTTCCAGAGCCGTCATAATTTATTACATGACCCGGTTCAGCCAAGAATCAGATTGAACTGAGTTTTATCAAATTACACCGAGAAGCTCTTTGCCTATTCAAACTGCCTGAGATTTGAGAAACTTAATCCAAGCCCTTAAGGAGGATAAAAAGTGAAGCATGGCCATTCTTGATCGTATTTTGAGCCTAACATTAAAAAAGAATAGGTTTTCTTGCATCGTCATTTTAAAGCTTATCTTGGTCTACCCCAAACTACAATATTGATGGTGTGGAGAGTATATGTCCCCCAGGGCGACAACATTGTACTTGAGTTGATATATATATATAACATTCAATACAACAATCTAGCACTATTGAATTAATTGAGATATCTATACCTTACATTTTTCTTTTTTTTTGGGAAAAATATTTTTTTTACATGAGATGATGTTTATTAAAATCTAACGTTGGCACTGTATGAAAACTTAAAAACTGTTTCGTAAAATTAAAGAATATGAAAGTTTATTTCTTCACTCAAAGACACCAACTAGAATGCATAAAAATGCATAATTAACGAATTCAATAAATCGTAGCATGTTAATAAATTTTAAACCTATAAAGAAAAATGTAAGAACAGGTATTTCTATCGTGCTTTCATGAAGTTATTTTTTTTTTGGGTGCTATGCACAGATTTTTTTTTCAAATTCTCAATACATTCACATATTGAATGATAGAACTTTAAAGGTAAGTGATAAAAAAATCAAGGTAGACATGTGGTCGTAAGAAGAATGTGCAAGTATTTTTGGCATCAAATAAGGTCCCTTCTTTCTTAATTCAATTTTAATCAATTATTCACCTTTTAATCTTTTGGACGGAGTGATTATTTTAAGATATAAATAAATATAAGTACAATGAATATAGTATCTATGAAAAGTATACTCCTTTTTGAAAAAAATACCTAGGACCGTGGTTTTCATACCGTTTCCGTTGCCCCATGTTGTCTGTCGCAAATTCAACGAAAGCTCCGATTTTTATTAGGAAATACAAGAAGACGCGTCGACTTTCCCTTTCCTGGCGCACCTCGAAATCGCATCGACCCATCAATCACCCGTATCTCGTCCGTAGATTCACTCGTCCACCCATATCTCGTTTGTAGATTCACTCGTCCACCCACTGTCTCGACTTTCCTTTCACAGCCCATGTTCTGATACGCTATCCAGATAATCTCTCCGTCACTTTCTTTCGTTCCCATCGCTATATAAAGACACAATGATCAGCACTCCAGCGGAAGCACATTCTCGAGTCCACTGAGGAATAGAACAAGTTCGCGGGGACGACAAGATTTGGAGGGGTTCGAGCTACGACTTCTGGATGGACGAAGGAGTCGCCGGCGGCGACGCGAGCGGCGCTGAGCCCAAGGTTGGTGACAGCGAGGAGTTCGATTTCCGGCCGAGCGGCGAGAAGGGCTTGGAATATCCGCCGTCGAAGCTGATCGGTGAGTTCCTGCACATGCAGCAAGCTTCCGGCGATTTCTCGCTCGACATTGATCTGGAGATGCAAGAGCTCAAGCAAGATGACAACGACGACTTCACCCCGCTGCCACCTTTGGAAGAGTCGCCACTGAAGAGCCGGAACAAGGTGTCCTTCGACGAGCCCAGCTCGAGCGACGGCAGGACCACCGGGGTTTCGGTGGACAATCAGCAGCGGCAGCAGGACGAGGAGAGCGAAGATGGGCAAGTCTTGAGATGCACGTCGAACGCGTCAGGTGGAAGGAAGATCCGCCGTCACGTGATTAAGACACTTTCAGGTCCGCCTTTAGTCCAGATGAGGAAAGCGGAGGAAGAGGAGGAGAAGATTGCAGTCGAAGTTGAGAAGCTGCAGAAGGCAGGGGCTGTGATACCTCCTGACCTCAATGCGGCCGTATTGCCAGCGAAAGGGTGGGAGAGTGCAAAAGAGTCCTAGAGGAAAAGACAAGGGGGAAGAGGTGATCACAATTGATCACTTGCATAAACTGAGTCCAAAGAACGTTTCTGCTTGGAATATGAAGAGGTTGATGGATTTGGTGCGGTATGGGAACCTCACCACACTGGATGAGCAGATATCAAGTCATGATGATGAATCTTCGAATCAAATAAATAGCGAAGGTGAAGCAAGTGCAGCAGCAGAGAAAATTTTCCAGAATGTGGCTCGGCAGGGATCCAGGTATGCCTCATTATTTTGATCTTTTAAATTCTGTTCTTCAACTCTTTCACTTATGATCTTGTGCACAGAACTAACCGCGTCATTGTCTCGGTCATATTAAGCCTTTCTATCACATGTAGGCCAAACTATACGAGAAAAGGCTCCAAATTTTAATTTAATCTATCAACTTTGGCATCATCATACAAAATTATTCTAAGAGCTGAACAGTCTGCTTTCCTACAATTCTGAACTTTCCGTTCTGCATTAATTGATGCGGTGTCCTTTCATCTAAGTTCTCTTTGCATCTCTATTAGCTATATGACCTTTTTAATCACTAGTCTTGTTTTTTAATGCTTTTAGAGAACGAAGAGCACTAGCTTTGACGCTGGATGATACTAAGACAGCTGTGAACAAACTCCTGTGGATGGTGACCATTCTAGTTGCCATCCTCATAGCTGTTATATGGCTACTTATATTAGGAATTACCACAAAAAAATTTTGGCTTCTCATAAGCTCTGAATTGTTATTTGTGGTATTCATATTTGGATGCAAGACGACATTCAAAGCTATTATTTTCTTGTTTGGGATGCATCCGTTTGACGTCGGCGATCGATGTGAAGTAGATGGGGTCCAGGTAACATAAGCAAATAGAGTTCTGTGTATTCAACAGCGGTTCATAATATATGTTTCTAAACGGGATGCATTGTGTTTCAGATGGTGGTGGAAGAGATGAACATCTTAACAACTGTTTTTCTAAGATGTGACAACCAGAAAATAATAATTCCGAACAGTGTTCTTGCTACTAAGCCCATCGGTAACTACTATCGAAGTCCTGATATGGGGGATGCAGTTGAATTCTGTGTGCACATATCTACACCAACCGAGAAGATTGCCACGATGAAACAGAGAATAACAAGGTCAGTAGCTTTATTATTAGTTAATCCCCTTGCCCCTTTAGTTATCGACTTCCCACTTTCGTTATGACTAGATGATTTGAGTGTCAGGCTTTGAGGAATTTACTAAAATAGTGTCCATTTAAAACGATGGAGGATGTTGTCTTTGTTTTGGACCTTTTGGCCTTGTAGAAGTGATGCATAATTAAAAATTATCCGGTCTATGCAGCTATTTAGAACTTAAGAGGATGATCTGAAATTCGTCCTAACACAAGACTTATTATTGCCTATAAGATCGTAGTTTTACTCTGCTAATATACTGATTCTCAAAATCGATGACCTCATAAAACAGAAAAATGTCGTTATGGCGGATTTTATGTGTTTGTACTGTCGTAAAACATCTCATTACTGCTAAATAAAACAAGTGTCCCGGTTTTTTTTTTTACTCAAATCTGACAAGTTCTTGATAAGTCTTGCTACGGAATCGTGTCTGGGTTGATTTATATTACTATCTTAAATGCAGTTACATTGAGAACAAGAAGGACCATTGGTACCCTGCACCAATGATAATATTCAAGGATGTGGAAGATTTGAACAAGCTAAGAATAGCAGTTCGGTTGACGCACACGATGAACCACCAGAACATGGGCGAGAAATGGGCAAGAAGAGCCCTCCTGGTTGAGGAGATGGTCAAGATTTTCAAGGAGCTCGACATCTAGTAACCGGTTACTACCCCTCGACATCAACATCCGTGCTATGCCTCTAGTGAACTCGAGGACCGTCCTCCTCCTACATGGACCGCACCTTCCAGCTGAGTACATTGCAAGGAGTTTGTTTTAGTATAATGGAACATACTGTTATAAAATAGAGTGATTATATATTTTACAATGCCCAGATGCCAGAGCAATTTGCATAGAATTAGCTTTGAATGGGATTTTGGTTGTTTCAAATATCTTGGCTGGGCTAACTCCATATAGTTGAATTACAAATAAAGTGGAGTAATAGCTTTCATAGCAGATTAATCGCTCAATCAATAGCCAACCAAGATTACAAATATTGCCGCAATATTTTCCTTCCATATTTGTCTACTGATTGATTAACCAATTAGAAATTTTAGTCCATGGCCCTACGGTCACGGCCACCACTATCATCGTGCCCCGAGCTGCTGCCATTGTCAGTCTTCCGCCCCGACTGCCCTTGCGTGACAGTTCACACATTCCGTAACGGATGCAGAATTCTTATGACGAGGCCAGAAGGGTTATGGTTATTAACACTGATCGCACCTCTTCTGCTTTCAATTTATAAACATATGATTAAGATAAGGGAGGAGAAGTAATTTGAGAAACATATAGCCCTTTTCGACTTCTTGATACATAAGCAAGTCATACTGATCTCAACAGAGAAGTTTTATGGCATGCACCTAATAGATGCAAATCCAGCCAAAAAAATTCCGTCCACGATACTATGCTCTTATGATGTTAAGCATCAAAATCAGAAAACAACTACCCCTCCGGAGCATTTACTTCCACCTCAAGAGGTAAGCATATGGACCAAATATGCAATGTGCAATGCTCTACGATGAGTTTAATCTAACTAGTCATGGTGTCTTCTTTTTGCTGTCATAAAGATAAAGGAAGAGACTAGAGCTACTTCTGTGCACAGGAGCTTCTATGTCCTAGCACCAAGCTGGAAAGCTCAAGATGGAAGATCAGGAGATTGATTCACTGAAGGCGGATATGAAACAGAAATTAATTTGTGCAACATTTATTCATCATCAACCGATTACCTCACAAGATTTGCATCACTAGCCCTCCGTTGTTCTCATACAGAAAGAAGAGGATGAAGCGAAACAAAATTACCGGCTCTAAAGACTAAAATCCTAGATTCATTTTGTCAAAAGTCAAAAAGGTAGAATTGAATAATATACAAAGGGAAAGGAAAGATAAATGGTTACAGTACAGCTTATGCTCAACATTGGGGGAAGGCAGGGAAGATCAGAGCCTTAGAATTTCGAGAGCCAAAATCAGCATACCTACATGAAAAGTGCACTAAGTGAAATTAAGCCAGCCCCAATATGATGACATCTGACTGACTCAGTTTGCGAGGCATAAAAAGAAACAGGAATAGCTGTAAAATGAATCCTGGGTGAGAAATGACAAGAAGACCCAACCCAGCAAATCCTAAGCCAATCTATGTATGGGATCCATATGACTATGTGACATAAAAAGGATCCATAAAGCATTAAGTGGCAAAAGCCCTACCTACCTGTCAAGCATACTCTGTGCTGTAATTAAGATTAAATAGGATGTCTCTGCGATTTTCATTGCCCATCCGTATTTTAAACTTCCTCGCCAGTGAATCCACCTGGTCATCGCTCTCATAGTCCATCTCTCTCATACATCGTCTTCTGACCTTTTTAAGCATCTCCTTTGTGGGAACAAATCCAGCAATTACCTGGCATAGCATTTAAAACTCAAAACATCAATATTGGCATCAAAAGCAATAGATATTTCCCAAGAGAAGGCCAACTCAAAGCTCAGTCAATAATCATTACCATCTCATCAATCACAGAGAGAGCAGCCTTTGGATCTCGGTTTATCAGATGTGCATCCACAAGCAAAGCATATGATGTAGCATTTGGTTTAACCCCCACGCTTACCAAATGCTCAAAAACCCTTGACGCTTCAAATGTCTGCCACAGAGAAACTTCCATTTACTTACATTTGGTATAGTAGCAAAGCATAACGTACAGGCTTAACATGTATCTGCTCTTAAACCCAAAAAAGTCCACGTTCACAAGTTAGTTTATGTGACTGCTGAATGATGATAGCAATGTATCCAGTTAAATGACATCAGGAAAAGGACTCATTTGACATTGCACTAAGGCCTACCATGTGAAACATGCAAGATAACGGTAAATGGCCAAGTTCAACCAAAAGGGAATCTGCATTCTACTTCAAACAGGCAACTGAGATTAGAAAGTATCATGCACCTTCTTGAGCTTCCCGAATGCATTTAAAAGTGCGTTGTAGGAATGGATATCTGGGGTCAAGCCAAAAGTTCCACTAATTGCCTCAAATGTCTGATATGCACGGTCCAGATCCCATATATTGGCACAACCTAAGATTACACAATTGAGAGCAGCAACAGATTTGTAAGGAGGATCTCCACGGCTCAAATTCTCCAGTTGAAAGTACACCTGTGTAATTTTGCGAAGTGAATCAGCAAAAAAGTTGAATTATCTAGGCAAAAACTTCTTAAACACCATCACAATGATGCCAGCTAAGCTTTCAAACCAAACTGGGCTAAACTGTTCAACAAGTTGGAGCAAGAATAGGTTCCAGAGCAGTCATAATTTATTACATGACCCAGTTCGGCCAAGAATCAGATTGAACTGAGTTTGATCAAATTACACTGAGAAGCTCTTTACCTATTCAAACTGCCTGAGATTTGAGAAACTTAATCCAAGCCCTTTTAAGGAGGATAAATGTTAAAACTCAGACCTCACTTGAGAGAGAGTTCCTAGCCATGAACACCTACACACTGCCTTTCGCTATAAATTAGCCACACAAATTCTTCCCTCATTTTGTGGGTTTTGAAAACAAATCTCAAACTGTAAAAGGTGAAATTCAAATTCTCGATAGATCATTCAGTGTCAGCAAACCTGAAAAACCAGGCAAGGAAGCCAGTCTGGTCAAGTCTTCCATGGTACAGACTAATATATGAACTTGTTGATGACGTCAATATCTAATGAACTACCAGTTCTGCCTATTGAACCACCAACTTCTCAGTGTCCATCATAAAAATTTTTGGACCAGTCTAGTTTTCAGAAGATTGGAAGCAAGCCAGAAATCTAAAGCTCATCTAGAAACAGATGACAGCATAACAATGACATTAAAATGACATTCCAAGCAGCCAAGCTGTTGTGATATATTATAAAAGTTAAAATAGGTCATGTGGCTGTGGAGGATCTGCATCAACAGTGACCAAAGCAAAATTCCATGCTGCAATACTATGAGAGATTGTCGATCATCATGAAAAAAAAAATGTTCAGGAAGTACTCACAGAGTCCAAAGTCTCAAAACCATTCTTGGAGCATGCAGCCACCAAAGGATTTAGAGAGGTAAATGGAGAGAAAAGATCTTCAGCCTGCTCCTGGAGATTTCCATAGGCAGTCTCAAACTCATGCAATGTACTAAAGGCCCTCTGTAAATTACCCAGCGAGGCAAGGGCATATATCTTTCCAAGGTATGACGCTGGACTAGGTGTATTCTTTTGCCGTAAAGACCGTCGCAAGATTGCCCAAGAAGCATCTAGGAGAGTAGAACTAAATGTTCTACCAGCAGTTCCAAGTGCCGATAAAACCAGTCCTTCATCCACGGAAAGGTGAACAGGAGGCCTTGCCACCTCACCTCGAGCAATCCATTTTGCCATGAATTCTAATGCATAAAATGCTAATTTGCTATTGTCATCTTGCATTGCAACTTCAGCAATGTAATTGCATACACTCCATGGTGGGCAAAGAGCTTTATTCTGATCCATTGCCTAAGAACATCGGTAGGAGCAAAGTCACAAAAGGCAAAGAGAAATCAAGAATTGCACATCTGCAAGTGCAGAACTTCGAGGATTAGGACCAAGCAAATTAATGGCATACCTTGCACCTCTCAATTATCAACACCAATGTGTCCAACCTGCCTTTCTTAACACAGCTTTGCACACATTCACTGAATACTTCCATCGACAACATATAGCCAGACTTCAGAGTTAGATCTACATATTTCAGGGCAGCATCTATTTGATCCGCAGAAAGGAGCAAGCGAGTCACCAATCCAAACGACTGTTCATCAGGCTGAGATTCTTTTCCTGTCTGCAGCATCCTGGTGAAGGTAAGAATTAGATTGTCCGATCAAAAGTCAACCATTTGCCATAAGAGAGTGCATGCAATTCACGCTACTAAGAGTATGTGTACTATGAGAGAACAGCCAATTCAACTTCCATGGATGACACAGTCCGCAGCAGCATGCACAACTAGTCCCAAAAAAACCAAAGTAAACTGGATTCTCGTAGGGAGTGCTTCCATTGAGCAATAAATGCAAGTCATATTGATCCACAATTGACAGCAGTTCTTATCATATTTGCCTGCCACTTCCTTCTACAACATCTTGCTCGCAACTTGTAATGATTTTCTAAAGTTAGGGCATCCCTTTTGCCCGACAGATCAACAGACAGAAGTCCACTAAGCCTCAAGTTCTGGGACCTGGGAGGTGATTCGATCCTATGAATTCTCAACAACGCACGTAAGCAGAGTCTCCAAAGGCAGTAATCCAGGTCAGGAGGGCAACTAATAGAGGGGCACAGTCAAAAAATTCTAAATATTCTCGTGTAATCTATCACATTCATTGCGCCTAGACCGAAAAACTGACCCTTGCATGATAAAGATCTTGACCTCACTTCACGTTCAGAATTAATTTTACTTGGAAACAGAATAAATCCTGCCTAGTTTATAGCAATGTTATACTAAAGCAGCTCCACTTCCATTAAGGATACTGATTAACCAAGTCTACAAATATGCTGCAAAGGAGGCATCAGATCGAACAGAAAAAGGTGCTCCTTTCTAAAGAAAACTTCAGATGTCTGCTAGTGTCTGCTGTGGGAATGAGTAAGGTACAAGAATGTACCGTGCAGCCTCTTATTTAAAGACCAATAGGGTTACATTTTTCAACCTATTACAACGTTAATGTACTCAATTGTGACGATATGCCGTAATGCTGTACGGTACCATAAAAGTGACCGCATTTTCTACAATAAGTTACTCTTGCCTTTAAAAGAACATAGAGCATGAACGTGATGCAGGTAAGATTACCTCATTCTTGTCCTATATATCATATATACATACATAAAGACAATAAGCTGATAAAAACCGCATTCATCAGTATATGCACATCCAGAATCGTATCAATTCCCGGTCATTTTAGCCCACATTAACGGGATGAACAGTTCTAACCGTTCCAGCAACTTCTCAGCAGCCTCGGCCTCCCGCGCCTCGTACATTGCCTTCAAAACGAGGTTAAACGAAGCCGTGTTGGGCTCGATCGAGTACTCCTCCATCTGAACGACCAGGTCCAGCAAGTCCCCGGCGGACGCTCCAGTCATCAGGTTCGCCCTCAGGTAATGGTTGTAGATATTCACGTCGGGCCGGTTCGGCTTCCCGTTCTTGTCCAGGCTCCGAATCCAGAACTCGAAGAGCTGCTTCATGTCGAACCACCGCTGCGACGTCATCCAGTCGGCGAAGACGTTCATCAGGGACTGGACGTCGAGCGTCCGCGAGAGGGACTGCATGCGGGAGGCGGCCTGGTGGAGGAGCCCCTGGGGGACGAGGGACTGGGCGGAGGCGGAGGCGGAGGCGGGGATCGGATTGCGCCAGTTGGAGGAGTAGAGCGGGCTCCCGGAAGCCGGATTCGGGGGGAGCGGCGTCGAGGGAGCGGGGTCGGGGTCGGTGCCGGGGCCAGGGTTCGGCGGGGACGGGTCGGGGGATTCGGCGAGCTGGGGCTGCTGAGACAGGAAGGCGGAGGCGGTGATCGATCTGACGGCGGAGGGAGGGGCGGAATTGGGGAGGGCGTTGAGGAGGGCGCGGGCCCTGGCGAAGATCGACGCCTGAGACGCCATTGACGGAGAGCTCGGAGGGAGGAGGAAGACGACGGCGATGGGCACGGCGCCTGGAAATGGTGGCGGGCTTTTTTAGGGTTCTTGAGAGTGGAGGTGAGAGAGTGTGAGAGTCCTCGGGGGTTATCTCTGGTTGGATGGGAACGGGATGGTGGCGGAAATGATGGTCAATATGGTAATTTCGTTATCGGTCAACGGTGAATAAGTGAAGAGAAGACCGCCCAATCCTAGAGGACTTGGGCCGTGAAATTCGAAGGAAAATCAGAAATTCCGACTTCCGTTCACGGGATATGCGCATCGAGTCCTGAGATTTTATCGAGCGAGCCTTAAAATTTATAAAAAAATATAATTAAATTTTAAAACTCATGAAAGTGATAGAATCAAGTCATTTTGTTAATGCTGTCAATTTATTTAATAAAAATGTTAAAAAACTGAAGTGATTTTATAGATATATGTGTAATTTTATATCATGGCAAAAGTAAAGATTTCAAGAAAAAGTAGAAAAATGAAGTCAAGACATTGTTATTTGTAAGGGTGTCAACTAATCGAAATCGAAAAAAATCGATCGAATTAAATCAGAATTTTAATAAAAATCAAACAATCAACACTCTTTCTTCTTACCTCTTCTTCCATTTTTGTTCAAATAAGTAAGACAAAAGTAGGAAAATCAAAAAATCGAATCGAATTGAACCTCATTTTCCGTTTGATTCATATTCATTCAGTTTGGGATCACACACCTTATTGATTTAGTATGGTTTGGTTTTTTAAAAAAAACCAAACCAAACCGAATCAGTTACACCCCTAATTATTGAAGATGAGTAGTTCCAAGTTTTAAGAACTTATTTGTCGAACAAGCTTCTAATTTTTAGAACTTGAAATCTACCATGTATATCTAGGAACTTAAAACCTACCTATCATAGGTTTTAAGATTGGTTATAAGGTTTAATTAAGTTCTACCTATACTCTTAATTGAATGATTATAGTGAATAATCATTTCTAAGGACCATCATTTGCCATAATCCACTGATTACAACTCATATTTGGAAATATAAACAATATAAAAATCTCAGTCATGGATATCATTGGAAATGAAATCTCAAATTAGTGGTTTTAGATTTTTTTTGTTGAATAGTGATTTTTAGACTACGCACTCATTATTAACACCATATGACGTCGTAAGATTGCGTGAATGCATAGAATAAGAAAAACACAAAAACTTATTTCCTATTCCACCTAAAATGTAAAATTTACTTGTCATAACAAATTTATCGATTTTTGAAATATGGAACTTACCTTACATATTGTAAGACCTAGAACTGGACTAATAAAAATTGGTCCAATTATTAAGTTCACATCATGGAACCATGGCCACCCCTAATTGTCATTGGTGATTTGCTATGAGTATGACATTGCTTATCAGAGTTGTCGTAAGTCCCCATAATATGAGTAAGATAATAGGGGATGACTACATAAATGGTCCTAAACTTTACCTAATAATGTGCAATATAATCATTGAACTTTTATTTTGTTTAATATAGTCCTTGACCTTTAGCTCAATGTGCAATGTTGTTCCTAGACTTCCATTTTGTTTAATGTAGTTCATAAACTTTTGGTATATATTCAATTTAATCATTAGAATAAATGAAATTACTCAATGCTATCATTAAACTTGAATTAATGAAATGGCAATATTAAATATTTTCATATAATTTAATAATTAAATCGAATGTTTATTAAAAGTTCATGAATCATATCAAACAAATTAAGAATCTAAAAACGACATTACATATTAGGTTAAAGTTCAAAAACTATATCGAACAAATTAAAAGCGAGAGATGACATTGCATAATGGGCTAAAGTTCATGAAATACATTGAACAAATAAAAAGTTTATGGATTATTTGTATTATTTTTCTAAAATGATAATGAAGGTGAAATTCAGCATTTCTAATGCGGGGTCACAAGTGGCATTGAGCAGAGCCAGAGTTGAATCTTTACACATATATATTTTTGTAGAATTTCGCTTTCGTTGGTAACCTGGCTACCGGCAGTCAGTGGCGAAGTTCAATTACTAGCAGCGAAGTCCCGCTTTGCGATGGCATTCCCCGAGCGACAGAGTCCGACAACTAGTGCCGACGATGATTTTGTGATTATCCAAATATGGAATGAAATCTCGATCCTAGCTACAACTAGCCAATTCGATTCCACATTTTCTGAAGAATTATATTTCCCTGCAGATCCAAATCCGTACTTTGATTTTTCCCCAAACATGAAATTAGCATACATCGAAATCCTAGGATTTCTTAAATATCCCATCGAACCAAATGCGAGAAGATGTTAGAATTAATTGGAGATTACACTCGAGTGTTGGGTTTCGAATTGCAGATGGGCTTTTGAGGTCCACATTTAACAAAACCTATATGCAGAATTTTGGCGATGGGCTTTGAGATCTAGTTGGCTAATTAGTGGGAAACCCCAATCCAGCTAAATTATATCATCAAGACTCAAATTATTTCTAACATAAACAATATTATATACATTTCAGTTGATATACACTCATTCAAGATAAAAAAGAAAAAAGATTAATTGGGGTACCGGTGGATTTTCAATTTTCATATTCTAAAGTAAAGATCTAAATGCTAGACTCAAGTCGAGACGCATTGATCTACTCCTCTGTTAATATCGAAATAATCACCAAAATTAAGCAAAATTTAGACTTTGTAGTCTGATTTTTTGTTGGAATTATCGAGGGTAGGGCCGGGCACTCTCAAAATTTTGGACCATCAAATTGAAGGCCTAAGTTTTCTTAGAGGCCTCCCATCCATTCGTGTATATCTTGGACTTTTTTTTCCCTTTATTTGTAATTAATTTTTCGATTGGCCGGCCTACACCTACTTGCTGATGTGTAATTAGTTGGAGCATCCTATAGAAGGAACAAGACGACACATGTCACACATCCAAGAAGCTCCTACGACTTAAGAGGAGATATAGGAATCTGATGGAGAGATCTCTTGAAAGATCTTAATGATGTGAACACCATGTCGGCCTAAATGATGGAACTCGATATTCGCAGTTATAGAAACAGTAAATACTTAAAAGTGCCAGGAGGGACGATCGGCACTGGCAATTCTTTCAAGCGTATATCATCGGTGTCTCGCATCGTTACCAAATACGTTCGAGTCATAACTGTTCCAAATCGCTCGTCAGCTCGTCCCTGGAGTCTGGTCAAATACATCAATAGTCAAGCAGTTCGGCGGTCCGATTACGATGCGGATCGAACTCCTCTGACATCGCGGAAGGCGTGTAGTCTTTGTTGTCGTCGATCTACTATGGTCACTTTACACGCGTTGAACTTGGACTGATGGATAGAGATGGGGACTGTTTTTTTATAAGGCCACGTCGTACCATGTTTCTACTACTTTCGGCACTGTCGGTGGTGGTGGGAAGAACAGCATGTGCATGTTGGACAAAACCTATTCTTTCGTTTTTGGCGGTGCGAGTTCGAAGCTGTCATGTCCCAGACCGGACGGTCCCAGACCCACGTTCTCCACTGAAAGGGGCTCCACAAGGCCACGTACGTCGTGATTTCTTATTCTTCTTCTCCTGACGAGCTCCACCGTCCCCACGGCGCCGGCGCAGCCGTCTTCCGCCGCGCCATCGGCCTTGCTCGGAACCACCGTCCTCCATTGCCGTCGTCGCCCATCATGGTGACTCACCGAGCACCAGCACCGCCTCTTGTCGCCCCTGACAGGAAACCACCACATCAACCGCCGCACCGGGAGGTGGATCTAGCAAAACGAAGCTCGCGTGACGTTGAGAACTGGGCTCAAGCGACCCCGGACCGAGTTCACCGCTGTGCCTGTCCACCGCCACCTCAACTACAAACGGAGCCACTAGACCAGTGCCGACAAACCAAGACCTCGCCATGAACTATTCGAAACGGAAATGACAAACCTATAGAAACGAAGATCGCGCGACCTCCGTTGCCATTCGACTGAAGAGATATGGAGAGAAAAAGAAGATAGAGGGGGGAAAAAGACGGTGGTGACCACCAAGAAAGAGCAACGGCGAAGGGTCTTCGACAGTGGCTGTGACGACAGCATGTTCGGCGGCAACGATGGAGTTCTCAGGGACGACGACAGTGGAGGTGTTCATCGGCCAAAGAGGAAGAAATGGGAAAAAGAATAGAAGAGAAAGACATTACTTAGGTGTTATTCTATGTCAAACGAAAATAGACGATCCATTAAACAAAAGAGTTAGGTTACATTACAATGAACCTAACTTTGAAATGTTTAGGGACTTAATTTAGATATAAAAGTTCATATATTATATTGGACAATGAGCGAAAATTCAAGGGCCGCCGGCATTTATTTATCTCAAATTAGAGCAAAAATCTTCCTCTTCTGCAATAGTCAATTCCTTGTCCAAGAAATATTCCAACAAAGATCACCGAGTGGAGAACAACCCTTTTGGGCTTTGGACAAACCCCGAAAGTTACGAAGAAAGAAAGTGGGAAAGGAAAGGATAAAAGACGTAAGAAGTTGCAGGAAGGAAGAAGCATATAATCTTTCTAAAGCCGTGACGATAGATGCCCTTTTGGGTAAAGAGCCAGTTTCTCAGAATTCCCGGTCGTTTGCTTCGCCTGCAGGTCCTCCATTGTCTTCTTCTCCTTCCCCTTCTTCTTTTTCCCGAAAATTCTAAAAATGATCACTATTTGTGGAATTATGATCTCTTAGAAAAAGAATATTTACTGTTCTTAGTTGATTTGTAAATAACTAAATATACATATGCAGATTAGGAGCTTAAGCTTAACCATCAGAAAGCTTGCTTAGCTGAAAAAAATTCTTACGGAGCATACCTCAAATAGATACTTTAGATGTAATGATCTGACCCATTTCAAGTGGATTGAATTTGAAATAAGTCTCGGTTTTTGGACAATTTGTGTGTGCAACAATCTTTCCTACCCAATGTGGAATTTGAGATGTCAAATAAGACATTTAAAAGCCTAGTTTCAATAGTGATAATACGTGTACCACCGCCTAAGGAAAAGATTGCATATGTAGGGAAAAGAAGATTGATTTATTGTAGGATTGTTAAAGAAATTTAGTTTAAATAAATGTGATGATGCCCTGCATTTCTGCCTAGCAGCCTGTTGGACAACGGACATAATTCAATTGCTCATGACATCTAAGAATTGTAGGCATTATGTGTCTTAAATTCATCACAAGACCACTTAAGGATTGGATTATAGGTTGGGACATTGAGGGATTTCCAGTTCAAAATTTTGAGCTTTTATCTGTTTGAATCCCATAAATTGCATGTAAGCAATTATTAGTTAGGGTCAAATGTATGAGTTAAAGTCATATGCACAAGTCAAAGGTCTAGACAAAACTAGTTAATGAAACTTGTGGGATGTTTTATGAATCTTTGAATAGCGTGATGCTTATATTCAAAATTGTAGAAAAGAAAGGAGGAGGAAACTCATGATACGAAATCATTACACCCGGATTGGAAAAGTCAACCATATCCCTGGTAATGCATATTTATATCCCTGGCAGGAACTCAAAACGCATGCCTCCTTCAGAATTCACACTGTAAAACAAGGTCAAAGCTCCCTATCCTCCACTTCACATTTCTCAATTGCCAATCATCCATTTGACAGCACGCCACTCAACACTCAAAATCCCTAACCGACCACGGACTACGCGACCGTAATTGAGGGGGGAGGCGACCTCTCATCTTCTCTCTTTTCCATTCATTTCTCAGATTTCAGGCTGTCGTGTCGATCCTTCCTATTGAAGGACCCGACCCCATTCAATCAGAGCTAAACGAAAACATGTGAAAAAAATTAGAGAAAATCCAAGGCACGACTCTTATAAAGTGCACGTTGTGAGTGTCGTCAGCCTCCATATCCGGCCAAGAAGCCGCAACATAATCCCATCTTTTTACACTCAGCATGTTGTTTTCAGCCATCTACCTCACGCTAACAGTCTTTCCTAGTGATAAGTCCCAACTTTTATGCTTAATTCATGAGCTTTTGCATTGAGGGTTCGAGTGATAACGCAATGACGACACAGCACGGATTGGCGATTGATCTCGACCGCTGCGGATCAAATGGAGACCAGTGTCTTACCATGGTGGAGCATCTCGCCTTTGCTCGTGGTCCAGATATTCCTCAATTCGACCTGCACAGAATTTCAAACCCTCCATCAAAGACTATAATTTTTTTCTGTGGGGGTGGAGGAGGGACCCCATGGAGTTAAAGTCATTTAAAAGCAACCACAGATTTTTCAAAGAATACTTGAAGTGTCTCTCTTCCTTTTTTGCGGGCTACACCTAACCCTAAAAAACAAGCGAAAGTGTGAAAGCTACATTTCTCAACCCCACTTTTCTTTCTTGGGTTCTCTTTTCACATATCGATTGCGAATTTATTCTCTCATTATTGGCGCTAGCCATTAGACTATATGGGGAGAGAGAGATCTCTCTTGTTTGGCTGGATTGATTCTTTGCTTACCATGCCCCCCAGCGAGATGAGGTCCTATTGTGGAAACCCCTCAGATGTCGTAGGGGTTGCGACGCCGAAACCGATCCGAGATTGGATCACTTATTCATTCGACCTGGAACGATGGCATCCGTGGAAGACTCTCGGCAATAATACGAGTAACCCTATATGATTAAGAAAGTGTTCAATAAATCTGCAATAATGCTGGTTGTGTAATGCGGAGGAAATCTTTCGGGTTCGATGGCAAAGATTAAAAGCAAATGAATGCTTGAACTTGCAGCATGAAAAAAGATCAAAGCATTACTTTCAGGTCATTGCACGGCGTCCGAATATCTTCCATCTGTCTTCACAATTGGACGGCACTAAATTAAGGATAAGCATGGGACCGATTAGAAAACTACCATTCAAACCTTAAGTTAGTAGCTGTCGGGCGCCGCTAAGAAGTGTTTTCTTTCACACCGATGATTCCATCGTCACAAAGAAACCCAAAAGCGATCGCAGCAATGGCACTGTGCCACTACTTTAAGTAAAAAGCAAGAATTGAAAGATTCTATTCCCGACTGAAAATTGTGTAAAATAGAATGAGAAGCAAAAAGTTAATTACAGTTATGTGCTTAAAGTTTCCATTTTTTTTCCCAGTCTTTTATTTATCTATTTCGAGTTTGTCTATGTGAGAAGGTTACTTTCATAAAAGCTACGCACCTTCTTTCTAGAGAAAGAAGAAGGAAACTATGCATTTTCTTGCCAACTCATATCACCTCTGCGCCACCACCAAATCGTTGTCTACTAAACACGCCCGTGTCTTTACACAAGTAATCATGCTTATGATTACTGTTAGATACAAACTTTCCACTTGTAATCATTCTAAACCATCTTTAGGAGACTAAATTATAGGATACTGTTGTCCTCGGATTCTAATCAATAGTACGGATTAACAAGATTTGAAAGCTAACACAGTTGTTAATGAGAGATAAAAGTCTAGTACACGTCGGTTGAGGGCGATTGTGAGCACCTAATTTAGGGTGCGTTTGGTTCAATTTTTTAAGTAGCTTTCAGTTTTGAGCTTTTAGCATTCCGCAGAATGCTGAAATTATTTTTTTCATTTCAAAATTACCCTCACTAGTTTTCCATATTTCTAATTTTGCCCTTGATTTTTTTTTTAATTAAGAAAGGGGCAGCCCTTCGTCCAACCAACGAAGGGCTACTGCCGTCGGCAAGGATCGCGCGACCTCAGCCGAGGGCCGTCGGAGGTCGCTCGAGGTCGGGTGACCCTCGGCGAGGGTCGCTTGCGGCCGCGAGACCCAGGCGGCAGTCACCTGGGTTGCCCGAGGTCGGGCAACCTTCGACGGCCCTTGGTTGGGGTTGTGCGACTCTCGCCGGAGGTCGCCCGAGGTCGAGCGACCTCAACCCACGGTTGTCGGTGCTAGATCTGGCTCGTCGGCGGCCATAGCCCTTCGCCGGACCGGCGAAGGTTTCAAAAAAAAATATATATATATAAATACCTATAATACCCCTTAAAGTCCATTACGAAAGTTTTTTTTACCAAACGCACATTTAACTCAAAACCCATTTGCAAAGAAATTTTACCAAACACAATTGCATTTTCCTAAGTAGCTTTGGATTTTCAACATTTGCATCGGACCAAATGCTGAACTAAATGCACCCTTAGAGTTAGGATGAGTAAGATACGGAATTAGAATTCTCTCGAGATGAAAATTATATACAAGAGACTGCTAGATGCGTGTCTTTAGTAATAACAATATGGATCTCACATGCATGGAATAGTAGTCGGAGGAACTTTCTCGAGGCCCTAGCCGTCCTCCATCATGGTCGATTGACGACCTCCCTCGTCTCCGGTCACGATGTCAAAACTCTGCAGAGAGAGAGAGAGAGAGAGAGATATGAGAGAGACGCATCTCCTAATTGGAAAGCTTTAATCATACAGAGTTTTTAATGGGCACGTTCATTGTCCCTTAAGCCGACACAAATGTGATACCATTTTGTCTTCGTGCAGTAATGCACTTGGCGATTTCCGATAAAAAAAGCAAAACTTTTTACGAAAGAAATGGACAAATTATGGTTAAAAGGTATAGCACCTCGAGGTAGATGCTGGAAGAACCCTGCTTTTTTGCACAGTGCACATGGGGGGGTTGAGGCCGCTCCAGAGGTGTGGACAAACAAGCCTCGTCCCTCGGCTAAGGTTTGGACTTCCATTCTTCCTCCAAAAAGGGACAAAGGATTAATTGCAAGATCAGGAAACGAGAGAATTCTTTTGGACGACGACGGAGGATATGTATAAAGTAAAGAAGGTTGGAGGTTTGCTCCAATGTCGGTTCACCAGACCCAGTCTGAATCACCCACCTTTACCAGAATTGTAATGATGGCGTATTTATGGTACAAATTACGAAGGGCGATATAGTTAAATACATCCTGAGGACACATAAAAGGCCTGAAAGGAGATGCGGGCACCACCCACCATTGTCACTCACTGTCACTCCCGTATTCCTGTCTAGAATTCTCTCCCTCTCCCTCTCCCTCTCCCTCTCTCTCTCAAGCACACACAAGAGACTCAAACGCCGCCATCTTCATATACTCGATCTCATCCGGGGCTCTCTCTTAATCTGACTGTGTTGCCAGTCCAGCAACCAGAAATGGGTTTCTTAGCGTTTTTGATGCTTCTCTTGGCCATGGCTGGCTGTTCAAGTAAGCTCCTAGATTGTTCTGCCTCTTTTGCTCCCATCTTTTTGCCGTTTTTAATTTCCCTGAGCTTCATAAGCTATGGAGAGGAGCAATTTCACTCTTCTTGGTATAGATGGTCATATCTTGTTTTGGGTTCTGAAGAGATCTCTTGCTCTCATCTCCTTTTTAGCTTTTTATCTTTGTTGAGAAACTGGTCCCTGTTTACGGCCAAAAAAGAATAAAAAAGAAAAATATTAGTTCCTGCCAGAAAAGGGTTTTATTTCACCCAGGCGATGGTTGGTGACAGAAGCAGATCATGGCCAGATTCCTCTCATCCCCTGGATTAGCAGAAAGCATATCTTTAAGAAGTGATTCAGTCCTTGCCTGAAGCGTCTGTTCAATGATGGTCTTTTTTTTTCCTTCTTTCCTTTGTCTCCGTCTTTGTTCAGGTGCAACCTATTGTATCTGCAAAGACGGGCTGAGCGATTCAGCTTTGCAGAAGGCCCTGGACTACGCCTGTGGAGCCGGTGCTGATTGCAGTCCGATCCTCCAAAGCGGGGCTTGTTACAACCCAAACACTGTCAAGGATCACTGCAGCTATGCAGTGAACAGCTACTTCCAGAAGAAAGGCCAAGCCGTCGGGAGCTGCGACTTCTCTGGGACTGCCACCACTTCAGCCTCTGTCACCAGTAAAGACCCATCGAGATTCTGCTTCCTGTTTCAGTGATTTTCCTTCGGTTTAATAGTGTATAATCTTTGATGGGTTACCGATGTTTGTTTTTTTATATTTTTCTTAACCTTTCTTACGCGTTTGAATCTGATGTGTATGTACAGACCAAGCTTCTGGGTGTGTGTATCCTACAAGTGCCAGGTATGCTACTTCTACTTCCCAAATCACCATCCCATTTTTCGGCAGCACAGATCACCATCACCATCATCATCATTATTTAAGAAAGAGATCATTTTTCTCCAAACTCACAAGGTCTCCTGGTGAAGAAGTGACCCATGTGCTCAACTTTCTGAGGAGAGAGAATCTGATACCCAGATTAAGTTCCTACTTTCTGGAGGGAGTGAACCTGATGGCTTTTAGACTTAGGGCTCAAAGATCAAATCTTTTTCCAAATATCCCTGTCGGCAGTGGTGGAAAACATGAAAAGAACGGCCAGTGTCCGAATCCAGTTCCTATTCTTGGATCTGCTTGCTCTGTTTTTCCTGCTTCTTCCCTAGAATAGCTTGATCTCTACTTAACCCGAGAGGTTTTTCTTGGGGGCCTTTGCATCCCATGAACAGAGATGCCGTCAAAGACCTTTTTCAATCACGAGTTGAGAATTTTGGTGTCGATAAGTTAAGAAAAAAGTGCATCCCGTGCCTAATGATTTTAGTATACCATGTTGGTTGCGATGTGAGCTGTCCCTGATGTTGATATTTCTACAAACCCTTTGTCCCTTTCTTTATTATCTTCCCATGATGAGATAGCGTGGTGTTTCATTTTCTTACTCAATCTAGAGAACTAATCACTCGGTTGAAAGTTTTTCTTAAATTCAACTGTCTTTCATTTACTTGAGGAGTTCAATTTATGCCTTGTTTTTTAATTTTTTTTTCCTTTTGTCGTTTCTTTTTGTAGCAGTACTAATGGGAGCACCACTCCAACCAGCACCACGCCGACTGGCACTCCAACCAGCAGCACCACCCCGACCACCTCCACCACCCCGACCACTTCCACCACGCCGACCACCACCACCACCACCACCCCGAGCTCCACCCCGGTGTTCAACAGCGGCGCGGGACTGGGTCCTACCAGCATCGTCGACTCCAATGATGCTGTCGTGTCCATTCGAAGAGCAAGCACGGTCCTTGCCCTTGCCACCACCTTCTGGTTTTCACTCTCGTTGGCGTTGTGGGCCTGAAGGTCCACAGATGGGACCTAACAAAAAGCGGAGTGAGGGGGAGCGGTACAGCCTTTCGGGTCTGATCTGTGGAGGAGATTCGCTGGGGCTGCCACGAGAGAGACTGTTATCATCTCTTGGTATTTTGGGGAATCATATCATCAAGGGGCCAGACCCCACTAGGGTTTTCCTGTCGTTTTCCTCTCTGTGTGATAAAAAAAAAAGGAAGCTTGGGAATTTGATTCCTTGTTTTTCTTATGAGTGGTGACACCAGTGGGGCAGAAGAGAGATGATGATCTTTTACTTTTTAGTTAGCGATTTATTATTGCTGTATATTTAGGGAGCAGTAGTATTTTTTGTATGTAATAACGTATAACTGGTGGTGCTGCTGCTGTGCTCTTTTCCTTATGTCCTTATATGTTGCTTTTTGTCGTTTTGTGCCTTTGAGTCCCATCTGACGAAGTGACGGCTGACCTAAACTTATGCTATGATGGGACGAGGAAAGATAACTTTTTTTCTCTCTGATACTAAAAGAGATGGGAATGTGAGGTAGAAGATAAATAATTATATGAGGTAGAAAATGATTATAAGGAATTCCTATGGCTAAATAAGAAAATCCATCGTTATGAGAAATGAGTAAATTATCAGAGATATGGAAAAGGTTATAAATTTACAACGAACTGACTATCATATTAATAATGGGAACACTAAAATCAGGCAGCGTTTAGGTTAAGCTCCTAAAAAGTATACATTTCCTATTTGTGCCCAATGATTCGTCGGGTAGCAGTTTGAGCTTAAGGTTAACGCCAACAGACGCTTGATATGACCAATTCACGGAAAAGTGAGCGCATGACCATGAAGTGGTAAATGTAAATGTAAATGTCAGTGTATTGTGATGAAGATGCATAGTCAGACTCGGCAGTTTTGGATTTAGTGTAAAAAATGAAAATGCAATTCGAATGATAATTAAGGTCGCAGAAATGATAGATTTAGAGGCGGTGGAATACCGTATGCTGCTGATGATTCCCCGTGACGAGAACAACCAGTTCTCTAAGAGCTAATATTGGCGTATAAATTTCAGTTCAGAGAAACAATTTCAGCTTGTTTAGCGCTATCTTCCTGCACAAAGTCAGCTATCAAGTTGGCGACGGTGTTTGGCTTCTCTACATGAGGAAGATGGCCGCATTCTGGTATCTGGCGAAGAATTGAGTTCTGCAGCTCAGCATGCAATCTCTGCATCAAAGTAGAACAGAAATTATTTTTCTTCAACTAAACATGGAATCTTTGGAGGTGCATGGTTCGATGACAAATTTGAAAGAACTTTCAAAAGCTTTCCATGTACTGCTCAAAGCTTGAAATGGATAATCGTCTCCTCAGTAGTCACTAGCTGATTATAATTTAAGAAAGAGAACAAGAACTGACCATGGCCAATTCGTTGCTGATAATTTTGTCATCCTCTCCCCAAACGATGAGTGCTCTCTGCGTCACCTGTAATAGCATGTTACAGTCAGCAACTGAAAAGAACTACAAAAGCATATCCAATCAACTTCCAGAATACCTTTTTTGAACTTGCGAATAAGACAAATGGACAAGCTCAATGATTGAAGGACAAGAGCAGCTTTACTGCTTGCATGTGAGGAAAGATTCCCTAAATCAGTCGCTCACTTTTAATGAAATAGTTCCAGCATACAAGAAATACGAGCTATGAACTGAAAGCAACTGTAAGACATTCTTCAAAACTCTCCCAGAAATTGAGAGAGAAAAGGAGCTGAAGGGAGGTGTAGAAGACTCATGAAACTGGCGTTTCCAGTAAATTATCTAGCAAAAGAATTTGCTTGTGTCACAGCAATTGATGCTCTTACCAATGGCAAAGATTCAATTTAGAGATTTCGTAAGATAAAGTGCATAATTAGAAGTGAAGAATCTGCAGCTGGGCATATATTTTAGCCTCAGGATCAGGGGGGAATATGAAACAACTACACTTTGGAAGCCATGACATAATGTTTCTCTTTTCTGATAACAAGTTAATTGAACTTGGAATTAGCAGACTGTCATGCCAGATGCAAAATAATCTGCCATTGTAGCTTTTAGATATGATGATCTCCCATCCTTTCGAGTCTGACAACAGACTATCAGAATGACCCTTCACTATTTGCTTTATCCTGGTCAGAATGAATTCAGGGAATTCTATATGTACCACAAACAAAGTTGCCAAAAGATGGAAATACATCACTCTGCATACCTGATTAATCTGGTCAGTCACATTGTATCCGCCACTAAGCATGAAATCAACTGAAGCATCCTCCCACCAAGGATATCGACAATGCAGCCTCCCCACCTAGATTTGATTAGGGTGAAATACAAATTCATTTCTTCAGTGTCTTGAAGGTGCATGACTGGAAAAGAAGACCTGGGTATGATGAGTGAAAAGGCCTTGTCCCACGAATAATGCGAGGAAGACTCACATTAGTCCAATCTAAGTTGGTGCTGAGTGGAAGACCTCTGAATGCCAAAACATTTACCCAGAAGCGGAGAGGAAAGCTCTTCAATATAGACACCTGTATCGAGAATAACTCCCTCATCTGACCTACCGAATCTTGAAACATAAAATTCAGGGGGAAGTATATATGTGGTAAATTATCTCATTTAGCGTACAGAATCATTCTATAGTAAATCATCTCATTTAGCATACAGGATCACAGGTGAACTCCACTTAGAAAGATCAGGCTTTTGTTGTTGTTGTTGTTGTTGTTATTGCAGCATGAAGGAACCATAAACCGTTAAATTTGCCCCTTCTTTGCAATGCTATTTACATGTATAATTTTTTTTATTATGGGCCATAGTTTCGTGTGGAAAGTGATGTGATTACTTTGATGACATATTAATTAACTAATGCGTTCCAAAAGCTCTCTAGAGTGTATTTAGTGATGAGCTAAACTAGCAAACTCAACAGAATTTGATTGGCCCAAAAAAATTAGTAAAATTTTATTTGCAGATATATGAAATCCATTCTTTTTTATGCACTGACGTGTTTTACATCACAGTATTTTTTAAGTTGCCATAAACTGTATCTCATCATACTGTAGCAACATCCTGTAACATATTCCACATTAAGTTTACACCCTGCATAATTTTTCTGCAAGTAATACTACTAGTTGTCCTATCTGCCATAACTCATTCCAATTGTGAGTAAAGGAGGATAAAATAAAAAAACAGTGCAAGCATCGGCCATCAGCTCAATGATCAGCTCAAAAGCTAATTGAACTTCAGCAATTTCCCCCTCCTCTAGTGATTAAATAGATGATCTTTCCTGGATTTAGTGATCTAGATAAGAAATATCAAATTCAGCCTCATCAGTTCAAGGACTTGCACTTTGTTGATCTTCTTTTTCTTTTTTCTTTTTTTAAGAGGGGGGGAGGAGGAAGGATATGCAGGAGGGTCCTCAGTTCTCATGGAAAGAAAAACTATTGCTCTAGGTTTTGTCCTCCCTTTTTTCATCTCTGGGACCTCATGAATCTCAGTTCCAGAATGAAGCCATAGTTCTAGAAATATCCAGATGACCTCCACTGCTCTCCATACCATGGCATAAGGAGTGTGTGTTTATGGAGACTTTGGCCTCCCAACTTAAAGCTTTTGGCACAGAAGTAAAAGCCATGTCACGCAGCTTCAAGGTAGGCCAAATCAAGTTGTTAATTTGGATAGCCGAATGTTCTGGACCATCGGTTGGAATAATTGCCTATTCATTATGCAAAAACTAACAGTATCATTACTTATATTTGCTTTGATTTTGAAAGTGACTTGCAACTTTGACTATGATTAATCAAGTAAACTGGTACTTGTGCAACTCACTGTTTCTACAAATCCAAAAGTCTAATTTAGGTCAAGATTTATTTTGTTATCTTTCAGTAGAGCAAAAATGTGGTGTAATCTCTCGGTATAGCCAACTTTGATGATCTGAAGATTCTGAAAAATTAAGAAATTGAAATATCTCATATCACTTATCCATAGGATTTATATTCTTTTTATGTACACGTGTCCTTCCTTCACCTAGTGATTTAAGCTTTTGGATTGGACTTTTTAACATGTATCAGAGCTAGGTGTCGCCTGGATATATTTCTCAAATGTGAGGCTCCCTACTCCTCAATTCCTTCTTACTCTAGTTAACAAGTGAGACGGTGTGCTAAAGTATCGCATATCACTTGTCTGTATGATTTATATGCTCCCAATATACATATGGTCTCTCTCCATAGAATGTCTTTAAGTTTTTTGGTTGGACATTCTATCAAGAAGCACTGAAATTTGAAACACCATACTCAATTGCAGTTCGCAAGGGGTAAGGGGTCTCGACAACAATGGCCAAAGTCAAATGCCAAAACCACAGCTAACCCAAGCACACACTCAATTGGTAATTTAGCTGTGCAAGTACAACTATCTCCCTTTCCTATAGAAAGCCTTAAGTAAGTTCTAAAAACAAGCAAAAACTCGCCAAAAGTTCAGCAACTGAGAATCTGGTCACTGGATTAAATATATGGTCCATAGCTGTGGACCGATTATATACGTAGAAATGAAGTTTTCAATCCTTCAGGAGTAGAACTTACACCAGCATAGGCAATAGCTGTAGGTAAGTTCGCCATATCCCCTGTGCCTTCAGCATATACACTGGCATCAATCAAAACTAGCTTTTCAACCTGGACAAGTTGAAACGTTTAGCACAATTAACTCTTTCTAGTCCAATTTAAGTATAGTAATTTACATTAGCAATGCTAAATGGTCGATACTGAGAAGTACTCACTGCCTCTGGATGGATGACTGCAAAATCAATTGCAATAGCAGCACCAAGGCTTGGTCCAACCAATATCATTGGCTTCTTGATGTAGGACTTCCAAAACTACACCATATACAAAACCAAAAAAGTTTGGCTACACCAAACTGAATAAAACAGAGCGATTTTCGACAATAGGAGTACGGATGGCCACTTTCTGTTTATATGTAGCTTTTCTTCTTAATTTAATACTGCAATCGACAGTTTGTTGAATTCTTAACAACCAGTAACAACTAGAAAACACGAATTGGCAGGGCACTAAATTAAACAAGCATGGTGCCACTGAGCACCCTCTACCCTGTAAATGGGGTTGGGGTGCCTTGTCACTGGTGCAAAACCCATAGACAGAAGAAAAAAATGAGGTTAAAATTACATTTAGAAGTGATTTCCTGAAAATCACAAGGATCAATAAGGAAACGAACTGTTGAAAGCTCAGTTGAACTTTAAAGTTCTTCTGTCAGTCAAACAAGGGGTTCACAGCTTCCTCAATAAAGAGTTTTCTTTCAGTACAAAAAGATGCCTGGTGATGAAAATACCTGATAAAAATGATTGCGCTTATTTGCCACATTGCATGCTGGAAGTCGTTCTTTCACATGCAAAAGAATAAGAAAGAACCTTGAAACAACTTGCGGAACTTAGAGAGACATGGATGCTCGGAAGATTCAGCCAAGAGAAGAGGCATGAAAGCGAACCTAGATCAGAGAAACCCCAACCAAGAATGTCAATGGCCCAAGTCTCTAGACCTGTGTCCTCAAGCAATGGATATGTGTATCTCCATTCTAAACAAGAGCTGCAGGACAAATGTGCATCAGAAGAAGGGTGACTTTATGATCACTCTTATAGTACTCCAGATACACTAGGTACCTGTCAAAACCATGTAGAAGGACCACCGGATTAGTCTCTCCTTTTACTAGTGGCTTCACAAAGCTGCTCATGATGCAACTGTCTGAAAAGTTTACCTGCATTGAGCCGAGCAATAGAACATGAAACCTACATGTCAGACAATCTCTTTTCAACAGTAAAGAAGAGCTCATTTAGCCTTCAGCTTCGAATTTATCGCTATGTCGGATCGACGATGATGAGAAAGTTCCTTTTCTGGCCATGCCATATGTTAAATTATGTAGACCATGGAGAAATTGAATCAAAACAATGGTCAATCTAAGATGCCGCGATAAGAATCGAATTTCCTCCGTGTGGTTTAGAAATTGTCATGCTGTGTCGGTAAAGACCTCGTCTAGTGTCTGCCATACATTTCACTATACTTGAACTGTCTTTAGCCAGTTCAGTGGAAGCCGATAATGGTCACGAACTCGACTCCGAGAAACTTGAGCAATCGATATTTTCCACATCCCAGAACAACACAACAGAACAAATTATGCGCCTAATGTCGTGAGAAAAGCCATCGCCATCTTCCTACCGTCTAAAATCAGCGACAATCGCATAAGAAAATTACACATGAATCGAGACAACCTCAAAACCTTCACCGTGATGGACATCGAGTCATAATGCACGACAGCATAAGTTGAAAAGCCACAGAGAGAGAGAGAGAGAGAGAGAGAGAGAGAGAGAGAGGAGAGAGAGCACGGGAAGCCTCTCGATGCGAGAGGCGAGCTTACGAGCGTAAGGGTCCTTGATATTCTGCACCTGTTTGGGAAGGAAGGGAGGGAACGCGTCGGCCCTGGCACCGGCGGCGATTGGCGGAGGAACGGCGGAGAGTGTCAGCACCGCCATCGCCATACTTCGCCGTCGTCCGTAGTCGCCGCCGCTGCCGTCGTCCAGTGGGATATGGCTCTCGTCAAATCATTTGCCGTGCCGAAGCCGTGCGTTCCGCGTGCGACGAGAACACGGTGCTCTTTGCGCGCTTCGGTTCAGTTACGCGTCAGTCGGGGTGTATGGCTCTGGCTCATCCATCTTATTTTCACAGAACGAATCGCACGCGCGGTGCGGTGGCGCGTGCTTCTTACGCCGTTGCCCGGCAGTTCAACTGCTTCCCGCCTTCTCCCCTGGGCGAGTGAAGATAGAATGGCGCGGTACCGTTCTGATAAACAATTACTTCCCGAAAATTTATTAATTTATCCATAGGCTTAATGGACATTACAAAATAAATTTCTTAAAGTTGAAAATGATTTGTTTGAACAAACCACTTATAAAATTTGCTTTTGGGCGTGAGAAAATTTTAAGATTCATCTCTAAAGAGATACGAGTCTTCTATGCATGAATGAAAGAAGCAGCCTGAGTTTTTTTTTTTTGGTCACAAAAAGAGGCCTACATGATGAAGTTTAATAAGTCTCCGAACACAAAATGTCCCAAGCGGGTTGGGGGTAAAGACACCCAATTTAAAGGAAGAGTTCTTGTACAATGGGCTCTGACTACCAAGTCTACTACTTGGTCGGCCTCCCTTGGACAAAGGATTAATTTTGCTTTAGCTAGTTGGGCTAAAAGTTCCTTGCATTCATTTAAGAGGTTCCGCAAGGCCCAATGGGGCTCTTCTCGACCCAGCACAATCTCCACTAAAGATAAACTGTTGCTTTTCACACTCCCACCTCGTTTCCTGAACTTGTCCTTCTCCCATATGCATTTTTTCTCTCTGTTTCAGGTACGGTAGCCTGTGCATTAAAGCTAGGGCTTCTACTTGTAGAGGAGAAGAAGCTCGAACGTCCTTCGCAAAGCCGTCGACAACCATCCCTCTTGAATTACGCAAGATTCTTGCAATTGAGCTCGATTTTTCAATATCCACCCATGAGCAATTCACAATTACCTTCACGGAGATTCAGATTGAGGGGATTCAGTTGATGAGTAATCTCAATTTGCCGGGTGTTCTCTTTCCCTTCTTCGGGTTCCAACGGCTAAAACACCTCACTTGTGCTTGAGCTGCATCAACTAAGGAGGGGGTTCTGTCGGTCGAGCTCTGAATATGCATTCTTCTTCGGGTGAGTCTCTCTTAGCTTCGAAAAAGTCCATAAGCCATTTGTCTATTCTGGTGATGTTAAGGGTGCATATGTTGAGGCTAACACTTGGATCTGACCAGACTTTTTTTCCGTCCATTCATAGAGCAGGAATAGGTGTTCGGCTATCTCTGGATGGCTTGAGCAGAGGGGGCACCAGGTAACACTTTCCTCTTGAAGAGATTTTCTCTTATTGGAAGGGCATCTTGACATAAATTCCATAGGAAAATTCTCAGTTTGGGGAGATCTAGAGATTCTATATTCTTATCCATAGCCTGGGAAGCTGAAATGATGTTGTTGCTCTGTTTATGTCTGATTTTATAGTCTTGGAGCACACCTTTTTATAACCACTTTTCATTGTAGGAGCCTATCTTGTTCCCTGTCCACTATAGCTTATCTTCCTTTAGGCTAGGACCAATGGAGTAGATAGGATTTCATTAACAATTTGATCTTCGAAAAAATTTCTAATATTAGATTCATTCCATTCATTCGATTCTTCACTGATTAATTCTGCCACCATTACTGGATCATCCTTGTTCATAGGGCCCCCAATCATTCCAGTAGTGAGCCACATGTCTTCACGTCTATTAATTGATTTGCCACTGCCCACCATCCATTTTACCTCCAACTCTATGGCTTCTCTTCCCATTAAGATGCTTTGCCAGCCCCATGACAGGCGATTCCCTTTTTTGGCCTTATACAAATCACCATCAGGAAAGTAGATGCCTTTTAGGATCTTGCTCCATAATGTTGAGGGGGTTTGAGATAGTCTCCAAGCCTGCTTGCCTAACATAGCTTTGTTGAAATTTTGCAAAGTCTTTAAAATCAAGACCCCCTTCATCTTTTCTAGATTTCAGCACTTCCCATTTCTTCCGGTATATTCTCCTTTTTGAGTCACACTCTGTTTCCACCAGAATGAAGCAATTCTTTTTTCAATAGCATTCCAGATAGAGTTGGAAATTTTAAATTTTGACATAGTATACTGAGGTAGAGCTTGCATCACACTTTTTATCAAAATTTACTGCAAAAATATCACTGTCCATTCATGTAATTTAAGCTGTTAACCATATCATTTTGCATCCTCTATTTCTAAAACTATCACTTTGCACCTTCTTAGGACGAAATCTTATAAATGAAAGAAAAACTTTGCCCAAATTCCAAATCCTAATTTCTCAAAATCCCGCAACTTACAAAAGAGCGAGGTTAGATTATCAACCCTAGTTAAGTAGAACTGATTTATTATAGTGGTTTGTCAGATTGGCAGGTGCGTCTTCAGACAAATCGGTTTTATTTACCAGTCAAAAATAATTTGACACATTTTTGTAAATCAATTTTTGAAAACAATTTGGCAAATCTAGTATTTTTCGTAAAACAAAATCCTAACCTATCCCCACACCCATGAATGGGCTTGTCAAGTGAATGAGTCGGGTCAAAAATTTTATAATTCGAATTGACTCATCTCTATGCAATATAATTTTATTGATCCGATTCGACCCGACCTGACCCAAACCCGCCCATTCTCGACCTAATCTAAGCTCCGTTCTTAGCAGTTTTTCTTCTTAAATTGCGAACTGGTTCGCTTCCACACATTGGCCGGTCATGGTGCCTGGAGTATAATTGTTAGCTTTCCATTCTTACCTCTTCTTTTTTCTCCCCTATCCTTTTTAAAGAATACGTTCTTAAACAGCTTTCTACACCAAAAATTAAGCACGACGATTGCAATAATCATTATCAATATTAATGCACATTGATGACCATTGTTGATTGGCTGACAGCAAATGTTAATAATAATCGACAAATGTATTGATTAATAATATATTATGGATTGATGCATCTAGAAAAAGTTGAACGCATAAAACGTATCAAAGATGCAGTTACAGGTTTGCAATCACTGGAGAATAAAGTGATTGAGATGGTCAAGCAATTAACACTCGATTTTAAAGGAACAATGCTTGGAAGACAAAATCATGGCACCGCGAGAGTATGGACACAAAACTCTTGAGCAATCCATCAATGCCATATTTCAGTGTAATTTCTATCTTGAGTGTCATGATGTTGATTAAATTCCATTGTCACATCTTTACATTCTCAAGCGTTATCATGGATTAAATTCCAGCATAATTTGTTTACATTCAGTTTTGTTGAAGTGGCTGTATTTTTTAAGTATTATCATTAATTAAATTCCAACATGGTTAACATTTTGTTGGAAATGAAGTTATCTAACTTATCTTGTTTATTGTCTACATGTGATATTTCCTATCCGGAATTGCCACAGAACTTGTTTCATTTAATAAAAACCAAAGAAAAGATTTTTAGTGAAGGATATTTTGTTGCAGGATCCAATTTCGATGAATCAAGAGCAAATGGTTTTTTTTTATGTCATTTCTAAGCAAACTTGAAGTACCTTTGGTAATATAACAGTTTTATTGGTAGAGATGGCTGTGCATCATGAGATTTTGCTTGCCATCTAATGCTTGATGACAAACTTTAGCTCTATGAATTGGTAAATTGCTATGCCGGTTTACCAAATTGGGGCCGGTATGAAGGAATCATGTAACAGATTTTCATTTCTGTGTCTTTTGCGATGTTAGGTAGAAGGCCCCTAAGGCAACAAATGACACTGGTTCCTTAGAGGTTACATGATGTAATTTATCCAGAGAGATGTTTCGGTCAAGTAATTGTAAGTACTTGGAAAGAACCATATTGTCAATGGAATCGCGTGGTGCCTCAGTTGATATATTCTAAAATGATGGGATAAGAACACTATTGATGTTAAAACTTTCGTACGATGCTTATTTTGATGCTAATTTTTTTTTTGTTCACTTGAGTGTCATAAATTTGAATAATTGATCATTTGAATGCTACTTCCGATTTGTCCGTTGGAAAAACTAACGTGCCGTCGGTTATTTGACGTGATCACCAGTGGATACTATTTTAATATTATTATTATTTTTTAAAATTTTTAATTTTATTTTTCTTTAGGGCCAATGAGGGTCATTGGCTCGTCAGCCCTCTTTGGCTACAGAACCCTTGCCTAGATTGGAGGAGGGTCGCTTTGCCCTCGCCAAAGGCCGGTGAGACTCTAATGGTCTCGCTTAGGGCCTTTGCGGCCAGATTTAGGCGAGTGTCGCCTCACCCTTGTTGCAAGTGCCTCGGTTGAGGCTGTCAAGGCTTGATGGCCCTCGTGACCTTGCCGGTTGCAAGAGAGGTCACGAGGGCCCTTGCCCACAACCGAGGTCGAGGGTTCCATTGTTGGCAAGGGTCATCAGACCCTTATTAGCCTAAAGAAAAATATAAAAAATTCAAATAATAATAAAAATAAATATTAAAAAATTATTCATTGATGGATATGTCAGCTTTTCCAAGTAGGCAAATTGGAAATGGCACTTAAGTGATCAATTTTTTAAATTTGTGGCATTCAAGTAAATGAAATTTTTTTTTTGGCATTGAAGTGAATGTCGTACGAAAATTTTTGCACCAATAATGTTGTTTTGTCTTCTGAAATCGATATATCATGTGGTTTTGAACAGGTCTGGGGAAAATTATGAAGAAGGATGACAAAAGGACAGGAGCTCTCGTCCGCTTGCCTTTCATCTGAAAGGTCTGGACGGAGCATTCTTTACCACCAATTTGCTCTACAATATCAGAAAAGAGTCGACAGTTTCTTCGATCTGCATCCCAAAGGTCTTGCGACCAGAACACTTTCTCTCTGTCTCTCTCTCTCTCTCTCTCGTTTAGTCTCCGGACTCAAATGTCTCGCATTACGAAGAAAATGCAGAACGAAATTGTTGGGTTGAAAACAAAAGCTACGATAGTCCAACTTCTTCCCCACGTTTCCAGGCCATGGAAACTGATGCGAAGGGCCGACCGTCTTTTCTATGAAGACTCCTTTCAAATGAAGCCAATGACCGACTTTTGTGTCTGGTCCATCAAAGACTTTCGATTTAATGACTACCGTTTCTCCAATCCCTTTTCCACGAAATTCACCCGCGACATGGAAGAACATCTGTCTAACACTTTTAACAGTTTGGTCTCCGGGGCTTTGCGCGAGGAAGCTTCTCTTCTTTTGCAGGGGCGACCTCGGAAGAATTGCCAGAGAGACGATCATGATTTTACGGGGCATCTGCATGTGTCAGGCTGGGCCACTCTCCGTCGATCAAGTCGCTTCAACTCTACTTTTAGATTAGTGTTAATAATAGTGAGAAATTCAAATTAATATATTTATAATAAATTTATCCAAAATTAACTTTTTACCATAAAAAAATCAAATTAGTACACTTATGATGAATTTATTATATATTATAATTTTCGTTAAATTTTATTATCAAATTATTGAGCCGATATATGATTATTGTAAGTATATCAATATAATCGATTTAGGATTTTATCTTTCGTTTATCACAATTACGGTAGTTTGTGTTTTTCATGGTATTAATTTAATTTAATTAAAATTAACGAAAAATAATTTTGTTATAAATGTTGATGGTCAAAAGATTAGTTTTAAGTGAATTTATCACAAGTATTTTTAATAATTAATAAATTAATTTAAAGTAAATTTATCGTAAGTGTATCGATTTATGATTTTTTATAATATTTTTCAATAGAAGTGTTTTCGGTAACATTCATCCTATATAAATTATAGTGCTTGACGAGCTGGCCAAAACACTCGGGTCGGTTTTAGATTCCATCACAGATATCCTTTACCTTGAACCGGAGGGACGCATCGGCTTTCAGTCAAGAGAGTAAAGTTGCTCCCGATCTTAAAAAAGCTGAGTCGCGACCGCCATGGACCCATCGAATCAAACCCCGCCTCCCCCGACGGCCGGGCTTCCTCCGCCGCCGGCACCGGCGCCATCGCCGACGCCGCCGCCGCAGCAGCAGCAGCAGCCGCAGCCGCAGCCGCAGCCGCAGCGCCCTCCTCCTGATCAAGGCTCTGGCTTGCTCACCGTCCTCTTCTCCTTTATCGCCATCGCGCTCTTTGTACCTAAACTCTCCCTCCCTCACTACCTCGCTTGCTCTTTCTTTCAGGCCTTTTCACAAACAGTTTCACGATCGCAAATGTGCGCCGCGTAGTTCCTCTCTGATGCTTTCCGTGATTTCATGCGCTTGTTCCTAGCTCCTTGTCATTTCACTTGCTGCTTTCTCTAGATTTACTGTTTGAATCTGGTCCTTCTTGCTTCTTCGATCATGTCGCCGAGTCTCTGTCTGTTGCTTAAAGATAGGTGAGAAGGTCGTCTAACTGGTGTACAGTGGAAACCCCTTTTGAGTTTCTCACTGCTGTCACCGACGGTACCACGCCTCTTTTGTTGGTTAAATTGCAAAAGACGGCGACAGAATGTTGCGCTAATGACCGAACAGCCCACTGAAATGACGCTTAAGATGAATGATCATCTGAGGAATTCGAGGCTTACTTCGACATGTTTCTTGGATTTGTGAATGTCTAAGTTGCTCGTTGAGTGCTAGGTGGCTTAGGGTTTACTATAGTTACCAGTGGTTTTATTTTCTGAGTCTCATGTTTCTTACACTTCGTTTGTGACATCGTCGGCAAATCTCTGGTTGTGATTGGCATCATGATTTGGGTTTAGTCTCAATCTAATTAGGCCGTGCAGTCTCAACCTGATATACCTGGCTCATTTCATTTAAGTTCCAGGATAAGAGAAGATGATGAGGTTAAAACTAGGGAAAGGGAAAAAATAGAAAGTTCTTACAGGTGTTTCCTATTGCATAGCGGTAATATGTGTTGAAGAATATTATTACTCTCAAAATATGCTATCAAGCGTGCAAAGGTTTTGGAGATTTCTTGAGGCATTCTGATGTATCATATGCGACGTGGACAGTACGCACACTGATCAGCCCCAGGCAGATGGAATTTATTCATGTTTGAGGCTTTCAAATTGAAAGTTTTCTGCATCTATTCAATGGATAAGATGAGAGATATACTAGAATAATATATTAGAAGGCATCTTAGAAAAACCAAGTTTTATAATTGAGCTAATCCTACCAAATTAGTGTTGTGTGGCAGCCTTTTATAGACTCATGCTGTTGAGAAGTAGTTCTTAGTTCATGGTGTCTGCTCGTATCATAACAAATTCAAAAGATGCCTTTATTTTTTTCATCCAAAAGAAAATGAAAGGAAAGAAGTCGAAAAGCGAAGCCTTTGTCATTCCATTTTGAAGTGGAAGCAGTACTTTCAGTCTCTTTTGGTTTCAGTTTTCTGACACTCTTGGTGCATGTTACAGTATTTGTTGAAAAATGATTAACGTTTGACAAGCTAGAATATGCGCTTCAATTGGTGGTGGTCTTGGGAGACTAACAGTGTATTATGGCTTAATTATAGATCCTTATTTCATCAACTTCAACCGTCAGAAACAGCTTTAGTATTATTCATCAAGTGCCAGAAGGGCATGTCGGTGTATATTGGAGAGGCGGTGCACTACTTAAAACAATTACAGATCCAGGTACAGCTGTGCTGTGCACCTCTTTGGGCTAATGGATTTTTGATCCACGCTTGCTGTCATAGGATTTGTTGGATTCTTGCAGTGCTTACTTTAATTTTTCAGGCTTTCATTCTAAGATGCCCTTTATAACTCAGTATGAGCCTGTTCAAGTGACCCTCCAGACAGATCAGGTTGTGCTTCCAGTTAGGCTGTTTGCTTGTATTTAGCTATGTATTTCCTTGTTGACTTAATGTTTATTTTGGTTTGCATTTCCTTTTGGGTCCCTATGTGCAGGTGAGGGATATTCCGTGTGGCACTAAAGGAGGTGTTATGATAAATTTTGAGAAAATAGAGGCAAGGCTTTTGAGTTGTTTAACTTTATGTGTGTACCGCTGCGTCTTTTCTAACTTATGCATTCGCTATTACAGGTTGTTAATCGCCTCCACAAGGATTATGTGTATGAGACACTGCTCAATTATGGAGTGCAATACGACCACACTTGGATTTATGACAAGATCCATCATGAAATTAATCAGTTCTGCAGTTCTCATTCCCTGCAGCAAGTGTACATTGACGTGTTTGATCAGGTAAGCAAGGATACTATAGAGGCATCCTGATTTTAGATGGGGAGTGGAGAGAACACTTACATTTACCAAGGGACCTGTCACCTGGTCACTGGCTCTTTCTTTGTAGTGTCTTCACCTGGGCCTTTTGACTGGGTAACCTTGATACTATTGAGGCATCCTGCATTTAGACTGAGAGTGGACAGTAAACTAAAAATTACCAGGGGACATGTCATCTGCACACTACCTCTTTCCTTATGGTAGTTTCACCTGGGCCTTTTGATCGGGTATTTTATATGTCTTTATTTTTCCCTGCAGCCATACTATATGAAGAGGATGTTTCTCATCTTTGTCATTTAATTTCCATTGTTTACTAAATGCCATCTGTGTGCTGGCTTAAATTAATATGGATTAATTGACCAAACTGTCGAATTAAACCTTACCAGATTGATGAAAAAATGAAAGATGCTCTTCAAGGTGATTGCACAAGATATGCTCCAGGCATTGAAATAATTAGTGTCCGTGTGACTAAGCCTGCTATTCCAGAGAGTATAAGGCGCAATTTTGAGCAGATGGAAGAGGAGCGTACAAAGGTACATTGATTCTAAAAAAACAGAGTTATGGATTGTAAGTTGTTATTAAAAACAAATAATAATCATAGCACCTAGGAAGTCTACATTGGTTGAATGAGTAGAAGTCCATGACCAAGGCGCTCTATACAGGTCTTAATTGCTATTGAGAAACAAAAGGTTGCTGAGAAAGAAGCAGATACAATGAAGAAGATGGCTATAAGTGAAGCTGAAAAGCATGCCAATGTTAGCAAGATACTCATGGAACAAAAGTTGATGGAGAAAGACAGTTCCAGAAAGCAGCAGGAAATAGAGAACCAAATGTACCTGGCTCGGGAGAAGAGTCTGGCAGATGCTGATTTCTATCGGTGAGAATATCCATTTCTCTTTAGCACACTGTTGATTATTGACCAAAAAAGATTGTAATTGACTGCTGTTATGGGCTTTTGATGCACAGTCTATTGAAGGAAGCCGAAGCAAACAAGTTGAAGCTCACGCCTCAGTTCCTTGAGCTAAAATTCATAGAGGCAATTGCTGGTAACACCAAGATTTTCTTTGGGGACAAGGTATGAATCTATCTCTTTCTCTCTCTCCCTTTCTCTCTCTCTCTCTCTCTCTCTGTGAGATTCACCAATGGCTCTGCCTGCAGGTACCAAATATGGTTTTGGACCAGAGGTTGCTGGGGAACTTCTTGCAGAATGTGACTAAGGAGGTATCTAGGGTAGCCTCCAGAGATGGCTACTCAGACGTCTAGAGTACCATCCGTGTGAGTTTGAGCTTCACCAGTGGCTCTGCCTGGAGGTGCCAAATATGATTTGGGAACAGAGGTTGCTGGAGAACTTATTGCAGAATACGTCCAAGGAGGTGTCTAGAGTATGCATCGCTATGGCTAGTTGGACATCCAAGGCCCACTGAAATCAGTCCCAACTCTCAGCTGTTCTTTTAATTTGGTTTTTGTTGCTCCAATCATATCTTTTGGCTTGTGAAGATTTGGGATTTCAAGTCTGAGAAGTTTGGTACCATCTTCAATACTGGCACCCGATAGAATGGTTGATATATGTATTTGCAAGTTCCTTTTACTGTCACTGCGATGACTGCACGAGTGATGAATTTCCTACATGACTTCCTCCATGAGTATTATCTGTGAGGTTAGTGAATTGCGGAGAGCATGTGACAGGTGTTGAGTGAATAATATCAACTTTTAAGTCGCATACTTATGACGTTTGGTACACAAGCTTCTACGGATATGTTTGATAACATTTTTATATCGAAAATAAATATTTTTCAAAAATAATTTTTATTTATTTATATTTCCTAGATCACTTTCTAAGAAAAAAATGTGCTTGGTAATTGTATAAAATTTTTATTCTCTAAATAGAAAAAGAATAAAAAGGTAATTAGTGCGATTCTCAAATTTTTTTATGATGTAAAATTTCTTATAACTGTTTAATAATTTTGTAAGATTTTTCTATTTTTTTTCTTTTCTTGTTTTCTCCTTTTCTTTTTTATCCTCTAGTTGGTTGCGGAGCTTTAGCAATGGATAGTGACCAACCAGAGACAAGCTGGCAACCTTGCTGGCCTTAAGGAGCCTTATTAACCCTCGGTAAGGTTAGGCGAGGTCGAGGTCTAGCGACCAATTAGAGGATGAAGAAAAAGAAATGAAAGGAAAAACTTATTTTAGAAATTGATCCTTGGGAATTAGAGGTGATTGGTTTTCGGTTCGGCCTGATTTCAAAGTGAAATTGGAAATTGGACCGAGAGGATCGGAGATCAAACCAATCTAATGGAATCAACCACTAAGCAAAAAAATAAAAAATAAAAAAAGTCCTTAAATAAAAAAGAGTTGATCTAGTCCAATTCCTCCTTTAAGTCGAGAGCTGGACGGAAAATTGACGATTCCATAAAAATGGAATCGAAAACAACCAATGCTGTCGAGATTTGGACCAAATCGTCCGATCCAATCCAACTCCGATTCGGGTGGTCCGATACGTTTTTTTTTTTTTTTTTTTTTTTTTTTTTGGTCCTTATGGTCCGATACGTTCATTCCTACTGAAAACAAATAACTTTTTATTTATTTATTTCTGTTCCAAATCTATTCCACACCTACTTTTATATTACCAGGAATAGAAAAATTAACTAAAATTATCAAATGAATTTCTATTTTTTTAATTTAAATATATATATATATATTAACACTCAGACCCTAAGTATTACTTGCAATTTCTTCTGCAAAGCCTGCTCATGAGACAATCACGTTCTTTGGTAGGGGTCATAAACTTAACAATGATAATTCAATCTTTTTGCAATGTAAACAATAAGGTTGTTTTAAGTATTCCAGGAGGATGGTTTAGATGCCATTTCCAATCGTGAATTGTGCACATCCAATCCCTGTATAGTGTAAACATCTGATGGATATAATGTTCAGCACTAACCACTCTTCGGCTCAATTCCATATGGTATTGCATACCTTTATCCTTCGCGAGGAGGAGAACACGAAATCCAATGTCCAACGGTAGGCTATAGTAAAGAATAAAAAGAGTAACCTAGTTGAAGGAAGGAGCGTAAGAACTAAAATCACTCGCTTTGCCGATTCTCATCACCAAGCAAAGTATTGGTAGCCGTATAGTTGAGCTGATCAGCCCAACCTCTGTAATAGGATCTTCCAGACATGGGTTATACATGATGACATACATGACACATTGCAACACGTAAAGCAAATGATCTCTTGTAACCAAGAAAGAGGAAGCCTGGAAATCCTGTACCAGATCACCCGATACGGTTCACTCAATCTCATGTTCCCTCAAATTGAGAGAGTAACCAGATCACTCGCACCACTGACCAAATCACCGAGCACCCATGCCGGTACACACGCAAGAATTCACACCCCACTTAATGCCATTAGAGCAATCGCTACCTACTTTAACCAGTAAGCGACATCCACAGAGGAACCGCCTGTGCTACTGCAGTCATCAGAATTCAAGCACCACTTTAGTGTTGTGTGCCGGGACAATCTTAGGCCGAGGGACATGATAAAAAGGGTTGGGATCTGCTGTCTATATCGAAAACTAATGGGCACAAAAGCATTGAACCATGAGGGGCAACTAAAGCCAAAAGGGCCTTCCCCTCCTCCATTTTAACTAACAACCACTCACGACAGGCAAGAGAAGATATCTCCACGACTCAGGATTAACATTAACGACATCGAAATAAGCGAAAGAGAGAAACCCAGTTGACAATGATATAAGAAAATGTCATTATAATTCAACTTTGCTCACAAAAACGTAACTTCCATCCACTGAACTCCAAATAAAAAACAACCCTCGTCAATAGTCTTGCAAATGAAGCAAAAATCTCCATCCTTTTAACAGAAAAAAGGGCTCGAATTACGTCTAATCCACCTCAAAATCCTAACTTGGTGCGGCGCCAGTGCCTGCGCTTCGCGTTGTACCTGGAATTGAAGCCGAAATCGCTCTAATCACTCACTACTCGACTCTCTAATAACGCCGACCGATGATGAGAAAAAACAAATGGAAAAGCGACGGCGGCGAGATCGAACCTGATGGTGTTGTCGGTCCTCATGCGGATCCAGTGAGGAATGGGCCTGTTCTGCCTCATCTTCTTCGCCAACTTCTTCTTGATCCTGAACGTCTTGTGCGACGGCTACAGACCAGAAACACAGGAAACAACAGGGCACAAGTTAAGCCGACAGAGACATCCGCGTTTCACTGTTTCCACAGACATCCCAGAACACAAAACCCAACTCTCAGCCGTCCCATGTGTGTAGAGAGAGAGAGAGAGAGAGAGAGAGAGCGATTGTTACCATCTTCGCTGACGGCGAGCGAACGCAGCGGTACCCGAGCTGAGAGGGAGTTCCGGAGATGCCGAGCCACAACAAACCCTAGCCCTGCTTGATCTTCGCTTTTATAGTGAGGATTGAGGATTCTGGGCCAGTTTCATGGGCTGGGCCAGCATGGCATGCACTGGGCTTTTGAATAGTCGGTCTTATCAATGAAGAAGTACAGCTCAGTCCTCCTTGAAGTTCATATCTTTCAGCCCAGAAAAGAAAAATGTAACCGAAAAAAAGAAAGAAAGATGAAAATCTTCAAATGAGCAATTTTGATTAAGTTGAAGGACTGACATGCTTTGACTTAATTTACATTGAGATGTCACCAGAAAATCTATCTCCCGTATGTTTTTGATTGATGCCTATGATTCGATGACTAATAGCTCAAACGAAATTTTCTTTTGTTCAATGTCTTTGGTTTTTGAAAGCAAGCCATGTTTGGTTATGTTTGGTAATTTGCATGCGAATGAGTGAAATATAAATAAAAGTATCAATTGCTAGTTTAGAGACACCCATATGGGTATTTTTATTTTGGAAAATGAAAAGAATAAATTAAGAGACCTTCCGCTTGCTATACCACCCTTGAGTTCCTCAAAAGCTTTCTCCTTAAGCAGGAAATGAAAATGTGTTCCATATAATTCCCACAATAACTTTTTTTCAGCCATTTCTCGGCAATAGGTACCTGAATGGAAGTAAGCAACCCTCGAGGAGAAGAAGAATAGCAGTAGAAGCCAATTCCCCTCGGCTGGAAACTTCTTTTACGGCTTCATTTGTTTCACGAAAAATAAAGCGTTTCTAGAAAATATTTTCTAGTGAGTCATTTTCCAAGAAAATAACAATCTTTTTAGGTATTTAGCTAAAATTTGAAATTGAAGCGAAAAATATTTTCTAGCATTCAGTATCTTATATGATTTTTCTCTATATACTTCTTTTGATTTTTTTTTTTTACTTTTATTTATTTGTTCTTTATTATTATTATTTTATTTAAAAATTCAAAAATTTAATTAATTTTATTTTTATTCTTTTCTTTCTTTTTCGTATTTTTTCCTTTACCTTAGCTAGTCACCACCGCAACGACAGCTAATGATTGCCGCCATTTGATGACATTAAATCAGCGACGCCCGAGTGTCGCCAGACTACGGCGAGGCTTGGGTGTCGTAGATTTAGTGAGGCTTGAGCCTCGTGGCCTTTGGTAATGCTCGGGTGTTGCCGATCTATGAGGGCCTCGTTGATTGGCGACGCTTGAGCGTCGCCAGATGCTAAGAGGCTTAGACGTCGTAAATCTAGCGTGGCTCGGGCCTTGCCAACATTTGGTGACACTTGGGCCTCGCCAAATCAACGAGCCACGAGCTCGGCTTGCTTGTGGCTGGTCATTAGTCGTCGCGTGGCTAGTGACCAGTCGAACAAGAAGAAGAGCAAAAAGAAAAAAAAAAGAAATTAAAAAATTGATTTTATTGAAAATAATAAAAAAATTAGTTAAAAAAATAGAAAGAAAGAAGGGGACTAGTAAATGGTGTGAGATAAGAGAGATTGAGTGTGGAAAATGTTTTTCCTAGCTTGAAAAGTGGAAAATATTTTCCCCAAATTTTAGAATACTTTTTTCTTTCATAGAAAATATTTTCCCTAGTTAATGCACTTTTCATGAAATGAACGCCAAAAAATTCAGAAAATATTTTTCTGGAAATTATTATGAAACCAACGAGGCCTAAGTGAAAAAGTCTAAAAGGTCTTCTTAAGGGCTTGAAGCCCCACTCCCTAAATAGGCTGGGCCCATGTTGAAACCACGAGGACATCTCTGTTACTGATAATTGAAAGTCTCTCTTTTGATTTGATGACTACTTACATATGCCTATTATTATAGATACCATTAATCATTTTTCTAAGTAAATCCTCACATTGGAGAAATCAAATTACCCCTTCTTGCGAATTCGTCTAAGTATATTGTTTATGGTTCGGGTGATTTGGTTTTGGTTGGTTTTGAGTGCTCTTTGTGGGTTTGAATATCCAGGATTGGGAGGATGGGTATTTTTTGAAAGGATATCACATTCTCATGAATAGGAACACGATGATAATTTCATGTGAAAGCGCAAAGCGATACCAAAGATAAAAAGTCAGCACGTGTTTGGTACTCCCCAAAAATCAAGGTATGTAAATGGTCATTGATAAAATGTGACGTACGTTTTGGGAATTTTCCCATTTAAGTTATTGAAGCTCCTAAGGCTAAAACTGGATGAAAAGGATTTTGTTCTCTAGTGCGATTAAGACTATCCTTAAGTTAATCTTAGCAAAGCCATATTATTGACACTTAAATTTAGGCGACTCGTTTAATCATTTATTGCATAGAAAATTAGGAGTAGACCCCGACCCTTCAACAAAAAGAATTATTAATTTAAATTTGTCTATTAGAAATTGCATTTTAATAGTGATAAGCCCACATGAATTGCAATTTAATTGGTTTGGAGCGAAATGGATTTAGACAATGAGGTTCCGTGCTTAATTATATTTTTGGACCAACCCCGTGGGAGTGAGAAATTCGGCCAAGCCCATTATTCTCTTTGTGATTGTCGAAAATTGTATGGTAGGCACATGGGGAGTGCTTGATTTGGATCTTTAATCATTCCTGGAATAACAATGTTATTGTCTTTAAGCATTTTGAAATAAGAAAGAGAGTATATCCTAATTTCCTAGTAAGAAAGAGGGTATATCTTAATTTCCTTGTAAGAAAAATCACATAATTCGAAATAGGAAACCAAGGATATTCCTTAATTCTTGTGATTCTATTTGAACTCATTAAAGGTTGTTCACAACGACGGTTGACAGTTGGGGTTAGGGAATAGAAAAAATACGCATAGAGAAAGTGTGCACAAGAGCTCTCCTGAAGCGTTGCTGCCCCAGCATTCCCGCCGTCTGTTGCTGTGTTCGCCAGCTTTGCAATGACTCTAGCGACTTGCAGTCCTTACCGAGCCACCACACCTTAGCTTTGCTTATAGTTTTCCAGTGTCCCTGCAGTTCCGGCGAGCCTTCTAACGTCTAGCAACGTTGCCTGCTACTGTAAAGTCCTGCCTCTATTTGTCGATCCCGGCGAGAAAATATTGACACATTCAACATTTCCTCCCTTAAACTGATGTTGCAAATAATCAATTTAAAGTCTTGACTATTTCCAGCGTGCAGACACCTAGTAACTTTCTGAGATTCACAAATGACTCCATCTTGAGGGCCTTGGTGAATATATCATCAACTTGATCTTCACTCCTATAGTAGATTAGATGAATTGTTCCATCATTGCTAAGATCTCTCAAGAAATAAAACTTCACATCAATGTGCTTGCTTCTTCCATAAAGCACGGGATTCTTGGAGAGTTTCATTACTAAGTTGTTGTCACAAAATATTTTGAATTGCAGCTCCTCAAGAATTCTCCTTAGCCAAATAGCTTGACAAGCACAAGCTGTAGTAGCAACAAATTCAGCTTCTGTACCTGACAATGTGACAATCGGTTGCTTCTTGGATGACCACGAAATAGCACATGTCCTAAACATAAAAACATAACCCAAAGTACTCATATCATCTTGATCTCCTGCATAATCACTGTTTGTAAACCCCAACAAATTGGACTTTTCACCCTTCTTGTAAAATAGTCCAAAGTCTCTAATTTATTGCAAGTAATGAAGAATTCTCTTAATAGCTGACAAATGCATTTCTGTAGGATTCTCCATATATCTACCGATAAAACTCACATAATACATTATGTCTAGTCTTGTTGCAATTAGATACATCAAATTGCCCACAATTTGTTTGTAAAGTGTACCGTCAACCTTTTTCCCTTCATGATCTTTGTGTAGCTTTAAGCCAAACTCAACCAGAGTGTTTACAAGATTATAATCCTTCATCTGAAACCTGTTCAAAATTTCTTCCACATAATTCTTTTGAGAAATAATAATCCCATCACTCGATTGTACTACTTCTATGCCAAAAAGTAATGCATCATACCAAGATTAAACATTTCAAACTCATCCATCATAGACTTCTTGAATTCTTCAAACATGGCATCACAATTTCCAATAAATATCAAATCATCAACATACAAATAGACAATGAGCATTTTCCTTTTATCTCCAATCTTAACAAAAAGTGTATGCTCATAGGGACATTTTGAAAAACCAACTTTAAGAAAATAAGTCTAAATGCGACTATACCAAGCTCGTGGGGCTTGTTTTAGCCCATAAAAGGACTTTCTTCAATTTGTAAACTTTATGCTCATTTCCAATTTTAACATAACTAGGGGGTTGTTCGACAAATACCTGTTCCTCCAAGTACCCATGCAAAAATGCCGATTTGACATCTAGTTAGAAAATAGGCCAAGAATTCTGTGCCGCCAATGCAACCACCAATTTGATTGTGTCATGTCTTGCGATTGGAGAATAAACCTCTATATAGTCAATCCCATATTGCTGCTTGTATCCCTTAGCTACCAATCATGCCTTGTACTTGTCAACTTCACCGTTTTCTTTTAGCTTTGTTTTGAAAACCCATTTTACACCAATGATTTTGTGTCCATTGGAAAGATCGAATAGCTCCTAAGTATCATTTCTTTCAATGGCATCAATTTCTTCATCCATTGCTTTCCGCCATTTTTCTTCTTTGATATCTAAAAAATAGTAGGGTCACAGTCTGAAATTAAAGCAAAGTGAGTAATTGGATCTTCAATTCCAGTTACCTCATAATTTTCCATCCAAGTAGGCCTTCTTCTAACACGGCGAAGAGTTGAGCTTCTTCTTCATTGACTTTAGTGACTGTTGGTGAAGTTTCAACACTTGTAAAAGTTGTACTTGATGAATTTTCGGGCATGCAAGGTGCTAAAATTTGCTCCTATTCAGCATCATTGTCATAAAGGACCCGAGTAGGCTATTGCCTATTCCAATCCCAAGTGTTCTCTTCATAAAAAACATCCCTGCTAATCACAATTTTCTTTGTCAAAGGATTAAATAATTTATATGCTTTGGATGCATCACTTACACCAAGAAAGACACACTTTTCAGCCTTGTCATCAAACTTCTTCCTTTTTTCATTAGGGACATGAGCATATGCAATGCATCCAAAGATTTTGAAGTGATCTATAACTGGTTTTCTCCCACTCCAAGCCTCTTTTGATGTCATATTTTGAACAGCAAAAGTTGGACTTCTGTTCAAAACATGAATGCTCCAATGTACTACTTTCGGCCAAAAAGTCTTTGGAACTCTTCCTCTTACCAATAAGCTTCTCACCATGTTGAGAATGGTTCTATTATTCCTCTCAGATACACCATTTTGCTGTAGTGTATAAGCGGCTATAAGCTCTCTTTGAATGCCATGCTCTGCACAAAAAACTTCAAATTCTTTTAAGCAATATTCGCCACCACAATTTGTTTGAAGGGTCTCAATGGTCTTTCCTGCTTCATTTTCCACACAAGTTTTGAAGCTTTTAAATATAGAGAAAGCTTCTGATTTTTCTTGTAAAAAATAAACCCAAGTTTTTCCGGAAAAATCATCAATGAAGGTGATTAAGTATCTTTTACCTCCATTGGAAGATGGGTTTATTGGCCCACAAATGTCTGAATGCACCAATTGCAATACATCCTTTGCTCTCCATGACTTACCTTTGGGAAATTGAGAATGATGTTGTTTGCTAACAACACATTCTTCACAGGCTTGGGAAGGAGTTGTAATTAGAGGAAGCCCTATCACCATGTGTTTCTGATGGAGAGTTTTCAATCCACCAAAACTCAAGTGGCCATAATGAAAATGCTATAACCATGAGGGATCTTTCATTTCAACCATCATACAATATTGAATACTTTCAATCTTTAATGGAAACAATCTATTTGAATTCATTTGAACAATTGCAGTAGCACCTCTAACAGAATCGTAAATTTCACAAGCACCCTACTTAATAGTGATAACATAACCCTTTTCTTGTAACTGACCAGCACTAAATAAATTACAACACATCAGAGATTGTTTCCACAAAACTATTCTTGGTTCTTATCTTAATATTACCTTTTACCATCACTTTCATAGTAGAATTATCACTAAAACTCACTGTAGAATAAAAATCTTCATTTAGATAAGAAAAAGACTTACATCCACTTATGTGGTTACTACAACCTATATCCACAAACCAAATATCTGACTCGGGTTTCTTTTCATCTTGAACAACCATCAACAATGTTTCTGCTTCCTTCTTTTTGACAAAATTTGAACTCTCTCCCTTTTCTTTATTATTAGGCAGCCTAGTATAGCATTCAGATGCATAATGATCAAATTTATGACATCTAAAGTACTCTACTTTGGATTTGTCAAAATTCCATCCTCTGCCTTTACCTTGAGATTGATCATTATTGGCTTTGAAATTTCTATTGACATCTCGATTTCCTCGATCTCCCCTTCCTCTACCTCTACCTCTACCTCTACCCTTTCCTCTGAAATTGTTGGAATGAGTATAGGTAGAAGCCTTCAACGCTTGCTCTCTACTGTTGAATTTCTGTTCATCTTGTGTTTATGGACCAATAAAGAGCTTTACAATTCATCAAGAGAGAGTGCATCTATATCTTTCAACTCTTCAATTGAGCAGACAACATAATTAAGTTTTGGTGTCAAAGAATGCAAAATCTTCTCCACAATGGTGACATCGTCCATCTTCTCACCATGGAATCGCATCTTATTGCTGATCTCCATTGTTCTGGCACGATAGTTGGTGACGGATTCTCCATCCTTCATCACTAGTCTCAAAATCCCTTCTCAATGCTTGAAGCTGTGCACACTTCACCCTAAGAGAGCCTTGATATTTCTTCTTCATAGAATCCCAAATATCCTTGGAAGTTTCTTTGCAAAGAGTAGTTTCCAATATAGGATGATTAATAGCCTGAAAGAGATAATTTTTTACCTTCAGGTCCTTCAGCTTTCTAGCTTCTAGTTCTGTTTTTTGGGAATCGGTCAAAGCCGTGCCTGCTAGTGGCTCTTGAATTCCAGTTTCGACAACTAGCCAATACTCCTTTGACCCTAAAAAAATTCTCCATTAGCATGCTCCAATAGTCATAGTGACCATCAAAGCGTGGGATGGCTACTTGTACAAAATTGGAATGTATGGCCATTAGGTAATCTCACATGTTTTTCACTTTTAGGGTCTCAAGGCTCTTATACCACTGTAGACAATATAGGAAGAGAGACGCACGCAAGGGAAGAAAAACTGTCTGCATTCTTCATTATAAACTAACACCATAGCCTTTATATAGGCTTTACACCAAAAAGTAACTACCACACCCCCACTAACTTAACATGTGCAGCAACAACACCATAGAGACTGTCACAAACTACTAACACGTGAAAAACACATTAAAAGAAAAAATTAACTCATTCAACAGGCTAGACTTCAATCTATGGCTAACGCACTAGCAATGTACCCGACAGTTTTCTCAGCACCTCTACAGCCTTGGTGTCAATCCAGTGAGTCTCATTGATTTTATAGCTCCTCCATTGTCACGTAGTAGCATTGCCAAGTACCACTCCTCCCTGGCGTCGTCCTAGCTGCTTCGATGATGTTCATGCAATCTTCTGCGCACCACAGCTCCCACCGTGACTCAAGCCCTTGCCATGCCTGGAACCTCCTTCATTGCCATCCCTTGCTGGTTGCTTTGGGTGAAAATTTTTTTGCCTCTTGCCGCGCTTCACCGTGAACCCTATCGCCAGAAATTGGGCATCATTTCCATAGTCTGTGTCATATTCTAAATTAACTCATTAGAGTATTGTCCCCCACTTTGGCCTTTTCTATACCTAATCTCACATTACAAATAAATATTTTTGTAAGGAGATCATCCATCTCGATAATATTTTAGGCTAAGCCTTAACTATCAAAGCAAAACAGCCTGGGCACACCCTTACCTCCTAGACCTTTGTCGTCCTATAAATCTGTTAAGTGCCGCTCTTTGTCCAAGGGTCCGTTATGATTTTGTCACAGTTTCTGCTAGAGTGTCTTGGCTAGCTCGTGAAGCACTATATAAAGGTAAATATTGCGAAAAATTATAAATTAATATATTTATGATAAATTTACTCCAAATTAATTTTCTGACTATCAAAAATATTTGTAACAAATTCACTTAAAACTAATCTTTTGACTATCAATATTTGTGACAAATTTACTTTTTATTAGTTTTAATTCAATTGAATTAATACCATGATAAAAATAAATTGTTGTACCTATGATAAATGAAGGGTAAAAGCCCAAATTTGTATACTTATAGTGATCATGTGCAATCCAGTTTAGCAATTTAATAGTAAAATTTAATGAAAACTATAGTAGATAGTAAATTTATTACAAATGTATTAATTTGATATTTTTGATGATAAAAAGTTAATTTTGAATAAATTTATTACAAGTGTATTAATTTGAATTTCTCACTATTATTAACACTAATCTACAAGTAGAGTCAAGGCGACATGGTCGATGGAGAGTGGCCAGACACATGCAGATGCCCGGTCAAATCATGATCGTCTCCCTGGCAATTCTCCTTGGCCCAACCGTAAAGAGTCAAGGAGATGTTCTTCCATGACGAATTTCGTGGGAAAGGGATTGGAGAAACGGTAGTCATTAAATCGAAAGTCTTTGATGGACCATACGCAAAAGTCAGTCGTTGGCTTCTGACGATGATGGGGAATATTAATTTAAGATTTTTTATAATATTTTTCAATAGAAGAGTTTTTGGTAACATTCATCCTATATAAATTGTAGTGCTTCACGAGCTGGCCAAAACACTCGGGTCGGTTTTATTTTCCTTCACAGATATCCTTTACCTTGAACCGGAGGGACGCATTGGCTTTCAGCTGAGTCGCGACCACCATGGAACCATTGAGTCAAACCCCGCCTCCCCCGATGGTCGGGCCTCTTCCGCCGCTGCAGCAGCAGCAGCAGCAGCAGCCGCAGCCGCAGCAGCAGCCGCAGCCGCAGCCGCAGCCGCAGCCGCAGCGCCCTCCTCCTGATCAAGGCTCTGGCTTGCTCACCGTCCTCTTCTCCTTTATCGCCATCGCGCTCTTTGTACCTAAACTCTCCCTCCCTCACTACCTCACTTGCTCTTTCTTTCAGGCCTTTTCACAAACAGTTTCACGATCGCAAATGTGCACCGCGTAGTTCGATGCTTTCCGTGATTCCATGCGCTTGTTCCTAGCTCCTTGTCATTTCACTTGCTGCTTTCTCTAGATTTACTGTTTGAATCTGGTCCTTCTTGTTTCTTCGATCATGTCGCCGAGTCTCTGTTGTTGCTTAAAGCTAGGTGAGAGGGTTGTGTGACTGGTGTACTGTGGAAACCCTTTTGAGTTTCTCACTGCTGTCACCGAAGATGCCACGCCTCTTTTGTTGGTTGGTTAAATTGCAAAAGACGGCGACAGAATGTTGTGCTGATGATCGAACAGCCCACTGAAATGACGCTTAAGATGAATGATCATCTGAGGAATTCGAGACTTACTTCGACATGTTTCTTGGATTTGTGAATGTCTTAAGTTGCTCGTTGAGTGCTAGGTGGCTTAGGGTTACTATAGTTTCCAGTGGTTTTATTTTCTGAGTCTCATGTTTCTTACACTTCGTTTATGACATCGTCGGCAAATCTCTGGTTGTGATTGGCATCATGATTTGGGTTTAGTCTCAATCTAATTAGGCCGTGCAGTCTCAACCTGATGTACCTGGCTCATTTCATCTAAGTTCCAGGATAAGAGAAGATGATGAGGTTAAAACTAAGGAAAGGGAAAAAATAGAAAGTTCTTACAGGCGTTTCCTATTGCAAAGCGTTAATATGTGTTGAAGAATATTATTACTCTCAAGATATGCTATCAAGCGTGCAAAGGTTTTGGAGATTTCTTGAGGCATTCTGATGTATCATACGCGATGTGGACAGTACGCACACTGATCAGCCACAGACAGATGGAATTTATTCACGTTTGAGGCTTTCAAATTGAAAGTTTTCTGCATCTATTCAATGGATAAGATGAGAGATATACTGGAATAATATATTAGAAGGAATCTTAGAAAAACTAAGTTTTATAATTGAGCTAATCCTACCAAATTAGTGTTGTGCGGCAGCCTCTTGTAGACTCATGCTGTTGAGAAGTAGTTCTTAGTTGCATGCTCTCTGCTCGTATCATAACAAATTCAAAAGATGCCTTTATTTTTTTCTTCCAAAAGAAAATGAAAGGAAAGAAGTCGAAAAGCGAAGCCTTTGTCATTCCATGTTGAAGTGGAAGCAGTACTTTCGGTCTCTTTTGGTTTCAGTTTTCTGACACTCTTGGTGCATGTTACAGTATTTGTTGAAAAATGACCAACCTTTGACAAGCTAGAATATGCGCTTCAATTGGTGGTGGTCTTGGGAGACTAACAGTGTATTATGGCTTAATTATAGATCCTTATTTCATCAACTTCAACCGTCAGAAACAGCTTTAGTATTATTCATCAAGTGCCAGAAGGACATGTTGGTGTATACTGGAGAGGCGGTGCACTACTTAAAACGATTACAGATCCAGGTAAAGCTGTGCTGTGCACCGCTTTGGGCTAATGGTTTTTTGATCCACGCTTGCTGTCATAGGATTTGTTGGATTCTTGCAGTGCTTACTTTTATTTTTCAGGCTTTCATTTAAAGATGCCCTTTATAACTCAGTATGAGCCTGTTCAAGTGACCCTCCAGACAGATCAGGTTGTGCTTCCAGTTGGGCTGTTTGCTTATATTTAGCTATGTATTTCCTTGTTGACTTAATGTTTATTTTGGTTTGCATTTCCTTTTTGGGTCCCTATGTGTAGGTGAGGGATATTCCGTGTGGCACTAAAGGAGGTGCTATGATAAATTTTGAGAAAATAGAGGCAAGGCTTTTGAGTTGTTTAACTTTATGTGTACCGTGGCGTCTTTTCTAATGTATGCATTGGCTATTACAGGTTGTTAATCGCCTCCACAAGGATTATGTGTATGAGACACTGCTCAATTACGGAGTGCAATACGACCACACTTGGATTTGTGACAAGATCCATCATGAAATTAATCAGTTCTGCAGTTCTCATTCCCTGCAGCAAGTGTACATTGATGTGTTTGATCAGGTAAGCGAGGATACTATAGAGGCATCCTGATTTTAGATGGGGAGTGGAGAGAACACTTACATTTACCAAGGGACCTGTCACCTGGTCACTGGCTCTTTCTTTGTAGTGTCTTCACCTGGGCCTTTTGACTGGGTAACCTTGATACTATTGAAGCATCCTGCATTTAGACTGAGTGGACAGTGACCTAAAAATTACCAGGGGACATGTCATCTGCACACTACCTCTTTCCTTATAGTAGTTTCACCTGGGCCTTTTGATTGGGTATTTTATGTCTTTATTTTTTCCTGCAGCCATACTATATGAAGAGGATGTTTCTCATCTTTGTCATTTAATTTCCATAGTTTACTAAATGCCATCTATGTGCTGGCTTAAATTGATATGGATTAATTGACCAAACTGTCGAATTAAACATTTCCAGATCGATGACAAAATGAAAGATGCTCTTCAAGGTGATTGCACAAGATATGCTCCAGGCATTGAAATAATTAGTGTCCGTGTGACTAAGCCTGCTATTCCAGACAGTATAAGGCACAATTTTGAGCAGATGGAAGAGGAGCGTACAAAGGTACATTGATTCTAAATAGAGTTATGGATTGCTAAGTTGTTATTAAAAACAAATAATAATCATAGCACCTAGGAAGTCTACATTGGTTGAATGAGTAGAAGTCCATGACCAAGGCGCTCTATACAGGTCTTAATTGCTATTGAGAAACAAAAGGTTGCTGAGAAAGAAGCAGATACAATGAAGAAGATGGCTATAAGTGAAGCTGAAAAGCATGCCGATGTTAGCAAGATACTCATGGAACAAAAGTTGATGGAGAAAGACAGTTCCAGAAAGCAGCAGGAAATAGAGAACCAAATGTACCTGGCTCGGGAGAAGAGTCTGGCAGATGCTGATTTCTATCGGTGAGAATATCCATTTCTCTTTAGCACACTGTTGATTATTGACCAAAAAAGATTGTAATTGACTGCTAATATGTGCTTTTGATGCACAGTCTATTGAAGGAAGCCGAAGCAAACAAGTTGAAGCTCGCGCCTCAGTTCCTTGAGCTAAAATTAAATTTTTACATTGCAACACGTAAAGCAAATGACCTCTTGTAACCAAGAAAAAGGAAGCCCGGAAATCATGCACCAGATCACCGGATACAGTTCGCTCAATCTCATGTTCCCTCAAATTGAGTGATTGGGTGTTTTATATGTCTTTATTTTTTCCTGCAGCCATACTATATGAAGAGGATGTTTCTCATCTTTGTCATTTAATTTCCATAGTTTACTAAATGCCATCTATGTGCTGGCTTAAATTAATATGGATTAATTGACCAAACTGTCGAATTAAACCTTTCCAGATCGATGACAAAATGAAAGATGCTCTTCAATGTGATTGCACAAGATATGCTCCAGGCATTGAAATAATTAGTGTCCGTGTGACTAAGCCTGCTATTCCAGAAAGTATAAGGCACAATTTTGAGCAGATGGAAGAGGAGCGTACAAAGGTACATTGATTCTAAATAGAGTTATGGATTGCTAAGTTGTTATTAAAAACAAATAATAATCATAGCACCTAGGAAGTCTACATTGGTTGAATGAGTAGAAGTCCATGACCAAGGCGCTCTATACAGGTCTTAATTGCTATTGAGAAACAAAAGGTTGCTGAGAAAGAAGCAGATACAATGAAGAAGATGGCTATAAGTGAAGCTGAAAAGCATGCCGATGTTAGCAAGATACTCATGGAACAAAAGTTGATGGAGAAAGACAGTTCCAGAAAGCAGCAGGAAATAGAGAACCAAATGTACCTGGCTCGGGAGAAGAGTCTGGCAGATTCTGATTTCTATCGGTGAGAATATCCATTTCTCTTTAGCACACTGTTGATTATTGACCAAAAAGATTGTAATTGACTGCTAATATGTGCTTTTGATGCACAGTCTATTGAAGGAAGCCGAAGCGAACAAGTTGAAGCTCGCGCCTCAGTTCCTTGAGCTAAAATTAAATTTTTACATTGCAACACGTAAAGCAAATGACCTCTTGTAACCAAGAAAAAGGAAGCCCGGAAATCATGTACCAGATCACCGGATACGGTTCGCTCAATCTCATGTTCCCTCAAATTGAGGAAATAACCAGATCACTCACACCAAATCACCGAGCACCTGTGCCGGTAAAAACACGCAAGAATTCACACCCCACTTAATGCCATTAGAGCAATCGCTACCTACTTTAACCAGTAAGCGACATCCACAGAGGAACCGCCTGTGCTACTGCAGTCATCAGAATTCAAGCACCAGTTTTGTGGTGTGTGCCGAGACAATCTTAGGCCGAGGGACATGAAAAGAAGGGTTGGGATCTGCTGTCTATATCGAAAACTAATGGGCACAAATGCATTGAACCGTGAGGGGTAACGAAAGCCAAAAGGGCCTTCCCTCCTCCATCTCAACTAACAACCCACTCACGACACGCAAGAGAAGATATCTCCACGACTCAGGATTAACATTAACAACATCGAAATAAACGAAAGAGAGAAACCCAGTTGACAATGATATAAGAAAATGTCATTACAATTAAACTTTGCTCACAAAAACGTAACTTCCATCCACTGAACTCCAAATAAAAAACAACCCTCGTCAATAGTCTTGCGAATGGAGTAAAAATCTCCATCCTTTTAACAGGAAAAACAAAAAAAGGGCTCGAATTACGTCTAATCCACCTCAAACCTAACTTGGTGCGGCGCCAGTGCCTGCGCTTCGCGTTGTACCTGGAATTGAAGCCGAAATCAACTCTCAGCCGTCCCGTGTATGCAGAGAGAGAGAGGGAAAGAGAGAGAGAGAGAGAGAGCGACTGTTACCATCTTCGCTGACGGCGAGCGAACGCAACGTTGACCAAGCTCAGGGGAGTTCCGGAGATGCCGAGCGACAACAAACCCCAACCCCGCTTGATCTTCGCTTTTATAGTGGGGATTGAGGATTCTGGGCCAGCATGGCGTGCACTGGGCTTTTGAATAGTCGGTCTTATCAATGTAGAAGTACAGCTCAGTCCTCCTTGAAGTTCATATCTTTCAGCCCAAAAAAAAAAAATGTAACCGAAAAAAGAAGAAGATGAAAATCTTCAAATGAGCAATTTTGATTAAGTTGAAGGACTGACATGCTTTGACTTAATTTACATTGAGATGTCACCAGCAAATCTATCTCCCGTATGTTTTTGATTGATGCCTATGATTCGATAACTAATAGCTCGAACGAGTTTTTCTTTTGTTCAATGTTTTTGATTTTTGAAAGCAAGTCATGTTTGGTTATGTTTGGTAATTTGCATGCAAACGAGTAAAGTATAAATAAAAGTATCAATTGCTAGTTTAGAGACACCCAGATGAGCATTTTTATTTTGGAAAATGAAAAGAATAAATTAAGAGACTTTCCGCTTGCTATACCACCCTTGAGTTCCTCAAAAGCTTTCTCCTTGAGCAGGAAATGAAAATGTGTTCTATATAATTCCGACAATAACCTTTTTTTCAGCCATTTCTCGGCAATAGCTACCTGAATGGAAGCAAGCAACCCTCGGGGAGAAGAAGAATAGTAGTAGAAGCCAATTTCCCTCAATTGGAAGTTTCTTTTATAGCTTCATTTGTTTCACGAAAAATAAAGCATTTCTAGAAAATATTTTCCAATAAGCTATTTTCCAAGAAATAACAATCTTTTTAGGTATTTAGCTGAAATTTAAAATTGAAGTAGAAAATATTTTCTAGCATTCAGTATCTTATATGATTTTTTTCTTATACTTCTTTTGATTTTTTTTTTTAAATTTTTTAAATTTAAATTTTTTCTTTTTATTATTATTTTATTAAAAAATTCAATTATTTTTATTTTATTTTCTTTTTCATTTCCTTTTTTTTTCTTTCTTTTTTTTCATTTTTTTCCTTTACCTTAGCCAATCACCACCACAACGACAACCAATGACTGTTGCCATCTAATGACGTTAAATCGGTGACGCCGAGCATCACCGGACTACGACGAGGCTTGGGTGTTGTAGATTTAGTGAGGCTTGAGCCTCGTGGCCTTTGGTGACGCTCGGGTGTGGCCGATCTACAAGGCCTGAGTGTCACTAGGCGGTGGTGAGGTTTGGGCCTCGTTGATCGGCGACGCCTGAGCGTCGCTAGATGCTAAGAGGCTTAGACGTTGTAAATCTAGCGAGGCTCGGGCCTTGCCAACATTTGGTGACACGGGCGTCGCCACCGTTTAGCGATGCTCGAGCCTTGCCAAATCAGCGAGCCACAAGCTTGGCTTGCTTGTGGCCGGTCATTGGTCATCGCGTGGCTAGTGACTAGCGAACAAGAAGAAGAGCAAAAAGAATAAGAAAAAGAAATTAAAAAATTGATTTTATTGAAAATAATAAAAAAATTAATTTTCAAAAAAATAAAAAAAATTGGTTAAAAATTAGAAAGAAAGAAGTGGGGACTAGTAAATGGTGTGAGATAAGAGAGATTGAGTGTGAAAAGTGTTTTTCTCAACTTGAAAAGTGGAAAATATTTTCCCCAGTTTTAGAAGACTTTTTTCTTTCATGGAAAATATTTTCCCTAGTTAATGCATTTTTCGTGAAATGAATTCACGTTGAAAAATTCGGAAAATATTTTTTCTGGAAATTATTGTGAAACCAACGAGGCCTAAGTGAAAAAGTCTAAAAGGTCTTCTTATGGGCTTGAAGCCCCACTCCCTAAATAGGCTGGGCCCATGTTGAAACCACGAGGACATCTCTGTTGACATCTCTGTTATTGATAATTGAAAGTCTCTCTTTTGAACTTACATATGCCTATTATTATAGATACCATTAATCATTTTTCTAAGTAAATCCCCACATTGGAGAAATCAAATTATCCCTCCTTGCGAATTCGTCTAAGTATATTGTTTATGGTTCGGGTGATTTGGTTTTGGTTGGTTTTGAGTGCTCTTTGTGGGTTTGAATATCCAGGATTGGGAGGATGGGTATTTTTTGAAAGGATATCACATTCTCATGAATAGGAACACGATGATAATTTCATGTGAAAGCGCAAAGCGATAACCAAAGATAAAAAGTCAGCACGTGTTTGGTACTCCCCAAAAATCAAGGTATGTAAATGGTCATTGATAAAATGTGACGTACGTTTTGGGAATTTTCCCATTTAAGTTATTGAAGCTCCTAAGGCTAAAACTGGATGAAAAGGATTTTGTTCTCAAGTGCGATTAAGACTATCCTTAAGTTAATCTTAGCAAAGCCATATTATTGACACTTAAATTTAGGCGACTCGTTTAATCATTTTTTGCAAAGAAAATTAGGAGTAGACCTCGACCCTTCAACAAAAAGAATTATTAATTTAAATTTGTCCATTAGAAATTGCATTTTAGTAGTGATAAGCCCACATGAATTGCAATTTAATTGGTTTGGAGTGAAATGGATTTAGACAATGAGGTTCCGTGCTTAATTATATTTTTGGACCAACCCCGTGGGAGTGAGAAATTCGGCCAAGCCCATTATTCTCTTTGTGACTGTCGAAAATTGTATGGTAGGCACATGGGGAGTGCTTGATTTGGATCTTTAATCATTCCTGGAATAACAATGTTATTGTCTTTAATAATTTTATGGTAGGCACATGGCATTGCATAATGACCAAATTTATGACATGTGAAACACTTTACCTTGGATTTGTCAAAATCCTGTCCTTTGCCTTTGCCTTAAGATTGATCATTATTGACTTTGAAATTTCTATTCTATTGACATCTTTATTTCCTCGATCTCCCCATTCTCTATCTCTACCTCTATCCCTTCCTTTGAAATTGTTGGAATGAGTATAGGTGGAAGCCTTTAACGCTTGCTCCTCTACTGTTGAATTTCTGTTCATCTTCTGTTCATGGACCAATAAAGAGCTTTGCAATTCATCAAGAGAGAGTGCATCTATATCTTTCAACTCTTCAATTGAGCGGACAACATAATTAAATTTTGGTGTCAAAGAATGCAAAATCTTCTCCACAATGGTGACATCGTCCATCTTCTCACTATGGAATCGCATCTTGTTGCCGATCTTCATTGTTCTGGCTCAATAGTTGGTGACAAATTCTCCATCCTTCATCACTAGTGTCTCAAAATCCCTTCTCAATGCTTGAAGTTGTGCACACTTCACCCTAGATGATGTTTATTCTTCATGAAATCCCAAATATCCTTGGAAGTTTTTTTTGCAAAGAGTAGTTTCCAAAATAGGACAATCAATAGCTTGAAAGAGCTAATTTTTTGCCTTCAGGTCCTTCAGCTTTCTGGCTTCCAATTCAGTTTTTAGGGAATCCGTCAAAGTCATGCGTGCTAGTGGCTCTTGAATTCCAGATTCAACAATTGGCCAATACTCCTTTGACAGTAAAAAATTCTCCATTAGCATGCTCCAATGGTCATAGTGACCATCAAAGCGTGGGATGACTGCTTGCACAAAATTGGAATTTGTGGCCATTATGTAATCTTCACTTTCAAGGTCTTAAGGCTCTGACACCACTGTAGACAATATAGGAAAAGAGACACACAAGGGAAGAAAAACTGTATGCATTCTTCATTAAAAACTGACACCACTGTCTTTATATATGTTTTACATCAAAAAGTAACTATCACACGCCACTAACTTGACATGTGCAGCAACAACACCATAAAAACTATCACAAACTACTAACACATGAAAAACACATTAAAATAAAAAAATTGACTCATTCAACAAGCGAGACTTCAATCTATGGCTAACGCACCGGCAATGCACCCAATAGTTTTCTCGGCACCTCTACAGCCCTGGTGTCAATCCAGCGAGTCTCATTGATTTTATAGCTCCTCCACAATCACGCAGTAGCATTGCCAAGTACCACTCCTCCCCGGCGTCGTCCTAGCTGCTTCGATGATGTTCATGCAATCTTCTGCGCACCACAGCTCCCACTGTGACTCAAGCCCTTGCCATGCTTGGAACCTCCTTCGTTGCCATCCCTTGCTGGTTGCTTTGGGCGAACCTTCCTTTGCCTCTTGCCACGCTTCACCATGAACCCCGTCGCCAGAAATTGGGCATCATTTCCATAGTCTTTGTCATATTCTAAATTAATGAGTATTGTCCTCAGCTTTGGCATTTTTTATACCTAACCTCACATTACAAACAGATTTTTTTGTCAGGAGATCATCCATCTTGATAATATTTTAGGCTAAGCCTTAACTATCAAAGCAAAACATCCTGGGCACACCCTTTCCTCCTAGACCTTCGTCGTCCTATAAATCTGTTAAGTGCCGCTCTTTGTCCAAGGGTCCGTTATGATTTCGTCACAGTTTCTGCTAGAGGAGAAAGGGCTTAATCACAATCAACCAATCGGGCCATGCATCGAAGTCGTTGGAGGACCGAAGCCCTCAATTATTAGAAAAACCGTATCTGTCTCCTCCCTCTATTTCGGGAGGTAGACAGCCACGGCCCGGCCCCCCAAAAAAGAAAAAGACACGTTTCGAATTATGAAAGAATCCTCGTTTAGGATTCCTTAGCTGGGTATTGCAACGGCCTCCAGATCAGGCAAGATTCCTTCAATGGAATGCTTATTTATATCCCACTTGAGCTGAGCTATTTGAGAATCTCTCCCCCTCTTTCAAATCTTCAAGGGCTTGCATTTCAGGACCGAATTATATGATCATCACGAAACGGAGGGTGTTGGGTCCTTGTTCGTGATGCTATAGACAACACTAGTGGATTCCGAAAGCCCGGCGGGGAGATTCCGGGCTTTTGATTGTTCCGGTGTTTCGGTTCTTGATTTTGGCTTGTTGGGTCTCCCCGGGAAGTGATTTCGCAGCTTAATCTCACTTGGGTTTGGTTCGTTCCTGATCCCCCTCTCTGAAAGCCAAACTCTTACTGTTTTCTGCTCCGAGCAGATGTTTGATGCCTGAACGCTTCTTCCTTGTTCTCCGTGTGCCAGTGTTAGCTGGGAAGAGTTTGGAGGGCGATTGAGACAATGCTGAAGTTACTTTCTTGTTTTTCCTTTGTAAGATTATTCCTAATGAAGAGTGAAATAAGCAATTTGGGCTCCGTCAATTCCGTGCTTCTCTGTCCGCAATGCTCTGCTTCTGCTATTTGCAGTTCTTATGTCATCTCTAAAAGAATCAATTAATATCATTATCTTTTGGCCAGTGAAATCAACGCTTTTGACCAATTGCTGTTGCATGCGTATGGGCCGATGATACTTTTTGTTCTGGTCTATTTGTTGCAATCCAATGACCGCGGCATGCTTCTCATAAAATGAGCATCGTAATTTAGTATCTATCTATCTTGACTCATATTAACCTCTGTGTTTGAGAGTCTTCAATTGTAGTAGCTTTCTCAACGTCTTGGACAATCTAACTCGAACGGATTGACTTCTCTGGCTTATAAAACTAGTCCTCTAGCGAATAAACAAGAAGGAGGCCAAAAGAAGAGCTGCTAACTTCCCATTTTGCTAGCTTTTCCAACAGGAATTTCAAGGAACTCCAGTCACCATAGTTTTTCCAACAGAGGAATTATTTCCAGGGGCAAGCGAGCTCTTTAACAATGTATCTGGTGGAGAGTAAAGGAGGCGCGATCGGGTGCATGTTGCTCTCCCTCTTCTTCTTGGGGACATGGCCTGCTCTAATAACTCTTCTCGAAAGGCGAGGCCGCCTTCCGCAGCACACTTACCTTGATTACACGATCACCAATCTCTTGGCTGCTGTGATTATCGCTTTCACCTTTGGTGAGATCCGTGCAGGAACACCAGAGGCACCGAATTTCTTGCAGCAACTTTCTCAGGTGAGTTTTTTGACTTCCTCTGTTAATCGAGGTTGATGGAATGTATATTAGAAGGAAAAAGAAGAAAAGGTTTAGTAGAAGAACATACAGGAGGGGAATACGCGGTGATTTCTACCTGACCAAATCAAGGACGTTGGAAGTCTCATTATATACTTCGCAATTACAATGATAAACTGGAAAAGAGTCTTGTACTTTGATGAACATTGAACCAGTTAGCCTTACTTATCAGTGAAATTATCAAATTTAAACTAAGGCCTTTTTGATTAATAGAAATACTCAATATTTGCTGGTCGTTGTGGTTCATGCATAATTGCAAGCCTGGTTCAGATTTGTGGTACTTTTGAAAATTTACTTCTACTTTGGTTCTATTTCTCCACTTTATTGACCGAGAAGGCTTGCTTTCATTTGTGAACGTAATATCTTAGTTTTTGATTAAGAGGCATCCAGCTTGGACATGTCAGCTGACTTCACTTTCTGTTCATGAACAAAAGTACTGAGTTGGTGTAAAGCTTTGGATTTTATTTCAAACGTTTGGTATCACATAAAGCAAGAGAAGCCTGGTTAAGTGCAGATGCCTAGATAAAGCAGTCTATTTGCTGATTAGTTTCGGTTATAATCCATTCTGATGTCATCCTTGAATAGGTTTTGAGACTAATACCATGGATGCACGCTACAATTCTATCTCCGGACATGTTAAGAGTGGAGAAGCAGTATACACGGTCATGCATATGACATTACAGGACGACATTACTTCATCTAGTTTAAATATCTGTAAGTTGATTGATGCAGGATAATTGGCCATCAGTTCTATTTGCAATGGCAGGTGGCATTGTTCTTAGCCTTGGGAATCTTGCAAGCCAGTATGCATTTGCTTTCGTTGGTTTGTCAGTAACAGAAGTCGTCACTGCCAGCATAACAGTCGTTATAGGTCTCTTCATGTTCCATCTCCCTTTACTTGTACTTGTGGCACTGATGAATGTGTAAATATATAGAGAAATGCTCAATATACGGACAAGTTTTACAAAGATTTGATTTATTCATCAATTGATATGGCAAGAATTAATTTGGTTCAATACACTCAACTACAAGATTTTTGAGTCTTTCATATAGTTTAGACATTTTGTCTTTGAAGCATCATTCCAAAATTTATGCATACCTAATGTACAACTGCACATGCCAGTATGTATGTCTCTTTGGATGAACAGATTTAATTTTATCTCCGGTGATTGCATGAATAGGAGCGGCACAACTAACATGATGCTGATTTCTTTTATCCTATTCTTTTGCTCAGGCACGACCGTGAATTACTTTCTGGATGACAAAATAAACAGAGCGGAGATTCTTTTCCCTGGAGTTGGTTGCTTCCTGATCGCAGTTTGTCTTGGCTCTGCTGTTCACGCATCAAATGCTGCTGATAATAAAAGAAAGCTGAACAATCATCCTGTCAATGGCAAAGTGGATGCCAGGTACATCTGCTTGTTTATGGATCAAGAGCATGAGTAAACTCAAATGTGTGAAATGAAAGATTAATCACCAATTGATAGCAGGATTTCTTCACTCTGAAGTTGACTCAATATCCACATGAAGATTTATTTCAGTATCTCTTTCAAACTACTGCCATCTCTGCTAATTTGCTCTCCTCTGTCACTTCTTTACCTGAGTGAAGGAAATAAAAGCCTATATTTGTGGAATTTATATGAAATCCCCGGTCAGCCTACTTATGCAATTCTTACTAGTTGAGGAAAAAAGAAAAGCAAAAGTGAACTTTCACAGGTGAATGGATTTCCCATTTGGAGATTATTGTATGATGTATATTGTTAATTTCGAAAGATCTACTAATGTCGATTACCTTAATTTCTACTACAACTGTTATAGCCTTCTCACTTAGGGACGATGTATGATGCAATCGTTTTACATCTTCCTCAGGGCCATTTATGCATATAATGGCACAACTGCTAATGAAGGTGAGAGACTTTCTGGAGTGATGACTGCTTCGCTAACTCAACAAGCTAGAAAATTTGTAGCCCAACTAATGATGTTTGCATAACAGGACCAAAAGATGTAGAAAATGGGAATGGATCCACAGACAAGGCAAAAGTAGGGACTGCTGATTTTCTGGTCCAAGTAGAGAACAGAAGATCTATAAAGGCTCGTGAAACCCCTTCAACTATACTTGTGGAACAGATTTGTTTAATATCTTTTTCGTCTTCCAAATCCTTTAGCATCATGACAATGGAGTCTATTAGCGTTTCTCCATCCCTATAATTGAAATGCATATTTATTCTTGTAGGTGTTTGGAAGAAGTGCTGTATTCGGACTGAGCATAACTTTCTTTGCTGGATTTTGCTTCTCTCTCTTCTCACCGGCATTTAATTTGGCAACAAACGACCAGTGGCACACGCTGAAGGAAGGGGTTCCTCACTTGTCTGTATATACAGCATTCTTCTATTTCTCTGTATCGTCCTTTGTCATGGCTGTTGTTCTAAATATCACCTTCCTTTACCGGCCGGTGCTCAATCTACCCAAAACATCATTCAAGGCTTATTTGAATGATTGGAATGGCAGAGGATGGGCTCTCTTGGCAGGATTATTGTGTGGAGGAATGGTCTGCAATTTATGGGTGGTCAAGCCGCAGGCTATGCGGCGGCAGATGCTGTTCAGGTTAGTTGACCAAGCTAGAGGGCACCAATGAATCAGTCCAAGAAAATAATCGACTTGACTTGAGAGTTAAAACTTTGTGGTCCATGGCCAAACTGTTGGAAGAATTGAACCGAACTGAGAACCGAGCGTCCATTCAGTTTTTTATTTTTTATTTTATTTCAGAATCATTTCCAACTACTTTTGTTTCTTTCTTGTCAATATAGCATGAGATCATAGGACTAAAGAGCAGACTTTTGCTATAGCTTTTATGGCCTGAGCTGACAGTAAATCCCGAGTCGATTCTGCCAACCTGGTCATTCTAAAACATTTTCATCCCATGACTTTTTTCTTTTTCTAACTTTTTATCTGTTGCATTATGCAGGCGCTTCCACTTGTGAGCACCTTCTGGGGCGTAGTCATTTTTGGAGAATACCGCAAATCATCGAAGAGAACCTATATTTTACTTTTCGGTATGCTGTTTATGTTCATTATAGCAGTTGGAGTCCTAATGGCCTCATCAGGGCACCGTAAATGAGCCCCGCTGCTACATTACCCTATCAAACAGAGTTTCAATGGCCACATATAATGAAAATGCTGGATGTAGCAATTGAAAGAAGCCAAAAGCAGTTAGTAATCAATCACTTGTTGATCGGTCTTGGTAAGAGGTGGCTCAAAGCAATCCAGGTTGAAAAGAAAGTGCAATTAGATACCAGGATTGGGGCTTGATCCACATTGATTGCCAAGGGGAAGTGAATGTCCAAAACATAAAACTAAACTTCTTCTGAGGACAGATGTGACACGGATTTATTTGTCATGGACCTTCAGTCCATTTCTTTTGCTTTGTAACACGTTTAGATCAGTAGTGCTTTGAATTTCTTTCACTTGGTCGTGTAAATTGAATCAAATGTATCTATATTACTTTCAATAAATTGTGTGTACTGCAAGTCTGCAACTTGGGGAAAGACGAAACATTGCCAATGGGAATTCGGGGAGCTGAGATTTCTGTCTCCACTGTTTAGTATTTAGTACCACTTGTCTGTCTAATTAGAAATCAATTCATCCATATTTCTTGCTAACCATACTCCTAGAGAGTTCGTAGACCTGGTGTGCACATACGCTCTTAACGACGGACCACAAGGCGGGGGGTCATCTGCCAGATGATGAAGCTGCCATGGTGGGGGTGGGTCGGTTGGGGCCGATGCACTTGACGGACTTGCCAGGGGAGAGCTTGGTCTCGCAGCAGGCCATCTTGATGGGGCCGGCGGCATACATGTCAGTGATGGAGGTGCGGCGGGGGGGGGGGTGGAAGCAGCCGGTGGCGGCCATGCACTGCTTGAGGATGTAAATGGGCCATGGAGTCCGGATGGGGATGGAAACAGGGGGAGGAGGGGATGGTGGGGCAGGGTAGTGAGCGGGATGGGGGCGAGGGGGCGAGCCAGCATGCTGAGCAGCAGCCTCAGCTCGGCCGCCCTGTTATTAGTTAGGACGTAACGGTGGGCACTCCCCTGGCCTTCTGGGAGCGGAACCATTCCCGGATCACGTCCCACACTACTCGACTCTCTAATAACGCCGACTGACTGACGACGAGAAAAAAACAAATGGAAAGCGACGGCGACGAGATCGAACCTGATGGTGTTGTCAATCCTCATGCGGATCCAGTGAGGAATGGGCCTGTTCTGCCTTATCTTCTTCGCCAACTTCTTCATGATCCTGAACGTCTTGTGCGACGTCCACGGACCAAAGATAAACACACGAAAGAACAGAGCACGAGTTAAGCCGACAGAGACATCCGCATATCACCGTTTCCAAAGACATCCCGGAACACAAAACCCAATTCTCAGCCGTCCCATATATGCAGAGAGAGAGAGAGAGAGAGAGAGAGAGAGAGAGAGCGCGCGCGACTGTTACCATCTTCGCTGACGGCGAGCGAACGCAGCGGTACCCGAGCTGAGAGGGAGTTGCGGAGATGCCGAGCGACGAGGAACCCCAGCCCCGCTTCATCTTCGCTTTTAGATATAGGGAGGATTGAGGATTCTGGGTCAGCATGGCATGCACTGGGCTAAGAATAGTCTGTCTTGTCAATGTAGAAGTACATCTCGGTCCTCCTTGAAGTTCATATCTTTCAGCCCAAAAAAGAAAAACGTAACCACAAAAAATGGAAAGGACGAAAAAACTTCAAATGGGCGATTTTGATTAAGTTGAAGGACTGGCATGCTTTGGCTTAATTTGCATTGAGATGTCCCCAGCAAATCTATCTCCCATATGTTTTTTATAGGATGATCGATGCCTATGATTCGATGACCGATAACTCCAACGAGTTTTTCTTTGGTTCGAGTTTTTCGGTTTTTGAAAGTAACTCATGCTAGGTTATGTTTGGTAATTTGCATGTGAATGAGTATAGTATAAATAAAAGCATTAATTACCAGTTTAGAGACATCCAAATGGGTATTTTCATTTTGGAAAATGAAAAGAAGAAATTGAGAGAGTTTTCGCTTGCTATGCTGCCCTCGATTTCCTCAAAAGCTTTTCTCTTGAAACAAGAAAGGAAAATATTTTCTTTATAATTCTCATGAAAAAAAAAAAAGAAATTTTTTTTCTTGAAGTGGAAGAGTCTAAAAGGTCTTTTTGAGGGCTTGAAGCCCCACTCTCTGAGCTCATGTCGAAACTGCGAGGATATTATTGTTATTGCTAATTGAAAGCTTTTTAGTTTTGATTTTGGATACAAATAATCAAAATGATAACTATTCTATTTTCTATTCTGAGAGCAGGCTTAGAACAAAAATCCATTTATTAATACAATTTTATTTTTCTATTTTTGGAATAAATTTTTAGTCTAGAAATAAGTTTGGAACAAAAATGAGAAATAAAAATTTTCTACTTTTTAATTTTGGAACATAAAAATAAATAAAAACTCCTTTCATCTTTTTCACCATAGCTACCTATTGACCAATGCCTTTCACACCGACCGATTGCCTATTGCCTATAAATTTTAAGGCATATTAAATGGATTTATGTTATAGGAATAAAAATTTTGTATCATTATCAAACACGTGTTTTTACTCAGAAACTCGTCTAGAGAATAGAAATAGAAAATTTTATTTCTGATCAAAAAAATTTCTCGAGAAGAAAATGATTGCCGTTCACGCCCTTAATGACCACTTACATATATCTATTATTACGGATATCATTAATCTTCTAAGTAAATCCCCACATTGAAAAAAATCAAATAACTCCTCCTTACAAATTCGTCTCGACATCTTACCTATGGTTCGAGTGATTTGATTTTGGGTTGATTTTTAATGCTCTTTGTGGGTTTGAAAATCTAGGATGGGAGGGTGGGTACTTTTCGAAAGAATGTAGCATTCTCATAAATAGGAACGCGATCATAATCTAATGACGAGGTGTAAAGTGGTAGCCAAAGATAAAACTCGCATGTGTTTGGTACTTTAAAAAAACAATGTATGTAAATGGTCATTAATAAAATTTGACTTACATTTTTGGAATTGTCCTGTAGAGTTATTGAAGCTCCAAAGGCTAAATTTGAGTGAAAAGGATCTTGTTCTCAAGTGCTATTAAGACAATCATTAAGTTAACTAAAAATAACAAAAGCATTTGTTTTTATATGAATTTTGACATCTCATTTTTTTTTTTTTTTTTTTTTTTTTTATGACCTGGCCGCGCACTGCCGCCGGAGCAAACCCCAAAAACACGCTGAGGGCACGCGTGCTAGCCAAAAATTGTATAGAAAATTGGGAATAGACCCTAACCCATAAACTAAAACGTTACTGATTTGTATTTGCATAGTAGGAGCATTTTAATAATAATAAGCCCACATGAATTGCATTTTAATTGGATTGGAGCTAAATGGATTTGGACAATTAGACTCCACACTTGAATATATTTTTGGACCAACCCACGGGAGTGAGAAATTCGGCCAAGCCCATTATTCTCTCATGATGGCCGAAAATTGTATGGTAGGCACATGGAGAGTGCTTGATTTGGATCTTTAATCATATTCTGTAATAACGATATTATTGTCTTTAAGAATTTCGAAATAATAAAGAGTATGTCCTAATTTCCTTATAAGAAAAATCACATAATTCGAAATAGGAAGCTAAGGATATTCCTTAATTCTTGCAATTCTATATGAACTCATGATGGGTTGTTCACAACGACGGTTGACAGTTGAAGTTAGAGAACAGAAAAAATACGCATAGAGAAAACGTGCAAATCATGCACAAGAGCTCTCTCCTGAAGCGTTGCCGCCCTAGCACCCCCACCGTCTGTTGCTGTGTTTGCCAGCTTTCCAGTGCTTCCGGCAACTTGCAGTCCTTACGGAGCTGCCGCGCCTCAGCTTTCCTTATAGTTTTTCCAGTGTCCCTGCAGTTCCGGCGAGCCTTCTAACGTCTAGCAACTTTGCCTTCTACTGCAAAGTCCTGCCTCCGTTCGTCGATCCCGGCGAGACTTCAATCTATGGCTAGCGCACCGGCAATGCACCCAGCAGTTTTCTTGGCACCCCTACAGCCCCAGTGTCAATCCAGCGAGTCTCATTGATTCCAGAGGTCCTCCACTGTCATGCAATAGCACCGCCAAGTACCAATCCTCCCCGGCACTGTCCTAGCTGCTTTGACGACGTTCCTGCAATCTTCTGCGCACCACAGCTGTCACCGTGACTCGAGCCCTTGCCGTGCCTGGAACCTCCTTAGCTGCAATTTCTTGTGGGTTGCTTTGGGTGAACCTATTTTGGCCTCTTGCCGTGCTTCACCGTGAACCCCGTCGCCGGTCATCATTGGATCAAAGTCCAATTTAGGTAACTTCCTAATTCATTTGTTCAATTAGAATATTTAATTGTCTAATTTGGATTATCTGATCCTAATTTGATTTAGTGTGAAGTTGAGTTATTTCTTGAATAACAAAATTTCTAGTTTGATAAATTGCATATATATGCTTTATAACTAGGGATTTGATCTTTGAGATTAAAGGTTGACTCCCTTATTTATTTGTTTAATTCGAATATTTGATTGCATAATTTGGAAATGTCACAACTTGAGCTATCAAAATAGGTTGTAAACCCATATGTTAACCCACGTTTATTTGAATGGGTCATATATAGATCATCTTAAAAATATAAGCCATAAATGGGTTTTGAAAGATAAAGTCCAAAAAAGATGGGTGTTTTTGGTTAGTTAGTGGTCTACTTTCAACCCAAATTAAATATGGAGCCTGTCCATAGAGTTACCCTTTTTTTTTGTTCAAAAAGCTGCTTATTCTTCAAAGGCGACAATTTAAGGAGAAAAATTACTAAATATGGTTCTTAGGTCAGTGTAACTCGCCGAATTTGCATTATATATAAAATGGATCAAAATGAATTATGTGAATCAATTTAAGTCGAACCACTTTTAATTGGACCCACTCATTTAATGATCTAATCATAACACCACAGAGTTCACTTAATGAAAAGATACATGTCACAAAGAACCACCTCATTCTCAAATAAGAAAAATTTACAAATTGCAAACTAAATTATGAGCCTCAGCATAGTTGGAAGGTCATTGTTTAGTAATTTTCTATTTAAAGAAATAAGCAACAGGAGCAAAATTAGGTGATTGGATGACATTGATCCTTCTCATGTACCTACAAATTGCATTTTCATTGGATCGTTGAAGGAACTTGCTTCCATCCATGTCTATTACAATCAAGACATTGTCACCACGTCCTATTACAATCAAGACATTGTCGCCTTATTGATTTTCACAAGATTGGGGACCACTGCAAACAAAAATCTATCGTCACATCCACATCTCAGAATGGACTTTAGAGGGAAGAATGAGTGATTATTAACGAGGATAAGATTTTCCCTCACACTTATAAATCGACCACTAGCCTTTTTCAAAACCAATGTGGGATAATAATACACATTTCTTAGGGTCCCATGAAATTCCTGTAATGCTAAATTGGACATCATTTCCATAGTCTGTATTATATCCTAAATTAACTCATTAGAGTATTGTCTCCCGCTTTGGCTTTTCCCATACCTAATCTCACGTTATAAATAGACATTTTTCTCGAGAAGTTATACATCCCGATAATGTTTTAGGCTAAGTAAGCTTAACTTTCAAAGCAAAACATCCTGGGCACACCCTTACCTTATTTAGTGTCTAATTCAATTCTTCCTAGATCTTCGTCATCCTAAAAGTCTATCAAGTGCCGCTCTTTGTCCAAGGGTCCCAGCCACCACTTCGTCACACTAGGTCGTTAACAGGTTGTGCCAGATGAGAAAGGGCTTAATCACAATCAACCAATCGGGCGATGCATCGAAAGTCGTTAGATCGTCCCCACCTGTTGTTCGGATGCAGCCCCACCCGAAAGCAACCCCACGGCACGCGTTGACCGAATCCCGCAATTATCAGGAAAAACGTACCTCTCCCCTCCCTTCATTCCGGGCGGTAAACGGCGTGGAAAGTTGGGAACCACACCACGGCCCGCCACCCCAAAAAGAAGGAAAAAAACACGTTTCGAATCATGAAAGAATCCTTGTTTAGGATTCCTTAGCTGGATGTTGCATCAGCCTACAGCTCAGAGGAGATTCCTTCAACGGAATGCTTATTAGAATCCCAGCTGAGCTGAGCCATTCAAGAATCTCTCCCCTCTTTCGCATCTTCATGGGCTTGCATTTCAGGACCGAATTATCTGATCATCGCGAAACGGAGGTGTTGGGTCCTTCTTCGTGATGCTATAGACAACACTAGCGGATTCCGAGAGCCCGGCGGGGAGAATCCGGGCTTTTGATTGTTCCGGTGTTTCGGTTCTTGATTTTGGCCTGTTGGGTCTCCCCGGAAAGTGATTTCGCAGCTTAATCTCACTTGGGTTTGGTTAGTTCCTGATCCCCCGCTCTTGAAAGTCAAACTGTTGCTATTTTCTGGTCCGGGCAGATGTTTGATGCCTGAACGCTTCTTCCTTGTTCTTCGTCTGCCGGTGTTAGCTGGGAAGAGTTTGGAGGGCGATTGAGATAATGCCGAAGTTATTTTATTGTTTTTCCTTTGTAAGATTATTCGTAATGAAGAGTGAAATAAGCAATTTGGACTCTGTCAATTCCGTGCTTCCTTTGTCTGTTATACTCTGCTTCTGCTATTTGCAGGTCTTATGCCATCTCTAAAAAAATCAATTAATATCATTTTCTCTTGGCCAGTGAAATCAACGTTTTTGATTAATTGCTGTCGCATGCGTGTGGGCTGATGATACTTTATGTTCCGTCCTATTTCTTGCAATCCAATGACCACGGCATGCTTCTTATAAAATGAGCATCGTAATTTAGCAACTGCCTGTCTTTGACTCTTATTAACCCGTTTGTGTTTGAGAGTCTTCAACTGTAGTAGCTTTCTCAATGTCTTGGACAATCTAACCCAAACGGATTGACTTTTCTGGCCTATAAAACTAGTCCTCTAGGGAATAAACAAGGAGGCCAAAAGAAGAGCTGCTAACTTCCCTTTTTTGCTACCCTTTCCAACAGGAGTTTCAAGGAACTCCGGCCGCCTTAGTTTTTCCAACAGAGGAAATTGTTTCCAAGGGCAAGCGCTAACAATGTATCTGGTGGAGAGTAAAGGAGGCGCAATTGGGTGCATGTTGCTCTCCCTCTTCTTCTTGGGGACATGGCCTGCTCTATTAACTCTTCTCGAAAGGCGAGGCCGCCTTCCGCAGCACACTTACCTAGATTACACGATCACCAATCTCTTGGCTGCTGTGATTATTGCTTTCACCTTTGGCGAGATCCATGCAGGAACAACAGAGGCACCGAATTTCTTGCAGCAACTCTCTCAGGTGAGTTTTTTGACTTCCTCTGTCATTCGAGGTTGCTGTAATGTATATTAGAAGGAAAGGAAGAAGAGGTTTAGTAGAAGCACATATAGGAGGGGAATAGGCAGCGATTTCTACTGGACCAAGTCAAGCACATGGGAAGTCTCATTATATACTTCGCAATTACAATGATACTGGAAAAGAATGAGTCTTGTACTATGATGAATATTGAACCAGTTACTTATCAGTGAAATTATCAAATTTAAAGTAAGGCTTTTTAAATTAATAGAAATACTCAATATTTGTCGTTCACTGTGGTTCATGCATAATTGCAAGTCTGGTTCACATTGGTGGTACTTTTGAAAATTTTCTTCTACTTCGGTTCTATTTCTCCACTTTATTGACCGAGAAGGCTTGCTTTCAATTGTGAATGTAAAATCTTGGTCTTTGATGAAGAGGCATCCGGCTTGGACATGTCAGCTGACTTTCCTTTCTGTTCATGAACAAAAGTACTGAGTTGGTGTAAAGCCATGAAGTTATTTCAAACATTTGGTATCACATATAGCAAGAGAAGCCTGGTTAAGTGCAGATGCCTAGATAAAGCAGTCTATTTGCTGATTAGTTTTGGGTATAATCCATTCTGATGTCATCCTTGAAATGGTTTTAAGACAAATCCATGTGAATTTTGATGGCTCATCCTCACTTTGCCCACCCCAAATGTCACATGAAACCTAACTTTTGCTATATATATGTTCATCCATACCATGGATGCACACTACAATTCTATCTCCGGACATATTAAGGGTGGAGAAGCAGTATACACAGTCATGCATGTGACATTACCAGACAATGTTACTTCATCTAGTTTTAATATCGGTAAGTTGATTGATGCAGGATAATTGGTCATCGGTTCTATTTGCAATGGCGGGTGGCGTTGTTCTTAGCCTCGGGAATCTTTCAACCCAGTATGCATGGGCTTTCGTTGGTTTGTCAGTGACAGAAGTCGTTACCTCCAGCATAACAGTCGTTATAGGTCTCTTCATGTTCCATCTCCCTTTACTTGTATAGTTGCCAGTGATGAATGTGTAGTTATAGAGAAATGCTTGATGTATGGACAAGTTTTACAAAGATTTGATTTATTCATCAATTGATATGGTAAGAATTAATTTGGTTCAATACACTCAACTATGAGATTTTTTAATCTTTCATATAGTTTAGACATTTTGTCTTTGAAGCGTAAATCCAAAATTTATGCATGATGTGCTACTGCACATGTCAATATGTTTGTCTCTCTGCATTAAGAGATCCAACGTTATCTCCTGGAATTGCATGAATAGGAGTGGCACAACTAACATGATGCTGATTTCTTTTATCCTATTCTTTTGCTCAGGCACAACCCTAAATTACTTTCTGGATGACAAAATAAACAGAGCGGAGATTCTTTTCCCAGGAGTTGGTTGCTTCCTGATTGCAGTTTGTCTTGGCTCCGCTGTTCACGCATCAAATGCTGCTGATAATAAAAGAAAGCTGAACAATCTTCCTGGCAATGGCAAAGCAGACGCCAGGTACATCTGCTTGTTTATGGATTAAGAGCATGAGTAAACTTAAATGTGTGAAATGATAACTGTTGGGAGTTTGGAAGATTAATCACCATTTGATAGCAGGATTTCTTCACTCCAAAGTTGACTCAGTATCCACATGAAGATTTATTTCAGTATCTCTTTCAAACTACTCCATCTCTCTACATGTTTGCTCTCCTCTGTCACTTCTTTACCTGAATGAACGAAATAAAATCCTATATTTGTGGAATTTATAAGAAATCCCCGGTTGGCCTACTCATGCAACTTTTACTAGTCAAGGAAAAAAGAAAAGCGAAAGTGAACTTTTGCTGGTGAATGGATTTTCCATTTGGAGATTACTCTATGATGTGTGTTGTTAATTTCGAAAGATCTACTAATGTCAATTACTTTAATTTCTAGGACAAATGTTATAGCCTTTTAACTTAGAGATGATGCATGATGCAATCGTTTTATATCTTCCTCAGGGCTATCGATGCATATAATGGCACGACTGCAAATGAAGGTGAGAGACTTTCTGGAGAGATGGCTGCTTCTCTAATTCAACAAGCTAAAAAATTTGTAGCCTAACTAATGATGTTTGCATAACAGGACCAAAAGATGTAGAAAATGGGAATGGATCCACAGATAAGGCAAAAGTAGGGACTGCTGATTTTCTGGTGGAAGTAGAGAACAGAAGATCAATAAAGGCTCGTGAAACCCCTTCAACTATGCTTGTGGAACAAATTTGTTAATATCTTTTTCATCTTTCAAATCCTTTAGCATCATGACATTGAAGTGTATTAGCGTTTCTCCATCTCTATAATTGAAATGCATATTTATTCTTGTAGGTGTTTGGAAGAAGTGCTGTACTCGGACTGGGCATAACTTTCTTTGCTGGATTTTGCTTCTCTCTTTTCTCACCGGCATTTAATTTGGCAACAAACGACCAGTGGCACACGTTGAAGGATGGGGTTCCTCACTTGTCTGTCTATACAGCATTCTTCTATTTCTCCGTATCATGCTTTGTTGTGGCCATCGTTCTAAATATCACCTTCCTTTACCGGCCGGTGCTCAATCTACCCAAAACATCATTCAAGGCTTATTTGAACGATTGGAATGGAAGAGGATGGGCTCTCTTGGCAGGGTTTTTGTGTGGATTTGGGAATGGTCTGCAATTTATGGGTGGTCAAGCTGCAGGCTATGCGGCGGCAGATGCTGTTCAGGTTAGCTGACCAAGCTAGAGGGCACCAATGAATCAGTCCAATAAAATAATTGACTTCACTTGAGAGTTAAAACTTTTCAGTCCATGGCCAAACTGTTGAAGACTTGAACCTAATTGAGAACCGAGTCTCCATTCAGTTTTTTTATTTTTTATTTTATTTCAGAGTCATTTCCAACTACTTTTGTTTCTGTCTTTGTCAATATAGCATGAGATCATAGGACTAAAGAGCAGACTTTTGCTAGCTTTTGTGGCCTGAACTGACAGTAAAACCCAAATTGATTCTGCCAACATGGTCAATCTATAACATTTTCATGCTATGACTTTTTTCTTTCTCTAACTTTTTATCTGTTAAATTATGCAGGCGCTTCCACTTGTGAGCACCTTCTGGGGTGTACTCATTTTTGGAGAATACCGCAAATCATCGAGGAGAACCTATGTTTTACTTTTCAGTATGCTGTTTATGTTCATTGCCGCTGTTGGAGTTCTAATGGCCTCATCAGGGCACCGTAAATGAGCCTGGCTGCTACATTACCCTAGCAAACAGAGTTTCAATGGATTGAAAGAAAGCCAAAAGCAGTTAGTAATCAATCACTTGTCGATCAATCTTGGTAACAGGCGGCTCAAGGCAATCTGGTTGAAAAGAAAGTCCAATTATATACAGGACTGAGGCTTGATCCACATTGATTGCCAAGGGGAAGTGAATGTCCAAAACATAAAACTAAACTTCTTCTGTGGACAGATATGACACGGATTTATTTGTCGTAGACCTTCAGTTCATTTCTTTTGCTTTGTAACACGTTTAGATTAGTAGTGTTTTGAATTTCTTTTCCTTGGTCGTGTAAATTCAATCAAATGTATCTAAATTACTTTCAATAATTGTGTGTACTGCAAGTGTGCAACTTGGGGAAAGAGGAAACATTGCCGGTGGGAAACCGGGGAGCTGAGATTTCTGTCTCCGCTGTTTAGTATTTAGTACTCCTTGTCTGTCTAATTATAAATCAATTCATCCATATTTCGGGCTAATCATAGTGCTGGAGTTTGTAGATCCGGCGTACTTATACGCTCTAAACTTCAGACCGCTGCAAAATCATTTCGTCTGACCACAACATACCATTTTCTGAAAGGTCAAATCCATTTCAAGCTAAATAAGCCTCAACATTTGCTGAAAGATTATATGCTGTTTGAAATTTTAAGTCTCAAAAACTAAATCATCATCAAGTTTGTCAAAATTCTGAAATTCCAGAAGGCTGACTTGGTTTGGTCTGTTCTGTGATAGGAAGTTCCAGTGGCTAATGTCAAATTTGCTTTTGTAATAATGATGAAGAAGAAACATTTACAGAGAGATTCAAGACAACCAATAGCTGTCCGGGCACTAGAGGGCAAGGCCATTCCATGCAGCTCCATCTCTTGCATATGAAACCATTATCAAATCATGTCCTGGTCCCTAACAAGCAGGATGATTGAACACAAACATAGTTGACACCTGATTGGTGGTAGATCCATCAAAGCACGGGAAGTAATTTAAATCCATGCATTAGCCCCATAGTTTCTGTGGTCCCTAACAAGCATGCTGGTGCCCAATAAGCATTAAACCTTTTCTCCCTTTCATTGTTCGTTCCAATAGCTGATGGATGAAAGAGCCTAGCTAGTTTTTTTATCAACAGAACTGTAAATCCAGTCAGCCCTCCAGATAATTGATGGTGCTAAAAGGCGTTCTGTTTTCCATCCTGATGACTTCAACTGCAAAATGAATTAGGGGAAGGTGTAAAAAAAGCATTTTTCCCGAAATAAAAACAAACTGCTCATATCATATATCATCCATACAAACATTATGGTCTGTACGTAAGCAATTGCTCAGTGCTTCATTCTATCCATTCAGCTAAAACTATTTGCATTTGCCAACTTCTCTTTGTAAGGTGAAAAATCGTTTACACCTAAGACATGCAGGGCTCGGGGTTAGACTCGGTTGCAGTCACATAACCTGACCATTTCTCTTTAGGTTTGGCATTGAATCTTATGCAACAATTATAAGTAGATGGGATGGCAAAGAGGCAAGTATGTGATGATTCGTGAAAATGGACATGCGAAAAAGATCATCTGACTTTTCTAACAATAATTTGTCTTACTCCATCCAAATGGGAGATTTGACAAACTTGGACAGTACCTTCTCTAGAAACACTTCAAAATTTTTTTCCATCCAAGTCTGGCTTTCTGAATGTGCAGAATCATCATTTATCTGGTATGCCTCCACAAGTGCATGAATAAATGACTGCAAGACATCGGCAGCTGTTGCACTTTTATGCATGACAATGCTGATGTCTTTGTTCCTTTCAACTATCAAGTACTTCCCTACACAATCAAAAGGTAAAATGATAAAGTAATTTCTCTTCAAAAGATGAATCCACCAACAAAAATTAGAAAGAATCACACCTTTGTAACGATTAGATTCTGCTGTCTGCAGAAGGATCATCCTGTTAAGAATGTTAAGAGCATAAAACAGTTTCACAGGCACTGACGCAACTCATCTGAAATAACATTTCAACTCAGCAATTTTTTGAGCGGTTAATCAAGCCATATTATATGATTTGGTAAAGCTAAGATAAAGATCAAGAGCAATCAGGATGCTTACATTTTGCAAAAGCATTATAATTTTTAAGCAGTTAAAACCACCATCACCCACTAATAAATGTTCATCTCCAAAACTTATCTCTACCTTAAGTTGGGATTAATTACTAAGTTTAATTCAATAAGTTCCACTAATCAATCCATACTCACATCTCCTGCTGCCCAAGAGAGGAGACTCTCACACCCAATTTTATTTGTGTATTCAACAACTTCACTTTCTTCAAGCCCCACGAAGATATCCAGGTAGGCAAAATATGCTCCAGTTTGGAAACCTGTGCTGGGGAGAGGACTGCCACAAATTTATGCAAGGAATTAAAAATCCTATTTGAAGGGAGAAAGAGAATATAATCCATAAAGAGAAATAATTCCCAGTATTAATACTATCATGTTAAAGTCGAAGTCAGGAAGACTATGTCCAAAATCAAGGAATCTAAGGTGAAGAAAATGATATGCAGGCAAATCAACTGTCTCCATATAATTTAAACACAATCATAGCACTTCCAAAGGCATTACCTTGTCCAGTTTTCATAAAATGCTGCAACACAATTGAACTCCTATCAACATTTAATGAAGTCAGTGTAAGGCACTGAACAGCCTTGTAATTTGCTGCACATAAGGACAATAAAAGTTGTACCGCCAGATTAGTAAAGGAAAAAAAAACCTCACTAGTTAACTTTGCTGTTTAAATTAAACAGTCAAGTTACAGAAGTCGTGATATTTATATCTTAGACTTCTTTAATAGAAAAGAAGTGATTTCCCATAGATCTAGAACAATGGTAGAGATTCACAAATTAATAACAACTGCTTGTGAAATAAGTTTTTTCTTAGAAACTGGACAAAATCACTGCCCCTTGTTTTAGTTCTGCCAGAAATTGGCACTGAAAGTTGTATACATGCCAACAGAGCACTCTCTTTTGATCAGGCTAATTATTATGCATCTCTTTCCAAATCCATGTTCTGCTGTATAAATGAAAGTTGATATAATTGACATCATATGTTACTGTGTTGACATAGAGATTTAGATTAAGCTCCTGGGTAGTCCTAAAACTAAACTGATTCTAGTTCTCTTATTCAGATGTGGAACCAACTTTGCTGAGGGAAACAAGAAAAAGTGAGCACCAGATGATGGAGAAAAGCAAGCGAACTTACCATACATGTGGAAAATGGTAAGTGAGAGAAAAGAAAACCAAATAAATAGAGGATGACCAATTGTAACACGTGCAAGAAGCATCCCCAATGCCATGCCAATCATTGTAGCAACAGTCTCCTGACTCCCCTCCTGCATGGAAACACCCAACACACTGTTTAGTAAATGACAATTGCACATGAAATGGGGCATGATAGTGTAGCAGCATACCTAATAGCCATACAGTACCTTCGCAGATATATCCGCTGCATTATTCTGAAGGGCAAAATGCTGAGTCAAAGCAGCTCTAGTTGCTCCACTAGCAACACCAGCTAATCAGGAAAAATGCGGAATATGCTCATCAGTACAGTAGTATCCCATTGTTCTGCAACTAGACATTCTAACTGCCATTTTATATTCCCCCAGAAAAAGGGAAAGAAAAATTGATAATTTGGTGAGTGATAGTTTATTTTACAGTCTCATAAAAGTTAGTGTTGTATCAAGACCGGCAGTTTCAGTAACTTATGTCACATGGCCCAAAAGAACTTATCTCACAGAGATTCATAATAATCAAGTGAATAGCATGACTAACAGATTTGAAGGTTTTATCAAATCGAGATGTCAATAATTGATGTTTCTGAAGGAACAAAGCACTTACTGAAAGATCTTGAAAGGCTTCCTAAGCAAACAACGAACACAAATGCTGAAGGATACAATGGGGAGACGAGATCCATCAACATCCCTGCAACCAACATTACAGCATCTAGTGACCAATTTTTCTTGTTCAAATATCTGCCAAAAAAGCATATCTCCTCCCTTAATGGAGTGCAGCTTCATGTCATAATAGCAGTAGACAAGTGATTCTATCACTATAGTATTATATGCAATGAAAGAACATAATAGAAGTAAAGGAAAGAAGGTAAACCCTGCATTGTGTTATTAGTTAAAATGAGTAAGATTTCTTGTTCTTTGGTGGTTAAAAATGAGTGCCAAACATCAATCATTCTCCTATAAGTTACACACTAATTGGCAATCAGGAGTCTTAGCTGGAATAAGAGATTTAAGGGCAGTAAAAGCCCAACAGAAATTTTGAAGTATGTTCTTCATATGTTGGCATGATAAATGAGCTAAAAGGTATAATAAAAAGGATACACGTGAAAGAACAGGCAAAGAGCCCATCAAATCTAAAATTTCTACATCGAATCACTACATAGGCATGATAGAAAAAAATCAGTGAATTTGAAGATAGGCAATAGATGAAAGGTAAGTTAGAGCCACGAGAGGTATGGAGTATGCTCAAGTTGAGATAACATGATATAAAAATGGAGAGAGAGAGAGAGAGAGAGAGTTGGCAGTTCAAGACATACCAAGATCATTCATGAAGTCGGCTACCAAACGCCACATTTTTGCATTGCTATCCAAATTTGAACCCTGAGTATGGAGCATCTCAACTGCTCAATTTACCAGGTCTAACATCAATCAAGAATTCTATACGAATAATAAAGCCCACATTCTGAAGGAGCACATATCAAGTCACATCTAGAGCCAAAAAAGGAAAAAAATATAATGTGCCCCAAAACAACCATATTCTCTTTGCAAGACCATTTAACTGAAGAATGAATAGTTGACATTATGCAGAAGATATCAATGCACACCTGGTAGAATGTGAATAAAATGCCTCCAACCATGCCAGTTAAATCCCTCAGAAACCACTGCGACAAAATTACATAGTTAACTAGTTAACCATCAGTTAACTTAAGCCGATGAAAAGAAAGTGCGCAGCTAGTGCTAGCAGTACCTGGAATGTCGCCCTAGAACAGTTGCTGATTTTTCACCGACTCCAATGGCACTCAGAAGAGCCTTGAAAAGTGATTAAAACGCAAAGCAATCAGATGCATAGCATTACCAGCAGAATTTCAGACCACTTTCATGTGAAGTGAGCCTCACCTGAGTGGAAAGCATGGTCCTTATGTAGGTCGAAAGGCCCTACAGAGGGAACCAAAGCAATTAATTCTTGTAGTAAAAGATTGATGGAGCCAATTAGATTAATTGGATTACGCCAGTTAATTGAAAAGTTCAATGCACCTGCAGTGAATCCCAAACTTGGAAAGGCACATAATCAGGGGTCACACTGCCAGGAAATCCCTGCATTCACATAAAGCACCATGAAAATCGCAAGGGAATGTCAGAAACTCCATAACTTCACACATAAAAGATCAAATTTTTCCCCAGAAACCAGCAACGAGAGATCAACAGACAACAAACCCAAGACAGTCAATTATCCGAAAAACACAAATAGAGAAAATTAACAATTATAGAGAGCTAAAACACGATAGCTAGTAACCTCAGGGACGAATGCTTCAAGAACACGTCTCCAGACATGACCGAATCGATTCCCCGATCTGCAGGAAAAAGAAAAATCAGCCTTGGTCAGCTAAACACCGAACTCGAGCGATCAACATGTAAGCGATGGAGTGTGAATGGTGGGATAAAAAAAAAAAAAAAGAGCGACCTTTGTATGGAAAGAGAAGGAGCAGCAGAGATGATGGCGGTTCTTGAAAGCTTTGTAGAAGACGAGCCATTCCATTCTTCTAATATCATAGTCCCGTCTCCAGAATTACCATCCGAGGATGGCATCAGTTCCCTTGCAGTTGAATCTGCCATGAACAGGCGACGGTCAGACCAGATTTCAATCCGCCGTCGTTTGTTTTCAGTTCAGTGGTACTTGCTTGCAATGTGCTGTCTGCTGGGCTTCACGTTCTGTAACCTCATCTACTTCCGAAAGACTCCCAACTTTTTTTCTGTGTCTCTGCTTAATGGAAAATTTACATTTTCCCTATTGACAATTTATATCTACAGAAACCATTTTTTTTTGGGAAAATTCGATTGACAATTTATATCTACAGAAACCTTTTTAAAATAAAAAAATCTATGAACAGCTTATTATTACCATACGTAAACTGACAAATAAAAATAGTATGGGATAGTAAATCCTTTTTTTTTCTCTATTAAAACTGAAAATAATGAATTCATTGAAAATTTATATCTGCTTGTTGATCAAACAAATGAAAAACTGGAGCTAAAAATTTATATTTTCAAAGTAATGACTTATGTTGTAATTATTTAATAAAAAATAAAAGAGTTGTCAAGATAGAATTTCAAAAAATGAAATAATAACTAAATTATGTAACATTGATAAAAATTAATATCGCAAAAATTTCAAACCAGCACACTTGATAAATTTACTTTATATTAATTTTGGTTAAATTTTATCGTCAAATAAAAATATATGACGATTGATAGGTATATTAATTTTGGATTTTAATTAATGTAGATATATTAATTTGATATTTTTTATGATATAAATTTAATTTAGTAGAAATTAACAGAATGTACTAATTTGATTTTTTTATCTTAAAGTAAATTTATTTAATTCATTAAATTTATTATAGAAATTTATCATTTTTTGTGGTGTTAATCATGATTTTTCTTTTGATGCTTTCCTGCACATAGCATTTTGGGCCTCGGCGATTCAACATTCCCCATTCTGTACTTAGCCATTTTCTGCAACTCCAGGAGGGAGGGGGAGGGGGAGGGGGAGGGAGAGAACGATAAGCAGCAGAGCAGAGCCGTTCTCAATGAACGGAAAATGTGGAAGAGAGCTCTGAATCTGAATCGCCCGCAACGCAGACTCTCCTCCTCCTCCTCCTCCTCCTCTTCTGAAGCCGAGACCCCTTCTCTCTATTCCTTCCTCCAGCCTTCCTTATTCTCCCGCCGCAAGGACACCCCTTCATCTCCCCGCCGCCGCAGCCGCAGCCGCAGCCGCCGCCGTCGCCGCCGCAGACCTTGACCCAAGAACTGAAAACCTCCCTCGAGTCCGCCCTCCACAGGTCCATCCTTGTCCACGACACCGATGACGCCTGGAAGTCCTTCAAGGCTCTCACCTCCCACTCTTCCTCCCCCAGCAAGCCCCTCGCCAACTCCCTCATCGCCCACTTGTCCTCCTTCGGCGACACCCACAATCTCAAGAGGGCTTTCGCCTCCGCCGTCTACTTCATCGAGAAAGATCCTGATTTGATCGAGTTCGGGACCGTCTCGGCGCTGCTGGAGTCCATGAGGCGGGCCGGGGCGGCGGCCCCGGCCTTTGCTCTGGTCAAGAGCATGTTCAAGAACAGGTACTTCATGCCATTTGAGCTGTGGGGCAACCTGCTTGTTGAGATATGTAGGGATAACGGTCAGTTTGTTGGGTTTTTGCGGGTTTTCGAGGAGAGTTATAGGGTTGCTTCGGATGAGAAGCTGGATTTTATGAGGCCCAACTTGGCTGCTTGTAATGCGGCATTGGAGGGGTGCTGCCGGCACCTCGAGTCTGTGGCTGATGCGGAAAAGGTGGTGGAAACTATGTCTGTTTTGGGTGTAAGGCCGGATGAGTCGAGCTTTGGGTTTCTGGCTTATTTGTATGCCGTCAAGGGGCTTGAGGGAAAGATATCAGAGTTGGAGAATTTGATGGGTGGTTTTGGTCTTTCAAATAAAAGGGTGTTTTACAGTAATCTGATTAGCGGGTATGTTAAAGTGGGTAACTTTGAATCTGTTGTGGGAACTGTACTGCGGAGTCTGGAAGAGAGCAGTGGGGAAGATGCAAAATTTGGTGAGGAAACTTTCTCTGTAATAGTTACAGGTTTTCTCAAGAATGGTAGTATCAAAGAATTAGCACGTTTGATCATCGAAACCCAAAAGTTGGAGGCTGCTGAAACTGAGGCTGATCATTTGGTTGGGTATGGTATAGTTAATGCTTGCGTTAATCTCGGGCTGTCAGATAAGGCACATAGTATTCTTGATGAAATGAACGCTCAAGGTGGTTCTGCAGGGCTGGGGGTCTATGTGCCAATCCTCAGGTCTTACTGCAAAGAGCATAGAACAGCTGAGGCTACTCAGTTGGTCATGGACATTAGTAGTTCAGGGCTTCAATTGGATATGGAGACCTATGATGCCCTGATAGAAGCATCTATGTCGAGCCAAGATTTTCAGTCGGTTTTTTCACTGTTCAGAGATATGAGAGATGCAAGAATCAGAGAGTTGAAAGGGAGTTACTTGACTATAATGACGGGCCTAATGGAAAATCACCGGCCAGAGTTGATGGCGGCCTTCTTGGATGAGGTTGTTGAGGATCCTCGGATTGAAGTGGGCACCCATGACTGGAATTCTATAATTCATGCCTTTTGTAAAGCTGGAAGATTGGAAGATGCTAGGAGAACTTTCAGAAGAATGGTGTTTTTGCAGTTTGAACCAAATGGTCAAACATATTTATCCCTGATTAATGGGTATGTAACAGCAGAGAAATACTTTAGCGTCTTGCTTCTATGGAATGAGATTAAAAGGAAGATTGTTTCAGCTGACATAGAGAAAGGGATTAAATTTGATCACAGTTTGGTTGATGCGTTCCTTTATGCTCTGGTTAAAGGTGGTTTCTTTGATGCGGTCATGCAAGTTGTGGAGAAATCTCAGGAGATGAAAGTTTTTGTGGACAAGTGGAGGTACAAGCAAGCTTTCATGGAGAACCATAAGAAGCTCAAAGTAAATAAAATGAGAAAGAGAAACCACAGAAAAATGGAAGCACTGATTGCTTTCAAGAACTGGGCAGGTCTAAATGCTTGAGATAGTTGTAACTCTGTCAACTCATTATCACTCATGAACTTTGATGGTTTCGTGTGGCTGCTGATTATGATGCAAACTCGATGAAAGTGGAATTGCTAAAGTAATGTAAGTTGCAGATGATCCTTGCCTCTCTTTCACATCCAGAAGATCATTTCAGCGGTGCCCATCGCATATTGCAACTGACAATTGATGAACTCAGGTGATGCCATAAGATGGAAGAGATCAAGAACAGATGATTAAATGCTCATTCAATTATTCTTGAAGGCCTGGCCAGCAGTGTCTTTGGCGATCGTCGAGAGCTCATTTACTTCTTGCTGGCACTGGCGGGAAATCCTGTCTTTGCCCTGTTTAAGGGTTTAAATTGAACAGAGGAGGAAGATTCAAGTTGGGAAGAAATCAGTAATGAAACCTGACAAGGCTTTTTATTAATTTGTCACCTTTCGTTCATCATGTCCAGTATGAAAAGGACGACGGAAAAGCAATATAATATGCCCCGGGTGTGTGGCCCTTGGCAGTCCCATCATGTGGTTGGAATTTTTCTTCGGATATTTCTTGGAGAGCAAAATTTTTCTCGTCACGGATGGGGAACTTCATGTAATTTTCCATCCCTTCTGATGTTTAAGAAGACCCGTTGATTCTCGCGTGACCCACTACAATGTTGTGGGCATGTGCACAACAACTTGATCGCACCTCATTTTACGGTTGATTTAAATAATTTTTGAGCCTACTGTTAATCCAACAATGGTGATTGAATCACTTGGTCCAACTTTCTACCGTGTGCACGACAATTTTGCTGTGCGGAGAAGCGTGGCATTGTGGACAAGCCCCTCAGAAATGTATTATCTTTTGATACAGTTAATGATTCTCTTCCGTACAAAACTCAGCTTTTAACATGAGAACTTGCAAGTGCCCACTGCCCTTTGATACACTTCCAAATTGTTGTTATATTCCTGTTATTAGATGAGATCTTGTGGAGTTTGGTAGCTGGGAAGAAGGCTAGATTTTGGCATGGGTAACGTGAAATTCATTGAAGTATATAAGTAGACTTGTGTAAGAAACTGTATCAATAAATATACATAAAAAAAAAAAAAAAAAAAACTCTGTACCAAGGGTCGGTTTATATCTTCAATGGGCCTGACAAAACGTTGCAGCGTGAACATTTTTTTTATGGTCTCTATTGTCTTCAAGTACTATCTATAATTATGTGTTGCATGCTCTATATTTGAGGACAGCTTCTCGATGTTACCCAGCTAGACCATTTTCTGCTGACTTCTTTAGCCCTTCTCTTCTGCACAGAGTTCCTGACAAAAAGCGCGTGATGCTCCCTTTGCTTTTAGCTAGAATCCACTTATCAAAGCAGGCTCTGCTTTTTATGCAGGAAACATGGCGGGTTTGAAATGTGATATTGTCTCCACCGAAAAGGATGAATCAACCACCTTCTGCTTCCATTTCAAACGTAAACGTCCTCCATCCTGTTCGACCATAACCCTCTCTCAAGCCATCTGCTTCACTGCTTAAACCCTTTTCCGCATTCAAACTCCCCCACATTTTTCTCAGATGTCAGCTCCTCCAGTTACATGGCTCTTCATCTATCTCTTGGTCTTGCTTCCTTATCTTCCGGCTACGTTTGCCTCCATCCCTGCCATTCCAATGAACTTCACCTGTCACAACACCTGTGGAGGCATCCCCGTGAAGTACCCATTTGGCACCAGCTTCGGCTGTGGCCACCCGGACTTTGCTAGAAACGTGAGATGCAGCTCCACCGGCAAGCTCGAGTTCACTACCGGAAGTGGGATTTATGATGTAGCCTCGATCGACTACTCCGCCAGGACAATGATCATCACTGACCCTCTGATGTCGACTTGCGAGTCGATGCAGAACTCCGGCAGTTTCAGCCTGGATCGAGCCAGCCCGTTCAGCGTTATGGATAATAACATCTTTGTGCTGCTCGGGTGCTCCACGAACTCTCCCGTGTTCGATCCATACCAGGAGCTGTGCGCCACCGGCTCGAGCTCTCGCGTTTGCCGGGGTCTGTATTCTTGCAAGGGAGTGGCCGGCATTGGACTACAGCAGAACGCGCCAGTGTCCACCTGCTGCGTCTATCAGTCACCGACCGGGTTCGGTTCGAGTTATGCTTTGGACCTTCCGAAGCTCCAGTGCTCGTCTTACAGCGCGATATACGGGTTCGGAGACGACCGTGGAGATCCCTCGAAATGGAGTTTCGGTATTTCCGTGCAGTACAACGATTCTTACTCCATGGATGCGTGCACGGACTGCGAAGCAAGTGGGGGGTTTTGCGGTTTCTCCGGCGTGGGCGAGTCGTTCGCTTGCCTCTGCCATAACGGCGTGAATACCACGAACAACTGTTTCGGCCGAGGTTTGTACCCATATGAAAACCCAATACAGTATAATGGTCCGTGATCCGTGAATCTTGCTCTTATGTGACACGTTTGGAAAATTCATCATGAAAGGTGGCACAAGTGAGAGCTTTGTGCCATTTGCCTTGAAATTACCAATTGCTGTCATTTCTGTTTGTCCTTTCCTCTGATGGAGTAGAATGTTTCAATCTTGGCGCTGTTTGGCTTAATACTGATTATGCATTTAATGTGAATAGGATCTGCCTGGAGTGGGACATGGGGACTGAAGAGTCAAGCCAGGATCATCATATCAGGTACTGAAAGTAGCCTCACCTTTCTTCTTTTTCCCCCTCGGCTCTCTACTTTTCCACCGATAAACTTTTCCCCCTCCTTTTTCTGCCCCTTTCCTCCTACTACAAAGTTCTGCTTGTTTGCAAGATAAATTGTTTAAAATTAACTTTGCGGAATGATTAAGCTTTCAACCGAAGTGCTTTAATTGTTCTAACTTATAGACGTAGAGTCAGGTCTGTTTGTGATTGAAACGGTCACCACAGTTCAGCAATGCGGAAGGATGCTTCAAATTGTAAAATTAAAGTTCTTTCCAAAATTGCTTCACAATTTAATACAACAAAAAAGTGAACACTCCCAGTTACGTTTCCTTGGGCGACAATGCCACTGCATAATGTGGTGACAGAGATATTCTTGGCTAATATCTAATAGACAAGAAATCATATATAACAATTTGAGCAGGGCCTATGCTAGACTCCTAAGTTGTGTATACTATGTCTGAAGTAGAGACTTCAATCCATCAAATTATCATTATTACATTTTTATGCTGATGCTGCGGATTACTCCAGTCCTGCTTAATGAAGGAAAGATATGTATAGCTGATGTTATAATGCTGCTGCATTATCTCCTCTCATGTGTCCCGTCACCAGGGCTTCCCATAATTTAATGCTTTTGTGATAATAGGATTGATGCTGTGGTGGCTTCTGCTCTCCATTTCACTGCCTCTGATCTGAATGTTCAATGCGCATGGAGGGGACTTGGTGATTTGCTGAATGCCTTATTTAACTTTTCCTGGAGATGACAAGGTTTTGCAGTTGACAAGATCAGGCAAATTTTTCTGGTTACTAGATCCTATGGCTTCAGAATGTGCTGTGAGATTCTCTGTTCAGGAACTGATGTGAATTCCTGATTCGCATAACCTCTAGAGTTTTCAGCGTGAAAAGTATGTCAAGGTTTGCCAGTTTTCATGTCACGTAACATCATGAATCACATCTTTGTGTTGGTGGGCTTGCGATTAAATTTAAGAAAATAGACTAACAGCAGAAGCGGATGATGTGAATGGAAGTTGGGACTGTCTTCGTGGTCATCTCATCTGCTTGTCCGGGAGATTTACGTTCATGTATCCATATCAAAAAACTTTAATTTCCGACAGATCATATCTACATGTCAAGGAAGATAAGCAATCCTGTCAACTGCTTTCAAGACCATTCAATGAGATCAGCGGCCCTTCCAGAATCCATATATCCGTGAAAGCCGAAAGGGTTGATTAAATTTCAATTGATGACAAAAGGGTTGTGTCTCTCTTAATTAAAGAGAAGACGTCCTCTGACATATGTAACAATGGCAATGGTATCATACATCGCTTAAGGCACGGGCAAATTTATCCAACTAAACCAACAAAAAATGGGGAATTGAACAAACTCGTCAACTAGCCACGCAAATGTATATTTTCTTCTTGATAGTATGCTATGCGTGCCCAAGTTCACCTGTACGTACAATCAGTAATTAACAGAAAATTTCTGCATTGGTTGTTTAATAGCTACCTTGATTGTACACTTCTAATTTGTTGAATAACTGCTGTATCTCATCAATTTGTACCCCGATAAATTTGTCTAATTTTTTGTCATATCAAATGGCATTTTAGAGCATTGAGTTCTCTACTGAAATGGTAACCTTGTTCATGCTCTTCCTGCAATGATTCATCCTAATCGAACTTGCGGTTTCCACGATATGTAAGAACTTTGACTCTTCCACTACAACACCTTCCGGATTTGACATGAAGCCAAAAAGAAAATTACAAGAAATCCCTTGCATGGATGCTACCAGACAACGTAGAGAAGAGAACTTAAATCTCCACGAGAAATATCATCGGTTACCTTTTCTGAACCATGTAGTTTCATTCTTGTCTGGTTGCTGCTGGACCGAACGGTTCTAGTGGCCTGGAATGTCCTGCCATCTTGTATGTCATTACATGAATTCTCATGGATTCATTTCCCAAATGCCTTCACCCGGATTGAAAAGAAAATTAGAACTCTACGTTCTCATAACGAATTCTCAGTCACTTGCTTTAATGGGGTTTCCTTCCCGTTCCTGACTCCAAAATTTCACCCTCCTACCAACGGCAGCATCTTCTTAGCTGTATCGCCTTCGATTCCAATCTTTGGACAACCCATCGGTTTCGACTTGAATCCTTCATTTTCTTGATTTTAAATGAGGTAAATTGGTTATCTTCAATTTTTCCCACCCATTTGTGTGATTGAATTACCCTATATGCGAGTGAGCGAGCAAGCAACGCTCAAGCTAGTTTTCTTCAGTAAAGAAGTTGGGCATGTGAAAGTGGAAAAGAAAAGTTGAAGACGCGCATTATTGTGTTCTAAATCTTCTCTTTGGCTGAGTTTTGATTTGAGTTTATGTACCTGAACAGAGAGTATGGATTTATGGGTTGTGGCAGCAGCTGCTGGCGCTGGTTATGCTGCAAAGCACTGGCGCAACATTTCATCTCGAGGCAGGGAAGAGTCCTCGTCTGAGCCATTTTGTAATGACTTTAAGTTCAGACAAGCCAAATTGAAGAGCTTTCTACGGCAAATCAGGGAGTCTCCTTTGCACAGATTGGCTCTTGCACAAGTAGGTGACCATGATGCTTTCGGGGGCAAGTTTTGGGAATTCGACCATTTTAATGGTGATCATGAAGAGAGAAAGGGCCTGCAAATTTGGGTACCCATCTTAATCACGATGGACTTTCGCTGGTTACTTACCAGCCAAGCTTACATGAATATGAGAGCCCTCATGAATTCGGAGCGGTTATCCAAAGACACAGAGAGTCTGGTGATGAGTCTTTTCAGGGTTCAAGAGCCAATAAAAGCAGTAGGTTCAATGGGAGCAAGCAAATTAGGATTGCTGTGTCTGATGAAATAGCACTCAAGCCTGTCGATTCATTTGGGGATTTCACGGATATCGATCCTCAGTTTTATAGTGAATACATTAGAACCAAGAAGAGTGAGCATGACGCGCTCATATCGCCCTCTAAATCTGCAATGAAGCCTCTGCAGGTTACTGATGGGAGCCAAATAATCATAAGCAGGACCAGCAGCGGCTTCTATGTGGAGAGCGAAAATGGGAGAAAGATGCATCGAGAAGAAGGCGAACTGGATCAGGAAGAGACAATTTTAAGACGTTTGGAGCTTCCCGAGATTGAATCCCAAAAGTTGTCAAGAAGACAGAAACCAAGTACTGGCAAAAGGAGTTCCACAAGGTCAAGCATTTCTAGCGTAAGCGCATTTGCTGGTTCATTGCAATCACAAGGTCTGTTCTTTCTCTCCATCTCTAATCATCTACACAAACATTATGAAGAATCTTTGGGCTGTCTTTTCACTTTCTTATGACTTATTTAAAAGCTAGGATATTTGCTGTGATAGAATGATAGAAGTTCCATCAATCTGAGTATTAAATCGAAACCTTCTTTGTTTCACCTTGTACGGACTTGAATCTCTCTCTTTTCTATAATTTTTTGCTTAAAATTAAGAAAATGAATCAAACATGTCAAAGTGATTCTATTATAACCTTTAACAACGTTGGCTACACAAAAGAGAGTCGATATTAGCCAACTCGTTAATCTAGATAGAAGAATAGAATCCAAATGCTACACGATGGCTAAAAGTGAGAAGTCTTGTGACTGTTGGTGTGCAGAAATAGAACAGTGACAAGTAAATGGGAGGAGCAACGTTAAAGGTGAAACATACTATAATGATGAACGGGCTAGTGTGTGCGTCTCCCATTTTTCGAAACATTTATTTGTATCTTCACTAGTTCTTATTTGATATAGTTTTTATCATCGCGGTGTGTGCCCTCCTCAGGGTTGTCCAATCAAATGGTGCTTTTCTCTCTCGGTTTAACAATCGGCGTGACGACCAGTGTAGTGGCAAATAAGAGGGAAGTGGACCTGTTAGATGAGAGGTTGAGGCAAGAACAAAACCTAGTTCAGGATCTCCACGAGGAGCTTGAAATGAAGGACCTGTTAACTGTGAAGGAGATTGACACCGATGATCCAAGGATCCCTGGATCCGGCGCTCACCCGTTGCTCAATAGGACGACAACCGCATCTTCCCCTGTCTGTGAAATGGATAATTCCTCGAAGAGTCATGTGAAAGAGCCGAATGATGGTGCAGCGGAGAAGTCTGATGCAATGAGAGAAATTGAGGCAGAGCTTGAAGCTGAACTGGAGAGGTTGCAGCTGGACATGAAGCTGACTAGCGTGAAGAACACATCAGATTTCGTTGAGGTAAGCCTGAATCTACAGTTGAGCTGCATGACATTTGGCCTTCGTCTTGACTACCCTTTATAGAGTACCCCGGTTACCTACGTTAAGTCATAATCGGTCGTGGCCGTAAAATTTGGAACTCGTATCAACACATGCATATGAAAACAAACCTCACTGCCGTTGTGTGGACTTTAAATACTTCAGCATTGTACAACAACAATTTGAGTTGAATGTGTATTTGGTTCAACTTTACAAATAAGTTTTGAGTTGAATGTGTATTTGGTTCAACTTTACAAATAAGTTTTGAGTATAATGCAAATGCTGAAAGAAGGAAATCCAAATTGTGTTTAGTAAAACTTTTTTACAAATGAACTTTGAGTTGAATATGTGTTTGGCTAAAAAAACTTTCATAATGAGCTTTAAGCATATTTTATTATTATCATTAAAAAAAAATTGAACCAAACCCTCACCGGTCCAATGAAGGGCTATGGCAACCGGCCCCAGATCTAGCTTATGCGACCTAATCAAGCGCCGTCAGAGGTCACACGACCTTAGGCAAACCTCCATCGATAGCTATCACCGATTGTAGCCCTTCGCTAGACCAGCGAAGGGTTGTCTTCTTTTTTTAATAAAAAAAATTAGTCAAGGAAAAGATTAGAAATATGAAGAATTGGTAAGAATAGTTTTGAAAGGAAAAAATGAAAGCCCAAAGCTAATCGTTACTAGCATTGGGCTTTCAACATTCCTAATACTTGGCTTTCAATTGAAAGTTCCTTCTAAATTGTTACCAAACAATTTAGCATTTCCCCAAGAGGCTTTGGAGACCAAAAGCCCCTTGGTAATGCTAAACTAAACACACCCTTAGACTAATTCTTGTGCTTCATTTTTTGGGTGATTGCCAGTATTAATAGAATCAGGGGTCTGATTACATTTAAATGAGCATATGAAAAAATGGCCGGCTTGCATGTGTCCGCCACTTTGAATGGGATCCTAGTTCCTGCACGAACTCAATTTCATCCAGTAATTTCAATCTGCGACATTTGACGTACATGAATTACATTTTACTGGGGATAATTTGTTCATATGAATCTGTGCTCGCCCAGGGAGAACTAGGACCAGGAGGAGTCGATTTCCAGCTAGAAGGTACGTTAAAATCCGATCACGATGTCAGTGGGAATTCAGACGGTCAAACTTGTTCACCGAATTATGCAGTACCACCTCAACAGCTGAGTTTGCGTCTTCATGAATTAATCGAGTCGAGGCTTGAGGAACGCATTGCTGAACTTGAGGCAGCCCTCGAAGCTAGCCGGGAGAAGTTGCAATTCCTACTACTCGAGAATGAAAACTGTCAAAGAGATTCAATTGGTGCTATCGCATCAACATCATCTGACCAAGGGAACCCGACCCTAGCCAATGAAACTTGCGAGACAGACCTGGCTGGAGAATTGTCGGGAGAACCTTTGGATGCATATAAGGAGGCTCGAGAAGAGATTACTGGGATAAGTGAATTAGATGGAGCAGATCAAACACATAGTAGATACAGCATTGAGCATACAGAGATGGAATCGCATTCTCTTTAGGAAGACCAAATCAATCAGGGTGATAATTTAAGCGCAGGTAAGGATGACGAAGGGAGATATTCAGATAGTCTTCTTCATGAAAATGACAAAACCCGTATGGAATGGACACCAAAGGAGCTGGGGGATCAAGTTAGATGAGTGCAGAGACATGTGGGAGACGGTTCCTTAACCAAGCTTCCTGTACTTGCAAGGTAGGGCATGGAGGATATACCACAACTTCACTTTCTTGATAGTGTAAATACCCAAAATGAAACGAAGACAAATGTCCTCACATAATGCTCAACGGTAGACTAGGGTAGTGACGATATATGTAAGGAAAGTCGAATGTCAACAGCATATATGGAACAAAGGACCTATTTTATCGAGAAATTGATATCACTCAACAACAGTCAACTTGTGATAGATTTCTTCTTCCCACAATTATAGACAATCGATGAGGCATCCGTGAATTAGGACAGTCATCTTTTCATTATAGCCTGTTTCATCATTCAATAATAAGGTTTTACCTCGGGATACACAGCTCAAAATAGTAATCAGAATATATTCACATTGCAATAAGCTTCGCTGGAAACTTTACAAGGGGAAAACTTTCTTATACCTAAAATAAAACAAGAAGGAGAAGTATAAGCCAGCACAAAATGAACCAGTTATGAGGAGAACCCAATTGAAAGCAGATGGATAATCAAAAATTGTAGCTGCAAAGTTCATCCCAAAGATTCCCGTCACAACAGCAAAAATCGTAGCAACAAATGTGGCCGCTGTTAGCAGCAACTCAAATTGTATTAAATGATTCTGAACGTTGCCCTGGTCCCAAGTAAAATGAAAGAGAAAAAGCTCATGAAGCGTTAGTTGTCAACCAAATGAGATGAAGACAATAAATGCAGACATTAGTACAAATTCAATTCTGCTCACCAATTTGATATTGATCATATCTTCAGTGTCATCAATATACTCCTTGAGCTGCATTGCCAAATAAAAGAGCAAACAGTCTCAGCAATACGAGTCAAGAAAGTAAGATGTTCTTCGTTGATCATCTCTAGGAAGCATGCTGACTCAAGAAAGTACGACTATCAACAAATAAGATTGAAGACATTTTTAGGCCTAAGAGCACCCCAATTTCCAGTAGATTTCTGCAAATCAATCACATGATAGTCATTCTTTGGTAAATTTAATCACTTTGCCTGGAAAATCATAGAAATGATGAAATATAATTGTAAAGGACATGGAACTAAGGGAGGAGGCTAAAGTTGTAATTCATTTGAACACATACCGATAATATTTTGCTGAGAGTGTTGTCAATGACAACAAAGTATGCTTCAAGCAACATCTCCAGCTGATCAATGTTTTCACTATTACTAGATGAACTCATAAAGCTTCCATGCTTGCTTGGGCTTATGATGCTGCTAAAAGCCCTCTGTAGTTTGTGTGCCCCACTGAGTGACGCTACAGGTGAAACAGGTGCTGATTTGGAACCCAGCCTAGCCACACCTGAATCATCAGTTTGGACGTACTGATCGCTTACAGAATATGCCTCAGATCCTTGTTTCTTCTCAGTGAGGTACATCTCGGCCATGTCACCATCATCATCCATGAGATGTTCAATCTCATCTCGGACCTGGAATTGCAAAAATCTTTGTGAAGAGGAGTAACACAACCATAATCATCTGAAGGTGATTAGAATTATCAAATTACCTTCTGAACTCGCTGTGTCAAAGCAAGTAGGTGACCCTTGAATCTACGGACCTGTTCTAGGTTAAGAGTACTTACAGATGATATCAACTCCTCCAAAACTGGATAAATTTCCATCTCCAAGTCCTTCACCTGTCAAATATAGAAGCTTCTCATATCATATGTTACAATGATAGGATGATTTCAAATAAAGAATGGCAGCTGCATCAATCAATCAAAGTCACTTCAGTTCGAGTGCTCCTTCGTCATGTTAAATTAACAATATCAGGTCAGATAATTGGACAAAAATCTCAATGATCACTGTTCTTCTTAGGTCCAATTTATTATGGGGTTGTAAGTCTACCATTATAAACAATTATCCAAGAAAGGTCCACATATACATACTTCTAACCACAATTAACAGGCTTGACACATTAAAGAGAAAAACGAGACTCTCTGATCCATCTCATATCATCAATCACTGCAGAAGTTACTGCATACCTGAGCATCAAGTGACATGCATGTGAGTTCCAAAGCTAGCTCCAGTGCCCTAAATTCGAAAGGTAGGTCATCTGAATTAAGTAGGCAAACGTAAGCAATTTCAAGTGGCATTATCTTTCAAAGAGAAAATATTAATTGATTTAAGCAATAATTTTCCTGGGGAAATTTATAACATGGCTAGTGTAAAGTCCACATAAAAACAGGGCAGAACATTGAAAACACTTTTTTCCTCAAGAAGGCTTGGACTTTTAAAGCCACTACAAGGACCATAAGATCCTCATTTAGTATCACAATTTCCATTAGTCAGCTTGGAGAATATGAAGTACAAGCTGAGATCCATTTTGATCCAGGAGACACTTTACCAGCTTGATCTTTGTTGGTCTGCAGACTCCTGCGCAATTCCGACTCATACCGAAGAACACATCCATCCAATGAATTCATCAGGAAAACCTCGTCGGCTGTGATTATACACCTTATCTGCTCAAGACTGACCACAATGGCTTTCTCTCTTCCTAAAATGGTAGAAGGATAAATGAACAAAGGATCTAAAAGCCGTAGATCTCTCGCTGGCAGGGAGCAATGTCTCATTATGGTAGCTTTGTCTAGCTCCAAAACTTTCGAGTTTCCTTCCTGATCAATCTTTATCCAAGAGCGACTTCCATGACCTCTCTTCTTCGCATTAGATACATTAGAAGCACGGCTTCCATACCCATCCATGCTAAATCGTGCACCATATCGAGTAGAAGCAGACTCAGCAGTAATGGGTGTGAAGATTGGCCCTTGCCCACCTTCCATGGGATAATAATCCTTCTCTCGGCAGAGGTAACAACGAAATTATGTGGATGGAATCTATCAGCATGCCAAGAAAGTACTGCTACCCCAGTGATTCTGTGAACACAGCAAGCTCTCATTCCCAGCTAGAGCAGGAAGGAACTCATATAACCATATCAATCTTCTTCCTCCAGCTGCCACATCCACTTAATGCCCACCTGAATATAAACAACAACAACAGTGAGGACATATGAGCAATGATCAGCCGACTGGGCGAATCCAAAATCTCCACTCTCTTGATCTTACTATGCTCACAATGAGTAAAAGTAAAGCTAGCGTTTTCCGATACAAAAGGCGATTTTTCACAATCCTATTGACCCCCAATTTACTTCCATGTGGTCGAGGCGATTTTCCTTGGATTCGAGTAAGGGAGAAACTCCACACCCCCCCCCCCCAAAAAAAAAAAAAAAAAAAAAAAAAGCCTCTTGTTGGACAAAAGAAAGAAACTTTCAAAAGCTTAGCTCACGGAACACGGAACTCAATCAAATGACGCCAAGACGAACCCGAGCTGCGAACGCCACGAAACCCTAGAACTTCTAATGCCGCAAAATCAAACCGACGACAAACCACGTCAAAATTCGAAGAATCGACGCTTCGACCGGGAGGGTCTCTCACAATCGCAATGGACAGCGACGGAGCGCCGGCAAATGATCGGTTCCACCAATTTGCGCGACTCCAAACGCGAAAAATCATCGGATCGCAATGGGAAGAAATAACCGAGGCCAGCCGCGGGACACCATTAACCCGAGAACGAGGACAGAAGAAGCAAATGAAGACGAAGCAAGAGCAAGAAGAGCAAGAGCAAAGAGCGCGATGAGCTCGAGCAATGGCGACCGTACCTCTGGTCTCGTGAAGATCGCGCGACACGACACCAATCGTGTCCGACACAGAGAGAGAGAGAGAGAGAGAGACGATGTCGCGGGAGCAGAGAGAATCACCGCCAGGGAAGCGTCGCGGAGGTGGTGGTCCAGCCAAAGACGGTCGTGGATAGAGACACCGCACTACGTCGTTTCTCCGGAGTCTTGTGCTTTCGCGATCGAGTCCTTAAAAATACTTTTTACCTTAAACTATTACATTATCTTTTGTCATCCTAGTTGGTGCCATCCTTTCGTGAATATACGTAATCAAATTCCACCTCCCACGGTCAAAACTCCACGTGTGCCACCGCTCATAATTGGGCTTGTCTCACATGCTTGGCAACAACGTTGCCAACAAGTCCTAAGATCGCTTTTTAGTGTGATTGATACAACTTTCTAATATAATATTTTGTGGCAATTGAAAGGGTTTAAAATGTAATTATAACTTTTTCTATGAAAGGTACATTGGAAGGAAAGAAAAAGGTCAAGGGAAAAAAAAATATTGAAACCAGGTGGAAATAGCGATTATAATATGTTAGTCACATAGTCTCGACGTGAATGGAAGGATCATCGTTGGACTATGGCAACAGTGATGTCACCCCTTGAGCAATGTAAAATGATATGACTTTCGATTTTTTTATCATATTTCTTATTCTTATTTTTTGTTCACTCTAGTGATTTTATAAAAAAAATTGAGAGAAAGGTTGAGATCACCTTATGAGTTTTAGAGATTCAAGTACTATCATAGTCTCTAATTTAAGAAACCTTCTAAAATAAGAAAATTCGTAAAATATAATTTTAACAATCTCAAACCACTCATAATGAGATTATAGTAATGCTATTTAGACTCTTGGTTTCACTCAAAAGATTTTCTCATTCGTTAAGCGAAAGTTTTGATCAATAAGCAAAGGTAGTCCGAAAAGATCATAGGGGAGTAACGATCATTCCCGTTTTTGTGGAGGTATTTAGGAGATATGGAGCAAAGCTAGCTTAGTTGGGGCTGGGCCGGAGAAGCGGTCACCATCAAAGACGGATTCTTGCTCCGGCGAAAAAGGGTCAACGTGCCCGGATTCCGATGGGGCGTGGAACAGCCTCTTCTCAGTGGAGTATCATGACTTCCTCGTCCTCCGGAAGCGTAAGGCCCTGGCAGGGGCGTCCATGAGGCACCACCAACCTTGCAGAAGATGAGGTACCCGTGTCATGTCGGACTCGGAGCATGGGGAGAAGAGGCGATTCGCCGGAAGGCAGAGGTCGCGTGGATCGGGGCGTGCCCAAGGCAAAGTGAACTCCGTCTTCATGGCCGAGGAGGCGGGCTTGAGCTCGTGGGAGAGGCTGGAGCAGACTCCTCGTGTTTGGTTTATAAAATGGAAAGATTTGTACAAATTAGATCTTTCGTCACCACTTTGATGAAAAATTGGTCCTGATTACTCTTCGGGACGGAGTGGAAGAATCCCCGGCCCACCAAACGAAATCGATGGTTTCCTGGTTCCTCTCTTTGAAACAAAACAAAGTGCGAAGGCGTGCGAAGATTTCCTCGACCGGATGGAGATTGACCCTAAATCGTGCATGAGACTTTCATTTGGCACGGCTCCTAAGTGATCAAAGAAAGAACTCGATCGATCCTTTTTTTTTCTATCGTGAAGGTGGAAAACTGAACCTAGAAATCTTGTTCTTTATCATCAATCGACGGATACAACACATAAAGTAAAGAATTAGCCAAATTTGCACGACGCAAAGGCAATCAAGAAAAGCCAGCCGTGGGCAAAGCCAACCCGTCAGGGCTCCCTGGAGACAGCACGACGTTCTGGTTCCACTGGCTGAACTGGCCGCCGGCGGCACCCTGCCGCCGCAACGGCTTTTTGCCTGCTTATAGCAAGTATGGTAACCAAACGAAGCTTCTTGCTCAGTTCGATTCGGAGCTAATTTTCTATTTGAATCCTCTATTTCTTCAAACTACTTTTGCCACTAACCATAGACAATAGAGCCAAAAATAGCCCTTGTTAGTTCAGTTTGGTTTCAATTTTTCTCAAACCATACTCTTAAGTTCGGGTTTGATTTTAAGTGCGAACCGAACCGCGATCATCTCGCGACCATTCACCACAGCGGACCGCATCAATTCTTCGAACTCAAAATCCTGCAACAAGCCAGAGATCCCTAAAAAAATCCACTGATGATTCTAGGCAAATGATACTGTTAATCTCATTGAATAACCTTCGTACGGCACTCATCAGTCTTTTAGACTAGCCAAAAGGCTAACTTGAAACTATTTTTCTCTCTTGAGATCTAAAAACCATCCTATGTTCGGTCCACCATTCCGTCCAATCTCATCAACAGAATAATTTCGAATTGCTAAATTCTGATTAACGAGTTGATTTACCAAATGATTCTGGGCCGCAAGATCCGAATGCTGAGATCAATTTCTTCTATGGTGAATGTACAGATTTGATCATACATCGTTTAATATTTGACCTTCGAATTAAACCCTCATCTTCGTTCGGATTCTGTTCATATCATTCTGCACCCTCTCCTTCCTCCCAAACGAAACCAATTTGAATTGGTGTTATGAAGCAACAGATGTGCAAAGAGAGTTTACTGCGGAAAAGGACCTGGGTTCGGGTTTATGACGATCTGCCTGAGAGGGTGAGCAACCTCGCCTCCACCGGCGTGCCTCACAAACTCTGCTGGAGAGTGGAAGCTCCCGTGGCACACACACATTATTCGGACCTCCTCCCCTTTCCCATACTTGTAGAGGATCCCATCGACTCTCCGCCCGTTCGGACCCTCACCCTTCGTGAAGACACAAGGCATATCCTCCATCGTGCTGGTGCCAATTTCCTTGCCCCTGATATCGGAAGAATTGGATCTCTGGGTGCTTGTCATCTGTTCTACTGAGATCCCCCCGGATGAACTTACAGTGTCCTGACTAACCCGCTGCTGCAGTGTCTGACCGCCAAGGGAGCTTCTCGCATCGCTGTAGCTGCCTGATCCTGATATAGAAGATATAGATGATGAGCTTAGCCAGTAATTAGTTCTGCATTGTTCTTGTTATTTATATGTTTTGCCCTCGACATATGTTAGTTTCATAGCAAAGGCAAAATAAAGAAAAAAGCTTCTGTCTAGTTGTACAGGTTCTATTTGCCAGCATCATGGAGCTACTTTTGACTTCATGCTTTAAAGGATATAAGAAATTAATGGGATCATCATATCCATCAAAAGATTAAAAAAAAACAACATAAACGAGTACTGGAAAATTTACAACAAGACAAAAGTCAAACATAGAAATCGCTCGAGAGGACATCATGTAACACGCAGTATGCAAAAAGAACCGAGCTATCGGCAGATGGGGCAGAAAATATATACACATTTCCCAGGGCAAGAAGCTTCAGAATATCCAAATCCAACAGATCACTGTGCACGCTGAGGTGACTAGTATTATCTAAAAGATTCATTATTGAAGTTCCATACTTACTTTAGTAGCAACATCTCCTGCAGAATCTGTTTTTGTCTTTGTTTTGTCCTCAATAAGTTAGGAATTTTCACAGATACAGAAACATGGCAATAGACCATTCCTACTACAGGCTCCCTGATTCTAATCAGCACCACCTCATTGGCTCTTTCAAACCCCAATTGCACTTGGTTACTATTCTCTTTCTATTGTCCTTAAATGTACAATCCGCTGGAAATCCTGTCTAAAGCACATTAACTGCTATTCACGACTGAAAGCTAGAAAACAACACTCTGTATGAAATTAGAAGCATTAAATTACCATCAGGAGGATCTTTCTTTGCTGTTTCAACTATAATCTCTTGGACTTGCTCCGACATCCTTCCTTGAAAGTCTGATGAATTGCTTTCCATATATTTTATGTACTCTAAGAGCCTTCCATAGTCTCCAATAGCGGTTTCAAGCTACAAGTCACAGACTTTGCAAGACTAACTTGATCTCTTGCTAGACCCCCTGGGTTTCATTAGGCGCATCTTCCCCATGCCATCCAAAGCGTAAACAGTTCCAATTTGAGCCAATCGCTCAGACTTCGGTTTACACCATACCAAGTCCACAAGGTGAGCAGAGTCCTTCATGAGCCTAACCTTCCTTGTCGAAAAAATAACGGTGTTTTTTCAGCTACGAGCACATGAACATTCCAGGATGCAATCATTTGGTTTTAGGCAAACTGCTAAATCAGTGGAAACCAATGGTTGGTACAGCCAAGTGTGGTTAGTATCTTTCTCTCAAGGATAAGAAAATTATATAGATGGTACACACAAACTGCTAAATCAGTGGACACCGACGATTGGTACAGCCAAGTGTGCTTAGTCAGGCTTGCTCTTTCCTCTCTCTCCCTCCGGACATATATCCAAAGTGCTCCGTGGATCAAGATGATGGAGGCTCCCTCCCTCCCTCCCACCCTCCTACTCGCATTCTTTTAAAGGTGATGAATAACTAATATTTGACCGGAACCAAAGCGGAGGTATGAATCACAAGAAAGTGAACCAATGTAACTACTAAAATTATCTTTCCTTCCACAGCACTCGATAACCAAAAATGTCCAAGAGGGATTCTAGGAAACTAGATCCGAAGTCCTCTCTGAAATCTTTTCTTCGAGCAATGCCAATGTCATACCAAGAAATTTTAGCAGCCCTATCTAGCTCAACTCCTGCTCTCTATGCTGAAAATAATAACAGCCATTCGCTCTTCAGTCTTCCAAAATAACCATCATGATTAAATATTTTTTAATTTAGGAGTAGGCCATGTTTGCTTCTTGTCTTCAAATAGTTTTCGCTTCAAGAATAAGAATACTCTGAGTAAGACTAGTGCTATATTAATCTCTGGAGGAGCCACACCTAAAATGTCCAAATTCCAAGTTTAGAACCATGTCGTGCTTAGAGCAAAATATTACTTGACTGAAATGAAATTTGTAGATCAGAATTTCCGGTGATTGCCTATACCCTCTCATACAAAAATCTTTACCAGCACGTCTTGGAGCTCCACCCCAGTTTTTTACTCTCAGTTCCAATGGGTTACATTTTCCTATTTGGACACTTGGTTCTTCGCTTTGACAGTCATCTTTCCATCCTAAATGAGTCTCAGCTGGAGCTAACTCCACAGGCAAATCAGCACAGGACTAGAAAATGAATTAGTCACTATTATAAAAATGTGAGCCTGAAAAGTTCCTACTGTTAGGTGAAAAATATCTAGAAAGAAGACTTTCTGATTCACTTCAACAAGCAATGAACTCACATCCTCAGGCTGTTTGGTGGCCAACAGATTATAGCAACAGTCCTAGGAATTCCCATGGTCTTTGTCAAGACTCGTATACCTTAAGTTCAGGCTTTCAAATCAGCCTTTATTGTGTTGTGCCATATTTGACAAAAATCATCGATAGTCTTATCAATGAAAACTCCTATAGATTCCCAAATCACGGCACCCGATCAACCCACACCATTCAACCACAGAATAACAACCTTTTTTTTCTTCTTTCTTCCGAATTGATGAAATGTGACACTCAATAATTGATTCGGGTGGACAAAAACGTCAAGCCACAGCTCGCTTGAAACCCCACCTAAGGATGATATCGAACACAAAAACGGCCCAAGAACATAGTTAATTTCATTTCCCGTGCACGTTCTTCCATTGATGCCTATGGAAATATGGTCCTCTAGGAACAGAATCGTCCAAGCCAAAGTCAATCCGACTCTCAGTAATAGACCTAAAACAACCAAAACAAAAAGGCCCCCCAGCAAAAAGGATCAGACACAAAAATGGAACTTTCTTTGGCCACGCTTGCCTACCAAAACAAGAAACATCCACAGACAAATCCAGAGAAAAAGAAAATAACTACAGACACCGACAAGTTCGAATTCCACAAATTCCGCACTAAGTAGATAAAACCAAATCCTTAAGTGTCTACTAAAACGGCGACAAGCACACGCAAACGGCGAGGACATTACCTTGTTTAGCAGCCAGAGTACCCACTTGGGTCTCGATCTCGAGCCTGTCATCCTTCACGCTCCGCTGCTTCTCCGACCGCCTCCGCTTCGCCTCCATCCGCCGCAGCGTCTGCAGCTCCTTCCTCTTCCTCCATTGCTCCTCCGTCTCCGTCGGCAGAGAGCTGCTCCTCACCAGAGCCGTATAAGATGGCGCGGGCGGCGTCGTCGTCGTCGTCGCCGCCGAATCGTCCTCCCTGAAAAGTGGGAACGACCCGGCAATGGAGGACGATCGGGTCAGTCTCTTGGAGCTCTTGTCGACCCCGAACCGGCCTCCCAGCGAGAGCCCCAGGCTGAGCTCGAGCTCCTCTGTTTCTTGGTTCGGCGTCTTGTACTCCGACGCCGGGTGCGACTGTGACGCGGCGCCACTACTAGACGAGCTCGACGACGTGAATCTCTGGAGCAGATCTCTCGGGAACCTCTCGAGACGCAGAGAGACGTTCTCCATTGGACTGGTCCTCCCAACTTCCTTCCTGCCGTCCATGCCCCTGCTCTCGCCACGTCACGCAAACATACGCCCGCCCCCGCTCTGCCTACGGCCTGGGCTATGAACTCCGCCGCGATACTGGTCTTTCGAGGCAAGCAGCCGTTCCATTTGCAGGAGCAACTCGACTCTCTCGCCGAAGACCCGCTGTAAAAGCTGGGTGACGAATCATAAAAATTTAAGAAACCAGATGATATCTAGACCGAAATGGAAAATTCTTCCGAGATTTTCTTCCCCGTTAAGTTTTCCGGGGAAAAAAAATAATGGGCAGAGATTATCGTCCCGTTTCACTGACCATTACCGCAGAGACAGAGACAGAGAGAAGGGTAAAACCCGAAGCGAAGGAGGAGGAGGAGGAGGAGGGGGAGAGGAAGAAGAAGAAAAATCTGAATAAAAATAGAAGACCAGAGAAGCAGGAGGAAGGCGGAACAGAGGAACTGAAAGCGCAAGGGGGCAATGGGATGGGGTACGTGCTAGAGAGAGAGAGAGAGAGAGAGAGAGAGAGGGCGGTGTGACCAAAATGCCCTTGGTGTTTGGACAAGAAAGTACCCAGAAAGGACAAGTGTCGATCCTGAAGTAGTTACTGGGCGACACGTGGTCTGACCGAGCACGGTGTGCAGTGGCTATGCCCCCCCACGCCCCCGCTTTTCTTTTTTAATTTCTCTTTCTTCTCGGGACAGAGGTGTTTTCCCGAGAGAGGAAAAAAAAAAAAGTTATTTTTCGTCAGATGAATAATAAAAGTAATTGTCTCGTCACGACAATTTGCGGACGAAATCGGACGGAATAAAGAATTCCTATCTCGTAAATTCTCAGATCAGAACAAACTAAGCCTTACACATACCCTAAACTTTCCTTTTTCCAAATTAGAAAAAAAAAAAAAGAGGGGGGAAATTAGCTTAGGAAAAGCGGGTGCGTCGTTCCTGGTCGGGGGGAGTCTATCTAAGGTCTACCCCCACGCCCCCAGGGGGTAGGGAAGCAAGTTGTGGGTGGAGGGACACGTGTCGAGAAGTGGAACAGGGCGGGCTGACTGGAACACGTGTTCCCCTTCCTCCCCCTAGACATAATTGAGGGGGTGGAAACCCACGTGTCCTAAACCCTTTGGCTTTTCGAAGATGCGGCGTTGGATTTTGTGCCCCGCGAATTTCTCTATATTTCTCTGAGGGAAAAAAAAAAAAAAAAAAACAATCTCTCTCTCTCTCTCTCTCTCTTTTTTGGTTTTTGGCCTTCTCCTTAGCTGTCTCTGATCGTTACCCTTTCGGGAAGTATTTTAAAGAGCAACCTTTTCGTATTTATGTTTCCACATGACCCCCCGGCGCCATGTGAACATTTTTTCCGGGTCGAGATCGAAGATCGGACATTACTGTATTGGCCGGGGGCGCCATGTCGTGAATTTTAAAAATGATCGGCCAACCCAATCCGATTTCAATTGGTATGACTAACTCTCAAAATTCGAAATTGGAAATTGGACTAGTTGATCCTAGAATTAAGAACTAGACCATGCTCCAGTCTAATTCAATAAATCAATCGTTTTTTTCCCACTACTTAGAATCAGACCGATATAGTATTTAATTCACATTTTACTAATTTTTCTTTAAAGAAATAATAAAATGAAAAAGTATATTTAGTCGATCCGATCCGATCCGGTGCCGTTCTCCATTAGAACTAGGAATCGGATCATCTAGACACCAATTCCATTTTTAAAAATCATAAACTAAACCAACTTGACTGATCTAGTCTGATCTAGGTAGTTCTCAGTTTGAATGGCCCATTTTATTCAACCCTAATGAATTTTCACATATAAATGCCTCGACCATAGTTAGGTGAGTCGAACTTCTTCATTCCAAGCTCACCCATTCGTCGTTCAGGTTGCTCAAGCATCGAGCATGCGGTGCATCGATAGGAGTCGAACTTCGTGGTGTATGTATCGAGTAAAGTTCAACTAGTAAAGTGACGAGCATGGTGTCGGAATTAGTTTGACAGTGTAACTTTAGACGCAAGTTCAATCTATGGAACTAACCGCTTCGTGTCTTCCTTTGTGCCTTTAGACCTACCTCCTTATCCTTAATGAATGTTATCTTTTCTTTAAAAGTTAGGTTTTTTGTGGTTCGTTAAAAAAACACATCTTGGAAAATGCACATCACACGATACCATTTGTCTTATTGACTATCGTGCTTAGTGTAAGAAAACAATTTTGGGACTCACTGGTAATCAATCTTTGTTTTGTTTTACTTTAAGATAAGCACGGATTCAATAACTTATCTTAGAAACCAATTTGGTTCTAGTTCCCAGTTCAAAAAAAATATGAAATCGGTATTGTATGGTTTAATTTTCTATTCCTAGGTAAGATTCAAACCGAGAATCAAAAAATCAGGAATCAATAATAGATGAACTGCAGTTATATATTTGAACTTTTTATCAATTATTTTATTTTACATTTTCATCTTTTAGGAATTGTTGATATTGGTAATTAAAATTTGTTGTTGTTGTGTTCACTTTGGCTTTAATTAACTAAAAATGAAAGAAAGAAAGAAAGAAAAAAATGACGCAAAAAAATAAAGAAATCAGTCAATTCCCAAATAAACGCTAGAGCTAATCTTGAGACCGATTGATGGGAGAGATTCTAGAGTACATAGGATATGTTATAGGTTTCAAAAATTAGAAAATTCTGACATAGTAGGTTTCGGATAGAATCCGAACAAACAATAAAATCACTCACTTTTAACTTTCTTGTATGAACTTTTAATTTGAATTAAACTACTTCTAGAGTCATCACCGAAAGTGGTTTCGAATGTTAATTATTTCGTTCAAGGAGCTAATTATGTTTAGTCAAGCATTCAATCACATCCCATTGTTCCAAGGATCAATTAATTTAAGATGAATGTAGCCGACGAAAAATATTTTCACTATCAACAACAATCTATAAATTTCTTCATTAAAGATGAAAATGTTTTATACTTATTTGTTTTTGTAAGTGATTCGAACATATTTTCAGGAAAAAAATTTACAAGTCATTAATTTTTCTGGAAAAAGAAAAGAAAAAGAAACCTAAACCAAAGGAAATTACTAGCTATAGCTATGCTTAGTACTTCTTTTCAATTGAAAAGCCACCTATCGCAGTGAAAAGTCACTAAATGCAATCACAAAATGTTGAAATTTGTTTTTCCGACATTAAAAGTTACAAATAAAATATGCATAAGCTAATAATTTTTGGGGTTTATTAGCTTTTAAAAAGATTTCTAGAAACTCTATACGATTCAACTATTGTTTGGTACATATATCGATAGGTCGCTAACCCTCTTCGTTAAGTAAAATTTCAAGAGGAAGCTCGGCATGGAAAGTTACTCGAGCGAAAAGTCAATGTTAGGCATGCTTTATCGATGTGAAAAGTTACCAACCGTGGAAATTAAAATTACTTTGTCGTAGGAATACTTACTTTTCGTATGAAAAAGAACTTTTAACCCCGTCTTTCAACGTGGGCACTACGTCCAAACTCCGCCGCACTTTGACTGCGACTCTTACTTCGTATCCCGGAGATGCCCCCATCGAATGATTCTCTCGACCATGTGATATGTCTACATGCATTCCTCGGCATCTGTTCGGTCGAATTCTTCCAACGGGAGGACCATGCCCGCCCACCACACGTTCGAATGACCAGGTCATGAGCACTAGAAGTGCACAACCGAGGACAGGCTCGGTGGTCGGGAGGCAGCCTGGTCCTCTGAAGATCCACCGACGAAGCTGAGGCTGTCGCTCTTGGGGGGATCGTCAAGTCGAGTCCAGTCGACTTGTCCGATCCCCTTCCTGCCTGTACCAGATTCAGCTTTGCTGCAGGCAATGGCGCTACCTGAGACCCATAGCGATAGCGGCAATAATCGTTTCTCGTTGCCTCTCTCATGAGCTGTGGGATAGGGTTGGGCTCTTGCCATTCAAGGCGGAGTTCATGGCGATGATGCAGGAGATAATAAGGGAGGGGTAAGGAATCATATGGTGGGAATGTACACAAAGAATGCTACCATGAAGTGAACTGGGATTGGAAAGATCGAGATTAAAGAAAGCAGATAACTTGCGCGTTCCATGAATCAAATGGGAAAGGAGGTGACCAAAGCAAAGTGTTGAAAAAACTCGGATTTTGTCCTTTTTCCCTCTCTTTTTATTTGGTAATTTTAAGCAAAGCGATGAAAAAAAAATTCAGCTTATTTATAGTGACGATGGAAAGGGCGGCGGTGGGAACGAGCGGATCAAATTTCTAGACAATATATGATGCTTTATAAGCGAAGCAAACGACGAGAGGTCACTGACACTCCAACCAATCGCCATCTCTCAGGCCATCATCATACTAGATCAAGGGTCGTGTCCTCCACCTCCTATGATTCGAGCTGTCTTGACTAGTTTAGGGATAAAAGGAAAATGGGACACCTAAATCGGAATCCATTACCCATGACCCCGTCATCTCCGTACGTGCACGAGGGCACGTTTCGCGCTCCGACATATATCATTCGGGGCGACAGGCCCACGACACATGCACGGCTCGGAACAAAACTCAAACAGTTGCCGCACGAACGCACGTCCCGCATGGAAAAGAAAACGAGAGACCCGTCACGCCACGCCACGCCACGCCAGCCCTTTCGCGAGAGAACTTGTAGTGGAGGGCGATGATGAATGAACGAGCCACTCTTCCGATTTAGAAATAAAGAAAGAACAATTTAGGAAGGGGAGGATGATGGGCCACGGGGAAGTGGAGAATAATAATTGGTTTTTGAGCGAGGGTTATTACATCCACGTGTGTGGACGGAAGAAGAAGTCCCCCCCCCCCTCTTCCTTCCCCGGTGGGAGGTGGTCAGGAAAGGAACGCCAAAAGTGGGTCTCTAAATTCAGCTAAACGCCAATTCTCGGGAGGCACGTGCGCTCTGAGTGCGCTGCATTTCGCCTCTCGATGATTTTCAAATGCGTCGGGCCATCGAATTCGAATCGAAGATGGGATTTCAAAACTTCGGTCGCGCCAGTTCACGTGATCACATGAATCGCTGTCTCTTCTTTTCTTTTCTGTTTTTTCCTGGCTTGATGTACGGATGGTGTTTGAATTAGTCCTCAGTAATGATTTAAATGTCGCTATGTTTCCAAGTCGTAATTTGCCTTCATTTATAGTTACACCGGTTAGGATGCATTCTAAACCTATTCCTTAATCTATATATATGTGTGTATATGTCTATTGAATTATTATATGGATTAGTTATATTCAATAAATAAATCATAAATAAATTTTAAGATGATATAAATGTTAAATGGATTACAAATAAATTTACAACTTACTTAAATTCAACTTATCTCTATGACTTTCTTATCATTATCTTTTGATCTTGCGATTACTCTCACCACACTCTCGCATTAGTTTGGATATAAGTTATCATTTGAAATGTTTTAGCAATATAAGTTGGGTTAGATCTCGAATGGGTTGATTTATATTGTATAAAAACTTGTCAAAACAAATTAAATGAGTATATTTGGTTTGGATCATATTTGATCTGATCCAAACTCAATCTCGAACCACTTATTTGTTGGATCTACTTATAACCATGGTTTGCTATTCAACGTAATCACATAAACACATGATTGATTACCATGAAGGGACTTAGATTTTTCGATAGGCTTTGTTGGTGAAGTTTTCCAATGGTAATATTAGTAAAGAAAGGAAGGCCACGACTGGTATGTCTACGGAACAATCAAAACCCGTGGGGACACAAAAGGATTGCCTCTAGATTTTCTCCTACAATCATAAGATGCTGCGATCATTATTACTTTATGACTTGTACGATGGCCCTCGGTGCTTATCACGCGTGTTAAAATGGGAACACATTTTTTCGATAAAGCAGTATTTCAGGTGACGGTTTTATCATTGATGTGGTGCGGCAAGTCAATTATCACTATTGATGCTAATAAAGGAAAAATTATCACTATTGACAAAATGATTGCGCGATGAATAAGGGCTTCTTTTGAAGAAGTCACACATACGTGTGTGTGATATACTATGTCATACTTATATGAACAAATATTGATTTATCATTAGATAGCATGAAATGATAACAAAGTTGGTTTATCAAATTGATGTTTTGTCAAATATTGCAATTAGAATAGGTATACTTTCATATGCAAATTTTACTCATTTGTAATATGACTAACGTAAACTTGTAGTAACCCTAGAGTAACCATGTTTTTATACTCTAGGATAGCAAGAACACCGATATATTTCTCTTTCACGTACTTTATAAAAAATTTCTAACATACACCTTTCATATCGGGTACCTTTAATTTCTATATCACATATTACTAATGTAGCTTTCTTGCATGTGATGGTGGTAACAAGTGTGGCGCTAACAAGAAAACAATTATTAGAGTGTCTTTATTTCACGGGAAATAAATGATTTTAAAAAATATTTTCCTAAAATAATAGCTTGTATCATTTGAAATAATTAATTAATAAAAAATATTTATATTATCATCACGATAATTTATATTTAAATATTTTTGTGAATGATAACAATATATTTCGTTAATTCATCTTTATAAGCGATTTGAGTAATCATTTTTTAAATTAAATCAGTCGAAAATATTATATTAACAAATCATTAAAATATTTAAAATTAAATCGACAAAATTGGCCGTGGGACAATTATCTCCAAAACCAATAACGAGACTCGTGTCATAAATGCCCATGCTTAAGGGAACTTATGAATATATTTACTTGCCACGAGGCCGAAGCAGATCTCATTAAATCGTGGATTCTTCAAGATAAGGTTAGCTTTAATTAACAAAGCTAATCAATATAATTAATTAAAGGGAAGGCGAAGGGAGGATGGTGCGCAAGACACGTCATCGACGTCGATGCGAAAACGATTCTCGACCATTTGCGATGCCACGTCTCGGAACATCGTTCGGCTATAAAGCAGATGAAAAGCGACAAGAGTGGCGGGCAAGACCGTCGTTATCGAGAAACGTAATGCTATGCGGTTTTTCCAAATTTCATAGATTTATGCAATAACTCGAACGGCTCACGTGTAGCTTCCTCAGTGGGTTTGACTTGACCTTCATTCTTTTCTCTTCTTTTTTCTTTTTTTCCTTTTTTTGGAGGGGGTTAGATGACTTGACTTGACCTCTTTTATGCTTTGTGGGTGGGGAGGCAGGAAAGCGATGATTCCATCCATTGATTGGGAGAGCCCTTCGACTCTTCTTCCCTCTTCATCTCCTTTGGTGCTGGGGAGAACCCATTTGAGATTTTGGACAAATTGCTCGCCTGTTCCATCCCTATTTGTTCCTTTTCTTTGATGGGTCGTTTGATCATTTGCTTGTTGATTTCCTCTTTTCTCTGGCTTCGATGGAAGCATATCGATTGAGGAGGTTGGCTCGGCAAAAACGGACTTGCAACTTTTTTTCTACCCAAAGAGAGAACATAAGCCATCCCTAAAAGGCTAAATTTTAGTATGTTTTGGGGATATTTAAGTCGGAGCTTGGGATGATTGGCAAGTTTTTTATCCATCTACTCTAGTGGCATGAGCATCGCCCAAGGCATTCTTAGGGAAGCAAGCATCCTTTTGTTTTTGTTGAGTTGTTTCGCATCGAGACCCTTCAACCAACAAGTTGATCTTGTATAATGAAGGCCACACATTCACAATCATCAAGATTGGACAACGACATAACTTGAAAGATCACGAAAAGTCACTAGTGAAGATAAAATGTTGATGCATAGATCCACTAGCCACGAGTAGACTTATTGCTGCTCTCCATTGCATGTGATATTTGACATCATGGAAAGAAGAAGTCCCCTAGTGGTTTGCTTGTGGGATTGTGTGATGCCTAAGTTAGTAAATATCATTGGGGAGTATATCGGGCTTGGTCCATTTCAGGGATTGAATCGGTTGGCTGTGGATGTTTCTCATGAGAATATGTCTAGTTCTATTTCTTGGAGAGGAATCGTATCGACCGACTTTGGGTGATTCCCATGAGAATATTATTAGGGGTGTGCATTGGGTCTGGTCCATTTCAAGGTGGATAGGGTCGATTCCTAATTCCATGGTAGGAATGACCCATCTTGAAATTGATCATACTCAAAATATCATGATGATAGGAACAAGGGAGAGAGTATGTGAGTAAACCTATATTTCATAGGGAGGATAGAAACTTACATAGTTTGCCATGTCAATTAGCACCCCACTTCAACATGAAAACAAATGGTTCAATCTAGGACATACACATGAGCCAATTGGCTCATGTCACGCCTCTGATAATTTCACGATTTCAGTATGGACTCGTAGTATAACTTTGTATGATTCCATGAATCTTGCCCGAGAAGGCTAATGAGCAAAAAACAAAGTCAGAGCAAATGCCCACCCGATTATCACAACTCGTTTTAACTTGTAATTGGCACAATGCATGAGTATATTAGTAAATCAAGCTTGTTACTTTCCTCAAAAAATATCTAGACACACATGCCCACGATCATACTTTTAAATGACATGATTTTAAAAGTGAGCTTATTTCATGGAAAACAAACGATTTTAAAAATATATACAAAAAGATGATCGTTTAGATCATTTACAAAATATATGAATGAAAAATATTTTTATTATCCATGAAGTTATTTATATATAAAGTGTTATCGATAATAAAAATATTATTCATCGGTTAATTATTTTAAGTGATATAACCAATATTTTTTGGAATTTTTTTTTTCAAATCATTCATTTGTAACAAGATGTCCCAAATGTTAATAACATAGATTCATCATCGAAGTAATGCTAATCCCTTTCATGGGTTTCATCCATAGCTGCCTTGATTTGAGGATGTGGGCCACCCAAATTTCGAAATCTCTGTTCGGATCTTTCTTCTTCTCACTCGTCACGTTAGGACAAGTTTGACCCGAGAGATTCCCGCGTGGAGTCTGAGTCCAAGGACCGGCCCGGCCCGGTTGTAAGGCCCAAGCGTCAGAACCGATCAGAAGTCCACCTGTCGACTGTCGAGCGGTGCGGACACCTTGAATGACTGCTGGAGAAACATGCGAACGTAACTCACCAGCTCTGACCATTCGAGTGTTGTCTGTACGAGAACTGATATCGAATGATGCGTCTCGGGTTGAATTATTGCTAGGAAACACGCAAGCGTCAGGAGCTCTGTTTAAAGCGTTCGCTGTCCCCGCTCAAAACTTGAATTTAAATCGCGATAATTCGAGACACTCGTGAAAGTACGTCCGAAATGCGTCAGGTCTGTTTGTTTGAACTCTTGAAAAGTCGAAAGTTTTCTACTTTTTGCACTCCGACCGACAATGAATCTTAAAAAAAATTATGAAATAGCCATATGTAAATTTGAAAGTTTCGAGCATTTTTGTCGTTTAAAATCAGGTGGATCAAGTGTGGTAAAAAATGGTTTAACTTAAATTAAATATGGAATACGAGTTTAGTGATTCATCTGGGGTTGATCCATACAAAACCCATAGCCATCTTGATTCGCGTTACTAAAACATATAAATATTTAAAAATAAGAATTTTTGTAGTGTAAAAGATAAAATTTTCAATAATTTTAGAAAGTTTCAAATAAGATTTTCGATTTGTTTGTGACTTTTTTTATTGCAAATTTCTTGAGTTTCATAATGAAGTATTCAACATCTCTTAAAATTAATAAGCCAATAAATATTGACACATAAAATCATATACTAACTCTTACGATTTTTCAAAGTTTGAAAATATCATAGCTTTTTCCCTTTTTTCAAATTGGAAAAAGGAAGAAGGTAAAATTGTAAAAAATAGGTCATCCTATTAGAAAAGTCCCAACTTGACTTGAACTCAAAGATAAGTGAAGAGGGACAACAAGTGGATTCAGCTTTAGACCCATTATAACCCACACTTTATTGGATTTTATTATTCAACTCATATCAATCCATTTAGCAATATTTAGCTAATCCATATACTATACAACCAATCATATATGACTTAATAAATGGGTCTTCAGCCCATTTTGGCACCTCTAGTCAGAGTCGATGCCCTTCCCCTCACCATGAGACGTTAGATGTGGGCCGTGGCCACAAGTGTCGAGCTCTAGCATCCATGGCCGCGAGCTTAAATGGAGTGCAGCCATGGTAGCAAGCACGAAGGAGACTCCTTAGGAGACAGAGAAACGACATGAGGAGAGCGACAAAACTTATATTGTGGAGAGAGAGAGAGAGAGATGTACGGCAGTGCAGAAAATAAAGATAGGGTTTTTTTTTCTTATAGGGTCTGAAAATCGAGACACGTTTTCGATAATTTCCCTTATAAAAAAACTAAAAGACACAAAGAAGTCCGTTCACCCCCGACGTGGGGGACAGGATTCCGCCATGACGAGCGTTTCGTTCACGCGAGAAATTGCCAAAACGGGGGCCCAGATCCTAATAAATCTTTAAATTTTTTTTTGGGAGAAAAAGAAGAAGAAACAGGGGTGAATTTTGAAGGAGTAGCGGAGGGTGAGGCGGTGTTTACTGTCCAGTGTCCAGTCGCCATCGTCTCCCTTATTTATCTCTCTCTCTCTCCAGAGTTCCGCCACTCTCAGATCTCTCTCTCTCTCTCTCATCTCCTCCGGCTCCAGCTCCGGCTCCGATCGATCCGATCCACCGTCGAGCGCCAAGGTAACGCCCTCGATCTCCGCTAGATCTTCACCCTCTCCCCCGTCACTCTTCCCCTCCCGGCGTTTCGATTCGATTCGTCTGTCGTTGTTGCTGATTTTGATCTTGCGTCTCGTCTCGTCCGTCACATCCTTAGCGCGATCGCCAGCGGCGGCGTCGCGTCGAATCGCGTTCGTTTCGTGAAATGCGCGCCTCTCGTCTCTCGGATCTGCTGGTTGCGTCGACGTTTCTTTCTTTCTTCTGTTGATCGAGACTTCTCCGCTGCTTTCTTGGTGATGGCTTGACGTGCTCGGTCTGGTGGGATCGTTTCCACCTTCTTTTGAGGTTCTGTAAGGCTTGCGATTCGCCATTTGTTGGGTGTGTATGATGTTCGGAGCGTGCGTGATATTAGTCCGTTATCCGCAGTAGGTGGCACTGGCGTACAGGTGTCTCTCTTAGAGGGACCCCACAGAAGGCCTTTGATGGATTAGAAACGTCGTGGATCTAGAGTTATTAAAGTCCCCCGCTTTGCCTGGAAATGAGTACTGAGTTGTCCTCCAAAATCTTCGATTTGAGGTATTGAAAATTCCCGGAAGAAGAAGGAGTAAATTGCAGTGAAGATGGTGAAGTAGAAATGTGTAGCTCCCCAGTACATTTCTATTAGATTGATCGACCCTCTGTATCTTGGGACAGGGTTCGTATATGTGTTTGAAACTTGAATTCCTGAAAGGAACTTCTTATCTTTTTCCTTTTGATATCTGGTGGAAAATTTGTTCTCTGTTTTGCTATTTGTTCTTTGTAAGACTCTCTGTCTGTCTGTCTGTCTGTCTGTCTCTCTCTCTCTCTCTCTGTGTAGGTTAAGTAGGCTACAGCTTTTGCTCTGTTTTTACCGATCATGGAAAAACTCGATATTGATCAGAAAACTTCTGCAAAAGATGTATTCTCCTGTTTACTCTTTATAGATGATGCTTTTTTTCCAAGCTGCATGTCAGCTTTTGCATGGAATTCTATGTGGATTTAAATGGAATTGAACGGAATTTGTCCTTATGTTTTTTGATTTATAGTTATTTTCTGAAGTCAAAATTGTCTGAGTTGTCTGGATCTAAACTAAAAATCTTCTCCATCCGTGTCTTGATTATTCTGGCCATTGAAGTTCTCTTCATGATAAGCATGATCAGAGTATTGAAAATTTCTTCAAGTAGAGGAACGTATTTGGTTCTGACTTTAAAATTCATCTTTTCTTAAAAAGTTGCAGCTTGAGTCTCATGATTAGAGGAGTTTATCATGAGCTTTGCTTCCAGATCCCGTTACTTGTTTTCTGCACATAGATGTGTTGTTGCTTGTGCGAGGGAATAGAAACTTTTGCCTTTTGTCACATGAGGTCCTTGGATTATTGCAATGTTCTTGATCTTATATCTTGCAGTCACCCATAGTCTCGTACCTAGTCCACTTTATCATATAATTGTTCTCCATGGATAGTTTAGCAATTATATACCATGACTGGAAACTCATGTGGGACTAGGATTTTCTGTGCATGTTAGTAAGATATAGTTAGTATTACAGGTATTTATCCCTTTCTGCCTTTTGCTTTTGCTTTAGCTTTTAAGATTTGTATTTTGTTTGATATGAACAAATCACATCTTAAATTAAGCTCATGTAGAATCTGTGACAAGAAGCCGGGGGAGACATCCTAAAGGAGTTTCTTTCTTGTGAAAATACTTTTGTAGTTTCTTGTTCTGTGGTAGCTCTAACTCATGATTTGACGGAGTTTGATTCCTGAAGTTAGTAGGCAGAGGAAATCACCCTCAGTTGAAATATATTTTGTTTAATAACAGGAAAGTGCTGTCACGTGATCTTACATCGGTAATTGTTAGAAGTTCTCTTTATAGCAGTGATAATTGCCACTTCATTTGAGTCAGTTTGGAGGGAAGGATTTAACTTTGTGCATATACAAGGATGAGTTGACAGTTTGTGAATGGAAAAAGAGATGAAAATTTGGATTACTTGTTTAATGTTGCTTTAAAACCACTTTCTAGTGTTTGTGTTGGCTCACTGTTTTATGTCGGCATGTTTCTTTGATTCCATTCCATCCATGTTCAGCTCTAGAGATATCTGTAGGTGTGGTCGATTTATCTTTTCCACAATTCCTCTTGATCTTCTGCTGCTTTTTCTCTTTTTGCTTGTCCTTGTATCCAGAGCTTCAGCAAAGTAGGCACAATGGGTCGTGGAGTTAGCTGTGGTGGAGGACAGAGTTCTTTGGGCTACCTTTTTGGTAGTGGAGAGGCACCAAAAGCTGCTGCAAGCAGTCCCCAGCCTGCTCCCACTGAGGTGGACAATCCACCTCCTTCAAAACCTGTGGTTGTTTCTCCTCCAGTAGATGTTGCCAAGCAGGTTCCTGCTGGAATCCATAGTACTTCCTCAAACAACTACATGAGAGCTGATGGTCAGAACACTGGCAACTTCCTCACGGTAAATTTCTAGTCATGACAGCTTTGTCATTCAGCATTTAACAGGATAACTATTTTAGCAATTTATTGAGTATTTGCCAACCAAGCTCTTATACCTGGAGAGATAATTGGGAGGATTATAATCATGTTATACAGGTAACTCACTGAAGTGTTTGTCAGTATGATATTTAAACTGCCATATTAATATAACTCACGTTCTGCTTGCTTTTTGAGGGAAGTGAATACTTAATGTCAGCTTGTTCACTCTTTAGCATGGTCAAGTCAAAAGTCTTTGGTTAGTTTTATGCAAAACTTAAGGGTGCATCCTTAAGGTATAAGGAGAGAAGATTCTTTGCCATGAAGAATTCAATGATGTGATTGGGATGTGCCTACTTTGTGATCAATTTTGAGTTGTATTAGGAGTCTTAACTGACAAAATTTTAGACTTGTTTTTATTTAATCAAGTTCCGTTTTGGAGTTTCCTGGTCTGTTTCTTAGGCTATGTAATCTGAAAAGTGGCCAATCATTCCACTTTTTGCACAGAGATTACAAGCTCAAAAGTCTAATCCTTCAAATTTCTATTGCCATAATATAATTGTAGGGGGATAACTTTTGAACTCAGTGAGGTCTACATGTTCGAAACTCTTTCTTGTCAGTACAGGTTTGAGCTGGTGCTGGATGACATTGTCGTTAGATAGCAAAGTGTAGTTGCAGATCTGTATATCCAATTTTGAAAGTGAACAATTTTGTAGAGTAGCAATCATGGGATCATCAATAACATCGAGAAGTGTAAAGTTTGACCTCAATGTCCTCTAAATTCTTAGATATATGTAACTGAAATGATTATTTTCGAAAGACATTTGACCACACTAATGTGATCATATGGATGCTGCTTTCTCTCCCTTCAATTAACTAGACCCTTCCTCACCTGCATGGGCCTTTTTTAAAATGATATGCTGTTAGAGGAACTTCTTAATTCATGAAGTGTCCAAAGAGGCAATGTAGGACATCATTGATGGTTGTCTAGAGATGGAAATCATGCCAATGAATGTTTTAGGATCCATGCATCCAGTGGAGTAAGGTAAGCCCTTGACATTGTGTGGACTTTGGTTTCTTGTTTATGGTTATAGAGTAAAATCTATCATCACATTATTTATTCTAGAACGTTGTTTCATAAGATATAGCTTTTGCCGTGTTTATTCTTCATGAGATGCACCTGCTAAATGTTGTGGTCCTTTGACCACCCCAAAGCAGATTAGTGCCCATTTCTTTCAAGCCCCCAAGGTACTTGCCTCCCCTTTAGGCCAGAGCTCTGGACTGTCCTGACACCTTGTAGGATAGGGGCAAATTCTTGCCTGGACCTGGATCCACAAAGACTATATGCATAACGGCATGTGATCCTTGTGCCTTGCGTGGGGTCTCAATCCCCAATGATCAAATGCTGTGATTGCCTGAAGTCCACGAACCAGGGTCCATGTAGAAGTTTCTTGATAGGGCGTGTCATGCTGATGCTTCAAGCTTCAAGCAAGAATGTCAGATTCTCCTGTACTTTTAGCACTTTTCTTTCTCTTGTTGATCAGACCTGCTGTCAATGGCCTTCTTTAATAGTCTCAAGATCATAGCACTGTACTGTTGTCAAGAAACCTTGTGGCTTGCTGGACTCTGTCAATCGTGTATCAGAAGAGTCTGGAATGTCATGGTATTGGCGTGTTAGCTTGTTCTGTGAAGTATATCATGTACGGTATGAAACATTAGCCTTCACATGAGGTTTTTTCCTGAAGCCTGAAGATTGTCTTATAATCTTCTGGAATTTTGATGAGGTTGGAAGAAAGGTTATGGGCATAACAATTCTGCTTTGCCTTCTAAGGCTAAATTGTAGTCAAATGGCTGCTCATCTGACTTTTGTTCACCATGGATTTATCCAGTCCCTTTATGACCTGAGTTATATGTGCAGGATCGGCCCACGACCAAGGTCCACAGTGCACCTGGGGGCGGATCATCTCTCGATTACCTTTTCGGTGGCGGAGGTAAGTGAGTCCAAACAGGCCTTTGCGCATGTCTCCTCAATCGAAGGTTACCGCTGAAAAGATCCAAGTGGAGCCCGTGACTTCGGACAACCGGGTGCTTTTATTGTTTTGTAATCTGAATACTGAAACTTTACTGCATCAAGTTGTGTAATATGTTTGATGTCGTGGCTGTTTTTGGTTGGACTCTAAGCACAATATCAGCTTCCGCAGCAGATGCATAAACTTCTGCTGCGAATCTTGATATCAGCAGAATTTGTTTTGTTCAATCCATTGATTTTTGCATTTTGTGACTTTGCGCCGTTTCTCCTGTTACATGCGCGTTAGTATGGGGACGCTGCTGTTTAAACTAATCTAAAACCTAATCTACTGGAATTTGATGACCGAAAATGGAAAGTTTGTATTATTTGTCAAAAATACATGAAAAGAACTACTAGTTGCTTTTGCTTATGATCTTTAAATTCAAAATTTGAAAATGAAAGAACTGTTCTCAATTCTATATTCAGAAATTTAGGTGCGATGTCATTTAATTATGTGACGTATATATGCACAAAGTAGCATGAAGGAAATATTTCAAATTCCATTTTTCACTTCTAAGGTGGATGCTTCTAAAAGCGTGGGAAGAATTTGTTACGGACCAATTTTATGGGGAAAATAATCTGAGGCTGAATGAAATATGTATATTAAATCTTTACACGTAATTTGCATTCGTGAAACGAAAGGAAAAAGAAGAAGAAGACAAGGATAGCCTTCTGAATGGATTAAGCAAACATTTGATGGTAATTGAATCTTAGTTCGGTGAAAACAGTTTTATTTCGTGATAAATATGTCTTACGTATGGTAAGATATTGGCTTCGTTATAAATATACCTTGATTTCATTATCAATACATCTCACATATGAAAAAAAAAATTCGGAACATGTTCCACGGATGTATTAAAAAGGTTCTTTATAACTTTTGAGCTATCACGGCATGCTTTACAAACTTATATTGATAATGTAAATTGTTGCATTTATATTATTGTGTTTATTCTTTAAATACATACTTATATTGATAATGTAAATTGATAATGTAAATTTGCTCGCCTTTTATTTCTTTATAGACTTAAATGGATAATATAAATTGTTGTATGTAAATCATAGCGCATCGTTCTAGCCCAACCAATTATGATTGATTGATGTCTTGTGCTCTGCTTGTCTTTTACGTGGTCTTGAGCTTGTATTTTGATTTTAGTTTATATGGTTTTATCTTATATCTATTTTATAACATATTATGCGTAATTTAACTTCCTTACTCAAACATCCCCATCTTAACCTCAAGAATGTGTAGGAAATGGAATATCTCACCTCCTTATTCTCAAGTGAGAATAATGATTATTGAAGCAACTAGTAGTGTCAAGTCTCAAATTTGTATTGAATGGTTATCATTCAGATGAAATAATTTCATTATAGATATAAGACTTTTATGATGACAAATCTAAGGCCTCGTCGATGCAACTCATCTTATTTATTGAGTTTGCTTTAATGATCACCCTTTTTATATGAGAAGAGGGAGATTGAAGATCTGAATTCCCATATTATCAATGGATTAAGGGTGAGATTATCTAATTTTAAATATGACTTTCGATAATGTAAGGAGATAACACAAAACTTTGAAAGTTAAAATAGGAATGGAGTAATAAAAGAAAAAATGCAACTCATCCCTTCTAGGACTTTCAAAATGAGTTTTAAAAAATGTTAAAAAGAGAGAGATGGATTTAAGTGGTTTAGGTAACAAACCCATTTTCAAGCTAAACCGAGTTTGTTTTATTTCGCGAAAAATAAGTAATTGAAAAATATTATATTAAAAATAATAATTTATATCATTTATAAAAATAAACAAATTAACAAATAATATTTTCATCGTTCACGATAATATATAATAATTGCTTAAAAAAATGATTATTAATAAAAATATTTTTATTTTGTAGAAAATAAATGATTAAAAATATTATCCTAAAAATAATAGTTTATATCATTTATAAAAATGAATAAACGAAAAATAATATTTTCATCATTCATAACGTGATATAAATATAAATTGTTATTGATAATTAAAATACTTTTATTAATAACTATTTTAAGCGAGTATTTTTAAAATGACTTTCGGCCAAACAAATGAAGCCTAAACGTGGCTTCTTCCTCCTCCAATCTCTCTCTCCCTCCGTGGACGTCGACGGCGAAGCAGCGCCACCACCCTCGCTCGAACCTTCCTAGCCTCTCTCACCTCTCGAATCTCGCTGCCCCTCTCCGCTTTTTCCGTCCCCGATCGGACAATCGTTGCCTGGCAAGGCTGCCCTCGTGACTCTAGCAGCCTCTCTCTTTCTCTCTCGTGCCCTGTTCCTTGGATGATCAGTGCTGCCAATTTCGGGCGAACAATCGTCACTCGAAGGTGCATCTCGTGATTCCCTCCTCATGTCCGCGTCTGGCGTTCCATCGTTGTGCTTCGACTTGTTCGTTTCCCTCGCTGATTTGGGCATTTTCAGTTGCGATGCTGAACGCTCGTTGAATGCCGGATTAAGGTTGTGATTCGAGTATATTATAGTGTGCGTAGGAGTACTTTGAAGGAGGCTGGGCATCAATCTCCGTTCAATTGTAGATTCTTAGGCAACCTGATTAGCTTATGGAAACCATCTTTGTAATCTCTAGTTTCTATATCATTTTGGCTTACAGTTGAATCGCCCCTTTCTTTGCTCGTCTTTAATGTCCTTTTCTTTTTGTTTGTGTGAATCTTGATTTTGAATGTATATGCTTGACTGTTCTGTTAGGTGGTCGCGCTGATTAGTCACAACCTGTTCGATGATATTCTCATCAGAGCGAATCAGGATGAGGGCTCGCATAAGGTTTTGAATTTTATGCGTCTGTGGAGTTCCTAGGAAGTGATTATTGTTTGACTTGTAGATAACTTTGTGCCTTAGGGAGCGGCTGGATAATTTAGCATTTTGAGTTGATCATTATAAGAGGTGCGACTTGTGAGTGGTTAAAGATTGTGAACAGAAGTTGAGTAACTCAAGATTTTCTATAGTTTAGAGCATTTGAAGCTACTCAAACTGAACTTGTATTTTGTAAGGGCAGAGCTTTTTTATTGAGTGTTCTTGTATCATCAGAAAACATTCTTGTCAGTGTCCGACAATTGACTTGGTGCATGTTAGAAGAGTTCTTATAAGCAAAAGTTATTTTCATGTCAATGGTTAGCTATCTGGGACTTTCTCTTATCAAGAGTTCTTTGTACCTATTTCAATTTATAGGTTTTTTATGTTCTTTATTTTATATACTAGTTTTTTTATTGTCTAGTTTACCTTTACAATTTGATGTGAAGTTTTTATCTGAGTAACTTATAAAAGTTGGCTAAATGGGTGGGTATGGGTTTTCCTAGATTGGGTTAAATATTAATGTGTTTTTTTAATTTGGGTCTTGTTGGTATGAGTCATTAGATTTACATTACATAAAAGTCACTCAATATGGGTCGACTATTTTTGACTCGACCCAAATCTGAAATTTGAAAGTTGAAAGTTGAAAGTTGAAGTTTTTAAGCTTGATGCTTCTATATTTTAGTCTGCATACATCTGAAAGTAGAAATTTGTGGATTACAGGGTAAGTAGAAAGAGCTGGTAATCACTTTCCTGGAGTTAAAATTTGGATATGTCAACGAAAATTTTTAGCTTCAAGTGGATTTCTATTGGATGATAGAATATCTCAGTGACATAAACCTGTAGGGCATCTCTAGTTTCTAGTACTTTTATGCTGTTTCAATTTCATTCAATGAAATCACAATGGAGTAGCTTCTTCTTCCCATGAGCCAAATTGCCCTTCTTTTTCCTAGTGTTACCTTCTTCTAGTCTCTTAGTGTAACTACTTTTTCCTAATTTTACTCTTTCGAGTGGCTTTTACTTTCCACAAGCCAACTTGGATGTGAAGCTTATTATCAATTACTAGTAATTAATATCTTCACTAAAGGTATCTTTTTAGTGAAAAATGACAATTAATTTAGACTAAAAGTATGGTCACATATATGATATTCTTGTGTATTAGATTAAAGTGATCACTGGCGCTTTGATTTGTCCTTGTAGATCTTTCAAGTTTGATGTTGTGGCATCTTATATTGTGGCATCTTATGTTGTTTATTCATGTAGTGTGGCTGCATCTGTTTTGAATCTATTGATCTATTGCTTTATTGGTGGCGGCATCAGTTAGAAAGTATGTCCTTGTTGGTGTATCTTGTATTCTTCCAAGCATCATGGTGAACATTTTCTGAGGTTTTGGAACATATAAATGAATTTTGGCATGTCATTGGATTGTTAGATAATTGGAGCGATATTAGCCATGATAGGAGGTGCTCGCATCCGCCTTAATAGGTGGCAGCAAGCAGCAGTTGTTGTAGGTTCAGCTGTGGGTGCATTGCTTGACCCTCGAAGAGCAGATCTTATAGCGGCTCTTGGTGAGACGACTGGCAAGCCTTCTTTTGATAGAGTCCTTGAGAGAATGAAGAGGAGTCCGGAAGGCAGAGTAAGATTTCTTAATTCATCTCAACTGTTTTTTACTCTTAGTATATGTATTGTGGTTTTTATATGCAATTAAATGCGAAAGAAGAAATGATTAAACATGAGTGATTACTTTTAAGCCTGACACTGTACATGGGATGTGCAGTATTTTGGTGAGAAAGTATTAATTGGTTAAATTATAAATAACCAATCGCAAGTTAGTGATCCAGATATCCTGATTTTTATTTGTCTTATGGCATGTCTTCAGTGACATTATTTTTGGCTTGCTCTTGCTGACCTGTATGTTGAAGTGCCAGAAGAACACTGTTCAAGATTCTTTACATGAATCTTGGGCTGTTTGCTTCAGATCTCTTAGCATATCTAGTTAACTTGTGCTGATCTGCATTGAGTTGCAACTTTCTAATGTTCTGAAATTTTACCTATAACAGTCATGTAATAATTATATTTGTCTTTTAAGCCATTGGAGTGTCTGACTAAAAATTCCAAGTCTTTGAGGGTATCTAGCTGGAAATGAAATGTCATTGTGGTTTTTTCTCATTGACACCGGAACTTCGCACTTACCTCTACAAGTTCTCTTAAACTTAACTCAGTAGCATTTTTGTCAGAGCACAACCTGCATTATTCTCTGAGAACCAGTATGTCTGATGTGTCTCTGCTCCGCATTTTCTCTATTGCATGAGCTGGCCAGTAACTAAACCCATGTTCAAGACAATTGATCTTCTGTTTATATCGGCACCTACCTTACTAAGAAGATCAAATGAGATTTAATTTAGTAATATTTTTGTATTGTCATCTTAAACATCACTTCCTACAGCTTAGTACCAAGCCATCCAGTGTTGAGAGTTTCTTGTTACCTGAGACATCATTGTAATTTATTGAGTCTGCATTTCATTTCTGAACTGCAATAAGATAAAATCCTTTTTTTTTTTTGCAGGCGGTTCTATTGGACCGACCCCGAGTAATATCTACTGAGGTCAGTCATGCGTGGGACCTACCAGAGAATACATTTGGTGCTGCATATGCCAGGTTCATGGGATCCAGGAACTTTTCCCCGGATGACCGGCCGCCTGTGCGGTTCATGGAGACTGATGAATTGGCGTATGTGGCCATGCGGGCTCGAGAGGTGCATGACTTTTGGCACACTCTGTTTGGTCTCCCAACTAATTTGATTGGCGAGTCAGCTCTTAAGGTGATTGAGTTCGAGCAGATGTACCTGCCTATGTGCCTCCTATCTGTTTTAGGAGGCACGGCGAGATTCAATGAGAAGCAAAGGGCTTTATTCTTCCAGCATTACTTCCCGTGGGCACTTCAGGCTGGTATGAGGTGCACGGATCTCATGTGTATATATTATGAACGGCACTTCCACGAGGATTTGGAAGATGTTCGAAGGAGATGGGGAATAGTCCGTGCACCTGCTGTGCCTAAATAATGTGCCGTCTGAACTCTGCAATTTTCACTGCATCTAAATAAAGTTCCGTCTGAACTCTGCAATTTTCACTACATTGACATCTATAGATGCGATGCCACAAACTGAAGTGATTAGTAACGGGCGTTCCTTGAACGATCCTCTGCACGAGATTTTGTTCCCTACCCCTCCCAGTCACCATGCGCTTTTGTTTTTTTGACAGAAAGCTAAACCCCAGGCTTCTTTTCCCTTTTATGCATAGCAATTTGTGGTGCGGCTTCAGATTTGTACAGGACTATGACCCAAATGCTGCACTTTCTTGTCTGTGTATCTTCTCCTTCGACTCATGTACCGTTAAAGAACATTTGTATGTACTCTAATCTTCTCGACGATGGTAGAAGAAGCAATGACCGTGGATGGAAAATGAAAGGAAAACACACATCGAAGTGAAATCGTCGTGTAAAGTCAGGACTCTTTGCGATGAATATTGCTATGGTCTATGACGAAACTGAACTGAATTCAGAATTCGAGAACCAAATTGAATAATGATAAAAGTAGATGGTCTATTTTTGACATAGCCCTGAAATTGTAAGTGTTGCTAGAGTGAAATCACTCCTCCCCAAAAGAAGTCAGCGACCAAACGAATTAGACTTGTATTTGTGTGCATATATCATGTGCGATTTGAACGGATAAGTTAGGTTGGCGCCAAAAGATTTTCATCGGTCGGAGAAGCTTCCTTCGTCTTCGTCTTGCTTTTGCTCCGTTCGATTCAGTCGCCCCCTTTTGGCCTGTAGTCGCGATCCCAAATGTTTCTACCGTTCGGATCATCTGAAACCTCGGCGTCGCCCCAAATCCATCACTCTCATTCATTCACGTTTTGCTGAAGAAGAAGGAAGAGGAAGAAGAAGAAGCAGCAGCAGCTCTGCGGCGCTGCCTCTCCCCATTTAAAACTTCCCAAGCCGTGTTCGCATCCCTCCGACTCATGAGATCCCTGTTCCGCCTCCCTACGCCCTCCGTTTGCGGTTTCCCCAGAATCCTCTCCCTCGCCGCCTCCCTCACTTTCTCCTCCCTCCTCCCCACCGCGCCCGCCACCTGCTCGACCCTTTGCCCCAACGAAGACCCGCCTCAAGACTCCGCCGGTTTGCTCCGCCAATGGGGCTGCAGCGACGATGACATCACCACGCTGTTCTCTCGCCGCCCTTCTCTGCGCAGGGCCAACCTCGCCCGGCTTCGCTCCAAGCTCCAAGTGCTGACCGACGTGGGCATCACCGGTCCCGACCTCGTCAAGGTCATCCACTGCCGCCCTCGCTTCCTCAGCTGCCGCATCAACAACCATCTCGAGGACCGCCTCCAGTACTTCATCTCTCTCTTCGGCTCCAAGGAAGTCCTCCGCAGGGCCATCATTCGCAACCCTTCCATCCTCACCTACGATTTCCCCGGCAGGATTAAGGCCATTGTCGACCTGTATGAAAAGATGGGCGTTGGCAAGGAGGACTTGGTTCTCATGCTCATGTCTCGCCCCACTTTGATACCTCGTACTTCTTTGGAGGATGAAAAGCTGGAGTACATTCGCAGGACCGGGGTTCCCCAGAACTCCAAGTCTTATAAATATGTGGTGACCATCATGGCCATCTCCAGGCTGACCACAATTCGTGAAAAGGTGGCTAATTTGGAGAAGTTTGGGTTCTCGGAGGAGGAGGTGTTGGGTCTATTCGGTCGCTCCCCTTTTATGCTCACCTTCTCCATTGATAAGATCCAAAGGAACATGACTTTCATTCTCGGAATCATGAAGCTCCCCGCAAAGGTGATTTTTGAGCATCCGTTTCTCTTGCACTGTAATTTGGAAAACGTGTTGAGGCCGCGTGTTCTTCTCGCTGCCAAGATTCAGGACATGGGTCTCTCTCCTCAAATCCAAGGCCCTGCCATCTTTAGGGCTCTCAGGATGACGGAGAGCAGATTCTTAAAAGCATTTGTTGGGTGTCATACGGGAGATGTTGCCAATGAGTTGATGGAGTTCTACAACACTGTCAAAGGTGTCAAGCGATTGGCCGAAGCCTCGAAGAAGAACTATACCAAAGGATTCCCTTTCTGAAGGATTTTGATTTTGACGCCAGCAAACTTGAGACTTGAGAGTGTCACTTACCCAGAGATGCCAAATACTCATTATTTAATTATTTCAAAATGGGGCTCTAAAAATGAAATGTGGAAAGCTCACTGTACACTGCATCTATTGCTCGCCCCTCCTCAGGTCTCTTTATTTCTCTATGGCAATTCATGTACCTTGCTTGTTTCCATTGACAAGGATATAAATTTGTTGTGATATCAAGGATTTTTCCTATGTTTCTCATTACATTGGTGCTTACTATTTGCTCTCGACTCTGTCCTAATCTATCTGAAGACCAGTGGTAGGAATTGCTCAATTGTAGTTACATGTGCTTGCTAGATTTATGATTCCATTTACTTCCGGAAAGTCATTGCCTCCAGTTCAGTTGGTGCTTGTAGCTGTTTGCTAACATGCGTGCTGCTTGGATTCTGGCATCCTGTTCTAAGTGATTTTCTGCTGTGCTATTTTGCCTTTTTTTCCTCTGGCTTCTCAAATGATTTACCTGGGAGTTCGAAAATTCATTTGATTTTACTCAGCTGTATAAAGATGGGGCCGAGTGAGCTTGAACTGGGAAAACCATGAAACTAAGCATTGGTCTTATGTCCAGAAGTTGGCACAAGAAGAATATACGAAAATTAATATTTCTCTCACAGACCAGGATCATCATGTTTTGCTTGAAAAGCTCGACAAGGTGATGATAGATCTCATCTCTTGACGCAGGTAAATCTCCATAAGGCCATGTTGATTCCCCACATTTCTGCTCGAAAACGGCCATAAAGGATAGCCCAAAGTATCTGCCTGACCCATCTACTTTACCCATGGAATTTAGTTATTCCGAACTTAAGAATGATGAATGTTTTTAATTTGATTCAGCTGCAAAGATCGTTCTCCTTCGGGGTTGTCGATATGAGCACTCTGCAGGTATGATGCTTAAGTAAGCAATTTTACCAGTGAACCTTTTTAGTCTTCCATGATGATTTTAGTCTGCCGTAAAATCTTGTATCCTCATGAAGGGCTATGCATGCCTGGTAGCTGAAAATTGACCTGGAGCTAGTCTGCTACCCCCATGATATGATGGGGATTTTTCCAGAGATTTGTTCCAATCTGATCCTTTTTCCTTTTAATAGGTAATTAGGAACAATGGGTAGGTGGCAAAATCGAAGACTTATTGCTCTTAATATGGGTTGTTCATCTTCGGCAAGACTGTTGTTCCCCCTTTAAATCAGATCCTTTTTGCCAAGGTCATTTTTTGTTGTCCTCCAAGTTCCTGCAGACTCATGTGGTTATAACGATGAACCAAGGTTGCGCCTTTGGGGAAGGGTTGCGGTGTTTATAGGAAGTTAAGAAGTACGAAATATGGATCTGCCTGTAGAATCTTCTTGGGAAAGCTTTTGACATTAATTCTCTTCAGAATTGGTACAGTAGGTAAAGCCCGAATTGCCAATACCATACTTGATGGTGCGGATCCCTTTTGTCATACCGTAATGTAAATGTGAAAATTATGGTGCTGGCCTCTTTGATAAGACTCAGTTTTACAACCTGTACCAATATCTCTAGCATCTGGGACAAGTTTTAATAATAGCTCGAGCCATGACATGCTTTGGTCTCTGCAGCTTCATCCATTCAAAATTACTAGCAGTATACAGTTTACATCTATCATTTGCTCTGGTGACACTGCCGCTAAGCTTGTGTTGATTGTCACTGTTCAGGCATTCATCATTTCTTTGCTGGATGTTTTCTATGAAACTTTTGTTCTGACTTCCTTTCACCAGATTTTGCTTTGCCAGCTTTTCTTTTTGTCCTTTTGGGTGAACACTCCACATGCTCTTAGTAATAAAGAAAGGACTTGAAGAGCTTGGAGCACTTTGTTCTGGTACATTCAGGATCTGTTTATCATGGGAGATGGAGTGGGACGGGTGTTGCTATCAGGCGGATAAAGAAAAGTTGCTTCACAGGTTGATTTTTGAAGAAGAAAAAATTAGCGAGCCCCTTTTTAAAATAATATTTAGACTCCACCGTGGTCTTATAATGGGTACTCTATGCGTGCAACCAGAGTGTCACTCCATGCCTTTGGGCTTACTGCTAATAGCATTCGTTCTTTCCCCCTCTTTTATCATTGTGTCCAATTTTTATGCATCTCTAATTTTCTATCCAGGCTAATTCTTGTTTTTTTGGATATCCGAGCTTCACCATATGGCATTTTATGGGCTGTGCAAGATGGACCTGGAGGAACCCTAGCCACTATTGCAAAATTTATGGTTAGTTCCGTGAGGCATGTTTTACTCCAAAAGGATAAGTATCATCCCCAGCATATGTTATTCAAATTTGATTATGCATTGATTCAATAATTTTGTTTTATAGTTGTTATGCTCAGCATGATTGGATATTAGAACTTAGAAGGATAGAAATTTATCATCAGCCACAACAACAAAGAAATTTAAATGTCTTGGAACAATAAGCATGCCATCTTGCTAGTTCACTTCATTCAGTGGTCACTCCTTTTTTCCTGTTCTGCTTATCTCCATCCTCTAACCTGCATAATCTGTAGGCATCTAGACTACCGAAAGGAGCTCATAATTGGAAGCTGCACTGTTGCAAATAAAGAATGTTCTGCATTTTGATCTGGAATGTGACAATGTGCTCGTGCATTTGAAAGATCTTCCAGAAAAAAAGGATATATTGATGACCTTCTCCCTCCAATGTCCATCAGGTTCTCATTTATAACATAAGGAATCGGAAATACAGCCCCACTGAGCGAGAATGGGCGAGACCACTAGTACCAGTCCTTGAATGTCCATTTGCATTGCAATCATCGGATCTTAAATTACGTCCAGTGTCCATCAGGTATGCTGCACATTCCTGAAGTAGAGAGAGACTAGTGACATGGCACGCGCTACTTGCATCTGCAAAGTAGATTGTATATGGGGAGAAATTGGGGAGTTTCATGCATAAGGAACTTAGGTGAAATGAGAAGTTGTAAGAGATATGCTAATTATATTTGTTGTCTTTTTATTACTTAATAAGTGAGTAATATGGAAATAGATCCATTTCCTTTAAATTGTCATCGGGGGCTCTATTGGAGCAAATGAAGAAGTTAGAGAAAAGTTTTGACTTTATTTGGAAAAAGAAACACATGGCCGCCTTCAGACACTAGTTGTTGGAGAAATGGAAGTGGGATTTGAGACCATGATGAGAAGCGTGTGCCTTGTCCCTCTTTGCCAAAGAAACATGAGAGCGCATGATGCTTCTGTTTCGACCTAAGAGGGGAATTCAATTATCCTTAAAAAAAGAATAATTGTCAGGTTTTGATGAAATTAGATTCCGAAAAGTCGGGGGTAGCAAGGCCCTTGCCATCATTGGAGTTTCCACTTCCCGTAATCTTTTTCCGACAAATTATTAGGCGGTCCTCAAACATCAGGCGACATATTCCCGGTAACTTAATAAGATATGTTGCTCAACTAAATAAAAAAGAATGGTGAACTAAAAAAAACGTTCCACTTTGTTGATTTCCGTCGATACAAGAGTGCGGTCACGTGAAACTGTTAAGGTTCTTAAAAAAAAATGCGAGTCCCCTGTTCCTCAACTCTTCCCACCATCTGACCAAAAAAAAAAATTTCCCACTTCACTAATTGTGATTAAGAGATTCCAAACCCCCCTTTTGATTTGGCATAATGGCAGTGGAGGTTGGAGAAATCCAAGAAAATGATGGATGGCGAAATGATAGCTCTTCAACTCAAAACACTCATCAAATCACGATGACATAAAGTTGAGATTTCAGGAGCAATGAACAGCTAGCCTAGAAAGACTAAAATGGCATAACCACTTCCGAGCAACGGAGAGGTGGAAATTACAAATTAGTGCATCAGACAACAGTAGACATATACAGGAGAAGCAGTTGTAACGCCCCCAAACATGTCCCCAAGAGGAGGATTTGGATGGGAAGAAATATACTATTGGAGTATTACTTAGGAAAAAAAGCTCATATACTTCAATTTATACAAGATTCAATGGCTTCTGAAATAATTAAAGTTGGACCCGCAAAAGTTTCCCGCAAAAGAAATGGACTCATGATTACTTATAAACTTGTGAAAGTTTAGTGCGATACCTGGTTTTAAAATATCTCTAACTACATATGTTATCGATAAAGATAAACATTTCATGCAAAATATATACTTTTGAATTTGTTTATGCAGAGACCAAAAAAATAGTTTATGCATGAAAAGCTAAATAATAGGAAATCCAATGGGCCAATGTACTTTTAATAGCTCACCTACTGAAGGGCAAAAGTTGACCTTGAGGTGCATTGATGTCACTGTGAGCGGGTAATTCAATCCATCAACTGGGGGATGGAGTTTGTGGCACCCTGACTCCTCGACAAAATTTTCATCTGGACTCAATTTGCAATATCACATGGCGATGCTAACTTTTTCATGGCAAAACCAACCTCGATATCATCGACAGCACTTCTTTCGGAGTCGCTGGAGATTACAAGGTTTCAAGGGATCTCTTACAGTCTCTTGATGTCCCCATTGCTCATTGCTCATTTCTCATGGATTCAGCAAGCTAAGATGAATGACATCACGTGCTTGCCCTCTCCCCAAAATCCAAGTAGAAACAAGAACAAGGGCCACATGGAGAGGAAAATATCATGTTAAAGCAGGCAATGAAAAGGGGAGTTGTCAATTGATTGACCTGTGTGGCCATGTTTGGCTTTGCTCATCCTTATTAGATATAAGTGGACCCATACCACTCCAATGGCTAGCTAGTGGATTTTTTTCCCCTCTATTACTCGTCCTATCATGTTGATTAGGGCATTCCTTTCCTTTTATTTTCCATGCCCAACCTAACCCATTGGAGCACATTATTTTGTTTTCATTCCAAATTTTTGCCACAGAACCAGTCTCCATCTTCGGTGGATAGCTCCACTTTGTTTTGCCAAGGCCGTCTCTCTGTTTCACATGTAGCTGCAAACCATTCCATTGGAGATGGTTGGGGGGAGGGGTGTGGATAATTCAATGGAAGGGAGCTCACAAGTCTCGAGTGGTCATTTCGCTGATTGTCCCCACTGTGTGATGTTGATATCATCCCTTGTATGAAAAGTCAAGCTTCCGAGACTCGGCTCCGTGTTTGGACTAGCTAGCATTATTGATCTATGACGTAAGTGTGCCATAACTTCTCACTTGGCGGCACGCTTTAGATGGATCTGGTTTGTGTAACGCACTGCAGTTGTCCGAAAGACCTGTGAAGTGTTTGCGGTTCAAGCATGATGTATATATGATGACTGTCATCTCGATTATTGATTGTGCTGTGTGACCAAAGGAGTATGAAACCTTGATGAAGGAGAAGAAGCAAGTACTTGAACTGCATTGGGTCGATAGTGAAATGTGTTGGGGAAATCGTCTTCATACTTGGGTAGAACAATGAAGTCAATATGAGTTTGAATCAATAGAGCAATTAAATCGGATTTTGAGGTGTGATATCACTTTCTTTAAGGATTTATTTCTTCTTCTACAAAAAGTTCTTGTGGCACCCAAGAAATTTCCTCTAAGATCAATAAAAGCGCAAACGAAAATCTTGAATGAATTGATTAGTATATCTCTAGGGTTTTTCTAAGAAACAATTGAAAACAATGGCTATAGTTTTGAAAGAGGACTTGAAAAATAATAATTGTGATCCCATTCATGGTTTTTCAAAACTAACAAAAACATATATTTTTGTTGCAAAAGGTTATATTCCAAAAAGTTATATCTAAACAATCTTTTAAAGATTAAGAAGTTATATTTGAATATGTATGAACTCTAAGATACCTGTTGGAAGAAAAAATAAAATTCGAAATAAATAAATAATAAATAACCATAATTTCTTCATGAATAGTCGCATTGTTTCAATATGACATTATGGTTGATTTTTATAAAAAAAATCCGAATTTTTCAATAAATAAAAATTAATGATTATTGGTTAGTGTCAAATCTCATCCACATGCGCACTCACATCTTTTCGATGTGGGACAAGCCACCTCTTAGTTTGTTTACAAACAAACTACCAACAAAATGGGTCTCAGTTCACTAAGTCATTGGGATTTTGGAACCCATCATCTAAGACCTGTGTGAACTATTTGCAATCTGCTACCATACGGTTTGCTGATAATTCTACCAATCACTGGATTATCTACTGGAATTGGCTCAACCGCATCTTACCCAATTCCCTTATCTAATAGCTGCGGCCATACAGAGGCATGAAATCTAATCATAGCCTATGACATACATAGGAGTCTAACTAGGGATTAGCTGAGCTCAGCTTGACAAAGAGGGCATGCAAATTTTAGAAAAGGACTCAATTATCACTTTTATTTGAAACTAGACTTATGAATGGAAAGGAGGAAAAAAGTTAACCAAATAAAAGAGAATCAAACAACAGGCAAGAGCGTCACTTAATCAGAGAGAAGTCTGATGCAGATGTCTTTTGGATCTGGAATTATTATTGGGCGAGAGGGCTTAAGAGGGGCCGGCTAATCGTGGCCTACAACATCTGCTCTCTTTCAATCGTTTTCTTCAATAATGAAGAGTCCAAGACCACCGAATGCAACAGTTTTTTCTTTCTGAAAGCGAGGGCTTTGTGTGTTTTCTAATAAGGAAGTAAAACGGAGCTGGTCTGAAAAAAAATTCTGTGACGATACATGTCGACATCTACACATGAAATGACAGAATGGGTAGGGAAAAGAAAATTCAAACCCTAACGTGGCGATATCAAATTCGGAGCAGTTGATCGAGATGATGAATGATGCATCATTGACACTGATTTTACTATATGGAAAGCGAAAAGTATCCGCAACGATGTCAAGAATAGGCACTAAATTAATTAATTCTTATAGGAGTTGCGTCATGATGCAAGTTGCATATGTTTGCACGTATTCCTCAGGACAAAATACATTGAAAAAGAAAAAAAATTGCATCATGTACATCACTCAAACTCTATCCACCAAAAACTCATAATCAATCAGTTCATCAGGCATTCCATTGAAGGGCTCTGTTGAAATATTGTCTCATATTTCTTGACAACAAATTCTATACTCTCTTTATATTTATGTGGTTTTTCTCAATTTAATAACTTAAACCTTTAAGTTAAACTTTTTAACATGATAGTATGTGTGTGTCCACCTTCATTAGTCAAATTTCACGTGCTGTGGTCAAATTCCACATGCTACTTCTAATCCGGTTTGCGTGTAAGATGAAATATTATCTCACATCGCTTGATAGTAGGTTTTATATGTTTTTTATATTCATGCAATCTCCTTTCACTTAAAAGCTTAGGCTTTTGAGTTGGAAATTCTAACGCCGCAAGTCATGTGTACAATCATGATTTGATATGACCATTAGCTTCTTTTCGTTTGGGCCCTGATTCTATTTGTGGTGTCAACATCCATCCAAAAACTTTTGTCTATCTATTCAATTATCATTTATATAATGAAATTTATCTAGACTATGATTATAGCATGCATAGACTAATTAAGGCTTTCGATTCGACCAAGAATTATATTTACTCTTGACTTTAATCTCACAAAAATTATTTGATGTTGATGAACTCACCAACTTAGGCTACTTCTAGTAGTTTGGATTTGTAGATATGACAATATATGAAATCCAAGATCTTATTATATCCTATCGCAGTAATAAAATTGAATATTTCATATCTTATTATATTTAGTGTTTGGTAAGAACTGCATATTGATGTAAATGAACCTTGGCTGCGTTTAGCCATATGGATTTCTAGTTAGGATATGACTGGATATGAAATCTAAAAATTTTACTATATTTTACCCACAGTTTGGTGAATCACAATGATAAAATCGAATATTTTCATGTTTTATCATATCCAATATTTGGTAAAAATTGCATAACAGTGTAAATGACCCTAAAAATGCACAAATGAAAATGGTAAAAATCTCTCATGATTCACTATTAGAGAAATCATAAATGTACAAACGATGACAACTTCCAACAATCAATATATGATTATTGTAAAATCTAAACCTTAAGCAACAAAAGAGTTTATTGTAACATCACTGGTTTGACCATGACAATAAATATAAATGGGCTATGGCAAGATTATTGAGATACATGGGACAGGGAATTCTAAATCTAGTAAGAGAGGAAAAGTGTAATGTTTTGACTCTCTCATAATTTTTGTGAAACTTTAACATGAACTTGAGAGTTATGAAGGAGAAGGAGCTTGACATTTCTTCGACCCTCTCACCATTTTTGTGGAGCTTCAAGTTAAACAAAGAGCTACAGAGGAGTTGTGAAGTTTGATGTGAACTGGAGCTACAAAGGAGAAGGAGAAAGAGACGACAGGAAATTTTTAGAAATTTCATCATCTCTCGGTTTAAATTTGTTCATTTAAAATTTACATTTTTCTACTTCATTTTATTTACTTATTATTATTATTATTATTATTTTCCCCTATCTTTTTTATTCCCCTCCATCATTTCATAGTTAAAATTTCATTAAATAATAAACTAAACTAATATTCTTAAAATGCTAATTCACGTAAAATACAAATTACAAATGAATACTATATATAGTATATATATTATTGAAAAGAAAGAACTTCAAATATATAAATAAAAATAAAAATTGCTGTTAATTTTGTTTTGTTATTTTGATTTTTTTATATATAATTATATTTCAATTTTATTTAACCTAAAAAATTTGTTACTTGAGAAAAATAGCTTTATGTCATGAACATAAGAAGTCATCCACTTTTATTCCACCTCTTATCGGATACATCTATTCAAGTTATATCCCTATTATATCCGGTCTTATCTAGTCTTGGACATAATCCAAACAAAGGATAAAATAAGTTTTAACTTGCTTCGACTTTTGTAATGGTTACCAAACGTAGCCTTAGTGTTGATGTGCTTATCGAGCCACAAACTTCCAAAATGCAATTTCTAAATCAAGTCAGCTCAACCATCTAAAGCCTCATCTATATCATTAGGTTACACAACCGCCTAGCAATAGGATTAAGAGATATCATCAATCAAGAGAAGACGTTGTCAGTCTTTCACTCCAAGGGAAAGAATCTCTTGGTCTAATTGAATATAAGATCCCCCAGCTAAGCTAATTTTATGTTGAAGAAACGAAGATACCCATGTGCTTTTCCAAAAGATGACCCCATAATTTAACTGAAGGAGCATGATTTTTGCTTTTGAAGTTAGATCCCCACACGCTAATCCTTTCATAATGACTTCTATTAAGCAACTGTGGATAGACAATTAATCATTTCGAATGACCTAAAGTCGTTCCTTCGTGTTGATTATAATTCATTAACGTTGTTGTCATCTCCAAAAGCTGTTTTGTAGCTTTCCCACGATCAGAAAAGAGGAAACTGCTTTTTGCAATCGCCATGACCCTTTGAGATGTTGAGATGTTTGCTTTCTCTCAGCTCAAGGCAGTTGTGAGGCATAGAATATGTGACACGACACAACAATTATTATGAGGATTGGAAATATTTTTTCCCTTTAGTTGCTCGATATCATGAGGTTATAAGACCCTACAATTGTTTCTCAAGCAGGATATCAAACACGAGATTAGACCGGATGTTTAAATAAGTAAGATTCATGTGGACTTGATAATTGATTTATTACCAATCTTGTCGAGTCATTTAGTGAATGAATAAACTGAAATGTTACTGTTCATTATATTGAGATCCCATGTATTCGAGGAGTTGAGGGTTTTGTCAAGAATTCTGGATCGAAGAAGAGGTAGATCAAAATATGGTGTGGAAAAAATCTAAACCGAGATAGAATGGACGATGCTTCAAAATCCTATATCATCAATCATCAACTAACGAGGAATTGTTAGTAGAAAGCTCAAAATAGCAAAATCTACGGAAAAGTGGAGGAGCAAAATTGAAAAGCCACAAAAGAGGAAACTTATGAATGAGTAAGCAAGCACCAGGCTCAGTTTTTGTTTTTTGGAATCAAAAACTTCTTTTATCTTCATTATGCTTATATAGCTTCATTTCTTTTTGCTTAAGAAAGCATGGGGGGATATTCTCTTATTCATGCGAAAAAGCTTATTGCCAAAGTAGAGAGAGATGCACAAAGTTGCCCACAGAAACTTAGTTGAAATAGAGACATGGAAGTGGGATTTGAGACCATGATGAGGACTCTGCTTTGTACTCTTTGTCGAAGTTGGAAATGAGAGAGTGCATGGGGCAGTTTCGACCAAAAAGGGACAACCAGTTATCCCATTCTAAAAATTAAATGCCAGGCTTTGATAGAATTTGACTCCAAAACATGATAAACTAGTGCTAAAGATGTCAGAGTCTTTCGTAAAGCCACATGTCCTAGCTTTATTGTGAGCAAACGTTGCTGGTTAGCTTATGTTTTGGGTTCTTACCATCTTTAGGTGAACTTTCTGATTTATGGCATGCTAATCGGATTACAGTGAGAGAATCGTGTACTAATAAAGGACTGAATAATTATAGATCATGCTGAACATTCTGTCGTATATGTAAGGCCTTTATAATAACTGACCAAAGGGTGAAACTCATCGGCTGCCCCATATTTTCACTATCAAAAAAGGAGAAGAAGATTCTGAAAAATGGGTTGCAATATTGATTTGTCATCATTGGAGCTTCAATTTTCAAATTTTCTTTCTACAAAAGTTACTAAGCAATCCTAAATATCATAGGACTTCACATTATTTTTATGAATTGTTTCGATTAAATTCACGGCTAAATGATAAGGAATATCAAAACTAAATAATCTGATAGCTATTGACTTCATGATCCTCAGTAGAGATTCCAAACTTCCTTTTCGATATGCTCATCATTTCACTCCATGGTGGGGAGGTTAGGGAAACTGAAAGAAAATGATTGATGCTGAGCTCTTCAACTCAAAAACACTTATGGAGGTGACATAAAGTTGAGATTACATGAGCAATCAATAGCTAAGCCTAAACAGACTAAAATGGCATAACCCCTTTTCAACAATGGAAAGTAGGAAATAAAGTTGGAAATACATAGGAGGCGCAACTCTATTGTCCCTAACATTTCCCTTGCGAAAGAGATCTCTTAATTATTGAAGCATTGCATAGGAAGCGCAAGAGAAGGGACTCACAAATACATATAAACTTGCGAAACTTCCGCATCATATACGATTTCCATATCACCTCTATTTAACTTTTTAACGGTTGTATGTATAGTGAAATCAATAGAAATAAGCAAACATTGAATTCTTATGGTATTAATTGAGACAAAAATATGTTTTCGAAGCAAAGAACAAAATAAAAAGAAATTTCTAGTTTTATTAATCATCAATTGGAAAATACAAGGTTTTGGACAAAAAAAAGAAGAAAAAAAAATATATAATAAGATATTATACTAAAAGCTATATGTCACACCCTTTTAGTTAATGGTGTGCAAAATGGATTGCCCAAATCGAGACTCGTTTGGATAGGATCGAATCAGCCAGTTGGGTCTAGTTTCTAGAATGTCAGCCTAGTTCTTGATTCTTAAAAGTGGTGTTTGAGTAATATGGTTCTTGGTTTTAAGAGGGAATCGAATCGATCGGATTGACTACATATATTTTTTTTTAATTTTAAAAAAAGTATTAAGTATTGAGAAAAAAAATGATAATTCCATTGGACCTGATTAAGGATCCGGTCCAGTTCTTAGTCTTAGGACTAGTTGGTCCAATTTTTGGTTCTCAATTTTGGAAATTGATCCTCTCAGATTAGATTGAGATTTGATCACCCTTACTTCTAGTAGGGGAAAAGATAGAAATTAACCATTGAAGTTAAAAAAAAAAGGGAAATAAAAAATTTGTGAGACACGTATCACATTTGCGTGCTTTAACTTAAGACTAAACATGATGTTTGGATTGTTGTTGCGTATGGCGGGCAATAATCATTTGGTTACAAGCAAGCCATACGTCAGCAGACGATAAACCAGATCACTCTTCAATAATTTATTGAAGAAAAAAAGTTGTGTCAGTGGAGGGAAATTATGGGATCAAGATGAGGTGGGGTAAAGTGTAAGACACATCTCTCCCTTCCTACACACAGGCATAATATGATAGAGTGCATATTAGCTGGTTTTGAGGAGACAACCAAAAAAGAAGTTCTATAAGAATTTTTTTAATTTGAGAGAGAGAGAGAGAATATTTTCTTCTTTATTTTCCACGGAGATGAATAGCAAGTGGAGGAAGATGTTATGTGACAGACGCAGATAACTTATAGAATGGAATAAAACTGAATTTTCAATTGATCCCCACTACCATACAAGAGTAATGTACTAATAATAAATAAATAAAAATACTGTTTTTGTCTTGCAAGACAGAGGCTACTATTGGTACATCTGTCAGCAGGTGAGAATGGACAGGTGGGCTGTGCTGATCTCACAATATGGGAAAACCGAAGAATGGAAGAATTATCAGAAATTCAGGTGATTTGGGTATTATATATATATATATATATTTTACTTATGGCAATCTCAACAAAATACTTCTAATAGAAAAAACAAGAAAATTGTATGTACCCAGTGCTTGTGGGTCCCTGTCATTCCAGAGGTTATTGATAATGGTTTAGGACAGAAGTTTTTTTCTTCTTCTTCATACCCAAAAGAAAAGGGAAAAAGAATAGTGCATTGGCCCCAAAAAAGGAAAAATGGGTGAGGGTCATTATATATAAGGCCTCTCTCTGGGCGTCTCTCCATGTGCTTTCGTCGAGATTTCTTCAGTTTACTTTGTGGAGAGAGAGAGAGAGAGAGTTGGTTCTGCGTTTCGTCACGATCAGTGGCTGCACGTGGGACACCCAGAAGGTGAAAATTCCCTGCGAATTTCTTGTAAAATTTATATGAATATAGCGTATCAAAGGCGTGATTACATGAATTTTCGTTGATATCAGTCTGCGACAATGTTTTTCTCCCCCTCTGCCACCCTCATGTCCCTCCTGTGTAAGCCTCTTGATTCTTTCATTTCTTCATAAAAAAAGATTTTTTTTTGCCAATTTGTGCTGGATGAATAACTTTTGGTTTGTCTGTCTGCAAATTGGTAGATTGCCTGTGATTCTTCTTGATCGTTTTTGTTGTGTAAGACGTTTTGTTGCCAATGTTTAAAGGAGGGTTGTGATTGAGTTTCTGTGATCAGGGTGCTGGGTGCATTTTGTGTCTGCAGTAGAACTAGAGCCTGTTTGTGATTGTATGGAATGATGGCTTCGCTCTTGATCCCTTTACAAGTACCCATTACCAATTCGTGCACGAAAGCAGTTTTCTTGTTCTCGTATTTTATTTAATTCCATGGTGGCTAATTGCTTTGAATTTTGGTTAAAGAAATAGAAAATCCTTCTATGGCAGATTTAATTTGGACTTTTGTCTTCACAGAATTGCTGTTTGGATTATGAGTATGCTTGTGATTTTGGGATCCAGGCATTTATTGTGCTTGATTAATCATACAATGCAGCTATGCTCCAAAAATTGTCCTCTTTTGTACATTTATGCCTGTGAGGCGAAAACGTTCCTGGGTTTTTCTGGGTGCTGTCTTTCATTTCCAGGCTATTTCAAGATCTATGAAACATGTGGCTGATTAATTGATACTGTTTTTTTCAATTTTTCTTATTTGCCAGTGCCACCTGTCGGTATTTGCTGTTTTGAGTTGCTTATAGTGGAGATTTTCTAATTGTTCTCCTCTACAATTTTGCATTTTTTCTTTCTTTGTCATCTAAGTACTGGTTTTTGCTTAATTGAACTTGCATATAGAATGGCTCTCTCTGGGGTGGTTCATAAAGATAGAGGAGAATTGAGGATCCATGAAAGTTTAGATGAACTGAGCACTGACTTGGCAGACTACATTGCTGAATTATCTGAGGCATCGGTGAAAGAGCGGGGTGTTTTCTCCATCGCATTATCTGGTGGTTCTCTCATTGGCTTAATGGGGTATTAATGCTTGCATTCCCTTTACTTGCTTTGTCAAATGCACAGTTTCGGCTCTGTTTAACTTTCTTTTTTTGTTTTTTTCCCCCTCACCGCAGGAAGCTCTGTGAAGCGCCTTACAATAGGACAGTGGATTGGGCAAAATGGTATATTTTCTGGGCCGATGAGCGTGTGGTAGCAAAGAACCACACCGATAGCAACTATAAGTTAGCGAAGGATGGCCTCTTGTCCAAGGTATGCATCTCTTTTAGACTAATAATGTTTAGTCCATTAAAATATGTTCTTTTCTGTCGGCGTTTGTTTTGGCGGTGATGGAGAATGTGTTGGTTTAGTCTTCTTTTGGGAATTAACTGCTACACATTCCCAAGCCCTTCCCCGCCTGGGAAATCACCTCTTTCCTTAGCATGCAGACAAGACTCCTATTTTGCATCGCTTCTCCCACTGACATCTGCATTTATGATTTGGACTGATTCCACAATGATATTCAGGACTCTTAATGTAACTGGAAGGTTACTACACATTCTCTGTTCATGGTCAGTTTTGTATTCTTGTTGAATGCTTTATTGTCATCTGTTCACCAGTTAGACTTCTTCATTAAGCTGGTTGTGGCTGTATGGACCTAAAATTGACAACAACAGGGCAGTAAAGACTGTTGATATGATTGGACTAAGTTCCATCAAATAGAGCTCATGTATCAACCATTATCTCTTCATTTTTGTGTTTCAGGAAATTTTTTTTTCTCTTGTATAACTTCTGAATCTGGGCTTTTCACCTGGTGTGTTAACCAATTTCATTGGAGGAATCGTTCCTCAACCTTTGGTTTATCTTGTGTTTCAGTTAATAGGCTGGCACGAAGATCCTAGCATGCATGGCACATCTTCTGGCATTCATATCTGACTATATTTTGTTTCTCCCTGTTCTCGGTTGAGTTTTAGGGCTATGTGCATGTCTCCAGTGCATTCCACTCTACCTAATTTACATTTTCTTCTGTATCATTCTGAAGGAAGTATTTCCTGTGTCAGCAGATAATTGTTGTATCACCATAAACTAAGACAACAAAGAACTTGTTTCCACCTACTTTGATCTATAGCTTGTGATATGGAGTGATTGTCCGATATATGCAAATTTAACTCTCAATGGTTCCCATTAGTGCTACTTCTAAGACGTTACAAGTGTGTGGCATCTTTATCTCCTCATTATCTTGTTTACCTCTAAAGGTGTGGTTTTGGTAGCATATTGCATGCAGGGAAGTTATAGGGAGAACTATGGACATTGCAAACTAAGTGTCCTCATCAAAATTCATACATCTGATAGAGATGATTATCAGTATGCTCAATTCCATCAATAAGTAGCTAACTGAGCTGGAAGTTTTCCATTCTTGTCTGCAGTTTTTAATCTTTCTTCTTCCAGTCTTCAATATGACCTAACGGATGCAAAACATATATTTGGTTACAAAAAAGTTGACTTTTGAGGGAGAAGTTTTATAGCTGTCATGAATCTGCATCAACTTTTGCATAGTGTCATTAGCCTTTAAATTTCGGTGCTTGTTGACAGTTCCGCTTTTCTGAGTTGAACTGATATAATGTGCACCTAAAACAGAAATTTAACCAAAAGATGGCGTTGTTAAAGTCGTTATATTTTAGCTTGCCTCAGTGCTCCTCTATCTTGCTTGGAACATTGTTCCATTCCTGCATGCTAAAATTTGCCAAAACTTGTGACATGGTGCAATAACTTGGCTGTCTTTTGATGCTACTAAAACTTTCTATATTAGCTAGCTGCCTGTGTTGCAACGATTTAGTAGTATAGTAATTTTTTTCCAAGTTACCATCTTATGGAAAAGTGTCAATCAAATCATTAATTGGAATTATTTTCTGTGAGCTTCTAATAGCCTGAAAATCACAGGGCATTACTTTATTTTTTCTGTTCATGTTGAGCTTTTTTGCATATAAATGGAGAATCTTGATAGTTTCGACATTGATCCTTACGGCATGGTTAGGTAGGACTGGTAAGCACTGATGAACATGTAGTTCAAACAGCAAGTCTCCTTGTGCTAGTTAAACTCATTCATCAAAGGATCATACATTGCTTTCCTGATTTCATCTTATTTTTACTTTGGCAGGTTCCCATTATCCCGAGTCATGTGCACTCCATCAATGATGCAGTCTCTGCAGAGGAGGCTGCAAGCGAGTACGAGTTTGTGATCAGGCAGCTAGTGAAAGCTCGCATGGTCAGTGTTTCTGAGGTTAGCGACTGTCCCAAGTTTGACCTCATCCTCCTCGGGATGGGTCCTGATGGACATGTTGCCTCACTATTCCCTAACCATGCAGTGCTGAACGAGAAAAGCGAGTGGGTGACCTTCATAACCGATTCCCCCAAGCCTCCACCGGAGAGGATCACGTTTACATTACCAGTCATTAACTCCGCTTCCAATGTGGCTGTGGTTGTGGCTGGTGAAGCCAAGTCAGAGGCCGTGCACTTGGCAATCGATGACGTGGAACCTGACTGCTCGAAATTGCCTGCTAGAATGGTTCAGCCAACAACGGGGAAGTTGATGTGGTTTTTGGACAAGGGGGCTGCCTCAAAGCTCGATGGCGATCAACTTTACAAGTCTTGATGTTTTTTTATGTTTCGTGTGCAGTGTAGGGATGGAACACCTGTGGATTTTGTTTATGCTCCCGCCCTTTTCATATTTAGAAAGTGAAAGAAATATTCGAACTCTAGATCTGGTTTAGTTCTCCATTTTTGAATTGTCGTCCTCTTTTGTCGGATGGTGGAGAACTATTGTTAATCCCTTTTATAAGAAGATTTTGATGAGGTCGGAGGATCAATAAAAGGCCGTTATTGTACTAGCTCTCTTGATATCTAGACAATGAGAAAAATGCTTGCAAAGCTCCAACGGCGACAAACAGTTTGAATTCAAGCTTCCGGTTGAATTCTCAGTGGGCTTTCACCGAGTATACCAGTTACAAGAAGTTCCCAAAAATGGGAAAGAAAGTTTTACAATGTGCCTACACTTGGGACTCTAAATTTGAAGAGCGCAAGAAGCAAATGGAGAAAATTTGTGAAGGAGCAAGAAAAAATAATAAAATTGTGACTTTACAGTGAAGAAAATGCTGGCTAGTTGAAGGCAAAAACGATAATTGCGAATGTTGTGATCAGCTTGCAAGCTGCATCGTCCGATACTCAGTCTCTGTTATTGATCTTATGCCGTTGATATCAGGTGACACCTCTTCTTCCTCATCTTCTCTAGGAGGGAAGCCACATGTTCGTGAGGCAGCCCATTGATCGATGACTCCGCAGTCAATGGCATACTTGATCGAGTGCTCTAAGTAGTCTCTATCTGTCTGGAGATCAGGCTGAACTGTCAGCATCCTCATGAGACCTTCAAACATGGGCAAAAGAGAACTTGGTAAAGCAGAGTGCCGTTTTATCATGACAACAGTGCAGAGCTTGGTTAGAAAAGTTCGTTTCCATCATGTTGCCAATGCAAGATGCAGCAAATCACAGCATTAGTATCCAGGAGAAAAGAAGCAATCCTGTTATAAACTGATAAGAATTGCCTTTTCAAGCAACAAAGTTGTTTTTATCCAGTAAACTCACTCTCTTTGGGGCTTCAACAAACAAGTAATTGCTCATCAAATTCAGATATAGTATGTTCAGAGGAATGGTCAAAGTAAGTGAGAGAGACCTAAGAACTTGAGCAATGACAAGGAACAATGACGACTGGTGATGCATAATCAGAATGTCAACCAAGTTAAGATTAATGCATAATTAAATTAAAAGGAAGAAGATAAAAACTGATCAAATCATACATACGGAGTAATGAACTATCTTAAAAAGTATGGGTGTACTGTGGTTGTGATAAACTGAAAAAAAATATAACACAAATTGTGGCCACAAGGTCTGATTAGCTATTTGGCCCCACCATGGGACGCATGAAAAGAACTGCATATCATCTGTAGTATTTACTAAATCTTTCTTGTCTCCACTATAATCAGAGATTTGAAAGAGAATTGAAGAAGCAAAAGAAACATGATTTTGAGACATTGGAGGGATCAGCCCTAGAATAATATGCCAGCAGTACATGAGAATTAAATACAGTACCAACATTTTCTTTGGGGTATCCTGAAGCAACACTAATTTCAATCATGACATGTCCTGAAGAAACATTCCTATGCAAGACCATTAAAAAAACAAACTACATACTCAAAAAGAGCAAGTGGAACTTTAGATTTATCGGTGTAACAGACAGGCACAATTATAATAGATATGAGTATTGCATCTCAACAACTCATACCTGTTTTGACCCCAAAAAAAAAAAAAAAAAAAAAAAAAAACTCATACCTGCAACAATGCCATCTCCAGATGCCGACATATCACGAGAGAAGGGGGTGATAGAAGGATCCTCCATCCCATGGACAGCACCATTGTGTTCCCTTGTGTAGTAGTGAATCTTGGAAGTTCCATTCGTCACAAACAAGACCTTAAGATTCTCGTGCCAGAGAGGCGCAATAATGTCTGGTTCATAATGAATAAATTTAGATTTCGAGTTATTTTTGGTGTCAAATTCCTCAGATGGCACGATCCCACATAAAAACTCAAGTTCCTGCTTGGTGACCTCAATAAAATCTGCTAGCTCCCAAACTTGCTGAATGAACATTTTGGTTTCCTCATCAGAATGCCAAAGAGGCAGAGGAAGGTTTACGTCATAAAATATAAGCCCTCCAAATATCTTTGAGATCTTGATGGCTTGCAATGCAGTTGATCTCATGTTACGCTCCAGCAAGGAATGCGTGTTAATATAAAGCATTTTTGCCTGCATAATATGTTAAAGGACATCAGGGATACACAACATATTGAAGAATCAATTATTCAAACTATATAATAAACAATAACGTGAGCACTGATCTGTTCTTCAGCAGTAGTAAAGAATATGCACTTCAATTAGGAGGACTGCATCTATAATAAGTAGATCCTTCACCAAACATTAACCATCGTATGATGGGACATCAGACAATAACAAAAAGGGATTGTGGAGTAAAGTCCATCAGGTTCCTCATATGCATGTGTAGCCTCCGCACTGACCATGACTGTCTTGCAATTAAAATAAGGGAGTCATGATGTCCATTCTTGTTAGTGCTCATTACTATTAGAAAGGTCACTGAGTTTAGTGTATTTTCAGAGATCGCAAGCCATTGAACCAAATCACTTAAACATCATCACCACCAGCAGAAAAATACATGCTTAACCTTAAATTTTGTAGAGATGTTAAACAATAGATTTTCCCTTTTCAGCTTAGTAATTAATGTCACTCTGGACCTCAGGTGTAATATTCTCAAGGGTTTTCAGAAAGCAGCAGGATAAATTACCTCCTTCAGCACATCAACATTGATGTCAGACTTTGATAAAGAATCTTCTGCACAAGGTCGAGCAGAAGTCATTCTCAAACGGCCCCTTTTACCAATCTTCATCAATGATACAGCTGATTGCCTTTTGCTATCAATGCGAAGACATCGGGTTTGAACGTTGTTCATGTTCAAATAATATAGCATGGCCTGGCCATAGTCATCATCCCCAAGTTTACCCATTAAAGCAACCTTACCTCCCAAGTTAGCAAGGGCAATAGCCACACTTCCAGCTGACCCCCCTGGAGCCCTTACATATTTCTCGGGTGCCCATAAAGCATCTTTCATCCTTTCATGAATTTCATAATCTACAAGCCTGTTCGCTGGCCTTCCTGATGGTACAAAAGCATGCTGCGCAGCTCCAAAGCAACAAACAAGAGGAGGCCAACCGAATGTAAAGCTAATATCCTCTCCCTCGTCTTTTCCCAGATCTAGGTCCTCATCACTCTCTTGATCTGAACTTGCAAAGAATGTGGAGTCCTCATTATCTGACAATTCAGTTTCACTAGTTTTGTCCTCAGCAACCTCCAGAGTACTCTTTCTCCGCCTCCTCACCTTCTTGGTTTTCCCTTCCTTCGTTGTTGTAAGAGAAGATGCAGCTGCAAAAATTATTCAAATCAGATGCATGCCTCCTGGCTTTAGATATAAGAAATGACCACAGCTTAAGAAAAGCACCAAACCAGCAGTAAACTCTGAGACACTACCTTTCTTACGAGTCCTTGGCTGGTTCTTGTTGGAATCTTCCAATGCTACTGGTATGGTCATTTCTTCATCAGTAGAAATCAATTCAGAGGACTCCTCCAGGGTATCTACAACAGCTTTCTTTCTAGTATGAGTAGCAGCTCGCTTAGAAATTTTTGATGTCCTCCTTTTAGTAACAGCCTTATCTTCAATTTGTTCTGGATCTGAAGGCTCCACAAGTTTTGTTTTAGACACAGCTGCAAGAGCCCATTTCTTTTGTGATTTAACATCTTGACGGAGCACCAAGATCTGGGTTGGATAGAAAGGACAATTCTGATGCCATCTGCAATTGTGGAGTTCATGCCTCAGAAAATAAAACTCACGTCTGACAAGTTCATAACTATACTAGTGGAATCATCCAAACCAGCCTCACATAAACTTTCAAATAAGGCAAAAGCAAATAAATTTCAGATTGGGGTGACTTTTCTCGCAAGAAAGTGATACATGGGGTTAGGTCATCTCACCTATAGTATGACATCAAATTGATCATTTCACCTATAACTGCTGAAAGACTTTAACCATCATTTTCTTCTCTCGCACAATAATCAATTAAAAAAAATGTTAATGATTTCAAGCCTTCGTTTTTACACCACAATGCATCGCCACCCTCAAACCAAGAGAAGGGAAGAAAAACAAAGAACCACTGGAGATTGGAAACAAAGTTGCAGAACCAACCGCACAAAACACATCCAACGACTGAGTTGAACACCACACAGCATCGGCATTCCCGTGAGATTGTCAAAAGAAGAGATTTTTCAATATGAACAATCAAGCTGGCTGGTGACCCAAGATCAGTTTTTTATCACAGGCGAGACATATTCTTCCTGCTGAATTACAGCCAACTAAGCAGAACCCACTTGTAAAATTCAACAACAAGATTGACTAGTCTCACCTCAAATGCCCATCCACACAAAATTTTCAAAACAAAACACTGGACAAGCGTACGAGCAAAATGAGAACTCGACCACGAATAATCAAACGCACCCACGAAAAGTTTTCAAATCACGAAAAAGAAGAAGCTAAAAGTGAAGAGGAAGAGAGACAAGGATATCCTTCCACTGAAGGGCAGAGGAAGAAATCAGACGAGCCAGAGAGACAAGCGAACCTGGGCAAGGAAGACAATTGAGTGAAGGAGAGAGATGCCACCCTTGACATCGAATTGGTCTATGACCCGGAACCCGGAGCAGACGGAGGCAGAGCGAGAAACACCTTGGTCGAGGGGTTTATCTTCTAGCACCTGCTCGGGTTTAAGAAGCGAGGGCGTTTATTGTTCATCAGCAGGAGAGTGGTTCTCTTATTACCGTTAAATTATTATTTTTTCACTAGTGGAATATCTGCTTTTTAAGTTATCATTCTCTCTCTCTCTCTCTCTCTCTCTCTCTCTCTCTTTTTTTTCGGTTACCATTTAGTTTTAGCTAAAGGAAAAGAGCAACTTGCGGCCAAGACTTTTCATCTTCACCACCGGTGGGGCGGCGGAGCCGGACGCAGGACATTTTGCAAACGGAGACACAGGAGAAATGCCACCATTTTCAATGCAAAGGGTATAGGACATTCCCATTTTAAAATTTAGTATATTTTCACAAACGCGAAAATTTAAATTATATAAATTATTTTGCGAGATTTTTAATTCATAAATCTTATTCGTGTCAAACGGATCTCAAATCACAGGAAAAATTATGGATGATGACAAATCACTCGAACAACCTCTTAAAATCAAAGCTGTTGAACATACCGGCTTCGAAAAGCAAAGGCACACTGCAATTTGTAAATTGTCATGTTTGACAGAGAACGTTTGCAAGGACTTGTTGCACGTGTGGTCAAAGCATATGATAGAAAAAAAAACAACAGGAAAGAGTACAAAAATTAGGCAACAACGTGCCCAGCAATCAAAAAGTCCGTCGACATTCTAGCATTCAGTCTCCTTTCGAGATCCATTCGTTGTCATTTCTCGTAAGCAACGGATTGCAGCATTCAGATGGAGTTAGACAACACCAGCAGCCCGATGCGTTGTGTCGCGGACGGAGCACCTGCCCATCATCAGTTTGGATTTGTGGTTCAATTTGCAGATGATTACAGACTGATAGGATGATGTCCATGGACACGAGAACTCACATTTATCCAAGATTGGGATCAAAATGACTCCTCGTTGGCAGTTCAGATCCTGAAAGCATTATGATTCACTGACAGAACAATATCTAGGCATTGAGAGCGCGAGCATGATTCTGGATGTGCACGGTTGTGAATGCACTTCTTGGAACAGGATGACTCTTCAGATTTTCGCAAAAAGACAGCGCCCCAGATCAAAAACAAAACCCATATGGATCATGCAGCTTCCATTACATTCACCCTGATTATAGGCTCATGACGGCTCATCATTTAATCAACCAAAACCAACTTATTTAGCAAATTCATCGATCAGCAAGGAAGTCTACCAAATTACAAAAGATGAAACCAGCAGCAGAATGATTAGCACCTTTTGCACAATAAACGGTAAGAATGCATCGCGCTAGGCTCACTTCTACTGGAATAAACGAGTACTTCAGCATGTCCTTGGAAAGCTCAAAGACTATCCTAACTAAATAGCCCAACATACCACCCCACCAATTGAATTCTCAAATTCACATGAGAGTTTGAGACTATATGATGCTATTTGGAAATAGCAAAAATACAATGCATCTAATGACCTGCAACAGGAAGAATTCCCTCAACAATTTTGGTGACTTCTATCCAACTCTGAATCCAACAGTATAAACGGTTTCTCTAAATCATTGTTACATGACTCAAAAAATCATTTTAAAAGGAGAGGTAGCACAGAGACTTCTTCACTTCTTACGCAAATATAAGAAGCCAACAATCACTGAGATGCCAACAACAGCAGCAACAGGAACAGCCCAATATTGTTTTGTCAGGGCCATGAGCTTCTGAGAATGGTCTGTTCCTTTGGAGTATGTTTCGAGTTCTGGGACAGCTAGGGAAGATGGGTCAAGCTCCCCGATGCAAAAGGTCTGCAACAGCTCCCTCGCTTCTTCACTATGGCCAGCATCTTCAAACCCATCGGTAGCATCTTTTCCTTTATTAAATAAAAAGGAAAGATATGGTCACATGATAGATCTGACCAATGCCAAAAGATTTATCTAAAATGGATTGTCCTCAACGCGATCAAACTTCAGCAAGTATTATCAACAAGGTGAAGGAAATTACCAGTCGTCTCAAGAATAACATCATCCCCACCAGGATGATCGTCCAAGTATGATGACACATCATAGATCTGTGCAGAAGAAACACAATTAGTTAGAGCATAGATATGCACATGCCGTAGTTACCCTTATTTGTTCCTTAATTCTTTTCTGGTACTTGTGTTAATCAGTACTATTTTTCTCTCCAAATATTTTGCGTGACTGTTCTTTCAAAAGTGGCAAGAGGAAAACAATGCCAAAATTAGAATTCCATCTGAAATAGCGCTGACCCCGTCGTCAAGTTCTGGAGTTATAAAACTTATATCGATTAAAAACTCACTACAACTTTTTGTTAAGCCCATGAATTCTACATACTTCTGTTCAAAGAAAAACAATTTGATTAGTGCTAATAAACTGCAATTGGAGGATTTTATTCTACACAAGTGATCGCTATAGAAAAGTGGTTTCCCTCATCCACTTTCTCCACTTCTATTGGTCTCTCTCTTCCCCAATCCAGATACCAACCATCTACCCTCTCTCCTTCACACACGCACTCCTTTCCTTACCTCAAATTTATAAGCAATAGCATTCATCAGAATAAAGACCACTAGAATTTTGTATTGCATGTAATGAGTTTATCCCCCCAAAAAAAAAAAAAACCATAATCCAACATCAAAGCTGGGCTCCAACTTAGAGAATGTACCATGTCTTTGGTTAAATGGAACATAACTAAGTCCTGAAAAATAAAAGATATTAGGAAGGGTGTAGCTAAAACTTCCTGATCCCCTGAGATTTCTCTCCAAAATCAACCTGAGAGTAGCATTTTCATTACTAACTCATTGAAAGTGAACCATAGCATGGCAGAAGAAGGTTGCCTTTTACTTCACATCACGCAAGCCAATGCCAAGCAACTAGCTTTGCCATTGCTGTGAACGACAAGAAGAATTTTTAAGCCTGAGAGAAGACGACACCTTGTTTTATATTTTTTCCTTTTAAACTGCTACGAAGAAAAAAAACCTAAGTTGCAACTCCAACTAAAGAAGCCAAAATGTGGAAGGAGGTTCCATGCATTCGGCTGGTGCATACCATCACTCTACAGCAGGTATTTGTGCCTGTCATTTGTCAAGAATAAAACCCCTATAGCCAACTTCAACTTGATCTTAGGACATAACGAGCAGCATCTTGAAGACAAAACCATGAACACTACGTACATGTGTTCTGACCAAACTCAACACCTCCAGCAACAGAGTAAATTGATTCTTAGCAAACCTACAAAAGATGGCAAAACTCAATAAACTTGATGACTGCAAATTGCAGCCAAAGTCACAAGCCTGCATGAGCAACATCATTTATGTGAGATGACCGGAACTTCTAAACTGAGGATTGCATAAATCCATGAAAAAAAATGCTACCGTATAGGATTCTTCATAAATCCCTCTCCATTTTTCCTCGACTATAACTGCCGGTAGCTAAACATTTTTTTTTCCTGAATGATTTTCATTTTTGATAGAAGGGACAAAGGTACTTCTTTTGGCTCATTTTCCGATAGCATTAATTTCTTATACTGGTTCTTTCAAGTATTTATCGAGAAGGCTTCAAATTTGATCAATTCATAGCCACTATAACGAAACTGGATCGTTTCAGGCTACTGAACTCAGCAGAAATGCATCAGCGACCAAAAGGGCGTTGAGGCATAAAAACTTCCAATCACAGAACATACAGGACAGGACATTGACATCGCTAACTAATCAGACATGAGCACCGAAGCCTAAGTCTACAACAGGGGATTGCAAACACAAGTAGCAAGACGGAATCACACCGACCAGACACGAAGGCGGCGAAACAAAATCTGGGTCACAGCCCAAAACCACGGAAGACGAAAGAGGACGGAGAAAGAGGCGACCTTGCCGTCGATAACAATCCAGCAGTCTTCTCTGGAGCTGTGCTGCGACGCTTCCTGCATCGAGAACATCTTCGTGATGGTCGGCATTTGGCCACCCGGGACGACGGCTCCTCCGGTGCCCGGTCAACCAGAAGACGGCGGCGGCAGGAAACCTCTCGGGAGGCGCAGACTCTTCGGGTGTCAACTTTCACCCACTCCTCCGACACTTCGTTTTCATCCTCGTCCTTCTTCTGGAATGGATAGATCACTGGGCCTGAGCCCTGAACTTGAGCTTTGGTTATAGTTCTACCAACCTGACTTTGGGCTGCAAGCCTGATAACGATCCACCCAGCTCGCAGCAGAAAAGGAATTAATTTTGGCAAAATCGATGTTGAACTCTTTTTTCTTTTACTCACAAGCTTTGAGTTTATAAGCTTAAGGCCTACATTGTCAATCAGCTTTCACGTAAAAGAAGGGCGTTAAACTTTAAATTAATGCGTGGTGTACCGTAAATATTTTAAGTTTTAAAACAAACGGTTGCGTGTTTAGTTTCAATGTGACAAAAGTAAACATACATTATAAATTTTTTTTTTTATGTGTCATAACTAGATGATGCCAATGATTGTAAATTTTGCATCATCTAATTGCAAATCCAAGGGGGAAGTCGAATCCATGATCTTATGTTTTTGGATTAACTAATTACTTTGATATGATTCGAAATCTTATAACGTGCAAATTCCTAATTACCTTTGCCAACTTTGACGGTCTCTTAAGGAAGATTTGAGTGGTGAAACTTAGCGGGCAACTAATGATGTCCTAAAACAATCACCTTTTGTGGTATAAATTAGGTAACCAGTTAAAGGAATCTCAAAGGATAATGAAATCTAAGGATAGCATCTTGAGTTTCTGGAAGATCCATATATAAAGAGCTAAACACTTACTTAGCTTTGGTAATGAAAACTTGATATGACAATGCAATTCTAATGCATTGGTTGCCAAGCAAAGCTCTTTGAAAGTCACTTGGGGATTGCATAATGTGAAATTTTGTGGAATCACAACTCATTATTATAAAATTTTTAGCTATTTATTAGATGAAATTGTGATTTATTAATTAAATATTTTGATATATATATAAAAACATATATATATATATATAACAGAGAGGGGAAAATTAATAATTATTATTGACATTATACTTTATTTAAAAAGGGTATTAATATACGAACAATTTGCATAGGAAAGGAAGTAATTAGGAAATTGGCTATCTTATAAAAAGACGGAGAATTGCCAAAAAAGTCATAAACCTATTGTAGTTGTGCCAATTTAGTCCTAAACCTTTTTTTTTAATTTAGTCCTAAACTTTTTGCAATTGTGCTTAATTTAGTCCATCCGACCAAATTTGGCCGGTTGGAGTTGATGTGGACGTCGGCGGCACTGGCGACAATATTTTTATTATTTTTTGATTTTTTTAATTATTTTTCAAAATTTTTATTGTTTTTTTAATTTTTTTTCTCTTCCTCCCCTCCCCCCCTCCTCAGCGACGGTGGTTGGCCATTGCACGAGGGCCGCGAAGCCCTTGCCGGCGACCGTGGCCCCCACCGCGACCCTCGCCGGCCCTCGCCCAGTGCAGGTGAGGCCGTTGGCGGCCGCGACCCTTGCCCTGACCTAGGTGAGACCTCTGGCGAGGGTGGCCGGTCTGATGGGGGCCGCGACCCTCGCTGGCCGTCGGCAAGGGCTTCATGGCCCTCGCGCAGTGGCTGCGCCTCGTCGGAGCTAGCTAGCCATTGCCGCCGGCTGAGGGGGGGGGGAGGGGCAAGGGAGGAAGAGAAAAAACAAGGAAAGGAAAAATACAAAAATTTTTAAAAAAAAAAATAAAAAATTATAAAAAAAAAAAAATAAAAAATAAAAAAATAAAAATATTATTAAAATATTTAGGATTTTTTGGTAATTCTCCCTAGAAAAAGATGAAATATCAAACCACTCACGATCGGCCAAATTTGGCCGGATCGGGGTTCAAAACCCACGGTTGTCATAGGGTGACAACCGTCGTACGTGTGTGGTGATTTAAAACTTTTTGGCAATTCTCCCTAGAAAAAAAAAAAAAAAAAAAAAAAAAGATGAAATATCAAGTAATATGCATAATATTAAATAACATTTCTAACAATATTTTCTAGCATAGGACTATTGTCTTTTCCCATAAATATACTTCAAACACATATAGGCCAACACAACACACACTGCTTACTGAGTTATTTCCGAACCTATTAGGTTTTGAAGCAGATTTGAGACAATCAACACCTATCAGGACGGGAGCATCGGATGGAGATCGATTTGGTCACCCCTTGGGCTGATCGTGAGTCCCTTCCTTTGCCTGGCCCTGTTTGAAACTTGAAGGGGAACGAGATGAGGTACAATACAAAAGGCTTGCCTCAGGGACCATTGGGTTGGCCACTTCTGGGCGAAACCATAGACTTCCTCAAAGAAGGATCGAGCTTCATGAGTAGGGAGAACGCAAGGTAGGAGTCTCTGAGTTGTTTTATTCGTCACGGGCTCTGCAGCCTTTTTGAACATATTGAACGAACGTGAATAGGCACATCTTTAATATGATTAGAGTCAAATTTTGGCGAGAAAAGTTTATGCTACGATGAGTTATCTGGGATTCAACCTAGAGAATCATCTCCAGCTTAAGGACTAATAGCAAAGCGCCACTGTAAAATTCGAAAAGCTGAACTTTTTTTCAATCTGTCCGTTTCATGGGAAAAAACCATGCAATGTGACACCAGGATCAGAAAATGGGTCCCCGTGTCCAAGCACTGGGGACCCGGGTAGGCCCACCGGGCTTCGGCTGCCCCACGGACTTGGGTCCGACTGCTAGGAACGAAGGGTCGATGATCCGAGACGGATATGAAGTACCTTAGAGTTCAAATTTTGGATCAATACATGAAAGTCTATGAATGAATTTGTTGATATGGCCTAATGTTTACGTTGTTGTCTTATGTTCTCTTCTCAAGACGATGTCATGCTAATGAACACAACGAATTAGCTAGATGCGTCCACGTTTCCCCCATGTGAAAACCCCAAAATCTCTTCCTGAATTGGAAAAAAGAAGCGGGGGTGGTTGTCCACGCCATTGTCTCTTCCGATGAAATGCATGATACAACGCTCCCCGTAATGAAAGTATCATGTTGATTTTGAGTCGCATTTGGAAAAATGATGTACTAAACATAAAACAAAATAAAAATTTTACATAACCACGTTATTACCAAGCTTAATCTCAAGTCTAAAAGGGATTCCACGCATTTTGTACCTTTAATTGGCTACCGAATTCTTGAAGGTACATGTTCTTCATTAGACAATCTCTTCATAAATAATCAGTCTCAAAACATTCTATTGTTTATGTTCATTGCATATCACACTTTTTAACCGTGGCACTCTCTCCACTAGGGAAGTAGTCATACTATGATGGCTCCACCAAAAAAGACAAAAGGAATCGATCCTTCGTTGTATTTTCTCTCTCCTTTAAAAAATAATTTGAAGTTTCTTCTCTGGCTCGATTGAACAGGTACGGGAGTGTATTCATATCACATGTCTTAGGCTCTCCTACAGTGACTTCCGTGGACCCAAAGCTCAACAGATAGATTCTCTTGCATGAAGCCGAATGACTCGTTTGTGGTTACCCACAATCCCATTGGAAATACTTGGAAGATCCAACATTGCTGTGGATGGTGCCACTCACAAGCTCCTCATTCTCTTAACATTCACAAAGTGGTGTTTGAAAGTGACCGTAAAGTGTTAATTGATGCTATTCAACAAAAGGGTTTTTGCCCTTGGTATATTCATCTTTTTTTCTTTCTTTCTTTCTTTCTTTTTTTCTTTTTTTATCTCGGACTCCTATCTACTACTTAGTAATAAATCGGGATACAGTTTGAAGTGGACCAGTAGAACTAGTAATGAAGTTACTCATGAGCTTGCAAAATGAGCTTTTCATTAGTCATGAACTGCATCTTCTTTCGTTTTTAATGATCTCCCTTCTAGAGTTAAAAACGTAGTGTTAGCGGAATCTTCTTTTATTTATCATCTTAATGTAAGCTCTAGTTTCTTCTTGTAATAGTTGAACTATTTTGATGCAATGGAAGATTTGTTTTAGCAAAAAAAGAAAAAAAAAAGAGAGTCGCATTTCTAGCTCTCGTAGGGCCTGCGACAATGAAGGACAATGATCTGCTGCGCAAAATCGATGAGAACATGAGATTTTTCACTGATCACTGCGAAGGGAGGACTCTTGATATTCAAGAGAAAACTAAGGAGGTTCTGGTAATTCGTTTATTTAACAACAATTGTGAACCATCCAAAACGTAATGTTTTGCGACAACAAAAGACGGTTTTGTAGAAGATGTCAAGAGAGATTTGTATATGTTTCGTGATGGTCATTATTTCCATACAGATGGCTTTTTCCATTGCCTTCAAGCAAATTGTGGAGTTGGAATCGGATTTCATATTTGTAGCTTTAGAGCGAGAATTTAACAAGCTAGCAAGAGGAACAGTATCATCGCTAATCAATATACCAGGCACACAATATTATCGCACGATGCACGTATGGTATGACACAAGATTCCAAGGTAAGTACTGGGACGAAATTTGTATGTGAGTCATGAATTTTCTGAATGTTACGGTGAACGATCATTCTAAGTTGGTTTAATTTACAGACAAGGCGAGTAGTCATTAACATGCTCCGACAAGTTATGAAGGAAAGAAGGGCTTCTTCGGCTGAGCATGATGACATGCTTTATTACCTCATGAATGATGAATCCGGGAGCTGCAATCTTAATGACGAAGAGATAATCGATCAGACAACTACCGTCTCATATTCAGGATATGAGATGGTGTCGACCACATCAATGATGGCTATCAAATATCTAAACGATGATCCAAGCGCTCTTCAAGAGATTAGAGCTAGTCTTAAATTTTCTCACATCTGCGTTCATGGTGTTTACTTAAAAGTTCTTTTACCTACTATAAAAAATAATCCCAGGAAGAACATTTTGCAATTCGCAAAAGAAAAGGAGCGGAAGAAGCGATCGACCGGAATGATTACAAGTCCATGAGATTTACTTGGACAGTATGTGTGAATTCGAGGATCCATTGGTTCCCCTTACTCTTTCCTTTGTATGTCCTAATTAGTCAGCACAAAATCCTGAAGTTTTAGATGATTGCAAGCATGTTATCTTGGAAACCTCAAGGTTGGCTACAATCGTAATGGGGTGATGAGGAAGACGACTGCAAATGTGGAACTAAGGGCGTGTTTGGCAACTTGCCAATTTTTCTATTTTCTGTTTTTTTGTTCTGTGGAATAGAAAAATAATATAAATCCGTTTGTTAATGTTCACTAGTGTTTCTATTTTTGAGAATAGAAAGTTATTTCAAAAATAGATTTGGAATGTAAATGAGAAGAAGAAAAAATAGCTTCTTAATTTCGGGAACAATTTCTAGAATAAATGTTTCTTGGGTCGCCTTTGCTCCCCGTCACCCATTGCCGCCCACTAGTCGTTGCCCACCACCAGTGGTCGCTATCCATCGGTTGTTGGTCGCCAATCACTGATCACCACCTTCATCCGAAAGAAAAGGAGAATAGAAAATTTATGGATTATACTAAACACATTTCTATTCTTTTTCTATTCCGAAAATAGAAAATTTGTATAATTGTCAAATGCGTTGTTTTACTCAAAAATTATTCCAAGAAATAGAAATAAAAAATAACTATTTCTGAAAAGAAATTATTCTCTAGAAAAAAAATGTTATCAAATGCACCTTAAATGATTCTTTCATAAGCTCTCACTTTATCATTGGATATCATCATTAATTAACTACCTTTTTAGTCATATACTTTTCGATGATTTATCAATTCAATTCTAAATTTTTTAACGATTTCCCAATTTAGTCAATTCAACCATTTTTTGTCGAAAATTACTAGCATGACGATCTAGTCAATATTAGCCTTCCTATATGGCATGACTATCGCTGACGGGGCCGTTTTTGCAAATTTTTAATTTTTTAAAACTTATTATTATTATTATTATTTTTTTTATTATTATTTGCTTCTTCTTTTTTCCCCAACTTTGGGCTAGTGACCCTTACCCATTGGTTGGTAAGGGTCGTGCACCCTCGCTAGCCGCAATGTTCTCCTAGGCCCAAGGTTGGAAAAAAAAGAAAAGAATAAAAATAAAAAAATCACAAAAATTAATAAATTATAAAAAAGTGTTTATGTTAGCATCAATCATGTTATATAAGAAAATTAGCGTTGGGTAGATCATCCATTCAATAATTTCTGGTCAAAATCAATAGTGATGACTAAATTGACAAATCGTCAAAATATTAAAAAATAAATTGATATAATTGAAATGTATAAGATTAAATTGGAAATTGTTAAAATATTTAGGACTAAATTAAAAGGTCTAAAATTGAATTTGCACAAGTGTAATATGTCTTAGACTTTTTAGTAATTTCTCCTACGATTGTTTGCGTATTAGATCATCTATGTTAGGTGATGTGACCGATAATCTCATCGTTCCTTAGTACATGTAGTGAATATGTTGTGTACAGTGATGGGACTATTCATGTAGTGACATTGAGCCATATATATAAGTGTCGCAGTACTTTTTTTAAAAAATATGTTTCCTGACTTTTCTTTGCCCCACATTGCTTTTAAAGTGGGTTCACACCCCGAGCCTTCATTTTTGGTACTATGAGCAAAGTGGCTATTGTTTCTAGCATAATAATTTTTGAGCCACTTTAAAAATAACAATATGTTATGAATCATAAATTTTTGAAGGAGTAGACCCCACAATAAAACCTAATTATTTTTTATTTATTTTTTAAGCTCAAAATAGACTATCAATCTTACGGTAGATTAAGAACTATCACATAAACATTTTTCCCATAAAATTTACTTAGCTAGCCTTTTCTTAATTAATTTTCTAGTAGTTTTGACATTTTCTTTTCCTAGCTATTACTTGATGTAGTTTGCTTTCATATTCATTCCTCTAAACATGCTGACTATTTCTTTGTTGGTTTTCACATGCTGAAAATCTTCATATGAAATAGTCTCATTTGTCTCGCTCATTGCTGATTTCACATCCATTCATGATTTACTAAATAGTGTAATGCACACTAATTGAAAGGTTTGTTGAACTGAGAATAATAATCATGTTTAACCTTCAGCGCTCTCTAATGGGTGGAAATCATCCTTGTGGACAATATGTAACATGCCTCAAATGTTCATCAATTTTCATTTTGCTTTGGCGGTTTTTGAATATTTCAAGACGATGTAAAATCAAATGCTCATTTGAACTTTAAAAAAAATCTGGTCGTTTGATGGATCACATCGATCACATGAGAGTAGCCTAGAGAGTACTTTTGCCTCAATACCATGGAACCAAAGCCAGCTCTAGAGTTGTTAAAGCCACATTTGGCAATGCCCTACGAGGAGGGGCACTACCATGCAACTCTTTCGTTATCAAAACATAGAGCATGCAAAAGAAAGTGCCTCTCCGTTCAATTTTTTTTCGTATCATCCTTTTCACTTCTTCTCGTTGTTTATGATATAGGTTCTCAAGTGCTTCCGACTTTGGAAGATGCCTTCATTAAGAGCTAGTATTTTCTCATTCTTTTACTTCATGTTTTGCCTCAAGAGCGGCTAGAGAAACTTCTGAAATGTTTCAGCCCCGCTTATGAATTCATTAATTCAAATGAAGCAATAATCTTCAGAATTCTAAACTAAACAAGTTCAGTTTTTGAATGAGGTTAAGTAATGAAAGCTAATCTGTTTAAGCTCTCAATTTATTGTCGTTAATTTATCACTAGCTATTTCAAATTCTTTCTATTTTGATGAAGTCCACTGAAACCCCCCAAATATTTTTGGAGAAAATGTTTGGTTTGGGTACATCATAATTTCCCACTCAAATAACATTGTACCTTGCTTTTTGAGGGATGATAAAAGAAGTTCTCCATTGATTCTTTGATTAATAACGAGGAAGCAAACTACTAAAATAATCAAAGTTTGTTTTTTTGTAACATATTTTGGATTAAAATTCACGCAAGTATATAATAATTTGATTTAGGCTCTTGAAATCATGACGTATCTTCTTAAAAGACAAGTGAGTCAGATGCTTTAGTAGACTATATAACTGACAAATTGGAACCGAATTTTTTAAAATCTGAAAGGGTATAAAAAGCAGCTCTTCCGGGTTAAACCAGCAAAAGGAAACCAAAGTTTCAGTTCCTGGAAGGAGCAACCCCTCGAGTCGCATGGGAAGTAAGATATAATTCGCTCTGAGAGAGAGAGAGGGAGAGAGAGAGAGAGAGAGAGACGAGTCAAATCACAGTTCCAAATAGAGGTACCCATGTAGGGTGACAACAGATCTAATGATTGTGGCCAAATCCGTTAAAGGATCAGAGACCACAGCGCAGAGAGAGAGAGAGAGAGAGAGAGAGAATGGCCTGATGCTACTAGCTAGGGTTTCAAATCCAACCACGTCCACGCAACGAATAAAACAATCCAAACAAATATATATAATGTCTCTATGGGGGAGGGACCCGGGGGCGGGGGGGTTGAAAAGGATCGAATCGAATCGAATTGAATTGAAAGAGAGTGCACGTACAGCATATATTTTGTGGGGTTCTTGGGAAATTCGATTTATACCAACAAAGAAAGCTGGAGAAATCAAGCGTGGGAATGGCTTTCATTCCAGTTTTGGCAATTCAGGAATCGTCCCATCATGTCCCTAAATAATCCATTGGTCGACAGTTGTCATGTGATTTGAGCACTTGTCTCTGTCATTTTCCTACACATTAATATTGCACCCCCGAAAGTGGAATGGATCAGACATCAAAACAAAAAACCCTAATCTCTCTCTCTCTCAAGCATTGTCTTCATCCATGCATTTTTCTACTCCACAGGTTATTATACGTATTTTTCTTTTCAAACAAGAATTCTCTTTTTAAGGTTTTGTGAGACTACTGTAATTTTTTTTAAAACTTAAACCGTTAAAAAAGGCGTAATTGAGGAGGCAAATGAAGCCTAAAAAGATTTGAATTTAGAATTTCTAACTTTGATATCATGTGGGATTTTATAGGATTATTGCTAATTATTTTAAAAACTTAAGTTGTGAGATGAATGTGTAGTTTATTATTTAAATATTTTAACACTCTTGACGATGATCCTGACTTCTTTCCCCTCATTTCCACTCGTGACTAGTCTTTGCTTTATTTTAGCATCAAGTGGACGTCTCTTGCTAATTTCAATGTTCATTCATGAGCTTTCGTCAATATCCTTCTTGCCATTGTAGGGGCAATCGACAAGATACTTTGCCAAAATGGTTATCTCCGATTCGGTCTCTCGTCATGCCTAACTTGAAAATGTCTACATTAATACGGTACTAATCTAGATTGTCCAAAATTAACGAAAGGAGATTTATGAAGTTCATAACAACCTTGGTTGATGAAAAGTGATTTTTGCTTCTTTTTTCTTTCCATTTTGCTATACACGGCGACTTTTACTTATCAAAGCAAATTGTGACCTATTTTTATCTGGGTTTCATTGATGTGATCGACAAGGGTTGACTTCTTGCATTTTCAATCACCTCCTACTTCTTCCTCTCGGCAGTCACCAATCATTATATAGGATTTCTTCTTATGCATGGTTTTGTGCTACCTTAATTTTATTAAAAAAAGAAAAACTTTATATATCTAGATCTTTTACACGCTGCATCATTTTCATGTAATTCAACTTGGCTTGCAAAACACATGCTTTTCTATGTCCATTTTGACCATAACTATTTTTTTGTGTGCGTGAGTGTGCATACTCTGATGATAGATCAGTGTAGATACATCCCTGTTTGAGAGCATTGACACATATGACATCTTTCCTTCACGTCGAAAAGCCATTGAATTGTAATCTTATATAGGCTGGATGATAGTCGGGCTATCATTGAATTTGTTCATCCTATTGATTAATCCTCTAGCCACCATTATCCTACGCTACTTGGTCTTTGACATGAAAATATTATGTTAATAAGCGTAGATATTGCATGTCATTTCGCAAAGCGACTTCACAACATGTGAGATATATCTATGTATCGACCCACTCCATCAACCTATAATAAGTCCGTGTCTGGTGAACACTCCAAAGAGAGTAATTTAAAATGTTGTGAATCAAAATAGGAAATAGGTCAATATGTTTATGCTTTGTGTGAGTATGTTCTATGATAACAATAAATCGACCATGGAATACTCTCCTACACTACCATATGTGAATGAGATAGAAGTTATATGCGTGAGATAGAGAATGGTTGCATGAACTACCATACCAACACAATATTATCTCTACACGAGTAATTATATTGGATACCTAAAGCATCAGTAATGGAAAGTATACAATAGAAAGCATATTATTTTGATACATAGTGGCTTCAAGAATCTCCATTTTTAATAAATTAAACAGTATAATTAGTGGCAAATAAGAATGATATGCAATTTATATTTATTACTTTAAAAAATGTAGTTGAAAAATTATTATCTCCTACCATTTAAAAAGTGAAGTAGTAAGATAAATAAGTTGATGATCCATTCTTATTTTTGTATTATTACATATAAACTTAGAGAAGAATTAAATGACAATCCCCAATCCGTGCATCTCACGAATCTACCACTTGATTAATATACATAAGCCATCATAAGGTACAATCGATATATATTCTCATCCTCTCATATGCGATGTGGACCTTACTCATGAGGGGAACAATGATATCCACCTGTTATGCATAAAATCTCATCATAGGTCTATTCACAATAGAATAGCAAATAGTTCTCATTCTACTTCATGTCGATATCGGATGGAACTCAAGCTAATTTAACTGTTAGTCCCCAAATTGTTGCCCAGAGAAATCCATCCCAGCGAGAATCGCAAGTAAAATAGAATAAGATTAACAGCGGGTAAGGTTTGCATTGACATTATATCACGGAGCTGTTACTGGTGCATCTGCGCGTGCATGTGTGGCAGGAGAACATCGTGAGACTAACGAGGGATGCTAAGTTTGGGGGATTGAGTATTTAGTAAAGTAGAAGAAGTACCCCAAGAGGAGCAGGAGAGTCATAAGTGCAAAAGACCAAAAACCAAGTCCCCGTGCAAGCTTCCGTCTCTGCAAATCGCAGTGCAGGTACAATCGTTATGACCTGGTGTTCACGAACCCTAGATTTTCCTTTTGACGCTTCTCCCATCCCTTCTGCTTCACTCACTCACTCACTCTCCTCTTTAATATCGTCACATAGCCCCTCAAACCCTAGTTCTCTCTCCCTCGCTTCCCCCCCTTCCCTCTCTCTCTCTCTCTCTCCACAGATATATAACTTTTCCTCTCGTTGGGTTGGAGGAGTCATGAATCATATGGAAGACAAAGCGAGCATGGAACTCCCGCCGTCCGAGCATCTGTGCTATGTTCGGTGCAACTTCTGCAACACCGTTCTGGCTGTATGTCTTACCTAAATTAGTCACTTTTCAATCTTGCTCTCATTGCCAACTTCATGAATTTATAGCTTTATGAATAGAGAGAAACAAGCTTTGCGCTTCCTCTCTACACCAAGAACGAATGTTGTTGCACTCCTATCCTTTTTAGTTTATTTTTGGGGGATCAAGCTATAAAGTCCACAAGATGAGTTAACGAAATCATGTCTAGAGAGCATTATGTCTTGCAATAACGGAAGGGTTTATTCTCTTCTTCCTCTTCTTCATCAATCTTGAAGGTGGGAATTCCATGCAAGAGGATGTTGGACACAGTGACGGTGAAATGTGGGCATTGCAGTAATCTCTCCTTCCTCAGCACCAGGCCTCCCCTTCAAGGCCAGTGTCTTGATCATCCCTTGAGCCTTCAGGTCCCTTTCTTCTACTCTCTATCTACTTCTTTCTAAGCATCTCCCCAGAAAACAAGAATTCCTTCCGTAAGCAGTCCCAATCATATTTTCTTGAATGCTCGTTTTTAATTTAGTATAGTAAGTCTAATTCCATGGATGATGCATCAATACTGTAAATATGTTGCTCTTTCTAGCACCGACTTTTAAAATTGATTTTTTGCCATGTCAAGTTTTATACTGATCGTTCTAAAACTTATTCGAGGCATTTATGTTAAGTTATACTGGCGTAAGTGTTTGTATTGTTGGGGAAGCAGGGATTCTCCAGTGATTTTAGGAAAGGCCAGTCATCATCCTCCTCATCCTCAACTTTGGGCGATCAGCCATTATCACCCAAAGCCGCCCCCTTTGTCGTTAAACGTGAGATTGGCTGATATTCTCATCATTCAACTTCATTTCTTTCTTTCATTTTATTTTTTCCCCCAGTGAGTCCCGTTTGGATCGTTAACCTTTTTTCAGCTCCTGAGAAGAAGCACAGGCTTCCATCTGCTTATAACCGGTTCATGAAGTAAGCATAGATACGTTTTCCCTCTCTTTCATTTTCTCTTTTGCTCATAGACATATAGAAAGCAAAGAAAATTAGCAAATAACTTACCAATATATATCTGCATGTAAAATATATGAACAATAGAGAGGAGATACAGCGCATCAAAGCGGCGAATCCTGAGACACCACACAGAGAAGCATTCAGTGCAGCTGCGAAAAACGTAAGCACTTTTTGAAGACACATCTGCACGTTTCCTAGCCCTTACTTGTAGCAAGATTCATTCCTTTCAAGGAAAAACTATTTTATTACCATGAGATTTCCTATCTTTGATCTGCCGTTTTGTTCTACATAGTGGGCGAGGTACATTCCACATTCGCCTTCGGGATCTGCTTCTGGCAGCAGTAATCATGTAAGCTATCGTCTTTTCCTATTTCTGCTTGGTCCAGTTAAATGGAACTATATATTAAAAGAAAACATTTATCAAAGAATTTTATTTGCTTGATGATGGCACCTAATAGATAGCAAGGTCGTTAATAATTCAAGCGGCTATAAGCTGAGGAAAATGTGGGAATCAGTTCTTCACCGAAGTGGTCTTAATTACCAAAGAAGAAATGTATAGTGGTCTTACATGAGGTTTTTAGGCTGCAATTTATGGAGAGACTGATACCTAAATTAATGCTTATGACGTGCTAAATAATCATTCAGGACTTAAGACTTATATATTTAACTTCGGAGTAACAAAGCTATTCCACAATACTAGTAATTGCACAACATAGTGCAGAATAAATCAACTGCGGTGATTGAATCTATGTGCATGCAATGAAATTCTGGTGCTTGGATAAACATAATCTCCAATGACTGGAATGACCCAGATAAGTCTGGAGAAGCGATCAAAATCGTAGAAACTAGATAAAAAGAGGAAAACATGATGTGAACATCAATAAGCTTCTCTACATGGATATCGAGTTTTATTAGTTGGTTAGCGATAATAAGTCATTCTCTCGGTTACAGGAATGAAGGTCACAAACGGCATGGTAGACGATATTTGGAGAGCACGATGGCCCATCAGATGTTCCGGTACGCTGATGCTGTGTATCAACCAAAGCGGAGCCGTTCTACTTTCCTTTCTCCTTCTGTGCCCCCTTTATTTTGCTAAATAACGAGCTACTAGATCGAGCGATTTTAGAGTTATCTAATGTCGTGATGTTAATTGAGCTTGATGACCATGTAAGGTGTATAAGTGTTTTTCTATGCGTATGTGAAACTTTATGTTTTATCAGTTAATTTAGTATCTGCAATGAATGTAACCGATTGAAACTTGTAAGAATACCAGAACAATGTTTAGCTATGTACGTTATCGAATGTTTGAAAAACCTTTCCAAGACTGGTTATAGATATGCATCAAACTGAAAAACTAAGGGCATAAAACTTACTTTGCGTACATTGAAGCTCTTATTTTCCACAAATAAATTTTCTAAAATCCATATTGTCGGTCATTCATATGTATTTAATTACTAGAAGATCTTAAGTCAGTATAGTGTGTTTGGAGGACATGCCATGTGTAAGTTAGGGTTTTGAAGAAAAAGGGGAATCATATATGAAACATTGCCAATGACGTGAATCTTTTCACATAAATAATTTTATTCGCATGAAAAATGCACATTGTAACTATTTTAACACTGTATGTACAAAAATGCTAGTAACTTGGTAGAAATGTTGGTAATTTCCAAACAATCAAATGAACATCAGGCAAGTAACTCGTAGGAGATGGTTAGCAACTCAAATTAATAAGAGTTGATAAATTTGATGTGTCGATAAGTTAATACCAATAATTTGTTAAATTAATAAAAAAAAGTTGGTAATTTGCCAACGAACAAATATAGCTGGCAATTTATTTCATGTAATGTTGGTAATTTACGAATACATTAATGATAATCATTTTTAACCAACAATTTTTTCCCCTTACCAACTCTTTTCAAAAAAATTTTTCGTCGGTCTCTTTTCGAAATTCGCCAGCATAAAAAATTCTTTTTTTTTTTAAAAACGGAATTTAGAATCGGCGATAAGTGGGAAAAAAACAAGACCAAGTGCGAGAATGTGAGGAGTGAAACACTTATTGGGCCTAACTTGACCGACTTCCTTAAAAAGGTTGGACTAACTTTTTAAAGGGCCCAAATCTAAGCTGACGAGGCCTAAGAACTAGTGTGTACAATAAACCCAAATAAATCTAACATAGGAGAGTATATTATTATTATTATTATTATTTATCATCATCATCATTTTTCTGTCTTAGCATATAAATTAATTTTTGAATTGTGTCACCCAATTGAAGCTGCAATAGTTTATAATTCAATAAAGATTTCCTCTCAATAGAACAATTGCTTGATTTATCGTTCTACGAGCACTAAATTATTTTTTCACCAATGCTTTTAAAGAGAAAAGACATTAGATAGTTCAGCGTATCCTAAATTTCATATAGATACTTTGAAATCTTGACCTCTCGAAACCAAGTAAGAATGATTACTTTTGAAAATGACCTCTCTCTTCGACAAAAAAAAAATGACACATCTTGATACATTTAAGAAGTTTGTTGATGTACCACTTAAAGGACATAGCCACGTGGTGGTCTTGGATCCTGTTACACACTTCGATTAGAGATTTGATGAGTTTACTCGAGGGTCGTCAAATGCAAAACGATTAGAGTTTTTTTTTTTTGGGGTCAGAGAATGATTAGATTTGAAACTTCAAGAAAAAGCAATCATGAGGACAACCGCATCGGACTTTTATCAAAAGAAATGATGTGATGAACTTACCTTGCTTGCTTCTTATTCATGAAGCTCGGTCCTTGCTTGAGAAAAAGCTATATGCTCTCACCAAAGCGTGGCCAACCCAATGTCCCTGGAGGCAATCTCCTGCTATACCTAGTCATCATTCCACTTCAACAATGCACAATGCACAAGAACGCTGGTCACAATCGTTCAGAATCTTCTTGAAAGTGCAGATGGTTGGTAAGATCTAGAGTCCGAAAATGCAAGTATGCAATTCCTAGGGAACTTATAAGAGCTCTCGATGGGCCACCAGAGCTCCTCTTGCTTTTGGTAAGGGTTTCAACTTTAGATTGTCCATGCCAGCTCAAATTGGCCCAAGAAAGAGGAATGCAAAATTTATTAAAAGGGGAGAAACGAGTATGAATTTTAGAGAGCCTACCTTTATTTTGGAAGGACGGATCTAGAAGATTTAATGATTTAACTTACTAACTAGGAAGAGAATTAGGTCACAAAACAAACATTTTATGGATTAACATTTATGCATACACTTGTGTTCTGTGCGTCCATATTATGTGGATGGACTTTGGTAGAGAATCTTAAGGTTACAAACAGTGTCCTTTTAGGTACAAGATAATGATTAAGAAGTTTTCGTGGAATTGCACCATTGATATCGATGCTTTTAGTTAGGGAACCATAGCTAGTTGAATTATTGCAACAACTTCTTGACAATTTGACTTTGATCCTTTGCATAATTAGATGGATTATACTGGAATTGAAATTTTAGGCAAAACTGCAAATAAAAAAGAGAGTATGTTTTCTTCTCTAATTATGCAGGCTGTGGTTTGACTACTCTCGACAAATGTAGAAACTCGTGGAATCATTTACATCATGAACCGATTAAGTCCATGCATTTGGTTTATGCAAGCGGCTCAATTTAGAATAGTTTGTATGTAGTTACTGGCTTATGAATAGATAAACTTAAATTCTTAAAGTAGAAATTTCTTAATGCGCTAACTAATTAAGGCAACTCCAGGGGTTACAAAGAGAGTAATAAATCTATAGAGCTATGCTAGTTTAAATGAGATTGTTTATGAAATTGGTATGCTAAATGGTGTAAGGCAGGATAGGCCACATCTAATAGTGAAAAAGCATCAAAACACATCACTTGATCTAAAAACTTTAAAGACAAGCTGTTTGGTATAACTTTCCCGCAACTGTTTAAATTGTGAAAATGTGCTACGGTTTTTGAAGATGTTTGACATACGTCTTAATAGCTACAAGCTTGCAGCATCTCAAAAGTTATAACAGCTTATGGCAAGTTTTAGGAAAATCTTTCATCCAATTTTGAGGTTTTGTAGTTTAAAAATCATATATTATTAAACATATAACTTTTAACGATTCAAAGCATAGTTACATGTCAATCACAGTTGTATTAAATGTGCTTAGTATCCTTGGAATCTTCAACTTTGTATTCTACCGTAGCAAGAAGAAGGGTTCCTACATTAAGTACATAAACCCCTTCTACATTCCACTTTTGACATTAGCAACAATTGATAATCCTGTAATAGTCTCAATAAATTTCACCAGCATAGATATGAATTAAAGTGAAAAAAGTAACTATATTTTAAAAATTTCTAATCATAAAAATCTACTTCTAATCCCCTTACTATCGTTATACATCATTTCATAACTAATTTCTTATATCATCGGTCAAAAATCCTATATATCAGCATCAACTATAGTTTTGGCAATTAAATTATAACTTAATCATTCTCTATACTTACACTACCCTAATAAAAACAGGAGTTCCTATTTAGGAGGAGAGAAACCACTCTATCCACTTTCAACTTTAGTAACTTAATTGATTCAGTAGTGATCAATTTACATTTCAAGGATAGAAATATGAATTAACATACATAGAAAGCAACAATAATACTTGAAGTTTAATTATAATTTAGAAGTCATTTTTTAAACCATGCATAACTAATTCATATTACAATTATCATTTAAGATCTAACTATACTTTTGTCTTGGGAAATTACTAAAAAACCCTTAAACTTATTGTATTTGTACCAATTCATTTCTAAACCTTTCAATTTGGCTAAATTAGACATAAACCTTTTAACGATTTGCCAATTCAATCATAAATTTTCCCATTATGCTAATTTAGTCATTCCAATTAATTTTAGGTGCTAGTTGTCTTACATGGCATGACTAGCGCTCCTTGGATAAATGTTTTAAAAATTTTAAAATTTTTCTAGAGTCTTTTTATTTTTATTTTCTTCTTTTTATGTTCTTAACCTAAACCGGTGAGGTTGTTGGCCGACCCTCGCCTAGGTGAGGCCCCAAACGCCCTCACCAGCCAATAGGCAAGAGTTGCAGCCCTTGGCACCCTCACTTATGGCTAGTGAAGTCACCACCCTTGCTGACCTAGGGTTAAAAAAAAAAAAAAAAAGAAAAAAAATTAATATACAATTCAGAAAAATCTAAAAATATTTAAAAAATATTTACAAAATGCTTACGTTATGTGCTGAAAAGCGACGTTGACTAGATAGCTATGTTAACTAGTTATTGCTAAAATATGCTAAAAAAACTAAATTGACAAATCACCAAGATGTTTAAGATTTAATTGACAAATTATCAAAAGATTTATGATTAAATTGACACAATCAAAATGTTTAGAATTAAATTGATAAATTGTCAGAAAATTTAGGAATAAATTAGCCAAAATGAGAAGTTTACTATTGAATTGGAGCAAGTATTATATGTTTATAACTTTTTTTTTAATAACTTTCCCCTATCATTTAAGAGTATACATTTTGTATTATTATCAATGGACTAATGGAACATGGTTTGCTAGTAAATTTTATTCAAATCTTTTTTCTTTTATTAACTCTAGTTATGTCTATTGTTGTAACTTGTATTTATCTGCTATGGATCACCTTCAATTGGAGTCGACCCTTGAATCTTGTTTAGCTAGAATTTCAAACGTATTGTAATAGTTTTTTTTTATTTTTATCGTTAACTTTCATCATCTTCTCAATATAACACCATCCAAGCAAATTGCTTTTGGCATGCACACAGCGCGTGCATATACGCAAGCCATAATTGAAAATGATGGAATGGTAAACTTCACTAGCACACTATTGTTGAGTCATATTTGAGTTGTAAATCGAATCAAATCGGCTCAGCTCAATATGCCTCTTAGCTATTCACTTCCTCAATTTCCTATTAAACAAGGAGACATGCGACGAATCATTTGGTCAGTGAGACATGCCAAGAATTGTCGATTCCAAAAATAATATGACTATTCACGCCGGGACCATCATTCTTCTTCACGAGAACGAGGCAAACGAGTTGATGGCGCTTGTCCATCGCACACATGCACTCGAGAGATAAAAGAACTATTAAAGAATTACCAACTGGTGCGCCTACAAAGTCAAAAAGATGAGCCCTTTTCCACATGGGTTTGTGATTTGCGAATGTCATCAAAGTTCACTCATTAATTTAACTTGGCTTCAGATCTCGAATCATAACACATATCTTCAATAAAGCGACTCCAGTGTTAAAAACATTGCTCGTATTTTTTCCCGTATTGTTAGATATATTGAGACAATTGAAAATTCGGTAGATTTTAATTAAGTATTTATTGCGACCTGTTTATTCAAATGTCTATTTACAATATGTCTTGTCACTTTGATTATGTATATAGTAAATTAAGTCTAATGTAATTATTTTTCTCGTGGGGCTCAACGTATTCTCAATAATCAGCCATCAAAGGGATCTTTAAGTGTCTGATCAAGATGAAAACAAGAGAAGAATTTGGGTAAAAGACAAGCAAAACAAAACAAACGATTCTGATCTGTACATCAAAGAGAAGGAACTAAACAGGAATTCCAAAGATGCTGATCATCAGCAGGAAAAACAAAACAAAAGCCAAAAATCTAGGACACGATACTGACAAAGAGTATCAAAAATCGAGATTGATTAACAGCAATTGAAAGGCACTAATTACAGCTCAAAATGCAGCTCCAGAAACTGTTGTTGCTGTGGTTGATCCTCTCTTGATGCTCTCAATACAAGTGGTCTCGTATACCGGCAACCCGCTTGAGCAGTAACCACCGAGGTCGTAATTCTGCAACTCAAACAGATCGGAGCTCGAGTCGCTCTCTGCGCCATCTTCCTCTTCTTCATCATTGAATCTCTTAACTTCTGTGCTCTCTGATGCATGTTTCTCAAAACCATTATAGCCAAAACTCTTCTTCTTCTTCTCTGAACTTGGCTCTATCAGCTTGAACTTCTCGTCCAACCAACTCAGGTCGTTGCTTCTCTTGTTTCCTGAGACAGCGTCGTTTCCCAAGTTCGGCGCTTTCAAGTGCTCGCTGTCGTGGTTATTCTTTGAAAACACCACTTGCTTGTGATCAGAGTAGCTTCTAAATTCCTTGTAAGACTTGGTGGGAGTGTTTAGTATGTATGCTGGAGGAGTTTTGGACCCAGAGGTCAAAGTGGAATACACCGACTTCGAATCTGCCACGGCGCTCGAGCTCCTGAAATGGCTGATGCTGCTCCGCCTTCGCCGCCTCCACCCTGGGCTCTCGTCCTCATCCTTCATCGACTGCGTCGAGGAAGTCTTCGATGATGATTTTTTCTTCTTCAAAGAGGACTGGCTGAAGAGGGAGTTCAAGAAGCTTGCGAGCCGTCCCCCAGGCGAGCTCGGTTGCCGTGGTTTGGTGATCTTGCTCTTCTCTTTCGTTTGCTTGTTCTCGCTGGGGATGAGATGAAAGTGTTGATGAGCGACAACTTGGTGATGTTGATTATGGTGGTGGTGATGTTTCATCGGCACGTCTAAGCTCATTCTTCCTCCTCTAGAATTGGCTTGCCTTTCTTGATCTCTCGCCATTGCCGCCTTCTGCACTGAGGTCGTAGCGTCGAAGCCAGAAACGACGTCATTGTAGCCGGAGAAGTACCGCGCAGCCTCAAACACGTCTAGCTCTCCGGAGTCATTCCTCCGGTGGAGCGACTTCCGGCTGATCGTCCTGTCGGCATCTGGATATGGAGTGATGGACATGGCTATTGCCAGGACTCTGATATTCCTCTCTCTCTCTCGTTTTCCTCTGTTCCCTTTTTTCCAGAGGCTGGTGCGTTTCTAAGGCGTGGGAGGTACTTATGATGAGAAGGGCACTGTGGGGAGAATGGAGATCATAGGAAGTAGAAAAGTGAGAATTTGTGAGGTTGTGTGGAGTGAAATAGATCAGTGATGCGATTGGGAATGATTGAGAGGTGGGCGTAAGGTGGCCTTTAAGAATTGTTAGTTCTTCACTGTTCAAAATGAAGTGTATGATGAGTAATAATTGGCTTTGATTTGTTAATGGGTCAAGTCAGTCACCTAATAATATGCACTTACAGACATATCTATAAGCGGTCATTTATATTGATCCATCACATCATATAACTAATTTATCTCATATTACATTGTCATGTCAATAATGGGTGACTTGCTTATTTTTCACTTGTATTTTTATGTAATTCATGATGGTATAGAGAAATTTCACGTATTGAGTATTCTATTTTCGGCCCAAAATCCGCCTACATCTGTATAAGCAGGCCAGCCTTGGAAATTTTTGGAAAGAGAGGAACCACACATGATGGATTTTTACTTTCCTTTTTGCTTTTTCGTTTACGAAGGAAGAGCTGTGGGGCAGAAAGGAACAAGCTTTCATGATTTTATGCTTCTGAGATATGAATTAGAGAGAAGTGATGTTGGGGATGATGGGGGGCAATGATCTGTGAAGGACCTTGGATTCTAGGGTTGGACTTTGGTTCTTAGTGGAATTGATGCATCTATGAGCAATCTGTACTGCATGGGGCTTAGCCTTTGATGGTCTGGATGATCATGATAGTGATGAGGAATTTTTCATGGTGCCCCACTTTTGTTCTCTTTACAAGGAAAGACGTTACACCTATCTGTATCCCCTACATGTTAAAAGGTAATGACAAAGTATTTGTTAGTGGTGTGAAAGTGGTAAGAAAAATTGACAGTTTGGTCTTTGCTTTTGAAGTTTGAAAGAAGTCCTCACTGTTCAATTTGGCAACTTTTTTTTTAATCGAACTTCAATTTGGGATTTTGGATTTTGTATCGTACAATATTACACCGTGCAAATTTTTTTGCATGACATTGTTGCATATAAATGCAAAAAAATGTTGTGAAACAAGGAAAAAAAAACTAAATGTCAATTGCACCGTTTTCATTGTTGTACTATGGACAATCCCCATTAATTTTTTTTTCCTATGCTTGGATTGGAAGTTCTTAAGGAATAATGGCAAGATAGAAGCTTCTAGTAGCCCATGCATAGCCATTGTAAGAGAAATATGAATTGCAGTGCTTTAGATCTGGCGGGGTAAATTCAAATTTACCTCCTCAGGTCAACATATAAACAATCAAATTGGAGGCTCAAACTAGGCTACATCTTTTGAAATATCCTAATATTAACAAAATACCTTCATATTTGCGAAGAAAGGCACCAATCAAGTCCTAACCTCAAAATCTATCTTGGGGCAACGACCCAAATGGCCCTTGGATCATTATCCAATGTGCAATGTCGTCCTTAGATTTTTAATTCATCTAATAAAATCCCTGAACTATTGATAAACGTTTAATCTAATTTCCATTAATTTAAGTTAATGGATTTTACTGACATGACTTCCAATCCATTAAGTTTGGACGGTGGACAACAATGAAAAGTTACTTGTAAATTATTCAAGAAAAATATTAATCTCAAAATGAGGATATAATAATTACCATCATCATAAAATGATAGACATGTTAACACCCTTTTTCTCTTTTCTAAAGTGGATGGATAAAAAGATAAACATATTGACTCATCATTTTTTTTTAAAACCAATGCAACATATAAAATTATCCACATCATCAAATAACAGTTAATTTGTCGTTCAAGCAAACAAAACAACTACATTGAATATTTTGACAAATATTTCATAAATTACATTAAACTAATTAAAAGTATAAGAATTACCTTAAATATTGAGCCAAAATCCAATGATAATATTTGTGTCATTTTCCCTTTTCTCTTTACTCTATCTAACCCTCTCAGCCTAGCACCCCTCTATGGCGGTTCCATCACCATTACCTACCGTGAATACAACCTCGGCCACCTTGTCGGAGGGAGGAAGGGAGAGAGAGAATGAAGGTGGAGCAGTAATGGTAGTGGCGGTTGCGATGGGCCGATGGCTAGCGGTGCATCGATGAGCTTGCCATCATGGGGAAGAAGTAGCGAGGAGGAAAATAAAAATAAAAGAACAAGATAGATCTCAGTAACTGAAAGTGTTGATGTGATCTTTGAAGGGGACTATTTTACTTAAATTTACCCCAAGCACTGAAGATTAGTTAACACATGCATGTCTATTTTAATGGGACTTCTATTTTGCACACATTAGTAAATTAAGACACGTTAGAAGTGTGCAAAAGAAATTTAATTCTTTCATCTAAGGAGATAGTTAAAATAGGGTCCAAATATGAGCTTGTCAATGTATTCGGTTGGATCTAATATCACTAAAAAATCAAAGTTAATGAGTTATGTGATAATTAAAATGTATTAATTACTCTATACAATATCAATTCTCCAATGTAAAATTTTCTGACACAACTCACACACAAATCTCAACAAGACATACATAAAGAGCGTGTTTATTTATTCGGAAAACTTTATGACAATTTTGATGAAAAATGATTAGTTTTTTTTTGTTGGCGGTGTATTGAAAAAGTATGTTGAAAATGTTTTTGGGTGTTAGGATTTCGTTTATAAATTGGGTATTGATGTTTTGTGAGTTAGTGCGTTTGTTCATCAGCATAGAACGAACAAAGAGCTTACCTTGAACAAGGTGAAAGAGGGATTGAACCTCGACCAAGAAAAGTGAAGAAGAGCAATTGTTAAGAGACCTTTATGCTTTGAAAAATAATTTTTCCAATTTAGAACCAGGAATCCATTTTCCTATTTTTAAGTATGAATATTTTCATTAATCATAAATGTTTTTCCGTTAATTAATCATTTTCAGCAAATCAAATATGTGAAAATCTAGAAAGTTAATTTGCAGAAAGTTTTGTCATTGAAACCAGCACAACTGAAGCTTAGATTTTCACCAAATGTTCAAATTTCATGAGTAAATTGACGTATTCATTCTGATACTTTTCGCAAATTAGATTGTGTTTTTGATAAGATGGATCATATGACGTAAGTACCCTGAATAAACATCCAAAGTAGTGATACAGCAACCCATCCCATTCGTGAACATATTTTAGTGCATCTGATTCCGGAAACATTAAAGGTTTTTGGCACTAATATCGACTTCTTTTTCCAAAAGCAAAGCAAACCAAGCATGGCCCAGTAATATTTGCATGCCTTCCACTTACCACGCCGGTGATGGAGCCTTTAGAAAAAGCGGGTATGCTCCTAATTTGCATCTTCCTTGATCTCTGTGTCTAAAAAGGCTACCACATCCATATATCTAGATTCACAAAATGGAAATGATATTGATGGATACCTAGCTATGTGTTCGTGTGGCTTTGCCTTCAAGCGACCTTCAACTCTATACATTTTGTGACATGAAATAAAGAGAACCTCTTACTTTTAAGATATCTATTTTTTTTCCCCAAAATCATTGCGATCGACATATGTGTAAATCAATAATTCTATTTTGATCTCCCAATTGTTTTGGAATACATAAATTTGAATTTTTTCCATCCTAAAATAACCTTTCTGAATAGTTCAAATGTTGAAATACCTTTATCTTTTCACGTGTAATTATACAATTTCTTTGTATTGTAATGTATTTATCTATATAATTATAATTTATCCTTATTATTATATAATTTAAGTATTTCATAAGAAAGTGGTTTTACTTAGTCTTTCAAGTGTCATTTTTTTGTTGTTGCAATGCATGTGCACGTTTGTTAGTAATAGTGATTTAGAAGGACAGTTGCCACATATCATGTTCGATCCAGAAGTAGGATTTCATTTTTTTGAGAAGCAATTAATGGGAGCAAGAATATATTAATGGGCTCAATTTGAACTACAAATGTTAACGAGCTTGAATTTGAGTTTTTTTTTTCTTAATCTCGAGTAAGAATGTATTAGTGATTCTACTGCTCACTCTCAACAAGTAGCATCGGAGCTCATGCTTGATCGCATGGGCCACACCCTCAACACATATGGTCATTTTGTGAATATCTCATTGAAGAAATATTGGATGAATCTTAAATTAGGTGGGGGAAAATGATTCAAGAGGAGTTGGAATCCAGTTCTTGCCGAGTTTGGTTAGGCCAAGATGGAGATTTTAGTTGAAACATAGTTCAAAAGGATATCTAGAATAAAAAGTTAAACATCAAAGACACATGTGAAGAGAGATTTGTTAAGATGCAAGTGTGGGAATTTTGGTGAAACAAAATCTCACTACCAATGATTTAGGTGAAACAAGGCAATTCCGGGGGCATGCGTTTGGGCTACATCTATGTAACTTGCTAGATTGTGTTCGTATTGCCAACACATCAAGATTTTCTTTTTTTTTTTTTTTTTAAAAGTAAGAAGTACCATCGATGATCAACAACTTTAGTAAGATAAATGAAAATTTTCTGATAGAAAAACTTTTGCTATTTCTTGTTTTGAAATTTGATTTGAAATGACGAGGATGAGAAACAAAAGAAAAAGAAAAAGTGAAAGGACCTTTTGACTATAAAAGAATGAGATAAAAAGAGGATATTTAGGATACGTACCATATAATTTCTATTCAAGAAATTAATTTTAGGCTAAAAATTAAATTTTATATTTTTATTCATTGAATGATTTTTTGAGACAAAATAAATGTTTTATAATAATATAAAATTTCAGTTCTTGAAATAGAAATTTGCTCTAACAATATAAAATTTCTCCTTCCAAAGTGGCGGAGGGAAGCGATTGGTAGGTGGCGGGGGTGGGTGGAGGCAGCAAACGATTGGTGGCGAGTGACCAATGATGATGGGTGGGTGGGCAGTGATGAAAGTGTGTGATGAGAAGAATTTTTATTCCTCACTTTTGTTCTAGAAATTAAAAAGTAAAAATTTTTAACTTTTCATTTACATTCTAAATCTATTTCTGAAGTATAAATTTATTCTAGAAATAGAAAATGAAATTGCATTACCAAATTGATTTCTATTTCAAACTTGTTATCATGAATAGAAAAATAAAAAAATAGAGAGACATAAATTGTATCATGCACACTTTTAGGCTCCATTTATTTCACAAAAAATGAATGATTTGAAATTTTCCTAAAAATGATGTTTTTTATTATTTACAAAAATGAATGAAAAAAATATTTCTATCACAAATGAACATATTTGGACATTGTTATTGATAATAAAATTATTATTTATTTATTAATTATTTCAAATAATATAAGTAATTTTTTTTAAGAATTTTTTTTCTAAATCATTCGTAACAAGTGGAAGTATTGATAACTTGACAAAGAATTTTTTTTTATTTATAATTCAGCAACACGACTACATAGACTGGACTATTTGGAGATTCCATAAAATATTTCATAAATCTCATGAATAAGAAAAAAAAGAAAAAGTACGAGCTTTTGGCATGGATAGCCTTGCTCTGAAGTCTTAACCTATAGAGGCGGCGTGCTCCATAAAAGCGTGTGCGTAATTGATGGGAATTTGACGGGCTGATATCCCGTTCTTGAGCTATAAATTAATAAATGCAAGTGCTTGAGAGCACTCGTTGAGAAGAATCTATGAGGATTTGCGCAACAGTAAATCCTAACTGATTAGCTAGCAGTCACTTCATTTAGGTCCATAAAGAAAAGCTCCCCATCTACTTTTGTGTCGGCCAGCGCTCGTGACATCGCTCGTGCAGGCATAGAATTCCACGCAAGAACACGACATCAAGCCCAACTGAACGAAGGTACCCAAGCAAACAAATCTGCCAACACCAGACCGGAAACCGAGATGATGATCTGATCTCCACAGTTGCATTAACAAAACTAGGGTCATGTCAGTATCCAACAGCGTTCGTATTTCGCCCCGGAGTCTGGGGAATCGCCTTCGCTTCGGGAGGTTTGAACGGCGATGGTCCCTTTGCTCTTTTCATCGGAAATCACCACCGCAAACGCCAACCCGAGAGCAGGATGCGTCCAGGCCTCGAGGGGTTGTGATCGTTCACTGTCAACCCTTCTCGAACGATTCTTTTGTTGATATGTTTGAGGAACTTGGGCGCATGTGAGAGTTTGGGTACTGCAAAGTGCGAACTTTCTGTTGGAGTTTAGAAGCATTTTGTCAGCTTGCAGATCATGTGAGCAGACAGCCTTATGGAAAAATTGACGTTTTGGTGTGAAAGTTTGGAGAGAAGACAAATGGTGTCGGTACCCACAGTTTGTATTTTAACTTCAAAACGCCAGAAGTGGACGAGAAAATCAATATCAATTCAATCGCGACAGCAAAATAATAGTTAGAAGCATCACCTTCTTATTTACAAGGGCACAATCAAGATAATACCAAATGCACCTATAAATCTCATCATAAATTTACAAACTGATCAGATAAAGTTCTCATAGGATTCTCATCGGCACGATCTACTTCACAAGACTCGAAGCTTTGGAATATTTTGCATGGCAGGGGCTTATTTAGCAATGTATATTCTGTTTTGCTGAGGAAAGGATCGGTTGCCAGATGGGGATTCCCACAATTTCCATGGAGTGGCCCCACGAGTAAGCTGGACACAACTGCCGATTCTTGCCGGAACATCGCACTAAGGTGGTACCTTGTTACCACATTATTATGCAAGAAAATGGAACCGTCTTCACTAGGTCAAGGAATAACAATTCCTAACCACTCTACCATTTGCTTTGGATGGCCGCTGTCTACTTTATTTCACATCGCAAAAGTTAGATGCTAAAAGACTATACTTTGCCAAGTTAATTAAAGCCTTATGGATCCACTAGAATGGCATCTCGCCCTCGCCATCCGAAGTTGTGTTTGGTGGATCGAGTTGTCTCAACGGGACTGAATGGGAAGTAGGATGAGACTGTACCTGTTTTTTGGAGTGTTCTGGGAGTGGGGTAGTTATAAGACTAGATTTGAATAGAAAAGTAAAATCCGTGAGATCTGGAAGATCAATTAAAACGAAGAAGTGTCCGATAAGGCGGAGGGGACAACCTCTGACAGGGAGAGAGAGAGAGAGAGAGGAGACAATGCCGCCTCTAAATTGATGAAGTCCACCACCGTGTCCGGCGGAGACGGTGTCTCTTAGATAATTATCATATTTTATTGAGAAAATTATTCAAAAATCCTAAATTTATTATAATTTTATCAAATTTGATCATAAATATTTTAATTTTATCAATTGAATTCATTTGACTAATTTTAATTAAATTCATACATGTAGATGTTAGACTTTTTATCATGACATAATTAATACCGAGTGGATAATTTTTAATAACATTTTTATTTTTAAATTTTTTTTTTCTTTTCCTTTTTTTTCTTTTCAACTGAGATTGATGAGAGTGAGTCAGCCTTGTCCCCATCTTGATGAGGCTAGCCTTGGTTAGATTGGGGTGAGATTGAGTGAGGACTTAGTGCTTTTCGTTGGCCATAATTGAAAAAAAGAGGAACCAACAAAGAAAAAGAAGGAAAAAAGAAAAAATATTAAAATATTATTAAAAATTCTCTACTTTAGCATTATTTGTACCATGTAGGATGTCTAGTGTTTATATTAGTGAATTTTGATACTAATTGACAGAATGTACTCAATTGACAAAAGTGTAAAATAATTTAGAACTTAATTGGTAAAATTGAATGGTTTATGACTCAATTAGTAAAAATGTAATAGATTTATGACTTTTTGGATATTTTTTCTGATTAAATTTCAAAAGAAAAGCAAAACCCAAGAGATAAGGGAAATCAATAAAAATGGAGAAGTGCTTGGTCCGATAAGCAGAGGAAACAACCTGAAAGAGAGAGAGAAAGGCAATCGCCCATTACCACTAAATTGATGAAGTTCAGCACCATCGATTGGCGGAGATTGTGTTTCTTAGATAGTCACCACCTTATCATCTAATGTTATTATGTTGCTCCTTATCTTTTTCTTCTTTTATTTATTGCCTAGACATGAGCAGTCATATTGCGAATCACACATACGATTAGCTCAACCTCAGTCGACAATTTTTGTAATCCGGATTATATACATATTAAATCATGTTAGGAGAGGCAAATCAGTCGTATCGCGGACCGCACATATGATTAGCTCAACTTTAGCTGACAGTTTTTGTGATCCAAGTTATATACATATTAAATCATGTTGGGAGATCCTTTGCCTGGACATGAGTAGTAGTGTTGCGAACCGCACATACGATTAGCTCAACCTCAACCGACAGTTTTTGTGATATAAGTTATATACATATTAAATCATGTTGGGAGATCCTTTGCCTAGACATGAGTAGTTGTGTCGCGGACCGCACATACGATTAGCTCAACCTCAGCCGACAATTTTTGTGATCCGGGTTATATACATATTAAATCATGTTGGGAGATCCTTTGCTTGGACTACACATACAATTAACTCAACCTCAGCCGACAGTTTTTGTGATCCGAGTTATATACATATTAAATCATGTTGGGAGATCCTTTATATCCATATCTTGTCCGCCAAACTTGGCCCCAGGACTTAAGAAGCTAGACAAGGTAGTTAAATGGGAACATTTATAATCTTATCCTGATGAACGGGCCAATGCCTCCCGACCGCCCTTCGCATTGCGTGGTCGAGCGAAGGAAACAAGCTCAATCGACCAGCCCTATCTGGTGCCCCATATCAGACCTCCATTGATGACCCACCCACACCCACACCAGGAGAAAACCCACCAATAAGACACTCGCCAGAGCCGAGTTATCCACTGATTATGTCCATAAATCAACCATAGCCTCATCAAATCCGAACAATTACATATTAAAACAAACAAACAAAGAAACCCGATTGCGGCGAACTCGTTCGATCTCTATCGATCACATCACTCGCGGAATTGAGTTTACGTAAAATGATAAATATGGTATTAGGATAGGATGAGTTTGGGATCGAGAAGCTCAAAAAGCGCGTAACATATTTTGTTGCCGCACACCCTGGTCTTCCCTCGCCACCCACAAGGCGAAAACCGACATGCGTATCGCAGTTTGTCTCGGGGCCGATCTCTTGTCCTCTCTCTCTCTCTCTCTCTCTCTCTCTCTCTCTCTCTCTTATCTTTTGGATAGATACATATGGCTGCGATGTCCTGTTGCTTTCTTTTGTTGCGCACCATGTGTTCTAAAAGTCATCTTTTATGGCCTCGGTTCGTCCGCGAGTCCCATCTGATGTCCACCCCCTCGTGTAGCCGTTCAGTATCCCAGAAAGTCCCCCATTGAAAGAAACGAAGCCCCCGGTGTCGTTATTAGGAGTCCCCGAGAAGTGAGATTCTCTTCTTTGCATCGGATGCCACAAAATACATGTGTTGTCCTTTGTATTGAAGGGAACGGATGCTTGGAGACTGAAGAGTGCCTGTCGCTATTGTTCAATGGATGTGGCCGCGGATCGGTCGATCTTAATCATGTTCGATGCTCGGTCGAGTAGGAGGAGATCGTGCTCGATCAGGTCTAGTTAACATTTTTTTTTCTGTCGAAGAGGGTCTCATTTATGGAAAGTAGTGTTCAACGCATGCTGCGCGTGCATGCACACTGCATGAGCTTAATTTTGGTAAGGATTGTTGAGAAAACTTTCTAATGATTTTTGAAGCCGACAAAACTATTCGTGTGTGTCTTGTAAGTCTGATAAATGTCTTGAAATATTTTTGATTCAGGAAAATACTCTTGGAAGAGAAGCCTATAGAAATCTTGATCTTGTTCAGACTTAATTTTAGACTGTGGAATCTCTTTTAGACAAAACACATTCAGACTTTATATCCAATATGAATTTCTTTAGACTCCAAAATTACTTATATTCCTATTCAAATGAAAGTTCGGAATGTATTTAATAGATAGTGATCAAGCTCAGATTTTACACTTAAAAATACTTGATTGACTCAATCATAAAGATTTGTTTTGCAAACCAATAATGAAATGCAAACATCTTAATTGATTGGCAAATCAATTTCGAGACAATTTAATTTTTATATACAGAAACCTCTACTTTTGGAAACCAAGACTTCGGTTATGTAAGTGACCAAAATCAAGTGGAGATTCGGATTTTATCACTCAATGGCTATTCAACTTTCTTGATGCATATTTGTCTAATAGGTAGATTGGAAGATGATCCTTTGAGATTATCCAATAGCTAGATTGGAAGTGGAGGAGTATAAAAAGAGACCGAGGTACTGAGGTGACTATACAAGAATTCTAAGGTCTAAGAGAACTACTTTGTTGTCTTTCTTGGGTTATATTTTTGTGATCTTAAAGAAATATTGAAACACTGATTGAGTGAGATAGTGAGACCTATTATACATTGAGTGTGATCACTCATTATTGTAATTTCTTATAAATTATTTAGTGGAATCCAATTAGTAGGTTATTGGTGTGAAAGAGTGGATGTAGGCTTGATTTAAATCGAATCACTATAAGTTTCGTGTGCAAATTCTATTATCCCTAAACTTTTGTTGCTTATTAATATAGTCTATTGCACACTAACAAAACCGCTTCTGAAGTTTGATTGGACTCTGAACTTTGCACTCTAGTTTAGACTTAGATATTGACTTTTTCAATTCCGCTTTAAGTTTGTTAAGATTTAATAAAGTCACCTGTTCACCCCCTTAGGTGATACATACTAGCTTCAACAAGGACAAACTAATAAGAGGGTTGAATAGCGTTAGAAATGTGTAAAAGTTGATTGATTAAAGATTGCCATAAAGTTTTTGTCAAAATTTTGACGGGTCTACTGGCTATATCTAATGCATAGATACCATGCTTTTAGGAAAATGCAGCTAAGTAGCTAGCACCATTGATTGTAAGGGTTATGATATCGATCACTTATCTAAATATGGATCGATGATATGTTTGCACTGCTTAAGTGATCTCATGCTATTTCCAGGATTTGTCCTATTGATCGTGAAATGAGCTCGATATGGTTTAAGCTTAGAAACCCTTTGCGTAATATATGGACTGTTGGCCGATGAGCCAGCAAGACATAAATTGCCATTTCCAAATTGAATAATAGCTGGAAAAGGAACTAACTTAAAATATATAAAAAATGGAGCTTTCCCAGCACCCTCATCAAACCCTAGTTACTTGTCTATATCCTCAATCCTCGTAGATGGTTTGATTATCTCCAAGCTAAGTCTTGATTGAGTGTGCATGTTTCCTCCAGTTCATCGGACCTACAAGACCCAACAGGAATTTGCTCATCGTGTTCCGGTCCAGATGTAGCAGGACCCCAATCTGTCCCTCCATGTCGCCTCAAAGTGGTCATCAGTGGTCTGTTAAGGCTGGAGCTTAGAGGCCCATCCCCAACTGAAATGTGCACTCGAGTTTGAGTTGGCCAGTGCTTACCTACCCATAAAGAGAACGGATGAGATAAGATGAACATGTGTGATGATAGTTGAGGGTTTGGAAGAATCGTCCCTAAAGCAAAATACATATATATCCGATAAAGAAGTGATAAGGTTGTGATCTGGGAAGCGAATCTGTCTGCGCGAGCTGTGCCTCCTTCTTCTGAGTTCAAAAAGGCTTATCTTTTTCTAGGCCTAATGGAGGAACGTGGCCTTACTAGATGCGCATAGAGTGCTGCATTTTATAATATTTCATGCAGCTTATCCCGTTAAGTGACCTCCCAAGTTGATGAGAAAGATCTGATGATGATGTCGACGCAAGTAGACTCTAGAGCACGTATGGGGGAATGTATAGCAGCAACACACAATAGTGGACTTCCTGGCCTTGCTCTTCAAAAGTGCAACCGCACTCGGGGGTCCATGATTGAATATCTAATACACTACCTAGATTCAAGTGATCTAGACTGGGGAAAAAGGGAGGGAGAGATTCTAAAAGTGGTCACTAGCTCGGTTCCTTCCGGGGAAATTGGTCCCTCTATGTTTGCTTGAATTTCGCAATGATACGGAGATTATTTATGGGTATTTGTCATAGAAAATTGTGAAACACACATTTAAAAGAAAGTCTCGAATAGAACCCTAGATTCGGGATTCAATTGCAGCAGACCATGGGCTTGGGCAATAAGGCCGTGGTTGAGGCCGCGAGAGACCTGGGCCTTGTAGTCAGGGCCTGTCCTCGAGGGACCATAAGATTTTTCCCAATCATAGTTAACTCTTAAATGTTGTTTCAACTTTCAAAATCCTAAAAGAAAACTCCTTATATTACTAAATCAAACAAATGCATTCAAAGGATTTACTCTAGGAATGTGGTGCGGAAAGAGCATTGTTGACTCACAGGCATGTAACTAAAATCATGACCATTGGAATTTGATATTCTTGAATGATCGATTTTCCTTTCTAAGTAGTTAGATGATTTCTCCTTGACACCCAGAATTTTTAGTATTTTGATCAACTTAGTGAACAAATCAATAAATTTGATATTAAGCAATTCTTTGGTTTGCAACTTACCTTGAATCTAGAATGATAGAAAATTCTAAGAGTTTAGTTCTGCTAGGGCTTTATAAAGAAGCATACCTTGTGCAGGGTGCTAAACTCATATTATAGTATTCATATTGATATTATGACACGCTAAACATTTTTTATTCTATATACAATTGAAATTGTCGACACCATAACATTTGAGACGAGCTTTATATTCAATCAAACATTATAATGCCTACACAAAGCAAGAAATTTGCACCTGAAGAAGTTCTGTCACTTACAACCAGAATAAATGAACAAAGACATAGCAAGGTTGGTAACTTGATTAAGAGTAGTGCAGAAAAAATGCAACTGTCTCTAAACAAACTATCTATATCTACTGAAATTTCCCATCCTCTCGTTTCGAACCAGCAATTGGTGGGTCGAACTTGACAAAATGTCATTTCATTAATCGCGGGCTCATTTGAAAAATAATTGAATTTCGTCAAGCTGTGTGGGCTTATCATCTTTTCAAATCACCCTTGCCTCCAGCAAGGCAGACATATAAGTTCCTTTGCATTCTTGGATTTGACAAGAGGTTTTTCGGACAAGGAAGATGTTGTTTCTCTGGTGTCCCGACAAATTTTAACCGTCGATAAAAAATAATAACTTCTAGCGTAAAAAAATTTGGACTATGCAAGTTAAGCTTTTTCCCTTAAAAGTATAGAGTCAAATAGATAATTGTGTTGAATACTGCCATTCTTCGGAAAAAAAGCAAAGAAAACTGCCATTCCAATTTCCTAGATATCTTTTAAAGGCAATTTCGAGGCAAACGAAAATCTGCCTCTAACCTTAGTAACTAGTGTCAGATATAATTGCCTCTAATCATCACTTGTAGCTACTATTTATTGGACTCTAGATAATATTTCTGAAGCACACATGTGTGTTTACCTAGCTACATGGAATTGGATTCATTTGCCTCAAAAACATATTCAGGCATGTAAATTTACCTCTAAAAAGCTCTTTTTAGGCAATGAGCTTTGCTAATTGCCAAACATGCTTGTACTTACACTGTTTTTGCATTAATAACATTTGGAGGTGAATTAATTCCATGGATGCCAACCTAATCGGTAAAAGTATCAAAAAAATCTTAAATATGTTATATCGGTACCGATTTAGTTATAAATTTTTTAATTGGGCTAATTTAGTTTTAAACATCTTCATATTGGTACCAAGTTAATTCATTCGGCCAATTTAGACTGGAAATTGATAACATGGATGTTGGTCATTCTATGTAGCATCATCGGTAGATGTGGATATTTTTAAATGATTTTTCGATTTTTTAAATTTTTTCCTATTATTTTTCTTTGGATTGTGGTCAATATCGGCCACATTTGACAACCAGCCACAAGCGGGCGTTGACAAGGGCATCATGGCCCTCGAGGGCATGATCCTTGTGGCCTGGGCAAGGGTGGCCCTTGCTAGACTTGGCTGGGGTAGTGAGGGACGCCCTTACTAGCACCCTCCTGCTAGTCACGCAACCATGGCTGGTATCGACCACAGTCCAAAGAAAAAGAATGGGAGAAAAAAGGAAAGAAAAATAAAAAAAAGAGAACTTTTCTAAAAAAAAGAAAAAATTATTAAAAAATGTCCGTATCAGCTCTAGTGATGCCACGTAAGAAAGCTGATATAAACATCATCGATTTTTGGCCTAAATTGGCTAGATGGACTAAATTGAAATCAATGTGAAATTGTTTAGGATTAAATTGATGTAATTAAAATGTTTAGTACTAAATTGGTATAAATGCAATATGTTTATGACTTTTTTTGTATTTTTCCCCAATCTAATCAATACAAAATTTTTCATATCTATTATTAAATCTTTATTTTCAGATTAATTCTCGTAAGATCAATTTTGGGGTTATCTTTTTTCTATCCATTTTTTGTTTTCCTCTTTCCCTCTATTATATCACGAGGCAAATTTGATAAAAAATATGCAAAACTAATAGCGTAAGAATCTAATGGCACTTTTGAGGTTGGGAGCAAAAAAAAACTACAAGAGAATAAAAATAATAGATTGCTTCATTAAATTACGAAAAATATACTCGGAGATATTTCATAATATAATATAACGTTCGTTAATTTTCTTTTCGTAATGTATAAAATCCAATGAAATGCTTAAGATATAATAATTGCCGTCGCATATTTTGTCAATGATAAGTGACTAAAGATTGTTCAATTTTATTGAGCTTATTTCAGGGTAACAATTTTAGAGGCACAAAAAGAAGATTGCAATCTATCAATTTTTCCTATTCATCTTGTGGAGCATTGGAACCAATTTTGCTCAATGCTTTTGCTCTCAACCACAACTGGATGGCCCGGGCCGGGCCGGGCCTAATCTCACCACCTTTTCTTCAACACACGGGAAGGCCCGACAGATGAAAACCGGCCCACCCTTGATCCGACCCGGTATTCCCGATCCGTCGTGATAAAGAGGATTCGGTTCGGATCCGACCCACCGCCGGTAGGTCCATCCCCGTCAATTTAGGGAATCGATCTCTCAGCCGTCTCCTGATAAAACTCTCATAAACCCTAAAACCCTCGCAGGGTCACCGTCGCTCCTCCGTCGCCATGGCGAAGAAATCTGGGCTCGCCAGCTCTGATTCCGGCAACGGGGCGAAGAAGAAGAAGAGCAAGGGCAAGTCGCGTCCCAATGCGGTCGCCATGAAGGCGAAAGCCCCGAAGCCCAACCCTTTCGAGACCATCTGGTCCCGCCGCAAGTTCGACATCCTCGGCAAGAAGCGCAAGGGCGAGGAGCGCCGCGTCGGCCTCGCTCGCTCCCGCGCGATCGAAAAGGCAATTCCCCTACGTTGTCGACTCGGTTGTTCTGTGTGCTTTTTTGTGCTTATGTGCGGATTGTCTGATCGGTTGGTTTGTGCGCTGGGGTTGGTTTCGGTCGAATGCAGAGGAAGAATACGCTGTTGAAGGAGTACGAGCAGAGCGGCAAGGCTTCGGTCTTTGTGGATAAGCGGATTGGGGAGGATAAGGAAGGGATGGGGGAATTCGAAAAGGCTATCTTGAGGTCTCAGCGGGAGTACAAGGTAAGGGATGATATTAGCTTGCTACATTTTGCATGTCGATTCACTTTTACTTGTTTGCGTTTGAGTAGCAAGAGTTAAGTTGTGGTGGCCGAGAAGTGTCTACCTTTGTGCGTGTGGCCAACACTTTGCAAAGCTGTATTGAATGGAGCAACTAAATTTTGAACTTTCTGCAGCGCACTTAACCGGGATGGTGTCCTCTTCGGGTTGATATTACTCCTTTTCATTTAAGGAGGGGAACCCATTGTGTTATTTGGTGTTGTGTACATAATGTGCTCGGCCATTGCTGCAGGATTGAATAATTTGTTTAATGAAATTAAATTGGAGTGTTTTCCTTCACCTATCTATAGTGTTGTAATTGTATCTTTGATTTTGCAGTTGAAACTTAATAAAAAGAGCAAGTACAATTTATCTGACGGAGAAGAAGATGATCATCAATATGAAGCAGGTGCATTTATGGGAAGGGACGATTTTGAGGATGAAATGTTGCCGGACGATGATGACGATGGTGGTGCTGAAACAGCTGGATCTTACGGTATGTCTTGACTTTGGCAATTTTGTGCTAAAGTACTGTTGGCCAATGATGTAGGAAATTGAATCTATCTACCTTATAGTTTCTATTTGGTCTTGTGAGGAGCATGAATACCTTATTCTCCTCACTGTGCATGATTTGGAGCAGGCATTGGTTTAATGATACATAACAACACAGAATGCAACACATAGATATTTATTTTGTGAAGTTATTTTCTTGCTCTTGGGGATGTATCTAGAAGGACTTTGAGGGGCCAAAGTGAAGTAGTTTTAAGAAAGCAAATACTTTCATTACTGTTAAATGTTAACTTCATATGTGGGGAAAAGTCATTCAGATGAAGAATCTAGATTTGTTTCCTCCATATAAGAAGTCTCCCACCCAAAGGGTCGCTTTTTATGAGGTGAATTTTTAGAGAGATGCAGTTTAAGTAAGAATGACTGTGTGGAATTGATGACATTTCTTGGATTTTGACTGACAATAATATCCCCTTGGATTTTGACTTATGGTCTTGCCCATTCTTTTATCTGTTTTCTTTTTTGAAGGCCTTGTCAATGTGCATTATTGTAATGTATTCAATGTCCATTTTGTTGTCTTTTTTTGGTTAGCCTTGTCGATGCCCATTCTTGTGATTTTTTCGCATTTGGATTGGCTGCTGATGACTCTTGCTGTTCCCCTTTTGGATAGTATTGATATCTAGTAACACTAACTTGCCTTATTGCAGAGAAATCATCTATCTTGAAACAACTCTCTTCTCAAGGTGCGAATTCACTTGAAACAAATGTAGAAGGCGAAGAGAATGTGAGATTTACCGTATTATCTCACTTACCGCTTTGACATCACTTGAAGTGTGTTTCTGCTTTTAGCACTAGGAACTATTTGCTAGCTGCAACATCTCCTGCATTATGTTTGAGATATCGGGTGAAAGTTATTTCTCTTAATTTCTGTTTGTGCATCAGTATGGAGAGCCAATGCGATAATTTGGGTTAAGTTGCATCTTTGTATCATTGATTATGTAATCCTTCCTCTCCTAAATCTTCGAGAACGATGAAGTTCCAAATATACTTTCCTGATTATATTACAGGGCTAGCCTCATGATTAGACATATACCTCTTTCTAGAATTTTTTTTTTTTTTTACAGTGAGAGAGTGACGGGTGTCAAGTTGATGTGACTTCAGATATCTTCCCATTGTTGCTTTTGCACCTGCATCATACATTCTAATAATTTGTAATTGATGCTAGATACTGATGTGGTCTTCTTTTGATGGTTTTTAACTTTAGAAGCACAAAAGCAAAAAAGAAGTTATGGAGGAGATTATATTTAAGAGCAAGTTGTTCAAGGTGGGAACTTTTATTGTTATTATGTTGCTTCATTCTTGAGGCTATATTACACAATGTTTTGATTATTCTCAACTTTAATCAGGCTCAAAAAGCAAAAGATAAGGAAGAGAACGAGCAATTAATGGAAGAACTGGACAAAAACTTTGCTTCCTTAGTGCAGTCTGAAGCTTTACTTTCTTTGACTGAGCCTGGCAAGATGAGTGCATTAAAGGCACTTGTCAACCAGAGTGTCCCGAAAGAGCCTCTCAAGATTACTAAATTATCTGCCACAGAGAAACCAGAGACTTTTGCCCAGGTAGTGCTCTATTATAATGTTTTCTTTTTTCCATATAATTATTGCTCAGATAATTTGAATCTTTTGTTGAGGTGGTTTTCTGTCAAAACAGTCTTTATCTACCTTTTTATTGGTTCCACTTTGTAGCTTTTGCGAGGTGGCCACCTTTAACATTGTCTGAATTTTTAATCCATCCGGTGAACCGTGATCATTTGTCAGTGTCACTCTTAATTGGATCTGCTTGTGACAGGACAAGCCTGATACTTATGACAAACTTGTAAAGGAAATGTCATTAGATATGCGAGCTCGGCCATCTGACCGAACGAAGACACCAGAAGAGATTGCCCAGGAAGAAAGAGAACGACTTGAGCAACTTGAGGTATATTTTGTATCTATTTCTCTTTGATTTCCATCCACTGCAGTTCTATTTTGCTGGAGTTCTGTAATCAATTATTTGAGAATTCTATCTTCTAGTTCTTATGTGGATGGGAAACAATGGATTAATAGTGGAAAAGATACTGTATTAATGATGTTCAATGTCTTAGCTCACACTTTGTCCTTTCTGGTGTTAGATGTGCTGTTATTATCTTTTGAAAATATTGTCTCTGTATGGTGGAACAATCGAATTCATACAAAATAGTTGTTCTCAAATATTTAATCTGGTTCAAGTTGATATCTCATTCTATATTTTGAAGAATATCATTTACTCAAACCATTGCATCACCCTATTATTTTACAAGTTGTCAGCTAGCTTTCAGCATTATTTAGGAGGAACATGGCAACTGCGGTTGCTTATATCATCTTCGCAGGACGCTTATGTCGTTTCCTTTGACAATGCTTATAGCGCCTGTGTGGGCTTGCTATTTCACCTATGAACCCCATCTCTGACAAGGATATGCTAATTAGGTTTTGGAAGTTGAATGTCCTCTAGTAACTTAAAATCATCTAGAAGAGATTGAACTTTTCATTTCAAAGTCGATGTGATTTCTCACTTTATGAATTTTACTACATGCTAGGATGAACGTAAGAAAAGGATGCTTGCTACTGATGATAATAGTGATGAGGATGATGAAGATGATGAGAAATCGTCTGCTAAGAAGATTAGATCCTTATCAGGCGATGACCTTGGTGATTCCTTCTCACTGGATGAAGAAACCCAGACTAAGAAGGGTTGGGTTGATGAGATTCTTGAAAGAGAGGCAGCTGCTAACTCTGAGGATGAAGATGAGGATTCTTCTGAGGAGTTAGACAGTTCTGAAGATGATGATGGATCTGATGATGACAAAGATGATCATGACAAAACATATCGTCTCAAAGACTGGGAGCAAAGTGATGATGAAAGACTTGATGCTGATCTAGAAGAAGAAGGAGAAGAAGAAGAGGAGGAAGAAGGAGAAGAAGAAGAAGAAGAAGAAGAAGAAGAAGATCACATTGATGCTGGTGAGAATAGTAAAGAACAAGTTAGGCATGTAGACAATAAAACAATGAAGAATGTGTCTGTGCACGAAAATAAGAAGAAAGTTACCAATTTTTCTGAAGGGACAAGCATCCTTCCCTTTTTGATTGAAGCACCAACAAGCTTGGAAGAATTTAATGTCTTGTTGGAGAATCATTCCAATTGCGATATTGTTCTATTGATTAGTCGAATTCGGGCTAGCAATGCAATAGCTCTTGCTGCGGAAAATCGAAAAAAGATGCAGGTATGAATCATTATCTGGCTATATTGTGCTTATAGTTTGATTGTGCTTCTGACAGGACATTCTACTGCATGTAATCTTCTATTTCTTAACTGTTTACTTAAGCCAATTAACTATACGTCAGTTATGGTTTTCTCTGATTTGGTAGAATTCTTTATTTGGCATAACTATTGTTAGTAAATGTTCATTTAATATAATACTAAAACCTATACAATCAAACTAGGCAGGTATTGCCTACATAAATTTAGGTTGTTTTCCAGCATTGTATTGTTGAATATCTATTTGTTTTCTATGATACAGCTGCAAAAATATATGTAGTTAAATTTGAACATTTTAGGCAGGTTTTACAATTTCATTTAGAGTAATTTGCCCTTTTTCCAATGATTTTTTGGTGATGCATTTGAGGAGTAGCCAAACACTGTGTGTCCAATTTTGCAGCTGATACCTACGATCTGAGTATTCACTTCTTGTCAACATTGGTTGCAAGAATTTCTGAGGATGATCTGAGATGTATCTCATTTTTGCAGGTATTTTACGGCATACTACTGCAGTATTTTGCTGTCTTAGCAAGTAAAAAGCCATTGAATTTTCAGTTGTTAAATATGTTGGTCAAGCCTTTAATAGAAATGAGCACAGAGATTCCATACTTCGCAGCAATTTGTGCTCGTCAAAGAATCCTACGAACTCGGACACAGTTCTGTGAGGTCATTAAGAACTCAGGTTAGCTGCAGAGGAAAATTATATAACAATCTTACTGCTGGATGAAAGTTTGGAAAAGGATTGTCGAATGTACTAGATGCTAATTGTCTGTTGTTTCCTTTTCATTGGATAGAGATCAGCAGTTGGCCGTCGCTGAAGACATTGTTCCTTTTGCGGCTGTGGTCGCTCATATTTCCATGCTCCGACTTTCGTCATGTTGTCATGACCCCAGCTGTCTTGTTAATATGTGAATATCTAATGCGTTGCCCCATTCTTTCGGGTCGGGATGTTGCTCTAGGGTCTTTTCTATGCTCTATGCTTCTCTCGGTACGTTCTCAAAACATATTTCTAGTTCAAGTTGTTGCATATAGGATTTCTTTCCACAATAGGTCACTTACATATTTTTTTGATTTTAGTTCAATAATGGCATGCAAGGCACTGTAGTTCAGTGTCGCTAATTTGAGGGTCCATTATCGCTTTTGTGCCTTGGACTTATGTTTTGGTGTGTGAACAAGTTTTTTAAGTACTCCTTGTTCCTCATTGTGGTTCCTTTGGTTAGTTTTTCCTGCTGCGTGAGTATTTCCATCGTTGTGTTGTGGATTTTCATCTTGTGGGTAGTGCCTTCATAATGCTTAGCATTTCTCTTAGATCAGCATACACTGGTACAGCTGTCCTACAAATTAAGATCAATCGCAGTTGCTAAGTAGTTGATTTTATTGATTTGTACTTGCTACAATCGTGTAGACCACTTATAACATCCATAATCCATTAATGTGTTCTGTCATGTCCTATAGGTTGTTTACAATGATTGGACATGATGCAAGTTAATTGGTTGCTAAGAATGCTTGGCTGCTGGGTTTCTGTTTGAGCTAAATAGTCATTTTCTTCAGCAGTCTTAACATGGTGTTTTAAGTGATAACACTTGTTTTTATTGAAGGTAACTAAACAATCTCAGAAGTTTTGTCCAGAGGCCATCATGTTTCTAAAAACTTTGCTTTCTGCAGCAACGGACAGGAAAATAGGACCTAACCAAAATTCTGAGGTATCTGTCATGGTTTTCCTTTCCATTTGTGAATCTGCCTGACAACTTAGGAATTTCAAGGAGACTGATAGGTTGCAATGGAAATGACTGTTATGCATGTGTATGATTTTTTGTGACAGTTTGGCAATCTGATCGAATTTAGAGTGCAAAGGCCTCTGCTGTGTATTCGTGAAGGTGCAAGTGAATTTAGCCCTTTGAATTTTCTGAAAATGATTGACATGCCAGAGGAATCCCCTTTTTTCAGCTCTGATGGTTTCAGGTTAGTATGTTTTTGGTTTATTGATTATCTCTTCTTTGCCCATCGTTCTTTTAAGTGCAGTATGGATGTTAACTATTTGCAGTTTTGAAATTGTCATCTTAAAAACAGAATTCTGATCATAAGGATCTCATTGTGTATAAAACGTCATGTTCATCTGTCTGTCTATATTCGGTCAGTAATCTAGGTGGTAAGGTGGTGGTGTGTGATTGAGACCATTGTATGGCCAGGATACCAACATATAGTTTCTTCATTGAAGAGTTTCAGGATTTAAATCATTTTGTTTAAAAAACAAACTTGCTCATATGCAGGGCTAGCGTATTGGCTTCTGTGATTGAGACCCTTAGTGGTTTTGCCAGTATATATGGGAAATTAAGTTCGTTTCCTGAAATATTCATGCCGATTTCAACTCTGTTACTTGAAGTGGCACAGCAACAGAACATGCCAAATGAGTTGCGAAATAAATTTGAGGATGTTGCTAAACTTATCAAGAGAAAAGCTGATGAGCATCAGATGCTCCGGCAACCACTTCAACTGCGGAAGCAAAAGCCAGTGCCTATCAAGCAACTTAATCCTAAGTTTGAGGAGAAGTACTCTCTCTCTCTCTCTCTCTCTCTCTCTCGCAGATGTAGAGTTGTCATGCACCTTATTCACTGTATGCTTAGTGTTGACTGCATTCATTGCAATTTTGCCCTCTGTTAGTAAATGATTTACATCAAGTATGATCTGATGGTGATTTTTTTTTTTTTTCCTGACAGCTTTGTTAAGGGTAGAGATTATGATCCAGATCGTGAGCGTGCTGAAAGGAGAAAGGTGAAGAAGCTCATTAAGCAGGAAGCCAAAGGGGCAGTTCGTGAGCTTCGTAAGGACAATTATTTCTTATTTGAGGTGAAGGAAAGAGATAAGGCATTGCTGGAACAAGAAAGGTCAGAGAAATACGGAAGAGCTAAAGCTTTTCTGCAAGAGCAGGAGCATGCTTTTAAATCAGGACAACTTGGAAAAGGCAGGAAGAGGAGGAGATGAAAGCAGGCCTTGACAATACTCTCTTCAAAGAGTATGTTGGGACTGTAAAGGAGGTTCAATGCTTTGGAACTTGTGGATTCAGCTTCTGATTGGGGAGGCGCTTGTTGTTGTGTAGTAGAGGATATTGATGCCATGCGGCTGAGTACATGCAGCATGTGTAGATATTGCAGCGGATGAGTAAGTCATACCAAGAGCAGTTTTCCAGTCATGCTCCAGCTTGTTGAGTCAAGGGCTAGTGTGAATAGGGATCCGAGGGACATTGTTCCTGTAGGAATGTCGTTTGAATTTTTGAAACAGTTAGGTAAAGCGGTAGTAGTATTATCGTTTTGGCTTTCAGTTCCAATCCCGGTGATTTATGTTTGATGCTAGTTGTTAAAATTCATTTATGATCTATGCTTGTTGGTAAACCATTTACAATATCTAAAAGATATGAGCAATGAATGTAAAGGAGGAAATCCTTTATTGATGGTATCACAATGTTGAGAGCTATGTGAAATCCCATACTTTTTGGATCAATGAGAATTAACACTAACTGACGTTCTATTGAAGTCCAAGTAAATTTCTAGGGTAACACGAGGAAGTACATATACTCAAGATTAGGCGTCACTCGATCTCTTCAAGGACTGATTCAGTGCCACCTTGAATGTGATTTATCAAGCTTTAAGTTGAAGCATATGAATGCGTGGGTATTTTTTTTTCTCCCCAATATCTATCCAGATGGTAAATTATACTGATGTCTATTCCCTAATAAGGAAGTTCTTTAAATATGCTTGTGTCTATATAGTATTTTCTAGGCATATACGTATGTCTATATATCTGTTGAATGTACTTATATTACATTTAGCGTATGATATAGGAAGTGTTGTCCTTCATCTAGTAGCTATGACCTGTAATGTATTGTTTCATGGACAACCCCGTATGACATTCCAAGATAAAAGATTATAGATTGACGATTTCTGGAGAGTGGTGAGCAAAGATTGATCCGAAAGTGAAGAAGATGACCAAACAGCAATTGCACAACAGGATATACTTCAATTTAAGGTTTACTAGGAGCACCAGTGAACATAAGATATAGCTACATCGCAATAACCTCTCTGGCTTCACTTGTGGATCCTTCATCGAGCAGATGGATGGATAATTTCAGAAAATTCTGCACCATTATTCTTATTGGAGTTATATAATTGATGAGCGGCTAATATCGACGGATCACTGGCCTATATCTTTTTGGCTGGTCCACAGCTTTTCTCCGTCCGCCCTGCTCTGCTGCTGCGAAGCTAGCTCCAGATTCCATAAAACATCTCCCATTGACGGTCTCTCTCTTCCTGTTTCTGCCGAACACTTCACTGCTGCATCAGTGAATGTCCTGAAACATCCAGGGTCGATCTTTCCTTGTAGATATGGATCAATGATCTGATCAAGCATACCTTTTTTTGGTCGGCGATCAAGCATACCTGAACGATAACGTTTTAAGGCCCATTCAGCCAGACTCTGCGGTCCATCCTCATTCCCATGTGCAGGTATCATTGCAGGTTTGGCGCAGAGAACTTCAAACAACACCACTTTGAATGAGTACACATCAGACTTTGCTGTAAGTTTTAGACAGTGATAATATTCGGGGTCAAGATATCCGATGCTTCCTTTTACTTCGGTGCTAACATGCATGTCGCACTGGTTCATCGCATCAGGCCCAACTTTAGATAATCCAAAGTCGGATACCTTAGCCTCCCATCTCTTGTCCAGCAGTATGTGGCTGCTCTTCACATCACGGTGGATGACAATCTGCTTAGAACCTGGGTGAAGGTAGTGCAACCTCCGTGCTGTGCTGACACAAGTTTCGAGTCTTTTCTTCCATGGAAGTGGAGGATTTTTGGTCTTGTACAAATGTTCTCGCGAGATCCCTTGAGCCATAAAGTTATTGACGAGTATCATCTCTTTTTTCTCAAAGCAGTGCCCAATGAGAGAGACCAGATAATGATGGCAAAGCTTCGATAGCAAGGAGGTTTCGGTCTGAAACTCATGTAAACCCTGGTGCGAAGAGGAATCTGCACGCTTTATAGCAACTGCCCTGGCTTCTCCATCTAAACATCCCCTATAGACCTTCCCAAATCCACCGGTTCCGATGAGAACAGCATCAGAGAAATTGTTAGTTGCCAACTTGATCTTTGTCAGTGAGATTACATTCTCCCAGTGTGGCCTGCAGGGCTTGAGGCTTTGATTTCGGCATCTGGAGAAAATGCTAGACCACCCCGAAGGTATGTGAAGTAAATGGAAACACAGAAATCAAAGCGGGGATCCCACATTTTATAAACAGGATAATCCGGAAAATTGTCCAATTGTTGTGAAGCGAGCACTGGGAAGTGTTGGAACCAAATGGATAGAGGCCTGCAAAATTGTCAGCAGAGTCTGGTAATTTGAAAATTTCCAGCCCATTCAAGATTCCTTGGTCATAAAAGCTAGACAATGCATTACTACGTATTGTGATCTCCAGATGCTCCATTCCCGTTTCTGATGTATCCCTCAATGAGGTTGAAATAAAAGAAGAATTGAGAATATAGTCTCTATAAACAGGTTGCCCTGCCATACCGCTCCACTTCATGATATCTGCAAGATCTTCCGATGTTGCACTATCAACATAGATTTGGAAAACCCTTCCATTTTGAGTGATTCTTCTTGTGATCTCGCCAAATTGAAACCTGACGAGGTAGCAAAACCCAGAACTTACAAGGAATGAACAGCTCATATCCCCTTGAGGAGTAGTACTCCCGTAGGGAATCAATGTTCTAGCCGTGGAGTAGACCTTCACTGGTGCAGTGTAAGCAGGCACCTCTGTGCTGTCATTAATTTTGACCTCAGATGGGCTAATAGCCGTGGAAGCTCCATAAGCCATAAGGTAATCTTCATCTCTGGACCATGAACGCAACATACCAGTGTCATGTTCCCGGGGGGGTGGGGGGGATGGGTTGCCTGCCTACGTTTACCCTGTACATTGTTTCAAGTGCTGTAAAATTGTTGGGGTAGAATTGGAATGGATTTCCAATAACTGGAAGTTGAACATCTTGGATGTACAGGTTTTGAGGCATTGACATGACCTCAATCTTGTTCACGAATGCATAGGCATTGGAATGATCATGCGAAGGGGTAAATATTATGTTCAAGACGTGGCAATCCACCTCCACAATTAAATCTCAAATCACATACTCAATAACTGAAGGATTTCTCGAATAGGAGGTTCAAGAGGTTTGCAACAATGTGTATGGCCCCATGTTGACAGAGAACAATGCGTCGAATATGTCTAAACCTTGATACAGGGCTGGATAAAAATGAAGTCAGATGAACTTGTGGCCAGGAGAGACGGAAAACAGGTGGATAACTGCTGTGAGGAAGATACAACAGATGTTGTGGGATACTTCGGGGTACCGGGATCCTGGAAGACATCTCTGTTGGCTTTAACTGCAAAGCTGAGACTCTCTCTGGACATCAGAAGGGATATCTCCTGCTGAAGAGTCGCAGTTCAATGTTACCTTCTCGGTTGGCATGTAAGGAGGTTTTTAGCAACGAGAACAGAATGGAATAGAGCGAAAGAATAGAGGCATGTCTCTTTTTCCAATTCGTGTACATTGGATGGATGCCAAAGGGAAACCTTCTTGGAGGAATGAGAGAAAGATTGATGATCTCGGAGAAACAATACTTTGGTAATTGATATAGTGGAAAGAAGTGGTTAGATAGCTCTTCTAATAGAGTGGAAAGAAGTGGACTCCTCGAGTTTGAACTCTGCCGGCCAAGAATTCAGACACAAACAAACATGAAAGCGTTCAGTCACGCAGGATATACGTTCTTGGCAAGTACTTGACTGCTTAAATGGCGAAGTTGTCAATCCAAATCAAAGACAATTTAATCCTCAGATCAATTGTCAAAGGCATCTAAAGTCTGCTCAATGTAGCAATGCTCAGAATGTTCCTGGAAACAGGCGCTTCAGCACATTTCGATTGACCATCACTGTCTCAAAGTACCAGTTTTGAATGGATTAGCTTTGTTAGAGAATCTATATCTCTTGACCAGAGGATGAATCTCTTCATTATAGACGCTGGAAACAGGCGCTTCAGTACATTTCTATTGACCATCACTGTCTCGAAGTCCTGGTTTTGAATGGATTAGCCTCGTTAGAGAATCCATATCTCTCGACTAGAGGACGAATCTCTTGATTACATCGGCAATGAAAAGCATCTCTCATGCCGCTTCTTCATGGTGGTTTTCAACGAAAGGATCAAGACTTGTCCCAGTGAAAATGAGATGGTAATGTTTTCTAACCATTAGCTAGGCCAGGACGGTGGATGAATAATCTAATCTAATAACACGCAGTCAAGTGGCGAGATTTCAAATTCATTTTTGGGAAAATTTCAAATAAAGGCTTGAAATGGGGCTAATTTCTCAAAAGATAGCATAGAGTGGATCTTGTCTCAAATAAAGAGCTGAATGGGGCCCGAGTTAGCATCAAATAAGGGTCTGAACTTGCTGGCCGGCCGAATTTTGCAGAATGGCTTGTTCTGATGACTGGAGTGGGGGTAATATTATCCAAAAAAAAATCTACTTTGGCCGAATTTGAACAAGCTAGGTTCTTCTTTTTCCTCCAAAAATTCATGTGCTACCGAGGTCAAACTTGGTTTTGGAATTTCCTTAAGACCCAGTTGGGTTTATAACTTGAATTGAAGAATTCGGTGGCTGTCTGAAGCAAACCCGAATCAATAATTCTTTAATTTTGAAGATTCGTTTGCTGTACGAAGCCGCCTGAATTGAAGTATTGTATTGCACAGATTTTAATCTGGAAAGTGGTTCCCCATCATGATGCTCTATCTTCAAATGAGTTCCCAGAAGAAGGCCTGATAAGTTCATGCTTTCAACGGTTTCCTCCATGAATGTCTTCCTATGAAGCTTTTCACATCTGTAGGCTCGTTGGTCATGAAGGTTCAATATTCGAATGGCATGATTATCTGATGGCTACAAACTAGACTTTGTATCTGATGATCGTAGCTTGATTTTTTAAACCTGCAGCTCCAGTGTAATTTTTTCAAATTGCTTTCATGATAGAAAAGTTGCAGGATCAGTTTTCTTATGCGTGTTATTTCAAAAGTTCATTGCAAGCTGCAAGACTCTCAAGGCGCAGGGGAGGTTGAATGCTTTTTGGCCACGGTGCTCGAGTTTGGGATCACCATATATCTATTAACGTAAGGTTAGTTAACTGAGAAGGCAAAGGAACAGAAATATTTTGGGATTGTGCTTCTGACATGTAATCTTCTAATTCTAAACTGTTTATTTTAGCCAATTAACTATGCTTCACATGTGGTTTACTCTGATTTGATAGAGTTCTTAATTAATTGCTATAATTTTTCTTTAGTTTAAATTTTTGATTCTGTTCAATCAAACTAGGGCATGTGTTTCCTACATAAATTCAGGTTGTTTTCCAGCATTGCGTTGTTGAACTATTTATCTTTTTTTTTTTTTTTTTTTTTGATTCAGGCGGCAAAATATCTGCAGTTAATGTGAACATTTTAATCAGGTTTTACTATTTCATTCAGAGAAACTTCGCTCTTTTGCCGATGATTTTTGGTGATTCATTTGAGGAGTAGCCAAACACTCTGTACACAGATTTGTAGCTGAAGCCTACGGTGAGAATATTCACTTCTTGTCAATATCGGTTGCTAGCATTTTGAGGATGATCTGAGATGTATCTCATTTTGCAGGTGTTTTATGGTATAAGACTGCAGAGTTTTGCCGTCTTAGCAAGTAAAAAGCCATTGAATTTTTAGTTGTTAAATATGTTGGTCAAGCCATTTATAGAAATGAGCATGGAGATTCCATACTAAGCAGCAATTTGTGCTAGTCAAAGAATCCTAAGAACTCGGACACAGTCTGTGAGGCCATCAAGAACTCAGGTTAGCTGCAGGGGAAATTATTTAACAATCTTATTGCTGGATGAAAGTTTGGAAAAGTTCTGTTGAAGTATGAGGTGCTAATTAGCTGTTGTTTCCTATTCATTGGATAGAGATCCGCAGTTGGCTGTCACTGAAGACGTTCGTTCTTTCTGAGGTTTTGGTCGCTGATATTTCCATGCTCCGACTTTCGTCATGTTGTCATGACTCCAGCTGTCTTATTAACGTGTGAATATCTAATGCGTTGCCCCGTTCTTTCAGGTCATGATATTGCTCTTAAGATTTTTTTCTATGATCTCTGCTTCTCTCGGAATGTTTTCTCAATGTAGTTCCAAGTTTTTGCATATGGGATTCCTTTCCTCAATAGGTCAGTAAGATATAGTATTGTTTCTAGGTCAATAATGACATGCAATGCACTGTAGTTCAATGTCACTAATTTGAGGGTCCGTCGTCGCTTTTGTTCCTTGGACTTGTTTGGGTGCATTAACAAGTTCTTTTAAATGCCTCTTGTTCCTTTCTTTGTTGTTTAGTTGGTTACTTTTCCTCCTGTGTGAGTATTTCCATCATTGTGTCGTGGAATTTCATCTTGCGGGCAGTGCCTCCACATATGCATAGTGTTTCTTTGAGAGCAGTTGACATTGGTACAACTGTCCTACAAATTAAGGCCAATCTTAGTCGCTAGTGGTTGATTTTATTGTTTATGTTAAATTATACTTCGAAGTTGAATTTTTACGAAATTCAGTTTGTTGGATAAATTTGAATAAATATCCAAAATATGATTGCACAAATTAATCCAAGTTATGGATTTCTTAGGCAGTCGTTTTTTTTTTTTTTTGGGAAATCAAATATTTGTTATTTAGTTGGACATGTGTCAAGATTCGGTCAACGAGTTTGTTTTTTTTTTTCCGCTCTCCGAGTTTGACTAGTTGACCAAGAAGGGACGTTTCTCTTTCTTCTTTAGTATAAAATTCCGATGAGAAAGAAAAAAAAGAACCCTACTGATAGCCGCACAAGCCAAGAGGAGCCGCGGACAGTGAAGCCGTAGAAGAGAACAGCAGCCGCGAGAAAGGAAAGAAAGTTCGTGTACAAACGTTCTCGAGTCACTTGTGCAAAATTTTTTGCTTGGATTAAATATCGGTGATTTTGTACCGTGAGTTTACATTGTTTATTTATAATACTTTAAGATTTGGCTTAAATCTAGATGTGAAAAACATTTGAGCGTGTGAGTGATCATAACTCTAATTGATTATTTACTGTTAATTCTCTCCATGGATGTAGATACCAATACTTGGACTAAACCACATAAATCTCTATATCCTTATTATTATTATTCGTTTACTTCTCTAGTATTTTTGCGTTATGTAAATTACAAGATCTTATCATTTTTGTGTATTATATTATAACAATTGGTATTGGAGTTTGGGATTGGATTTCTTGATTGTGATTTGGGGCTTTTGCTTGTTTGACTATTATATGGAAATTTTGTCATTGCAATTTTGTCTTAAGCGAAAGGTGAAATCGAGAAGTTTAATAGGAGGAATAACTTTGGGTTATGGAATATTAAGATGCTTGTGTTATTGAAGCCAAGGTTTGGCTAGAGCTGGTGAAGATGAGTTGTTGATTATAATGAAGGCTGAGCTAATGGAGAAAGCAAAGAGCGCCACTTGGATGAATTCAATAAACTCATGATGGATTTGAAGAACGTAGGTAAGATATTTGATGATGAAGAATGGGGCATTGTTTTGTTAGCTTCTTTACCAGAATCGTGAGAGCACTTTATGGACTCATTGTAGCAGGGACATACTCCAATTTAGAGGTAAAGTTCGCTCTATTTTCTAAGAAGTGTTGACACCCGAATTTTTGTTTATTTTATTTTAAATGTCCATTTATTTTTACATATATAAATATATATTAATTTCTAAAAAAATAAAAAAAAACACCAAAAAAAATCGAAAAAAAAAATCGAAAAGAAAACTGAATGGGCTCAGCCCACTCATTTACCTTGCCTAGTTTTTTATCTTCTTTTCTCTTGGGCCTTTTTTCCTTTTATTTCGTTCCAGCCCATCTAGCCTAGGATTTCTCTTCGGCCCGGCCCCATTCCCCTAGGGATTCGGCTCTCCCCATACACACGCAGAGGAGAGGCACAAAAAGAAAAAGATCCGAGAGCGAGGGAGGCAGGGATGGAGGCTGATTTCTGGGTTTTCTGGGGAGGATTTTGAGCTCGGGGCTGAAGAGAACGAAGGAGAAGAAAACGAAAGAAAAAACACAGAAAAAGAAAAGAAAAGGAGCCGCAAACAGAAAGAAAAAAAAAAGAAAAAAAGGGGGCACGACAGAGGCCCACTGATTCTCTCACACACGCACGCACACAACGCACACACGCACGCAGCAGCAATGCTCGACGACGTCGTCTCTCTGGACGTCGCCCCTTGGCTGATGTCAGCCACGTGACGCCAGCAAGGGAATCGTCCCTTGCTGCGCTGTCACGCGGAGAGAGGGGAGAGCAGAATTCGGTTAGAGAGCAGAGGAGGATCGGCAGCAAGGAGGCGTCGACGAGAGAGGAAAGCAGGAGAAAAAACCAGAAAAAAGGAAGGCACACACGCAGAGGAGAATACACGAAAAAAAGGAAAAGAAAAGGGAGGACGACGCACACTGATTGGAGAAAAAAGAACACCGGCGAAAAAAAAAGAGACCGAAGGCGGCCGTTCAGGCACGACCCCCCCTCCCACGGCGGTGACGTTGGCCGCGTGACGCCAGCAAGGGAAGTTCCCTTTGCTGCGCGATCACGCGGCGGGGGGGATGATGATTTTCAGCGAAGGAAAGCGGAGAGAGGAGCTGGACGGGAAATAGCAGAAAGGAAAATTTCAGATCTGAGTGAGAGGCGACGATTTTCAGAAGAGCAGAGGAGTAAACCCAAAAAAGAAAAGGCAAAAAGACGGAGTGTGTTTTCTGGGTTTCGGAGGGCGATTTGCGGGCAAAAGAGATCTGCAGAAAAAGAAGAAGAAGGTAGAGCAGAGGCCAAGCGACCAAGAGAGAGGACGGAGAGGAGGTGAGTTGCTCGGCAGAATCCTGCCGCCGCGTGTGACACTGGTTACCTGGCCTGACGCCATTTTTGCTCGGTTGAGTCCCGCTACTTGCTGGTGTTGTCTTCCACTGTTGCCGGCATTGTTTCTGCGGGAACGGATAGAGAAATCCGAGAGAGATATGGGCAGACGGAAAGAAAGAACGAGAGAGCTCCGAGGAAGACAACAGCAAGAGAGGCCGAGCGAGCAGAATGCTGAACCAGATCTGAGAAAGAGGGAAGGTCGACGCCATTGCCGCCCGAAACACCGATGACGAGGACTTCCGGTGACCGCCGTGCCCGCTCCGCAGCCGACGCCACCACCGCTCCGCCATCCCGACGCCTCTGCAGATCAAATCACTGACGGCGCAACCATCACTCCACCTCCTCGACGATGAGGACTTCCGGTGACTCGTGCCGCTGTCGTCGCCCCCCGCGTCTGAAGCGATCCTGACCCACGACAACACCATCACCGCTCCGTCGGCTCGTCTGCCGGATCTGTCCCCACGAGCTTGCGGCCGCCGCCCGATCTCCCATCCTGGTTACCGATTGATTTCCTGAAGCGTAATCTGGTTTCGAAGTTCCGGCGAGAGTAGATCCGGAGAGAAGCAGCAGTAGAGAGAAGAAAAATTCCAGATCTGAGGAGGAAAAGAGAGCCGCGAGGAGAACAGATCTGAGAGAGAGGGAGGGCCGACACCGCTGCTGCTCAACCACCGAAGACGACGCCACCATCGCTCCGCCGTGCCGACGCCGCTGTTGCTCGAACCACCGACGATGAGGAATGCCGATGGCTCGCGCCGCTGCTGTCGCCACCAGCATCCGAAGGCGGTCCGTGCTGCCGACCGCCGTCGCCGCCTGTCGCCGTGGCCTTGCCGGGATACGCCAGGCCGTCCCCATCAGCGCCGCGGAGGAGATCGCCGCGATCCGGGTCAAGAACCGGGTCGGATGAGGTATAAGCGGGTAGGGTTTGGTTGCTAGGTTTAGCATAAGTGAACTGGGCCTGATTTATATTTAATTTGTTTTGTGGGCTGTGCTGGTTTCGGTTGGGCTGATTTTATTTTTCGAATGGGCCCAGACTAGATTTGGGCTGAGAATAAAAATAGAAATGGGCTATTTAATTCTTGTTTTCTATGGGCCATTCTAAAAAAATTCGACCGGGCCATTCGGCCAGCCCGGTCGCCAGCCCGGCCCGGACCATTACGGTCCGGGTCGGCTTAGTAGGGCCGGGTCTCCCGACCCGGTCCGAATAATCTTTTTAAATTAAGAAATCTAAAAAAATCAAAAAATTTCAGAAAATAAAAAATATAAAAAAATATTAAAAAAATTCGAAAATTCAGAAAATGCATGAAAAATTCAGGAATCTGGAAATTTCGAAAACAAATATTTTTATTTTATTTTATTTTCGAAAATATTAAAAAGTATAAAAATTCAAAAATTCAGAAAAATCAGAAAAAAATTGCAAAAATTCAGAAAATCCCTAAAAAGAAGAAGAAAAAAAGACCAAAATTGAATAAGCCTTTAGCTTTACAATAGGTTTTCCTGGTTTACGATATTTGATTATGCCTGCACCTTATTTGGCAATGATATTTTGGATACTATTCCCTTACTTTAGAACGGTTAGGACATATCTTAATTTTCTCGAGTGCATTGTCGAGATCTCACTGATGCACAATTAAGTTAGGTACCGAAAGGGCGTTAGTCGCATGACTAACGTAATCAAGTCCCCGACCCTGGGATTCTCCTGGTTGCGTAAAAGTGTGTGCGACACGCTCCCATGTCTCGCCTGGGTTTAGTCGACCTCAATGGCAGTGGCGACTCCTTATTTGCGGTTTTTATGAATATCCCAACGTCGCGCGGGGTATGGGCTTGGAGAGCCCGAGTTAACCGAGTCCGTCCGCCCGAAATTGACAATACCCCAAACCTATATAATACTTATTATTTTCGGAAAAAATGAGGTCGCGACTTGAAATGGCGACTCACCGGGGACTGGTTCGAACCTTAGAGGACTTAGGCCTAATTTGCTTGATTGTGTGTTATCTAACGTGTTTGCTTTGGCAACGCATTCGAGAAGGTGAGGTAAGTCTACTAACCTCGTGTTAAATGTTGGTGCGGGGATTGAGTAATAAGGGGCGGAGTGTTTGCTAACACTTTGTTTTGTAGGTCGGTGGATGGGAATGAATGTTTATATGTTTGAATTTTTGAAGTGTTGTTTGCTATATAAACTGTTGTGCGTGTTTTCCTTACATTGCACTACACTTTAGCACACACAACCTGCCGCCGGACCTGGGCCGCATAGGATCACTTAGGATGGTGTTGAGATGGATACCACTCCAACTACCACCATGTAGTACGAGTCGCCCATCTCAATTCCGAAATTCTTCCCGACGTCGAGAGCTTCCACCCCGGCTTGCAACCACGCAAAGACGGCCGACTCTTTGACAAAGCCGAGTCATGGGAACCCCGACCCAACCGCGACCATGCTGGGTTCATCCGGTAATCCCGTGGCTTCATTTGAGCCGTCTAGAATAGAAATCGACCCACGCCTCTCATGCGTATGTCTATGTGATTGAAAAAAAAAATGAAAAAGAAAAATCATCTCCAATGGTAAGAATGATTTCTCCCTTTACTTATTCATTTTTTATTGAAATTTTCATTTTTGAAATTTGCGGAGATCAATCGAATGCCCTCGTGTAAGCTCCTAATTGGGAAAATTGGCAAACATTCAAGGTGATAATTTCAAAATCTCGATTTAGCCCTACACAATGGATGATTTTGTTAAAGTTTCCAATCATGGGCTTAAAATCACATCTCGTAAAAAAACAAAAAAAAAAAAAAAAAAAAAAAAAAAAAATTCTTCCAATTCATGATGATGTTTTGGGGCACAAAAAAAAAAATTGAAATCGCACTTTTAATCAAATTATTTTTCCCTCATATTTTGAGATTGAAAATGCGAATCGCGTTTTGTATATAAATTTCTCAAAATAAAAATCACTTCATTTTGGCAACAGTGAGAGCACAAATCATCCTTTCAAAATTAATGCCACATTTTGCATATGAAACTTTTGGGAATAGAGTGGGCATTCGATTGATAATCGCATTGATCTTTCAATGATATCTCCTCTTATAATCAAATCTTAGCAAAATACCGAAATCTGTAATAGGAGTTACGGGGCATGTGTCATCGCCTCGATTTCATTGTAAGAGGCGAACTCATTGGGGGATCATTTCCTCATTCATATACCGACATCGTTTCTTCTTCTTGCGGATGCGTGACGGCCATCCTTCGAATTGTTCTTACTTGACCGTGCCAAGAAGTGGACTTTAAGTTTAGGATGAGAATTTTTGTTACTCATCGGAATGTATTGTATTTCCTTGTGTCTTTATTCTTTTTGTGGATGATGTTTTCAATTCTAAGTTAATCATGAACCCAATTGACTCATTTGTTTTGGGCAAGGAAATTTAAATTTTTTAAACATCCTTTGACTTCGAGGGCAATTTGGAAGTTGGTGTATTCTATTGAATTTCCATGAGTTTCTGAAAGTCAATGTATTGTGTTCCTCTCATGTGTTTGTCCTTTGCAGGGAATCTTGAGAAAGACAATCTGGGATGGTAAAATCGTAATCGTTCCAATGGAATCGATTTATTCTAAAATTGATTTGTTTATTCATTTTCCTGCAGGAGTGAACTAAACGATTTTGACATTGGTATTTGAATTAGATCACGAGCAAATACTCTCACAAATCTTGATCTTGGAATTCAAAGAAATGAGAGTCCAACTTTGACATTGATTTCTTCGAAAACTCGCACTTATGAATTCAAACGACACTTCCGACGCATCGTCTTCTATCATGTCCCAAATCTTTGAAGCTATCAGATATATAGCATTCAGGGTCGGAAAGATCACCAGCTAGATTGCATTTGATTAGCTTCTTGTGACGGGAGTTCACTGCCTCAGAGACTCATAGCTTGTTCAAGCCTCAAAACAAAGATCGTGCCTCATCAAAGAACGGATCTTTTGAGATGCAAATCCAATGTTAACGTCCTCGATGAGAGAAGAATTTTTCTCACCGGTTCTATTTAGAATTTGGATAAAGTCATTGCACGCTAATATACTCGGTATAGCTTGCTGGATTCTTGGGCTTTTATCTTCATGATATTACACATGATTGTTGGAAAAGTTCCCATGGTCGGGAAAAGATTAGTACAATTACAAATCCGGTGTCCTCTTGAATGGTAGTTGCCAACAATGATGTCCACTTCTAGAGGGTCAATGTACCGAAACGATCTTTCCATGGATGGAAATGAATATACTCAAATTAGTGCTATCAACTGAGAAGCGACCATTGAAGAATATGTTACATAGGAGGTTCATGATTCCTCACTACTTGAAACTGAAAATCAATCCTTAATGAGAACCCGAAGTGCCTCAAGCATGTGTTGAGGCTTTGCTGGTGCCAATCTTTCATGGAGGCTAAATGAAGCCAAGTTCTGTTACAGGAAGTTCCATTATTTGGAGGTCGGATGCTACCATCACTAGACTTTTGACGAACTTTATCCATTGATGACGCGCTTGCTCGTGAATTGGCATCACTAACGCATCTATCAGATTTGTGTGTTGCTTCGAACTATGTCATGGGAAAGATTAACTATACGAAGCCACCTTGCTAAGAGACATCGAAGTCATGAAGACTTGAAGCATTCCTTAATCAGCTTTGTTGGGTAGTCAAGAAACACAAAATGTTTAAAGTTGGTTTTAAACTCCTTCGGCGTCAACTTTGTTTGGAGACCATCAATGCAGCCCTCATGATTTGTGATGCAAAATGCAGCTTTGTTATCTGCTTTTTCACGAGGGGCTGTCTCTGCACCCCTACCTCCTTTATCACTGAGCGGTCATTTAATGAGGCAAAACCTTCAAATATCAAACTAGTCCATCGATCCCTTTGTATGATGAGACAAAGGAAGGGAACTGCTAAGCATTCAAAAAGGAGACAGTTTGGGCACCAAGTTTTATAACATTCGAACAAAGCGATGGAGCATTCTTAAACCTAGTTCATCATGAATGATGAAAAATTCAAGCGAGGCGGAGATTTGCTAATCCAACATAATGGAGCTATGCGTGATGAAGTTATTCAAACTTCGTAAAGCGCACATTTGATCATGGGGGCTATATTTTCCTTTCTCTCGCAAAAGATTCCTTGGGATGCTAAGCCGTCTGACTTTGAAAAAGGGTGTATTTTGTTCCTAAATTTGATACTCTTTAGTATAAGGAAATGACACATCCTTTTCTTTTATGCAGGGTAAATTTGAATGAAACAAGAGCCCATCGAATGAGCATGACAGGGAACAAGATTTCAACATGTGCCAAAGCAAGATATGGTGAAGCTTAATTACATGTCTTAATGTAAAAGACATTGGAGCAACATTTGACTTTGGGGCAATATCTCATCTTCCTCACCAATGACGCGTGTTGGGGCAAAAATTCATTACAAAAGGATGTATCGTTTCCAAATTGAGCCCCAATTAAGTATGGAGATAACACGATTCCTCTTCTTTTATTACGGGCGATCATCGACACAAGTCACTCAAAGCATAGCAAATTGCACCCATGAAGCATGATGAATTGGAGTCAATCAATTCAATGCCAAAAGGATGTATCATTCCTAAATTAGTCCAATTCAAGTTTGGAGTGCAAATAACATGTCCCATCTTTTGTAGGAAAATGTGCGCATTGATTGTGGGAGTAGTGCTTTCTACCAAAGAAGCATGTCAAAGCCCAGTTGTCCATTTTGGTGCAAAGGATGTATTTCGTTCCTAAATGATTTCCAATTGAGTGTGGAAACAACATGCTCAATCTTTTCTTCACAGGCGATAAATGGGGCAAAGCATCCAAGAAACAATGTCCTCAAATGTTGAGACATAAATGCTCATTCCCAAAGAACAGAAGCACATGAAGGGTAAATCGTATCGATTCCAATTGCTCATGTTGATATTGTCTCTAACATGATCCCTTTTTCATTTGATAGGGAAACACCAAACGCAAGAAAAAATGCAAGTGAATGGCAATTTGGGGTTGCCAAATATACAAGAGAATGATGATGGCACTTGAGTGATAAATGCGAGTGAAGGGTAATAGTGTATCGTTTCCAATTTTTCAATCTTGGAAAATTCTTGCACTAACACTTTCCTTCCTATTCTTTACGGGGTTACTAAGTCGCCTTGTTGCGAGTAAGTACCCTTATTCTCAAACTCAAAAGAAAAAATTGAGAATTTTCAAATCAAAAAAAATTCCAGCATTTTATTGGGAGCAAAAAAAAAATTAAAAAAAAAAAAGATAAAATTTGAGAAAATAAACTTTTCACAAAAGTTTTTGAGCATTGTTTTTTATCTCAAAATTGTATGTCCGCTTGGTGGATCACTCATTTTGAATCAAAATCCCCATGGAGATTAATCTACTCGAGATGATTTCGACTAAATGAAATTGAAATGTTTAATCATGCCAAGCGGGAAATGCTTAGGACGATGAAAGGCAATCCATTTCCAAACACGTCCTTCAAACATTGTGAGAATTGAGTGAAAAAGAAAACCTATGTCGTTTAAGGACAAAGGAGTCGTTCGCAATTGTACACGGACCAAAATGAAAAGAGGCATTTATCTTCTCTATCTTATATACTTTGCAGGTGACCATAGTCAACCCATTTGAGCCTTTTAAGTGGAGAAATCATAAAATACCCCTGTCCAAGAACCACCCCATAATGGGGCGGATTTGGAGGTTTTTGGTTGATATCATATGGTGAAAAGATGAGAAAGACTTCATTGCTTTCACTTGCATTAATCTTTTTGTGGTATTTTCAGGTAAATTCTTATGAAAGCTTGAAACATCCCAAGGTGAAGAAGAGCATTCATTTCTTTACCCAAACACCATTGCCCATTGCTTAAGCCAAGTTGAGCCTGATCGTTCATTTCTAAAACCCCAAGTGGTGATTGTCTCCCCATATTGGGGCAAGGCACATGATTAGCCAAGGCAATCGACGCTTATGTGAAAATTTGAAAAAAAAAAAAAAAAAAAAAAAACTCTCGAAAGTCCAAAAAGCTCAAAGAGTTCAAAAGAGCAAAAGTCCAATGAAAATTAAGGGGCATGAAAAAGCAGTGTGCCTGGTAAAAGCAAGGCCAATGCCCATGAAAAAATAAGAAGAGAAAAATGAAAAGAAAAGGATTCACATCAAATGGTGAAAAATTCCCATGCAAAAAAAATTGTCAAATTCAAAATGTTTGCATTGAGAAGAGAATCATTGCAAATGCAAAAAAAATTTGAGAAGGGCAAAGCTCTTATTCGATTAGTCAATGGACTTTCAAGACAATTCAGATTTCAAAAGTCAAGTGCTTTCAAAAAGATTGAGTGATATGACCATGATGCCATGACAATCACCAACTTTCAAATCCTTTTTGTGAAAAATTCTGAGCCTTTCGAGCCATAACCAAACCAACATTACAACCCTTCTCGAAGTCTCTTCAGATTGGGATGATTCAAGCAAGAATGAGAATTTTCCAGGGAAGCTACTGCTCAAAGAAGTGGGGGCAAATTTGTTTTATCTCATCTTAAGGTTTCTTGACTTGTAAACCTGGCGAAGATGTTGGCAAATAATCATTTCATTTCATAGCCAATGATGACTGTCTATTGCTAAAGCCATGACCAAACCCGCATTACGGTCCCTTTAAAAGACCTTTTGGATTGGTCAATATGTACTTATTGCGAATGATTCTCAGATCCTTCGACACTAGAAATGTGAGGTGGATTGAGTGATCAAATTATTTCCCACATCAATGGATGGGATCAAATAGCCTTTCTTGAGAGCATGCGATAAGCCCTTTCTAACTAAGGAGCTCTTGCTTGGCATGCTTAATGAACCTCTTTCGTGAGTAGGATCATTCTGACATAATTTTTCTCTTAAAGGGATTTGATGATTAAATGATGCCTTCTAAGCTTGATGACAATTTTGTGGTACATGATACAAAAAAAAAAAAAAAATCAAAAAATCAAAAAAAAAAAAAAAAAAAAAAATCAATCAAAAATCCAAAATCCAAAATCCAAAATCCAAAAATCAAATGTTTTCAATGTAATAAGACTTAGCTTGATTTGCTCATGCAATTAATGCTACATATTGCCAATGCATCTTTCTGATATTGTCTCTAATGACATTTGCTTAAGTTGAATTTGACAGTTCACTCAAATGCATGCAATTTCTAAAATGGTTCATGGTCATCCCGAAACCATGCAGTTTCCAAACGGTTGGTGGGTCATCCTTAAACCACAAAGGTTCGTGGGCTTATCCTTAAACCACACGGTTCGTGGGTCTATCCTTAAACCACAAGGTTCGTGGGCGTATCCTTAAACCACAATGGTTCGTGGGGCTATCCTTAAACCACACGGTTGGTGGGTCTATCCTTAAACCACAAAGGTTCGTGGGGCTATCCTTAAACCACAGGGTTCGTGGGTCTATCCTTAAACCACACGGTTCGTGGGCGTATCCTTAAACCACACGGTTGGTGGGTCTATCCTTAAACCACAAGGGTTCGTGGGCTTATCCTTAAACCACATGGTTCATGGTCAACCGGAAAACCATGCAATTTTTCACAGGGTTTGTGGGTCTCCTTAAAACCACATGGTTCGTGGGTCCTCCTTAAACCACATGATTCATGGTCAACCGGAAAACCATGCAATTCTCACAGGGTTCGTGGGTTTTCCTTAAAACCACATGGTTCGTGGGTCCTCCTTAAACCACATGGTTCATGGTCAACCGGAAAATCATGCAATTTCTAAAACGGTTCGTGGGTCCATCCTTAAACCACACGGTTCGTGGGTCTATCCTTAAACCACACATGGTCAACCCGAAACCATGCAATTTCCAAAAAGGTTCATGGGTCCTCCTTAAACCATGCATTCTCTGGTCCGTTCGTTACACCTGCAGCACACCCCCTCCAAGTCGTCCCGTTGTTACACCTGCAAAGACTTTTACTAACTCCTGGTGAGACCCCATTGTTACACCTGCAGACCCTCCAAGTCGAAGCCCGTTGTTACACCTGTAAGACTTTACTAACTCCTGGTCGAAGCCCGTTGTTACACGGTGAGACCTTCCTCCAAGTCGGCCCGTTGTTACACGCAGTGAGACTTTACTAACTCCTGGTCGAAACCCGTTGTTACACGGTGAGACCTTCCTCCAAGTCGAAACCCGTTGTTACACCTGCAGAGACTTTACTAACTCCTGGTCGAAACCCGTTGTTACACCTGCAGACCTCCTTCCAAGTCGAAACCCGTTCTTACACGGTGAGACTTTACTAACTCCTGGCCGAAACCCGTTGTTACACCTTAAGACCTCCTTCCAAGTCGGCTCCCCGTTGTTACACCTGCAGACTTTACTAACTCCTGGTCGAAGCCCGTTGTTACACCTGACAAGACCTTCCTCCAATAACCTAGTCGAAACCCGTTGTTACACGGTGAGACTTCACTACCTTGGCCGACACTGCTCGCACGAGCCAAAACCTCAAAAAAAAAAAAAATCAATGGAATAAATTCGCGCCTTCCATGGCTCGTCGGCGAAAGCGGGTGTCGCTGTCTTTGAAATGAACCTCTTCGAGCCCCCTTTCAAAGCGTAAATGCCGACACCCGAATTTTTGTTTATTTTATTTTAAATGTCCATTTATTTTTACATATATAAATATATATTAATTTCTAAAAAAATAAAAAAAAACACCAAAAAAAAATCGAAAAAAAAAAAAAAAGAAAACTGAATGGGCTCAGCCCACTCATTTACCTTGCCTAGTTTTTTATCTTCTTTTCTCTTGGGCCTTTTTTCCTTTTATTTCGTTCCAGCCCATCTAGCCTAGGATTTCTCTTCGGCCCGGCCCCATTCCCCTAGGGATTCGGCTCTCCCCATACACACGCAGAGGAGAGGCACAAAAAGAAAAAGATCCGAGAGCGAGGGAGGCAGGGATGGAGGCTGATTTCTGGGTTTTCTGGGAGGATTTTGAGCTCGGGGCTGAAGAGAACGAAGGAGAAGAAAACGAAAGAAAAACACAGAAAAAGAAAAGAAAAGGAGCCGCAAACAGAAAGAAAAAAAAAAAAAAAAAGGGGGCACGACAGAGGCCCACTGATTCTCTCACACACGCACGCACACAACGCACACACGCACGCAGCAGCAATGCTCGACGACGTCGTCTCTGGACGTCGCCCCTTGGCTGATGTCAGCCACGTGACGCCAGCAAGGGAATCGTCCCTTGCTGCGCTGTCACGCGGAGAGAGGGGAGAGCAGAATTCGGTTAGAGAGCAGAGGAGGATCGGCAGCAAGGAGGCGTCGACGAGAGAGGAAAGCAGGAGAAAAAACCAGAAAAAAGGAAGGCACACACGCAGAGGAGAATACACGAAAAAAAGGAAAAGAAAAGGGAGGACGACGCACACTGATTGGAGAAAAAAGAACACCGGCGAAAAAAAAAGAGACCGAAGGCGGCCGTTCAGGCACGACCCCCCCTCCCACGGCGGTGACGTTGGCCGCGTGACGCCAGCAAGGGAAGTTCCCTTTGCTGCGCGATCACGCGGCGGGGGGGATGATGATTTTCAGCGAAGGAAAGCGGAGAGAGGAGCTGGACGGGAAATAGCAGAAAGGAAAATTTCAGATCTGAGTGAGAGGCGACGATTTTCAGAAGAGCAGAGGAGTAAACCAAAAAAGAAAAGGCAAAAAGACGGAGTGTGTTTTTTGGGTTTCGGAGGGCGATTTGCGGGCAGAAGAGATCTGCAGAAAAAGAAGAAGAAGGTAGAGCAGAGGCCAAGCGACCAAGAGAGAGGACGGAGAGGAGGTGAGTTGCTCGGCAGAATCCTGCCGCCGCGTGTGACACTGGTTACCTGGCCTGACGCCATTTTTGCTCGGTTGAGTCCCGCTACTTGCTGGTGTTGTCTTCCACTGTTGCCGGCATTGTTTCTGCGGGAACGGATAGAGAAATCCGAGAGAGATATGGGCAGACGGAAAGAAAGAACGAGAGAGCTCCGAGGAAGACAACAGCAAGAGAGGCCGAGCGAGCAGAATGCTGAACCAGATCTGAGAAAGAGGGAAGGTCGACGCCATTGCCGCCCGAAACACCGATGACGAGGACTTCCGGTGACCGCCGTGCCCGCTCCGCAGCCGACGCCACCACCGCTCCGCCATCCCGACGCCTCTGCAGATCAAATCACTGACGGCGCAACCATCACTCCACCTCCTCGACGATGAGGACTTCCGGTGACTCGTGCCGCTGTCGTCGCCCCCCGCGTCTGAAGCGATCCTGACCCACGACAACACCATCACCGCTCCGTCGGCTCGTCTGCCGGATCTGTCCCCACGAGCTTGCGGCCGCCGCCCGATCTCCCATCCTGGTTACCGATTGATTTCCTGAAGCGTAATCTGGTTTCGAAGTTCCGGCGAGAGTAGATCCGGAGAGAAGCAGCAGTAGAGAGAAGAAAAATTCCAGATCTGAGGAGGAAAAGAGAGCCGCGAGGAGAACAGATCTGAGAGAGAGGGAGGGCCGACACCGCTGCTGCTCAACCACCGAAGACGACGCCACCATCGCTCCGCCGTGCCGACGCCGCTGTTGCTCGAACCACCGACGATGAGGAATGCCGATGGCTCGCGCCGCTGCTGTCGCCACCAGCATCCGAAGGCGGTCCGTGCTGCCGACCGCCGTCGCCGCCTGTCGCCGTGGCCTTGCCGGGATACGCCAGGCCGTCCCCATCAGCGCCGCGGAGGAGATCGCCGCGATCCGGGTCAAGAACCGGGTCGGATGAGGTATAAGCGGGTAGGGTTTGGTTGCTAGGTTTAGCATAAGTGAACTGGGCCTGATTTATATTTAATTTGTTTTGTGGGCTGTGCTGGTTTCGGTTGGGCTGATTTTATTTTTCGAATGGGCCCAGACTAGATTTGGGCTGAGAATAAAAATAGAAATGGGCTATTTAATTCTTGTTTTCTATGGGCCATTCTAAAAAAATTCGACCGGGCCATTCGGCCAGCCCGGTCGCCAGCCCGGCCCGGACCATTACGGTCCGGGTCGGCTTAGTAGGGCCGGGTCTCCCGACCCGGTCCGAATAATCTTTTTAAATTAAGAAATCTAAAAAATCAAAAAATTTCAGAAAATAAAAATATAAAAAATATTAAAAAAATTCGAAAATTCAGAAAATGCATGAAAAATTCAGGAATCTGGAAATTTCGAAAACAAATATTTTTATTTTATTTTATTTTCGAAAATATTAAAAAGTATAAAAATTCAAAAAATTCAGAAAAATCAGAAAAAAATTGCAAAAATTCAGAAAATCCCTAAAAAGAAGAAGAAAAAAGACCAAAATTGAATAAGCCTTTGCGCTTTACAATGATAGGTTTTTCCGGTTTACGATATTTGATTATCCCGCACCTTATTTGAATGATATTTTGGATACTATTCCTTACTTTAACTTGGACATATCTTAATTTTCTCGAGTGCATTGTCGAGATCTCACCGATGCACAATTAAGTTAGGTAGGTAAGAAAGGGCGTTAGTCGCATGACTAACGTAATCGCCCCCGACCCTGATTCTCCTGGTTGCGTAAAGTGTGACACACGCTCCCATGTCTCGCCATTGGGTTTAGTCGACCTCAATAGACTAGTGGCGACTCCTTATTTGCGCTTTTTTATGAATATCCCAACGTCGCGCGGGGTATGGGCTTGGGAGAGCCCGAGTTAACTGAGGTCCGTCCGCCCGAAATTGACAATACCCCCAAACCTATATAATACTTATTATTTTCAGAAAAAATAGGTCGCGACAAGAAGTAACAGAGAAAGTTGCAAGATGACAGTCTTGCACAGGGGTAGCACAATCACTAACAATTTGGGGGTAGAGATTAACATCAAGAGCCTAGTAATAGCAAAGACAAAAGAATGTTGGAGTCACGCCATAGAAAGTCTAAGGGATGCGTGAAGTGCTTTAAGTGTCACGAAGAGGGTACATTGGGAGAGATTGTCTGAAGTAGAGAAACCAAGGTGATAGGCAGAATGCCACAAGTAGTGTGGCAAACGTAGCCGAGGAGAGCACTAGTGATGCAAAAGTTGTTTTATGTATGAATACTACTTCGTCAGGAGACGGATGGGTGTTAGATTCGGGGTGCTTTTATTATACAACGCCTCACAAGAATTAGTTTACAACTTACTAGATTGCATATGGTGATAGCGTTCTTTTGGAGAATAACATAGCTTGCAAGGCTGTGGGAATAGAGATAATTTGGATTCGGATGCATGATGGGGTGGTGCACACTGACAGATGTGAGGCATGTATTGGAGATCAAGAAAAACTATATTTCTTTGGGGACACTCGATGATATTGAGTGTAAATATGCCATTAAAGGTGGAGTACTGAAGATCTCTTGAGGTGCGATGACAGTTATAAATGGGAAGAAAGTGAAGTCTTTCTATCACCTATCGGGAGAGATTGTGATTGGAACTACTGCAATTTCGTCAGGTAAGTCAAACTCTAACTTGACTCAATTATGGCATATGCATTTAGGGTACATGAGTGAGGTAGGTATGACGATGCTAAGTGAAAGGGGGTTGTTGAAGGGTCATAAAACAAGGAAGCTAGACTTATGTGAGCTTTGTATCTTTGAGAAGTAGTACTGGATTAATTTACTGTAGCTATTTATTCAATCAAGCGATTGGTTGAGTATATTCATTCAGACATCTAGGGCCCCCTTCAATTCCTTTTAAAGAAGGTGTTCAATATGTGCTGACATTTATGTATGGTTACTCGAGAAAGGTAGGGGTATATTTTTGAAGCACAAATATGATGTGTTCAATTGGTTCAAGAAATTTAAAACATCAATTGAGAAGCAGTCAAATAAACAGATCAAGTGCTTGAGAACCAATAATGGAATGGAGTTTTGTGGTAAAGATCCGTGGTAAAGATTTTACCGAGTTCTATGAGAAAGAAGGAACTGTGAGACACCACACAATACCTGGGACACCACAATTGAATGGCATGGCAAAACGGAAGAATAGAACTTTACTTGAGCAAGCTTGATGCATACTTTCGCATGTAGGACGATTTTGGGTCGAAGCAATAAATATGGCATGTTACTTGGTAAATCAATCTCCATAATCTACTATTGAGTGGAAGACTCTTGAAGAAGTATGATAAAGGAAACCTGTTGATTATTCTGGATTACGTATTCGGATGTCCTGTGTATGCTCATGCGAGTGATGGTAAGTTTGAGCCAAGGGCGAAAAAGTGCATATTTTTTGGTTATGCACATGGGGTGAAAGGCTACTGGCTGTGGGTTATTGATCCCATATCACTTGGTTTTCTAATAAGAAGAGATGTGATCTTTGATGAGATTGTAATGCTTTAACAGAAGAATTCTGTAACACAACCAGTAGAGCAGATAGATCATGGTGCCATTAGTGACGTGGAGCATCGGGTGAAGACTCTGGAGACCTCAAAGGTGATAGAAATTGAGACTATAGATGAGGTCGTAGTTCCTAAAGTTGGTGATAGTGAACAACCAACACAGCCGTAGTACAATATAGCTATGAATAGACAAAGAAGGCAAATTAAACCATTGGAATGTTATGGTTATACAAATATTGCTTATGTATTTACTATATGTGACAAGGTGGAGACGGATTGGCCTTCATCTTATTTTGAGGTGATGGCTAGTAGTGAGCTGTTGTAGTAGCTAGGGGTTATGAGTGAAGAGATGGAGTCACTCCATCGAAATTAAACACGAGAGCTGGTCAGATTACCCAAGCGCCAAAAGATTGTTGAAAGTAAATAGGTCTTTAAATGGAAAGATGTCATTCTTGATGTTGAGACAGCGATGTATAAGGCAAGACTAGTGGCGAAGGGATATATATAGCGTGAGGGCATTGACTACAATGTGGCGTTCTCTCCTGTGATAGTACATATTTTTATTTGTGTTTTACTTGCTTAGTTGTTGCACAAGATCTCGAGTAAGGGCAGCTAGATGTAAAAACGGCGTTTCTTTATGGTGAGTTGGAAGAATGGATTTATATGAGGCAGTTAGAGGGATTTGCCATTCTGGGTAAGAATGATCACGTTTGCCTATTAAAGAAATCTTTGTATAGGTTGAAATAATCTCTTAGGCAGTGGTATATGTGTTTTCATGTTTTCATGGCTAGTTAGACTAATCAAAAAATCATGTGGATAGCTGTGTTTACTTTAAGAGATGGGAGAATGGTTCTTTAATTTATTTACTCTTATATATTGATGACATGTTAATAGCAGTTAAGAATATGTCTGATATTAATGTGTTGAAAAGACAGTTGAGTGCTGAATTTGAGATGAAAGATTTAGGTACTGCAAAGATGATATTGGATATGGAGATTTTGCGTGATAGGATTGCAATAGTTTTATGTCTATTTCGAAATAAATATATTGAGAAGATTGTGGCATGTTTTAATGTGCAGTTTGCAAAATCTGTAAGCACACCTTTAGCGAAACATTTTAAATTTTCGGATAAATTATCACTATGAACTGATGAGGAGGAGGTCTTGTGTTTCTTATTCTAGTGCTGTAGGTAGTATTATGTATGCTATGATATGCACTACGCTTGATATTTCACAAGCCGTGAGGGTAGTTAGGAGCTATGAAGTGGATCTTTAGATATTTAAAAGGGACAGTAGATGTGGATATATTGTATTGGAGGAATAGTAATGGTAATGAGACCATTGGTTATGTGGATTCGGATCACGCCGGTAACTTGGATGATTGCAAGTCTTTAGCAAGGTACATATTAACACTAGCAGGTGGTGAAGTGAGTTGGAAGGTGATATAGTTAAGTAGTTTGCTCTTGGACTTTGGGCTAGATTAGAAAAGTAGATAACCAATATGCGACATATTTGGCGTATAATTTAGTTTATCACGAGTGATTGAAACATATCAATATGAGACACCACTTCATCCGAGATGTCTTAGTAAATGGTAAGATTATTGTGAAAAAGTTTGCTATGACAGAAAACCTGGCGGCCCATTCCTTTGGCAAAGCTCAAGCTTTGCTTGAGTATAATTGGTGTCCGTTGAGAGTGAGCACTCGTTGGAGTGTTGGGAGAGTAGCATGGATGACTAGTACTATAACTTGGTTTTAAACATCGAGCCAATGTGAAGAATTGTTCAATTAGGCCTTGAGTTTGAATTTCTATGAAACTCACTCCATTAGATAAATTTGGATAAATATCCAAAATATGAGTGCACAAATTAATCCAAGTTATGGATTTCTTGAGCGGTGGTTATTTTTGGGTAATCAAATATTTGTTATTCAGTTGGAGATGTATCAGGATTCGGTCGACGATTTTGTTTTCTTCTGTTATCCGAGTTTGACTAGTTGACCAAGAAGGGGCGTCTCTCTTTCTTCTTTAACGTAAAATTCGGATGGGAAAGGCAGAAAAAAGAGAACCCTTCTGATAGCCGCACAAGCCAAGAGGAGCCGCGCACAGTGAAGCCGTCGAAGAAAACAGCAGCCGTGCGAAAGGAAAGAAAGTTCGTGCACAAACGTTCTTGAGTCACTCGTGCAAAAACTTTTGCTTGGGATTGAACAAGTGCTGTTAGTTTACATAAATATTTTAACTTGGTACAATCCTGTAGACCATGTACGGCATTGATAATCTGTAAACGTGTCTTTGTTTGTCCTATAGGTTGTTTACAAGCATTGGACATGATGCAAGATAATTGCTTTCTGTGAATGCTTGGCTACTGGGTTTATGCTCGAGCAAAATAGTCTTCAGCACTCTTGACATAGTGTTTTCATTTTTTTACTTCGCATTTGTAACCTTGATCATATAAGGGTTGGTATTTTGAAGCCTCATTATTGGTTTTCGGATGTGCAGCTGCAGGTGACTGATGTCACTTGTTTGTATTGAAGGTAACTGAACAATCTCAGAAGTTTTGTCCAGAGGCCATAATGTTTATAAAAACTTTGCTCTCTCCAGCAATGGACAGAAAAATAGGACCTAACCAATATTCTCAGGTATGTGTCGCGGTTTTCCTTTCCATTTGTGAATTTTCCTGGTAACTTGGGAATTTCGAGGAGTGTATGTTGGTTTGTGACGGTTTGACAATCTTAGCGAATTAAGAGTGCAAAGGCCCCTACTGTGTATTCGTGAAGGTGCAAGTGAATTAGCCCTTTGAATTTTCTGAAAATAATTTACATGCCTGAGGAATCCTCTTTTTTGGATTCAGGTTATTATGTTTTTTGGTTTGTCTTTTTTCTTTCTTTGCCCATCGATCTTTCTAGTGCAGTATGGGTGTTCGCTATTTTGCAGTTTTCAAGTGTCCAACTTTGTAAGCAGAAAAAGTGAAATATACTTAAAAGAATCTCATTGTGTATAAAATCTCATGTGGGTTAAATGCATCCGTATGTCGATCTTCAGTGGAGGAATCTAGGTGGTAAGGTGGTGGTGTGTGATTGAAACTTTCCTATGGCCAGGGTACCTACATATGTTTTGTTTCATTCAAGAGTTTCAGAAATCAAAACACTTTGTTTGAAAAACTAACTCATTTATATGCAGAGCTAGTGCTCTGGCTTCTGTGATTAAAACCCTTGGCGGTTTTGCCAGTATATGGGAAATCAAGTTCGTTCCCTAAAAATATTCATGCTGACTTTCAACTTTATTATCCGAAGGGGCACAGCACCAAAATATGCCAAATGAGTTGCCAAATAAATTTGAGGACGTTGCTCGACTTATCAACAGAAAAGCTGATGAACATCAGATGCTCCCGCAGCCACTTCAACTGTGGAAGCAAAAGCCAGTGCCCATCAAGCAACTTAATCCTAAGTTTGAGGGGAAGACTCTCTCTCTCTCATGTGGAGGTGTCATGCATGTAGTGTTTTGAATACGTGTAGTGCACCTTTTTCACTGTATGCTTAGTCTGGACTGCATATACACAGTTTTGCTCTGTTACCAATTGATTTACATCATACATAATCTGGTGGAGATTTTTTTTTCTTCTGACAGCTTAGTTAAGGGTAGAGATTATGGTCTAGATGATGAGCGTGATGAAAGGAGAAAGTTGACGAAACTTATAAAACGGGAAGCCAAAGGGGTGGTTCAGGAACTTTGTGAAGACATCTATTTCTTACTTGAGGTGAACAAAAGATATAAGGCATTGCTGGAACAAGAAAGACTGGAGAAGTACCGAAGAGTGACAGATTTTCTGCAGGACCAGGAGCATGCTTTTAAAACAGGACAACAAGGAAAAGGCAGAAAGAGGAGGTGAAAATGGGACTTGACAATACTCTCTCATCAAAGACTATGTTGGACTGAAGGAGTTTCAACGATTAGGAACTTGTGAATTAGCTTGTTAATGTGGTAGCACCGGTTGTTGCCATAGCAGAGGATTAGTGGGAGCCATTGATGCAATGCGCTGATTGTATGTGGCATGAAGATATTGTGGCGGATGGATAAGTAATATATTGAGAGCAGTTTTTCAGTCATGCCACCGTTTGTTAAATCGAGGGCTAGTTGTGAATAGGAATGCATTATTTTGAAGGACATTGTTCCTATTGGAATTTCGTTTCAATTTTGAAGCAAGTTATGTAAAATAGGATGAAGATTATCCTTTTAACTTTACGTTCCAATCCTGGCGATTTATGTTTGATTCTATTTGTTAAAATGCATTAGGATCTATGATTTTTGCTAGACATTTACAATATTCTTTAGGATGAGAAATCAATTCAATGGAAGAAATCACCAATTGAGATTGGTTTTTGCTGGTCAAATTGGTGTCTTAACGTTGAACTGTGTGAATTTCCTTTCTTTTCCAGCCATTGAAAATCAACACTCACTGATGTTCTATTGATGTGCAGTTAAATTTTGTAGGGTGACATGAGGAACTACGTATTCTCAATATTAGGCATCACTGGATTTCTTCAAGAAAACATCCATTGCCACTTTAAGTGTGATTGCTCACCTTTAAGTCGGATGAGGCAGGAGCATATGAAGGCATGGATTTTTTTTATTTTACATCTATCAAGATGTTGGTTTATGCCTATGTTTATTTAGTAATAATAGGTGTTTAACTTTGCATATGTCTATTTAGCATTTTCTAGGCTTATGTGTACGTCTATCCATCTAAATGTACTTACATTACAGTTTCCGCATGACGTAGGAATATTAGCCACAATTTCTTTTAGGTGTTGTCACTCGTCTTTAGAAAAGTTTTAGTGGCTATGACCTGTGATATCTACTTCTCCATTATAAAAGGTAGATTTGTCAAAGATTTCAAGAGTTGACTCCAGTTTTTAATATAATATTGATAGTTGGTAAATCTGGATCAGTAAGATTAGTTTTTTATGTTCAAATCTTATCTTACTATGCATGAAGATGAGCAGGAAGAAGTTTTCAATCTTCAAATTTTAATAGAAGATCTATGGAATCATTTATTTTCTTCCTAACATGCAATGCCAACTAAAGCTTTGTGGCGTTAGGAGCAGTTATGGACTGTTGGAGAAATTCCTGTTATTGATCTCAAACTGCACCAGCAGTCCCAACCCGTGAGCAGTAGGTTCTAAACACTTGTGGTAATGTTCTCTATCTTAAAACCTTATTTAGTAATGTGGTAATAGGTAGAATCCCTCATAAACTCCTACGAAGTATCTTGCGAAAGGAACCAACAGTCGAATACTTTGTGATGTGTACATAGCATTGTCAGAGTTTCATAAACGATAAACAAGCTTCATGATGCCTAGCACAGCATCAGCTAGGACTGTATCAACCACATCGGTTTTGCTTTATTTTCTTAGACTGGAACAAAAAGTGCTCTGTCACCCAGGTGTTTTGGTAATCTAGAGCAAGGGGATGAGACTGACAAATTGGGGAATGTAATCGAGGGTGTCAACTGTTTTGGCTCATCAAGGTTCTTCCAGGATTAGTTATCTCTTTATTCTCTTTTGGGCTAACCATTCGAAGCTCAACTCTTTTCACGTGAGAAAAATCACACATAGGATCTACATGAATTTAAGGTTTACAAGGAGCGGCAGCAAACATGAGATATAGCTACATTACAAGAACCTCCCTAGCTCACTTATAAATCTTTCATCGAGCAGTTTGGTGAATAATTTCAGAAAATTCTGCCCCAATATTCATATCAGAGTTATATAATTGATGAGCAACGTTGCTGGCCAATATCTTATCTGCTGGACCTCCGAGCTTTTCTCCATCAGCCCTGCTCTGCTGCTGCAATGCTAGCTCTAGATTCCATAAAACTTCTCCCATTGATGGTCTCTCTCTTCCTGTTTCCGCCAAACACTTGACTGCTACATCAGTGAATGTTTTAAGACAGCCAGGGTCGATCTTTCCTTGTAAATATGGATCAATGATCTGACCAAGCATACCTGAATGATAACATTTTAAGGCCCATTCAGCCAGACTCTGTGGTCCATCCTCATTCCCATGAGAGGGTAATATTGCAGGTTTGGCACAGAGAACTTCAAACAACACTACTCCGAATGAGTACACATCTGACTTTGCTGTGAGTTTGCGACAGCGATAATATTCAGGGTCAAGATATCCTATGCTTCCTTTCACCGCAGTGCTAACTTGCATGTCGGATTGGTTCATTGCATCGGGACCAACTTTCGACAATCCAAAGTCGGACACCTTAGCCTCCCAACTATTGTCCAACAGTATGTTGCTACTCTTCACATCTCGGTGGATGACAATCTGCTTGGAGCCAGTGTGGAGGTAGTGCAACCCACGTGCTGCACCGATGCAGATTTCGAGTCTTTTCTTCAATGGAAGTGGAGGTTTATTGGTCTTGTATAGATGTTCTCGCATGGTCCCTCGACCCATAAAGTTATAGATGAGTATCATTTCTCTGTCCTCCAAGCAATACCCCATAAGAGTGACAAGGTGGCGATGCCGAAGCTTTGAGAGCATGGATATTTCGGTCTGAAACTCGTGTAAGCCCTGGTGTGAAGAAGGATCGGCACGCTTTACAGCAACCAAAGTAGCACCCCCATCCAAGGATCCCCTATAGACCTTCCCAAATCCCCCGGTTCCGATGAGAACGTCATCAGAAAAGTTGTTGGTCGCAGACTTGATCTTTGTCAATCGGATGGCGTTCTCCCCAAATGGCTTGCAGCATTTTGAACTTCGGTTTTGGCATAGGGAGAATGTGCCAGACCACTCGGAAGGTATGTACACCAGTGTAAAGGAAAATAGAAAAAGCACTGCAACAACCCCAAACAAGATGCCCATACCAATTTGAGTAGCTTTATCTTTTCTGTAAAGTGAACCATAAGAAGTTGCTGTACCAAATGGATTGAGCCCTGCAAAATTATCACTGTTGTCTGGTAACTTGAAAATCTCCAATCCATTTAAGATGCCCTGGCAATCACATTCAGATGGTCCATTATCTCTGCGTATTGTGATCAGCAGATGATCCTCCATTCCTCTATCTTGTTCTGAGCAATTAATAATATAGTCTCGATAGACTGGCCTCCCTGGCATACCACTCCATCTCATTATATCAGCATTATTTTCGACTGTTATATTATTGATGTAGACTTTGAAAATGCTTCCATTTTGTCTGATCTCTCTTGTGATCTCACAGAAATGAAGCCTGACAAGGTAGCAGAACCCTGAATTCACAAGGAATGACCAGCTCATATTTCCAGCAGAGTGTGGACTTAATGTTCTTGCTGTTGAGTAGACCTTCTCTGGTGCGGTGTAGGGAGGCACCTCAGGGCTGTACATTATTCCAAGCTCGGATTGAAGGATAGAAGTGGGGGCTCCATAAGGAACAAGGTAATCTTTATCTCCTAACCACCAGCGTAACATCCCGGCATCACACTCAGGAGGGATGTCATGGCCACCTACATTTACCCTGTGCATTGTCTCAAGCACTGTGTAATTTGCAGCATATATTTGGGAGGAATTTCCAGCAAGCGGAGGTTGAACATCTCGTATGTATAGATTCGCAGGCATAGTCACAACTTCAATCTTATTAAAAAATGCATAGGCTTCAGAATGACCAGATGAGGGGGTAAATGTGATGCTTAGGATTTGGGCATCCACCTTTACAACAAATTCTCGAATCACATACTTAATATCTGAAGGGTCTCTCGAATAAGAGGACTGGGAGGTTCGCAACAAAGTGTATTGACCAACACTAACAGAGAATAATGCATCCGACAAATTTAGGCCTGTATACGAGGCTAGATAGAAATGAAGTCTGATGAACTTATGTCCAGGAGAGACAGTGAAGTTGTGGGAGTATTTTGTATGATGTATACAAACAGATATCTTAGAACGCACTGTGGTACCAGAGTCCTCGAAGTCGGCTTCATTGGCTTTAACTTTGAGGCTGAGACTTTTTTTCTGGACATCAGATGGGATGTATTCTGCAGAAGAATCACAGGAATATGTTGTCATCTCCATCGGCAGGTGACACTGTTCATCTGCATACACGACTACAAAGTTTGTTTCTAGCAAGAGACCGAGGTAACTTAGAACAAGAATTAGTCGCATGAGGTTTTGAGACATGGAACTTGAGAAGAATGATGATGCAGAAACAGAAATTTGAAACTTTCACAGAGCAAGTCCTTTTGGTTAGCTAACAAAGTCTTGTTAGCTTCTGTAATACCGTGAATAGAAATGGACTCCTGGTGCTTGACCTCTTCCTGCCATTTAATGTGAGATAGAAGTAGAAGAAAAAGGCAATGCGGATTACGCGTTCTAAGCGAAGACTTTGGAATAAAACACATCAAGTCTGCTCAAGTAGCTGTCCTGGCTGGATCCTACAGTGAAGATTAATTGTGAAAGAACAAAGGCATGTTTTTTTCTTGGCAACTTGGGTACATTGGATAAACGCCAAAGGGAAATCTTCTGCGAGGAATTATAGAAGTATCGATGACCTTAGAGACTTGATATATCAACTCTTTTGGTTGGACAGCTCTCCTACTACGGTGGAAATAAGTAGAATCCTAGAGTTTGACCTCTGCCGGCCAATAATTCAGACACAAAAAAACACAAAAGCAGTCAGTCACGTAGAATATACGTTGTTGGCGGATACTTGACTACTTAAATGGCGAAATTGTCCGTCCAAATCAAAGACCAATCAATCCTGGGATCAATTGTCAAGGCTGACTAAAGTCCGCTCAATGTGGCAATGCTTGGAAAGTTCCTGGAAACAGGCGCTTCATTACATTCCTATCGACCATTAACTTGTCTCAAAGTCCTAGTTTTGAATGGATTAGCCTTGTTAGAGAATCTAAATCTCTTGACCAGAGGATGAATTGTTAGGAACGCGTTATTGAAGAGAAAAAAAATTAGAAAAGAGTACACACTCACACGTCTAGGTAAAAAAACCTTTTCAAAATAAGAACGGGAAAATCATGGTGGAGCACTAGGCAATTTTTTCACTATTAATATCAATATCACTTTTCAGAATTATAAGTCTTAGAGGTACAACTACAATAGATATTTTCCCAATATAAAACAATAGTTTGGGGTATACAAAGTTATGATAGAAACTATATGCATGTCATCATTAGTAGTAGTTTTATCATGAAAATTACATATATCCCATTAGAAGTAGAAAGCCTCTCAATTTTAGTATTGCATTTCTCTATCAAACTTTACAATCCCATCAATCTCTCACTTAGAGCCTGATATTCAAAACATTAATAGTCTTTCATAATCTTTACTCATCTTTGTAACCCAAATTGCTTAATGCGGTAGCCTCCTCATTGCTAACTATGGAGACTAATTGAGGGACAATCTCAATTTATTGGTGATGACAACCTTGATTAATATATGTGCTGAATTTTCTATATCAGGAATCTTCTTTAATAACAATATCTCATCATCTATTAGATGATGAATATGATGATACTTCAATTCAATGTATTTTGTCCTTGAACGAAATATCATATTCTTTACAAAACAAATAGTAATCTAACTAAGACTGAAAAGAACACTATTATCCAGCTTCTTCCTTATCTATTTTTTAGAAATTTCTTGAACCAAAATCTTTTTGCTAGTTTCAAATATAGTAATATACTTTGCTTCTATGTTTGAGAGAAACACACAACTTCTAAAGTCTAGAGACTATTGATAATAAGCCGGAGGAAGGTGAGGATGATGTTAAGTCATTATGCCCATATGCTCTATCCAATTGATTGTAGTACCACCTAAGGCTTAAACATAACCTAAGGTGCTTTTCTTATTTTCTAAGTCACCACCAAGATTTTCTTTGATAAAGTCTTGCAAAGTTGCACTATTTTTCATAAAACATAAGAATATGCTTGAAGTACATGTTTGAAGTGTCTCTTAGGTATCTTAATATCCACTTTATGGCTTCCTAATGCTTTAGTCTTGTACCAACATATATCTACTCATAACTCTCATTGTGTGAACCATGTCTAGTTTGGTACATGCTATAGCATACATCAAATTGCCAATTGTTAACACATAAGGCATGTGACGTCTTGAATTTCGATCCATTTTGGAATATATGAAATCGTTATTTTATCAATATATTATTAGTTACATTTATTTTGAGTTGACCTCTCATGAGTTAATTAACTATTCAAAAATGCAATTAAGGGTTGATATGTGTATGACCAATGAATTCAATTAGGAATAGGTCACTCGACCATAAGGATCAAACATAAATGATACAAGTCAAGTCAATTAACGAATTGAAATAAATTGATTTGGCAGAGGTACGAGGTCGAATTGTGGGTGATTCCGCATGATTTCAATATTAATTGTGAATGACGTTAAACCAATTTCTTGTTAGCTTTGTTCTTAGGGTGATCAATCAATCTCTCATGATTACATGATAATCGAGGATCGCCCTGATTTAAATAGGCAAGATTGTGGATTGAAAAGTTATCAACCACAAGTTAAACGCATAGAGACCCTTAAACGCTGCTCGAAAGTTGGGTCATACTAAAGTCACGATTGATTAATTTTAACCACGAATTTCAATTCAATTTTGGATATTGAACTTTTAAAAATGTCGAGACTAAAATATTGGACAACATCTCATTAATTCTTAAATTTATCGATAAACCTGGAAATGGTTAGAAATGAATTAATTAGTCGAGAATTAGAGCTAGACATTTAGGAATTTGTGCTTCGAAAGTGGAAGAACCAAAATATCCTTTTTTAGAAGCTTGTATAGGAAATTAATTTTTCTTTTTCTTTTCTCCCCCTCGCCCTCCCCCTCCCCCCCCCCCTTATGTCTTCTTCACCACGTTTTCCCTCTCTGCAACTGTCCCATCAGCGTTCCATCTTTGACTTTCCTCCTCCTTCTTCTTCTTCTCCTCTCTCCTGGTGGTCCCTCACGCAGGCCCCCCCCTCTTTTGCCTTTATTCCGACCGAGCCGGCAGCCACCACCACCGTCACCGTAGCTCCGTCGCTTTGCCTGCTCGCCGTCAAGTCGCCAGCTAGTCGCCGCCCACCAATCGCGAGCCAAGCCGCACCCGAAACCAGCCACCTCCTCCGCTCGCCTGCAACTGCTACTGTTTTGCTTCGGTTTGGACTGACCTGGCCGCCACCACCGTAGCTCACTTGTACCAACTGACACTGCTGGAAACCGGCCGACCGATCCGCCAAGCCCACCCAGCCGCTGAACCCTCGAACTGCTGCTTTATCCTCTTTCATCCACCCTTTTCAGTTCTTGTTTGGGTCCAAGATAGCCACTGCCGTTGGCTAGCCCCCCCTCGCCACCATCCGACCACCTTGGGTCGCCACCAAGAGCCGTCCGCAAGCCACCCTAGGAGCCATTGCCATCGTTGTGTTCTCTCTCTCCCCCAAGTTCTTTGACCAATCTCTTCCTTGGCCAAGATCCATTTTCGTTGTCGCTTGTCTCGATACGCCGGAGGTGCCTGCGCATTCCCCTCGCCACCGCCGTCACGTTCGTATTGTCGGCATCGTAAAACTGTGAGTTGTTTTCCTAATCTTTTAATTAGAGAATAATCTTGTATTATGGGTAGTTTAATTAGTTCTAAGTGTATTAAGTGACTAATAAGGATGGTTTATATTTGTGTGTGATTTATATGCCTTAAGTGAGATTAATATAAACTAATGGTAGCTTAAGATGGTTATTGCTAATTAAATTGGATTATGGTTAATTAGCATTATTTTATTATACTAAGCTTGTTTATGATTGATTAAATTGGTTAATGAATGATTAATATTAATTAATTATGATTAATTATTTATGGGAATAATTAAGTATAATTATATTATTTGGTGGGAATTAGTTAATTACTTATATTATTAATTAATTTCGAATTATTAGTATTTATGGATAATTAATTATTTTTGGGAGAAATAATTAATTATGATTATTTTATGGAAATTCATTAAATCGAGCAATGTTTGTGAGAAATTAACTATGGTTTATTTTATTTTTTTTTAAAAGTTGATGGCATTTATATACTATATTGTCAAGTGACTTTGATTTATTAAGAAATGGGATTTATGAAATTAAATTACTTTTGTTGAGTAATTATTTATGGGATTGGTATATATTTATACTTATTTTGTGGGAGTTAATTATTTATCGGAATTATTAACTATAGTATTATATTTTTTATAAATTAGTATTTTTGGATATAATAGTATATGCTTGTTTTGTGATAATCAATTATTTATGGGAATAACTGATTATAATTAGTTGTTGAGGCGCGTGATTAATTATCGAAGTGTCAATTGTGGACGAGTATTGATAGGCAATGAATGTTCGGGAATAGTCGATGGTGATGGTTATTTTGAAATGTATGTGATTATTAACGTTAATTGGTTGGGACCGATTGGTATATTATGACTTGAATTGTTGTTTAATGGCTATATTTGGAATTGTTGAATTATGCAAATTCATGTGACATTTTATTATTGTTGTATTACATTATATGTGTGTTAGCTGCATTAGCATATCACATGAATACGAACCATGGTTTCATTAGCAACAAAGAAAAGAATGAATGAAATGGTTGATGATTGTGCTACATAGTCACATAAAGGGATACCCGGCATTGCTGGAAAACCACAAACTCTTGGGGTTGTACCGTAGTATTTTGGTCACCCGATTTCAATTGAATGCCTGATAGTGGTCAGTTGCTGAGTTGTGATAGATGCTAGATCAATGCTCCTTCGGGAGTGTTGTCTAGGGGGAGGCCCATGACGTAGCCGTGCCCATGGGAGGACAATGCTTGGTTTATGGACCAGTAAACTGCCAACCACATGTGGGTACTGATGTATGAGAAAGTTTATTGGATGCTCTGATTATATGAAATTATTGTTAAAATTGTTATGGTTTAAATTATATTGGATCTGCAAGGTGCATGAGGTAATATGAGATTGCCTATAATTGTATATGATGGCTGATGATTTATGGCTGATGATTTATGGTGTGGTTGAGATTTCTTTTTATGTTATAGATAGGGCAAAGCAATGTTGCTTTGCAATTGATTTGCCATCGATAATAGGTTACATGGTTAGGCTGCACCTAAGGCAAGCAAGTTTCCTAATTGAGACCTAGGATTATGACTTATTGAGATTTTATTTCATTGTTATTATATAACCATTTTTAAGTTTGTAGTTTAGAGAACCGACACGTTTTGCAGTTCGTGGTTGCATTTGAAATGAGTCGATTAACCTTGACTTTATTGATTTCATTAGCTCGATAAGAAGATGCCGTTGTAAGGCTTTGCACTTGTAAACTTCCTAAAGTTAATTAATAAAAAAATAAAGTGACACTTTTGAACGTGTTTCTAATTGGGTTTTCCTGCTATCCCTACTTTTGTTTCCTTTTCACATGTGTTTAATTAAATAATAAAAATAATGGTTGTCAATATATCTTGGGATGTCACATTTAAATGACCGCAAAAGAATATGGGTTATCGTATACTCGAAGGTCGGGGCGTGACAAGGCACCTTAGCCATGTATTTCTATCTTTGGTGATTGTTGTTGTGAGGGCATGAAGTGACTTCCTAAATGAGTATTTTTAGGCTTGGCATTCTAAATTCTAAATCTGTCCAACACCATTTCAATGTATTTTTCTTGAGACAACTTTAAAATTTCTTTAAATTTACCTCATGTGATCCTTATCTCAAGAATCTAATTCTCTACTTCCACATCCCTCATCTCAATCTCTTTTGACAATCATTGCTTCAATATATTGATCTCCCTCATGCCAAATACTATAATGAGCATATCATTCACTTACAACATTAACTTAATGTAACAATAATCACATTTTTTAATCAACAGTAATGATCCATAATGAACCCGTTGCCACACATAAACGTGTCAAATTTTTTGTACCGCTTTTTAGGAGCCTATTTCAAAGCATACAAACTTTTTTTTCAGCTTGCAGACATAATTTTCTTTTTGTACTATGTATATATTCTCCTCTAAGTTACCAGGGAGGAATGTAGTCTTTATATCTAACCATTCTAGAGTTTGATAGAGGAATGCAACACTAAAGTTGAGATGCTTTCTACTTCTAATGGCACATATGTAATTTTCATGTTAAAACAAAGAAGAGAGAAATATTGCTAATGAAATTAGGGGTGTAAATAGTTCGGTTCGGTTTGTTTCGAATTTCTACTTCTAATGGCACATATGTAATTTTCATGTTAATACAAAGAAGAAAGAAATTATGCTAATGAAATTTGGGGTGTCAACGGTTTAGCTCCATTTGGATTTTTAGGAAATCCAAATCGAACAAAATAATTAAAAAGAGCATTCAAATTGAATCAAATATAATTTAAACCGAAAATCTGATTCGGTTTGGGTTTCAATTTCGAGATTATTTATTACATTCCCCGCATTTGATTTGGAATGGAACCCAATCCCCCAAAAGTAAATAAAAATATAATATAATATAAAAAGAAAATATTAATCCTCTGTTGAGAACTCTCTCCTCTTTCTTATCTCTCTTTGCATCTCATCACTTTAATCCCCACACCCCCTTTTCTCTCTGCACAACCATTGGTGATCTTTGAGATTAGGTCTTCGATTTTCATAAGGAACCTCTGCTGAAACCATTCTAGAGCTGATGGGGCGGTGATAGAGCAGAGGTCGCGGTGGACTTAGAGCCGTACTCTCTGGGGCCAACGGAGCCGATGAGCTGCTTCACAACATCGAGCATGCTTAACTCAAACGCCTCTGTCGATCGGCTTCGGCTTCGAGCCACGTTGGCCGATGGGTTGACTTGTGGCAGAGAGTGGTTGAAAGATAAGGAGCGAAACAACCTCATTTATGGTACTGTGCAGACTGTAAAGATATACAAGATAGGTGAAACGAACGGTGGGAAGTAGATTGAAAGCGTTTCAAGTACTTGTTTGGTTGTTGCAGTGAAAGGACGTTGCTGTCAATGTCGCTGCTGTATTTTGTCAGCTTCTTTCCGCGGGCTGCCCATGCCTCTGTAGCGACGCAACAGTAGGGAGAGAGAGAGAGAGAGAGAGAGAGAGAGAGCTCCGAAGGAAGGGCCTAAAGAGGAAGAACGGAGTGGGGCAACTGCTTTAACTTGCACCTTTGGCAAAGAGGTGAGAGAGAGAATTCAAAATTGAATATCCAAAAAAAAATACAAACCAAAATTGACCTGAACCAAACCGGCAAATTAATTGAAATCATTTACCTATTACCTGAAATGAATGAGATCCAAATTGAAAAACCTAAAATTTTTGATTCAATTCGTTTTTGGTTTCGGTTTCGGTTCAAGTTACAGTTTGGTTTATGACACCCTTGCTAATGATAACATGCATATAGTTTCTATCGTAACTTTACATGTCCTAAACTACTATTTTATATAATTGTAATTCTGAGACTTGTAACTCTGAAAATTGATATTGATAGTAAAGAAATTACCTTGTGTTACATCATGATTTCCATTCTAATCTTGAGTAGATGCATGATTACCCAAGATATTTTAGGCAGATGCTTTTACCAGATAACATATATGATCAAATTACTGTAATCAGGAAAATATGGATAATTTTCCTATTGTTGTGAAGGGAGCTCTGCAAAGTATTTGAACCAAATAGATAGACGCCTGCAAAATTACCAGTAGAGTTTGGTAATTTGAAATTTCCAACCCATTCAAGATTCCCTGATTGTACAAGCTAGGTGATGCATTACTATGTACTGTGATCTCCAAATGCTCCATTCCTATTTCTGGTGCATCCCTCGATGAGGTTGAAGTAAAAGAAGAATCGACAACGTAGTCTCCATAAACAGGCTGCCTTGGCATACCACTCCACTTATGATACCAGTATGATTTTCTGCAGTTGCATTATTAACATAGACTTAGAAAACCCTTCCATTTTGAGCGATTTCTCTTATTGTCTTGCAGAAATGAAACCTGACAAGGTAGCAAAATCCAGAACTTACTAGGAATGACCAGCTCATATCCTTTCTAGGAGTAGTACTACCGTCGGGATCCAATGTTCGTGCCATGAAGTAGACCTTCACGGATCAGTATAAGTGGGTACCTGCGTGCTAAAATTTATTTTGACCTCAAATGGGCTAATAGCCGTGGAAACTCCATAAGCCATAAGGTAATCATCATCTCGCACATGCTGGTCGTGTTCACGGGGGATGGGTTGCCTGCCTACATTTACCCTCTACATCGTTTCAAGTTCTGTAAACTTGTCAGGGTGGAATTGGGATGGATTTCCAATTAGTAGAAGTTGAACATCTCGGATGTAAAGGTTTTGAGGCATTGACATGACCTCAATCTTGTTCACGAATGCATAGGCATTGGAATGATTGGGCGAAGGGCTAAATGTCATGTTCAGAACGGGTAAATCCACCTCCACACTGAATTCTCGAATCACATATTCAATATCTGAAGGGTTACTCGAATAGGAGGATTGGGAGGTTTGTAACAATGCGTATGGCCCCACGCTGACCGAGAACAACACGTCGAATATGTCTAAACCTTGATAGGGGGCTGGATAAAAATGAAGTCGAATGAACTCGTGGCTGGGAGAGACAGAAAACGGGTGGGTAACTGGTTTGAGGAAAATTCAAGCAGATATCTAGGGATAATACTTCAGGGTACCGGGATCCTGGAGGCGTCTCTTTTGGCTTTAACTGCAAAGCTGAGACTCTTGCTCTGGACATCAGAAGGGATATCTCCTGCTGAAGAGTCGCAGTTCAGTGTTACCTTCTCGGTCGGCATGTAAGGAGGTTCACCTGCACGTGTAAGGGATACAAAGTTTGTTTTTTAGCAACAGGAACAGCACGGATTATAGCAAAAGAATAGAGGCATGTCTGATTGTGCAATTCGCGTACATTGGATGGATGCCAGAGGGAAATCTTCTGAGAGGAATGAGAGAAAGATTGATGATCTAGGAAAAACAATACTTTTATACTATTTTTTTGGGTCATTGATGATCTCGGAGAAACAATACTTTTTTTGTCTAAAAAAAACCCTAAACTTTAATTTTAGTCCCAAATCTATCCCGAATTTTGTTTTGTCTAAAAAAATCTCAAATTGGTACACATATGACAAATTTACCCAAAATTATTTTTCTGACCACCAAAACAAATTATCATATATTATTTTCCGTTAAATTTTACTGTCAAATTTCTAAATTAAATAACACGTTGTAATTAACGGGTATACTAATTTGGGGTTTTACCTTCCGTTTGTACTAAAAAAATCATCAATTTTTGATATGTTCTCAAATATATCTCTAACATGGCATTTCCACATAGATAATAAATATACATAAACAAGATGTCATGGAAAACTATTTTCAAAATAAAACCATTTTAGGACATAAAAAATTAGGGATTACTAATACGGCTTTTAGACAGAGGCTAACGAGGGCAAATTTCGGATTAAAGTAAAATTTGCTGATTTTTTTTTTTGACAAAAAAATGTGATAGATTTGGGAATAGACTAAGAGTTTGGGAATATACTAAAAGTTTAGGGTTTTTTTCTGAGATAAAAGAAAAGTTTGGGGCATATTTGGGACTAAATCTAAAGTTTAGGGTTTCTTCCGAGACAAAGAAAAATTCGGGATAGATTTGGGACTAAACCTAAAATTTGAGATTTTTCTTGAGACAAAAAAAATTTCAGGATATATTTGAGACTGAACATAAAATTTGAGATTTTATTTGGAATTGATCGCCTATTTTTTTGGTCAGTCAATACTTTGATACTTGATGTAGCAAGTCTTGTGATTAGATAGCTCTCCTACTACAGTAGAGAGAGAGAAGTAGACTCCTAGAGTTTGATTTCTGCCAGCCAATAATTCAGGCGCAAACCGACACGAATGCAGTCGGTCACGTGGGATATACGGTCTTGGCGAGTACTTGTGGGACGTAAACGTTACGCTGTCCAACTGCCTAATTTGGGAACTTGTCAGTCCAAATCAAAGACCATCTAATTCTTGGACCAATATGCAAGTGCCTCCGAAGTCTGCTCAATAAGTAAGATGGATTTATCTCTAATTATATTATCGTCCATAATCACTTTATATACATATAAGTAAAATTAAAATGTTGTGCGTTAATTATTTACTGCTCAATGTTTTAATAATTTGATATTCAAATAAGTCTTTTGTAATCTAATCTACTTAAATTAGTGAATGTATTTCCCACTTTCCTCTCTATTCCTGATTCTCATCTCCACACGCGAGAATGTATAAGAAAGTTTGACAACCAGCAAAATAACAACTGTACAATGAATTCAGGCACAAAGTCATGCATTATTTATTTACTCATTTAAAACTATTCTCACAACCCAAATAAGAATACCGCTGCATACCACTCGAGTCGCTATCCTTTGATGCATTGCAGTAAAGAATGCTAAAAAATAAATTGTTTACTCTATTCTTTGTCTATGAAAATATTTATGATAGAGCTGGACCTTACAAAGATAGCAATAGCAATCTACCGTTGTAATTTCTAACTCGAGAAGAGAGTTGTGCATTGCTCAAGCGATCTAGAGTCATTTGATATTTTAAATTTTATAATTATCAAAAAAAGATCTTAAACTTATTGTTTTGATACCAATTACGTCTAGTGTTAAATTTCTTGATGATTTGTCAATATTGTCACTTGTGAATAATTTTAGTAGGAAATTGCAAACATGAACGTTAATAATTTTATATGGTATGATTGACATTAACGTTGATTATATATATATCTATTTATTTACTTCTGCCTTTTCATATATATATTTTATTTACTTTTATCTTTTTTCTGCCAGCGGATGAGGCGAGGCCAAAGAAAAAATGTAAAGAAAAAGAAAAGAAAAGTCCTACAGCCGGCAAATATGACATTTTCAGTGTTGATATCAGCCTGTCTTCCAACTCCGAAAAAGACTGGGCTAGGACAAACAACTTTTCCTAGGACCAATTATATCACCCCAACAATCATTGCCAACAGACTGTCATTTTGAACCAATCCTCATCCCTCGGCACACAGATTCATCCGATCAAAGAACACTGAAATCTTTTTTTTTTTTTTTTTTGATTCATCCGATCAAAGAACACTGAAATCTTTTATAACCATCACTTCAAGGGCCCAAGGTTTAGATTTCTAGTTTCCTCCACTTCCTTCCTCTCCCTACCTCGGAAAGAAACCATGCAAGCGCTCATCATCTTGAGCTCTCTGTTCCTGTTCCTTTCCTTGTCTCTTGCCAAACTCTGGTACAAGTTATGGTGGAACCCGCTCAGGATACAGAGGATAATGAATAAGCAGGGAATCAGAGGACCTCCTTACAAGTTCGTCCACGGAAGCACCAAGGAATCATTCAAGATGACCATGAAGGTGAGGGATATACCCATGAACAATCTCTCTCATGACATATTCCCCAAGATTCAGCCTGAAATCCACACATGGACAAACACTTATGGTAAATGAATCAAGTCCTAAGCTTTAGTTCTGATTTTGTGCTCTACTTTATTTCCGGAATGAAAGCCGCCGCATCATCCGACCTTAGTCGTTGATTGGATTTTTTTTTTTTTTGACTTTTGTAGGGCGAAATTACTTATGTTGGCATGGGACTCAAGCTCAGCTGGTCATCACGGAGCCAGAACTAATCAAAGAGGTGCTTGTTAATAGAGACAAAACATATCCCAAAATACCAGCTAAGGATTTTGCCAAGAAGTTTTTTGGGGATGGGATTGTGAGCACCAATAATGAAGAAAAATGGGCAAAACAGCGTAGACTCGCTAATTACACTTTCCATGGGGAGAGCTTGAAGGTAATTAAGCTTGACCGTAAAGTGCTCCAGGTTCACAACTTTAGCAATTTCAATCTTAAATACAACTTCATGAGATTTAAAAAAACTGACTGCGTGTTTTGATATCAAGAAAATGGAGCTGTTAAGACGTTGACGGGAAAGGAGAATTATTCTTTGCATTGAGATTGTACTAATCTTGTGGGGATCGAATTTGAAATGCAGAATATGATTCCAGCGATGGTGGACACCGTTCACATGGTGCTAGCAAGGTGGAAGCATCAGGAAGGGAAAGAGATTGATGTGTTCGAAGAATTTAAGTTATTCACATGCGAAGTAATTTCAAAAACGGCATTCGGAAGCAGCTATGCCGAAGGCAGGAATATTTTCCAGATGTTGACAAGATTGGGTGTGTTATTTTCCAGAAATCTTCCTCATGTAAGGTTCCTAGGATTAAGGTATTCCTTCTTTTCCGAAAAACAAATTGTTTTGGGTGATTTTTAGAATAACCTCTGTTTAGTTGAGTTGAGCCTGACAAACTAGGGGAATTTCTTGTGGAATGCCTCTCAGTAAGTTGTGGAAGACAGCAGATGAAATCGAAGCGGAGAAGCTTGAGAAAGGTATATATGACGCTATCCTGAGGATAATCAAGAAAAGGGAAGAGAAGGTGAAGGCTGGTGAGGCAGCTGACTTCGGGGATGATTTCCTAGGACAGCTTGTGAAGGCTTCTCGTAGCATGGATGAGAGCAAGAAAATCACAATCGATGATCTGGTGGATGAATGCAAGACCTTCTACTTTGCTGGACAAGAAACCACCAATGCATTGATGACATGGGTCGTGTTCCTCTTAGCGACTCACCCTGATTGGCAAGAGGAAGCGAGAAAGGAGGTTCTCCATGTGTTCGGGAACAATGATCCCGACTCTGAGGGTATTGCAAAATTAAAAACGGTATGAATACAGATTCTTGTTCCGGGGTTAATTAGGTAGATCAGAATAAGTTCAATCTCACAAATAATCAGATCTGGATGGCCTTATCTATTTCTTTACCTACGTAGGTTGAGATTGATGAAAATGATGCGTAACTGTCACATTTTCTTTGTTTGTGCAGCTCAGCATGATCATAAATGAAACTCTGCGATTATACCCTTCTGTCACTGGGGTGATTAGGCAGGTTGACCAGCAAGTCAGGTTAGGAAGACTTGCTCTTCCCGCCAATATTCAGATCATAATAGGAAATCTCAAGCTTCACCATGACCCTGAAATATGGGGAGAAGACGTGCTTCTCTTCAAACCAGAGCGGTTTGCAGAAGGCATTGCCAAAGCCACCAACAACAACCCAGCCGCATTCATTCCCTTCAGCTTTGGGCCCCGGATCTGCGCAGGCATGAGCTTCACGATGCATGAGGTGAAGATTGTCCTCTTGATGATTCTGCAACGCTACGCTTTCAAGTTGTCCCCTGCGTATGTCCACTGTCCAGTTCAAGTTCTCACGATTTACCCGAAACATGGACTTCAAGTTATATTTCAACCATTGTAGCTTGGTTCACTGGGCATATGAACAATGTTCTAAGTCGTGAAATGATGTCCCTCGATGCCTGCATGTTTGAATGCCTTGCGTTGTACTTCTAGGATTTGTCTAACATTAAAAGGGAGCTTGGAGATGCTTATTTATGTAAACGTTGCGCTGTCCTACTGCTTAATCTGGGAACTTGTCAGTCCAAATCAAAGACCTTTTAATTCTTGGATCAACAGCCAAGTGCCTCTAAACTCTGCTCAATACAGCAATGCTTGGGAAATTCCTGGAAACAGGCGCTTAAGTGCATTCCTATCGACATCATCGTCTCAAAGTCCTAATTTTGACTGAATTAGGATCGTTAGGGAATCTGAATCTCTTGATACAAGTCATCGGATAAATCTCGAGATATATATTTTTCTCGTGCCTCTTAATCCTGGGGTTTTCGTCAAAAGGAAAAAGGATTTGTCCCATTGACAGTGAGATATTAATGATTTCTAACCATTGGCTAGGCTATGACAGTGGATGAATAATCTCATTTAGTAAGAGGTATTGGAGTGACGAGACTTCAAATTCATTCTTTTCGATGCGCAGATATTGAATCAATATGTGATCTATAATTAAATAATTGGAACATTACATTGAATGAAGTTTCGTGGTAGAACCACGTTGTCACAAAGCTCTGTTCTCTCGTACTTCTCTCTACATTTCTTGAAAACCCATTACCTTTATACTGATTAGATTAAAAAAAAAAGTCGTGTATTCCACCTATTTGACATTGATGAATATAAAGAGGTCATGCGTAAATTACTTATATATGCCGACTGATATGCGACTTAATTATATATGTTGGCTAATTAGAAATGCAAGCTGATTGAAAATAGTTAAAAAAATGTATTAAAATAATAAAACAGTTAGACGTGTCTAAGAAACCATTACGTTTTTACATAGGTCAGAAAAAAAAAACAACTCGATTATTCCACTTATCTATCAATGATTTCCTAAAAGATTTAAGATGGATTCATCTCTAATTGTATGTATGTATGTACTTAAGTATGTATGTACACATAAGTAAAATTAAAATGTTGCGTGTTAATTATTTACAGTTTAATGTTTTTAATACTTTAATATTCAAATAAATCTTTTGGAATCTAATCTAATTAAATTAGCTAATGTATTTCCTACTTTCCTCTCTTTTCTTGACTCTCATCTCCGGACGCGATTACGTATAAGAAAGTTTGACAAGCCTACGGAAGACCCAAATAGGAATAATAACCTATGCAGATCACTCAAGTCGCTTTCCTTTGATGCATTGCAGTGAAGAAAACTTTGGGAATGCGATAAGGTAACATTCAACATTCCAAAAGGGCTGCGTTGGTGAAAGTCAACATCTCCACTTATATTTTTTTTTCCCTTTTGGGGATCATTGCACTTCCCGTCTCTATGCATAGCTGCGTACATTTTAAAAAAAAAAATACCTAGTCAATTTGATGGATGTCTATATCTTATACTCTTCTTGGTAACTTTGCTTTTCTTTTCAAGGAGTGTCTTTTAAGCTTTTCTTCTTTATAAGTAAATGCCCTTAATCATGGTCATGGGATGATAAAACATGATGACGGTGTGTGTTTTGGATACTCTAGATGAGCATTTTTTCAGACCAGGCTTATCATAGAATGCCAGAAAATAAAAAATGCTTATGCTATTCATTGTCTGCGAATATATCTATAATAGAGACGGACCTTACAAAGATTGCAATTGCGATCTACCATTCTGATTTCTAACTTGAGGAGAGAGTTGTGTGAGCTTACCTATTGCTCGAGCGATGTAGGTGTCATTTGACATTTTAAATTTATAGGTCAATTTTGAGAAAATTACCAAAAAAAGTCTCAAACTTAGTGTACCAATATCAATTATATCATAAATCTTTCAATTTAGCCAATTTAATCGTAAACTTTTTGACGATTTGTCAATGTAGTCATTTTGATCAATTTTGATTAGATATCGCTGATGTGAATATTAACTGTTTTATGTGATATGGTCGGTGCTAAAATGGACAATTTTTAAATTCATATATATTTATTTACTTTTGTTTTTCTATCTGGCTGAGGCAAATAAAAAAATGAAAAGAAAAGTCCTAGAGCCGGCAAATGGGACTTTTTCGTGTAAAGATCAGCTTGTCTCCAACCGCGGAAAATAGGGGTGACCATGGTTCCGGGGTAGAACCGGAACCTGAGAACTGCATTGGTGGGAACCTGTAGGTTCCAGGTTCTAGGTATGCGGGGGTAAGTTCTAGGTTCCAAAATTTGGAGAACCCATGTGCACGGATGGTAGGTTCTAGGTTCTCGATTGGTGGAACCCGGAACCCTAACTCCGTAATTTGTAATCCAGAACCTAGAACCTAGTACAAGTTTTTATATTTTTCTTAATCTATGTATTCACACGATTCTGATGTATTCCATGGTGTTTGATGATAAGTGTATAATTCAAAACCATTAGTCTAAACCTTCATTTTATAATTGAGAATTTTATTTTCGTAGATTATCAGATTAGTGGAAACTCCAATTGCTTCTTTTAAGATAATGATTTTATATAATACAAGAGTAATCAGTGCATTAAAATCACAAAATTTCCTTAATACTATTAGACATGTGCATATAGATACTCGTTCTCAAGCAATCGATAATAAAATTTTTATTCATTTTTATTGTTGTGTTTATTCTCATGTTGCTTAACTTGGAACCGACCTTGGAACTTGTAACAAGGTAGGTTCCAGGTTCCATGTTCCGATGGGTAGGTTCTAGGTTCCAAAAAATGAGAAACCTATACCCGAAGGTAGGCTCTAGGTTCTAGGTGGAATTGTAAGGAACTTGGAACCGCTCACCTCTATCTGCAATATGATCAATATCTAGAAAAAAAATCATGAATGATGACATGATTGTTTTATGACTTAGGGAGATCTTAATAGAAATTATGTCATTATCATTATAAAGACTATGTTGGAAGGGATGATCACGGTTCCTAGTTTTAGGGAGGGAGGTTCCGGTTCCCGGTTCCTCTTTTTCGGAATCGGAACCGGTTCCACTTAAATGAAAAAAGAAGAAGAACATGTTGGGCCCTGGAACCGACTCTGGAACCTGTGAGAGGGTAGGTTCTAGGTTCCAGATTTCGACGGTAGGTTTCAGGTTCCAAAAACGAGAAACCAGATTTTCGATGGTAGGTTGAAAGTTAAAGCGAACCTGTAGGAACCCTAACCGCTCACCCCTAGTGGAAAAGGACAGGGCTGGGACCAACAACTTTTTGTGGGATCAATTATATCACCCCAACAATCATTGCCGAGGAGGTTGTCGTTTTGAGCCAATCCCTATCACTCGGCTCACAGATTCATCCGACCGAAGCCACTAATATCTTGATGATCATCACTTCAACAATCCGTGATTTGGACTCATAGTTTCCTCCACTTCCTTTCCCTACCTCGGAAAGAAACCATGCAAGCGCTCATCATCTTGAGCTCTCTGTTCCTGTTCCTTTCCTTGTCTCTTGCCAAACTCTGGTACAAGTTATGGTGGAACCCGCTCAGGATACAGAGGATAATGAATGAGCAAGGAATCAGAGGACCTCCTTATAAGTTCGTCCACGGAAGCACCAAGGAATCATTCAAGATGACCATGAAGGTCAGGGACATTCCCATGAACAATCTCTCTCATGACATATTCCCCAAGATTCAACCTGAAATCCACACATGGACCAACACATATGGTAAATGAATTACATCCTAAGCTTTATTTCTGATTTTGTGCTCTACTTTATTTACGGAATGAAAGCCGCCACAGGATCAGCCATGCTTAGTCATTGATTGGAATTTCTTTTGTGACTTTTGTAGGGCGAAATTACTTATGTTGGCATGGGACACAAGCTCAGCTGGTCATCACGGAGCCAGAACTAATCAAAGAGGTGCTTGTTAATAGAGACAAAACATATCCCAAAACACCAGCTAGGGACTTTGTCAAGAAGCTTTTAGGGGATGGGATTGTGAGCACCAATAATGAAGAAAAATGGGCAAAACAGCGCAGACTCGCTAATTACACTTTCCATTGGGAGAGCTTGAAGGTAATTAAGCTTGACCGTGAAGTTCTCCGGGTTCACAACTTCAACAATTTCAATCTTAAATATAACTTCATGCAATTTAAAAGAGCTGAATGCATGTTTCGATATCAAGCTAATGTAGCTGTTAAGACACCAACGAGAAAGGAGAACTGTTCTTTGAATTGAGATTGTACTGATTTTGTGGGGATCGAAATTGAAATGCAGAATATGATTCCAGTGATGGTGGACACCGTTCACAGGATGCTAGCGAGGTGGAAGCATCAGGAAGGGAAATAGATTGACGTGTTTGAAGATTTTAAGTTATTCACATGTGAAGTGATTTCGAAAACAGCATTCGGAAGCAGCCACAGTGAAGGCAGGAGTATCTTCCAGATGTTGACAAGATTGGGTGTGTTATTAACGAGAAATATTTCTCGTGTAAGGTTCCCAGGATTAAGGTATTCTTTCTTTTCCTAAGAACAAATTGTGTTGCGTGAATTTTTTAAGAATAACCTCTGTTTAGTTGAGTTGACCCTAACAAACTAGGGGAATCTCTTGTGGAATACCTCTCAGTAATTTGTGGAAGACAGCGGATGAAATTGAAGCGGAGAAGCTCGAGAAAGGCATATACGATGCTATACTGGGGATAATCAAGAAAAGGGAAGAGAAGGTGAAGGCTTGTGAGGCAGCTGACTTCGGGAATGATTTCGTAGGACAGCTTGTAGAGGCTTCTCGTAGCATAACGAGAGCAAGAAAATCACGATCGACGATCTAGTGGATGAATGCAAGACATTCTACCTTGCCGGACAAGAAACCACCAATGCGTCGATGACATGGGTCATGTTCCTCCTAGCGACTCACCCTGATTGGCAAGAGGAAGCGAGAAAGGAATTTCTCCATGTGTTTGGGAATGATGATCCCGACTCTGAGGGTATTGCAAAATTAAAGACGGTATGAACGCGGAGTCTTGGTCCGGGGTTAATTTGGTAGATCAGAATAAATTCAACCTCACATAAATAATTAAAATTGGATGGCCTTATCTTAATTTCTTTAATTAGATAGGCCAATATTGATGAACATCATGCCTAATTGCCATAATTTCTTTATGTGTGCAGATTAGCATGATCATAAATGAAACTCTGTGATTATAACCTCCCGTCATTGGGATCTCTAGGCAAGTTGAGCAGCAACTCAGGTTGGGAAAACTTCTTCTTCCCGCCAATATTCAGATCGAAATAGGAAAACTCAAGCTTCATCATGACCCCAAAATCTAGGGAGAAGACGTGCTTCTCTTCAAACCAGAGCGATTTGCAGAAGGCATTGCCAAAGCCACCGACAACAACCCAGTCGTGTTCATTCCCTTCAGCTTTGGGCCCCGAATCTGCGCAGGCATGAACTTTGCGACACATGAGGTGAAGATCATTCTCTCGATGATTCTGCAACGTTACACTTTCAAATTGTCCCCTGCATACATCCACTGTCCGGTTCAAGTCCTCACGATTGGCCAGAAACATGTACTTCAACTTATATTTCAGCCATTGTAAGTTGGTTCACCTGACATATGAATACTGTCTCAGCTGTGGAAATGATGTCCATCGCTGCCTGCATATTTCAATGCCTTGTGTTGTACTTCTAGGATTTGTCGAACGTTAAAAGGGAGCTCGGAGATGCTGACGATCAGCGTATCATCCTTCTTAATCAGCACAAAAATGTTTTACTGTGTAGTACACCATCTATGCATAGCGATGTGTGCCAGCATATATTCCTAGGAAATTGTCTGGATACGAGGACAAGAAACTGTAGAAGCAGGTGCGCGACATGAAATCGACTGCTCCATTATATTTATTCATTTTCAGTTTTTGCCAATATAATAAATGTACCCAATCCGTTTGCAAGAGATAAAGATGTTTGTTGCCACAATTACGGTATTTTAGGGTGTGGACAATAGCCAAGATGAGGAGAATATGATTGGATAAAGCGTGAGAAGATTTTGTTATATCCAATAATTTGTTTGGCAGAACATTGGATATTTCCTGAAGCTAGCGACCCTCCCTAAGGGTCATCCTATAGCCTAAATCGAAAAACACGTATCTCTCTTTTTGAGTGTCAACTCAAGACAAATTGGATATCGTTGTAAAACTCCCAATCACCGTCATCAAATTCACCATTATTAAGCTTTACACCAAGTTTGACTTCCGGACAAAGTCGGTCAAACCTTAGTAATCTGATATATGCAATTTTTGAATATAAAATCTAAGCTAGCAAAGATGTTTTTAGATTACGGCGTCGGAACCCTGAACGAAACACCTATACTCTTCAGCACACAATGTGTTGAGGGATGATTTCTTGAAAAATCCTAGAGCCGCGATTGCGACTTTTCCAGCGTTACTATCCGCCTGTGTCCCACTCCGACAAAAGACAAAGACAGCTAGGACCAGTGACTTTTTCTAGGATCATCCTATCATCCCAACAATCAACGCCAGAAGGCTGTCATTTTGAGCCTGTCCTTATCACTCGGCTCACAGATTTTTATTAAGAGTTTTCTTTTTGTCTTTTCTCTTCTTTTTACTTATAAGTTGAAAACTACAGCTCACATACCAGTCAATAAAAGACAGCACGTGCGAACGGGCGAGAAGAAAAGAGAGAAGAAAAAGGGAGATTGTGATGGCCAAAAAGACGAAAAGCTTAAGCGCGTGGGAAAGAAAGAAGAATAATTGCATGGAGATGTAGCTCAAATTTGAATGAACTTCGATAATAAAATTTTTAGTGAGTTCTTTTGATTATATTATTTTATTAATATATTAAGTTTGCGTGGATTGTTTGCTTGTGTTATTTTTCTGGAATGAGTGTGCGAAAATCACTAAAAATCTTGATCATCATCACTTCATAACCTGTGATTTGAATTTCTAGTTTCCTTCACTTCTTTCCCTTCCTACCTTGGAAAGAAACCATGCAAGTGTTCATCCTCTTGAGCTCTCTGTCTCTGTTCCTCTTCATGTCTCTTGCCAAACTCTGGTAGAAGTTATGGTGGAACCTGCTCAGGATACGTTGGATAATGGATAATGAATGAGCAGGGAGTCAGAGGTCCTCCTTACAAGATCGTCCAAGGAATCATTTAAGATGACCATGCAGATCAGGGACATATCCATGGACAATCTACCTCATGACATATCCCCCAAGATTCAGCCTGAAATCCACACATGGACCAATACATATGGTAGAATAATTAAGTCCTATGTTTTAGTTTTGATTTTACGCTCTACTTAATGTCCCTTATGAAAAGCTGCCGTGGGATGATCCGACCTTAGATTGTTGGTTGGATCTTTTGTGACTTTTGTAGGGCGAAATTACTTAAGTTGGCATGGGACTCAAGCTATGCTGGTCATCACAGAACCAGAAACTGATCAAAGAGGTTCTAGTTAATACAGACAAAACACATCCGAAAACACCGTCTAAGGACTTTGTCAAGAAGCTTTTAGGGATGGGATTGTGATCGCCAATGAGGCAAATAAAGATACGCCTATCTCATGATTCGAATGCCAGATTTGGACGAATGGGATATTGTTGAAGGCTCTTCACGAATATCATCCGTTTGCTCAACTTAATGAGGCTTTCGATGAAAGTTGGCTTCGATTCAAAATAGGTCCAATGTTAGTTAAAAAAATTCAGTGTCTAAAATTATATCATGTGAAGCTAATAGTTTTCCATTGCGTCGACTCAACAAGTGATATACAAGCTAAAAGTTGATTGGTGACCCACTTTTAATGTGTATTAATGTTTTGTAGATACCTCAAAGAAAGAACCTTAGGTGTGACTTCTTGATGGAGGTAGCTAATGGTGTTGGCTTCTCGCTGAACTTGGCTAGGTCAAGAAGATTGAGTTAAAATTTGAAGTATGAGTAACAAGAATGTTGGTGTTGAAGGACTCTTGGATTACGAAGGAGCTTGGCCCAACACAGGATGTTCACATGTGAGGTGGAAATTTGCAAAAGAAGTTTCACATCAAAATGTCATGCATTGTAGAGGTAGTTAAGTATATCTTAATTGACTCATAACTGATTTAAATTTTTAGTGAATGCAAGTCTAATTCACTCCTACTTCATGACGGCTTCTATTGCAAGTCCTAACAAATTTTGGGCAGTTTCTTTGATTTGGCTTAATCTTTTTCATCCTACGGAAAATGGAAATGAATGTCTCACGTGGATAGAATATTTGCATGAATAGTAGTACAAGCAATGAATCATCTAGAAAAACAATCTTCATAACAATTGATAATTTCCATTCAGCATCTCTACTAAAGAGATTGTATTCATTTTCCCATGTATTACGTTGGGCCTATCAGGTCAGACTAGGAGCAATTTTTTCTATGTTTCTTATCCTAAACAAAAATATATATATTATTCTATGTTTTGGTAGAAAAAGAAAGAAAGATTATTCTGTGTTTGATGGAACAAAAATAATTTTTTTAAGCTATCATTAGACTTTCACGACACTAATCCATTGAATGAGCAATTTGCTTGCTTGATTTCAACTTTCTCAATCGCTTTTTCCCCGCCTACTACCAGTCTATAAAGAGAAGTTGCGCCGGCTCCATGACGTAAGAGCCTACTATTTTCAGGCTATCCCAATTGGTTGACACCGACGTCCGACAAAATAATTTTTTTCTCATGGATATTCTTAGTTTAGTTTCGAGGGTGTTGACCAAGGCTCGGCCTCTCCCTATTCCCCGTCTCCTTGCGAATCGTCAACGTCGAGAAGGTTGTCATTTTCCATCGTGTCTGTCTCCATCGCCGGCAAGCTGTGTACTTCGTCTACGATGCCACGTTGCCATCCATCCACCCCGAACGATCCTGGTTGGATTATTTAACTCCACGCGCCCAAGAAAATCTCTGTCAATTTTGGAAAGTAATGGAGATCAGCATAGCGTTCGTGTTGAGCTCTCTCTTTGTGTTTCTGATCTTACGGTCCCTTGCCGAGCTCGTGCACCGGCTATGGTGGAATCCGCTCAGGATACAGAGGATGATGGCCCGACAGGGAATCAGAGGCCCTCCTTACAGGTTCCTCCATGGGAACACCAAGGAAACAATAAAGATGAGAAGGGAAGCCAGAAGCACGCCCATGGACGATCTCTCTCTTGACATATTCCCTAAGGTTCAGCCTGAAATCGACTCATGGATCAACACATACGGTAATTGAAAATATACGCTTTTGTTATAATACTGTGCTGTATATTCCTGGGACTTTGATCTGACTTTAGTTTGTTCATAATTGAGAGTTTTGTTCAAACATTTTGTAGGGAGGAATTACCTAAGTTGGTACGGGGCTGAAGCTCAATTGGTCATCACGGAACCGGAGCTGATTAAGGAGGTGCTAATTAACAGAGACAAAACCTTTCCAAAAGTAGGAGCGAGGGACTTCAGCAAGAAGATCTTAGGAGAAGGGCTCGTGTCGACAAAAGATGGGGTAAAATGGGCGAAGAAGCGTAGACTTGCCAATCACACTTTCCATGGGGAAAGCCTCAAGGTAATTAGGTTTGGTGTATACTGAAGTGCTGTAATTTGTTACTATGCAATTCTAATGTCAAGTTTCTTGTGCTTACCAAGTGGAAAGAGAATTTCATGCTATCTTTTGATTTGAGTTATGAATTGATGGGAACGAATTGAAGTGCAGAACATGGTTCCGGCGATGGTGGAGAGTGTCCACATGATGTTAGAGAAATGGAAGCAAAGAGAAGGAAAAGAGATCGAAATGTTTGAAGAATTTAGGTTATTGACGTCCGAAGTGATTTCGAGGACAGCTTTCGGGAGTAGCTACGTTGAAGGGAGAAGCATCTTTGAGATGTTGACAAACTTGGGTATGTTAGCGTCCAGGAATGCTTTGCTTATGAGGTTCCCGGGAATAAGGTATCCCTCTTCAATTCCTAAGAAAAATTGTCTTATTCTTAGGATGTATAGAAGCCAAAAAAGAAAAGTATCGAAACCTCCGTGAGCCCGCTTTGGCTCAGTCAAATAGACTATGCTGATCGTGTTTTGAAAAGTCGAGAAAAAAATTGCGTGGATAATTGTCTACGGATCATAGGCCATCCAAATCATTGATTTATGTGGGATCCGCGTGGAAATCATGTGGACATTCTATGGTGACGGAATATGATAAACTTGATTCATGTGGATTCGGATCCAAGCAATTCCAATCACAAGGAGTAGTGAGACTCACATCAGATTTCACTAAAAGACATAAGTTAGTAAAAGTTTGATGAATGATTTTTGTTGGAGTGTGGTATATATTCCCATCAATAGGAAGGCGTGGGGTCTTGCTCCCTGCTACATGGGCAAGGGTCCGAGGAGCCGCCTTGAAGGAAGTCGTAGAGACAACTCCCCTAAACCACCAAATGACTTTAATAGTTTTAACTAATATTTTATTAATAGTTTAGACTTGGGACCCTGAATAATTTTTGGGTATATAGAATTCTTTGTCTTGTAAATTGATGGTTATAACAGAAAAGTGCAAGGTACTAATTATAGTGGAATCCTCCGTTGGACATAGCCCTTTAAGGATGAAGCATGATATGAACCTTATGTGTAAATTTTTTTCTCACTTTAATTCTCTAATTCAATGTGATTGTGCGCTAAATCCCAATAATTTTGAGTCAGAGGAGTATAATTATGTGATCAAACTTACAGTTTGCGATTCTTCCCAATGTTTGAACAAGCTAACAGAATCATGAAAGGCAGCTTGTAAATCGTAAAGATGTTTCGACCAAAAAAAATTTATAATGATGTTATACGAATTGGCACAAACTTGTCCATCACAAGAGTAAATGCAACTCGCTATTAAGGTAAATGGAGGTGGTGACTTGAACACACATTTGTCAAAAAATCAATCCATACTTTAGATTCACAAACTAATTCGTTTCTTGTTGAATCTGGACACAGCAAGATTTGGAAGACGGTGGATGAAATTGAAGCCAAGAAGCTCGAGAAAGGCATACATGATGCGATCTTGGAGATCGCCAAGAAAAGAGAGAAGAAGGTGAAGGCTGGGGAAGCAGATGACTATGGGAATGATTTCCTAGGGCAGCTTGTGAAGGCTTATCATGATAAGGATGAGAGCAAGAAAATCACGGTCGACGATCTGGTGGACGAGTGCAAGACATTCTACTTCGCCGGACAAATAACCACCACTGCGATGCTAACGTGGGTCATATTTCTCCTGGCGGTTCATTCGGATTGGCAGGAGGAAGCAAGGAAGGAGGTCCTTGATGTGTTCGGTAATGAAGACCCTGACTCTGATGGGATCGCAAAGTTAAGGACGGTATGGAAAATCGAACTGGCCTTTGTGTTGATTGATTTGGTAGACTAGAAATTAGGGCGGTTCTCAAAATTGGGAACTAAATCACTTATTTCTAGAACCGGAGATCAGACCAGACCATCGATTCCGGTCTGCTCCAGGCCAGTCCAATGGAACCAGCCCCGTTTACCGTGCTCTGGGGTTGCCGGCCAAGCCAAAAGAATCAATGGTATTTGTTCGTACATGCAAAAATTTAAACTTCCCTTGCCGAAGCATAAAACCCACTTACATGGGCCTTTTCCTTCAATTACAGCCATTAAGGCCTTGAACGACAAGGTTAAAGGGCAGGCTTGGCTTGACTTTTATAGATAATGTCTCTTAGGCTCTATGAGTATTCAGTCGACGTGGAACTCTTGGAGGTTTGGAGTGCATTTTCCCTTACAAGTGAGGGGAGCAAGAGAGAGATAGAGAGAGGGGGAGGGAGTGAGTGTGAGGAATGAAGATGTGGCTCTTAGAGCCTTAGTCCTACATTGAGCGGAAGAAGAAACTAACACGTAGGCTTTCTCTTTAAATAGTAAGGAAGAAATAGTGATTTTGTTGGTCCTTGGCCGCAAAAGTCTTCAATTGAGAGATCATTTATTTCATGAAAGTTATTATTTGAGTTTCATATTTATATATTTGTTTAAGAAGTAAATTAATCTATTTTAGAATTTATTTTTATTTAAAAAATTAAATATATATATTAAAAAAATCAATCGGATTGAAAATCACTGGTTCAAAAAAATGGAATTGGGAATTGGATTAAAGTGGCCGGTCTTGTTCTGGTTTGGGCGGTCCATTATACTGTAGAAATGATCCTCCTAGCAACATAGTAGTATGGCTGATTGCTTGAGTCCAAAACCCAAACTCATTGATACTCTATATATCACCAGAATTATACCATTTGCATTTGTTTGAGGAACACCCTTATACGTAAACATTGACTCTCATCAATCGATAACTGTTAAAAAAATTTTGGTAAAAAAAAAAACCGGTGAGTTTTTATGTAACTTGTTGATAATTTGCCCACACTTTTATGAAATCATTGACTTCTTTTATAGTTTGGGAATTAGCAATTTTTGTACTAACTTACCAACTTCCGGATTTGTCTTGATTGATCTCTACTCTTTCCTTAAATAATCTAAATCTTGCGTCTCATCATTTTGCCCTATTCAAACTCAAAACTCCTAGAATCATACATACTTTTTCACAATTTTTAAACTTTTGACAATATTTCAAATTTTGGTGGGAAAAGAAAAGAAAAATTGTTAACAAACGGGTCTTGTTGCATAACTTATCAACGCTTCAAATTTTTAAGGTCTTACGTAAAATTTCTAAAAAGTTGGTAATCCAAAACTAATTTGTAATTTAATCAGAAAAAAACTTAATAAATTTCTCAAATAAATATTGATGAATTCATATAGAAGTTCAAAATTTTAAACTATTGGTAAGAAAAACACTAAAAGTTAGTTCAAGATAAGAAACATTGATGATTTGCTATAATGTGAAAAAAAATTAGTAATTCAATAAAAGTAGCGTTAGTTATTAGTAAGTTATTCTGAAGTTATATGACCGGTAACTTTCTGTACCAATAGTTTTTTTTGTTTTTTTTTACACTTGACAACTCTTTAAAAAAATTAGGGAGGATGGAAAATAGTTCGTTTTACTGGGAAAGAAACATTGAAATTGCCCCTCTTCTAAATTCTCAGTTTTACGTGTTGTCAACTAACGTCTACTCTTTTGTGCAGATCAGCATGATCATGAACGAAGCTCTACGTTTATACCCTCCTGTGATTGGAATTACTCGAAAAGTCAACCAGCAACTTAGGCTAGGGAAACTTGTTCTTCCTCCTAATATTCAAGTCTTCGTAGCAAACCTTAAGATTCACCACGACCCTAAGCTCTGGGGAGAAGATGTGCACCTCTTCAGACCGGAGCGGTTCTCAGAAGGCGTCTCTAAGGCCACCAACAATAACGCAGTGGCGTTCCTTCCCTTTGGCTTCGGGCCTCGAATGTGTGTGGGAATGAACTTCGCGATGAACGAGGCGAAAATCGTCCTTTCAATGATTCTGCAGCGCTACACTTTCAAGTTGTCTCCAGGGTACATCCACAGTCCAGTTCAAATCCTCACCACTCGCCCTCAACACGGGCTTCAAGTTATATGTCATCCATTATAGCTTGTTGATCTGCATATATGATCAAGTTAATGTTGGAGCTCTAGTTTCATGAAAGAGCCATAGAAGTTCAGTTTAACTTAAACATGTGTTTCGGGTTATGTCCAGGTGAAGTAGGGTTGGGGGTTTGACCCCCTTAATAATGACGGATTAGGTGAGTTGTGTTTTGATTACCTAGATTGAGTTTCCTGAAAAAATAATTGTTTAGCACATCATGTTCGGTTATGTCCAGGTGAAATACATTCGCCCCTAGGTGCGAACAGAAGAGGTGAAAGTAGGTGAAAGTGAATAATAGACATAGAAGATGACGAGGGAAAATTAGGGGAGCAAATGTGTAGATGGAGGAGTGATGGAATAGAATAGAACCATGGACGAGAAGTGTTAGCGATATATTTTCCTTGATTCCATTTGTCTCTAAAGATTTTGTGTCATCTTCCTTGATTGAACATGATTGATAGTAAAGATAGTCATCATGTAAATCTTATAATTAAGCTCGGGTACTTTTTGTTGTTGAACACATAGAAATATACAGAAATTTTACAATTCTCTTTTCTCTTCTATTCTTCACTTGGTATTAGAGCCCTTGTTAGTTTGTTGCTCTTGTTATTTTAGCAAGCATTCATTGAGTTTTTACAAGGTGGTGGTCGTAGTAACCTTACGTCAGTTAGGCCGGTGTCTACTCTAGACCGTATTTATTGCTCTTAATTGTTGTGCTAACATTTATTTTGTTTGGTTTGAAAAACAAACACCACTTAAAGACTCATCATCCTCCAACTAGCCAGATCCTGAATTTTCCTAGTGATTTGTTGTTGAGGTTGTTCCACATAGATTGTGAAAAGAGCTGGTGATCGGTTTATAAGTATGAAGGAAAACCTTATCCTTTAAGTTAGTTTTTGGGATGAGACATGCTCAAGACCACCTAACATCAGTCGTCCTCATGTGCCTCCATGAGAAACTAGCATTGGAAGTCTTATGCATGTATTGGGGCGGAAGTAAGATATGATATCTCTCTATCTAATGAGAATAGTTGACTACAAAAAAGATGTAATTGATTGCAAATACTGAAAGTCTGACGACAATCTTTAACTCTAGGGGTCTACCACCACCTAGATCATTTGCTCCTAAGACCCATTCCTGCACAAATCAAGAGCCAGGGGTCTCTAGTGTACAAGTTCTTTAGATGGATCAACCAATGATAACAAAGAAGAAAAACTAAAGTTCATAATAAAATGAATAAATAAATTGGGCCTAAGAAAGCAGGCCCATTGCTTGGCTAGGCCAGCTAAATATGCTTTCATTATATCAAGCCTAATGAGCCGTCAAACTAATCATCACGTCTATTTCAAATATATTGATTATTACTGGTATTTCACTTATGATATAGTTATCATAGTAAAGAAAAGAAATGTATATAGCTAATTTAATCCAAATATGTTAGTATGGGCAAAGTATTTAACCAAATCAACATGGTCCTTTTTATTAAATAGACTAGACAATTGAGTTGAACTTATACATGTTGAAGAGTAAAAGAAAATTTATATTAAATTCATTAATAATGTCAAATAGGTTGACACGACTATAACACGAAAATGATTAATATGCTGCCCGTAACTTGAGGTGCTAGAAAGCCTCAACCTTAAACTTGTGAAATTTGATGAATTACAAGAAACTCATGATTTAGATTTTAAACATGTATGATTGAAAGAAAATTATATTTCAATTACAATAGTCAGTTTCTCCGATAACACAAGAACAATGCCTTGGGCAACTCCAACCATCTAATTTTATTAAGGGTTAATATCGCGAAAAACCTCAAACCAGTACACCTGTAACAAATTTACCCCAAATTAATTTTTGATCATGAAAAAATGTAAAGCGGTACACCTTTAAATCGGTGCCTGCATATTTCAATATCTTGTGTTGTACTTCTAGGATTTGTTGAACATTAAAAGGGAGCTCGGAGATGCTTGACGATCAGCGTATCATCCTTCTTAATCAGCACAAAAATGTTTTACTACACCATCTATGCATAGCGATGTGTCCCAACATATATTCCTAGGAAATTGTCAGGATACGAGGACAAGAAACTGTAGAAGCAGGTGTGCGACATGAAATCGACCTCTCCATTATATTTATTCATTTTCGGTTTTTGCCAATATAATAAATGTACCCAATCCGTTTGCAAGAGATAAAGATGTTTGTTGCCACAATTACAGTATTTTAGGGTGTGGACAGTAGCCAAGATGAGGAGAATAGGATTGGATCAAGCATGAGAAGATTTTGTTATATCCAATAATTTGTTTGGCAGAACATTGGATATTACTTAAAGCTAGCGACCATCCCTAAGGGTCATCCTAAATTAGCCTGAATCAAAAAACACATATCTCATTTTTCAAGTGTTAGCCTAAGGTAAATTAGATATTGTTGTAAAATTCTTAATGACCATCATCAAATTCACCATTATTAGGCTGTACAACAAGTTTGACTTTTGGACAAAGTTGGTCAAACCTTAGCAATCTGATATATGCAATCCTTGAATATAAAATCTAAGCTAGCAAAAATGTTCTTAGATTACGAAATCGGAACCCTGAACGAAACACCTATACTCTTCAGCACTCAATGTGTTGAGGGATGATTTCTTGAAAAATCCTAGATCCGCGATTTCGACTTTTCCAGCGTTACTATCCGCCTGTGTCCCACTCCGACAAAAGACACAGCTAGGACCAGTGACTTTTTCTAGGATCATCCTATCATCCCAACAGTCAACGCCAGGAGGTTGTCATTTTGAGCCTGTCCTTATCACTCGGCTCACAGATTTTTATTAAGAGTTTTCTTTTTGTCTTTTCTCTTCTTTTTGCTTATAAGTTGAAAACTACAGCTCACATACCAGTCAATAAAAGACAGCGCGTGCGAACGGGGGAGAAGAAAAGAGAGAAAAGGAAAAGGGAGATTGTGACGGCCAAAAAGACGAAAAGCTTGAGCGCGTGGGAAAGAAAGAAGAATAATTGCATGGAGATGTAGCTCAAATTTGAATGAACTTCGATAATAAAATTTTTAGTGCGTTCTTTTGATTATATTATATTATTATTATATTGAGTTTGCATGGATTGTTTGCTTGTGTTATTTTTCTGGAATCGGTGTATGAAAATCACTAAAAATCTTGATCAAAATAGGTTCAATGTTAGTTAAAAAAATTCAGTTTCTAAAATTATATCTTGTGAAGCTAATAGTTTTCCATTGTGTCAACTCAACAAGTGATATAAGAGCTAATAGTTGATTGGTGACCCACTTTTAACATGTATTAATGTTTTGTGGATACCTCAAAGAAAGAACCTTAGGTGTGACTTCTTGATGGAGGTAGCTAATGGTGTTGGCTTCTCGCTGAACTTGGCTAGGTCAAGAAGATTGAGTTAAAATTTGAAGTTTGAGTAACAAGAATGTTGGTGTTGAAGGACTCTTGGATTAAGAAGGAGCTTGGCCCTACATAGGATGTTCACATGTGAGGTGGAAATTTACAAAAGAAGTTTCACATCAAAATGTCATGCATTGTAGAGGTAGTTAAATATCTTAATTGATCCATGATTGATTTAAATTTTTAGTGAATGCAAGTCTAATTCAGTCCTACTTCATGACAGCTTCTATTGCAAGTCCTAACAAATTTTGGGCAGTTTCTTTGATTTGGCTAAATCTTTTTCATCCCACAGATAATGGAAATGAATGTCACACGTGGATAGAATATTTGCATGAACACTAGTACAAGCAACGAATCATCTAGAAAAACAATCTTCATAACAATTGATCATTTCCATTCAGCATCTCTAATAAAGAGATTGTATTCATTTTCCCATGTATTACGTTGGGCCTGTCAGGTCATACTAGGAGCAATTTTTTTTCTGTTTCTTATGCTAAACAATATATATATATATATATATATATATATATATATATATATATATATATATATTATTCTATGTTTTGGTAGAAAAAGAAAGAAAGATTATTTTGTGTTTGATGGAACGAAAGTAATTTTTCTAAGCCATCATTAGACTTTCACGACACTAATCCATTGAATGAGCAATTTGCTTGCTTGATTTCAACTTTCTCAATTGCTTTTTCCCCGCCTACTACCAGTATAAAGAGAAGTTGCGCCGGCTGCATGACGTAAGAGCTTACGATTTTTCAGGCAATCCCTATTGGTTGACACACCGACGTCCGACAAAATAATTTTTTTCTCATGGATATTCTTAGTTTAGTTTCGAGGGTGTTGACCAAGGCTCGGCCTCTCCCAATTCCCCGTCTCCTTGCGAATCGTCAACGTCGCGAAGGTTGTCATTTTCCATCGTGTCTGTCTCCATCGCCGGCAAGCGGTGTACTTCATCTACGATGCCGCGTTGCCATCCATCCACCCCGAACGATCCTGGTTGCATTATTTAACTCCGCGCAGCGCCCAAGAAAATCTCTGTCAATCTTGGAAAGTAATGGGGATCAGCATAGCGTTCGTGTTGAGCTCTCTCTTCGGGTTTCTGATCTTACGGTCCCTTGCTGAGCTTGTGCACCGGCTGTGGTGGAATCCGCTCAGAATACACAGGACGATGGCCCGACAGGGAATCAGAGGCCCTCCTTACCAGTTCCTCCATGGGAGCACCAAGGAAACAATGAAAATGAGAATGGAAGCCAGAAGCACGCCCATGGACGATCTCTCTCATGACATACTCCCTAAGGTTCAGCCTCACATCGACTCATGGATCAACACATACGGTAATTGAAAATATAAGCTTTTGTTATAATACTGTGCTGTATATTCCTGGGACTTTGATCTGACTTTAGTTTGCTCATAATTGAGAGTTTTGTTCAAACATTTTGTAGGGAGGAATTACTTAAGTTGGTACGGGGCTGAAGCTCAATTGGTCATCACGGAACCGGAGCTGATTAAGGAGGTTCTAATTAACAGAGACAAAACCTTTCTAAAACCAGAAGTGGGGGACTTCAGCAAGAAGATTTTTGGAGAAGGGCTCTTTTCGACAAAAGATGGGGTAAAATGGGCTAAGAAGCGTAGACTTGCCAATCACACTTTCCATGGGGAAAGCCTCAAGGTAATTAGGTTTGGTGTATACTGAAGTGCTGTAATTTGTTACTATGCAATTCAAATGTCAAGTTTCTTGTGCTTATCAAGTGGAAAGAGAATTTCATGCTATCTTTTGATTTGAGTTATGAATTGACGGGAACGAATTGAAGTGCAGAACATGGTTCCGGCGATGGTGGAGAGTGTCCACATGATGTTAGAGAAATGGAAGCAAAGAGAAGGAAAAGAGATTGAAATGTTTGAAGAATTTAGGTTATTGACGTCCGAAGTGATTTCGAGGACAGCTTTCGGGAGTAGCTACGTTGAAGGGAGAAGCATCTTTGAGATGTTGACAAACTTGGGTTTGTTAGCGTCCAGGAATGCTTTGCTTATGAGGTTCCCGGGAATAAGGTATTCCTCTTCAATTCCTAAGAAAAATTGTCTTATTCTTAGGATGTATAGAAGCCAAAAAAGAAAAGTATCGAAACCTCCGTGAGCCCGCTTTGGCTCAGTCAAATAGACTATGTTGATCGTGTTTTGAAAAGTCGAGAAAAAAAATTGCGTGGATAATTGTCTACGGATCATAGGCCATCAAAATCATTGATTTATGTGGGATCCACGTGGATATCATGTGGACATTCTATGGTGACGGAATATGATAAACTTGATTCATGTGGATTCGGAGCCAAGCAATTCCAATCACAAGGAGTAGCAAGACTCACGTCAGGTTTCACTAAAAGACATAAGTTAGTAAAAGTTTGATGAATGATTTTTGTTGGGGTGTGCTATATATGCCCCATCAATAGGAAGGCACGGGGTCTCACTCCCCGCTACATGGGCAAGGGTCCAAGGAGCCGCCTCGAAGGAAGTCGTAGAGACAACTCCCCCAAACTTTAATAGTTTTAACTAATATTTAATTAATAGTTTAGACTTGGGACCATGAATAAATTTTGGGTATATAGAATTCTTTATCTTGTAAATTGATGGTTATAACAGAAAAGTGCAAGGTACTAATTATGGTGGAATTCTCCGTTGGACATAACCCTAACTTAAGGATGAAGCATGATATAAACCTTATGTGTAAATTTTTCTCACTTTAATTCTCTAATTCAATGTGATTATGCGCTAAATCCCAATAATTTTGTTATAATTATGTGATCAAACTTACAGTTTGCGATTCTTCCCAATGTTTGAACAAGCTAATAGAATCATGAAAGGCAGCTTGTACATCATAAAGATGTTTCCACCAAAAAAATTTATAATGATGTTATACGAATTGGCACAAACTTGTCCATCACAAGAGTAAATACAACTCGCTACTAAGGTAAATGGAGGTGACGACTTGAACACACATTTGTCAGAAAATCAATCCATACTTTAAGATTCACAAACTAATTCGTTTCTTGTTGAATCTGGACACAGCAAGATTTGGAAGACGGTGGATGAAATTGAAGCCAAGAAGCTCGAGAAAGGCATACGTGATGCGATCTTGGAGATCGCCAAGAAAAGAGAGAAGAAGGTGAAGGCTGGGGAAGCAGATGACTATGGGAATGATTTCCTAGGGCAGCTTGTGAAGGCTTATCATGACAAGGATGAGAGCAAGAAAATCACGGTCGACGATCTGGTGGACGAGTGCAAGACATTCTACTTCGCCGGACAAGAAACCACCACTGCGATGCTAACGTGGGTCATATTTCTCCTGGCGGTTCATTCGGATTGGCAGGAGGAAGCAAGGAAGGAGGTCCTCGATGTGTTCGGGAATGAAGACCCCGACTCCGATGGGATCGCAAAGTTAAGGACGGTATGGAAAATCGAACTGGCCTTTGTGTCTGATTGATTTGGTAGACTAGAAATTAGGGGTGATCTCGGTTCCCAAAATTGGGAACTGGACCACTTATCCCTAGGACCGGGGATCGGACCGGACCATCAATTCCGATCCTCCCAGGTAGGGGTGTGCAAAAGAACCGAGACTTGCCCAAACTGCCCGGACTCAAACCGGACCGGTCCGGTTCCCGGTTCTATGGGCGGATCCGCCCGTCCGCCCAACTGGACCGAACCGATATTATAATAATAATATATATTAATTTTTATTATAAAAAATAATTTTTTTTTTGGTTGAAAAAAAATTAAAATTTTGAAGCCCCATGTTTAGAATTCTTATTGTTTTATTTGGAACCCTAATTTCTTATTTGCTGAATAGCCCTTGTAATTTTTATTGTCGAAGTCTTAAAGAGCACAACAAAGGTCAAGAGACCGGTTCATTAATGCATATTGAGTAGGCGTGATCGCTTTATGAGACCGGTTCCATGGATTCACTCGGGAACCGGACTGGACCGGTGGTCCGGTTCTCGGGTGGATCCATGGAACTAATGGGCGATTCCCGGATCCAAATTTTTGGAACCGGTCCTTAACGGGTGATTCCCGGTTCTAGGGTGGGAACTGCCCACCTGGACCATGCACACCCTTACCCCCAGGGCCAGTCCAACGAAACCAGCCCGTTTCCCATGCTCCGGGCCTGCCGTACGGACCCATAATAACCAATGGCATTTATTTCTACATGCAAAAATTTAAAATTCCCTTTCTTAAGCGTAAAACACACTTACATGGGTCTTTTCGTTCAATTACAGCCATTAAGGCCATTAACGACAAGGTTCCAGGGCAGGCTAGGCTTGACTTTTATAGATAATATCATTCAGTCGACGTGGGACTCTTGAAGGCTTGGAGTGTTTCCCTTACAAGCGAGGGGAGCGAGAGAGAGATGGAGAGTGAGGGGGGAGGGAGTGAGTGTGAGGAATGATGATGTGGCTCTTAGAGCCTTAGTCCCCCATTGAGTGGAAGAAGAATAGGTGATTTTGTTGGTCTTTTGGCCACAAAAGTCCTCAATTGACAGACTATCTACTCCATGAAAGTTATAGTTTAAGTTTCATATTTATATATTTGTTTGAGAAGTAAAATAATCTGTTTTAGAATTTATTGTTATTTTAAAAAATAAAAGATATATATTAAAAAAATCAAATGAACCAAAATCACCAGGTTCAAAAATGGAATTAGGAACCGAACTAAATCGGCTAGTCCCGGTTTGGGTGGTCCATTATGCTAAGCCCTACTAGAAATGATCATCCTAGCAACATAGTGGTATGGCTCATTGCTTGAGTTCAAAACTCAAACTCATTGATACTCTATATATCACCATAATTATACCGTTTGCAACTTGTTTGAGAAACACCCTTATATGTGAATGTTGACGCTCAACGATCGCTAACTATTAAAAAATTGTTGGTAAAAAAAAACCGATGATTTTTTATGTAACTTGTTGATAATTTGCCCACACTTTTATGAAATCATTGACTTCTTTTATAGTTTGGGAATTAGCAATTTTTGTACTAACTTACCAACTTCTGGATTTGTCTTGATTGATTTCTACTCTTTCCTTAAATAATCTAAATCTTGCGTCTCATCATTTTGCCCTATTCAAACTCAAAACTCCTAGAATCATACATACATTTTCACAATTTTTAAACTTTTGACAATATTTCAAATTTTGGTGGGAAAAGAAAAAAAAATTGTTAACAAACGGGTCTTGTTGCATAACTTATCAACACTTCAAAATTTTAAGGTCTTACATAAAATTTCTAAAAAGTTGGTAATCCAAAACTAATTTATAATTTAATCAGAAAAAACTTAGTACATTCCTCAAATAAATATTGATGAATTCATATAGAAGTTCAAAATTTAAATTATTGGTAAGAAAAACACTAAAAGTTAGTTCAAGATAGGAAACACTGATGATTTGCTATAATGTGAATTTTTTTTTAGTAATTCAATAAAAGAATCATTAGTTATCAGTAAGTTATTCTGAAGTTATATGACCGGTAATTTTCTGTACCAATAGTTTTTTTTTTTTTTTTTTTTTTTACTTAACAACTCTTTACAAAATTTACGGAGGATGGAAAAGAGTTTGTTTTACTTGGAAATAAATATTGAAATTGCCCCTCTTCTAAATTCTCAGTTTTACGTGTTGTCAACTAACGTCTACTCTTTTGTGCAGATCAGCATGATCATGAACGAAGCTCTACGTTTATACCCTCCTGTGATTGGATTAACTCGAAAAGTCAACCAGCAACTTAGGCTAGGGAAACTTGTTCTTCCTCCTAATATTCAAGTCTTCGTAGCAAACCTTAAGATTCACCACGACCCTAAGCTCTGGGGAGAAGATGTGCACCTCTTCAGACCAGAGCGGTTCTCAGAAGGCGTCTCTAAGGCCACCAACAATAACGCGGTGGCGTTCCTTCCCTTTGGCTTCGGGCCTCGAATGTGTGTGGGAATGAACTTCGCGATGAACGAGGCGAAAATCGTCCTTTCAATGATTCTGCAGCGCTACACTTTCAAGTTGTCTCCAGGGTACATCCACAGTCCAGTTCAAATCCTCACCACTCGCCCTCAACACGGGCTTCAAGTTATATGTCATCCATTATAGCTTGTTGATCTGCATATATGATCAAGTTAATGTTGGAGCTCTAGTTTCATGAAAGAGCCACGGGAGTTCAGTTTAACTTAAACATGTGTTTCGGGTTACGTCCAGGTGAAGTAGGGTTGGGGGTTTGACCCCCCTTTAATAATGACGGATTAGGTGAGTCGTGTTTTGATTACCTAGATCGAGTTTCCTGAAAAAATAATTGTTTAGCACATCATGTTCAGTTATGTCCATGTGAAATATTGTAGAGATTGAGCGAACAACTCTTTCATTGATGAACTAATTTACAATATATACGTAGGGTTTAGGGCTAAAACAATACAATGACAATTATACCCTTTATTATAAACCTAATCTACCAATACTCCCCCTCAAGTTGGTGCATGTAAGCATGTCAACAACTTGTTTTTAAAATTACAAAATAAATCACGCGTGACCGGTTTGGTGAACAAGTCCGCGAGTTGGGAGTGACCAGGAACATGAAGAGTACGCAAAGTGCCATCCTGAATTTTTTCATGAACCAAGTGACAGTCAATCTCGATGTGCTTGGTGCGTTCATGGAAGACAGGATTAGTGGCGATGTGGATGGCTGCTTTATTATCACAAAAAAGATCAGCAGTGGTAGTGTTGACGTGAAGATCTGAGAGAAGCATGTGAAGCCATGTGATTTCGCATGCAGCAGATGCCATGGCCCGGTATTCAGCTTCTGCTGAGGAACGGGCAATAGTGGTTTGTTTCTTGGAACGCCATGAGATGGGACAAGAACCAAGAAACATGCAATAGCCAGAAACAGATCGTCGGGATGTAGAACAAGATGCCCAATCAGAATCTGTATAACCATTAAGTTGGAGAGTAGAATTGGATGGGAAAAACAAACCAGTACCAGGATCATGCTTAAGATACCGTACAATGCGAAGGGCGGCATTCCAATGGTCTTCATTAGGAGAGTGCATGAATTGACTAAGATGTTGCACTGCAAAAAGTAAATCTGGACAAGTTACCGTAAGATATAATAATCTACCAATAAGTCGATATGAACAATCTTTAAGAGTTGGGGAGAAGTCTTGTATATGAGGTTCCATTGGAGTATCAACAGGACGTCCTCCAAGAAAACCAACATCAGACAAAATATCAAGAGCGTATTTCCTTTGTGACAAGAAAATCCCAGACTTGGAACGAGAAACTTCAATGCCCAAGTAGTATTTAAGAGTACCCAAGTCCTTAATGCGAAATTGTGTGTCAAGAAATCGCTTGAGAAGTTGAATCATAACTTCATCGTCACCCGTGATAACCAAATCATCAACATAAACAAGGACAATGGTCAAGAGAGAGCCACGAACCAATGTGAAAAGTGAATAGTCTGCTTTGGACTGTTGAAAACCAACATCAAGTAGTGCCAAACCATTGCCTTGATGCCTGTTTAAGGCCATAGAGTGATTTCTTAAGCCGACGTACTAAATTCTCCCTCTTAGTATATGAAAACCCGGTGGAAACTTCATGTAGACCTCTTCATCAAGATCACCATGTAGAAAAGCATTATTCACATCTAATTGGTAGAGAGACCAATGACGAATTGAAGCAAGCGCTAATAAAGTTTACCATTTTAGCAACAGGTAAAAGTATCATGATAATCAATTCCCTCTGGTTCAACAGCCGAGCCTTGTAGCGTTCAATGGTGCCATCGGAATTATACTTGATTCGATAAACCCATTTACATCCAATGGGATGTTTGTCAGGAGGAAGAGAAACAATTTCCCAAGTGTCATTCTGTTCAAGGGCCTATGTCTCAGAAGACATCGCCTCCCGCCACTTGGGAAATTGACACGCAACGTCATAATTTTCAGGTTCTTGTCCAGATGATATAGAGGCTAAAAAAATGCGGTGAGTGGGTGAAAAACGCGAGTATGATAAACAGTTTGATAAAGGGTAAAGAGTACCTAATTCAGTTACCTTAGAATCCGAAGAGGATTGATCAGAGGCCACAATAGCGCAGTGGTAGTCTCGAAGATAGCCAGGCCGACGGCGTTGCCGAGATGGTTGAGGCATGGCTTCAGGTTCACTGGGTGATGGTGCAAGTACTGGGGTAGAGGGAGAAGGGCATGTTTCACCAAGGTCGGGTATGGGTAATGGAATTACTGAGGTCTGTTTGGCTGTGGTATCTTTGATTGTTTGACGAAAAGGAAAATCTTGTTCATGGAAAACGACTTCGCGACTGGTAAAAGTTGTTTGGTCTTGAAGGTCATAAAGACGGTATCCTTTGTGGTGTGTGGGATAACCGATTAGAACACAGCGGCGAGATCGAGGGCCAAATTTATCAGAGTGAAGATGGCCAGTAGAAGCATAGCATAATGAGCCAAAGACACGAAGATGAGAATAAGAAGGTGGTTTGCCATAAAGAAGGTGATACGGGGTTTTATTGTGTAAGAGAGGACTAGGTAGTCTATTAATGAGATGAGTAGCAGTTAAAACACAATCCCCCCAAAAATGAAGAGGCATGCCAGAATGAAAACGCAATGCACGAGCAACATTGAGCAGGTGACGATGCTTACGCTCAACAACTCCATTTTGTTGAGGAGTGTGAGGGCAACTACGCTGGTGGTGAACACCACGGGCACAAAAAAACTCTTGCATGCGAGAGGAAAGAAATTCAGTCCCATTATCAGATTGACCATTTTGGATTTTGGTTTGAAATTGAGTCTCAACAAAAGCAAAGAAGTGAATAAAGAATCAATTGCATCAGACTTAAAAGTAAGCAAAAAAAATCCAAGTATAACGCGAATAATCATCAACAATAGATAAAAAATAACGGCATGTCTTATGTGTAAAATGAGAATAAGGTCCCCAAATATCAACATGAATAAGTTCAAAAGGACGTAAAGTAGTGATAGTACTAGACGCAAAAAGACAAACGCGTTTGCTTGGATAAATGACAAGCATCACATGAACTTAATTGTTTTATTGGACCAAAACATAAAGTTTGTCGCAAAATAGATAAAACTGACTCAGATGGATGTCCTAAGCGAGTGTGCCAAAGATGAGGTGAACAGGTGGTAGTGGAAAGAGTGGTAGGTTCAATAGGAATCTCCAAATAATATAGACCACCACGCTTATGGCCCCAACCAATGATCTTCGTCAAGAGGTCCTGAAAAAGACAGTGGTTAGGGAAAAAAGTGACTGAGCAGTGTAAAGTTTGAGTTAGTTTAGAGATTGATAATAAGTTGTATTTGAAAGAGGGAGCACAAAGGACATTATCAAGAAAGATAGTTGGGGTAAGGGAGGCCGAACCATGTGATGTCATAGGGACACCAACACCATTCGGAATCCCAACGGTGGGATGTGGAGAGGGATAATATGTCGAGTTAGTAAGGTGACAAGGTTCAAAGGTGATGTGGTTGGTGGCGCCAGTGTCAATAACCCAAGTATCGGAATTAAATGAATTCGAAGATAAGCCAAGAACATTACCTGAGAGGTTAGCTTTCGGGATGTTTACCTCTTGCAACAAGCGCATCAATTGCTTATATTGATCATTTGTGAAAGTAGGAGGTGTTGCATCGGATGTATGGCTGGATTTGTTGTCCGCGGGCCGGGAGGAGGTGGATGATTGCCCACGGCGTTGCTTGTGGTTGGGAGGGAAGCCATGAAGTCGATAACACACATCCCGTGTATGTCCCAGGATGCCACAATGGGCGCATCTTTCTTGGCCACGGGGCGTGTTCGTCCGTTTAGCTATGTTGGCAAATGGAGTGGGAGTGCCAAGAGAGCTAGACTGTCCATGGGATAAGGTATTTGTGTATGACTGCGGAGCATGGTTGCCGTGAGTGCTAAGCAAAGTGCTGGTGGAGTCGAACACTTGACGGTCCGATTGGATATGGCGGTGCGACTCATCTTGAAGTACTAGTGCATATGCACGCGCAACACTAGGTAACGGATTCATTAGTAAAATCTGACTTATAACATTAGCATACCTCGGATTGAGACCCATGAGAAATTGAAACAAGCGTCGATTCTCTTGTTGTGTGGTGATGATAGAATGAGCAGAGCAAGAGCATTGCAGTAGCAGATCCAAATTATTCAATTCATCCCAGCAACTTTGCAAGTTATTGTAGTATTTGGTCACTGTATCGTCACCTTGAGTAAGGGTGCATATCTTTTGCTCGAGATGATCGGTTGTGGCTGGTTTTTTTAATTCTCCGGAAGAGGTGAAAGCAGGTGAAAGTGAATAATAGATATAGAAGATGACGCTCAGGGAAAATTAGGGACTTGAGCAAATGTGTAGATGGAGGGGGCCAGTGATGGAATAGAATAGAACCATGGACGCAAAATCTGAAGTGTTAGTGATATATTTTCCTTGATTCCATTTGTCTCTGAAGATTTTGTGTCATCTTCCTTGATTGATCATGATTGATAGTAGTTGATGTTGTACTTTTCTATTATTTAAAGATAGTCATCATGTAAGTCTTATAATTAAATAGCTGGACAAGGTGTACTTTTTTCCTTGTTGTTGAACACATAAAAATAAAGATACAGAAATTTTACAATTCTTTTACAAATTTTTTCTCTTCTATTCTTCACTTGGTATTAAAGCTCTTGTTAGTTTGTTGCTTTTGTTATTTGAGCAAGCATTCATTGAGTTTTTTACAAGGCGGTGGTTGTTGTAACCTTACGCCAGTCAAGTTGGTGTCTGCTCTAGGCCGTATTTACTGCTCTTAATTGTTGTTCTAACATTCATTTTGTTTGGTTCGAAAAACGAACACCACTTACAGACTCACCGTCCTCCTGCTAGCCAAGTCCCGAATTTTCCTACAGATTCACCGTCATCACGTCTATTTCAACCATATTGTTAGTATGGGCAAAGTATTGAACTAAATCAACATGGTCCTTTTTATTAAATAGACTAGACGACTGAGTTGAACTTATACAAGTTGAAGAGTAAAAGAAAATCTATATTAAATTCATGAATCATGTCAAATAGGTTGACACAACTATAACACGAAAAGGATTAATATGCTGCCCGTAACTTGAGGTGCTAGAAAGTCTCAACCTTAAACTTGTGAAATTTGATGAATTACAAGAAACTCACGATTTAGATTTCAAACATGTATGATTGAAAGAAAATTATATTTCAATTACAATAGTCAGTTTCTCTGATAACACACAAACAATACCTTGGGCAAACTTACCAACCGTCTAATTTTATTAAGGGTTAATATCGCGAAAAACCTCAAACTGGTACACCTGTGATAAATTTACCCCAAATTAATTTTTTGACCACGCAAAAATCTTAAATCGGTACACCTTTAAATCAGTGCCTACACATTTCAATATCTTGTGTTGCACTTCTAGGATTTGTCGAACGTTAAAAGGGAGCTCGGAGATGCTGACGATCAGCGTATCATCCTTCTTAATCAGCACAAAAATGTTTTACTGTGTAGTCCACCATCGATGCATAGCGATGTGTGCCAACATATATTCCTAGGAAATTGTCAGGATACGAGGACAACTAACTGTAGAAGCAGGTGCGTGACATGAAATCGACCGCTCCATTATATTTATTCATTTTTGGTTTTTGCCAATATAATAAATGTACCCAATGTTTGCAAGATGTTTGTTGCCACAATTACAGTATTTTAGGGTGTGGATAGTAGCCAAGATGAGGAGAATAGGATTGGATCAAGCGTGAGAATATTTTGTTGTTTGGCAGAACATTGGATATTACCTTAAGCTAGCAATCCTCCCTAAGGGTCATCCTAAATTAGCCAAAATCAAAAAACACGTATCTCATTTTTCGAGTGTCAGCTCAAGGCAAATTGAACATCGTTTGTTGTGATCTCCTTTTTCGCATCCGGAGGCTAATGGCTCGGCTGAATGCCTTCATTAGGGCTTTAGCCAGGGCTCTCCCGAGCCCACCAATTCATGACTTAATGTTAGAATTTTTAACATGCAATTCAATTTCATTTAAAAAGGAGTCGCCACTATTTAGTTTGGGGGTGGGTCAATTAGAAACCCAAGTAAAATAACATGAGAAATATTTTATTCCTACGCAACCAAAGAAATTAGGATTGGGGACTTGATTACACTAGTCAATCACTAATGCCCTTCCGGTACCTAATCTTTGTTTAAACCCTTAAGTTTGGTATTTTTGAATTTTTCAAAGATTTTTCCATGCATTGTTGAAACAAACATTTTTTTAGCTTTTTTCTGATTTTTTGGAAAATATAAAGTATTTCTGGATTTTTCTTGGCTTTTTTTTTTTTTGGAAAATACGAAATATTTTGAATTTTCTGATTGTTTCTGAAAAATATAATTATTTTTTGGTTTTTTCCGATTTTTAGAAAAAAATATTTTTATTTTAAAAAAACTCTTTTAATTAAAATAATAATATATTAGTATAATAAATTGACCGAACCCAGGTCAGGGAAATAAAGGCATGAATTGATTTTGCATTTTGCACAATTTTTCTTTTTTTAAGGGCATGGGAAATTTTTGAGAAAAAAGAAATTTAAAACAAGAAATTCATGGCATGATTTGGGGAAATAAAGGCATGAATTGAACATTTTGCAAATTTTTAAAATCCTTTTAAAAAAAACTTAATGAATTGAACTTTTTTTTTTTGAAAATTTGTTAATCCTTCTTTTTTTTAAAAAAAAATAAAATAAAGGGATGATCATGGCATTAAAATCATAACTAACCTAAATTAATCATGGACTGACCAAGGCACAAGAGAAAGTAAGTAAATTGCAAAGCACAAGGATAGAAAACTTACTTAATAAGAGGAAATTGATGGCAATCACACAAACATACACATGATACGTGTGGTTCGATTTCTAATTAAAAAGACATGGTGATGTTAAAAGGTAATTTGATTGACGCAGTCTTGCGTTCGTGCCCTCAACCTCGGCTCTTCCTAAAATTTCGGGGAAAAGAAAGGCAGCCCTACATCACAGTCTCGTGTTCAAGGCCGTATCTTTCTTAACATCATCCTAAAATATCATATGGCGGCCTAAGTCAGGCGGCAGGGTTGTGTGTGCCACAGTGTAGTGCTAAAACATTTAAAGCATGCACAATAATTTATACACAAAAATTATTTCAACAAAATTAATATTTACCTGCAAGAGAAAAAATATATGCAAGTTAGGAAAACATTTAAACAAGACAAAATGGCCTAAGTCCACAAAAAAATATGTCCCCAGTGAAGTCGCCAAGTTGTTGCGACCTCCTTTTTCGCATTCGGAGGCTAATGGCTCGGCTGAATGCTTTCATTAGGGCTTTAGCCAGGGCTCTCCCAAACCCACCAATTCACTACTTAAGGTCAAAGTTTTTAACCTGCAATTAAATTTCATTTAAAAAGGACTCACCACTAATCAGTTTGGGATGAGTTGATTAGAACCTCAAGTAAAATATCAGGAGAAACATTTTACTACTACGCAACTAGAGAAACTAGGATCGGGGACTTGATTACACTAATTAATCACTAATGCCCTTCCGGTATCTAATCTTTGTTTAAAGGGAGAACGCCACGAAAACCCCAAACTTTGCCCCCTATGACACATTTATCCTAAACTTTTTTTGTGACACAAAAAACCCCAAATTTTGCCATATGTGACACATTTACCTCAAACTTTTTTTTGTGATACAAAAAAACCCAAACTTTGTCATATGTTATACATTTATCCCAAACTTTTATTCTGAAGGATATTTTCATATTTTATTTTTTCCTATTTTTTTTTCCATTGAAGGAGTGCTGGCGTCGACGCTTGCTCGACTTAGGTGAGGGCTACCCTCCCCAGATCTGGTGGGGGCCGCCCTCGCCTAGGCGGGCGAGGCCAAGGCGGCCCTCGACTGACACCGACGAGGGCGACGCCCGCCGGATCTGGGGAGGGTAGCCCTCGCTTGAGTCGGGCAAGGATCGCCCTTCCCAGATCTGGCGTGGGTTGCCCTCGCCTAGGAGGGCAAGGGCGGCCCTCAACCGACGCTGGTGAGGGTGGCCCCTACTAGATCTGGGGAGGGCGGCCCTTGCTCGACTCAGGCGAGGGCCACCCTCCTCAAATCCGGCGGGGGAGGCCAAGGCGAGGGCTGGCCTCCCCAACCCAGGTGAGGGCAGCCCTCGACCAACGCCAGCAAGGGCGGCCCCCGCCGGACCTGGGGAGGGCAACCCTCACTTGAGTTGGGCAAGGGCCACCCTTGATCGACACCGACGAGGGCGGCCCCTGTTGGATATGGGGAGGGTAGCCCTCGCCTGAGTCGGGCAAGGGCCGCCCTCCCTTAGATTCGGTGGGGGCCGCCTTCGCCGGCGTTGAGCAAGGGCCGATTTCTACGCTCCTCCGGTGGTATAAAAAAAAAAAAAAAAAAAAGAAAGAAAAAAAGGAAAACAGGAAAAAAGAAAGAAAAAATAAAAAGTAAAAGACGAAAATGCCATTCAAAATAAAAGTTTGAGGTAAATGTGTCACATGGGGTAAAATTTGGAGTTTTTGTGTCACAAAAAAAAGTTTAGGGTAGATGTGTCGCATGGGATAAAATTTGGAATAAATGTGTCACATATGACAAAATTTGGGATTTTTTGTGTCATAAAATAAAATTTATGGTAAATATGTCACAAATGATAAAGTTTAGAATTTTTCGTGGAATTATCCATTGTTTAAACCCCCAAGTTTGGTATTTTTGAATTTTTCAAGGATTTTTCCATGCATTGTTGAAACAAACATTTTTTTTATAGCTTTTTTCTGATTTTTTGGAAAATATAAAATATTTCTGGATTTTTTTTTTTGGAAAATACGAAATATTTTGAAATTTCTGAAAAATATAAATTATTTTTTGGTTTTTTACGATTTTCTGGAAAAAATATTTAATATATTATATATTTTTAAAAATACTCTTTTAATTAAAATAATAATATATTATTATAATAAATCGACCGGACCCGGGTCGGGTCATCCGGTCGGACCTGGGTCAGGTTCGGCCCGGCGCGAGGCCCGGGCTCTAGATGACGTAGGGCCCTCGGCTGGGTTGAATTCGGCTAATGGGCGGAGTTCGCTTGGCCCGCGAGGAGAACCTGAAACAAATAGAAATAAATAGTCAGGCCCATAAAAAAAGTCCGGCCCAAACAAACAGAAGGGCCCAACAAGCCTGATCCATTTCAGCCCATAGCCCACAAAAAAAACAAACCCTAGCGGGTCGACCGGGTCCTTGTACCCAACCCGGTCATGACCCGACTCCGAGTGCCCCTATCCGTTGCAGCCCGTCCGCGGCGCTGAAGGGGGATGGCTGAGCGGGCCTCAGTCCGGCCACGGCGAGCGGCAGCGACCGTCGCGAGACTAGCGGCTGGAATGACAAAACGGCCGGTGGCGCCAAGTACGACGGCAGTCGGCAGCAGGGACGGCGTGAGGTTCAGCCGAGATCTGTGAGCGGCGGGGTTGTCGCGGGTCAGAACGGCTTCGGACGCGAGCGGCGACGAGAGTAGCGCGAGCCGCTGACAGGCCTCGTCGTCGGTGGAGCGGTGTTGGTGTCAGATCAGTGTGGTTACGGGGGTGGTGGTGTCGGCCCTAGCTTCGCAGCAGCGGGTGTTTGACGACGGTGCTCTGCCCGTGGCTCTCTCCCTCACGGCTCCGTCTCTCTCCCTCAGATCTGGTTTTTCACCGACTGCTTGCTCTCTCTCCTCCTCCGGATTTGCTCACTCTCAGACCTCTCCGGATGTCTCTCCGGTGAAGCCCTCTGAGCTCGCTCCTCCTCTGCCCTCCTCAGATCTCTCCTCTCTCAGATCTTGCTCACTCTCAGATCTCTCGTCCCTCTCTTTCATATCCCTCTTTTCCTCTCTGTTTTTCGCTGCCTCCTTCTTCGCCCGCTGGCCTCTATTTATAGGCGAGGAGTCCGGTCGACGAAGGTGCTCCGACCGGCGGTCCTTGGTGCATCAGCCAGGCTCCTCCTCGGCCGAACTGGCGTGTCCCCTCAGCCGCCCGCCTATCCTGCATTAAAGACGCATCCTATCCATCCGGGTCTTCCGCCGGTCTTCGCGCTGTTCCTCTGGGCGGCATTAATGGCGCATGCGAGGAGTCCCCATACGTCGCCGGCTACCCTAGCCTCCCTCCTTCCGCCCTGCTCTCCTGCTTCTCGCGTGCAGGGAAGAAGAAGAAGATGGAGAGGGCCGAGCCGCGAGGGTGAGGGGGGCCGAATGGGCCCAAACCCATGAGAATAAAAAACAAAGGGGGGGTTGGGCGCAAAGGCCCAGCCCGCGTGGGCCTCCCTCTTCTCCTTTTTTTTCTTTTTAAATAATTATCCGAAAAATAGTGTAAAATAAGGGAAAATAAAACTTAGTAAAGGCAAATAATATTAATACTTAGGTAATGCAAACATCCTTTTTGTTAGGGTCAAATTAGTCCCCAATTTTTAGGCAATTTAAATTTAAATACTTGGTCAAAGTTTAGGTGTCAACATCATTGTAAAACTCTCAATGATCATTATCAAATTCACCATTATTAGGCTTTACAACAAGTTTGACTTCCGGACAAAGTTGGTCAAACCTTAGTAATTTGATATATGTAATCCTTGAATATAAAATCTAAGCTAGCAAAGATGTTCTTAGATTACGGCATCGGAATCCTGAATGAAACACCTATACTCTTCAGCACTCAATGTCTTGAGGGATGATTCCTTGAAAAATCCTAGAGCCAAGATTGCGACTTTTCCAGCGTTACTATCCGCCTGTGTCCCACTCCGACAAAAGACTGAGCTAGGACCAGTGACTTTTTCCAGGATCATCCTATCATCCCAACAATCAACGCCAGAAGGCCGTCATTTTGAGCCTGTCCTTATCACTCGGCTCACAGATTTTTATTAAGAGTTTTCTTTTTGTCTTTTCTCTTCTTTTTGCTTATAAGTTGAAAACTACAGCTCACATATCAGTCAATAAAAGACAGCGCGTGCGAACGGAGGAGAAGAAAAGAGAAGAAAAAGGTAGATTGTGACGGCCAAAAAGACGAAAAACTTAAGCGCGTGGGAAAGAAAGAAGAAGAATAATTGCGTGGAGATGTAACTCAAATTTGAATGGACTTCGATAATAAAATTTTTATTTGATTATATTATTTGATTATTATATTAAGCTTGCGTGAATTGTTTGCTTGTGTTATTTTTTTGGAATCGGTGTGTGAAAATCACTAAAAATCTTGATCATCATCACTTCACAACCTGTGATTTGAATTTCTAGTTTCCTTCACTTCTTTCCCTTCCTACCTCGGAAAGAAGCCATGCAAGTGTTCATTCTCTTGAGCTCTCTGTCTCTGTTCCTCTTCGTGTCTCTTGCCAAACTCTGGTAGAAGTTATGGTGGAACCTGCTCAGAATACGGTGGATATTGGATAATGAATGGGCAGGGAGTCAGAGGTCCTCCTTACAAGATCGTCCAAGGAATCATTTAAGATGACCATGTAGATCAGGGACATATCCATGGACAATCTACCTCATGACATATTCCCCAAGATTCAGCCTGAAATCCACACATGGACCAACACATATGGTAGAATAATTAAGTCCTATGTTTTAGTTTTGATTTTACGCCCTACTTAATGTCCCTAATGAAAAGCTGCCGTGGGATGATCCGACCTTAGATTGTTGGTTGGATCTTTTGCGACTTTTGTAGGGCGAAATTACTTAAGTTGGCATGGGACTCAAGCTATGCTGGTCATCACAGAACCAGAAACTGATCAAAGAGGTTCTAGTTAATACAGACAAAACATAGCCGAAAACACCGTCTAAGGACTTTGTCAAGAAGCTTTTAGGGGATGGGATTGTGATCACCAGTGAGGTAAATAAAGATACGCCTATCTTATGATTCGAATGCCAGATTTGGACGAATGGGATATTGTTGAAGGCTCTTCACGAATATCATCCGTTTGCTCAACTTAATCAGGCTTTCGATGAAAGTTGGCTTCGATTCAAAATAGGTCCAATGTTAGTTAAAAAAATTCTGTGTCTAAAATTATATCATGTGAAGCTAACAGTTTTCCATTGCGCCGACTCAACAAGTGATATAAGAGCTAATAGTTGATTGGTGACCCACTTTTAATGTGTATTAATGTTTTGTGGATATCTCCAAAGAAAGAACCTTAGGTGTGACTTCTTGATGGAGGTAGCTAATGGTGTTGGCTTCTCGCCGAACTTTGCTAGGTCAAGAAGATTGAGTTAAACTTTGAAGTTTGAGTAAAAAGAATGTTGGTGTTGAAGGACTCTAGGATTAAGAAGGAGATTGGCCCAACACAGGATGTTCACGTGTGAGGTGGAAATTTGCAAAAGAAGTTTCACATCAAAATGTCATGCATTGTAGAGGTAGTTAAATATATCTTAATTGACCCATAACTGATTTAAATTTTTAGTGAACGCAAGTCTAATTCAATCCTACTTCATGACGGCTTCTATTGCAAGTCCTAACAAATTTTGGGCAGTTTCTTTGATTTGGCTTAATCTTTTTCATCCTACGGATAATGGAAATGAATGTCCCACATGGATAGAATATTTGCATGAACATTAGTACAAGCAATGAATCATCTAGAAAAACAATCTTCACAACAATTGATCATTTCCATTCAGCATCTCTAATAAAGAGATTGTATTCATTTTCCCATGCATTACGTTGGGCCTGTCAGGTCATACTAGGAGCAATTTTTTCTATGTTTCTTATCCTAAACAAATATATATATTATTCTATGTTTTGGAAGAAAAAGAAAGAAAGATTATTCTGTGTTTGATGGAACGAAAGTAATTTTTCTAAATCATCATTAGACTTTCACGACACTAATCCATTGAATGATGATTTCAACTTTCTCAATCGCTTTTTCCCCGCCTACTACCAGTGTATAAAGAGAAGTTGGGGCGGCTGCATGACGTAAGAGCTTACCATTTTCAGGCTATCCCAATTGGTTGACACCGACGTCTGCCAAAATAATTTTTTTTCTCGTGGATATTCTTATTGGAATATTAAATATTGGGATATAATCCACAGAAAGTATAAACTGTTTGTTGTAATCAGAATATCAATGCAAAAAGACGATGACAACTGAATAAACTTACAATTCTTGGAGAAGATGAAAATAAGATATCACTTGAAAATCACACAAAATTGGAGGTGAGGTACGGATGCCCGAATCTCTTTAAGGCGATTAATTCCTACCAATAGTGCTCCGCAGATACGTGAACTAGGCCTCCCAAGATACAACACCTCGAACCTGTTTAGATTAGCACTATGCAAACATGACTTAGTCGAACCGTTCAATTGAACCAGCACACTCAAAAGAATCGAAAGAGTAGAGTACAGTTTTTTTTTTCCGAAGTCCCTATTGAAGCTCTATGCTCTTATCTATTTATATAGTTTTCAAGTTCATGTACAGAAGAGATACATGAATTAAATAGATACATAAATTCATGAATTAAGATACATAAATTCATGAATTAAGAGATACGTGAATCCAAGAGATTCATGAATTCAGGAGATACGTGTATCCAAGAGATTCATGAATTCAAGAGATACGTGTATCCATCGTGTCTGTCTCCATCGCCGGCAAGCGGTGTACTTTGTCTACGATGCCACGTTGCCATCCATCCACCCCGAACGATCCTGGTTGGATTATTTAACTCCACGCGCCCAAGAAAATCTCTGTCAATTTTGGAAAGTAATGGAGATCAGCATAGCGTTCGTGTTGAGCTCTCTCTTTGTGTTTCTGATCTTACGGTCCCTTGCCGGGCTCGTGCACCGGCTATGGTGGAATCCGCTCAGGATACAGAGGATGATGGCCCGACAGGGAATCAGAGGCCCTCCTTACCAGTTCCTCCATGGGAGCACCAAGGAAACAATAAAGATGAGAAGGGAAGCCAGAAGCACGCCCATGGACGATCTCTCTCTTGACATATTCCCTAAGGTTCAGCCTGAAATCGACTCATGGATCAACACATACGGTAATTGAAAATATACGCTTTTGTTATAATACTGTGCTGTATATTCCTGGGACTTTGATCTGACTTTAGTTTGTTCATAATTGAGAGTTTTGTTCAAACATTTTGTAGGGAGGAATTACCTAAGTTGGTACGGGGCTAAAGCTCAATTGGTCATCACGGAACCGGAGCTGATTAAGGAGGTGCTAATTAACAGAGACAAAACCTTTCTAAAACCAGAAGTGGGGGACTTCAGCAAGAAGATTTTAGGAGAAGGGCTCTTTTCGACAAAAGATGGGGTAAAATGGGCGAAGAAGCGTAGACTTGCCAATCACACTTTCCATGGGGAAAGCCTCAAGGTAATTAGGTTTGGTGTATACTGAAGTGCTGTAATTTGTTACTATGCAATTCTAATGTCAAGTTTCTTGTGCTTATCAAGTGGAAAGAGAATTTCATGCAATCTTGAGATTTGTATGAATTGACGGTAACGAATTGGAGTGCAGAACATGGTTCCGGCGATGGTGGAGGGTGTCCACATGATGTTAGAGAAATGGAAGCAAAGAGAAGGAAAAGAGATTGAAATGTTTGAAGAATTTAGGTTATTGACATCCGAAGTGATTTCGAGGACAGCTTTTGGGAGTAGCTACGTTGAAGGGAGAAGCATCTTTGAGATGTTGACAAACTTGGGTTTGTTAGCGTCCAGGAATGGTTTTCTTATGAGGTTCCCGGGAATAAGGTATTCCTCTTCAATTCCTAAGAAAAATTGTCTTATTCTTAGGGTGTATAGAAATTGAAAAAGAAAAGTATCGAAGCCTCCGTGTGCCCGCTTTGGCTCAGTCAAATAGACTATGCTGATCGTGTTTTGAAAAGTCGAGAAAAAAAATTGCGTGGATAAATTGTCTACGGATCATAGGCCATCAAAATCATTGATTTATGTGGGATCCACGTGGATATCATGTGGACATTCTATGGTGACGGAATATGATAAACTTGATTAATGTAGATTCGGATCCAAGCAATTCCAATCACTAGGAGCGGTGAGACTCACATCAGATTTCACTAAAAGACATAAAGTTAGTAAAAGTTTGATGAATGGTTTTTGTTGGGGTGTGGTATATATTTCCCATCAATAGGAAGGCATGGGGTCTTGGTCCCCGCTACATGGGCAAGGGTCCGATGAGCTGCCTCAAAGGAAGTTGTAGAGACAATTCCCCCAAACCACCAAATGGCTTTAATAGTTTTAACTAAAATTTTATTAATAGTTTAGACTTGGGACCATGAATAATTTTTGGGTATATATAATTCGTTATCTTGTAAATTGATGGTTATAACAGAAAAGTGCAAGGTACTAATTATAGTGGATTCTCCGATGGACGTAGCCCCAACTTAAGGATGAAGCATGATATAAACCTTATGTGTCAATTTTTTTTCTCACTTTAATTCTCTATTTCAATGTGATTGTGCACTAAATCCCAATAATTTTGAGGCAGAGGACTATAATTATGTGATCAAACTTATAGTTTGCGATTCTTCCCCATGTTTGAACAAGCTAATAGAATCACGAAAGGCAGCTTGTAAATCGTAAATATGTTTCGACCAAAAAAAAATTATAATGATGTTATACGAATTGGCACAAACTTGTCCATCACAAGAGTAAATGCAACTCGCTATTAAGGTAAATGGAGGTGGCGACTTGAACACACATTTGTCAGAAAATCAATCCATACTTTAGATTCACAAATAATTAGTTTCTTGTTGAATCCGGACACAGCAAGATTTGGAAGACGGTGGATGAAATCGAAGCCAAGAAGCTCGAGAAAGGCATACGTAATGCGATCTTGGAGATCGCCAAGAAAAGAGAGAAGAAGGTGAAGGCTGGGAAAGCAGATGACTATGGGAATGATTTCCTAGGGCAGCTTGTGAAGGCTTATCATGATAAGGATGAGAGCAAGAAAATAACCGTCGACGATCTGGTGGACGAGTGCAAGACATTCTACTTCGCCGGACAAGAAACCACCACTACGATGCTAACGTGGGTCATATTTCTCCTGGCGGTTCATTCGGATTGGCAGGAGGAAGCAAGGAAGGAGGTTCTTGACGTGTTCGGCAATGAAGACCCTGACTCTGATGGGATCGCAAAGTTAAGGACGGTATGGAAAATCGAACTGGCCTTTGTCTTGATTGATTTGGTAGACTAATAATTAGGGGTGAACCATCACTTATCCTTAGGACCGGGGATCAGACCGGACCATCAATTCCGGTCCTCCCCAGGCCAGTCCAACAGAACCGGTCCCGTTTTCCGCGCTCTGGGGTTGCTGAACGGACACAAACGTATGAATGGCATTTATTTCTACATGAAAAAATCTAACCTTCCATTGCTTAAGCGTAAAACACTTATATGGATCTTTTCGTTCAATCACAGTCATTAAGGCCATGAACAAAAGTTTTGAAATATAGGTTGGCTTGATTTTTATAGATAATATCTCTCAGGCTTTATGAGTACTCAGTTGATGTGGACTCTTGGAGGCTTGGAGTGTCTTCTCCCTTACAAGTAGACCCGTCAAATGGGTGGGTCGAGTCGGGTTTGGGTCGCGTTGAAAATGGTCCAACCCATATTGACCCATTTAATCCGTTTTGACCCAAATTCATGTAATGTAAATCTAATGACCCATACCTGACCCGACCCACACCCGACCCGTATTACTAAAAGTCATTATTATTGTAGAAAAACCCAAATTCACTCAAAACTCTATGTTAAATGACTCATTCAACCCATATTTGACATATATTTAACTTTTACTTAACTCAAATTTGACAAATATTTAATTTTCACTTTACCCATATTTGACCCATATTTAACTTTCACTTGACCTATATTTGACCCATATTTAACTTTCACTTGACTCATATTTGACCCATTTAACTAAAAGTGAGTCATAATAGGGGTTTATGACCTATTTTGACACATCTACTTACAAGTGAGGGAGAGGGAGACGGGGAGGGAGTGAGTGTGACTTAGGGCCTTAGTCCCACATTGAGTGGAAGAAGAAACTAACATGTAGGCTTTCTCTTTAAATAGCAAGGAAGACATAATAATTTGGTCGGTCTTTTGTCCGCAACAGCCCTCAATTGGGAGACTATTTATTTCAAAAAAGTTATGGTGGAAGTTTAATATTTAGATATTTGTTTGAGAAGTAAAATAATCTGTCTTAGAATTTATTGATCTTAAAAAATAAATAAATATATTAAAAAAATCAATCGGTCTGAATTACTGGTTCAAAAAAATGGAATCAGGAACCGAACTAAATCAGCTGGTCCCGATTTTAGTGGTCCATTATGCTAAGCCTTAAATCAGTTGGTCCCGGTTTTAGTGGTCCATTATGCTAAGCCTTACTAGAAATGATCCTCCTAGCAACATAGTGGTATGGCTGATTTCTTGAATCCAAAACTCAAACTCATTGATACTCTATATATCACTAGAATTTTACCATTTGCAACTTTGTTTGAGGAACACCCTTATATGTTTACGTATAATTGTTGCTCAATGATTGATAATTGTTAAAAAATTGTTGGTAAAAAAAACCGGTGAGTTTTTATGTAACTTGTTGATAATTTGTGCACACTTTTATGAAATTATTGACTCCATTTATAGTTTGGGAATTAGCAATTTTTGTACTAACTTACCAACTTCTGGATTTGTCTTGATTGATTTCTACTCTTTTCTTAAATAATCTAAATCTTGCCTCTCATCATTTTGCCCTATTCAAACTCAAAACTCCTAGAATCATAAATAATTTTTTACAATTTTTAAACTTTTTACAATATTTCAAATTTTGGTGGGAAAAAAAAATCGTTAACAAACGGGTCTTGTTGCATAACTTATCAATGCTTCAAATTTTTACTGTCTTACGTAAAATTTCTAAAAAGTTGGTAATCCAAAACTAATTTGTAATTTAATCAGAAAAAACTTAGTAAATTTCTCAAATAAATATTGATGAATTCATATAGAAGTTCAAAATTTTAAACTATTGGTAGATGATTTGCTATAATGTGAAAAAAAATTAGTAATTCAATAAAAGTATCGTTAGTTATTAGTAAGTTATTCTGAAGTTATATGACCGGTAACTTTCTGTACCAATAGTTTTTTTTTTTTTTTGACACTTGACAACTCTTTAAAAAAATTAGGGAGGATGGAAAATAGTTCGTTTTACTGGGAAAGAAACATTGAAATTGCCCCTCTTCTAAATTCTCAGTTTTACATGTTGTCAACTAACGTCTACTCTTTTGTGCAGATCAGCATGATCATGAACGAAGCTCTACGTTTATACCCTCCTGTGATTGGAATTTTTCGAAAAGTCAACCAGCAACTTAGGCTAGGGAAACTTATTCTTCCTCCTAATATTCAAGTCTTCGTAGCAAACCTTAAGATTCACCACGACCCTAAGCTCTGGGGAGAAGATGTGCACCTCTTCAGACCAGAGCGGTTCTCAGAAGGCGTCTCTAAGGCCACCAACGATAATGCGGTGGCATTCCTTCCCTTTGGCTTCGGGCCTCGAATGTGTGTGGGAATGAACTTCGCGATGAACGAGGCGAAAATCGTCCTTTCAATGATTCTGCAGCGCTACACTTTCAAGTTGTCTCCAGGGTACATCCACAGTCCAGTTCAAATCCTCACCACTCGCCCTCAACACGGGCTTCAAGTTATATGTCATCCATTATAGCTTGTTGATCTGCATATATGATCAAGTTAATGTTGGAGCTCTAGTTTCATGGAAGAGCCATGGGAGTTCAGTTTAACTTAAACATGTGTTTCGGGTTATGTCCAGGTGAAGTAGGGTCGGGGGTTTGACCCCCTTTAATAATGACGGATTAGGTGAGTCATGTTTTGATTACCTAGATCGAGTTTCCTGAAAAAATAATTGTTTAGCACATCATGTTCAGTTATGTCCAGGTGAAATATGTTCGCCCCTAGTTGCGAACGGAAGAGGTGAAAGCAGGTGAAAGTGAATAATAGATATAGAAGATGACGAGGGAAAATTAGGGGAGCAAATGTGTAGATGGAGGAGTGATGGAATAGAATAGAACCATGGACGAGAAGTGTTAGTGATATATTTTCCTTGATTCCATTTGTCTCTAAAGATTTTGTGTCATCTTCCTTGATTGATCATGATTGATAGTAGTTGATGTTGTACTTTTCTATTATTTAAAGATAGTCATCATGTAAGTCTTATAATTAAGCTCGGGTACTTTTTGTTGTTGAACACATAAAAATATACAGAAATTTTACAATTCTCTTTTCTCTTCTATTCTTCACTTGGTATTAAAGCTCTTGTTAGTTTGTTGCTCTTGTTATTTGAGCAAGCATTCATTGAGTTTTTTACAAGGCGGTGGTTGTTGTAACCTTACGTCAATCAAGTTGGTGTCTGCTCTAGGCCGTATTTACTACTCTTAATTGTTGTTCTAACATTCATTTTGTTTGGTTCGAAAAACGAACACCACTTACAGACTCACCGTCCTCTTGCTAGCCAAGTCCTGAATTTTCCTACAGACTCACCGTCATCACGTCTATTTCAACCATATTGTTAGTATGGGCAAAGTATTGAACTAAATCAACATGGTCCGTTTTATTAAATAGACTAGACGACTGAATTGAACTTATACAAGTTGAAGAGTAAAAGAAAATCTATATTAAATTCATGAATCATGTCAAATAGGTTGACACAACTATAACACGAAAAGGATTAATATGCCGCCCGTAACTTGAGGTGCTAGAAAGTCTCAACCTTAAACTTGTGAAATTTGATGAATTACAAGAAACTCATGATTTAGATTTCAAACATGTATGATTGAAAGAAAATTATATTTCAATTACAATAGTCAGTTTCTCTGATAACACACAAACAATACCTTGGGCAAACTTACCAACCGTCTAATTTTATTAAGGGTTAATATCGCGAAAAACCTCCAATTGATACACCTGTGATAAATTTACCCCGAATTAATTTTTTGACCACGCAAAAATCTTAAATCGGTACACCTTTAAATCAGTGCCTACACATTTCAATATCTTGTGTTGTACTTCCAGGATTTGTCGAACGTTAAAAGGGAGCTCGGAGATGCTGACGATTAGCGTATCATCCTTCTTAATCAGAACAAAAATGTTTTACTGTGTAGTCCACCATCGATGCGTAGCGATGTGTGCCAACATATATTCCTAGGAAATTGTCAGGATACGAGGACAACTTACTGTAGAAGCAGGTGCGCGACATGAAATCGACCGCTCCATTATATTTATTCATTTTCGGTTTTTGCCAATATAATAAATGTACCCAATGTTTGCAAGATGTTTGTTGCCACAATTACAATATTTTAGGGTGTGGACAGTAGCCAAGATGAGGAGAATAGGATTGGATCAAGCGTGAGAAGATTTTGTTGTTTGGCAGAACATTGGATATTACCTTAAGCTAGCAACCCTCCCTAAGGGTCACCCTAAATTAGCCAGAATCAAAAACACGTATCTCATTTTTCGAGTGTCAGCTCAAGGCAAATTGGACATCGTTTGTTGTGATCTCCTTTTTCGCGTCCGGAGGCTAATGGCTCATTAGGACTTTAGCCAAGGTTCTCCCGAGTCCACCAATTCATGACTTAAGGTTATAATTTTTAACCTGCAATTCAATTTCATTTAAAAAGGAATCGCCACTAATTAGTTTGGGGGTGGGTCAATTAGGAACCCAAGTAAAATATCAGGAGAAATATTTTATTCCTGCGCAACTGCAGAAACCCCAGGATCGGGGACGATTCACTGTTTTTTTAGATCCAATCACTAATCTTTCTTTCGATACCTAATCTTTGTTTAAACCCTCAAGTTTGGTATTTTTGAATTTTTCAATGATTTTTCCATGCATTGTTGAAACAAACATGTTTGGGCTTTTTCTGATTTTTTTTGGAAAATATAAAATATTTCCGGATTTTTTTGGAAATATTTTGAAATTTCTGATTTTTTCTGAAAAATATAAATTATTTTTTGGTTTTTTCCGATTTTCTGGAAAAAAATATTTAATATATTATATATTTTTTAAAAATACTCTTTTAATTAAAATAATAATATATTATTATAATAAATCGACCGGACCCAGGTCGGGTCATCCGGTCGGACCTGGGTCAGGTTCGGCCCGGCGCGAGGCCCGGGCTCTAGATGACGTAGGGCCCTCGGCTGGGTTGAATTCGGCTAATGGGCGGAGTTCGCTTGGCCCGCGAGGAGTACCTGAAACAAATAGAAATAAATAGTCAGGCCCATAAAAACAAGTCCGGCCCAAGAAAACAGAAGGGCCCAACAAGCCTGATCCATTTCAGCCCATAGCCCACAAAAAAAACCCTAGCGGGTCGATCGGGTCCTTGTACCCAACCCGGTCATGACCCGACTCCGTGTGCCCCTCTCCGTTGCAGCCTGTCCGCGGCGCTGAAGGGGGATGGCTGAGCGGGCCTCAGTCCGGCCACGGCGAGCGGCAGCGACCGTCGCGAGACTAGCGGCTGGAATGACAAAACGGCCGGTGGCGCCAAGGACGACGGCAGTCGGCAGCAGGGACGGCGTGAGGTTCAGCCGAGATCTGTGAGCGGCGGGGTTGTCGCGGGTCAGAACGGCCTCGGACGCGAGCGGCGACGGGAGTAGCGCGAGCCGCCGACAGGCCTCGTCGTCGGTGGTTGAGCGGTGTTGGTGTCAGATCAGTGTGGTTACGGGGGTGGTGGTGTCGGCCCTAGCTTCGCAGCAGCGGGTGCCCGTGGCTCTCTCCCTCACGGCTCCGTCTCTCTCCCTCAGATCTGGTTTTTCACCGTCTGCTTGCTCTCTCTCCTCCTCCGGATTTGCTCACTCTCAGACCTCTCCGGATGTCTCTCCGGTGAAGCCCTCTGAGCTCGCTCCTCCTCTGCCCTCCTCAGATCTTGCTCACTCTTAGATCTCTCTTCCCTCTCTCTTTCATATCTCTCTTTTCCGCTCTGTTTTTCGCTGCCTCCTTCTTCTTCGCCCGCTGGCCTCTATTTATAGGCGAGGAGTCCGGTCGACGAAGGTGCTCCGACCGGCGGTCCTTGGTGCATCAGCCAGGCTCCTCCTCGGCCGAACTGGCGTCCCCTCAGCCGCCCGCCTATCCTGCATTAAAGACGCATCCTATCCATCCGGGTCTTCCGCCGGTCTTCGCGCTGTTCCTCTGGGCGGCATTAATGGCGCATGCGAGGAGTCCCCATACGTCGCCGGCTACCCTAGCCTCCCTCCTTCCGCCCTGTTCTCCTGCTTCTCGCGTGCAGGGAAGAAGAATTAGATGGAGAGGGCCGAGCCGCGAGGGTGAGGGGGGCCGAATGGGCCCAAACCCATGAGAATAAAAAACAAAGGGGGGGTTGGGCGCAAAGGCCCAGCCCGCGTGGGCCTCCCTCTTCTCCTTTTTTTTTTTTTTTTTTCTTTTTAAAGAATTATCCGAAAAATAGTGTAAAATAAGGGAAAATAAAACTTAATAAAGGCAAATAATATTAATACTTAGGTAATGCAAACATCCTTTTTGTTAGGGTCAAATTAGTCCCCAATTTTTTAGGCAATTTAAATTTAAATATTTGGTCAAAATTTAGGTGTCAACATTGTTATAAAATTCTCAATGACCATTCTATTAGGCTTTACAACAAGTTTGACTTCCGGACAAAGTTGGTCAAACCTTAGTAATTTGATATATGCTATCTTTGAGTATAAAATCTAAGCTAGCAAAGATGTTCTTAGATTACGGCATAGGAACCTTGAATGAAACACCTATACTCTTCAGCACTCAATGTCTTGAGGGATGATTCCTTCAAAAATCCTAGAGCCAAGATTGCGACTTTTCCAGCGTTACTATCCGCCTGTGTCCCACTCCGACAAAAGACTGAGTTAGGACCAGTGACTTTTTCTAGGATCATCCTATCATCCCAACAATCAACGCCAGAAGGCCGTCATTTTGAGCCTGTCCTTATCACTCGGCTCACAGATTTTTATTAAGAGTTTTCTTTTTGTCTTTTCTCTTCTTTTTGCTTATAAGTTGAAAACCACAGCTCACATATCAGTCAATAAAAGACAGCGCGTGCGAACGGAGGAGAAGAAAAGAGAAGAAAAAGGGAGATTGTGACGGCCAAAAAGACGAAAAACTTAAGCGCGTGGGAAAGAAAGAAGAAGAATAATTGCGTGGAGATGTAGCTCAAATTTGAATGAACTTCAATAATAAAATTTTTATTTGATTATATTATTTGATTATTATATTAAGTTTGCGTGAATTGTTTGCTTGTGTTATTTTTTTGGAATCAGTGTGTGAAAATCACTAAAAATCTTGATCATCATCACTTTACAACCTGTGATTTGAATTTCTAGTTTCCTTCACTTCTTTCCCTTCCTACCTCGAAAAGAAACCATGCAAGTGTTCATTCTCTTGAGCTCTCTGTCTCTGTTCCTCTTCATGTCTCTTGCCAAACTCTAGTAGAAGTTATGGTGGAACCTGCTCAGGATACGGTGGATAATGGACAATGAATGAGCAGGGAGTCAGAGGTCCTCCTTACAAGATCGTCCAAGGAATCATTTAAGATGACCATGCAGATCAGGGACATATCCATGGACAATCTACCTCATGACATATTCCCCAAGATTCAGCCTGAAATCCACACATGGACCAACACATATGGTAGAATAATTAAGTCCTATGTTTTAGTTTTGATTTTACGCCCTACTTAATGTCCCTAATGAAAAGCTGCCGTGGGATGATCCGACCTTAGATTGTTGGTTGGATCTTTTGCGACTTTTGTAGGGCGAAATTACTTAAGTTGGCATGGGACTCAAGCTATGCTGGTCATCACAGAACCAGAAACTGATCAAAGAGGTTCTAGTTAATATAGACAAAACATATCCGAAAACACCGTCTAAGGACTCTGTCAAGAAGCTTTTAGGGGATGGGATTGTGATTGCCAGTGAGGTAAATAAAGATACGCCTATCTTATGATTCGAATGCCAGATTTGGACGAATGGGATATTGTTGAAGGCTCTTCACGAATATCATCCGTTTGCTCAACTTAATCAGGCTTTCGATGAAAGTTGGCTTCGATTCAAAATAGGTCCAATGTTAGTTAAAAAAATTATGTGTCTAAAATTATATCATGTGAAGCTAACAGTTTTCCATTGCACCGACTCAACGAGTGATATAAGAGCTAATAGTTGATTGGTGACCCACTTTTAATGTGTATTAATGTTTTGTGGATACCTCCAAAGAAAGAACCTTAGGTGTGACTTCTTGATGGAGGTAGCTAATGGTGTTGGCTTCTCGCCGAACTTTGCTAGGTCAAGAAGATTGAGTTAAACTTTGAAGTTCGAGTAAAAAGAATGCTGGTGTTGAAGGACTCTAGGATTAAGAAGGAGCTTGGCCCAACACAGGATGTTCACGTGTGAGGTGGAAATTTGCAAAAGAAGTTTCACATCAAAATGTCATGTATTGTAGAGGCAATTAAATATATCTTAATTGACCCATAACTTATTTAAATTTTTAGTGAACGCAAGTCTAATTCAATCCTACTTCATGACGGCTTCTATTGCAAGTCCTAACAAATTTTGGGCAGTTTCTTTGATTTGGCTTAATCCTTTTCATCCTACGGATAGTGGAAATGAATGTCCCACGTGGATAGAATATTTGCATGAACATTAGTACAAGCAATGAATCATCTAGAAAAACAATCTTCACAACAATTGATCATTTCCATTCAGCATCTCTAATAAAGAGATTGTATTCATTTTCCCATGCATTACGTTGGGCCTGTCAGGTCATACTAGGAGCAATTTTTTTCTATGTTTCTTATCCTAAACAAATATATATATATATATATTATTCTATGTTTTGTAAGAAAAAGAAAGAAAGATTATTCTGTGTTTGATGGAACGAAAGTAATTTTTCTAAGCCATCATTAGACTTTCACGACACTAATCCATTGAATGATGATTTCAATTTTCTCAATCGCTTTTTCCCCGCCTACTACCAGTGTATAAAGAGAAGTTGCGCCGGCTGCATGACGTAAGAGCTTACCATTTTCAGGCTATCCCAATTGGTTGACACCGACGTCTGCCAAAATAATTTTTTTCTCATGGATATTCTCAGTTTAGTTTCGAGAGTGTTGACCAAGGCTCGGCCTCTCCCTATTCCCCGTCTCCTTGCGAATCGTCAACGTCGCGAAGGTTGTCATTTTCCATCGTGTCTGTCTCCATCGCCGGCAAGCGGTGTACTTCGTCTACGATGCCACGTTGCCATCCATCCACCCCGAACGATCCTGGTTGGATTATTTAACTCCACGCGCCCAAGAAAATCTCTGTCAATTTTGGAAAGTAATGGAGATCAGCATAGCGTTCGTGTTGAGCTCTCTCTTTGTGTTTCTGATCTTACGGTCCCTTGCCGAGCTCGTGCACCGGCTATGGTGGAATCCGCTCAGGATACAGAGGATGATGGCCCGACAGGGAATCAGAGGTCCTCCTTACCAGTTCCTCCATGGGAGCACCAAGGAAACAATAAAGATGAGAAGGGAAGCCAGAAGCACGCCCATGGACGATCTCTCTCTTGACATATTCCCTAAGGTTCAGCCTGAAATCGACTCATGGATCAACACATACGGTAATTGAAAATATACGCTTTTGTTATAATACTGTGCTGTATATTCCTGGGACTTTGATCTGACTTTAGTTTGTTCATAATTGAGAGTTTTGTTCAAACATTTTGTAGGGAGGAATTACCTAAGTTGGTACGGGGCTAAAGCTCAATTGGTCATCACGGAACCGGAGCTGATTAAGGAGGTGCTAATTAACAGAGACAAAACCTTTCTAAAACCAGAAGTGGGGGACTTCAGCAAGAAGATTTTAGGAGAAGGGCTCTTTTCGACAAAAGATGGGGTAAAATGGGCGAAGAAGCGTAGACTTGCCAATCACACTTTCCATGGGGAAAGCCTCAAGGTAATTAGGTTTGGTGTATACTGAAGTGCTGTAATTTGTTACTATGCAATTCTAATGTCAAGTTTCTTGTGCTTATCAAGTGGAAAGAGAATTTCATGCAATCTTGAGATTTGTATGAATTGACGGTAACGAATTGGAGTGCAGAACATGGTTCCGGCGATGGTGGAGGGTGTCCACATGATGTTAGAGAAATGGAAGCAAAGAGAAGGAAAAGAGATTGAAATGTTTGAAGAATTTAGGTTATTGACATCCGAAGTGATTTCGAGGACAGCTTTTGGGAGTAGCTACGTTGAAGGGAGAAGCATCTTTGAGATGTTGACAAACTTGGGTTTGTTAGCGTCCAGGAATGGTTTTCTTATGAGGTTCCCGGGAATAAGGTATTCCTCTTCAATTGCTAAGAAAAATTGTCTTATTCTTAGGGTGTATAGAAATTAAAAAGAAAAGTATCGAAGCCTCCGTGTGCCCGCTTTGGCTCAGTCAAATAGACTATGCTGATCGTGTTTTGAAAAGTCGAGAAAAAAAATTGCGTGGATAAATTGTCTACGGATCATAGGCCATCAAAATCATTGATTTATGTGGGATCCACGCGGATATCATGTGGACATTCTATGGTGACGGAATATGATAAACTTGATTCATGTAGATTCGGATCCAAGTAATTCCAATCTCTAGGAGCAGTGAGACTCACATCAGATTTCACTAAAAGACATAAAGTTAGTAAAAGTTTGATGAATGCTTTTTGTTGGAGGTATGGTATGTATTTCCCATCAATAGGAAGGCGTGGGGTCTTGGTCCCCGCTACATGGGCAAGGGTCCGGTGAGCTGCCTCGAAGGAAGTTGTAGAGACAACTCCCCCAAACCACCAAATGGCTTTAATAGTTTTAACTAAAATTTTATTAATAGTTTAGACTTGGGACCATGAATAATTTTTGGGTATATATAATTCGTTATCTTGTAAATTGATGGTTATAACAGAAAAGTGCAAGGTACTAATTATAGTAGAATTCTCCGATGGACGTAGCCCTAACTTAAGGATGAAGCATGATATAAACCTTATGTGTCAATTTTTCTTCACTTTAATTCTCTATTTCAATGTGATTGTGCACTAAATCCCAATAATTTTGAGGTAGAGGAGTATAATTTTGTGATCAAACTTACAGTTTGCGATTCTTCCCCATGTTTGAACAAGCTAACAGAATCATGAAAGGCAGCTTGTAAATTGTAAAGATGTTTTGACCAAAAAAAAATTATAATGATGTTGTACGAATTGGCACAAACTTGTCCATCACAAGAGTAAATGCAACTCGCTATTAAGGTAAATGGAGGTGGCGACTTGAACACACATTTGTCAGAAAATCAATCCATACTTTAGATTCACAAACTAATTCGTTTCTTGTTGAATCCGGACACAGCAAGATTTGGAAGACGGTGGATGAAATTGAAGCCAAGAAGCTCGAGAAAGGCATACGTGATGCGATCTTGGAGATCGCCAAGAAAAGAGAGAAGAAGGTGAAGGCTGGGAAAGCAGATGACTATGGGAATGATTTCCTAGGGCAGCTTGTGAAGGCTTACCATGATAAGGATGAGAGCAAGAAAATAACCGTCGACGATCTGGTGGACGAGTGCAAGACATTCTACGTCGCCGGACAAGAAACCACCACTACGATGCTAACGTGGGTCATATTTCTCCTGGCGGTTCATTCGGATTGGCAGGAGGAAGCAAGGAAGGAGGTTCTTGACGTGTTCGGCAATGAAGACCCTGACTCTGATGGGATCGCAAAGTTAAGGACGGTATGGAAAATTGAACTGGCCTTTGTCTCGATTGATTTGGTAGACTAATAATTAGGGGTGAACCATCACTTATCCTTAGGACCGGGGATCAGACCGGACCATCGATTCCGGTCCTCCCCGGGCCAGTCAACAGAACCGGTCCCGTTTCCCGCACTCCGGGGTTGCTGAACGGACACAAACGTATGAATGGCATTTATTTCTACATGAAAAAAATCTAAACTTCCATTGCTTAAGCGTAAAACACACTTATATGTTGATGTGGGACTCTTGGAGGGTTGGAGTGTCTTCTCCCTTATAAGTGAGGGAGGGGGAGAGTGGGAGGGAGTGAGTGTGACTTAGGGCCTTAGTCCCACATTGAGTGGAAGAAGAAACTAACATGTGGGCTTTCTCTTTAAATAGCAAGGAAGACATAATGATGTAGTCGGTGTTTTGTCCGTAACAGCCCTCAATTGGGAGACTATTTGTTTCAAAAAAGTTATGGTGGAAGTTTAATATTTAGATATTTGTTTGAGAAGTAAAATAATCTGTCTTAGAATTTATTGATCTTAAAAAATGAATATATATATTAAAAAAATCAATCGGTCTGATTTACTGGTTCAAAAAAATGGAATCAGGAACCGAACTAAATCAGCTGGTCCCGGTTTTAGTGGTCCATTATGCTAAGCCTTACTAGAAATGATCCTCCTAGCAACATAGTGGTATGGCTGATTGCTTGAATCCAAAACTCAAACTCATTGATACTCTATATATCACTAGAATTTTACCATTTGCAACTTTGTTTGAGGAACACCCTTATACGTAAACATTGATGCTCAACGATTGATAATTGTTAAAAAATTGTTGATAAAAAAAAACCGGTGAGTTTTTATGTAACTTGTTGATAATTTGCGCACACTTTTATGAAATTATTGACTTCATTTATAGTTTGGGAATTGGCAATTTTTGTACTAACTTACCAACTTCTGGATTTGTCTTGATTGATTTCTACTATTTTCTTAAATAATCTAAATCTCGTGTCTCATCATTTTGCTCTATTCAAACTCAAAATTCCTAGAATCATAAATAATTTTTTACAATTTTTAAAATTTTGACAATATTTCACATTTTGGTGGGTTAAGAAAAAAAAATTGTTAACAAACGGGTCTTGTTGCATAACTTATCAATGCTTCATATTTTTACTGTCTTAGTAAATTTCTCAAATAAAAAACTATTTGTAATTTAATCAGAAAAAACTTCAAAATTTTAAACTATTGGTAAGAAAAACACTAAAAGTTAGTTCAAGATAAAAACTATTGATGATTTGCTGTAATGTGAAAAAAATTAGTAATTCAATAAAAGTATCGTTAGTTATTAGTAAGTTATTCTGAAGTTATATGACCGGTAACTTTCTGTACCAATAGTTTTTATTTTTTTTTTTGACACTTGACAACTTTTAAAAAATTAGGGAGGATGGAAAATAGTTCGTTTTACTGGGAAAGAAACATTGAAATTGGCCCTCTTCTAAATTCTCAGTTTTACATGTTGTCAACTAACGTCTACTCTTTTGTGCAGATCAACATGATCATGAACGAAGCTCTACGTTTATACCCTCCTGTGATTGGAATTTTTCGAAAAGTCAACCAGCAACTTAGGCTAGGGAAACTTGTTCTTCCTCCTAATATTCAAGTCTTCATAGCAAACCTTAAGATTCACCACGACCCTAAGCTCTGGGGAGAAGATGTGCACCTCTTCAGACCAGAGCGGTTCTCAGAAGGCGTCTCTAAGGCCACCAACGATAATGCGGTGGCGTTCCTTCCCTTTGGCTTCGGGCCTCGAATGTGTGTGGGAATGAACTTCGCGATGAACGAGGCGAAAATCGTCCTTTCAATGATTCTGCAGCGCTACACTTTCAAGTTGTCTCCAGGGTACATCCACAGTCCAGTTCATATCCTCACCACTCACCCTCAACACGGGCTTCAAGTTATATGTCATCCATTATAGCTTGTTGATCTGCATATATGATCAAGTTAATGTTGGAGCTCTAGTTTCATGAAAGAGCCACAGAAGTTCAGTTTAACTTAAACATGTGTTTCGGGTTATGTCCAGGTGAAGTAGGGTTGGGGGTTTGACCCCTTTAATAATGACAGATTAGGTGAGTCGTGTTTTGATTACCTAGATCGAGTTTCCTGAAAAAATAATTGTTTAGCACTTCATGTTCAGTTATGTCCAAGTGAAATACGTTCGCACCTAGTTGTGAAGGGAAGAGGTGAAAGCAGGTGAAAATGAATAATAGATATAGAAGATGACGAGCGAAAATTAGGAGAGCAAATGTGTAGATGGAGGAGTGATGGAATAGAATAGAACCATGGACGAGAAGTGTTAGAGATATATTTTCCTTGATTCCATTTTTCTCTCAAGATTTTATGTATCATCTTCCTTGATTGATCATGATTGATAGTAGTCGATGTTGTATTTTCTATTATTTAAAGATAGTCATCATGTAAATCTTATAATTAAGCTTGGGTACTTTTTGTTATTGAACATGTAGAAATATATAGAAATTTTACAATTCTCTTTTCTCTTCTATTCTTCACTTGGTATTAGAGCTCTTGTTATTTGAGCAAGCATTCATTGAGTTTTTTACAAGGTGGTGGTTGTAGTAACCTTACGTCAGTCAGGCCGATGTCTGTTCTTGACAGTATTTATTGCTCTTAATTGTTGTTCTAACATTCATTTTGTTTGGTTTGAAAAATGAAGACCACTTACAGACTCATCGTCCTCCAACTAGCCAAATCCTGAATTTTCCTAGTGATTTGTTGTTGTGGTTGTTCCACATAGATTGTGGAAAGGGCTGGTGATCGATTTATGAGTATGAAGGAAAACCTTATCATTTAAGTTAGTTTTTGGGATGAGACATGCTCAAGACCATCTAACATCAATCGTCCTCATGTGCCTCCATGAGAAACTAGCATTGGAAGTTTGTTGCATGTATTGGGGCGGAAGTAAGATATGATATCTCTCTATCTAATGATAATCATTGACTACAAAAAAGACATAACTAATTACTGATACTGAAAGTCTGATGACAATCTTTAAATCTAGGGGTCTACCACTACCTGGATCATTTGCTCCTAAGACCCCATTCCTACACAAATCAGGAGTCGGGGGTCCCTTTGGACCTAGACCATATCTTTATCAAGTGTACAAGTTCTTTAGATGGATCCACCAATGATAACAAAGAATAAAAACTAAAGTTCATAATAAAATAAATAAATAAATAAATTGGGCCTAAGAAAGCTGGCCCATTGCTTGGCTAGGCCGGCTAAACATGCTTTCATTGTAGCAGGCCTAATGAGCCGTCAAACTAATCATCACGTCTATTTCAACCGTATTGATTATTACCAATATTTCACTTATGATATAGTTATCATAGTAAAGAAAAGAAATGTATATAGCTAGTTTAATCCAAATATGTTAGTATGGGCAAAGTATTTAACCAAATCAACATGGTCTTTTTTATTAAATAGACTGAATCAACTTAAGAAGAGTCAAAGAAAACCTATATTACATTCATTTATATTTGACAAACATGTTAATATGATTGAAAAGTCTCAAAAACTTGTAAAATTTGATTTCAATCATTATTTAGATTTCAAACATGTATGATTGAAAGAAAGTTATATTTCATTTACATAACACTCGGATAACACACAAACAATGCCTTGGGCGAACTTACCAACCGTCTAATTTTATTAAGAGTTAATATTGCGAAAAACCTCAAACTAGTACACTTATGACAAATTTACTCAAAACTAATTTTCAAACCACAAAAAAACCTAAACTAGTATACCTTTAACAAATTTATTCCAAATTGGTACACTCATAACAAATTTATTCTCTATTAGTTTCCATTAAACTTCACTATCAAATTGCTAAGTTAGATAACATTTAATAGTTAATTTGTGTATTAGTTTGGGATTTTACTTTTCGTATGTCACAATTTTACCAATTTTGTGATTTTTGTGGTGTTATCCAATTAACAAAGGGTATATTTATTATAAATGTGCTAGTTTGAGGCTTTTGACCGTCAAAAAATTAGTTTGGGGGTAAGTTTATCATAACTATACTAGTTTAAGGGGTTTTTTGTGGTCATTTAACATAAATTTATCATAGGTGTACTGGTTTGAGGTTTTTCGCAATATTACTTTTACACTAAAGTGAGTCTAATCAATCCTTTTGCACACATAATCTAATAAATGCAATGTATGAATAAAAAAACTAAGTGAGCAAAATATTTTTCTATTATGGCGTCAAACACTAAATGAAACACATATACTTTTAAGCATACAATGAAGCTTTATCATATCACATTAATTGTCTTGAGTGATGATTTCTTGAAGGGCTTTATTGGCATAATGTTTTTGAATTACTCTGAGGATAACAGCTTGTCGTGAATCAGAAACTCTTGAAAAAGTGAACCTCACAATAATTTATAATTATTTGTTATTTGATTTTTTGCGATTTAGAAGATACTATTATTCTCAGGAAATGATTAAGTGATAGTTCTTAATCTACTATGATAATGACAGTTTTAATGAGTCACAAAAAAATAAAAAAAATTATTAGAAATTATTGTGGGTTCTATTTCTTTAAGAATTTTTAGCCCACAACATTTTGTTATTTTTTCGGTTGTTGAAAAATTATTATGTTTGGAGTATTTGTTATTTTCACAATACATTAAATATCGTTATCCGATTATTTCTCTTTTTTGAAAAATCCAAGAGCTGCAATTGCGGCGTTTTCAACGCTATTATTGGTCCGTCTCTAACTCCTTAAAAAGACGGATAAAACCAGTCAGTTTTTCTAGGTTCATCCTGTCATCCCAACAATCAATGCCAAAAGGCTGTCATTTTGAGACTGTCCTTATTACTCGGCTCCCAAATTCCTCCGACCATAGCCACTAAAATCTTGATCATCATCACTTCAACAAACGTGATTTGAATTTCTAGCTTCCTCCACTTCCTTCCCTTCCCACCCCGGAAAGAGAACATGCAAGTGCTCATCCTCTTGAGTTCTCTGTTCCTGTTTCTCTTATTGTCCCTTGCCGAACTCCGGTACAAGTTATGATGAAACCCACTCGGATCCAGCGGATAATGAATGAGCAGAGAATCAGAGGTCCTCCTTGCAAGTTCATCCATGGAAGCACCAAGGAATCATATAAGATGACCATACGGACATACCCATGAACAATTTCTCACATGACACGTTTCCTGAGATTCGGCCTCAGATCCACACATGATCAACACATATGGTAAAATAATTAAGTTTGAAGTTTTTGTCTTGAATTTGTGCTTTGATGGAAAGAAAGTGATTATCCTAATCCATCATAAGACTTTCACGACTTAGCTTGCTTGATTTCGACTTTCACGATTGCTTTCTCCCAGGCTACTACTGGTCTATAAGGAGAAGTTGCACCTACTGCATGACGTAAGAGCTTACCATTTTTCATGCAATCCCAATCAGCTGACACCGATGTCCATCAAATTAATTGTTTCTCATGGATATTCTAGGTTTATTTTCAAGCGTGTTGATCAAGGCTCGGCCTCTCCCTATTCCACGTCTCCTTCCGAATAGTCAACGTCGAGAAGTTTGTCATTTTCCGTCGTGTCTGTCTCCATTGTCAGCAAGCGAAGGATTCTATCTATGATGCGATGTTGCCATCTACCCCGACGGATCCTAGTTGAATTATTTAACTGAACATGCCCAAGAAAAACTCTGTCGATCTTGGAAAATAATGGGGATCAGCATAGCGTTCGTGTTGAGCTCTCTGTTTGTGTTTCTGATCTTACGGTTCCTCGCCGATCTCGTGCACCAGCTATGGTGGAATCCACTCAGGATACAGAGGACGATGGCCCGACAGGGAATCAGAGGACCTCCTTACCGGTTCCTCCATGGGAGCACCAAGGAAACAATGAAAATGAGAATGGAAGCCAGAAGCACGCCCATGGACGATCTCTCTCATGACATACTCCCTAAGGTTCAGCCTCACATCAACTCGTGGATCAGCACATACGGTAATTGAAAATATAAGCTTTCGTTGTAATACTGTGCTGACCACTCCTGGAACTTTGATCTGACACTAGTTAGTTCATTATTGAGATTTTTGTGCAAACATTTTGTAGGGAGGAATTACCTAAGTTGGTACGGGGCTGAAGCTCAGTTGGTCATCACGGAACCGGAGCTGATTAGGGAGGTGCTAATCAACAGAGACAAAATGTTTCCGAAAGCAGGACCGAGGGGCTTCGGCAAGTATCTTTTAGGCGATGGGCTCGTGTCGACGAAAGATGGGGTAAAATGGGTGAAGAAGCGTAGACTCGCCAATCATACTTTCCATGGGGAAAGCCTCAAGGTAATTAGGTTTGGTGCATTCTGAAGTGCTGTAATTTGTTACTATGCAATTCTAAAGTCGAGTTTCTTGTTCTCATCGAGTGGAAAGATAATTTCATGCAATCTTGAGATTTGAGTTATGATTGACGGGAGCTAATTGAAGTGCAGAACATGGTTCCAGAGATGGTGGAGAGTGCTCACATGATGCTAGAGAAATGGAAGCAACAAGAAGGGAAAGAGATTGAGGTGTTTGAAGAATTTAAGTTGCTGACCTCCGAAGTGATTTCGAGGACAGCTTTTGGGAGTAGCTACGTTGAAGGGAGAAACATCTTTGTGATGTTGGCAAACTTGGGTTTGTTAGTGTCCAGGAATGCTCTGCGTATGAGGTTCCCGGGAATAAGGTATTCCTCTTCAATATTTTCCTAAGAAATTTTTACTTATTTTTAGGAAAAAAAAAGAAAAAAAAAAGCCCGCGTTAGCTTAGTTAAATTAGAATATGCCAATCATGTTTTTAAAAGTCGGGACAAAAAACTTGCATAGATAATTGTCTGCGGATCATAGACAATCAAAATCATTGATTTTTGTGGGTCCACGTGGAAATCGGGTGGACCATCAATGGTGATGGAATATGACTAACCCAATTCATGTGGATCTGGATCCAAGCAATTCCAACCACAAGGAGCAGAGACCCACATCAGATCTCACTAAAAGGCATAACTTAGTAAAAGTTTGATGAGTGGTTTCATGTCGGAGGGACAATAAATATGTGATCAAGCTTACATTTTGCAATTCTTCCCACTATTAGAACAAGCTAAGAGAATCATAATGATGATATATTTATTGGCACAAACTTGTCCATAACAAGAGTAAACGCAGCTAGCTAGTAAGGTAAATGGAGAAATGAACACACATTTGTCAGAAAATCGATCTATACTTTAGATTTACAAACTAAGGCGTTTGTTGCTGAATCCGGGCACAGTAAGATTTGGAAGACAGTGGATGAAATTGAAGCCGAGAAGCTCCAGAAAGGCGTACGCGATTCAATCTTGGAGATTGCCAAGAAAAGAGAGAAGAAGATGATGGCTGGGGAGGCAGATGACTACGGGAATGATTTCCTAGGGCAGCTGGTGAAGGCTTATCATGATAAGGATGAGAGCAAGAAAATCACAGTCGACGATCTGGTGGACGAGTGCAAGACATTCTACTTTGCCGGACAAGAAACCATCACCACGTTGCTGACGTGGGTCACGTTCCTCCTAGCGGTTCATTCTGATTGGCAGGAGGAAGCAAGGAAGGAGGTTCTTGATGTATTCGGGAATGAAGACCCCGACTCCGATGGAATCGCAAAATTAAGGACGGTATGAAGAATCGAACTGCTCTGTCTTGACTGATTTGGTAGACTAGAAATGATCCTCCTTACAACATATTGGTATGACTGATTGCTTGAGTCCAAAACCGAAACTCATGATACTTTATATTACCAGAATCATAACATTTGCAATTCTGTTTGAGGGACACCCTTATACGTAAAATTGAAGCTCAATCATTGATAAACTGAAAAAACTATTGGTACGAAAAGAGGAAAGACCAGTGAGTCTACGCCAAGCGTTTGTTTCGCGAAAATCGTACCATTTTCGAAAATGTTTTCAGGAAATCATAAATGATTAGTTTTCTTGTGTTTGATGATATGTGATTGAAAATGTTTTCGGGCGTTTGGATCGCATTTGGAAAATGATTGAATAATATTTAAACTAACAATTTACATTAGTGTAAAAAAAAAGAAGAGAGAGATTTTGGAGAGTAAAAGAAAATGACAAAGAGGACCTAATAAAAAGGGAATGATCTAAAGACCTGATAAAGAGGGAAAGTGTTTTCCCCTTCTCATGCACATGAATTCATTTTCCTAAAACAATACATGATATTTATGTTGACTGGAAAGTATTTTCCATTGACCAAATCATTTTCGGAAAAAAACAACGGAAAATCCGGAAAACACTTTCCGGAAAACTACTTTCATTAAAACAAACGCACCCTATGTGTAACTTGCCGACAATTTTGATACTAACTTATCAACAGTTGGATATGTCTGCATTGAATTTTACTTTTTACTCTTTATTTAAATAATCTAAATCTTGTGCCTCAACATTTTGCCTTTTTAAACTCAAAACTCCTGGAGCTTTTGTGACACCCAAATGCTGAGCATAGAATTGTAAATAATATTTCACAATTTTAAAGTTTGAACGTTATTTTAAAATTCGAAGGGAAAAGTAAAACCAAAAATTGTGAACAAACAGGTTCTTGTTGCATAACTTACCAATGCTTCGAATATTTAAAGTCTTACATAAAATTTCCAAAAAAATTTGGTAAGCACTCCAATTATGGTTGGTAATTTCTAAAAAAGTTTGTAAAGTTAATATGTTGGTGAGTAAGGCAAATAAAAATTCGTAACTCAATAGATGAATTGATAAGCTTTAAAAGAATTAAATAAACATCGGTAAGCAACTGAAGATGAGACTTGGTAAATTAGAACTAATTGGTAATCCAACGACCAAAAACTGGTAAGCTACAAAAACTTTTGCAAGAGAGACAAAAAAAAATGGTAAACTCAAACAAAAATTGATAGATTGAAAAATAAAATAAAATAAACATAGTACTCAAATAAAATTTGGTAACTCGAAACTAATTTGTAATGCAATTAGGAAAAAATGGTGGGTTACTCAAATAAATATCGATGAAAATTCATATAGAAGTTTGATATTTTTAGCATTCCCAAGAAAGATAAATATAAGCTAGTTGACGATAAAAAAAAACATTGATGATTTGCTAAATGTTAAAAAAAAAAAATTAGTAATTCAATAAAAGCGTCGTTAGTTACTAGCAAGTTATTGTGAAATAACTGAGCCGGCAACTTCCTGTACCAACATTTTTTTTTTATGCTTACCAACTCTTTCAGAAATTTCTGAGGACGGACAAGAATTTGTATTATTGGGAAAGAGACAATGAAATCGTCCTTCTTCTGAATTCTGAGTTGTACGTGTTGTCAACTAATGTCTTCTCCTGCATGCAGATCAGCATGATCATGAACGAAGCTCTACGATTATACCCTCCTGTGATTGGGTTTACTCGAAAAGTCGACCAGCAACTTACGCTAGGGAAACTTGTTCTTCCTCCTAATATTCAAGTCTTCGTAGCAAACCTCAAGCTTCACCACGACCCCGAAATCTGGGGAGAAGATGTGCACCTCTTCAGACCAGAGCGATTCTCGGAAGGCGTCTCCAAAGCCACCAACAACAACGCAGTAGTGTTCCTTCCCTTTGGCTTCGGGCCACGAATGTGTGTGGGAATGAACTTTGCGATGAATGAGGCGAAAATCGTCCTTTCGATGATTCTGCAGCGCTACACTTTCAAATTGTCTCCAGGATACGTCCACAGTCCAGTTCAAATCCTCATGGTTCGCCCGCAACATGGACTTCAAGTTATATTTCATCCGTTATAGCTTGCTCATCAGCATATATGATCTAGTTAATGTTGGGGTTCTAGTTTCATGAAAGAGCCACAGAAGTTCATTTTATCTTAAAGATATATTTCGGGTTATGTCCAGTTGAAATGGTGTTGGTTGGACACCTTTAATTTAACGGATTTGGTGAGTTTTGTTTTGATTACCTAGGTTGAGTTTCCTGAAAAAATAGTTGTTTAGCACATCATGTTCAGTTGACCTATCTAACCAATTACTTTCACGTTGACAAGACATAAATATGAATTGCCACCTCCAGTTGCGAGCGGAACAGGTGAAAGCTGGTGAAAATGAATAATATGTATAGAAGATGATGAGCGAAAATATAAATTAAGGGAACAAATACGATGATGGAGGAGTGATGGAATTGAATAGAACTACACATGAAAAGTGTTAGAAATATATTTTCTTTGATTTCATGTCTCTCAAGATTTTATGTACTATCTTCCTTGATTGATCATGATTAATAATAATTAATATTGTAATTTTCTATTACTTAAGATAGTCATCTTGTAAATCTTATAATTAAACTCATGTACATTTTATTATTGAACACACAAAATGTACAAAAAAATTTCAATTCTTTTTTCTCCTCTATTCTATATTTGGCAATAGAGCTCTTGTCATCTGACGCGGCCACCACGTCAACTGATGAGCAAGATCTGAATTGTTGCAGCAATCCGCCGTGGCATGCGCCCTCACATGCCTCCACGATTTATTTTGAAAAATGACATTTAAGTTGCGTTTTGGGAGCGGAGATACGATATGATATCTCCCTATCTAATGAGAATCAATGACTACAAAAAAATGAAATGGATTGCAGTTTCAGACATACTGAAAATCTAACGAGAATCTTTCGCTCCAGGGGCCTACCACAATTTGATTCCTATACGGATCAAGAGTCCGGGGTCCCTTTGGAACTGGACCGTTTCTATATCGAGCGGGAAAGTTCTTTACATGGATCGGTCAATGATAACAGTAAAGAAAAACTCAAGTTCATGATAAAAGAATAAATTAAGCCAGGGCTAAGAAGGCAGGCCCATTGCTTGGCTAGGCCTGCTTAATATGTTTTCATCCTAGTAGACCTAACGAGCCGTCAAACTAATAATCATGTCTATTTTAATCATATTGATTGTCACTGATATTACTCTTATAATATAGTTATCATAGTAAATAAAAGAATTGTATATAACTAATTTAATCCAAATATGTTAGTGTGGGCTAAGTAATCAACCAAATCAACTTGATCCTTTTTATACGAGAATGACACAAAAAGGATTAATATGCCCCCTGTAATTTGAGGTGCTAGAAAGTCTTAACCTTTGCTTGTGAAACTCAATGAATTACAAGAAACTCATGATTTAAATTTCGAACATGTATGATTGATAAGAAATTATATTTTCGATTGCAATAGTCAATTTCTCCAATAGCACTCGAACAATGTATTGGGACAACTTACCAACTATCTAATTTTAGTTACTTGACACTAAAGTGAATTTAACCGATCCATTCGTACACACAATCTAATAAATGCAATGCATGAATACAAAAACTAAGTGAGCAAAGATGTTTTTCAATTATGGCGTCGAACCTTGAATGAAACACATATATTTTTAAGCACACAATGAAGCTTTATCATATTAGATTAATTGTCTTGAGGGATGATTTTTTTTAAGGGTTTTACTAGCATAACGTCTTTGGGCTACTTCGAGAATAACTTGTTGTGAACCATAAATTCTTCAAAAAGTGGACCTCATGACAATCAATAATTATTTGTTGTTTTTTACTGTTTAGAAGAGACTATTATTCTCGGGAAATGATAAAGTGACAATTCTTAATCCACGGTAATAATGATAGTCTTACTGAGCTGCAAAAAAATAAAAAATTATTGTAGAGTCCATTACAACACTTTGTTATTCTCACAATTGCCAAAAAATTGTTATGCTCGCATTATTCATTGTTCTGATAGTAGATTAAAGATCGTTACTGGATCATCTCCCTTTCTTGAAAAATTCTTAGAGCCCCAATTGCGGTATTTTCAACGCTAGTATTGGTCTGTCTCCAACTCAGACAAAAGACATGTAAAACCAGTCACTTTTTCTAGGATCATCCTATCATCCCAACAATCAATGCCAAAAGGCTGTCATTTTGAGCCTGTTCTTGTCACTCGGCTCACAGATTTCTCCGACCAAAGCCACTAAAATCTTGATCATCAGCACTTCAACAAGCCGTGATTTGATATTCTAGATTCCTCCACTTCCTTCCCTTCCCACCTCGGAAAGAGACCATGCAAGTGCTCATCCTCTTGAGTTCTCTGTTCCTGTTTCTCTTCTTGTCCCTTGCCGAACTCCGGTACAAGTTATGGTGAAACCCGCTCGGGATTCAGCGGATAATGAATGAGCAGAGAATCAGAGATCCTCCTTGCAAGTTCATCCATGGAAGCACCGAGGAATCATACAAGATGACCATACGAACATACCCATGAACAATTTCTCACATGACATGTTCCCCGAGATTCGGCCTCGGATCCACAAATGACCAACACATATGATAAAATAATTACGTTCAAAGTCTTAGTCTTGAATTTGTGCTTGGATGGAACGAAAGTGATTATCCTAATCCATCATAAGACTTTCACGACACTTTCACGATTGCTTTCTCCCAGGCTACTACTGGTCTATAAGGAGAAGTTGCACCTACTGCATGACGTAAGAGCTTACCATTTTTCATGCAATCCCAATCAGCTGACACCGATGTCCATCAAATTAATTGTTTCTCATGGACATTCTGTGTTCATTTTCAAGGTGTTGATCAAGGCTCGGCCTCTCCCTATTCCACTTGTCCTTCCAAATCATCAACGTCGAGAAGGTTGTTGTTGTCCATCATGTTTGTCTCCATTGTCAATGTCGAGAAGGTTGTCATCTTCCTTGATTGATCATTATTAATAATAATTGATATTGTAATATTCTATTTCTTAAAATAGCCATCCGGTAAATCTTATCATTAGGCTCATGTACTTTTATTATTGAACACACAAAATGTATTCAAAAAGTTTCCAAATCTTTTTTCTCCTCTATTATATACTTGGCATTAGAGCTCTTGTTATTTGAGCAAGTATTCATTGAGTCTTTTACATGGTGACAGTTGTAGTAACCTTATGTCAGCTAGGCTGATGTCTACTTTCAACTGTACCTCTTGAGTGTTGTTTTAACATTTCCTTTGCTTGCTTCGAAAAACCAACACCACTATCAAACTCACAACCCTTGAACGAGTCGGATCCTGAATTTTCGCAGTGATCCATCGCGGCTTGGCCTTCATGAGCCTCCATGCGCCACTGCAAGTGAGATTCATACAGCTCATGCGCCCTCACGTGCCTCAATCGAGCCAATGCCTTCGAGTGCAATTCCGACGCATTTGATGGCTTGTTTTGGGATAATCAACACCATCATCAATCTCGCTGTGCTCCAACGAGTCGGATACTAGAAACCTCGCTGCAAATTGTCGCCACACGTGCTTGCACGCGCTACCACGCACCACTATGACTGAGATCTGCACGCCGACACGCTCCACGGGCCGGAAGGCTTTACCACGTTGCTAACATCATGATGTCATCCCTAACGTGCTCGTGAACGCTCCACTGGAGCGGCTCCAGCCGAGTTGCTGACGTCTCCACCACATCAACTGCGAGCGATATCTTGAATTTTCAATGTATCCCTTTTACGAGAATGACACATTAGCGCAATCCGAACTCAAATTATGTTAGAAAGATTTTTTGAGTTGACGATAAACATAAACGTGAACAGAAAAAGAGGCGAAGAGAATGATTACGTTGTTCAATAAGTACGGATCTAAGACAATGAATATAAATATTATGGATATACATATAACATACATCTTCATTTTTAAAAGTTATTTTTTTACACAAACAGTCTCAAATTGATATGAAAAAATATCCATAACATTCATATTCATTGTCTTCAAAGAAACTCTACAGGATTAAAAGTCCCTACCTATCCGTAGGATAGCAGGAGCGCTTGATCCTCGTGATTGCTCTTGATTAGTCAAATGATAATTACATGTTGATAATTGGCATTAGGTCACCAACTTCTTTAACCTTTCGGCACAAGGCAGGCATCAAACCCAATTTTTATTCATAATATTATATTTGGCTCAACGTATTAGCTGTTTACAGAAACAATGAAGAAAGTAAATTGAAAAGAAGCCGCATTAGTGAAGAATATAATTTAAAATACATTCTCTAGTTTGTCCTTTTTTACGTTGAAGCTTACTACAAAGTTTTTGATATACTTTCTTTTTATCCATTTCATAACGGAATATCGAAATCGAGAGATGATAAAGTACAGTGAAAAATGCTTTCTCTAATTTATCTTTCCTTTTCAAGTTTAAAGTCAATAGGAGATAAAATCTTCATAATTTTCATTTATTTCTTCTATTAAATTTAAATCCAACATGAGATAAAAATGGGCACATGACCAATCATTAAGCTAAAAGTTTATCAGTGGAATGTGTGCCATGTGACAAAATTGTGCTACATGTCATGTCATGTGACAAGTGACATACATGAAGACAAAAGTGAAGTTTCACGTCATGAGTAGAGTATTGTGGCCAACATGACGGAGGCATTATTGATATGCTACTGGCAATCTGAGGCGCTAAAAAGTCTCAACCTTAAGTCTCTGAAAATCAATGAATTGCAAGAAGCTAATGGTTTTAGATTTAGAACACATCTGACTAACAATAAATCTTTCTTTGATTGCGCTAGTTTATTTCATCCAACGTCACACAAACAATGCCTTGGGCGAGCTTACCATCTGTCTAATTTTAGTTAGTTGGCACTAAGTTGGTCTTATCTATCCTTTTCAATACATCTCTGATAAATGTAATGCTTGAATATAAAAACCAATTTAACAAAGATATTTTGAAATTAAGGCGTTGAACTTAGGAGTGAGCATGGTTTTAGGATAGAACTTGAAACTTGAGAATCACACCCGTGAGAACCTATTCGGTTCCAAGTTCTAAGGTATGCATGGTAGGTTTTAAATTTCAGAATTTGGGAAATTTATTTTAATGGGCAAGTTCCAAGTTAACCTAGAATTGAGAACAATTTTTTTGTATTTTTCTTGGTCTATGTCTTGAGGCGATTTTGCAGCATTTTATAACATTTGATGATGAAAGTACAATTTGAAACTACTAGTATGAGCTTCTATTTTATGACTAAGACTTTTACTTTGTTGATATTTCATATTTTTTGTGTGTCTTAATATAAATTATGGTTAGTGAATTATTAAAATTAATATTTCACTGCAATCATTTAAATTATAATACAAGTGGAAACTTGAGTATAACCTGAAACTGATCTTGAAACCTGTGGCATTGTAGGTTCCAGGTTTTAGGATATACATGATTGGTTCTAGGTTCCAAAAAACGAGGAATATGTTCTAATGGATAGGTTACAAATTTCAAGTGGAACTTATATAAAATCTAAAACCGCTCTCCCCTAATTGAAATTTGTGTTAAATTATGTCTCAAATTTGAATCTATGTACAAAACCTGACTTGTATGGAGGATTTTGATTTCTTTAAAATCCAATAAATTTGTATATCTTGAGCGGTTTAACTTGATAATTGAAGGTTTGCTTTTCTATAGGAAACATATTTCAAGATTTGGTCAACAAGATTAATTTTTTCTTTTATTAAATTTTGACTGATTGACCGAGAAGTGGCCATTTCTTCCTTCTTCTATATAAATGATTTGGAAAATACTTACTTAAAAATGAAGCTGGTGATTGGATTGGTGGCTTTGCCACACTCATAGGAATATGCTCGTCAATACAAGCAACTTTGGGCTTTGTGGTTGGGACTCAATTTCGCAAAACTTGGATTTCATAAAATTATTATTGAGAATAACTCTAAAACCATTATTGATCTTCTTAGTTCAGAGCTTATAATTGATAACACTAACCTTGCTTTACTTAAAGATATCACATTATTGCCTCTCGCTTTGACTTTAAAATGTAACATAACTTTTGGGAAGAAAATCACTCTACTGACTAGCTTGTTGATCTTAGAATCGATAAGTGCTTGGATACTAGTTTCTTTTCATTACCTCTTACAAGTTTACTTCATGTTTTATTAGGTGATAAAATAGGGATAGTAGATTTATGACATTAAATTTTTTTATTCTGCTTTAGTCATTTTTCATTAAAAAAATTAGTCAATTGAAATTACTTTCAATATCAATAATAATTAATTTGTAAATATTTTTGTTCATTTAAATTTGTAAGTGATCATTTTTAAGAAAATATTCAGATCACGTATTTTCTATAAAATAAACAAAGCCTAAAAGTTGCACAAGAAAGGCAAAACAAGGTTGCTCTTGTTTTGGAACTCAACTTCTGGCCACAAAGAGGATGACTTCACACACGGAAACATTCTAATCAACTCAGGTGTATGAGCAATTGTAACTATGATTTTCCAATTATTAATATATTATTTACTACTACCTCTCTTATTCAATAGGTATCGATACTCAAAGTGAACAACGAAATTTCAAGTGTTTGTTATTATTTGTCGTTTAGTTTTTAGTTTCCTTGTATTGATTTAATTGCAATATCCCTTAGCGTTTTGTGTTATTTTCAGAAAGAAACGTGCACTCTTTAGCCCACGAAGGAAGCTTCATCACGTCGCTTTAATTGTCTGGAGGGATGATTTCTTGGTGAGTCCTAGAGCCGGCAAATGCGACATTTTCAATGCGAGCATTGGCCGTAGCCATCAACAAAGGCCGAAAGGCTGTCATTTTGAGCCTGTCCTTATCACCCGTTCTCCTAGATTCCGCCGGCCAATGCCACTAAAAGCTTGATTAGCATCACTTCAGGACCCAAGATTTGGATTTCTAGTTTCCTCCACTTCCTACCCTTCCAACCTTGGGAAGAAACCATGCAAGTGCTCATCATCGTCTTGAGCTCTCTGTTCCTGTTTCTCTTCTTCTCTCTTGCCAAACTCTGGTACAAGTTATGGTGGAACCCGCTCAGGATACAGAGGATAATGAACGAGCAGGGAATCAGGGGTCCTCCTTACAAGTTCATCCACGGAAGCAGCAAGGAATCGTTTAAGATGATTTCGCAGGTCAAGGACATACCCTTGAATAATCTCTCTCATGACATATTCCCCAAGATTCAGCCTGAAATCCACACGTGGACCAACACATACGGTACATGAATTAGGTCCTAAGTTATAGTTTTGATTTTACGCTCTGCTTGATGTCCTTAATGAAAAGCTGCCGCGGCATAATCCGACCTTAGATTGTTCATTGGATTTTGTGACTTTTGTAGGGAGAAATTACTTAAGTTGGCATGGGACTCAAGCTCGGCTGGTCATCACAGAACCAGAACTGATCAAAGAGGTGCTAGTTAATAGAGACAAAACATATCCGAAAACACCAGCTAAGGACTTCATCAAGAAGCTTTTAGGGGATGGGCTTGTGACCACCAATAATGAAGAAAAATGGGCAAAACAGCGTAAACTCGCTAATCACGCTTTCCATGGGGAAAGCTTGAAGGTAATTAAGGTGGATAGCAAACTGCTCCCAGTTCATCACTTCAACAATCTCAATCTTAAATAAAATTTCATGCAATTAATAAAGCTGAATGTGCTTTTCAAGATTGACCTAAGGGAAAACTGTTAAGAAGACGATGAGAAAGGTGAATGATTCTCTGAAATGAGTTTCTACTAAAAAAATTAGATTCTACTAAATTTGTGGGGTTTGAAATTGCAACGCAGAATATGGTTCCGGTGATGGTGAACACTGTTCACGCAATGCTAGCAAGGTGGAAGCATCAAGAAGGGAAAGAGATTGACGTGTTTGAAGATTTTAAGTTATTAACATGCGAAGTGATTTCAAAAACAGCATTTGGAAGCAGCTACCTCGAAGGCAGGAATATTTTCCAGATGTTGACAAGATTGGGTTTGTTGCTAATCAAAAATGTTCCTCATGTAAGATTCCCAGGATTAAGGTATGCCACCTTTTCCTAAGAACAAATTGTTTGTGGCAATTTTTTAGGATGATCTCTGTTTAGTTGATGAGCCTAACAAGCTAGGGGAATCTCTCTTTCAGTAAGTTTTGGAAGACGGCAGATGAAATTGAGGCAGAGAAGCTCGAGAAAGGAATATCCGATGCTATATTGGGGATAATCAAGAAAAGGGAAGAGAAAGTGAAGGCCGGTGAGGCAGCTGACTTGGGAAATGATTTCCTAGGACAGCTTGTGAAGGCTTCTCGTGGCATGGACCATAGCAAGAATATCACGATCAATGATCTGGTGGATGAATGCAAGACATTCTACCTCGCGGGACAAGAAACCACCAATGCACTGATGACATGGGTCGTGTTCCTCCTAGCGACTCACCCTGATTGGCAAGAGGAAGCGAGAAAGGAGGTTCTGCGTGTGTCCGGAAACAATGATCCCGACTCTGATGGTATCACAAAACTAAAGACGGTATGTATATGGATGTTCGGTCTGGGGTAATTTGGTAGACCAAAATGTAGTTCAATCTCATAAAAATAATTAAATTTGGATGGTCTTATCTAAAATTTCTATAATTAAATAGGCCAAGATTGATGAACATCATGTCTAATTGCCATTATTCCTTTGTGTGTGCAGATTAGCATGGTCATAAATGAAACTCTGCGATTATACCCTCCCGTCATTGGGATGGCTAGGCAAGTTGAGCAGCAACTCAGGTTGGGAAAACTTGTTCTTCCTGCCAATATTCAGATCGTAATAGGAAATCTCAAGCTTCACCATGACCCCAAAATCTGGGGAGAAGACGTGTTTCTCTTCAAACCAGAGCGATTCGCAGAAGGCATCGCCAAAGCCACCAACAACAACCCAGTTGTGTTCATTCCCTTCAGCTTTGGGCCCCGCATTTGTGCAGGCATGAACTTCGCAACGCATGAGGTGAAGATCGTTCTCTCAATGATTCTGCAACGCTACACTTTCAAATTGTCCCCCGCATATGTCCACTGTCCGGTTCAAGTCCTCACGATTGGCCCAAAACATGGACTTCAAGTTATATTTCAACCACTGTAGCTTGGTTCACCGGCATATGAATAATGTCTATGTTGTAAAATGTCGTCTATCAATGCCTTCATATTTTCAATGCCCTGTATTGTGCTTATAGGATTTGTCGAACATTGAAAGGGGGCTGGGGGATGCTGATGATCAGCGTATCATCCTTCTTAATCAGCACAAAAATGTTGGGGTTTAGTGCATTCTCTATTTACTGTGAAGTACGCTATCTAAGTACAGAGATGTGCGCCAACATATATTTGCTGGTATATAGAATTTGTTGGGCTCCATCCTGACCTGTGGAAATGTCCGGACAAGAGGACAAGGAAAATGGGAGCAGGTGCGCGACATGAAGTTGATCGGTTGATTATTTTATTGATTTTCGCTTTTTCAGAATACGTTAGGGCTACGCGTCTTATATTGGCTCCATCGGAACCCTAATAAAATAAAACGACACAAAAGACCGCACATTGACACTACTGTTGATCTTCCTTTTTTTCCGTCAATTAAGGGATATACAAGCTGAGATGGACAAGTTAGATCAAAAAGATGAAATGACCACGTTCATCAAAATGTGACAGTACCACTTATCACGAAATTGCACGTCCTAATTGGACTATGTTTCCCGACCGAACAAAAAAAAAAGGAACCTTGGACTGTGTTTAGTCTTCGGCGACTTCAACATTGTTGATGCTGAACTTGAAAATCTTCCTGGACTGGCAGAGCTTCATTAAGAAGAAGCACCCAATGGGCCAATGCCACCAGTCCACTCACCAAGTGCACAAGTCACGATTGCCACCGATGCAGCTAATATCGGGCACATGACCACCAGCCCCGGCAAGTCCAACGGGACCTGGTATGGCTGCTTCAGCATCGGTAGCTTTCTCTGCAGCCACACGAACGCTGTAAACGTAAGCAGCATCCCAAGACTGTATAAGAGTTCGCTAACATGATGATGTCGGTGAATTCCAGGTAGGAGATAGCCAATGCTGATGAAGATGGACAGCAAGATCCCCACCTAGGGCATGCCGGACCATTTCGACCATGTGGTCGTGGCGAAGAACTTACACAAGATCCCGATATCCGCCATGCAGAGGACCTGGGAAGCTGCTGTTCTTGAGCTGGGTTTCACATAGGAATCAAAATAAGAGAAACAAGTAAAAATAATTGGGATTGTGATGAATGGAATTAGCTCGTGTGCAAAGTAGACCTACAGGTTATCTTTGTTTTCAAAAAATAGTTTTTGATGGGGAATGTAAAGTTCCTTCATGGATTTAAGATGAACGAAAGAGGTTAGGTAAAAATCGACTGCAAATAGATTTCCTTGAAATGGTTCAAGTTTATTGCGAAACTAGTGATGCACACTGGTCCTCCTTAATTTAAACTCTATCTAAAAAAGAAGAAATGGCAGGAAGCAAATGGTAGAAGCAAATCTAGTAGATTTTTTTTTTTTTTATAAACGTTGCCAAGAAAAAAGTAGTTGAACAAGGGCGAAGTAGTGGGTAACTTTTTTTTTTTATAAGTATTTTTGTTATTTTATTTCATTAGGATATGGCTACTGTCAATATAGGAGTGAAAAAAGTGTGGCCCATACTTTAATGTACCCTAATCTATTTAGAAAGATAAGATTTTTGTTGCCACAATTAAAATATTAGGCTATGGGTAGTCGCCAAGATAAGTATCATGATAGGGTTGAATAAAATAAAATAAAAATGTGGGGGCAGGATTTGTTTATCCTTTTATCTTTTGCTTGGTGAAACAACTTGATATCACCTTGATCTGATGACCCTCCATTCGGGTCACTTTGCACTGGCCGAATAAAAAGACGCGCGTCGATGCTAATGTTAGGTTGGGACAAATTCGATATTGTTGTAATGCTCTCGAGAGGATATCATCGCATCGCACCATTCAAAGAGGCTTTCGAGGAAGGTTGACTTCGGGTCAAAGTTGGTCAAACCTTGCTAAAAAAGTTAGGTTCCGAAAATCTCCTCTTGTGCAGTTTTTGACTTTCTATTACGTTAATCTAACAAATGGTATCAGAGTCGATAATTGATTAATAACCCACTTCTTATATTTAATATTTGGTGAATATTTCAATTTAGAAATCTTACATGCGACTTCCTTATTGATTTATTAAATGGCATTACCTGACTTCCTACTGCTTAACTTGTTGAGGTCAAATGAACGTTTTTGTAAATTTGTAGCACTTAAGTGAGTGAAAAAAAAAATTTGGCATCAAAATGAGCGCCATACAAAAATTATGGCACTCCTAGTGTTCTAACCCCTTAAAAATAAATGCTCTACATGTATTTGGAAATCCACGTGAACACGATACTGTAAAAGCGATAGATCATCCTCAAGAAAACAATCTTCAAAATAATCTATCATTTCTATTCAGCATCTCCAATGCAAAGATCATAATCATTTTCCCATATATTACGTGGGTCTCTCAATTTTCTTATTAAAAAAAAAAGGGAATAAGTGCATTAAAAATCCTAAAACTTGTCAACAAAGTGCAATTTAGTCATAAAATTTTCAAAACATGCAATTAAATCTTAAAACTTGTCACTTAAGTGTAATTAAATACTAAAACTTTCAAAAAATGTAATCAAATCTAAAAATTGTCAAATTAATCAAATCAAGTCATTTTGTTGATAGTACATTTTGAAAATTTGATGACTTAATTGCACTTTCATGACAAGTTTTAGGACTTTATTGTACTTTTTGAAAGTTTTATGATTAAATTGCACTTTGTTGACAATGTGTAGAACTTAATTGCATTTTATGAAAGTTTTATGATTCAATTACACTCTTTTGACAAGTTTTAAGACTTTTAATATACTTATCCAAAAAAAAAAGTAATATCACTCTACATGTTGACAAACATATTATTCTCTATTCGATGGAATGAAAATTGATTTTCCTAATCCAAATCGGAAAAATTTCATGACACTAATCCATAAAATGAACAATCTATTGCTTGATTTCCGCTTCTACAATTGCTTTTCCCCGGCTACCACTAGTCCATGAAGTAAAGTCGACGCACTGCATGACGGGAGAGAGTATATTAATTTTGATGCGTTCTCTATCAATATGCTTCATCTAAATCGACCAGCAACAGTCATTGTTTTATTTTAGGATGTTGATCAACTCTCAGTCTGTCTTTTACTCCATGTCTCGAATCAAAGTCATGAAGGTTGTCGTATTCGACGAGCGGAAGATTCCTTCCATATAATGACAACGGCCCCGAACGACCATTAGCTGTATTATTTCACTCCACCAGCCTGGGAATAATTTCTCTCAATCTTGGAAGACGATGGGAATTAGCATTGCGATGGCATTGAGCTTTCTATTTTTGCTTCTAATTGTATGGTCTCTCGCCGAGCTTGCACGAAAGTTATGGTGGAATCCGCTCAGGGTGCAGAGGATGATGGCCCGTCAGGGAATCAAAGGCCCCCCTTACAGGTTCATCCATGGAAGCACCAAGGAAACAATGAAGATGATCATGGAAGCCAGGAGCACGCCCATGGACAATCTCTCTCATGACATACTCCCCAAGGTTCAACCTTATATTAACACATGGATCAACACATACGGTAATTGAAACTATAATCTTTAGTTGTAATGTTGCGCTAAGCATAGCCCGGATTTCGATCTGACTTTAGTTTGATCGATTTTGGTGCAAAAATGTTTGTAGGGAGGAATTACCTAAGTTGGCACGGGACTCAAGCTCAACTGATCATCTCGGAACCGGAGCTGGTTAAGGAGGTGCTAGGCAACAGAGACAAGACGTATCGGAAAGAAGACTTCACGGACTTCACCAAGAAGCTTTTAGGAGATGGGCTCGTGACGACGAGAGATGGGGTGAAGTGGGCGAAGCAGCGTAGACTCGCCAATCACGCTTTCCACGGGGAAAGCCTGAAGGTAATTAGGTCTGAGACGTTAAAGTGCTGCAATCGAGTTTGTTCTACTTAACAAATGCAAAAAAGAATTTCATGCGATCTTGTTATACGAAAGGGGAAAACCATTGCTTAGTCGAGATTCAGACTACGAATTTACGGAACTAACTGAAGTGCAGAAAATGGTTCCGTTAATGGTGGAGAGTGTTCATATGATGCTTGAGAAATGGAAGCAACAGGAAGGCAAAGAGATTGATGTGTATGAAGAATTCAAGATATCGACATCCGAAGTAATTTCGAGGACAGCCTTTGGGAGTAGCTACGCTGAAGGGAGAAACATCTTCGAGATGTTGACAAGCTTAGGTTTGTTATTGAGCAAGAATAATTGGCGCATGAGGTTCCCGGGAATGAGGTATCCCTATTTATTCCTTCCTACGAAAAATTCACTTATTTTTGGGATGTACAAAAGCTAGGGCAAAAAAAAAAAAAGAGTACCGAAGTCTCCATGGTTCCATTTTATCCTGGTCAAATAGACTATGCCAATCATGTTTTAAAAAATCGAGAAAAAAATTTACATGTACAATTATCCCAAGATGGTAGATAATCACAACCATTGATTTTTATTGGTTTATGTGGGATCCAAATGAGACTCACATGAACTTCTCATATTCACGGAATATGATTGCCCTGATTCAAGTCCAAATATTTCTTACTCCAAGGTGTAGTAAATCGTAATGATTTTGGAGTGCTCAGAAGCATGATTTTGTTGTCAATGATAGTTTCTGATTAGTAATGTGAAATTATAGAATACATCGTGTAGAGGATGGACAAGGGGACAAGATATTTCAAGGGACATAGGCAAGGTTTCACGAGACAAAGATCGTCTGATTAGTTTATAGAATTGGCATTACAATAGTTAATGTAGGGGTTGGTGGAGGAGCTATATAATATGGAATTTTAGTTCCTGCTCCCCACGGCATTGGTGAAGCTCTAAACCTCACACTCTTCACAAATAATTCCTAGTCTATTTATAAATTATTCCCGCCGAATTACATGGCAGCACTCGTCCTTGACGCAGAGATATTTATAATGGATTTTTCTGCTCAAGCTTTAGTGGACTCCAGACACTTCCACAGCCGCCCAAGTACTAGATTCTTTTGTAGGATACTTCTGCACTTCTCTTTGTCTGTTCCTCACGTCACCTATGGCAATCTAGATTGGACTAGAGATTTTTGTGTCAAAAATTGATTTTTTTCAACACTAATAAACTAAATGGAGACTTGAACACACATTAGTCAGAAAATCATTCTTAGAATTTAGATTCACAAAGCATTTCTTGTTGAATCTGGGCACAGCAAGATTTGGAAGACGGCAGATGAAATCGAGGCCGAGAAGCTTGAGACAGGTGTGCGCGATGTGATCTTGGAGATAGCCAAGAAACGAGAGCAGAAGGTGATGGCCGGGGAAGCAGATGACTATGGGAATGATTTCCTAGGGCAGCTTGTGAAGGCTTATCATGATGAGGATGAGAGCAAGAGAATCACGGTCGACGATCTGGTGGACGAGTGCAAGACATTCTACTTCGCCGCGCAAGAAACCACCACCGGAATGCTGACGTGGGTCATGTTCCTCCTGGCGGTTCATTCTGATTGGCAAGAGGAGGCAAGGAAGGAGGTTCTTGATGTAATCGAGAATGAAGACCCTGCCTCCGATGGAATCGCCAAGTTGAAGACGGTATGAAGAATCAACTGCTCTTCGTCTTGATTGATTTGGTAGACTAGAAATTATCCTCCTAACAACAAATTGGTATGGCTAGTTACTTAAAGTCCAAAATTCAACACTCGTTGATGCTCTACATTACCAGAATTATATACCGTTTGCAACTCAGTTAGAGGAACGCCCTTATACGTAAACATTGACGCTCAACCATTGGTAACTATAAAAAAATTGTTCATAAAAAATAAGTAAATAAAAAACAGTAAGTTTTATGTAACTGACCAACACTTTTAAGAAAGTATTGACTGCTTTTATAGTTTGTGAATTAGCAATTCTTGCACTAACTTAGCAACCTTTTGATCTGTCTGGATTGATTTTTGCTTTTTACTCTTTACTTAAATAATCTAAATCTTGCACCTTCACATATTGCCTTGTTTAAATTCAGAACTAGAATTTTCATGACACCCAAATGTTGACACGGAAAATCATACATAATTTTTCATAATTCTTAAATTTTGAACAATATTTTAAATTTTGGCAGGAAATGTAGAAAAATGTAAACAAGCAGGTCCTTTTGTTGCATAGCTTACCAATGCTTTGAATTGTCGTAAAATATAATTACTTTCGGGGCAAGTGGATGATTTATAATGAAAAGGAGGAACTTTTGGTAAGCACTCCAGTTAAGGTTGGTAATTTCTTAAAAAGTTTGTAAATTTAATAGGTTGATAAGTAAGGCAAATAAAAATTCATAACTCAGTAGATAAACTGGAGATAAAGTAAATGAAGGTGAGCAACTAAAATGAGATTTGGTAAATAAAATTGGTAATCCAATGGGGGTAAAATGGTAAGTTACAAAATTAAACTTGATAACTTCATGTAAGAGTCGATAATTACAAGGTGTTTGTAAGAGAACAAATAAAAGTCAGTAAACGATAAGATAAATTCATAAAATGCAAAAAAAATAAAAAAACCAATCATACGCTAGACTCAAATGAGAGTTTACAATCCAAAACTAGTTTGTAATTTAATCAGAAATAATTAATGGGTCAATTAAGTTAAAATTCATGAATTCATATAGAAATTGAAAATTTTGAATAATTAGTAAGACAGACAAATCAAATTTAGTTAAAGATAAAAAAAAAATTGATGATTTCAGAGAAATGTTGTAAGTTACAAATAAGTTCCTAAGAAATTACGTAAATGGTAACTACCAACAATTTTTTTGACACTTGACGCTCTTTCGCCCGCGCGACATGCACATACACACATATATAGAGACACGCACACCCCAAGGTCGGGAAAGAATTGTTTTTTTTTTTTTTTTTTTTGGGACCGAAACAATGAAATCGTCCTTCTAAATTCTGAGTTGTTCGTGTTGTCAACTGATGTCTTCCCTTGCGTGCAGATGGGCATGATCATGAACGAAGCGCTCCGTTTGTACCCTCCTGTGATCGGGTTCTCTCGAGAAGTCGACCAGCAACAAAGCCTAGGGAAACTTGTTCTTCCTCCTAACATTCAAGTCTTCGTAGCAAACCTCAAGCTTCACCATGACCCCGAAATCTGGGGAGAAGATGTGCACCTCTTCAGACCGGAGCGGTTCTCAGAAGGCGTCCCTAAAGCCACCAACAACAACCCAGTCGCATTCCTTCCCTTTGGTTTTGGGCCTCGAATGTGCGTGGGAATGAACTTTGCCACAAATGAGGTGAAAATCGTCCTCTCGATGATTCTGCAGCACTACGCTTTCAAATTGTCTCCTGGTTACATCCACAGTCCAGCTCAAATCCTCACGACTCGCCCCCTACACGGACTTCAAGTTGTTTTTCATCCTTTATAGCTCGTTCATCAGCATATGTGGTCCAGTTAATGCTGAGATAATAACATACAGAGACTAATTTTAATGCCTTTGTGAGATTGTGGTTCTAGTTTCATGAAAAACATATTAAAGTTTTATTTTAATTCAAAGATGTGTTCCGGGTCACAGATGGGTTGGATTGACCCATATTTAATGTAACGGATTAGATGAGTTGTGTTTTGGATTACTTATGTATTCATTGGATGTCCATGTTGTGACGTCTTGAAATTTCCCAAATTATTTTTGGGCTTTAATTATGAATGTTTCGTCAATTCGCTATTAGCCGAGTCTCGCTTTGAACTGGTGAGTTATTAACCGAAGGGGAAAGGTTACTGAAAACTCGTGCGCACGCGTGAATCCTAAAAGCTGCCTGTTAGTTTGAGACCCACTAATGTTGCAATTGATCGACTTGTTCGTGGTTTTTAATTCAAATTCGAATATCGGACTTTTCAGAGGTCGCAATTAATTATTAGACTTTGGCCTTATTATTTCCCAAAATTTTCAAATACTTGGAAACGTCAAATGTAGGCCCGCCGAGCCGAAATTCGGACTCAAAACCCTCCATTTTCCTTCCCTCTCCCCCTTCTCTCTCGCGTGGGCCTTCCCCTCTCTCTTCTTTTTTTTTCTCTCTCCTGATTTCCCTCCTTTTCTTCCCTCTCCCCCTTCTCTCTCACTCACGTGCCCCCCTCTTCTCTCACGTCCCTTCCCTCTGCTTTTTTCTTCTTTTGCCACCTGCCCCCCTCTCCTCCTCTGGAGAAAATATTGGGTGTGTTTAAAACTCCACGTAGGATGGTGCAGCACACCACTCAGATTTGGACACATGTCCATCCGGTCCACGCTGTCTCTCTTCTCTCTCTCTCCGTGTCAGATTCGGGCCCACATCTCTCACATCAACAGCAGACCCTCTCTATTCTCTCTCCTCTTCGTCCCGTTCTTCGTCCTGTCGTCTCTCCTCTCTCCCCATCTTCAACACTCCAGTCTCTCTCTCCTCCGCGAAGAAGTTATGGAGGAAAAAGAATCGCTCTGTTCTCTCTCCTCCACGAAGAAGCGCGTCTTTGAGAGTGAACCACGAGCCGATGCCCCCGCCTCCGCCGTCGGCCCCGTCTCCGTCGTTGCGTTTTTCCCTCGCTCTTCATGAGCCCCTCACTTTTCGCGACCTCCACTCTGCTCTCTCTCTTTTCTTCGCGAAGCGCCCCCTGCTCACCGACACTGACGCCGCCGTCGCCTCCCCGAGCCCCGCCGTCGCCCCTCAAGTAGATCGATTTTTAACTCTCTTTTTCCTCCGTAAAGAAACGGAGCGTTGAAACTAGAAGAGAGAGGAGAGAGGAGAGGGGAGAGGGAGGGTCTGTTGTTGATGTGAGAGATGTGGGCCCAGATCTGACAGAGAGAGAGGAGAGGGAGATAGGGTGGACCAGATGGACACGTGTCAACAGTTGAATGGTGTGCTGCACCATCCAACGTGGAGTTTTAAGCATACCCAATGTTTTCTCCCTCCTCTGCTGTCCTTCCTCCCTTTCCCCCTGCTTGCTTGACTTTTCAAACCATCCCCTCTCTCTCTCTCGTTGGATTGCTCGAGCGACCACTGCTACCCCCTTATTCTACTTTCATCTTCTCTTTCAGTTTTCTGCCCGACCGGAAACGGAGCCACTACTACTGCTAAGTCTGCACCGTCGCCTCACCGACCACCACAACGGCTCCGCCACCACCCCTGCTTGGTGCCCGGTCGCCTGCGAGTCACCGTCCGCATGTCTCAAGCCAAATCGGCCTTGTCTAGCTCCTATTCTCCTCTCCTCCTCCTCCGTTCGCCGCCGCGACAACGGTGTCGCCCCTATTCAGCCGCTGTCGTGCCTCCATCTACTGGTCGCCGCGCCGCTTGGGGATTGCCGTCCATCGAGCCCCGACAGACGCAGCTTTCTGCTGCTTCTCCTCTTTTTCCTGTCTTGGTCGGAGCCGACCGCCACCATCCCAGCCACCTCTTCGTCGGCTTGCTGCTGTTGTTGCCGACAACCCTAGCCGCGGTCGTGGGCCAGTCGTCCACCGTCCCAGCCAAGCCGACCACCATCCTTCCCTCTCTTTCTCTCTCTCTCAGTTCTAGTTCGGCCGAACCAGGAACCACCGCTGTTCCAGCCTCTGGCCGCCGTCTGCCGTCCCCCAGCCGACCGGAGAGCCGTCCCCAACTATACCCGAGCTGTTGGACGCCTTCTCCTTCCTCAGTTCCTCCTTTGGCCGCGCGGACAACGAGTCTCCGACCAAGATCCGGCTGCCGTGTCGTCCGTCCCGACACCCCGGAGGTGCCCATGCGACTGCCTCGCTATCCCCATCGTGGCCACGCCTTCGCCATCCCTGTCGCGGCCGCGCCTTCGCCGTCATTAAACGGTAAGTTTCGGCCCTAAACCCTTAGCGTATTAATCGTGTTTAGGGTTAGTTTAGTTAGGTTAAGTGGAATTGGGTGGTTAGTTATGGTTATTTTGACTAATCGGGGTTAGTGGGGGTTAAATAGAGACTAATGGTAATTTTAATTAATTATGTGTTTATTTTATTATTTATATTTATTTATTCCGAAATTAATATAATATTTTTTATTATAAATTAATTTTGCTGATAATTATTGTGTTTAATAATTATTAATTAGGATAATTTCCCGTGTTTGGATTAATTACTTTCCGATAAGTAATTAGGGTAAATAGTAATATATGAGAATTATCGATCGTCGTATTATTGCGAGACGATTATTGTCTAAGGCAACAATTGACTGATTTGCCGATTGATTGTTTATGTCTTATTGATTAAAGCACATATATTTCAGGAATTATGTGGTATTTCCTTATGAAATTAGTTGATTATCGGATTATCACAATGTGGCGGTTTATGGATAATATGTGGAATATTTACTACTTCGTAAGTGGATCTCATGCATGTCTTGTGTGGATTGAGATGTGTGCTTATGAATCCACTTGTGTCCTAAGGCGTGTGTGACATAGGGTGGAGGGTGGCCCTAATGTGTGTTTATGAGGGGAAAATGTTAGAGCCTTGATGCATGTGTTACATGGGGAGATAGTAGAGGGCGGGCCTAATGTGTGTTTATGCAGTGAAAATGATAGAGCCCTGATGTGTGGTACGTGGGGAGGTAGTGGTATCGTGCCATAATGCGTGTTTACGCAGGGAAAAGGATAGAGCCTTGATGCGTGGTACGCGGGGAGGTAGTGATGGTTGTGCCCTAATGTGTATTTACGCTAAGAGAAGAATATAGCCCTTATGCGTGGTGCACGGGGAGATAGAGGCGGTTGTGTCTTGATGCGTGTGATACGGGAAAAGGGGAGATTCCTGAAGCATGTTGACGCAGGGAGACGCATAATTGAAATACACCTGATTGCTATGTGCATGGAACGTTATATGAACAGTGTTCTAATTATGTGATTATCCGTTTGCCCTTGTGTGGCCATGTAACTAATATCATGCAGGGTATGTGCAGTCGCGAGATAAGGCTGTTTGGGTTGGACTGTTTAATTATTGGTTGTTATTATTATGAGAGCCATGCCTATTAGGTATCCCTTGATATTGCTAGAACCAACACCTAAATGGGGTGAATAGGTGTAAATGAAACTTATGCACTTAAAACAAACAGTATAAAGTATGATAGTAACAAAATCAGAATATCAATTTTGAACACAATTTGGATGAGGTAGACTTTGTAGTATGCAATCGGAAATGAAAGAGTGAGAGAAGAGAAAATTGCAAACACAGTTATAGTGGTTTGGTTTTGTCAAGCCTACGTTTACTCTCCCACGCGATTAGCCAATTGGCTGAATTTCCTCGGTTTTTGCACTTTCTCAGATAATTAGTGAAGAACAGAATCAGACTTTGGAATGTTGTATTCATTCTATTCTTCTTCTGGTCGTATTTTCTCCTTATATACTTTTCAAGCCGAAATTGACCGTTGGCTATCACCTTTGGAGATTTGCCTTCCATTTCCTGTCTTGGATAGACTTCATAAGGAAAGGTTTCTTAACCATTTGAAGATAGATTGAATCCCATTTGATTATGTTCGCCCATAAAATCAGAATCTAGATTTCCATAAGTGTTACATCCTTCTTTGGAAATTGTTTTGATGATTGATCTTATTAATCAATTTGATTTACCAAAATCAATACGAATAAGGTAAGTGAAACTCGTAGCCGTTGGTGATATTGTCCTCGTTCTGGTACTGGAGGTTCGTTATGGTCCTTGACAGAATAAGATCCTGCGTCTCTTTGCTTCTCCTTCTATAACAAGTAGACTCAGAAGAATATGTCAACATATGACTCTTCTTTCTCAGTTTGTATTTGAAGTGTTGTGTGCATAAAAGGATTTGTTAGCATCAAAACTAAAAGTTTTCTCAACACCCCTGAGGTGGATTGGTGCCTGAGCCGAGGCTTAGCATCCGAACTTACTGAGATTTTATCTCACTAGTTATTATTTAACCATCTTTAGTTCCTTGAGGAATGTGCCAGGCCATGGATTTTTGGATTGAATAGACCTCGAACCCTAAGGATAAGGGAGGAAGTAGATCGACCATTTTTGCCTTATGTATTTTGATTGTGGGAATAGTGCATAAGGATAGGGTTGTATGAGTACCCTTTCTTAAGGATTAAATGAGGTTGTTTTGAATTGTCTATGTTTTCTGACTATCCCTATTATGATGTTTGACTGGGGTTTATTAATTGCTTTCGCATGCACATATTTATCTGATAAAAAGAATAGTTGGCAACATGTCATGGGACATCGCACTCTTTTGACCATAAGTGAAAAAGGGGATTGTCGCGTTCTTGAGGATCGGAGGTGTGACACGTTTCGAGTTTCTTGAAAAAATAATTATCTAATGGATCGTGTTCAATTGAGCAATTTATGTTTCGGTCCTAATGGACCTAATGGGTCATCAAATCATTCATCAAGTCTATTTTGTATCATTCTGACAACTATTAGATTCGGAGTTCAATTCCCACTGAGGTAGGGCTAATTCAGAAAAAAAAGAAAAAAAGCACAAACTTTACCTTGAATGATAATTTTAACCCGAACTGTTTTTTTTTTCTCAATAAAAGCCACTAATTTGTACTCAAGCCTCAAATCTTGCCCTCATTAACCAAAGCTTGAGGTCTTTTGTCACAAGCACTTTGGTAAAAGCGCAACTTTAGGATCTTCATCACTATACTTCCCAACAAAATCAATTTATTAAAGTCCATCATTAGAGCCCAATAATTAAATGAGATCAATCGATTAATGTCCATTCGAAGTTTTAGGGAGGCCTGGGCTTTTTTTGGGAAAAAAGGTTCTAGTTGTGAGTTTGGTGGATCTCATCCCAACATCTCTCGATAGTGGTGGTTCACAAGTTCAAATTAGTATGAAACGATGGAGGATGCCTAAATAGATTCAATCTGGATATATTTTTTACTTGTTGGTGAAGCGAATGAGACTATACACAGCTTCACTATTGATCTTCAAGTTGTGGCTAATAAAAGAAGACAATGAATAGTGAGGGTGTAAACGGTTCAGTTTGGTTTAGTTTTTTGGTTTCCTATTTTAACCTTGTATATTGAAATCAAAGTGAAGAAGAGATGAGAAAAAAGAGAGATATTAAGTCAATTGTTCAATTTTTATTGAGAATTTCAATTCTATCTAGTTAACTAAATCGAACCGAATAGGAAAAGTTAATAGTTATTTTTCAATTAATCAAACCGAACCGAAAATGCATTATTGACATCTAAATTTTAGCAATTTAGTCATTCATTTATTACATAAAAATTAGGGATTAATTTTTAATCCCTAAACAAAAATATTAGAATTAAATTGTACAACATATAGTTTTGAGAGTATTTATTTTTTATGGCATTTGTATTGGACCGGCGACGAATGAGCTTCAATTTTACAAATTGCAAGATAGGTAGATTTTGGAAAAGATTCATATTACTTCCAGTATTTGATGATTTGGCGGTGAATTATTCATACATTCATATATCTTTAGGGAGGGCAAGTGTGAGGTAGAGATATTGAGAGATGATTTTTGCAAGATCTAGAACACAGAGAAATTCTATTTCGATCTTGAATTTTTTGGTAATGTTCGATCAATCTGTGAGTTGATATTCGGTCTAAAGAAATAAAATCGACAGAGAATATTCGTCTTGCACGATCCAACGGGGAAAATAATTTTTGCTGAAAAAGGGAAGAAAGGATTAACATTATTCATGGATGGGAAGAAATGTTTAAAAGAATATTCTTCAATGAGGACACATGGAGCAATGCATGCAATGGAAAGAAAAAAGATGGATCCTCACAAAAGAGGGAAGTCGGTAGGTGGCTTTCTTTCGTATATTCACATTTCCACTTTCGAAGTGCAGGGTCGGACACTATAAAAACAGGCTCCCAATAGACAAATGGAGGAGGTAGGTTTGGAAGAAAAAGGAGAGAAGGTGAGTGAGAGCAGAGGACGGCAAAAATTACAATTCTCAGAACAAGATAGAGAGACACACGTGAGAAAGTGAGAGAGCAAGCTCTCGGCCAAGCCTTGGCAGAGACATCTCATTGCCGCACCACCTTCCGTGGTGTCGCTGCCACTACCGGCGACAGGTCAAGCCAACGTCGATGATTTTGCGGTGCCCCGAAGCTACTGAGAGCCACTCCGCTACTTCCAGGAGAAGAAAAATCATGTAAGGGGGTCTTCGAGGTCTTGGAACGTTGGGCACTTGGAGGACTCCTCTGGAGGCAACGTTCTGCACACTGGAGAGCAAACTTGAGGTCTTCACGGAGCACTACGGGCTCTTCTTCTCGAATGCAGACACGTACACAAAAGAGAAGACACGCATGCACATGGTAATCTCACATTCTAGGATGTAATAAAATGGATTTAAGCTGCTTACCAAACATTTTTTTTGAAAAAAAAGTACCAAAAGGGCATTAGGGAAATCTACTATGACAGAAAATGAATTGTAGGAATAAAGTATTTCTCCCGATACTTTATTTGGTTTCTAATCGACCCACCAAACTGAATGAAAATGATTTGCATGTTAAGAAGTTGAATCTAGTTGTAAATTGGTATGGGCAAGTTAGGCTTAAGCTTGTACTTAATAATCTATTAGTCAAACCCCTAGGTGGTCTAACTCACTTCAGGAAGATCGCGACGTGGGGAAATCTACTATGACATAAAATGAATTGTAGGAATAAAATATTTCTCCCAGGTATTTTATTTGGGTTTCTAATCGACCTACCAAAAACTAATTAGTGGTGACTCTGAATGAAAATGATTTGCATGTTAAGAAGTTGAAGTAGAACCTAGTTGTAAATTGGTATGGCTTCAGGAAGATCGCGACATGGGTACTTTATTTGGGTTTCTAATCAACCCACCAAACAAAAAATAATTAGTGGTGACTCTGAATGAAAATGATTTGCATGTTAAGAAGTTGAACCTAGTTGTAAATTGGTATAGGCTTGGAAAAGTCCAAGTTAGGCTTAAGCTTGTACTTAATAATCCATTAGTCAAATCCCTAAGTGGTCTAACTCGCTTCAGGAAGATCGCGACATGAGTACTTTATTTGGGTTTCTAATCAATTCACCAAACAAAAACTAATTAGTGGTGACTTTGAATGAAAATGATTTGCATGTGAAGTTGAACCTAGTTGTAAATTGGTATGGGCTTGGAAAAGTCCAAGTTAGGCTTAAGCTTGTACTTAATAATCCATTAGTCAAATCCCTAAGTGGTCTAACTCGCTTCAGGAAGATCGCGACGTGCATGAAATTTTGGTTCGATTTTGGTTCAGTTTTCGGTTCGGTTTGGTTCTTGACACTCCTAATGAATAGTGCTTTAAATCTAACTAACAAGCGAGTGAATCTATTGTTTAGCTGGAATAATCACGTTGCACAATTAAGTTTTCAAGTTAACGGGATCAGATTTGGAATTTAAATGAAAGCCGATTATTTTTTATGGGATAACAAGTAGTTTGGCCACGGTTGTAACTCAAGGTAAAGTCAATGCTTTTTTTTCTGGAAGTAGGCCCACTAAGGTATCCTCCTGATTTGACCGACCATGTGGCGGCTAGGCTACTTTTATACCCCGTGTGGTGGGGCGACGAAGCAACGGAAACAGAAGCCTAAATTTGCTTTTATATCTGCCGATGAAGAATGTGTTGAACAAGGACTTTTTCAAACGAAGCATGAAAGAGATGAAAGCGAGCGACAGATGGCATTGGTGTTTCCTCGTCACGCCCGATGTCATGCCCGTGCCCATGATTGTGTCCTATACGCGTTTGGTCCTTGAACTCCTCATCGATCTATGTATGCGAGATTACTTGCTAAGAAACAGTTCCGGCGTCGAGAAGACGACCAGAACAGCTCGGGTCAAATTGAGTCAATTTTGAAAAGTCTCACGAATTCTCAGTAAATTTTGGCTCTGGGAAGGGAATTTGGACAGATTTCGCGCAACCGAAGGGCCAACTTGTTGTGGGCTTGCAGGAGAACCAGGGCGCATGCACACCTTGTTCATCACGATTACAGCCGGTCGTGGGTCTCCTTGGGAATCACACGATTCATTTGGCTTTAGCGAATTGGATAGACATGCATCCGGATCGCCCGAGAGTCGGTCTCTTCCTTTTCCAGGTTGATTTGGAAAATTCCAGATCGCCTAGAGAGTCACGGATGACGTTTATCGGTTTGTTCCTATCACACGTTTCCCTTGAAATGGAACCAAAATGTCAAACGAGGACCGAAAGACCTTTCCGACATCATCGCGACAAAGGTTTGTTTAATTTTGACCGTGGCACCGGCCGGCTCATAGATACCTCCGAAAGACGCAATAAATACCTATATCAAACCGAACGTTTTCATTTCATAAGAGAAACCCAGCATCATAACTTTTCACAGTTCTCGTTTCCTTTTGTCGTTTGATCCCCCGGTAGAACCATGCAATCGGTCATCTTCCTCAGCTCTCTGTTTCTGTTCCTTCTTCTCTGGTCTCTTGCCGAGCTCTTGCACAAGCTATGGTGGAAGCCGCTCAGGATACAGAAGATGATGGCCCAACAAGGGATCACGGGCCCTCCTTACAGGTTCCTCCATGGAAGCACCAAGGAGACAATCAAGATGAAGATGGAAGTCAGGAACACGCCCATGAGCAATCTCTCTCACGACATATTCCCTAAGATTCAGCCTCAAGTGAACAAATGGATAGAGACATATGGTAATTGCCGAGAAACTAGACTTCAGTTTCATTACTGTCGTGGCACTTTAATATTGAACTGTTGTGCAACTATGTAGGGAGGAATTACCTGAATTGGCACGGACCTCAAGCTCAACTGGTCATCACAGAGCCAGAGCTTATTAAGGAGGTGCTGCTTAACAGAGAGAAAACATACCCGAAAACAGGAACTAAGGGCTTCACCAAGAAGCTTCTAGGAGATGGGCTTGTGAGCACAGGCGACGGCAAGAAATGGGCGAAGCAGCGTAAACTTGCCAACCACGCTTTCCATGGGGAAAGTTTGAAGGTGCTCAAGCTCGATCAGAAAAGAGAATTGTCTGATTTGAGGTTTTACTAATTATTTTTGGGATTGAAATTGCAGAATATGGCACCGGCAATGGTGGAGAGTGTTCACACAATGCTGGGAAAATGGAAAGAAGGGAAAGAGGTCGAGGTGTTTGGAGAGCTTAAGTTATTGACATCCGAAGTAATTTCAAGAACTGCGTTTGGGAGCAGCTATGTCGAGGGGAGGAACATTTTTCAGATGTTGACAGGATTGGCTATGCTAACATCCAAAAATGCTTTCAATATAAGGTTACCAGGAATAAGGTATTGCATATTTTTTCTAGGAAAATTTTTTTTCGACCATTTTTAGGATGTAGAAGCTGGAAAAGTACAGTGACCATCACTTTTAGAATAAATTTTAGACATCTGAACTTGATTATTCTGATCAAGTTTTCCAGTTGAGTAAATGCATTCACAGGAGACACTGTTTTTCGATAACCATTCTTATCTCTAAAATTTCTGATGTAAGATCACACTTAGCAAGCTGCAAATTTCTGATGATGGTCAGGCAACCATTTTGCCCATTGTGCAAACACAAACTTCAAGCCTTAATAGACTAGGACATTTCATATCTCGGAATCAGAGTTTCAATTAGGCCTAACTTACTGGGAATCTGTTCTGGATCCTGCTGGCAGTAAGCTTTGGAAGACAGCGGATGAAGTCAAAGCGGAGAAACTTGAGAAAGGCATACGCGATTCCATCATACAGATGATCAAGAGAAGAGAGAAGAAGGTGATGGCCGGTGAAGCAGATGGCTTTGGGGACGATTTCCTAGGACAACTTGTGAAGGCTTTGCACGATGGGGACAAGAGCAGAAATATTACGGTAGATAATCTGGTGGATGAGTGCAAGACATTCTACATCGCCGGACAAGAAACCGCCAACTCAATGATGGCATGGATGTTATTCCTCCTAGCGATTTATCCAGAATGGCAAGAGGAAGCAAGAAGGGAGGTTCTTAATGTATTTGGGAATAAAGACCCCGACTCTGATGGACTAGGAAAACTAAAGAAGGTACAGAAAACGAGTCGAGTCTTGGTATTGGTCAGCTTTTTTTCGATTCACTCGAATTGTGAGTTAGACATGGAGCCTAAGTAATGATTTTTCCTTTATCATGTGCAGATTGGCATGATCATGAATGAAACTCTGCGGTTGTACCCCCCGGTAGTTGGTTTGACTCGAAAAGTTGGTAAGACACTGAGGTTAGGGAAGCTTGTTCTTGCTGCTAATAGTCAGATCTTTATACCAACCCTTAAGCTTCACCATGACCCTGAAATCTGGGGGGAAGATGCGAATCAATTCAAGCCGGAGCGATTCTCAGAAGGCATAGCTAAGGCTACCAACAACAACGCAGTTGTGTTCATCCCCTTTGGCTTCGGACCTCGATCTTGCGTCGGGATGAGCTTCGTGGCAACCGAAGCGAAAGTTGCCCTTTCAATGATCCTCCAGCGGTACACCTTCGATCTGTCCCCAGCGTATGTCCACTGCCCAGGTCAGCTCCTTACAACCCGCCCTCAACATGGACTGCAAATCAGATTTCATCCGCTGCAGCAGTAGCTCGTCATCGCAATGATGTTTAGTCGCAAATGTGCATGGATGCCTTCTAGGTTCCAAAGGCATGTAATATTTACGAAGGTATCAAGTTGTCTTTCTCTTAATTTCGAAAGTATTATTCCTAGTGTTTAGTGTATTTGGTTTGCCAAGACTCTTCACGGTGTAAATTCTTGACTCCTGGTTCTCGTACGCAGCCATTTCCTTTTCGGTAGTTAGGCACGTACCTTTGATGTGTGCATGGTCATGTCTAGTGGAACTTAAGAATGACGCACCATACTTCTTACCGAATAAATGCAACATTCTGGAAGTACAAATATTGGACAAGGCAAAGAATGAATGTCTGATGTCCGCTGTTTGGATGACAAGAATTATCAAATTCAGTCGACTTATTTAACCTAATCCACAGATCATATAAGCCAAGTTCATTTCAAGTTTCAACCATTGATCACTTTGGGCTCCAGGATGGAACCGCATAATTAATGGTTAAGACAGTATCGATATACATGGTCTATAGACCAGGAGAGACCATGAGAGCGATTGCAGCTAGTCCCTCGTTCACGACCATCGTCTCTCTGGTCCCGAGCTCCATTCATTCGCCGCACGACCCTTCATTGAAATAGTTGGAGGTTTTCACTCTTTCTGGGCAGAACGAGCATCCATTCGCTGCACCCATCATCGACCTCAGCTTTCCCAGTGTCTGCAACTCGTTTCCGGTTGGGCTCTGTCCTGTCTGCCACCTCTCGATGGTTGAATTTCCACCACCAGCACCGCCACGGGAGACACATCCGGTTGAATCATCCTCCCTCGCTTGAAGCTCCGGCCAGCGATCCTTCCTGCGTCCCACAGCCCCACAATTGAACAGGGACTCAACACCTTCCCAAGGCTGCTGAAAACTCTGGTCAGATCATCTTTACTTCGAAAACGAACCACAAAGAAGGAATGCCCAAATCGATGCGCACTCCATTATACGACTGCAGCTTCTGGGTTTGTGCGGTCTTTTCCAATGAATTGTCAGTAGAGTGCTATTTTCATGCGATCCTCCGTGTCACGCACTTACCGCGGCTTCTACTGGCAGCGGATCATTTCACATAGGTTAAGCTCGCGTTATAAATGAGGAAAATCACTAATTGTTGAGATAATTTGTGTCATCGTCTCTTTGTCCAAAAGCAAAAGCAATTTGTACATTTATGAACCTACTTTGCAATTTTCAAAAATGTTGAATAATAAAGATCATTGGATTATATCTAAATTAAACTGCTCACTGCAATAGTCATGTTGTCATTAATAAATTCTAGGTGAAACTCACTTGTAAAAGCTAGATGCGATTGGAACACTTTCTCAAAGCCCTTTAGATATTCAAAGCCCATTAAACAAATGCAAGTACCATATAATTGCATTTCTAAAAAGGGCTTTTGGTACAAAATAAGGTCTAATGTGCTTTGAAATTATAGTATTCTCATAATACAAATCTTGAATTTATTAATTTTTTTATTCCACTTTTGCACATTTTCGTCTCCCCTAAAACTTACATGTAGGAGCTGGACGAAGACCAACAAATATCAACTTAGGGTTGTGTGATCTTGGCAACCATCACCTCGGGGTTGCATGACCCAAACAACGAAGCTTGAGGTCGCGGACCTTAGGTCCCCTCACCTAGTCTCATGATCTTAGGCAACATTGTCTCGACAGCCAGATTTGGCTCTCCAACAACTAGCTAGCACCAAATCTAACAATGACAAATGTTCATGAAATTTAAAAAACAAAAAAAAAGAAAAAAAACCCTTTGCAAAGTATATGTTTTTCTTAAATGTCATATACATTAAAAATTGCTTTACAATGTGTTTTTAAATACACTTTCCCAAATGTTATTTGCATCTTAGAAAAAATCCCTTTGCCTAAACTTTTTCTACATTTCTCCAAACGTTTTCCCCTCAAGTGTTTCTAAATAAACATCAAGTAAAGCCTGGTTTGTAGCTTAAATAAACACGACGCACATTCGTCCGCGTGTATATGAAGGACAATACAGATACATAAATCCCACTTGCAATGAAGATCAGAACGAAGCACTGTTTGTCCGCCATCAAGCACAGAAGATTCCAACGATACAAAAACAGATGCTGAAGTGAAAAACAAACAAATCAATAAATAATTTGAAAATGAAGATGGAACCAACAAACTTCGAATTTGAGGTCGAAGGAGGAGTTCAGGAGCTTCGTTGACTTCACAAACCCAAAAGCTGGTTTCACTCTCCGATTCTCTGGGAGACGCCATGATCATGCTGTGTACCTCTCTGTTTCTACTCCTCTTCTCAGCTCTCGCCGTCGTTCTCTACAAGCTATGGTGGACCCCGATCCGTATCCAGAAGATGATGGCCTCACAAGGAATCAGAGGCCCTCCTTACAAGCTCTTCTACGGAAACACCCAGGAGATCCTCCGATTCAAGAATGAAGCTTCGGGCAGACCCTTGAACCTTTCTCACGACATCTTCCCTCGCATCCAGCCTCACATCGCCACTTGGACTAGAACGTACGGTGAGTTTGCGAAAAGCAGCTGAATGTTCGTTATCGGGTTTCGAATCTGTTTAATTTTACGTGGTTTCGGGTTTGTGGGTGTTGTAGGGGCAAATTATCTGGGTTGGTATGGCCCTCTGCCTCGGCTGATCGTGACAGAGCCTGAGCTGATCAAAGAGGTGTTGAACAATAAAGACAAGGCCTTTCCGAAACCTGAAACGGAAGGGTTTCTCAAGAAGCTTATGGGGGATGGGCTTGTGACAGCAGAAGGCGAGAAATGGGCGAAGCACCGTAAGTTGGCGAATTATGCTTTTCATGGGGATAGCTTGAAGGTAAAATTTACATGTTCATTGTTCAGCCAGATAAATGCTATCCTATGTTGCCTTTGATCCCCAAAAATGGATTGCAGTAGAGATATGAATGAATACAATGAATGACTGAGTATTTGCAAACAGGATGTTGCTTGAAAATTGTTGGCCCATACTGAAGAATTGAACTGATTTCATTAAATGTGTGCCAATGCAGAGTATGCTTCAAGCAATGGTAGATAGCGTCCACATGATGCTGGAGAGATGGAAAAATCTACACGGCGATGAGATTGAGGTGTACCATGAATTTACAATTCTGACGTCAGAAGTAATTTCCAGAACTGCATTCGGGAGCAGCTATGTGGAAGGAAGAAATATCTTCGAGATGTTAAGGAAGCTGACCGTGATTGCGTCTAGAAACCTCTTCCAAATAAGATTTCCAGGAATGAGGTACTCTTTCTCTTCTTTCCATTTTTCAGTTTAATTAGTCTGATAAGCTAATTGATTAGTTGTTGACAGAATGTTAAACCAAAAGTATACAGAACTTGCCTGACAATATAATTAGGCATTAGAATTTCTGTTCATTCTGGTAAACCGAGTCGATATGAGGGTTTTGGTTACGTTTTGCAGTAAATTGTGGAAGACGAACGACGAACTTGAGTCCAAAAAGCTTGAGGATGGAATACGTGATGCCATGTTAGAGATAATTAGGAAAAGAGATGAGAAGGTGATAGCTGGAGAATTGGATGATTTGGGGAATGATTTTCTGGGATTGCTTGTGAAGGCTTCTCGCAGTGACGATGAGAGTCGAAGAATTACCATCACTGATCTCGTTGATGAATGCAAGACCTTCTACATCGCTGGGCACGATACCTCAAATACCATGCTTACATGGACCGTCTTCCTCCTGGCAATTCACCCAGACTGGCAAGATGAAGCCAGAAAGGAAGTGCTCAAAGTGTTTGGCAATCAAGATCCGGACCCTGATGGTATTGTGAAACTGAAGACGGTAATTTCTATTCATCTCATTTAGTTCTAAAATGTTCCTTTATTGTCGTTATTTCTGCGTGCCAAAACGAATTGCATATAATTTGGTCTCCCTTCGCTATAGATGGGAATGATCATAAACGAGTCTCTGCGACTATATCCACCAGTTGTTGGTATCATTAGGAAAGTTGGTGCAAAAGCTAGGCTCGGGAAGCTTGTTCTTCCTGCCAACATTGGCCTTTACATCCCAAATTTGAAGCTTCACCACGACCCTCGAATCTGGGGCAATGATGCACAGCTTTTCAAGCCGGAGAGATTCTCTGAAGGGGTCGCTAAAGCCACCAACAACAATTTGGCGGCATTCACCCCTTTTGGCTTGGGACCGCGAACTTGTGTGGGTTTCAGTTTCGCAACAGCAGAAGCGAAGATAACTCTTTCGATGATTCTGCAGCGCTATACTTTCTCTCTCTCCCCTGCATACGTCCACTCGCCTACTCAACTTCTCACGACCAGCCCGCAACACGGAGTGCAGGTGATATTTCATCCTCTGTAGTGTGGTGATGTTTGTGCGTGGAGCAAACATTTTCCTCCATGGAAAATGTTTTCCCTAATAAATTTATTTTCCGTGAAACGAATGGAGCCTCAGAATCAAAAGCATTTGAACTTGTCATTGGTTGGTGTATGCAGTCACGTATTTTGAATGGTGAAATAAGATTGCACGGCAAAAAGAAAAAAACAAAAAGCTGCAGATAATTGGTCGCAAACTTTGTACAATAGAATATTGTTAGACATAAAATTGTCGATTTGCAAATTTGTGTTACCCAGTGATGTTCAAGGCCTTTGCTGGGTATTTGTATATGAACTGTTTTATTTACTTGATAAACAGATTTCTTAAAAGTAAGTTTTAGTACTTTCAAGGTTATTCTATTGGAGTTCTACGCTAGCACTAGCATAATTGTTGCCAAATTTGAGGATTGTCTGTTATTTGTGCCTGCTAGTCTGAATCGTTACATATATACTCGAGAATACATACGTTGCACTGTGACAGAGTCGAGGCATGAAACTTACACGGACTTTCCTTGACAATTGTCCTAAATCAAGAGCTTAATTGTTGAACATGGTCATGTTTATTACTTATGCGTAAGTTGCTGATGACGCACGAAGTATAGATAGTATCTCCACTAACTTTTTAGGTATATACGCGATAAGATATCTGAATGTCATGCGTTGAAGGGGATCAATTTGACTGAGTAAGACCTATGGATACGCTGAATAACTTATGGAACACCCGATATCCAAGCAAAAGAAAGTTCGCTAAAGCCTTTTCGGACTTTTGACATCCTTCAAGAGCAGTAATGTAACTCGGCAATATGAGTGTTCTCATGCAATGAGCCTCTCTATTCAACATCATCACTGACCCCATCAGCTAGCCCCTTTTTGTCGCTTCGCCGAGCCTTAAGCAAATGCATTGACCCTTCTTCACTCTGCAATTCTCCCTCTCTTCCTCCACCACGACACCCCCTCAACCTCCCCAAGCAAAGTGCATGTGAGGTGATGACTTCTTCCCGAAATGCCAAGGCCTCCAGGTTGCCCAAAGCTCTTGAACGGCGCCCTCGCTTGCCAAGACCACCTGTGAGCCCAATGCACAGAAGTCCTCATCACCGCCCCCAAGTCCGGCACCACCTGGTTGAAGGCCATCTTCCTCTGTTTCTTGAACCGGGCCAAGTACTCGGGCTCGATGCAACACCACCTCTCCTCACCCAAAGCCCCTACAACCCCGTGCCCCTCTAGGAGCTCGAGCTCTACTTCGGACATGAGATCCTTGACCTCGCCTCCCTCACGTCCTCGAGGCTCCTTGCCACTCACTTGCCTTACCCTTAACTAATGCAGTCGGTCATGGAATCTGGGTGCAAGCTGGTGAACTTGTGCAGGAGTCCCAATGACACCTTCATCTCGCTCTGGCACTTTGCCAACAAGCTGAGGACCAAAGGGTTGGATGCTGGTTTTGCGAAAAATAGCCATTCCTAAATATGGGAGACGCGGGACTAGGAGCTTGCATAGATGTTGCCTCAGCATGGTGCAAAATCAATGGAAGAAAGTATACGGTTTTAATGTGCACAATAAAAAATAGGCAAATTACCAAAACTGTCTTAAATCTATTGCAATTACGTCAATTCAGTCATGAATCTTTTTTTTTTTTTTTTTTTGCTAATTCAGTCCTAAAATTTTTGCATTTATGCAAATTCAGTCCATTCAGCCAATTTTGGCTGATTGGCGTTAATGTGGACATGCAACCTTTTGGCCAATGCCGATGTTGAAATTTTTAAATATATATTTTTCAATTTTTTTTCCTTTTCTTTTTCTTTCCATCTTCTTCCGATCGGTCGTTGGACTAGCCAATGGAAAGGCTTGTCCTCATTGTCGTTGGGCCAAGGCGAACCTCACCATGGCTAGGTGAGCTCAACCTCGCCCAGCAATGGAAAGGACAATGCCTTGCCAATGGACCTCACTTGTAGCCCTAACAAGGGCATGAGGGCAAGCTCACCTAACCATGGTGAGGCTTGCCCTCACCCAGATCTGGCAAGATCATGCCTTGTTGTCATTGAGCAAGGGGTGGCCGAGACTTGCCCTCGCTAGTGGCCAGCGAGGCCTAGCCTTTGGCCAATTGTCGGATCGGCCAAAGGAAGAAGGAAAGAAAACAATAAAACAAGAAAAAATGAAAATATTAAAAATCACCACGTTAGCATCGGCCGATGCCCACATCAACGCCGACCAACTAAAATATGGTTGGATGGATTAAAGTGGCATAAATGTAAAAGTTTTAGAACTAAATTGACAAAAAAAAGTTGAAGATTAAATTAGAAAAATTGCAATAGGTTTAGAACTGTTTTGGTAATTTTCCCATTGAAAGTAAATAAGCTAATGAATAACTTTTGAAATATTCTTATTGAAAAAATAAAATGCATGAATGATGACATATGGTTAAGTGCATCCGACAAAAGTTTAAGAGTTTAAATATATTATTGGGGTCTAATAACCTAAAAAATCTCAAACTTTAATTTTTGTCCCAATTTTACCTTTTGTCTCATATAAAATTTCTAGCAGATCCAACCTCAGTTCTACCATAAATTTTCTTCCCCATAAAAAATCTGTAACATTAGCTCCTACACCAATTCTACCGTAAACTATTTTTTGTCCTATGAAAGACCCCCAACTTTAGGTCATGTCCCAATTTTTTTTACAATCTCATAAAAAAACCACAAACTTTTACTTGAATCACAAATCTGTCCCATTAACCCTTCATCCGAAATTTCTCGTTGATGATCGAGAAATGGCAAACTCTCAAGCACAAATTGTTCAAGCATCCCGAGTGTGAGCTTTCTGATCATGAGAGATGGAACATTCCCCAGTACGAGAGATTGAGGAGTGCAAACTAAGGGCAGTTTTGACGGAGGATTAATGGAGAGCATATTTGAGACTTAAATAAAAGTTAGTAATATTTTATGAGACACAAAAATTAGAGTAAAATTGAAACTGGACCTAAAGTTGGGAATTTTTCATAAGAGAAAAAAATTTTAGGATAGAATTGGTACTAGATTTAAAGTTGAGGGTTTAATGATACGAAAAAATGTTTAGTGTAGAATTGGGACTGGACCTAAAGTTGGGGATTTTTTATGGAACAAAAAAGGTTTGAGGTAAAATTGGGACATGATATAAAGTTGAAGGTATTTTATAAGACAAAATGTAGAATTAGGATAATAATTAAAGTCGGAGGTTTTTTAGAGTATGTTTTTATAAGCAATACTTTATTGACCTTTTTGAGCAGGGGTTTCTGTTTGAATCATATGATCTAGATGCCTTTTTTTCGGTTTATTAATATGACTGGAAAATTATTTGATCACGGATGCCGTGAGAAAGTGCGCGTACCCACTTTAGCATTTTTAATCCTAGTTGGTTCATATATCATGAAACATGTTGGGGGTGGTGAGACTATTTTATGTTATATCTACGGGGTGGTTAGGATTTTGATGTGCAAGCTCATCGGCAATTCAAGCCAACCAGTCTGGTGGCAAAGTGGCTGCCATCCATCTTGTCCTCAATACGGGGAAGATATATTATGCGGAATTTAACGTATACACTCAATGGTTCTCATATGTAAAACAGATGGACCTCAATGTAAGTTTAATGGTTGAAAGCATTTGGTTATATACACACCTGATCCAATGCCTCGTTGTGATAAGCGTAAATGAAGTGCCACATTAAACGTGCATTTGAACAGCCAAAAATCTAGACGATGAGTACACATCCAAATATCTTTACGCTGTAGCTATAAACACCTAAAAAAATACAATATATGAGCATCAGGTTTCACTCTTTTGATGTTGGTCACTTAAATGTAGACCAAACTAAAAAGATATATTTTTTCTATCCCTTCTAGAGACAGGCATCTACTAGAGGATAAATATACCAGCAGTGTCATAACTTTCGAATGGCCTTCACGTAAGTGTCACATAGGTGTGAAACCAATCACTTAAGTGCCATTTTCAGAAATTTTCCATTTAACATGGAATTTTTGAAAATAAATTGAAGTCCAACATAGAAATTAAGAGTGTCATAACTTTTATACGGTCCTTACTTGAGTGCCGCATTAGTGTAAAACCAACCACTTAAGTGTAATTTTTGGCAAATCGCCCTTTGTGGATTTTTTTTTCTTAACTTTCTATTATGACGTGGAATTTTTAAGAATAAACTTTCAGGCAAGAGATCCCGAAAGTTCCATTTTCATCTATTCTTAACGTTCTTGGAGCTCAAGCTCTACTTCGGGCAAGAGATCCCCAACCTCACCTCACTACCACATAACTCACGCAGTGTTTAGCCCCTCAATTCCTCGCGAAATAATCTCTCAATCTCACAAAAGAATTATACACAAATTCTTACCATAAGAATTTAATGGAGAAAACTCCTCCCAAGCACTCGATAACGAATCGGCGCTTCAAGACCTCTTGCATCAACAATGGCCCGTTTCTTCTCCACGCATGGCCGTATATATATATAATGGACTTGAGGACTTTCCAATTCTTGAAAATCACTCCTACGTGGAGTAGGAAAGAATACATAAAGATATAAAATTAAGAAATACACACCTACTAGGATTAGGAAACAAATAAAACTTTTTTTTTTGGCTCAAACTCGAGGAATATTTTCAACAGTATTAAACATTTTCAATGAAAATTTGTTTTGGTCTTTTTTAGGATGAAGCAGCTAGGAAAGCCCAGTGAATATGGGCCACTTTTAAATTGAACTTTAGACATTTGAATATGATAATTCCAACCAAATTTTCCAGTTGAGTAAATGTATTTGAAGGAGGTAAAAAAAAAATTTATAACCATTCTTATTGCTGTAATTACTGATGTAAGATCACACTTAGCAAGCTGCAAATTTCTGATGATGCTCAGACAACAATTTGTTTATTGCGTAAATACAAACTTCAAGCCATAATGGACCAAGGCGTTTTACATCTCTGAATCAGAGTTTCAATTAGGCCCTGAAAAGCTATGGAAATTGTTCTGAATATTGCTGGCAGTAAGCTCTGGAAGACAGTGGATGAAGTCGAAACGGAGAAACTTCAGAAAGGCATACGTGATTCCATCGTACAGATGATCAAGAGAAGAGAGAAGAAGGTGATGGCTGGTGAAGTAAATGGCTTTGGGGATGATTTCCTAGGACAACTTGTGAAGGCTTTGCACAGTGCAGACGAGCAAAAAAATCACGGTCGATAATCTGGTGGATGAGTGGAAGACATTCTATGTTGCCGGACAATAAACTGCCAATTCAATGTTGGCACGGATGTTATTCCTCCTAGCGATTTATCCAGAGTGGCAAGAGGAAGCAAGAATGGAGGTTATTAATGTATTTGGGAATAAAGACCCCGATTTTGATGGACTTGGAAAACTAAAGAAGGTATAGAAAACGACTTAAGAGTCTTGGTCTCGGTCGACCTTTTTTGGTTCACTTGAATTCTAAGTTAGACATGATGGCCAACTAATTATGTTTCCCTTTTCAAGTGCAGATCAGCATGATCATAAATGAAACTCTGCGGTTGTACCCCCCTACTTGGTTTGACTCGAAAAGTAGGCAAGAAACAGAGGCTACAGAGGCTTGTTCTTCCTGCTGATATTCAAATCTCTGTACCAATTCCTAAGCTTCATAGTGACCCTGAAATCTGAGGGGAAGATGTGCATCAATTCAAACCAGAGCGATTCTCAGAAGGTGTAGCCAAAGCAACCAACAACAATGCGGTCGTGTTCATCCCCTTCGGCTTCGGACCTCGATCTTGTGTTGGGATGAGCTTCATGACGACTGAAGCAAAAGTCGCCCTTTCGATGATCCTCCAGCGCTGCACCTTCGAGTTGTCCCCGTCGTATATCCACTGCCCAGTTCACATCCTTATTAACCGCCCACGACATGGACTTCAAATCAGATTTCATACTCTGCATTATTTCATCACCGTATGATGTTCAGTCGAAAATGTGCATGAATGCCTTCATAGATCAATTTGACAGTGGCTTGTGAATTCTTGGTCCCAGAGGCTGGTGATATTTATAAAGGTGCAAAGACATGTTTCTCTTAATTTCCACTGTGTTTTCTCCATAAATAGTCTATTTGTTTTGCCAAGACTCTTCATGGTGTAGAATCTTGTGTCCTGGTTCATGTAAGTCGTCATTTTTTAGGCATGTATCTTCTATATGTGTAGTAACGTCTTATCCAATATAATTGAATAAGGCAAAGAATGAATATCTAATGACCGATGATAAGAAATATCAAATTCAATCATCTTACGAAACCTATGCTATCTCAACATTTGATGACATGACCTCCATAATAGGACCACATAATTAATGATTAAGATAATAAAGAGGTTGCAGCTACTCCCTCGTTCACAGCCATCCTCTTGAGTGGCGAGCTCATTTGAGGTTGTGGCCCTCCATGAAGATGGCGTTCAACCACCTCTCTTGGAGGATGTGGACCTTTACCTGCAAATCAGAGAGGGGGGGAGGGGGGGAATTAGCGGGCAACGAAGGTGATGACGAACGAGGCACGTCAGGCGACCTCGTGAATGAGGTGGCAATAGAAGACTACTTGCTCGAGGAAGAAGAATGGAGAAAAGGGAAAACGTCAGCTGAAATGACTATTTTCTCCTGCAGGATATGAGAAAATATTGGGTGAGTTCAATATTCCACGTGGATGGTGCAGCACATCATTCAGTTATGGACACGTGTCCATCCAGGTCCACATTGTCTTCCTCCTCTCTCTCTATCAGATCCGGGCCCACATCAACAGCAGATCCTCCCTCTCCTCTCTGCCCTCTTTCTTCTTGTTCCAACGCTCCGTTCCCTTACGGTGGAAAAAAAAATGTTAAAAATCGATTTGCTCGAGGGGGCAACTGTGGGGCTCGGGGAGGCAACGGCGGCGTCGACGTCGGCGAGCAGGGGGCGCTTTGCGGAGAAAAGAGAGAGAACAGAGTGGAGGTCGCGAAAAGTGAGGGGAGAGCGAGGGAAAAATGCGACGGCAGAGACGGGGCCAACGACAAAGGTGGAGGGGGGGGGGGGCATCGGCTAATGGTTCGCTCTCAAAGACGTGCTTCTTCGCAGAGGAGATAGAGCGATTTTTTTCCCTCCATAACTTCTTCACGGAGTGGAGAGAGGAGAGAGAGCAGAGCGTCGAAACCAGAAGAGTGGAGAGAGGAGAGAGGAGCGTCGAAACCAGAAGAGAGAGAGAGAGAGGAGAGAGGGTCTGCTGCTACTGATGTGGGCCCAGATTTGACAGAGGGAGAGGAGGAAGACAACGTGGACCCGAATGGACACGTGTCCATAGCTAAGTGGTGTGATGCACCATCTCACGTGGAGTATTGAACTCACCCAATATTTTCTCGTGGGATATAGCTCCTCGTGTCCTCCGGGTCCTGCCCTGAAACCTCGCCATTAATTAGTTTCGTCCATTATAAGTACGTATTTATTTTATAAGCTCGTGCAGTACACCTCATGTACACCGCACATGGATTGGTGGCGACTTTCAAGTTAAAGCCTGTATATGTCAGAAAAGAAAGGAGTCAGGTAAAGCCTGCTCGGATTCCTGACATTATTAGAGAATAGGGAGCAACAATAAGACTTATTCTAATGAACTTAGATAAAATATTCAACTCCGATGAGATATCAAATAGAGTAGAGCGGACCAAGCAATGAATCTTCTCGTGCAATAAGCCTCTCTATTCGGCCTCACCACTGAAAATACTCGATTATTAATGCACTAGACAGAGTAATGCGTCCAAACTTCAGCAATTTTAGTCTTTGCTGGTTGAGATGGCGACGCTAGCTGAAAAAGATGGTCCCAGAGTGTCTTATGGAGTTGTCGACCTAATAAGATTAGTTTAGATTATTTTAAGTGATCATCGTCAGGTATTTCGACGGTGACCATCTTTCCTTAAATAGCAAGGAGAAAGAGGACGACAATTCAACCAAACCGAATTAGCAAGAATCCTTACGAGTTCCACCGTCTCATCCCAAATATAGAAAGCTGCTATATTTGTTGACTTGACAATAACCCCTTCCGAAAAAGAGGCGGGAGTCCACCTTCCCCCTCCCCCCGAATTGGCCCCCAAATTCCCAGGTAAATCTTATTCTTCCCCACCAAGGAGGTCCCCACTCAAAGGGAATACCCCTAAAGTTTTACGTCCCAGAGTTCAACAAAGGAATTTAAGATCATATTCAAATATGAAATTCTTTATAATTAATTTGCTCTAAAAATATAGCTATGACTCCAACATTTATGAGTATGAACTATACAAGGAATTAATATGGATGGGATGTTGACGCTGTGTCACTGAGTGAGGGGTGACCGAGGGTTGTGTCACTGAGTGAGGGGTGGCCGAGGGTTGCCTTCACTAGTGGCCAGCGAGGCCTAGCCTCTGGCCAATTGTCAGACCGACCAGAGAAAGAAGGAAAGCAAAAATAAAAGGAAAAATATTAAAATTACCACGTCAACGTCAGCTGATGTCCACATCCGGCTAGCTAAAATATGGCCGGATGGATTAAAGTAGCATAAATGTAAAAAATTTAGGACTAAATTGGCCAAAAAAAGTTGAAGACTAAATTGGAAAAATCGTAATAGGTTTAGAACTGTTTTGGTAATTTTCTCATTGAAAGTAAAGAAGCTAATGAGTAACTTCTAAAATATTCTTATTGAAAAAGTAAAATGCGTGGATGATGACATATGGTTAAGTGCATCTTTTGCAACAAAAGTTTAAGAGTTTAAATATATTAATGGGACCTAAAAAACCTCAAACTTTAATTTTTGTCCCAATTTTACCTTAAAAATCGCATAAAAAATCTCTAACTTTAGATCTAACCTCAATTCTACCATAAACATTTTTTCCCCATTAAAAATCCTTAACGTTAGCTGCTACACCAATTCTACCCTAAACTGTTTTTTGTCCTGTGAAAGACCCCCAACTTTAGGTCATGTCCTAATTTTTCCGTCTAGTCCTGATTTTACCCGAATTTTTTTACAATCTCATAAAAAAAACCACAAACTTTTACTTGAATCACAAATCTGTCCCGTTAACCCTTCATCCGAAATTTCTCGTTGATGATCGAGAAATGGAAAACTCTCAAGCACAAATTGTTCAAGCATCCCGAGTGTGAGATTTTTTATCATGAGAGATGGAACATTCCCCAGTACGAGAGATTGAGGAGTGCAAACTAAGGGCAGTTTTGACGGAGGATTAATGGAAAGTATATTTGAGACTTAAATAAAAGTTAGTAATATTTTATGAGACACAAAAATTAGAGTGAAATTGAAACTGGACCTAAAGTTGGGATTTTTTTATAAGAGAAAAAAAGTTTAGGATAGAATTGGTACTGAATTTAAAGTTGAGGATTTTTAATGATACAAAAAAATGTTTAGTGTGGAATTGGGACTGGACTTAAAGTTTGGGATTTTTTTATGAAACAAAAAAGGTTTGAGGTAAAATTGGGACATAATATAAATTTGAAGGTATTTTATAAGACAAAAGGCAGAATTAGGATAAGAATTAAAGTTGGAGGTTTTTTAGAGTATATTTTTATAAGCAATACTTTATTGACTTTTTTGAGCAGGGGTTTCTGTTTGAATCAGATGATCTAGATGCCTTTTTTTTTCCGGTTTATTAATATGACTGCAAAAATATTTGATCACGGGTGCCGTGAAAAGTACGCGTACCCACTTTACCATTTTTAATCCTAGTTGGTTCATATATCATAAAACATGTTGGGGGTGGTGAGACTATTTTATGTTATATCTACTGGGCGGTTAGGATTTTGACGTGCAAGCTCATCGGCAATTCAAGCCAACCAGTCTGGTGGCAAAGTGGCTGCCATCCATCTTGTCCTCAATACGGGGAAGATTTATTATGCGGAATTTAACGTATACACTCAACGGTTCTCATATGTAAAACAGATGGACCTCAATGTAAGTTTAATGGTTGGAAGCATTTGGTTATAGACACACCTGATCCAATGCCTCGTTGTGATAAGCGTAAATGAAGTGCCACATTAAACGTGCATTTGAACAGCCAAAAATCTAGACGATGAGTACACATCCAAATATCTTTACGTTGTAGCTATAAACGCCTAAAAAAATACAATATATGGGCATGGGGTTTCACTCTTTTGATGTCGGTCACTTAAATGTATATCAAACTAAAAAGATATATTTTTTCTATCCCTTCCGGAGCCAGGCATCTTTTAGAGGATAAATATATTATGAATGTCATAACTTTCGAATGGCCTTCACTTAAATGTCACATGAGTATGAAACCAATCACTTAAATGCTATTTTCAGCAATTTTCCATTTAACATGGAATTTTTGAAAATAAACTGAAATACAACATGGAAATTAAGAGTGTCATAATTTTTGTACAATCCTTACTTGAGTGCCACATCAGTGTAAAACCAACCACTTAAATGTAATTTTCGGCAAATCGCCCTTTGTGGATTTTTTTTCTTAACTTTCTATTCTGAAGTGGAATTTTTAATAATAAACTAAAGTCAAATGTGGAAAGAGTACAACAAATGTCGTCATTTCTTGCTATTTCTTTAAAATCTCCCCTAATTAGATGTTGCCGTTTTTGGACTCTCTCTTCCTCAAATGACACCATTTTCAAACTCTCTCTCCTTGTCACTTAAATAGTCACTTTCGAAAAATTGATGAACCTTAGTGTTTTGTTTTTTTGCCAAAGAATGTAAGTGTTCACTCTTGAAATTATGGCACTAAAACCATCATTTGTGAAGTTATTGGAACTTAGTAACCGGTTTAAACAAATAAATTTAATAAGTGATGCTAATTTATTATACAATACATTGAAAGTTATATAAGTGTTAAGTTTGAAAGGATAGGACACAATGAAGCATTTAAGGAGGAAGATACTTATTTGTGCTTCCCAAAATACCTGACAATCGTCCTAAATTAGAAGATGATATAAGATATCTATATGTAGTGTATCGAAAAATATCAATTTGATCGAGTAAGACCTATACACACAGTGATTAACTTATTAAACACCCGCTACATGTGAGGGGGAAAAAATGAGTTAAATAAAGCCTTGCCGGATTTCTTTCATTACCCAAGAGCACTAATGGACCCAGCAATGTTAATCTTCTCATGCGATGAGCCTCTCTAATTAAAGTTAAGCTAACCCCCTTTTGTCCCTTCGCCGAGCCTCACCTATCTATATTAGTAGCCTTTCACTCTGAAACTCTCCCTCACTTCCTCCACCATGGCACCTTCTCAACCTTCCCAAGCAAAGTACTTGCGAGAAGATGACATCTCCCAAAAATGCCGAGACCTCCTTCCCTCTCTCCCTCACGAAAAAGGCTGGATCACCCCCTCTCTCCACCAATACCAAGGCTTCTGGGTTGCCCCGAAGCTGCTGAACGGCGTCCTCGCTTGCCAAGACAACTTCCAAGCCCAAAAAACGGACATTTTCATCATCACTGCTCCCAAGTCCGGCACCACCTGGCTGAAGGCCATCCTCTTCTGCCTCTCGAACCGGGCCAAGTACTCGGGTTCAATGCAACAACACCCTCTCCTCACCCAAAGCCCCCACGACCTCGTGCCGTTCTTGGAGCTCAAGCTCTACTTCGGGCAAGAGATCCCCAACCTCACCTCACTACCACCCCCGAGGCTCTTCGCTACCCACTTGCCTTATCAATCGCTCCCACAGTCGGTCAAGGACTCTGGGTGCAAGCTGGTGTACCTGTACAGGAACCCCAAGGACACCTTCATCTCGCTCTGGCACTTCGCCAACAAGCTGAGGACCAAAGAGACAGGCGGGATGCCGCTCGGAGAGTGCCTTGATGCGTTCTGCCAGGGCGTAAGCCCATTCGGACCCTTCTGGGACCATGCGCAGGGATACCACAAGATGAACTTGGAGATGCCCGACAGGGTGTTGTTCTTGAGGTACGAGGACATGAAACAGGACCCCCATGGTCATGTCAAGAGACTCGCCGACTTCTTAGGGTGTCCGTTCGCCGAAGAAGAGCTGAGAGATGGGACCGTGGACGGCATAGTGAGGATGTGTAGCTTTGATAGTTTGAGCATGTTGGAGGTGAACAAGAGCGGGAAGTTATCGACTGGACAAGAGACCAAGTCTTATTTCAGGAAAGGCGAGATCGGAGATTGGATGAATTACATGAGTGTCGAGATGGGGGAGAGAATTGACCGTGTCATGCAAGAGAAGATGCACGGTTCAGGGTTGAAGCTTTGATCTTGACTTGGGTTTATGACTATGGCAGCAATAATCATAATTTCCGTGTGTTATGTTAGTTTTGAAGATGTTTGGTCTGATGGTGGAGAAGAAGTTAGAAGGAAAGAAACGATTCGATTGTTTGCACTTTAGGAAGGTCAATGTCCGGTTGGCTGATGAAAGTGTGATTCTCAATGCTACAGGATGAAAAATTTCCAGTGGCATTGTCGATCGTGGCTTCGTCTCCACAATAAGATGCTTCAAGGATGTGATTCTAGGCATCAGTTATGTTGTGTACTATTGGCATTTGCAGTTGTCATTTGGCCAACACTTAGTTGGCCAATAAAAACAGCCTCCTCCTCCTTTTTTAGGCCGTGTGAAGCTTTGTGGTGTATGGTCTCGCATAGATTGAATTGCTAAAAAACGGATATGTATGTCTTAGAAAAAAAACGAAGATCTTGTTTTGTTTCCAAGTTATGAAAAGAAAAAAGTTAATGATAAAGAATCTACCCATCAAATAAATAACGTACAAAGACTGAGCCCGTGTGGTCTCTTCAGTGCATGCATTCGCTAGTAAGAGTCCCATTGCAAGTGTGGGCTGAAATGAGATGAGTTCACATGTCACCAATGTACACAAGAACTTTTCGCATGGTCCTCCCCAGCGGCCGAAGAGGGCCACTAAACCCTCACTGGCCACTAACTTGGGTTACACGGCCATGCTAGTGGTTGGTAAGGTCTCGCGCACCCTTGCTAGTCATCGGATAGGGTCAAGCCACCCTCTCTAACAAGTAAGGGTGCCATTAGTTCGGTTTGATGTATTTAGAGCTAAGTTCAGTTTTGGGAAAATCACACCCAAACCCAAAACCAAACTCCCACTCTGAATACCTAAGATTACAACTCAACTCAAACCAACAACTTTGGTTTGTCACCGAGTTGGTTCGCCGTCACAAAGTTACAATCAAGCCAATTTACAAATAAGAATTTTAATACATCAGCTGTCTAAGCGTGCAATGAAATAAACAATATGAGCACTCAATTCTACTCATTCTTGGAAAAAAGGAATATAGTCGCTATTTAGTCAAACTAATTGTCGATAGCATTAAAAGATATTATTTAACTAAACGTAAGTTCTCAAAAGATCACGAAAAACACTTTTGTAAGTGTTATTTGAGATTATAAACCAATCAATTAAGGCCAATATGAGAATTAGAATCTTTCACTTGATGGGATAATTCCATAGAAAAGCACCAACTTTACGTCGAGGGACAAATTTGGCCCAAACTTTTTTTGGAATGGTCCCCCAAGCATGTGTGCTCTGTTTTTTGGGAGGGCGTTGGGCCAGAGCTCGTGGCCGATAAGTTCACACGAGTCTTGGTCCCTTTGGTTCTCCATGAATGATTTTGTGTGCCCTGTTATGCGTTTTTAGGAGTCTAGGTTTGTGCTCGGGTCCATATCAAGTCGAGAGTTCCTTGTTTCAGTAGTGTATGCCAACTGTTCTCTGAAATGTCTGAATGAGGTCTGTGTTCTACGGATTTGTCGTAGCCGAGGATAGTTGTTCTTCGTTCAAACCTGTTTTAAATGTGATTAACCTGTCTCTGAGTGGATCTTGAGTGTTTCTGGTGAATCTTTTGTTGATTTTTTCTCAAATCCATGTCCCAAGTGAGTCTACGTCCTCCCTCTAGCTGATGCATTCCAGTTGTTTGATAAAATGTTCTAGAGAGGACCGAGAGTCAGTTCAAGTTCTAACCCGAGATCGACGTGCCCTCACTTCTGTACCTATTGAATCGTGCTCGCTTTGTTTTTTTCATGGTTTTTAATATGGTTTTCGTGAAATAATCGTGTACCATCGAGAGAGCGAGAGTTTCTGTTATTCCGGTGACTGGATTAATGATCGGCGGAGTTTGTTGCCGGCGGTGGTCGACGCCGGTCGGGGTGAACGACCGACCAATCGTGGTGGTGTTGCTGGCGTCTTCGTCTGGGTGAGATTCGGCGGAAATCGGTTTCGGTGAAATAGAGTGTAGTAAAGAAGGTGGCTTCGAGCGTGAGGTACAGAAAAAGAAGAAGACGGACAGAAGAGGACGCAATAGGGAAAAGACCAAAAAATAAAATAAAAAATAAAAAAAGGAAGAAAGAGAAAGAGAAAAGCAGAAAATAGAAAAATGGGAAAAGGACAGAAAATAGAAAAATGGGAAGATGACCGGGTCGGTTTAGTCGGGCGGGGTCTCCTGACCCAGTCCGATTTCCTTTTTTATAATATTAAAATTTATAAAAAAAAAATAATTAAAAATTTCAGAAATTCAGACAACTTTAAGAAATTATAATTCCTCAAAAATTCTTAAAATGGTCTTTTGTGATACATTCCTCTTAATTGAGAAAAAACTGATAAAATATCGTGTTTAAAATTTGAACAAACTCTTAGGGCTTTGTGATGGGATTTTAATGTTTCTTTTTTGGGCGAATTATCAATTGATTGAGTGCTTTGATTATATTGATTTTAGCTTCCATTTGGCTTAGTTAGGTGAACATTTATTTATTTATTGCAAGATGCTTGTTTTTCTTTGCAATTTATTTAATACTTCCTTAGTTGCTAATTGTTAGTTTAATGATTGCACATTAGTATAATCACCTTACACGTTAGTTGATAGGTCTAAAATCAATCCAACCTACCTAACAAATATCTTTGAAAAAAATGAACAAGATTAGATATTGAAATGGCGCTAGTTGATTAATTAGTATAACTAAGTCTTTGATTTTAAATTCTCTGGTTAGCAAGAAGTAATGTATATTTCCATACCTCACTTGATTTGATATTTAGCCTACCCCAATAGGCTAGTGACGTGGCGACTCATTATTAAAAGATCCTTCTAGCGTCAATTGAATATCCCAACGCCGCACAAGGTATGAACTTAAGAGAGCTTGCGTCTAACAGAAGCCCCTAGGCCTACCTTTTAGGCAATACCTCTAAATCTATATCTTTTCCCCTTCAAATGGAAAAGGTAGATTGCGACAATAAGTAATGCTTTATTGACTGTTTCTTTAGCATTGGAATTTTCTGTTCCAATCATGTGATCATCTAGATGAGTGTTAGTCTAGCTTGTGAATATTTAGAAGAAGTTATAGCTAAAGGCTAAAGCCTTTTCAGATATCTAACATTATTCGAGAGCAATAATGGGTCCAGCAATGAATCTTCTTATGCAATGAGCATCTTTATCCAACGTCAACACTGAAAGATACTTGATTGTCATGCCTACTAACTTCAGCATTTTTAATGTTTTCTGGTTGAGATGGAGATCTTAGCTGCAGAAGATTTAAAGCTAGTGGCGAATAGACTTGACCACCTAACAAGGTTAGCTTAGATTATTTTAAGCGATGATTGTAAATTTATAAGATACTTGAATACGAGTATCTAATTTTGGACAGCAAGAAGAAAAAAGACATGTATTCGTTCATATGCTTTATTTTTATTTTACTCTCAAAAGACAATAATGACCACAATATCTTTAAACTTCCGTAGAGAAAATTACCACAAGAGTTTTAAACTTATCATAATCATATTAATTTAATTCTAAATATTTTTTTGTCAGTTTAGTCATAAAATTTTTGCATTTATACCAATTCAATCCATCAAACCAATGTTGATCAATCGGCATTACCATCCGACTAATGCTAATGTAAACGATTATTAATAATTTATTTTTTGATTTATTTTTATTCTTTTTCTTTTTCTTCTTTACTTTTTTAAATCCATGATAGCCATCGAGCCTCCAGCGTTGGTGGCTTGCCTGCTCTTACCTAGATCTGGGTGATGCCTAGGGGCCATAGGCGAGGCCAACCTTGCCAACCACAAGTAAAGGCGGCCTCAACCACGGCCAAGGCCTCGACCAACGCACCTTCCCTCTGGTTTCATCCTGTCTTCATTTCCCCAATTCTCTCTCGCATTTTCTCGGATTTCACAGAAGGAAACCTGAGGATCGAGTTCAGGGTCAACACCAGTTGCATTTTTTGAATATGGAGTCCATCAGAGGAAGAAGATGGTGCGGATTTTCCTTACCAACCATCATCTCCACCAATTTATCACTCCTACCATTAAGACAAAACCTCAGCGTATATAGAGGAAGAAAATTTAAAGGTTTCGATTTTTACAATTTATGGATGAGGAAATCATCGTTTAAAATTGAGGATTTCATTTTCATCTTATCTATTTACATTTTTGCCCATTAATGCCCTATTGTAATGGCAATTCATATTAAATAAAGTGACAAGGCCCTGTCTTTCAGGGAATTTATTGGGAATATAGTGTGGAAAAATTTACAATTTTTTTGTGATAACTTGTTATGCAATAGAGATTCGTATTTTGTTCAGTAGGAGGGTAAAATTAGCTTATAATTGAAACCACAATGAAGTTAATATGAGTTGCAATTAATATAACATGACACGAGAACAATTTCCAAATGCTGAGTACCACATAACGATAACAGAATGACAACCATGATTGGCAAATAACCCCAAGATCTTTCACGTTATGTCATGAGAACGACTCTTTCAGCAGCCAACTGGACATTGACCTTCCCAACATGCGTACATCAATCAATTTGTTTATTACGCACACACGCACACGCACACGCACACCCACACCTAAAGCCTCAACCCAGAGCCAAGCAGCTTCTCTTCCACGACGCGGTCAATCCTCTCGGCCATGTCAACACTCAAGTAATTTACCCAATCTCCAACCTCGCCTCTCCTGAAGAACGCCTTGTTCTCTTCTCCTGAGGCCAACTTGCCGCTCATGTTCACCTCCAGCCCGCTCAAACTGTCAAAACTACAGAGCCTCAGTATGTCATCCACCGTCCCGTCTCTCAGCTCATCTTCACTGAACGGACACTCCAGAAAACCGGCCAGCCTCTTCAGGTTAGCACGCGGGTCCTCTTTCATGTCCTCGTACTTCAGGAATAACACCTTCTCGGGCGTCTCCGAGCTCACCTTGTGGTACCCCAGCACGTGGTCCCAGTAAGGCCCAAACAAGCTCACGCCTCGGCAGAACCTGTCGAGCGCCTCCTGCAGCGAGTTCTCACCCTTGTCCTTGGGCCTCAGCTTGTTGGTGAAGTGCCAGAGCGAGACGCAGGTGTCCCTGGGGTTCCTGCATAAGTACACCAGCTTGCACTTGGAGTCCCTCACCGATTGTGGGAGCGATTGATAAGCCAAATGTGTGGCGAAGAGCCTCGGGGGCGGGAGTGAAGCGAGGTCCGGAACGTCCTGCTCAATGTAGAGATTTAATTCCAGAAAGGGCACGAGGTCGTGAGGGTTTTGGCTCAGCAGAGGGTGTTGCAGTTGCGAGCCTGAGCCCGAGTACTTGGTCCGGTTGAGGAGGGTGAAGAGGATGGCTTTGAGCCAGGTGGTGCCAGACTTTGGAGTGGTGACGAGGAGGATGTCGGTGTCTCGGGCTCGGAAGTGTCTCTGACAAGCAAGGACACCTTTCAAGTGCCTTGGGCCGACCCAGAAGCCTTGGTATTGGTAGAGGGAGGCCGCGAGCCAGCCTTGCTCGGACGGGAGAGAGGGAAGGAGGTCACTGCATTCTTGAGAGATGTCATCATCTTTCAAGTACTTCGGGAGGGATGGAGATTGAGGCATTGTTGTGTAGTGGAAAGGCTTTCAAGCTGGCTCTCGATCTTGGCAGAAGAAGAAGGGTTGATATACATATACATATACATATACATATACATATATATATATAATAAGAAAGATATTATTATAGATAAAGAAACAAATTTGTCTTAAAGATTGAGATCCTCTTAGGCCTCTAGCCTCGCGCGACCCAACAACTGGGGCCGCAACCACCGCCCAAGGTGTCGCTATCTTTTTTCACAAGGTGAGAGACAGAGACAGAGACAGAGACAGAGAGAGCGCTTTAGGCAATTACAAAGAGGAGGCCTCGTGTGACAGCAGCAGAGAACGAGCAGCGTGCATGATGGCGGCGGAGGTAATGTGAAGAGAGACAGTCCTCCAATAACGTGTGAAAGGATTTCTATCCTTTCCCCACACGAATAGAGGCTTCAAAGTGTAGCTCTCTGCCTTTCTTCTCTGTACATTAACGCTCCGAGGAGTCATATTGGAACAACGATCCACGATATGATTTCCTCCCACTTTTACTTTTTCTTTAATGGTGTTCCCAGACTTTCTTGCACGTTGCGGCTGGGGTGGATGCGGATCTTTTCAACCAAATCTCTTCGCTTTGATGAATATGCACTGCATCGGCTATTTGCCAAATTCAAATATTGTTTCCCTAAGTTAATGCGGCTGCTGTAAATTAAAACATGTGAACTTAACTAGCCTGTGCATCACGCGAGGTACATAAACTAGTACTTGTTAGGTAAGGACTCAAAATAAACATTTATGGGAAACCTAACCAAAGAAGAAACGGCAATGTATGATACTTAATTTGTTTAAATAACCAATCAACATTTTTCATGCGATTTGGTTGATATAATTTAGTAGAAAATTGTTACTACTTATAGCATTACTCAGCTATCACACTAGAAAAGGCATAATTAGATTCTACCAACATTTCAAAGAAAAATTGAATAATTTTTTTTAAAAAGCATAATGAGGATGTGACAGGCATGCTCTCCAGTTCTACTGCTTATCCACTTCAAATCTTATCATAACTAATTAGAAAGGTATGACTTGCAAAATTCACCTTTCTATTCCTTGTAAGCTTTTACTAGAACAAATTTGTTTCATTGACGGGGTTGTAAAATGTGAAAAGTCAAATATATTGTACAGCTTAATGCTTGACTTTGGGGAGTTAGTATGTGCATTTTAATATTCTCTCATTTTATCTTGTGGAAGTAACTACTATAGAGTACACATCTCATCATGTCAGCTAAAAAGAATTAAGGACCATAATTTTCTCGCTAGATGTAATCATAGAAATACAAGTACTTTCTTACAGTTTTAATATTGCGATTGACTAAACACTACATCAATCGTGACATTATTTTTCACTTAAAACAATGTCTCCCTTAGGCCAACCGTACATTGGCCACAGTAATTATTGTTGCTGCCATAGTCATAAACCCAAATCATGATCAAAGCTTCAACCCTGAACCATGCATCTTCTCTTGCATGACACGATCAATTCTCGCCCCCATCTCGACGCTGATGTAATTCAGCCAATCTCCGACCTCACCTTTCCTGAAGAACCACTTGTTCTCTACTTCAGTCGACAACTTCCCGCTCTTGTTCACCTCCAACGCGCTCAAACTGTCGAAGCTGCACATCCGTAGTATTCCATCCACGGTCCCATCCATCAGCTCTTGTTTGTTTGCCTAACGGACACCCCAGGAAGTCGGCAAGTCTCTTGACATGAACGTGTGGATCCTCTTTCATCTCCTCATACCTCAAGAACAACACCCTCTCAGGCATCTTGGAGCTCGCCTTGTAGTACCCTTGCACGTGGTCCCAGTATGGTCCAAACGGGGTTACGCCCCGGCAGAAAGCATCAAGGCACTCTGCGAGTGGTATCTCACCTGCTCCTTTGGACCTCATCTTGTTGGCGAAGTGCCAGAATGAGACGAAGGTGTCCTTAGGGTTCCTGCACAGGTACACCAACTTGCACCCGGAGTCCTTGACCAACGCCGGGAGCAAAGGGTAAGGCAAGTGGGAGGCGAAGAGCCTTGGGGACACGTAGGAGGCAAGGTTGGGGATCTCTTGCCCGAAGTAGAGACCGTTCTCTAAGAAGGGCACGAGGTTGTGAGGGCTTTGGGTGAGCAGAGGGTGGTGTTGCATCGAGCCTGAGAACTCGGCCCGGTTCAAGAGACAGAAGAGGATAGCCTTCAACCAAGTGGTGCCAGACTTGGGGGTAGTGATGAGCAGGACGTCGGTGTCTTGGGCTTGGAAGTGATCTTGGCAGGCGAGGAGGCCACTCAAGACCTTTGGGGGATACCAGAAGCCTTTGTACTGGTGGATAGATGGGGTGATCCAGCCCTTTTCGCGAGGGAGCAACGGAAGGAGGTCTCGGCATTTCTGGGAGATGTCGTCGTCTTGCAAGTACTTTGCTTGGTGAGGTTGAGAGGGTGTCATGGTGGAGGACGAGAGGGAAAACTGCAGCGTGAAGGGTTGTTATAGCTACTTAGGGCTCGATGAAGGGAAAGAAAAGGGGTTATCTTAGGATTTCAGTGATGACGTTAAATAGAGAGGCTTATCGCACTGGAAGATTCGCATAGCTGGTCCATTGTTGCTCCTCAATCAAGTTAGAAATCCATCGAAAAAGCTATAGCTAAAGCCCTTTTTTTATTTTTTTGGCATGTATTGTTGTTATGTGCTATATTCAATCATGTACATGCGCCTTATTCGATCAAATTGATCTTTTTTGATACAAAACATTAAGATATCTAATCACATCTTTATGTAGTATACTTTCGCTACTCCTCGCATCATCCGCAACTTCCGTATCACTAATACACAAATAAATCTCTCGCGCTAAAAAATTCTTCAGTGTGTCCTATTTATTCAGACTTACCACATCTGTCCTATTTATTCGGACTTACCACATCAATCACTTCTATATGTATATGATATCCTGGCATCACTCATTAAATTTATGAAAATGAATAGATTATTACAACTACTAGGACAATGCATTTGTCTGCATGCAACAAGATGCAAGAAATCTAAATTCAACTCCTACCTAACGTGAACATGACAAAAGTGGACGGGCTAGTTATTTGAATGAAACGGCAAAAACATTTTAGAAAACATCATGTTGATACTTGATATCATAAATCAACAAAAAAAAGTTCATTGTTTTTTGAAAATTTTCGACATGCTTGCTAAAAAGTAATGAGGGAGGTTACAGCATGTAATGCTGCAGCACAGTGTCATTGGTCCATGCATATTGCAAACCCCTATAATATACGGAAGTTCAAAGATGTTGCAGTCGTCAGTGTCTTTTGAGAGTATATTAAATCTAAAGCATTTGAACAAAAACACGTCTTTTTTCTTCTCGCTGTTCAAAATCAGATACTCGTACTCATGTACCTTATAAATTTATATTCATGACTTAAAGTAATCTAAGCTAACCTTGTTAGGTCGACAAGTTGATCCGGTAGTGGCTTCAAATCTTCTGTAACCAAGATCTCCATCTCAACCAGCAAAGACTAAAAATGCTGAAGTTTTTAGGCATGACTTTCTCTAGTGCACGACGATCAAGTATCTTTCACTGGTGATGTTAGATACAGAGGCTTATTGCATGAGAAGATTCATTGCTGGATCCATTATTGCTAAGGAACAATGTTAGAAATCCGAAAAGGCTTTAGTTAACTCCTTGTTTAACCATATAGAAGATGTAACTAGACACCAGCACGTATCTAGATCACATGATTGAAATAGGAAAACCCATGCTAAAAAAAGTTAATGAAGCATAACTTATCGATAAAAGTAATGTACCATCGGTGAAAGAAAGGGGATTAGCTTAGGATTTCAGGGATGACGTTGAATAGAGGCTTATCGCATTGGAAGATTCGCATAGCTGGTCTATTATTGTTCCTGTTAAGTTAGAAATCCTTCGAAAAGGCTATAGCTAATGCCTTCTTTTTCTTTTTTTTTTCTTTTCACATATACGGTTGCTTTATGCTATGTTTACGTTGTACATACGCCTTATTTGGTCGAATGGATCTTATTTGATACACAACAATAAGGTATCTAATCACATGTTTATGTAAAAAGACGTTGAACATACTTTCACTACTCCTCACATCATCCGCAACTTCCCTATCACTAATACACAAATAATCTCTTCCGCTTTAAATTCTTCAGTTTGTGCTATTTATTCGAACTTACCGCATAGATTATTTCTGTATTTATATGATATCCTAGCATTAAATTTATAAGTATAAATCGGTTACTACGGCTGCTAGGACGATGCATTTGTCTGCATGCAACAAGATGCGAGAAATCTAAATCCAACTCCTATCCAACTCCTACCTAGCATGAACATGACAAAAGTGGACAGGCTAGGTTATTTGAATGAATCTTCTTACGGCAACATCAGATTAGAAAACATCATGTTAATACTTGATATCAGAAATCAATAAAAAAAAAAATGTTCGTTGTTTTTTGAAAAATTTCAACATGGTTGTTGAAAACTAATGATGGAGGTTACAATGTGTAATATTGCAACACAATGCCAAGGTTCCATGCATATTACAAACAGGGTTTGCTAATATAACAATTTTTGAGTTACTGTGATAATAATAGCTTATTATGAGCCAAAAATTCTTGAATGAGTGATCCCCATGAGAATTTATAATTATTTGCTATTTATTTTTTTGTGGTGCATAACGGATTGTTTTCTCATTCTTGATTAAAGACTATCATCTAATCAATGCTCTTGCAAACCCTCATAATCTATGGAAATTAGGACAATTACCAAAAAAAGTCAAGGATGAGAAAACAACCAGTTTAATTTTACAAAAAAATCTTAAACCAGTTTAATTTTATCAATTTTCGAAGTTATAAACTAAAACCAAACGAATGACAAAAAAAAAAAGTTCTAATCCAAAATCAAACCACTAAACCGAAAACTAACTTATTAGTTTGGTCTAGCTCGATTTATCGTTTTTCTGTTTTTCATGAACAATCCTACCAGCATAGACCCTTGCCGTAGCTGGCTATGGTTGGGCAGTGACCATACCCACGCAGTTTGTTCTATTTTTCTACTTTCTTTCATTTTATTTAAGAATTCATTTTTATTTTCAATTCCTCCTCTTGTTTTTGGCTCTTTTAAGTGTTTTGATGAATCACCGTGTAGTTTTGTTGACCCCTTTTTATAATGTATTAATGAGAATCGAAAATTAATTTGGTCATTTTTTTTTCAATTACATTACCAGTTGCTTGCCACGTGATGTTTCTAACTTCCACACCTTTAAGTCTTGTCCATGATACCTTTAATCGTGTATTAACGACCTAGCCCAAGCCCATGCTAGTTTAAAGCTAGACTTCAGCCCACCATCAACTTTTCCTTCTATGAATGGTGCGCATGAAGGCACCGAACGAACTGAAAAGAAGGCAAACGGAGATAAAAACAAGGAAAAATGGAAACGGAGAAGAGAGGGAGAAAGCTTGCTCGTGCATGTCACAGGAACCTCGCTAAGCCAGGTTAGCTTCGTTTCATAGCGTTCAGTAAGTAATCGAACTCGTTGTTTGTCTAATCAAAGTAATTTTCGAAACTAGGCCATAATTTTGAATTTTGAATTGTGATGTTCAATTAAAGAGTTATTAAGCTATGGATTTATATGAAAATGGTCCTACTTTGTGTGGGCTAAGTTGTGAGCCCGCCACAATCAATGAGTTTGAAAGAGAGCCCCAAGATTTGACATGTGCTCTCATATCATAGAACAATACCTCATCAATTTAAACCATTAGATAAAAGGAGACTACAAGTATGCAAGACATATTAAAACTATAATTTAAGTGATTTAGAACTAAACCTAATAGTTGATAGAGGTAAAGGATCTCATTCCATTTTGGAGTACCTTCACATAATAAAATTACCCTCTAACTTTACAGAATCCTGCAATTTTTATTTAATTACAGAAATTAATTAAATTGCCCCAATTGCATCATGATAAAAGGATCCAATTCAAAGACATGTAATCAATAGCTCATTGTATGAGAGATTAGTGAAAAGAGTGAAATTTGGAGTCCTACATAAAAAAAATTAAGAAAAATTGCAAAAATTGTCCACATTTGCACCTGCCTTCCTAACGAGTCATGCCATATAGGACGGCAAATATTCCTGTTAGTAATTGCTAGACAAAATTAGCTGAAAGGCTACATCGACAAATCATCAGAAAATTTAAGACTAGATTACTCAAATTGAAAAGTTTAGCACCGAATTTATCATCGTATAATGGATTTATGACTTTTTGAATAATTATCCACAATTTTTTCCAGCGATTGGTAATGTCTCATTCTGATATTGTGAAGTACCACTTACTTTTGAACAGCCAAAAAATAGATGATGGTTACATATACAAATATCTTTACGCTATAGCTATAAATGACTAAAAAAATGCAATATCTTCACTTACATTAGATGTAACACCAAATGATTTATTAACTTGAAATTGCATATCTAACTAAGGATATGTCTTTTCCTCTATTCTTGCTAAAGCCAAACCTCAAAGTAGAGGATTAGATATACGGACATTACTCGCTTGAAAATTTAATTTAAAATAAAATATGTGCCATGTCAAACAATGATTTAATCCTCTAATTAGGGACCCTAGCTAAAGATTTTCTATGAAGTGCATTGTTCATAGGTTAAGAAACAACAGAATATGTAATTGGTTTGGAATTTTAATTGTCACCAATAAAGACAAAAACTCAGAAGAACTCGTCGGGGTGGAGTCTGAAAGTGACGATCATTTTTTTCCCCTGACGAAGAGATTTGCGCAAGGCAATAAATCTTTATGCATGGGGTGAATTTGATGGGATGCTAATTTTTTGCGTCTTGATATATTCAAAATGTAATATCATATAGCATTATCTTGGATGAGTAAATATCGAGAACATAAAGATTGGTGTACAAAAATCATTTATACGATGAAATAATAGGTCCAAATGAGTATAAATGAAGGAGGAGGTATACATTCAAGCATCCAATAATAGTTTTGACACATACACCGATACATATCAATCTCTACAAACCTTGGTATTGTTCATTTAAAACATGCCGCCGTGAGCATCAAATAATGCCGGGAGTATTTATTTATTAAGTTTTTTAAGAAACCCTCTTCACGGGGAAAATCGACAGATAGATGTTCAAGTATATTATTGAAAGACTTGGCCTTGTGCTTGGCGACTTCTCATTTATATCATTGACTTCATTTTTAAAACACTAGTTCAAATTCAATGTTGAATCCAACACTGGATCGATATTATAAAATTTCATCCACGCTGCCCAGGAAACGAACCACCCAATGAATATTTCAATAGGTTGCTTCGCTCAATCCAACGTAAAGTTAGGTGGGCTGTCTCTTAAATATTATTAAAGGACGAACGGGAACCTTCGAATATACTGTTCAAAGTTGGCATGGTACGGATGCTACCTGCATAGAACTCATAGTTTGCATTTCGCAAGACACGAAGCATATTTTGGGTTAGAGGAGTTGCATTATCATAATTTAAAATGTGCAAATGTTCGACCATTCAAGGCACTATATAGTTATACATTTACTAATGCATCCGCATATCTCAAACGTGATAGGGAGCAAATTGGAGGACTGAGGATGTGTAGCTTCGATATTTTGAGCGTGTTGGAGGTAAACAAGAGGGGAAACACGCGTTGGAGGCGAACAAGAGCGGGAAGTTATGGATGGGGCAAGAGACGAAATACTTCAGGAAAAAGTGAGGTTGTACATTGGGTCCAGATGCAGCTGAAGTTTCCAAGTGATGTTGCATATTATATTATATAGGTTTTTCTACTTGACAATTACTTAGGATAATTTTAACACAAAAACTGATCAACTTGTGATTTTATTGACAAGTGGCAAGGTTAATTGATGAGAGCAAAGTTTGGTGAAGACGATAAGTTGCCAAGGTATAAAATGACGTATGAACCCTTGGAGTGCCAAAACTTGGCATAAGAGGACACTTAAGTGTCAAAAGTTCGAAAATGTACTCTTAAGTATCAAGATCGGAACAAAAAAGATCAGTTAAGGGCCAACAGCGAGAAAATATGGCCAAAATACTAATGCGGCATTTTTTCAGCAAATTGAGATCTAAACGGTGTCATTTTGGGCACTAACATGCCTAATAAACCTAAAACGAAGTCGTTTTGATCTTAATTAAATTCTTATATAAATATTAATTAAATAATATTTAAAACGAAAATTTAAAAATTTAAAAAAAAAAAGAGCACAGTAAGGCGGGGGAGCCTCTGCACCTATGATGTGCTCCTTTTTTTTAATTTTTTTTAATTCTCCCCCACCTTACTATGCTCCTTTTTTAAAATTTTTTTAATTAAATTAAAAATTAAATTTAGGATAAAACGGCATCATTTTTTGTGAAGATAAGCTACCGTGGAATTCTAGCAAGTCATGTAGATGTTAGAAATTATTAAAATAAACCATGTTGGATTTCCGACGGCTTTAGCCAGAGTTAACACTTAAGTGATTCAATTTTTTTAAAAATAGTACTTAAGTACATTTTCATAACTTTTGACACTTAAATATCCTTTCATGCCAAGTTTTGACATTTTGGTTGTTCTTTTTCCCAATAAAAAAAAATAGTTGACAATGTAAAGGAAATCGACAAATCACTAATAAAATCATCAACATCGAACATTATTGAAGTTATCAATAAAGACCTTCACTAGTAAACGAGTCATCAACGGCCAACTACTACGAATGTTTATTAACCGTTGAAGCTCGAAGACAAAGATGATGGATTGGCACAAGTACATGGTTGCTGGATGGTTATGCCTGTAACATTGGGATAACAACTTTTTGTTGATAATCATTGCTAAATGATAGGTGATCATGTCTAGAATTTATAACTTTTTATTAATAACTACAAAGCGGGCTAGGAATTATTAATCAATAATTATTTGTAGGTAATCATCGATGTTCGGTTATAAATACCCATGTTGTAATTTTTGTAAGAGATCGCCCAATCAATCAATAACATATTTTATTGCAAATTATAATTCTCTTTATTTCGTGCATTCTGGTACCCTCTAAATATCCAGTGTTCACAGTTTAAATACCTTTAATTTCAAAACCATTTGCTTTCTTGGCCAAAGTCAACGAATAGCCCATTTTACTTAGATATTTATCAATGTCATCCTTTTATAATATTTTACACTTTTTCGGTCGAAGAGACAGTCAACTATAAGTTGTGCCTCTTCGCAAGATATTGTTCGAAAAAACAAATAAAAGAATGATATAAGACAAGGTCCATGTGCTAACGCCACATGCAGGGTATTTATTTATCAAGCTTTTGAGTTTGGAAAGTACATATTCCTTGAATGTAAGAAACTAAATAATTCATTATTCCAATTTGGAAAGTGTTTAGATAATTAAATATTCATTGATTTGGTATGCTGAATTTAATCACCTTGCTCTTCATCTATCATGCGTTTATTAAAAATTGCGAATAAACTTGTGACCCAAGATATCAAATTTGCACTAGAGAGGCATGAAAAGGAAGGGAGATGAAGGGCAACGACTATAATGTCGACATTGTACTAGCCAAGTTGGGTTATACAAGTTGATGGGTCTATAGATGGATGAAGTTTGTAAAGGGATGATGTGTGCTGTAGGCTTCTATTGACCAAACTTCTTCTACAAGTTTTGTTAAGAAAGTCCAATGTGTAATGTGCCTCACAGCAAGACATTGTTCAAAAAGAAATAAATAAATAAATGATACAGGGTCCATGTGCTAATGGCACATGCAGCTTGCTTATTCACCAAGATTTCGATTAAAAATTTAGCCAGGTTGCATGACTATATCTTTGAAATTTCAAATAATACAACCCCTTCAAATAAAACTAGATTGTTTTATTGAATCTTTACCAAGAACAAAATGGTGAATTTTGCAAATGAATGTTTCTAGTTAGAATTAGTAAAGAGGAAAAATAAGTAAACGAAAATATTGAGCACCTAACAAAACTCCTTTATATTTTGGTAGTAGGTTCGCTAGTAACTTGATATAATGAACAGATTGACTCTAGAATCGGTATGGAACCCAACCGATTGTTTCTAAGCCGATTCAAGGTCAACCTAAGAAACCCGTCCATCTTTTTCCTATTTCATTTTTATTTAATTGCTTAATTATTTGAACATTTTTAAAAATAAGGACATCACAAGTGTCATAACTTTTATATAACCCCCATTGAGTGTCATAACTTTTTTTTCGAACTTTCAAGTGATATAACTTCTAAAAAAAAGTTTACTTAATTGTCATAACTTTTAAAAACCATTCACCCAAGTATCAAAAATTGGACATAGCATAAAACTTGTAGAAACCGTTTTTAAAATAATTATATCACTCAAGTTGTTGATTGAAAAATCTTATGATGCTCAACTAATAAAAAAATATATTTAAATGAACATCATATAAAAGTTATGATGCTTGTAATATCATTTTTTTCTCATATTTTTGCTAAGATTCTCAATTAGGAAACCATAACAAATTGTTTATTCTGAAGTGTTCAGCCTCACTATTTTTGCAAAAGATTTTAACTAAGAAACTTGTAGGGTTTGGTTTTGAAACGTTTCAAACCCAATTCAATTGAGAATAGGCCTTGAAACCCATTCAAAACTAGTTTAACTCAAGAGCTAAAAAATGAACAGTTACCGGGTAAAGCCGGTCCGGTTCGCTTCTCAAACAAAACCAGTTGTGTTGCTAATCCCTAGTTTGTTTTAATTAGTCGGTCTCTATCCCACGTTTTCTTCGAAATGGAGCCAAAATGTCAGACCAAAATGACTTTTGCTACATCCTCCCAACAAAGTCTTATCATTTTGACCATGTCATCGTCCGGCTCATAGATTCCTCCGAAAGAAACAACAAATGCCAAATCCAATCAAACATTTTTACTTCACAAGAAAAACCCTATGTTGTAATTTTCCCGGTTGCCATTTCCTTTCTTGTTCGCTCCCCAGAAAGAGCCATGCAATTAGTCATCTTCTTGAGCTCTCTGTTTCTGGTTCTGTTTCTTGTTCTCTGGTCTCTTGCCAAGCTATTGCGCAAGCTATGGTGGAACCCGCTCAGAATACAGAGGATGATGGCCCAACAGGGAATCACCGGCCCTCCCTACAGGTTCCTCCATGGAAGCACCAAGGAAACAATCAAGATGAATATGGAAGCCAGGAACACACCCATGAGCAACCTCTCTCACGACATATTCCCTAAGATTCAGCCTCAAATCAACACATGGATAGGCACATATGGTAAATACTGAAAGGACTTGGCTTTATTAGTTCTGTAAAATTTAAAATTTGAGCTTTTTGAGCAACTTTGTAGGGAGAAATTACCTGAGTTGGCTCGGACCTCAAGCTCAACTAGTCATCACAGAGCCAGAGCTGGTTAAGGAAGTGCTGCTTAATAGAGATAAAACATACCCGAAAACAGGAAACAAGGGCTTTGCCAAGAAGCTTCTAGGAGATGGGCTCGCAAGCATGCCAGGCGGTGAGAAATGGGCGAAGCAGCGTAAACTTGCCAACCGTGCTTTCCATGGGGAAAGTTTGAAGGTAGTGAGCTCGATGAAAAAAGAGAATCGTGTGAGCTGAGGTTTTACTAATTATTTCTGGGGGACTTGAAATTGCAGAATATGGCACCGGCAATGGTGGAGAGTGTTCACACAATGCTAGGAAAATGGAAGAATCAAGAAGAGAAAGAGATCGAGGTGTTCGGAGAGTTTAAGGTATTGACATCTGAAGTGATTTCAAAAACTGCGTTTGGAAGCAGCTACATCGAAGGGAGGAACATTTTTCAGATGTTGACAGGATTGGGTTTGTTAACAACCAGAAATACTTTCAATATAAGGTTACCAGGACTAAGGTATTAAACATTTTCAATGAAAAATTTGTTTTGGCCTTTTTTAGGATGAAGCAACTAGGAAAGTCCAGCGAGTATGGTCCACTTTTAGATTGAACTTTAGACATTTGAATATGATATTTCTAACCAAATTTTCCAGTTGAGTAAATGTATTTGAAGGAGGTAAATTTTTTTTCTTATAACCATTCCTATTGCTATAATTACTGATGTAAGATCACACTTAGCAAGCTGCAAATTTCTGATGATGCTCAGACAACTTTTTTATTGCGTAAATACAAACTTCAAGCCATAATGGACCAAAACATTTTACACCTCTAAATCAGAGTTTCAATTAGGCCCTGAAAAAACTATGGAAATTGTTCTGAATCCTGCTGGCAGTAAGTTCTGGAAGACAGTGGATGAAGTCGAAGCGGAGAAACTTCAGAAAGGCATACGTGACTCCATCGTACAGATGATCAAGAGAAGAGAGAAGAAGATGATGGCTGGTGAAGTAGATGGCTTTGGGGATGATTTCCTCGGACAACTTGTGAAGGCTTTGCACAGTGCAGACAAGAGCAAAAAAATCACAGTCGATAATCTGGTGGATGAGTGCAAGACATTCTACATTGCGGGACAAGAAACTGCCAATTCAATGATGGCATGGATGCTATTCCTCCTAGCGATTTATCCAGAGTGGCAAGAGGAAGCAAGAACGGAGGTTCTTAATGTATTTGGGAATAAAGAACCTGATTTTGATGGACTAGGAAAACTAAAGAAGGTATAGAAAACGACTTGAGTCTTGGTCTCGGTCAACCTTTTTTGGTTCACTTGAATTCTAAGTTAGACATGATGCCTAACTAATTGTGTTTCCCTTTTCAAGTGCAGATCAGCATGATCATAAATGAAACTCTGCGGTTGTACCCCCCATTACTTGGTTTGACTCGAAAAGTTGGCAAGAAACAGAGGTTAGGGAGGCTTGTTCTTCCTGCTGATATTCAAATCTTTGTACCAATTCCTAAGCTTCACAGTGACCCTGAAATCTGGGGGGAAGATGTGCATCAATTTAAACCAGAGCGATTCTCGGAAGGTGTAGCTAAAGCTACCAACAACAATGCGGTCGTGTTCATCCCCTTTGGCTTCGGACCTCGATCTTGCGTTGGGATGAGCTTCGTGACGACTGAAGCAAAAGTCGTCCTGTCGATGATCCTCCAGCGCTACACCTTCGAGTTGTCCCCATCGTATATCCACTGCCCAGTTCCTATCCTCATTAACCGCCCACAGCATGGACTTCAAATCAGATTTCATCCTCTGCAGTAGTTCATCACAATATGATGTTCAGTTGCAAATGTGCATGCCTTCATAGATCAATTTGACAGTGGCTTGTGAATTCTTGATTCCAGAAGCTGGTGATATTTATAAAGGTATAAAGACATCTTTCTCTTAATTTCCACTGTATTTTCTCCGTATATAGTCTATTTAGTTTGCCAAGACTCTTCATGGTGTAGAATCTTGCGTCCTGGTTCATGTAAATCGTCATTTTTTAGACATGTACCTTCTATGTGTGTTGTAATGTCAGATCCAACATAATTGAACAAGGTAAGGAATGAATGTCTAATGACCGACATGGATGACAAGAAATATCAAATTCAATTATCTTACGTAACCTGTTCTGTAGACTATATAGACCAAGTTTATCCCAACGTGTGATGACATGACCTCCATGATAGGACCATATAATTAATGGCTAAAATGATAAAGAGGCTGCAGCTAGTCCCCCCCGAGCTCATTTGAGGTTGTGGACCTCCATGAAGATGGCGTTCTACCACCTCTCTTCGAGGATGTGGACCTTCACCTGCAAATCAGAGAGAGAGAGAGAGAGAGAGAGAGAGAGAGAGAGAGGAACTAGCGGGCAACGAAGGTGATGACGAACGAGGTGCGTTCAGGCGACCTCAGGTTGGCAAAGTCAATGACGGTGTCGTGAATGAGGTGGCAATAGAACACTACTCGCTCGAGGAAGAAGAATGGAGGAAAGGGAAAAGGTCAGCTGAAATGATAATATTTTCTCCGGCAGGATACAGCTCCTCATGTCCTCCCGGTCCTGCCCTGAAACCTCGCCATCAATTAGTTTCCTCCATTCAAAGTACGAATCTACAAGCTCGCGCTGTACAACTCATGTACACGTACACGGATAGGTCGCGACTATCAAGTTAAAGCCTGTATATGTCAGAAAAGAAAGGAGTTAGGTAAAGCCTGCTCAGACTCGTTATTATAGAATAGGGAGCAATAATGGACCCAGCAATGACTCTTCTCATGCACTTCACCACTGAAAATACTCGATTATCAATGCCCTAGACAGAGTAATGTGTCCAAACTTCAGCAATTTTAGTCTTTGCTGGATTTTATTTTTTTTGAACAAAAGTCTTTGCTGGGTGAGATGGCCACGTTCGCTGCAAAAGATGGTCCACGAGTGTCTTATCGAGCTGTCGACCGAATAAGATTAGTTTAGATTATTCTAAGTGACGATCGTAAGGTACTTTGATGGCCACTATCTTTCCTTGAATAGAGAGGAGAAAGAGGATGAGAATTCAATCAAAATTTTTAAGCATAGGCCGAACCAGCAAGAACTTTTTTTCCACCATCTCATCCCAGATATAAGAAACTACTATACTTGCCTATGGGGAGTCTTCATCCCCATGGCCCCCCAAGTTCCCTAATAAAATTTTTCTTCCCCATCAAAGAGGGAATACTCCTAAAGTTTTGCATCCCAGAGTTTAACAAAGCAATTAAAAACAACTCAGGTCCAAAATTCTTTATAACTAATTTACTCTAAGACTATAATGATGACTGCAACATTTCTGAGTTTGAACTATACAAGGAATTAATATGCATGGGATGTTGACACTGTATCATAGTATTGCACACTCAAATAGGTGACCTCCGGTATTAATTTTCAGCAAGTATGTTGAAAATGTCGAAACAATGCTGAACATCTTGATTTATTTGTGATATCAAGTGATAGCATGATACCTTTTAAAATGTTTTCCAATGAGAAGATTCTTTGAAGTAGCCTACCCGTCCCCATCTGGCATATTCGTGTTAGGTGGGAGTTAGATTTAGATTTCTTGTGTCTTGATGCATGCGGACAAATGCAACGCACAAAGTAGTAGTAGTAGAACCACACCACCCTTCCCACATGGGAAAGGGGAGGTGAATGTTCGAATTCTCATATTTATATGGAGGTGGGGGTAAAGACATTCTAATTTCAAGTATAGGTTTTGACTCTCACATTTTACAAGGAGGCAAGGCAAAAGTTTAACAATTGGAGTTAGAATAGAAGTAAAGTAGGAGCCGAAAAAAAAAAGTTGTAGGAGTAATAACCGGTTTAAATACATAAACTTAATAAGTGATGCTAATTTATTTTACTATACATTGAAAGTTATGTAAGTGATAAATTTGAAAGGATAGGACACAATGAAGCATTTAAGGAGGAAGGGACTTATTTGTGCTTCCCAAAATAGCTGACAATTGTCCTAAATCAGAAGATGATATAAGATATCTAAATGCAGTGTATCGAAAAATATTAATTAAACTCAGTAAGACCTATACACACAGTGATTAATTTATTAAACACACGCTACATGTGAGGGGGAAAAAAAGGAGTTAGGTAAAGCCTTTCCGGATTTCTTACATTATCCTAAGAGCACTAGTGGACCCAGCAATGGGAATCTTCTCGTGCAATGAGCCTCTCTAATTAAAGTTAACCCACTCCTGTCCCCTCGCCGAGCCTAACGTAGCTATATTTTTTTTTTTTGGTTTGAAATGTAAGTATCATTTATAAGATGACGTACAATAGCTTAGGGGCATTCCCCATCATTACAAAAGATAACTAAGAACTCAAAAAAATGGAGTGAGGGATTCTCCATATAGTAGCCAAAATTATATTTGTCTGGGAAGGATTAAAATTTTTGTAAAATGATGCTCGGCCCCTAATAAGCTTATGAATTTTAGCCACAATGATGGAGACATCATTTGACTTGTTTTGGAAATGTCTACAGTTACGTTACATCCAGATGTAGTAAATGGTTGCTAAAAAAGTTACTTTGAGAAGCCTTGCCGCCAAATCCTTGCATTTAGTAGTCCTGATCATCCATTGGATTTCATCATTCCATCCTCCTAAGTTACGGCGGATTCCGTATTGTGCAAGGATAATACGCCATATGCTTCCTGTCCATGTGCACTGGAAGAATAGATGATCTTGATTTTCCAGATTATCCAAACATAAATTACAATGGATTGCTACTGCGGGCATCCAACGTGATATGATATCTGCTATTGGGAGTTTGCCTATACAAACTAGCCATCCGATAAAATTGTGTTTGCTAACCCCACCTGTTCATATCAATTGGTACCATCCCACAATCGGTCCCACATTCCTGAGTTCATCGTATAACTCTTTGCAACAATATCTTTGTCTAGATATGGCTGGATGCTACTTTACATTACCAGATGATCTACCGTGTCCAAAACCATGCCATTGATCTCAATATTCCAAACTCTGACGATGCTCTTGTTATATCTGTTGATCATGACCAGACATCTTGTATCCATGTTCCTCGACGATCCCACGAAGCGAGCTAGTAAAGCTCCTCCCGATAGTTGGGTAACCAACTATGAAAACTCCATCAAAGTTGTAAGCCGATCCGAGTCAAGTGAACCACGGTTCACCGGGAAAAAAGATGGTTTGCCATCAAGTTTAACAAAACCAAAGAGGAACCTTCCTCCATTTTTCCCACCATCCTTCACTTTACACCCCGCCCGTGACCTGTTTCAAGCGAACCGGATGACAAACGATTCGTCCACTCTTTTGACTCTCAGGGACAACCGATTCATCTGTTCAAAGACCCTGCTGGGCATTGCTTTTGGGATCCAGAGTGTGCTTGTCCATCCTGTACACAATTTGAAGACGAAGATGACAGACCCTCTTCCTCAAACAAGAAAAAGAAAAAAGATACTCTTTATCAAAGGTATCTTGATGGAGATCCCACTGTTGGACCTCTAGGAGAAGACGGGGGTAAGTACCAGTTTATTGTCTCCTATGGACCTCCTAAAACTCCTAAGATAACCTCACCTCCACCTCCCTGTAAACCAATCACTCCTCCTCCTCAACCTCCGACCACACCCATGATCACTTCTCCTTTCTACAAGCCCATTCAAAAATGGGCAAAAAAGAATCCTTCATGTCCTCTAAACTTACCAAGACCAAGCACCTGTATATCCCACTCAGTTCCACCCCCTGTTTTACCCATCATATGTATGTTCCATCCGATGACTTCCCTCCACTCGAAGCCACCGAATCATCCGGAAGGCGACATCCAGCCCCGAAAATTTCCTCCACTAGAAAAGTTCTCCGACCCTCACCAAAGATTTCAGCACTCCCCCAAAATCCCAAACCCCACGGGCCTTGATGCCCAAGGACAACGGAAACAGACCCTCCGCCGCTTGAAACTGTTTTGAATTGGCAAACGAAAATGCTTTGGCCCAAAATGAGCTTACGGGCGGTGTTGCTACACGTCTTGAACGTGTAGACAAGACTACCGACTTATCTTGCCGTATGTTGAAAGACTTCCGAAAAAGGCTTCATTTGCTAGAAACCAAGCAAGCACTTCCCACCATTATTTGGAAGATCAAAAGCCGAGAAATTGAAAAGCTCAAAAGGCAAATTCAAATTCTCAAAAGTCAGGCGATCTTTTACTCCAATTGATCCACCTTTCTTTCCCTCTCCTTCTTTGCCACCCAAGCCGAGAATCATCTCTAGGATCATCATCCTCTTTTCTTCTTTGTTCTCGGCTTCGCCTCCTCCACCCCAGAACAATTTTTTGATTCTCAGAGAAAAACTCCGCAAGCTTAAACAAAAGCAGAAGGAGTCTTTCACTCCTATAGAATCACCATCTCCTCCTGGAACACCTGAGCACCCACCCAGTGATCATCCTCCCAGCAACCCACCTGCTACCCTGACCATTTCTAACCCTATTGAGACTTTTCTTCGACAGCAGATTCCTTCAATTGCTGTCATCAAACCATCCACAGCTACACAGGTTGAAACTTCGTCTGAATCCAATTTCGACGTCTTTTCCGAATCGGTTTCTTCGGAAGACGATTTGCTTATGGCAAATAGTGTCAAAGACGAAGATATATTTTCTGAACCAGAAATACATCACCCAGAGCAAGCTGATGCAACCCAGACTTTCACTGCATCATCTTCCAAAGTTTACTTTACTTTGGACGACATCCCATATCATAAGTGGCCTGATCGACTCCAAGAATTTCATGCTTGGCTCACAACCGAGCACATTTCGAACCCGGACACCTATGATATTCTCCTAGAATTTACCAGTCGCTTTACTGGAGCACTTAAAGATTGGTGGCATACTGCCTCCGAACAAGATCAGATGTACTTCTTGACTCAGCCATTGGATAATGCTATCCAGATTATCCATATGTATTTCATTGGCAAACCTGAAGACTCCAAAGAACTCAAGAGAAAGGAGTTTTTGACCGAAAATGTTGCTCATTAAGGCGTAAAGATCTTGACCGACATTTCCAAGCCATGATCAAGTTATTCTATTTACTTGGTGCGGATTGGAATCTCAAGCCTATCTTCTTGGCATCCATCCCAAGAGAATTAAGTCAAGCTGCGAGAAAAAACCCTCCAACAAATGCGACAAAAAGCCTCACGAAGCCACCCTTGGTGAAATCCAACAAGCGGTTCATATCGCCATAGAAGAACTCTGTCTCATGAGAAAGCCTTCCGGGAACTTCCTCAAAGAAGACAGACATCTTGATAAGGCATGCTTTAAACCTGGTTTGAAGATAAAGTGTCCCAGGGATTGCTCCGATCCCTCTTGCACAGGCTGCAAAAAGAAAAGACACTTTAGAAAGTTTTCCTTCAAGAAGACACGCAAAGGAAAAAGTAAAGGTAAATGGAAATTCTTGCGAAAAGCCATCATCGCTCCTCCAAAAAACGAAGCAAAGACAGATGCTATGTTTGCAACAAAAAAGGACATTTTGCAAAAAATTGTCCAAAGGCCAAGAGTCGTGGGAGCCATTTGATTGATAAAATCGCTCAGAGCACTGGCATCCAACTTGATGATTCTGACATTGAGTCTGTCTTCTCCTTAGACGACCAACCCTCAGAAAATACCCTCTGTGCTATTCAAACATATAGCTCAGACTCAGCCTCGGATTCTGAAAATGATGTCTTCACCTTCTTCCCTGATACTCCAGACCACATTCACACCACTGAACCAACACACCACCCATATATCCCCATCCATATCCTTTTGTCCAAATATCATAAACCAATCCCTTTGGTGGCACTTATTGATCTTTGGAGCAAGTTCTTCCATTTTAGACACTAAGATTCTCCCGGAAGAGTTATGGAAGCCGTACACCGGGTATTTCAATTCGAACTTTCGGTGACACATTTGCTACCAAGTATCGAAGTAAGCCAATTACCATCCAATTCTTTCCCCAGTGTTCTATTACCACCGAGTCCTTGGTTCCGGATCCCCGACAAAGATATTATCATTGGCTGGGACATTCTCACCCAACTCCCCAAGCTCGAAATACTTTCCCGTGGTTTACGTTTCAAAAATCGGTTCGGGGAATTTATAGAAACCAAACGGTTCTATACACTTGAGCCTCGCCTTGTTTGACCCAATCATCCGAGTTTGATTTCCTCTTGTCTTTGAGTCCCATTCGAGTTCTCCCGGACACCGCACCCAACCCTTATGGAAAAACTCCCGGTTTTATGTCAAGCTCCCATTCAAGAAGAATGAAGACATTAATCCGACGAGAGCAAGTCATTCTCGGAATGAGCCCTCAACACCTTGCACTTGCACAGCAAGAATGTGCGAACTATTGGCACAAGGTCTCATTGAACCATCGACTCTCAATGGGCATGTGAAGCATTTTATGTCAACAAGCGAGCTGAACAAAATCGTGGGAAAATGAGGTTAGTAATAAATTATCAACCTCGAATGAATTCCTCCGGGATGATAAATTCCCATTACCCCATCGAAACTCCCTTTTTCTTAGCCTTGCCCAGGCAAAGATTTATTCCAAATTTGATCTTAAGGCAGGATTTTGGCAGTTAGGAATTGACCCGCCAGACAGACCCAAGACAGGGTTCTGTATCCCAAACCAGCACTTTCAATGGACAGTTGTTCCTTTTGGCCTTAAGACTGCACCTTCCCTTTTCCAAAAGGCTATGTGCAAAATTTTTGAACCAATTCTTCCAAATTCCCAAATCTATATTGATGACATCCTTTTGTTCAGCCCTGATGAACAATCTCATTGCCAACTCTTGACACAATTTGCTGATATTGTAAAAAGGCATGGCATTATGCTTTCTCAGAAAAAAAATGATCCTTGCCCAAACAGAAATTGAATTCCTTGGCATGCACTTGAAAGACGGAACTTATTGCCCTGAACCCCATATTGCAGAGGAACTCCAAAAATTTCCTGAAAAGGATCTCAATACCAGACAAGTCCAGCAATTCCTTGGCATTGTAAATTACTTGCGAGATTTTATTCCTCATATTTCCACATATCTCAGACCTCTCCAAAAGATGCTCAAAAAGAATCCTCCCTCATGGGGACCCAAGCAAACTCAGGCTGTTTCTCAGCTCAAACAACTTTTACAGCATCTTCCTCCCTTAAAAATCCCATCTACTGGCAAAAGGATCCTCCAGACTGATGCCAGCGACAAATATTGGGCAGCTATTCTTTTAGAAGAAATTGATGGGAATAGGCATATTTGTGCCTACAAAAGTGGTCGATTCTCTCAAGCGAAATCCATTACCATTCCACTTTCAAGGAAATACTTGCAGTCAAATATGGCATCAAGAAATTTGAGTTTCATCTCATAGGACACCATTTTCTTGTTGAAATGGATATGTCCTCCTTTCCCCGGATGCTCAAGTTTAAACAAAAGCAAGTCCCGCACCCACAATTACTCCGATGGGCTGAATGGTTTTCAAAATACTCCTTCGAAGTCAAACACATTCCAGGGACAAAGAATGTCCTAGCTGACTTCTTATCCAGACCAAAAGACCCAGTTCAAGCAATACACATGTATGTCAAGAAGGAACCCCTTTCAGAAACATATCGCACCACTGACATGCAGTGTGGATGGCCGAAACTTAAATACCCTCCTGAGATTCCTTTGGCTATTCGACATAATGTCTTGAAAGAAAGACTTCCGGAATTAATGTGGGAATATCAGTTCCGAATTTTTCGTGAATATGGCGGCCTAATGCTCAGACCAGATGGACTCCATCCACAATATCCATTCATCCATCCCCTTCGATGGTCTCCGAATGATGAATTTCCTGAAGACATGAAATGGTTACTTTGGTACATGTTCAATCGTACACAATAGCCATTGAATTTCCTCTTGAACAAATTTTGCGGTATTCATCAAAGAAGCGGTGGACATGACCATAACCGAAATATCTCTTAGATGTTTTTGCATGGTTCAAGCCACTCCGATTGGAAAGAACTCTTCAAAATCCAGAATCGTCAAGGAAGGCCCGAACCGAACGTCATACCATTGTCCTATTCCACCGCCCATGGACATATTGCCATCCCACTGGATGGATCTCGACACACCTTCATTGCGAGGAACGTCAAGTTACAAGCCTCAAGTTTTTCAAGAATCTCGCACAAGTTCATCGACACTACCCTACTCCATTACCACCAGCGAGATCCTCATCAAGAGAACTCCAGAGAATCCCTATGCCGCGGAATCGCACCATCCCACCGAAGCATGGCCATCCGCCCAGTCCCTGTTTCCTGGGACCACCTCGACGCTGGGATCCGATGGAAGAAAAGATCCTAGAAGCCCTCCGGATCTTTCAAAAACAATCCAGGACTCCTCCACCCCCTATGATCCGTGGGGGGACCACTTTCCCAAGATCCATGGGGAGACACCCCAAATTACGCCCCTTTTACGGCACTTTCGGTGCTAGCTCCTCTCGTCCGCCCGGACCTATCGGCGAGAGAAATCGAGAATCTCATTCGCGCCTTTAAAAAGAAAAGATGGAAGCTCCGGTCCATCGATATGGATGAGGACGCGCTGCTCGGAGAACGAGATAGCTCATCATAGCTCGATGATTCGGTATGACTATGACTACAATGCTAGAGACGGAAGAGACAAATAAAAACGTCCACGAAAACACTTGTTCACCTGCAGATCGTAGCACACTTGTTCACTTTGTTCATCCAGCCTAGTTTACTTGTAGCACCTACCGAAAATCCACTTTGTTCATAGTTGGTCACGGGTTTTCCTCCTATGTTTGTAGCCTATTAATGGCTAGTGTGCTTTCATAATTGTGTTTTTGGCTAGTCAGTCATTCCTTGTCGTTTGTATCCTCCTTTGCCTATATAAGAGCAAGGAGTCCCCATTGTAAGATCCATCGAGTGAAATAAGAAGTGTGTTGTGTACTCTACTTCCAACATGATCTTCTAAACACTCACATTCTCTTCTAGTTCAGAATGATGGTTCTGAATAAACACTATGATTGAGAAAAATCCTGGAGTATGCTCTGCACTTGCCCTTAGGGGATCCTGTGCATCAGAATTTCCGATATTCTGGAAGATCACTATGATCTAAGCTCATAACCTGGGAAGCAACTTGGTGGCTAACAGGCAGTCCCTTTAAGGCCTGGAGAGCCGTGTGTGGGATAGCATACCTGCCACAAGTTTGCCACTCAGTTTATGAATTTAGTTTCATAGGACTCTTTAGTTTATGAATTTAGTTTCATAGGACTCTTTATGGCCTTAGTTTAAGAATACCACGCCAACTCCATGCCACACTACCTTTAATTTCAAGCTGCATAATTGGAGTGCTTCTACATTTGGTACTATGAACCCATTTACTCCATAAGGAAGACGATGGACAGTTTATGTGGCTCCATAGCATTCTGCCCAGTAAAACTTTGTTCCATAGATTTAGATTGAGCAACCCTAGTCCTCCCTCCCTTTTTGGCAAGCAAACAATTTCCCAAGCAACTTTGTGCTATGACGACTTGCGATCGTGATCGTTGATTCCATCACGCTAACGGATCCATCTAACGTAGCTATATTAATAACCCTTCACGCTGCAGTTTTCCCTCTCGTCCTCCACCATGACACCCTCTCAACCTCACCAAGCAAAGTACTAGCAAGACGACGACATCTCCCAGAAATGCCGAGACCTCCTTCCGTTGCTCCCTCGCGAAAAGGGCTGGATCACCCCCTCTATCCACCAGTACCAAGGCTTCTGGTATCCCCCAAAGGTCTTGAGTGGCCTCCTCGCCTGCCAAGATCACTTCCAAGCCCAAGACACCGACGTCCTCCTCATCACTACCCCCAAGTCTGGCACCACTTGGTTGAAGGCTATCCTCTTCTGTCTCTTGAACCGGGCCGAGTTCTCAGGCTCGATGCAACACCACCCTCTGCTCACCCAAAGCCATCACAACCTCGTGCCCTTCTTAGAGAACGGTCTCTACTTCGGGCAAGAGATCCCAAACCTTGCCTCCTACGTGTCCCCAAGGCTCTTCGCCTCCCACTTGCCTTACCCTTTGCTCCCAGCGTTGGTCAAGGACTCCGGGTGCAAGTTGGTGTACCTGTGCAGGAACCCTAAGGACACCTTCGTCTCATTCTGGCACTTCGCCAACAAGATGAGGTCCAAAGGAGCAGGTGAGATGCCACTCGGAGAGTGCCTTGATGCTTTCTGCCGGGGCGTAACCCCGTTTGGACCATACTGGGACCACGTGCAAGGGTACTACAAGGCGAGCTCCAAGATGCCTGAGAGGGTGTTGTTCTTGAGGTATGAGGAGATGAAAGAGGATCCACACGTTCATGTCAAGAGACTTGCCGACTTCCTGGGGTGTCCGTTAGGCAAACAAGAGCTGATGGATGGGACCGTGGATGGAATACTACGGATGTGCAGCTTCGACAGTTTGAGCGCGTTGGAGGTGAACAAGAGCGGGAAGTTGTCGACTGAAGTAGAGAACAAGTGGTTCTTCAGGAAAGGCGAGGTCGGAGATTGGCTGAATTACATCAGCGTCAAGATGGGGGCGAGAATTGATCGTGTCATACAAGAGAAGATGCATGGTTCAGGGTTGAAGCTTTGATCATGATTTGGGTTTATGACTATGGCAGCAACAATAATTACTGTGGCCAATGTACAGTTGGCCTCAGGGAGACATTGTTTTAAGTGAAAAATAATGTCACGATTGATGTGGTGTTTAGTCAATCGCAATATTAAAACTATAAGAAAGTACTTGTATTTCTATGATTACATCTAGCGAGAAAATTATGGTCCTTAATTCTTTTTAGCTGACATGATGAGATGTGTACTCTATAGTAGTTACTTCCACAAGATAAAATGAGAGAATATTAAAATGCACATACTAACTCCCCAAAGTCAAGCATTAAGCTGTACAATATATTTGACTTTTCACATTTTACAACCCCATCAATGGAACAAATTTGTTCTAGTAAAATCTTACAAGGAATAGAAAGGTGAATTTTGCAAGTCATACCTTTCTAATTAGTTATGATAAGATTTGAAGTGGATAAGTAGTAGAACTAGAGAGCATGCCTGTCACATCCTCATTATGCTTTTTAAAAAAAATTATTCAATTTTTCTTTGAAATGTTGGTAGAATCTATTATGCCTTTTCTAGTGTGATAGCTGAGTAATGCTAGAAGTAGTAACAATTTTCTACTAAATTATATCAACCAAATCGCATGAAAAATGTTGATTGGTTATTTAAACAAATTAAGTATCATACATTGCCATTTCTTCTTTGGTTAGGTTTCCCATAAATGTTTATTTTGAGTCCTTACCTAACAAGTACTAGTTTATGTACCCCACGTGGTGTACTGGCTAGTTAAGTTCACATGTCTTAATTTACAGCCGCAGTAACTCGGGGAAACAATATTTGAATTTGGCAAATAGCCGATGCAGTGCATATTCATCAAAGCGAAGAGATTTGGTTGAAAAGATCCGCATCCACCCCAGCCGCAACGTGCAAGAAAGTATGGGAACAGCATAAAGAAAGAAGTAAAAGGGGGAGGAAATCATATCGTGGATCGTTGTTCCAATATGACTCCTCGGAGCGTTAATGTACAGAGAAGAAAGGCAGAGAGTTACACTTTGAAGCCTCTATTCGTGTGGGGAAAGGATAGAAGTCCTTTCACACGTGTTATTGGAGGACTGTCTCTCTTCACATTACCTCCGCCGCCATCATGCACGCTGCTCGTTCTCTGCTGCTGTCGCACGAGGCCTCCTCTTTGCAATTGCCTAAAGCGCTCTCTCTGTCTCTGTCTCTCTCACCTTGTGAAAAAAAGGTAGCGACACCTTGGGTGGTGGTTGCGGCCCCAGTTGTTGGGTCGCGCGAGGCTAGAGACCTCAGAGGATCTCAATCTTTGAGACAAATTTGTTTCTTTAACCATAATAATATCCACTGACTGGTGAGAATATGGGTAGATTATTCCATGTAATTAACTGAAAAAGGAAGCAATGCAGAAATCACTTGAGAGATTTTATTTCTTATGATGTCAAAATATGGCTAAGGAAGTATCATCTACAAAGAAGGTAATTGATTCTTCCTTACCATGTTATCTCAACACCTCCGACAATCCTTGAAAATGCTTAAAATGGTCTTTTGGGATAGCTTCCTCTTAATTGTGGAAAAATTGATAAAAGATCATGCTCAAAATTTGAACAAACTCTTAGGGCTTTATGATAGAGTTTCAATGTTTCTTTTTTGGAGCGAATTATCAATTGATTGAGCGCTTTCATTATATTGATTTTAGCTTCCCTTTGGCTTATTTAGTGGACATTTATTATTTAGTGCAAGATGCTTGTTTTTCCTTACAATTTATTCAATGTTTCCTTGGTTGTTGATTGTTATTTTAATAATTGTGCACCAGTATGATCACTTCACATGTTAATAGATAGGTTTAAAATCAATCCGGCCTGCCTGACAATCATCTTTGAAAAAAATGAACAAAATTAGGTACTGAAATGGCACTAATTGATTAATTATTATAACTAAGTCCCTGATCATAAATTTTCCGATTGCACAAGAAGTAAAGTACATGCCTCACTTGATTTTTAGCAAACCCCAATAGGCTTGTGGCATGGCGACTCCTCATTAGAAAATTCATATAGGATCGATTATAATTAAAATTGAATATCCCAACATCACATAAGATATGTGCTTAGAAGAGCTTGTACCTGATAAAGGTCCCTAAGCTAGTCTCTTAGGCAATATCTCTAAATTTATGTCTTTTTCCCTCCGGACAGAAAAGATAGATTGTAACAATAAGTAATGCTTTATTGACTTTTTTTAGCATTGGGGTATCCTGCTTTGATCATGTGATCATCTAGATGAGTGTTAGTCTAGCCTACATATGTTTAAAAGAAGTTATAGCTAAAGGCTAAAGCCTTTTCGGATATCTAGCATTATTCGAGAGCAATAATGGATCCAGCAATAAATCTTCTTGTGCAATGAGCATCTTTATCTAACGTCAACACCGAAACATACTTGATTGGCATGCCTACTAACTTCAGCGTTTTTAATGTTTGCTGGTTGAGAGGGAGACCTTAGTTGCAGAAGATTTAAAGCCAGTGGTGGATGGACTTAACCACCTAACAAGGTTAGCTTAGATTATTATAAGCGATAATTGTAAATTTATAAGATACATGAATACGAGTATCTAATCTTGAACAGCAAGAAGAGAAAAGACATGTATTCGTTCAGATGCTTTATTTTTAATTTACTCTCAAAAGACAATAAAGACCATAATATCTCTGAATTTATGTAGAGAAAATCACAATTGTATTAATTCAATTCTAGACATTCTTTTGGTCAGTTCAGTCATAAACCTTTTGTATTTGTGCCAATTCAATCCATCAACTAATTTTGGTCAATCAACGCTGCCCATCCGATCAATGCTAACATAAACAATTATTAATAATATTTTTTTTCGAATTTTTTATTTTTTATTTTTCCTTTTCTTTTTTTTCCTCACTTCTTTGCTTTTTTTAACCCATGACGAGGTTCGCCACCAACCAGCAAGGGTCACATCCCTTGCCTAGATCTAATTAATGCCTAGGGGCCACGAGTGAGGCCAATCTCGGCCACAGGCAAAGGCAGCCTCACCCACGGCCAAGGCTTCAACCAACGCACGTTCCTCCCGGTTTCATCCTCTCTTGTTTCTCGGATTTCACAGAAGGAAACCTGAGGATCAAGTTCAGGATCAACACCAGTTGCATTTTTGAATATGGAGTCCATCATAGGAAGAAGATGATGCGGATTTTCCTTACCAACCATCATCTCCACCAATTTAAGTGGTGAATCGAGGAGAAATTCCAGATCTAAGCGAGGCTGGGCGAGAGCTGCAAAGCCCTCGCGGATGCCCGGCCAGCATCCCCTGTCACTGTGGGTTTAAAAAATCAAAGAAGTAAGAAAAGAAAAAAAGGAAAAAGGAAAAAGAATAGAAAAATAGAACAATTTGGAAATAAAATAAAATATTATTAAAAACTGTCCACGTTAGCTTCGGCCGAACGGCTAGTGCCAGTTGGCATCCACGTAAGCACCGGTTGGCCAAAATTAACAAAAATGTAAAAGATTTTCGGACTAAATTGGCGTAATTGTAATATATTTAATATTTTATAATAATTTTCCCAACTTTCGTAGATTATAGGGGTTTGCAATAGAGAAGTTATTAGACGATAATTTTTAATCTACCATGAGAATAATAATCCATTATGCACCACACAAAAATAAATAACAAATAACTAAAAAGGAAAATACCATCCAAAATCCCAAACTATACCACTTGGGATAAATTTTCTTTAAACTTTTTTGTAATCTTAAAAAACTCAAACTATACCACTTGGGATAAATTTACCCTAAACCTTTTTTTCTGATACTAAAAACTCCAAACTATGTCATTTGGAACAAACTTATCCTAAACTTTTTTATAACACAAAAAACCCCAAACTTATACTCTTGTGACACATTTATCCCCAAACTCTTTGGCCGAAGGGCATTTTCATCTTTTTTATTTCTATGTTTTTTCTTTTTATTTTTTTTATTTTTTTTCTTCTTCTTCTTTCCCTTTGCCAGCCATGATGAAGGGAAGCCGACAAGGGCAGCCTCGCTGGACCCTTGCCTAAGTCGAGCAAGGGTCGCCCTCACCCAACACTAGATCCAAGAATGGTGACCCTAGCATGAGTCAAGAGAGGGTCACCCATGGCAGAGGGAAATAAGAAGAAGAAGAAAAAAAAGGAAAAAGAAAAAGAAATAACTAAAAAAAGGAAAAAAGATAATACATTTTGATTAAAGAGTTTGGAGATAAATATGTCACACAAGTACAAGTTCAAGTTTTTTGTATTACTAAAAAATTTTATGATAAATTTATTCCAAGTGATATGGTTTGGAGGTTTTTAATGTCACAAAAAGAAAGTTTAAGGTAAATTTACCCAAGTGGCATAGTTTGGGATTTAAAAAAAGTTTAGGGTAAATTTGTCCTAAGTGGCATAGTTTGAAATTTTGGTGGCATTTTCCTAATTAAAATTCTCGTGGGGAACACTTTTTCAAGAATTTTTGGTTCACAATAAGTTGTTATCCTCACAGTAACCTAAAAACAATTATACTAGCAAACCTTATTTGTAATATGCATGGAATGTTGGCACTATGGTGTAGTATTACACACTGTAACCTCCCTTATTAGTTTTCAACAACCATGTCAAATTTTTTGAAAAAACAATGAACATTTTTTTATTGATTTCTGAGATCAAGTATTGAAATGATTTCTAAAATGTTGTTGCCATAAGAAGATTCATTCAAATAACGGCATAAGTACAGCGGGAGTGCCACAACTTGGCACGGAGGGATACTTAAGTGCCAAAACTTACAAACGGTACACTTAAGTCCACTTTTAAAAAAAAAAAAAAAAAATGGATCACTTCAGTGCCAAGTCATCGGAACCCTGCCGGAAATCCTACGTAGCAATTTTTTATTAATTTTTTTGCCTACGTGGCTTGCTGGAAATTGAATCGACAAAAATCAGAGTAAAACGACTTTGTTTTACACTGACGTGGATTTTAAAAATTATTAATTAAATAATATTAAATAATTAAAAATATATATTATTATAAAATTGATTAAATTAAAAAAAAAAAGGGGAAGGGAGAACTGGCGAGGGTTGTGCAATCCTCGCCACCATCGCCGTTGCCGCCGCCGTCGCCCCACCATCGCCGGGAAGGGCCGGCGACGGTGCCGCCACCGCTGCACAAGCCTCACCGGTTCCCCCTTCCCTCCCTTTTTTTTAAATCGATTTTAAAATTTTTGTTAATCTAATTTGCCAATTTTTTTATTAAAATTGCCACGTGTATTTTTTATTTTGAAAAAAATGCTCCATCAGCAAATAAACTCGCCAAAAAATGGACAAGTGGCAGTTTAGCCGGATTTTCTCGCCATTGGCACTTAAGTGATCCATTTTGCTCCAATTTTGACACTTAAGTATACCGTTTGTAAGTTTTGGCACTTAAGTGTCTCTCCGTGCCAAGTTATGGCACTCCTGGGGTCCGTATGTCTTCAAATAACTTAGCCCATCCACTTTTGTCATGTCGCTGCATGCATATAAATGCATTGTCCTAGCAGTCGTAGTAACCGATTCGTACTCATAAATTTAATGCTAGGATATCATATAAATCCAGAAGTAATCTATGTGGTAAATTCGAGTAAATAGGACACACTGAAGAATTTAAAGCGGAAGAGATATATTTGTGTATTAGTGATAACGAAGTTGCGGATGATGTGAGAAGTAGTGAAAGTATATTCAACGTCTTTTCACATAAAGATGCAATTAGATATCTTATTGTTCTGTATCAAATAAGATCCGTTTGCCCAAATAATGCGTATGTACACGGTGAATATAGCACAAAGCAACCATATGTGTGAAAAAAAAAAAAAGGCGTTAGCTATAGACTTTTCGAAGGATTTCTAACTTAACAGGAGCAATAATAGACCAGCTATGCGGATCTTCAGTGCGATAAGCCTCTCTATTTAACGCCATCACTGAAATCCTAAGCTAACCCCCTTTCTTCACCAATAGCACATTACTTTTATCGATAAGTTATGCTTCATTGACTTTCTTTAGCATGGGTTTTCCTATTTCAATCATGTGATCTAGATGCGTGCTGGTGTCTAGTTACATATTCTATATGATTAAACAAGGAGATAGCTAAAGCCTTTTCGGATTTCTAGCATTATTCCATAGCAATAATGGATCCAGCAATGAATCCTCTCGTGCAATAAGCCTCTGTATCTAACGTCACTAGTGAAAGATACTTGATCGTCGTGCACTAGAGAAAGTCATGCCTTCAAACTTCACCATTTTTAGTCTTTGCTGGTTGAGATGGAGATCTTGCATATAGAAGATTTGAAGCCAGTATCGGATCAACTTGTCGACCTAACAAGGTTAGCTTAGATTACTTTAAGTGATGAATATAAATTTATAAGGTACATGAATACGAGTATCTAATTTTGAACAGCAAGAAAAAAAAAAAGACGTGTTTTTCTTCAAATGCTTTATTTTGAACAGCGATAAGCCTCTCTATTTAATGTCATCGCTGAAATCCTAAGCCAACCCCCCTTTCTTTCCCTTCATCGAGCCCTAACTAGCTGTAACAACCCTTCACTCTGAAATTCTCCCGCTCTTCCTCCACCATGACACCCTCTCAACCTCACCGAGCCAAGTACTTGCAAGAAGATGACATCTCCCAAAAATGCCGAGACCTCCTTCCGTTGCTCCCTCGCGAAAAGGGCTGGATCACCACCTTATCTACCAGTACCAAGGCTTCTGGTATTCCCCACAGATCTTGAGCAGCGTCCTCGCCTGCCAAGACCACTTCCAAGCCCAAGACACCGACGTCCTCCTCATCACTGCCCCCAAATCTGGCACCACTTGGTTGAAGGCCATCCTCTTCTGTCTCTTGAACCGGGCCGAGCTCTCAGGCTCGATGCAACACCACCCTCTCCTCACCCAAAGCCCTCACAACCTCGTGCCCTTCTTAGAGAGCCAGCTCTACCTCGAGCAAGAGATCCCCAACCTTGCTTCATTCGCGTCCCCAAGGCTCTTCGCCACCCACTTGCCTTACCATTTGTTCCCGACGTCAGTCAAGGACTCCGGATGCAAGTTGGTCTACCTGTGCAGGAACCCTAAGGACACCTTTGTCTCATTCTGGCACTTCGCCAACAAGATGAGGTCCAAAGAAACAGGTGAGATGCCACTCGAAGAGTGCCTCGACGCTTTCTGCCGGGGCACAAGCCCGTTTGGACCATACTGGGACCACGTGCAGGGCTACTACAAGGCGAGCTCCGAGATGCCTGAGAGGGTATTGTTCTTGAGGTATGAGGACCTGAAGGAGGATCCACACGTTCATGTCAAGAGACTCGCCGACTTCTTGGGGTGTCCGTTAGGCAAACAAGAGCTTATGGATGGGACCTTGGATGGAATACTAAGGATGTGCAGCTTCAATAGTTTGAGCGCATTGGAGGTGAACAAGAGCGGGGAGTTGTCGATTGGAATAGGGACCAACTGGTTCTTCAGGAAAGGCGAGGTCGGAGATTGGCTGAATTACCTCAGTGTCGAGATGGGGGAGAGAATTGATCGAGTCATGCAAGAGAAGATGCATGGTTCAGGGTTGAAGCTTTGATCGCGATTTGGGTTTATGACTATGGCAAACAATAATTACTGAGGTCAATGTACAGTTGGCCTTAGGGAGGCGTCGTTTTAAGTGAAAAATATTGTCACGATTGATGTGATGTTTAGTCAATCGTAATATTAAAACTATAAGAAAGTACTAGTGTTTCTATGATTGCATCGTTCTTCCTTTTTCTAACGAGAAGATTATGGTCCCTAATTCGTTTTAGCTGACATGATGGGATGTGTACTCTATAGTAGTTACTTCCACAAGATAAAACAAGAGAACAGTAAAATGCACATACTAACTCCCCAGAGTCAAGCATTTAGCTAGAGGACATTTCTAGATCATGTACGATATATTTGAGTTTTCGCATATTATAGCCCCATCAATGAAACAAATTTGTTCTAGTAAAATCTTACTAGGAATAGAAAGGTGAATTTTGCAAATCATACCATTCTAATTAGTTATGATAAGATTTGAAGAGAATAAGCAGTAGAACTAGAGAGCATGCTTGTCACATCCTCACTATGCTTTTTAAAAAGATTTCTTCAATTTTTCTTTGAAATGTTGGTAGAATCTAATTATGTTTTTTCTAGTGTGATAGCCGAGTAATACTAGAAGTAGTAATAATTTTTCTACTAAATTATATCAACCAAATCACATGAAAAACGTTGATTGTTTATTTAAACAAATTAGGTATCATGCATTGCCGATTCTTCTTTGGTTAGGTTTCCCATAAATGTTTATTTTGAGTCCTTACCTAATAAGTACTACTTTATGTACCCCACGTGATAAACAGGCTAGTTAAGTTCACATGTTTTAATTTACAGCCGCATTAACTTAGGGAAACAATATTTGAATTTGGCAAATAGCCGATGCAGTGCATATTCATCAAAGCGAAGAGATTTGGTTGAAAAGATCCGCATCCACCCCAGCCGCAACGTGCAAGAAAGTCTGGGAACACCATAAAGAAAAAAGTAAAAGTGGGAGGAAATCATATCGTGGACCGTTGTTCCAATATGACTCCTTGGAGCTTTAATGTACAGAGAAGAAAGGCAGAGAGCTACATTTTGAAGCCTCTATTCGTGTGGGGAAAGGATAGAAATCCTTTCACACATTATTGGAGGACTGTCTCCTTCACATTACCTCCGCCGCCATCATGCACGCTGCTCGTTCTCTGCTGCTGTCGCACGAGGCCTCCTCTTTGCAATTGCCTAAAAAGCTCTCTCTCTCACCTTGTGAAAAAAGGTAGCGACACCTTGGGTGGTGGTTGCGGCCCCAGTTGTTGGGTCGCGCGAGGCTAGAGGCCTAAGAGAATCTCAATCTTTGAGACAAATTTGTTTCTTTAACTATAATAATATCCACCGACTGGTGAGAATATGAGTAGATTATTCCATGTAATTAACTGAAAAAGGAAGCAGTGCAGAAATCACTTGAGATATTTTATTTCTTATGTTGTCAAAATATGGCTAAGGAAGCATCATCTACAAAGAAGGTAATTGATTCTTCCTCACCATGTTATCTCAACACCTCCAACAATCCTGGAATTATACTCATTTCATGTGTAATAGCTACGCAACATGGTTGAAGGCAGTGAGACGCACATAGCAGATGAAAAACAAATTTGGGCTTATCGACGGATCACTAGAGAAGTTAGATCAAATACCATTCGAGTTTATTACTTGGGACATTTGTAATTCCACGATAGTTTCATGGATTTTCAATTCCCTCAACAAGAGCCATTAGGGAAGTGTGACATTGCCAATAAAGCAAAGGTGACGTGGGATGAGCTGAAGGAGAGATTTGCCCAAGGTAACGGAACTCGCATCCACGAGATCAAAACTGAGATTGGGTTGCTACGGCAAGGAGGACTCTCACTGGTGGAATATTAAACCAAATTGAAGGTCTTGTGGGACAAACTCGATGACTATGATGACGTCCTGTAATGTACCTGTGCAACAGCCACAAAGTATGCAAAGAAGAAGAAGGTGGAGAAGATCCAGCAAAATCGTATCGGCCTCAATAATGAACCCGTGGGAATGTTTATTCCCAGATTCTCAACCTCCAGCAACTTCCGACCTTTGATGAGGTTTATTCTATGAGCACGCAAGAGGAGCGTCGACAATCAATTGTTCGAGGGAGGAAAGAGAAGATCAAGGGTGCTGCTTTCAAGGTAAGCAAAGGACGCCCTAGGAAAGTATTTTTCGAGAAGTCTGAATGTGACCGTTGTGGAAAGTTCAAGCACGAGAAGAATCATTATTGGAGTTAATTGAATATCCTCAGAATCAAAAGCCGAGGCAAGGTGGTAAGGCACGCAAAGGCAATGCTCCAATGACGGCCGTACAGTCCGCACAAAGTAGCAACGTTGGTTCCGCTACTATTGTAGAATAGCAATCGAGGAGGTCCAAAGGAGATTAAGACGACAACAACAATAAGCAGTGATCAATATCAGCATTTTGTTAGTTTGCTCAATGCAGTGAAATCGCCCACTTCTTTTGGACAACTCTTAAGTGAGCTCTATTGGCCCAATGATATTTCCATAAATTGGATTAGAGCCTCCGAACATATGACAAGGCAATTTTGCTTCTGAATCAATCGAGGAACGTAACGGGGCATATCCTATACAAACTCAAGATGGAAAAGTGACTTGCACAACCAAAAGCGGTGATGGTAAATTTAAGCCCTGATTTTAATTTGTACAATGTTCTTTATGTCCCAAACTATAAGTACAACCTTATTTTTGTCAGAAAGTTGAGTTTGAATTTGCAATGCTCCATAACGTTCTTCTCTTCTCGATATGTCATTTGAGTCCTAGCCTTGAAGAGATCGATTAAAGTGGGATCGCAGTGCTGGGCAAGGCTGGCTTGAGGGACGTCGCAAATTGGCAGGAAGCAGCGACAGTGCAAGGACTCAGGACGACAACAGCATCAGGCATCGGCAGGGAGCTTGGCCACTCTTACGTCGTCGCCACAGGAGAACAACAGCTGGTCGGCAGGTCGATGGAGATTCTTCTCCGTCATGGGACAGGGCAGATCGATGGCTCAGCTAAACAAGCAGCATTGTCGTCGGGAAGCAACGGTTCACGTCGTCAGCCAGTTTGCACGCGGGAGGAGACGCAGCCGCGAGGGGTTCTGTAGACCGTGCTCTCCCTCTGACTCTTTCAAGTGTTTTCTCTCTGTGTTTTCTGAATAATGAATTGTTGACCTCAAATTTTGAGGGATAACACTGTTTATATAATGTTTAGCCATAGATTTAATTGATTAAGGGGCTTGATTTAGGTCTTTTCAATATATTGGCCGACCGACCGAGAGAGAGAGAGTTAACAGATGGGCCCGCGAGCAGCCCTTGTCGGCTGAATGAACTATTGGACCCAATAGTCTCGCCCTTGCATGGGCTTGCTCTGCTAGAATTAATGCGCTGTCTCTCAAGGACTCGTAAAATATGGACTTTTCTAGGAAAAAATTATCAGAATTTCAACACCTTTACTCGAACTCTCCACCTCCACCTTATCCTCCTCCTCCTCCTTCACCACCACCACCATGGAAGCCTCTCGACATCCTTCCCCTTCCCATGCAAGGTACTTGGGAGAAGACGACATGTCGCAAGCAAGCAAAGACTTGCTCTCCTCTCTCCCTTCGGAAGAAGATTGGGTCGCTGGCTCTCTCTGCTTGTATCAGGGCTTCTGGCTCCCCTCTCAGCTTTTGAACGGCACCCTTGCTTGCCAAAACCACTTCCAAGCTCATTCCTCCGACGTCCTTCTCGTCACCAACCCGAAATCTGGCACCACCTAGCTAAAGGGCATTTTGTTTGCTCTCTTGTACCGTGCCAATATTCCAGCTCCAACTCAAAACAATGCCACCCTCTCCTAACCCAAAATCCACACAATCTCGTGCCCTTCTTGGAGCTCAAGCTCTTTCTCGAGCAAGAAAATCCCGATCTTGCTGCTTTGGCATCCCCGAGGCTCTTCGCCACCTACTTGCCTTACTTTCACAATTAGTGAAGGACTCCAAGTGCAAGCTAGTTTATCTTCAAAGGTCAAAAAGACTTTCCTTATGAAAATGTCCAAGAAAGGAAAGGGAAGACGAATCTCTCAAAGAGATAGCCAATGGTCAAATGTGGCTCGGAAAGTATATAAGGAGAGGATGCGACCAGGAGAATGATAGGATTAATATATTCCAAAGTTGATTCAATTCTTCACTGGTTGTCTAAAAAAGAGCGAAATCGAGTAATCCTTGTGTATTACTGAGAAAAGTGACTTTGTGAGACATATCATCACAAAGTGTGAAATTCAGCCTATTAGCCGATCGCCTGAAAAGTGGATGTAAGTTTGTCAAAAGCCGAACCACTATAACTGTGTTTGCAATCTTCTGCATTCTCTCTATTTAATTTTTGGTTGTAGATTGCAAAAGCTTTACATTGTTTACGCATAAAATTCCTCTACACCTATTCACCCCCCTTTAGGTGTATGTTTATACTAGCAATATCGCTAAGGACACCTTCATATCATTGTGGCACTTTGCCAACAAGCTGAGGCCCGAAGAGAAGGGCCAAATTCCGCTCTCGGAGTGCCTTGACAAGTTCTGTCGTGGGTTGAGCCCATTCGGGCCTTACTGGGACCATGTGCTGGGTTACCACAAGGTGAGTTTGGAGATGCTCGAGAAGGTTTTGTTCATGATGTACGAGGAGATGAAAGAGGATCCAGGTGTTCATGTGAGGAGGCTGGCCGATTTCTTGGGGTGCCCATTCAGCGGAGAAGAACTGAGAGACGGGACAGTGGAGAGACCGGATCAGGGTTGGCCTGCCCGGCCCCTTTCGTTTCTTCTTTTTCCTCCCGCACGAGCTTGGCCCATTCTTCTTCTTTCCTTTTTTCTTCCTCGGCCCGGCTCGGTCAACCTTTTTCTTCGGCCTTTCTTCCTCCACGCGAGCAGCAGCAGCGGCAGCAGGGGCAGAGAAAAAGATGATGAAGCGGGTTGCTGTGGAAAGTCTTACAGAGAAGACAAGGCAGCAGAAAAGCAGCAGAAAAGCAGCAGCAGCAGCGAAGTCAGAGAAAAAGGCAGAAAAAGAAAAGACTGAGGGAACGAGAGGAAAACGGGGAGGAGAGAACTCGGACAGAGAGGATCCGGGCGGGTGAAACGGGCAAGAGCTGAGAGGAGCTCGAGAGAGAGGGCGAACCCAGCGATCGGAGCGGAGAGAGCGAGAGACCCGAGCGAGAGAGAAGGCGAGCCCAGCGACCGGAGCGGAGAGAGCGAGAGTCACGGAGGGGACCGAAAGATCGGAAAAAGAGTAGAAAGAAATCAAGAAAAAAAGAACCGAGAGTGAGCTGAAAGAGGCGCAGCGTCTTCAGGACGGTTTTCCTCGGCTGGGAAAGACAGAGCAGAGAGAGACCGAGAGAGCTTGAAACGGAGAGAGAAAGAGTCCGGGCGAGGGGGGAAGAACTTCAGCCGACGCTTCAGCCGCGCCCGAGCCCCCGTTGACGACCCCTTCCGGTAGACGCCATTGCGCCGAACTAGGTAATTCTCTCTGTGCTTGCTCTGTTTCGGGCACGCCGGGTCGGAGTTCGCAGCATTAGGTTCATGTGAACTCCGACCCCGCCGGTCCCTTGTTAACGTTGCTGTGCGTTCTAGTGTGCTTCTTGCGCGTTCTAGTATGCCTATTAGAGTCTTGGCCCGGGCTTTGAGTCGGTCGTACCGAACGACCGACGCCAAACGATGGCCTGGCGACAACCCCAAAAGCCGGCGCGGGCTCGTCGTGCGTGGAGGCGGTCCGACGAAGAAGCTACAGGAGCTTCGGACATGCTGCGGCTTCGGGGGCGTGAAGAAGAAGACCAGGAAGAATAAAAAAGGAAAAAGAGAAAAATAAAAATTGGAAAGAAAAGAATAAAAAGAGAAGATGGGGGAGCGTTGGGCGTGCTGGGGAGAAATATGCATGTAGAAAAAGACAAAAAGTGAGAAAAAAAGAAGAATTAAAAAATAAAAAAGGGAAAACAAAAAGGCCAAAAAAATAATATAGGGGGCAAGGAGATGGGCTTCGCCGCGGGCCCGCTTCTGCCGGGCTGGGTTTGTCGCGGGCTTAGATGGCTGAGCCGTGAGCAAAAAATTGGGAATGGGCTGTTTCTATAAAAGGATTTTTGTGGACTTTTAACTTTTTGTTTTTTTTCTAGTGGGCTTTGGGAATCAGCCCATGTTTAACCGACAAGGACCAATAGGGTCCGGGTCGGCTTAGTAGGGCCGGGTCTTTTGACCCGGTCCCAACTGTTTTTCATATATTAAAAAATATAAATAATAATAATAATAATTCAGAAAATGAAAAAATATTAAAAATATTAAAAAATCATAAAAAATTCGAAATTTCAGAAAATTCATGGAAAATTCTCTGAAAATTTATAAAAATTTTCGAAAAAACTATTTTTTAGAAAAAAAGTCGAAAATATTAAAATATTGAAAATTCCAAAAAAAAAAAGTTCAAAAATCCCAAAATTCCAAGATTGTTTTAGAGTTCCCTAAAAAGCTCTAAAATAATTCTTGGATAGTTTTCTCTACAAAAAATATCGGAAAATCATTGGCCTAAGATTCTGCTTGAAATTGAACAAGCCATCACAACTTCATCTTAGGGTTTTAATTATCCTCGAATACAATTACCTTTGATTGCACACTTATGATGCAATGATTATGGTTTCCCCTTAGTTTATTTAGGGTTGCCATTTATTTATCTCTTAATGCCAAATGTTTATTTTCTCTTGCAATTTATTAAATGTTTTCTTTTATTGCCAATTGTTATTTTGATAATTGCGTACTCGCATGATCACCTCACATGTTAGTGGTTAAGTAAATCCAAATTGCCTGACAAGAGTTTTTAAAATGAACAAGATTAGGTATCGAAAGGGTACTAATTGGTTAATTAGTGTAATTAAGTCATCAACCCTTGATTTTCTAGTTGTGTAAAAAGTAAGGCACACTCTCATGCCTCGCTTGATTTCTAGTCAACCTCAATAGGCTAATGGCAACTCCTCATTGGAAGATTTTCATGAACACCCAATGTCGCGTGGGGTACGGGATTGGGAGAGCCTATGTCTAATGAGGGTTTCAAATTAATCTTTTAGACAATACCCCTAAACTTATTTAGATATTTCTTTTCTCCTCGGGATGGAAAAAATAGGTCGCAACATTTACCACCTATTAAAAATATCACATATATGCATTTTAACGAGAACTAATCAATGATAAGTTCTTATGGACAAATTTAGTCGTGAGCTTGTCAATATCCTTTTATTTTTATAACACAAGGATATCTTAACCTAGCTCATCCGATTCCAATAATGCATAGAAATCAGCTCATCCGATCAGCTAGCATCATACAAGGCTCTACCCTAAACAAAGTAGTCCAAGTGGCTCTTAATGATTACTTTAAGTGATAGACAAGACTCCAACTTGGGATTTATCAATTAGCCAACTTCTTAAAGCAAACTCTCTTTCGTCCAAAAAAAAATATTCTTGAAATAAACTTATCAATATATTCATCGACATCTATTATCTTAATCAAAACAGAATAGCTAGATTCCTGCTGCTAATTATCTAAGCTTTTAGGTTGGATCTCTCAATATTGGGTTACGTTCTGCCAACTATATTCTTAATTGGAGTGCCACCTCTACAATCGAGAGGCCTTGGCCCATCAAATGCTCTTGTTGTCGGCTTGCTGCCTCTCGCTTGCTACCAGACTGTCAATTGGTGAGGCCTGCCTTGATCACATGGTAGTCATGACAAGTTTTTCACACCTCTGTCCGAAAAACAAAAAAGCAAAAATAAAAATATTTATAGGTACAAAAGAAAATTCATTCTCCCTCTTCTTTTGGCAATCTTTGTGCAGTGCACTCTGGAGGGCAATTAATACGTGGGACATAAGAAGGCAGCTCATCCAATCCCATTTTGGTGGATCGAGCCCTAAATAAGATTTTTTTTTATCTTGCCTTTCAATGGATACAACTCCTTTTTCGTGAATTCATAAATAAAGATGTCCCCAGATTATTATTGTCAAGGCAGTTTTAGAAAAAGAAGTTAGTCGATCGCCATCCCACCCACCCTCTTTACCAAATCATCAAATAACCTTATAAGTACAAAAAGCCCAAACTTTGGCTTAATATGTAATGTGATCCCTAAAATTTTAATTTATTCAATATGATTCCTAAACTTTACTCCAATATGCAATAAGGTCATTGAGCTTTTGGTACATGTTTAATTTAATACTTACATTTTTATAAAAACATTTAATTTTGTTCTTAAACTTGAATTAATAAAAGACAATATTGAATATTTTCATATAGTTTAAAGATTAAATTAAACATGTATTAAAAGTCCAATGACTGTATTTAACAAATTAAAAAGTGCATTGACCACATCAAATAAATTGAAAGTTCATGAACCACATTGCAATTAGGGAGCCATTTGTATCATTATCTCTTTTGGATATTATATATATAGATACTACCACAACAGAAGTCTCAAACCAATCCTTCTTCTTCTGCTAAGATCAAGAGCCAGCTTGAAAGCATAATCCACCACACAAGAATGCCTCAATCTCCATCCCTCCCGAAGTACTTGCAAGATGATGACATCTCTCAAGAATGCAGTGACCTCCTTCCCTCTCTCCCGTGCGAGCAAGGCTGGGTCGGCGCCTCCCTCCACCTATACCAAGGCTTCTGGGTCGGCCCAAGGCACTTGAAAGGTGTCCTTGCTTGCCAGAGACACTTCCGAGCCCGAGACACCGACATCCTCCTCGTCACCACTCCAAAGTCCGGCACCACCTGGCTCAAGGCCATCCTCTTCACCCTCCTCAACCGGACCAAGTACTCAGGCTCAGGCCCGCAACTGCAACACCCTCTGCTGAGCCAAAACCCTCACGACCTCGTGCCCTTTCTGGAATTAAATCTCTACATTGAGCAGGACGTTCCGGACCTCGCTTCACTCCCACCCCTGAGGCTCTTCGCCACACACTTGGCTTATCAATCGCTCCCACAATCGGTGAGGGACTCCAAGTGCAAGCTGGTGTACTTATGCAGGAACCCCAAGGACACCTGCGTTTCGCTCTGGCACTTCACCAACAAGCTGAGGCCCAAGGACAAGGGTGAGAACTCGCTGCAGGAGGCGCTCGACAGGTTCTGCCGAGGCGTGAGCTTGTTCGGGCCTTATTGGGACCACGTGCTGGGATACCACAAGGTGAGCTCGGAGACGCCCGAGAAGGTGTTATTCCTGAAGTATGAGGACATGAAAGAGGACCAGTGTACTAGCCTGAAGAGGCTGGCCGGTTTTCTGGAGTGTCCGTTCAGTGAAGATGAGCTGAGAGACGGGACGGTGGATGACATACTGAGGCTCTGTAGTTTTGACAGTTTGAGCGGGCTGGAGGTGAACATGAGCGGCAAGTTGGCCTCAGGGGAAGAGAACAAGGCGTTCTTCAGGAGAGGCGAAGTTGGAGATTGGGTAAATTACTTGAGTGTTGACATGGCCGAGAGGATTGACCGGGTCGTGGAAGAGAAGCTGCATGGCTCTGGGTTGAGGCTTTAGGTGTGGGTGTGCGTGTGCACGTGTGTTTGATAATGAATATTTGATTGATGCAACCCTGTTGGGAAGGTCAATGACCAGTTGGCTGCTGAAAGAGTCGTTTCTCGTGATATTACGTGAAAGATCTTTGGTATCATTTGCGAAACATGGCTTCCACTCCACCATTGAGAATATTCAAGGTTGTGATTCTGTCATCTTTATGGTATTCCCAGCATTCAAAATTGTTCTTTGGCCGACACGTTTAGTTGGCTGGAAAGCTTAAAGCAGTCCAATTGATTCAAATATTTAGCGGACATTCGCCAGCCAATCAACATAATTGCGATACGTGATCTATTCTAGATTCGACGTTCATCATGATTCACCACTCAAGAAAACTCTAGTATATCCGGGAGGAGTATATAAATTTATTGAGTGTCTCTTATTACAATATAATCAACTTCATCCGGGTTTCAAATTTCAATTATAAACGAATCGCCCCCCCCCCCCCCACTCAAACAAAATTCGAATCTACAGCATAACGAGTTATCACATCTTCAATCTTAAATTCGAACTCTTTTCCCAAAATTCCATCAAAACTATGGCCGTTTCACTTCATTTAGGATGAATTGCAATTAAAATAGCATATAAGGTTCCATTCATTTCATAGAAAATGTTACTTTTTTGGAAAATATTTTTAAGAAAGCTATTTTCCAGAAAAACGTAATTATTTTCCGATGTTCGAGTGAAATTTGATTTTGAAAGAAAATATTTTCCGTTGTTCGCTTGGGAAAATATTTTCCTTTATAAACTATTTTCAATATTTTTTTGTTATTTTATTTTTTAAAATCGTTATTTATTATTTTTTAAAATTGATTATTAAATTTTATTTTATTTTTTGTGTTCTCTCCTTCCTTGGCCAACCGACCACACCTCAAGCTTGCCTCGCCGCTGTCTGGCGAGGCCCAAGCCTCATCGCCTCTGGCAACAATCAAGCATCGCTGATCTGCGAGGCCCAAGCCTTGTCGCCATCTGGCAACGCCAAATCGGCGAGCTTAGCTCACCTATCACCAACCGTTGCTATGGCCAAAGAACCAACCGAAAAGAAAATTAGCAAAAAGAAAGAAAAAGTAAAAAATAATAATAATAATTGATTTTATTAAAAAATAACAACAATTCTAATTTATGAAAAAAAAATTGATTTAAAAAAAAAAATAAAATAAAGAAGTAAGGACTAATAGGAGGTGTGAGATAGGAGAGAGTGAACATGGAAAATGTTTTCCCTAACTTGAAAAGCGGAAAACATTTTCCCCCACTTTAGAAGACTTTTTTTTCCTTCATGGAAAATGTTTTCCCCAATAAATTTATTTTCCGTAAAACGAACGGAGGTAGATAAGATAGAAAATGAAATCTTCAATCTTAAATGATGATTTCCTCATCCATAAATAATAAAAATCGAAACCTTCATATTTTCTTCCTCTATATATGCTAAGGTTTGGTTTAATTTCTTTCATTGCACGGAAGGAATGAGTGCTCTTTCTTCTAGTTTAGAATGGCCTAAAATAGTAACAGCTAGAACAATTATTTCTTAAGTAGAATTGGTTTGACTTTTTCACATAATGTTTTGACTTTATATGGAAGATGGAAAGCAAAAAAAGCACTCAAACTGCATTTGTCATAAGCTTTGGGAGAACATTCATTTAACCTTCTACTCTCTTAAATTTTATTCATTATCTCTTTCTTCGTATTATATTTTCCTGTATAAAATTGCTAGTTTTATACACATTATATATACGCCTTGTAGGGCTGTCTATGTTATTTAGGTTAATTTTTCCATTCACTAAAAATACAATTTAAATATGGATGAATCCTGCATTACTTTAATGGAAAGGTAAGCCAAAGTCTCTTCACTAATGTTTGTTAAGAATTACTGTACATATCCTGGTTTTGTCACCGCCACCGATCACTGTCGAGATCGAGTCGAGATCTCGGAGGACGACGCCTCCTATGGGGAGGGGGGGCCTTGATGGTTAAGATTGGCAGCCAAATCTAATCATGTGTCTAACAGCCCACTGGCCCACCCATACGAAAGTGCTTAAAGACAAATTAATGTGGGCGGGGGCAAAGAAGTACGTATTCTTTTTTCGCGTTGAACACCTTTGAAATGGTGACTAAACCTAATCATGTGTCTGACAGCCCACTAGCCCGCATGCACAAAAGTGCTGGAAGATAAACTCATGTAAGCAGGTTCAACTCGCATCAGTTGAGCCCTTAATAGGCGAGCTTGGGACCTATCCAGCACAGTCCTATCCTGATCATTGACCACCTCTACTAGTGGTGGCGAAGATGGCATAGCGGAGGTTGTTGGAAATTTTCGATAATGGGCTTACATTAATTAATTAATTTTCTATTTTATATAATCGGGTTAATGGGTATTCCAATATATTTTAAACCCTAAAGTGATCTTATTGAGTTGGGTTTTGGCATCTATTAATTACGGGCCTAGTTGAAAGAAAGAAAGTGTAAAGCGGTGTGTTTAACTGCCCGTAATGGGAAGCGCCTGGTTGACACGCTCGGTTGATTAGGGTTTCTTGGTCCTTTCTCTACCTTTAAAAGGGTAGGTTATACCTATCGATCGCTTAATCCCATTAAAAGCTGCTAAACCGAAATAGGTCATAGAGAGGAAGAACCGCATACCGACGATATCACCGATCATATCGATTGATCCGTTTTGAATCAGTGGCTGTTTCAAATAGGTATGTGTTTAATTCCGCATTTGTGTGTATTGATTTTGGTGTTTTACATTCATATATGGATCTGGTTGTTCTTGATTTATTAGTTGTTTATGTAAAGAATTTCTACATGTGATCGTGAGCGTCATATATGATTGTAGAACCCAAATTTTTTTTTATGAATAAATTCGAAATTTTCTCCCTTTAACCTAATGTTGTCGTTATTTTCTCATGCGGACTCTTTCATCGATTGATTATGAAATCTTAGGGTTTTTATTCTGCATGTCGAGATCTTTCCAAACATATATAATTTATAGATTTTCGTTGAGAATTGAGAGAGAATTTCGAATTTGAAATTCTAGGGTTTGTACCTTGAAAAGTTCCGAAATTTTTTAATTACTTGCAATTGAATGAAGCATGTTATAAATTGATGCATGGGTATTGCAATATATGTGTTTTAGAATTGTTTAGTTGCATTAAAGTGAGTTTTTTGGCCTTAAACTTGAGAAAATTGATTTTCGGCCATGGGCATAGGATCCGAAAATTTTGAAGCTTTAATATTGATGATTTGTTCGATTAATCTTCGTTTAAATCACTCTAATCAATTTATAATGGTGTTAGAATCAAAGCCCATGAAAAATCTCACAAAAATTAGGTATAAAACAAGTATTATTGAGCTTCGGGTTGAAACCGGGTCGTGTGACCCGGTTTGCAGACCTCGGGGCTCCGGCTGGAGGTTGAAGAAGACCTCCAGCCGGGCCAAACCGGATTCTGGGCGCAGGCCCAGATCTGCGCCTAAGGGAATCCGGGCCAAGGGCAGGCTGGGCTGCCGAATTTTGGGCAGAAGCCCAGCCATTGGGCCCGTTAGATGGCCTGTTGTAGATTCTGGGCGCAAGCCCAGAATCTCAGCTTCTGTTGGAAGCCCAGGCGGGCCGGGCCTTGAGGATTCTGGGCGTAAGCCCAGAATCTGGGCTTCGGAGGAAGGCCACGCGGGCCGGTGACCAAAATTTTCTGGCCCGAGCCCGCTGGGCCAAAATTCCTGTAGATTAATAATAAATAAATATTAAATGAAAATTAAATTTCAAAAAAAAAAAAAAAAAAATTTGTGGCAAAAATTGTTGTTTAATGTAATATGATTTTGGGAAGCACATGTTGTTAAGTGCTTCATATTGATAAATTTTGGGCATTAATTAATGGAACATTATAAAATTTTTGGAGTTCCTATTAATGTAAATTAGTATATACAATTACCCGCCCAAAGGGGGTTATTGTGTATATTAATTTGAAAAATTGCATGAAGATAAATTCCCACTTTAAATTGATGGGGATGTATGATTGGAAAAATATTTATCCGCCCAAAGGGGATAAATTTTTTGAAAATTATATGTAATTCCCCTCTATATTAATATAATAGAGATAATTGATGGGGATGTATAACTCAAAATTTTTATCTTCTTAAAGGGGATAAATTTTAGAGTTATGTGTAATTCTCCTCTATGTTGAGATAATGGAGATGTATAATTTAAAAGGTCTTGTTTGCACAAAGTGAATAAACCCTTGATAATTATATGTAATTCTCCTTATCGTCTCTATATATTGATATTATGGAGATGTATAATTTAAAGGATTTGTCTGCCCAAAGGGGATGAATTCTTGACAATTATATGTAATTCTCCTTGTTGTTATTTTACAATCTTCATGTTATGGAAAATAATGGTGTATTATACGCTACGCCCAAAGGGAGTTTATAATATACTAATTATTTTGTGGAATTGTTTATTGCCCATAATTAATCATATTACATTATGTATGACAAACAGTTACTTTTGCTGTGAACAACAATAATGCCACGGTTGAGATGTTAACTGGTTCAAACTTCAAGAGGTGGAAGCAAGATATAGAGTTTGCTTTGGGAATTGTGGATATGGACTTGGCTACGTGAGAATGAACCTCCCAAGCCCAATGATCAAAGTAGTGCAGATCAAAAGGCCCATTATGCTAGATGGGAAAAATCCAACCGACTGAGCCTTATTGCTATGAAGAGGTCCATTGCTGACCATCTCATTAGTGGTTTACCGGAAAATACGAATGCAAGACAATTCCTTGCAGCAGTGGGAGAACGATATAGAGTCTCGGATAAGGCTGAAGCTGGAAACTTGCTGAATGAGTTAACAAATATGAGATATGATGCTGCTGTGGGTGTTAGGAAATTTATACTAAAGATGGTCCACATTCAGTCCAAACTCAAAGCCCATAAAATAGTTCTTTCTGAAGATTATATTGTGCATCAAGTCTTAAATGTTCTGCTAACTGAATTCAGCCAGATTAAGACTGCTTATAATGCTCAGAATGAGACTTGGAGTGTTAATGCCCTAATTTCAAAATGTGTGACTGAGGAGGAGAAGTTAAAGAAGGAGAAGAATGAGTCGGCCCACTTAATTGCTAATGCCAAGTCGAGTTCCTCTAGGGGAAAATGGAAGCTTAAAGGATCAAATGCTCATGGTCCAAAGAAAGGTCAAGACTTCAAGAAAAATGTGAATAGTGGGAGAAATGGAGATAAGGATTTCAAGTGTTTTCACTGCAAGAAGCAAGGTCACAGGAGAGCCAATTGCTATAAATTCAAAGCTTGGCTAAAAGGAAGAAAAAAGTCACCAAGGGTCTAACAAATCTAAGGAATCCAAGTCTGAGGGAGTTAAAGCTTAAAGTTGGAAACGATGTGGGAGTTGATGTGGAGCGCATAGGCACAGTTGTTTTGAATTTAGATTCTGGATTTCAGCTCATTTTGAACAATGTCTTTTATGTTCCTGGTTTTAGGAGAAACTTGATATCTCTTTCTTTGCTTGACAAAGCTGGATATTGTCTTTATTTTGCAAATAAAAGAGTGGATTTGAGTTATGATTCCAGAATTATTGGGAATTGTGTTCTGCATGATGGATTATATCAATTGTCCTTATCTCCCGATAGACCATATTGTTCCTTTAATGTCGAGAACAATGTTGCTAAGAGATCCTTGATTAAAGAGAAATCTTCATTGCTGTGGCATAAGCGATTAGGGCATATCTCCAAAGAAAGGGTAAAGCGACTCATCAAGGATGATATTCTTCCTCCTCTTGACTCGGATGATACTAAGGCTTGTATTGATTGTGTGAGGGGAAAATTGACTAAAATTAAGAAGAAAGGCGCTACTCGCAGTCAAACCCTATTGGAGATAATTCATACAGATATTAGCGGGCCATACTCATCCACATTGTGTGGAAATAAATACTTCATCACCTTTATTGATGATTTCTCCCGTTATTGTTACGTTTATCTGATTAAGGAGAAGGCTGAGGCTCTTGACATGTTCAAAGTGTTTCGCACTCAAGTTGAGAAACAATTGGGAAAAATTATCAAAATTGTCGATCGATCGTGGTGGTGAGTATTATGGGCGATATACGAGACTGGACAACAAATGGGACCGTTTGCTAAATACTTGCAAGACGTGGTATTGTTGCTCGGTATACAATGCCTGGAAGTCCCGAACAAAATGGTGTAGCTGAACGGCGCAATCGCACACTCATGGAGATGAAACGAAGTATGATGGGCAGTTCTAATTTGCCTGAATACTTATGGGGTGATGCGATTAAAACAACGGCTTATATATTGAATCGCGTGCCTAGTAAATCAGTGCCGAAAACACCTTTTGAATTATGGACGGGGAGGAAACCAAGCTTGAATCACTTTCGAGTTTGGGGGTGTCCTGCGGAGGTGAAAATTTATGATCCTTCTCAAAAGAAGACCGAACCCGGGACTACTAGATGTTATTTTATTGGATACCCTCACCATTCCAAAGGGTATAGGTTCTATTGTCCCACTCGGGGCACTAGAATCGTTGAGTCTCAAACTGCTAAATTCCCGGAGCTAGATGTTGCTGAAAGAAATTCTTCTCAATCTTTTGAAAGGGAAGAACCAAACAAAACGATTTCCATTCCATTGCCCATCTTGAATGATGATTCCATACGAGAGCCTTGTAGAGTGGAAACGCAGCAAGAAGCGAATCGGAGATATGGCTGCGAATAAAATTCCCGGACGAATGATCCAGCTCCGAAATGCCCGTGCGGAGATCACAACGACAAAGAAGACGGCACTTCAAGATGATTATCATGTCTATCTTGGAGAAGCTGATTTTGACATTGGATATATAGTTGATCCGGCGACCTTCAAAGAAGCTCTCGATAGTGATCGAGCGCGATAAATGGTTAAGAGCGATGAAGGACGAGATAATTTCCATGTCAAATAATCAAGTATGGGAACTTGTCGATTTACCTGATGGGCATAAACCGATTGGCTGCAAATGGGTATTCAAAACCAAGAAAGATAATAAAGGCAACATAGAGAGATTCAAGGTGAGGTTAGTTGCAAAGGGGTTCACGCAGAGAGGGCATTGATTATACCGAAACTTTTTCTCCAGTGTCCACTAAAGATTCATTTCGGATAATAATGGCATTGGTGGCTCATTTCGACTTAGAGCTTCACCAAATGGATGTCAAGACAGCTTTTCTAAATGGAGACCTGGATGAAGAAGTATATATGCAGCAACCTCGAAGGGTTTAAAGAAGCTGGAAAGGAGCATATGGTGTGCAAGCTTCGGAGGTCTATTTATGGTCTCAAACAAGCATCACGTCAGTGGTACTTGAAATTTGACAAAGTTGTGAGATCATTTGGCTTTGAAGAAAACAAGTTTGATCAATGCATCTACATGAAAGTAAGTGGGAGTAAATATATTTTCTTAGTACTTTATGTAGATGCCATTTTTCTTGCCAGTAGAGATGTTGATCTATTGAATGATACAAAAAGTTTTCTGTCGCAAAGTTTGATATGAAAGATCTTGGTGAAGCCTCTTTTGTTTTAGGCATTGAAATTCATCGTGACAGATCTAAGAAGGTTAAGGGATTATCTCGAAAAAGTTATATAGATCGTGTCCTGAAAAGATTTAACATGCAAACTTGCAAGGTTGGTGAAGCTCCTGTTGTGAAAGGAGATAAATTGAGCATAGAACAATGCCCCAAGAATGATGTTGAAAAAGAAGCAATGAAGAATGTTCCATATGCTAGTGCAGTTAGCAGTCTTATGTATGCACAAGTATGCACTAGACCTGATATTGCTTTTGCTGTGAGTGCTCTTGGGAGATATCTATCAAATCCAGGTCATGAACATTGGGTTGCAGCTAAGAAAGTGATGAGATATCTGCAACGAACAAAAGACTTCATGCTTGTGTATAGAAGAGTAGAGGATCTAAAGGTGATTGGATATTCAGATGCTGATTTTGCTGGTTGTTCGGATGATAGAAAATCAACTTCTGGATATATTTTTATGATGGCTGAAGGTGCTATTTCTTGGAAGAGCACAAAGCAAACCTTGGTTACAAACTCTACGATGTATGCTGAGTTTGTGGCGTGTTACGGTGCGTCAACTCAAGCTGTTTGGCTCAGAAATTTGATCTCTGAATTGCGAGTTGTGGACTCTATTGCTAGACCTATAGTGATCTACTGTGACAACACTGCAACTGTGTTTTATTCCAAGAATGACAAGATCAACAATGCGTCCAAACACATGGAGATCAAATATTATACTGTTAAGGACTTAGTCAAAAATGGAGACATTGTGATAGAGAATATTAGAACTGAGTCCATGTTGGCGATCCCCTAACAAAAGGCTTACGACCCATTTTGTTTAAAGAACATGTAAAGAATATGGGGGTTTTAGAGTCTTTTGATCTCTTTTGTTAGTGGGAGCTATATAGTTTGTATTTCTGGATATTATAGTTATATACAAACTGATAATGCGTTTATAATGTCTATTAAAGCATTTACTTTTGATGATTATCATTATTGATTTTATTGTTATCCTTTCTCCTGTCGACTGAGAAATGGAAATATGAAACAGTATCTTTAAACAAATTTTAGTTTAAAGACGACTGGATGTCACTGATTATGAGATCTCATGTTGGATTGTGACATAGTTGTGCAATTTCATGTTGTTTAGAAATCGCACTGAGGCAATTTCATGTTGTTTAGAAATTGCATTAATGCAGTTTCATGTCGTTTAGAAATTGCATTGAGGACCGATAAGAAATAGTGTATATTTTGATCACATGTTGGCACTATTTCTTACTACACTACTAGGCCCATGATCCATGAAAATATAATGCTTATTATATGTGATTATGGAAGGTCATGTGTTGTGATATTTTCTTAACACGTTGATCGCCATAGTCCTATAATGAGGTTATATAGGATTGGATTGGTTTTGAGATGCCGTTATTGGAATATTATTTTAAAAAAAAAAAATTGTGGCCACATAAACAAATTTTCAGTTATTAACCCGAGAGTGTCGTTTTCAAAATAAAATTCGTTTTTCAAAATAAAACAAATTAATTAATGTAGCCCAAGTGGGAGAATGTTGGAAATTTTCGATAATGGGCTTACATTAATTAATTAATTTTCTATTTTATATAATCGGGTTAATGGGTATTCCAATATATTTTAAACCCTAAAGTGATCTTATTGAGTTGAGTTTTGGCATCTATTAATTACGGGCCTAGTTGAGCAGCAAAAAAAGTGTAGGCAATTGTGTTTAACTGAAGCCCGTAATGGGAAGGGCCCGGTTGACACGCTGTTGATTAGGGTTTCTAGGTCCCCTCTCTAGCCTATAAAAGGGTAGGTTATACCTATCGATCCGCTAATCCCATTAAAAGCTGCTAAACCGAAATAGGTCATAGAGAGGAAGAACCGGATACCCGACGATCACCGATCATATCGATTGATCCGTTTTCGATCAAGTGAAGCCATGACTCAAATAGGTATGTGTTTAATTCCGCTGTGTGTATTGATTTTGGTGTTTTACATTCATATATGGATCTGGTTGTTCTTGATTTATTAGTTGTTTATGTAAAGAATTTCTACAGAGGTTGCTGTCAATAGTGACAATTAGAAGTGAGAAGGCGACGACACCGTAATGGGGCCGGGTCTGGCAATGCACTATGTAAAGAGTGGTTGTGAATTGAAAGAAAAAGAGAGGTTGTGAAAGTTATTTTCTGGTGTGAAATGGAACGTGATAGAATTGGCCGTGTGTCATAAGTTCGCGTGTGGACGGACATTCTCTTTCGCGATTGCTTGGAGTAAAACTAGCCTTCGAGCTACTTGGAATGCGCAGTAGCAGAAAAGGACACCAAGAGATAAGATAGCACCTCTAAAATAATTTTATTGTGATGTCATGATTTTTTCCATCTCTACCCGGGAAAACTTTGATTGGCAATTACAAACGGTAGAATTACCCAAAAAGATCTTAAATTTATTGTACGAATGATAATTCAATTCTAAACTTTTTAATTTGACTAATTAAATTCTAAATTATTTTACGATTTATTGATATAGTCTTTTTAATCAATTTTAATTGAAAATTGATGACGTGATTATTTGGGTAATATTTCAAGTTATTTGTATTTTCTTTCTTTCTTTTTTCCTTTTCTCTTTTCTTTTCTTTCCTTTTTCATTTTTTCCTATTTCCCTTCACCGATCGCCAAGCAAGGAAAAAAACAAAAAAGAATATTTGGAAAATTAAAAAAATGTAAAAAACAAATCTCCACGTCAACAATTACTAGTCAAAATTGATTGGAATGATCATATTAGTTAAATCGTCAAAAGATTTAAAATTAAATTAACCAAATTAAAAATATAATAATTGAATTGACATAAGTACAACATGCTTATTATTATTTTTTTATAATTTTCCTGGTTGCAGACATCACAAAAGAGAAATGTTGCCCATATAAATGGTTGTTTTTCACGAAGAGAAGCTGCATGGCTATGGGTTGAGGCTTTGGGTGTGGGTCCGCGTGTGTGCGTGTGTAATAAACAAATTGATTGATGTTCGCATGTAGGGAATGTCAATGCCTGGTTCGCCGCTGAAAGCGTTGTTCTCTTGATGTTACGTGAAAGATCTCTGTTGTCATTTGCCAATCATCGTTGTCATTCTGTTATCTTCACGGGGTACTCAGCATTTGGAAATGTTCTTTGGCCGTTGCCAACATGTTTAGTTGGCTGGAAAGCTTTAAAGTAATCCAAGTGATCCCACTATAGGGGTGTCAACGGGTCGGGTCGAGTTTTGATGTTACCCAACCCGACATGCATAAAACATAAAGCAAAAAAAATGGGTCGGGTTGGTTCGGGTTGGTTCAGGTCGGGTCGGGTTTCGTGTTTTTTATTAAAAATATTGTGCATTTCTGCACAAATACAATTATCAAAATCTCACCCTCTGTACATTCAAAAACTTTGTCCATTACCCATGAGGTCACATCAGATAGAGCACCTTTCAATTGCGAAAAATGATGAAGAAGAATGCGACAAGGATAACACTTCTGGGGAACATCAGAATCGTGGTGATGAAGACAGCACACATAAGCGGGACGCCAAGGTTGATGAAGGTCGCGAACGCGACAATGATGAGGATAGGAAAAGCACTGATAAGGGATCTGATTCGGGTTCGCGCAGGAGGAGCAGCATGGCGAGGGACGAAAGTGTTGAGAGGAGGGACAGAAGCTGTTGGTACATGAATGAGGGAAGCATTTACCATTCACACAAGACGAGCTTGTCTAATGGAAGCATGTCTTCAGTCGGTGAGATGAGCAGAGACAGCGGGAAATATTCCCGAGTCCGTGCCTGTCCGAACTTGTCTAATGGAAGCATTTACCATTCACACAAGACGAGCTTGTCTAATGGAAGCATTTACCATAGCTTTGCTTTGCAGATTGGACAAGTACCATGGCCCTGGTCGATCCAAGCGTCGAGGCACTCGCGGTGAAACGCATGAGCACAATAACAGAGCTCCCTCACTTGGTCGCTCCCCTCCAAGCAGTCCATGCACACCGCACATTCATCCGAGTCCGTGCCTGTCTGAACGTCCAGTGATCCTCCTCTTCTCTCCACGAATTCGTGATTGGACAACACGGGACATGGTTCTTCACTGGTTCAGATACATCGGAGGTGATCGTGAGCGGAACGAGCGAGGGGAAGGCCGAGCACCAGCCACGGTTTCATCTGGTGATTCATCCGTTCCCAATGGTCCACCGATCAGCGGAAGACGAGAGAGCAGCGATTCGACTACGTGCTTGGCACCATGGAAGTTGAGATTTCGGGAGGCTACGGATGCGAGACGCGGAGCTTGCTTGGTGCTCGTGTCTGAAGAGGTGGAGGAGAGAAGTGAGTGGCGATTGAGGAGGAATTGCCAGCACGAGGGACAAGAAGAGACCAAGGAGATTCAACAAGGAGTTGTCAACGGTGCCGGAGTTGATGAGGAGGAGAATGTGAAGACGTCACAGGCTTCGAAGTTCCAAACTATTTCATAAGGTTTGGGTTAGTGTATTTGGGTTGAAGCCTTTAATGTGTTTGGGTGGAACAATATTCCGACCCTAACTTAACCTAAAACATATATTCTGTTTGTGTTTATAATTATTACCCAAATAGTATTAAAACCCGAAACATGTACTATACTTATTTCGTGTTCGGATCATGTTCGGGTTAGGTTTAATGGGTTTTTTAGACACCCCTATCCCACTATATAGCCGACAGTCACCAGCCAACTAACTTAATTATGCCTATTTTACGTATCACTTCACAATCATGCCAAAAGAAATCAAATCTAGGAGAAAACTTGTGGGTTTGGACATAGACCTTACAAAAGGCGATAAACGATTTTTCGTTGTGATTCACGATCTAGAAAAATTGTTATATGTTTCAGACGCACGAGTAGGAGTATCGAGCATCTCTTGTTACAGAATAGCATTGAGACAACGCACTCAGTCATCACCAACAATTTTCTCATGTCGTGTATTTACATGATCACGAATTTTGTCAACTTTGTCAAGTTTCAATTATAAGCTAATTCACTAGCCAATCAAAATAATTATGAGTAAAAATACAACGCAAATACCAAAATCTATTACCAAGAAATACTTAATTACCAAAAGTTCCAAAATATACACTTAAATACTTTTTTTTTTAAATTGAAGCATTTAAGTGCCAAGTCTAGCAAAAGGTGCCAGAAATCCAACGTGGCATATTTTTATAATATAAATTGTTACGTGACTCGCCGGAAAGTTGAGCTAGTTTAGACTAAGCCAAAACAAGATCTTTTTGCTTTGAATTCAATTTTAATATAAATATGAATTAAATTAAATTAAACTAAAAACTAAATTGAGTGAGAGAGAACAGCACTATGGGAGGGAGTTCTCCCACCTGTGACCACCCCCATTGCCGGTGGGGGTGACAGTGATGGTTGACGAGGGCCAGTAGGCCCTCGCCAAAAGTCAAGAGAGGGTGACGATGGCTTTTAGCGAGAGCCAACAGGCCCTCACCGGCCATTATCACCACCCCATTGCCGATGGGGCGGTGGCCATAGGCAAGGGGAGCTCCCTCCTACCTGTGCTATTCCTTTTCTTTTCTTTTCTTTTTTTAATTTAATTTTAAATTTAATAATTATAATATTAAAAATCGAATTATGGGCAAAATGATGTTATTTTAGCTGAATCTAGCTAGTAAGTGCCCAAAATGACATTATTTTGAGCTCATGTCACCGGAAAAACGCCACGTAGCATTTTAGCTAGAATTTCTCACTGTTGGTAATTAAGTGATCCATTTTGCTCCAATTTTGGTACTTAAGTGTACCTTTCAAAAATTTTGGTACTTAAGTGTCTTTCTGTATTTGGCACTTGAGTTGTCTAGCGCTCCATAATTGCAATACATGATCTATTCTAAATTCAACATTCGTCGTGATTCACCACTTTGGAAAATTGTATATATTCAGGAGTATAAAGATTTATTGAGTATCTCTTGTTACGAAATTATCAACTTTATCTAGGTTTCAAATTTCAATTATAAGCGAATTGTCTCATCCTCCCAAAAAAATTTAAATCTACTGGATGATGAGTTATCACATCTTTAATTTTAAACTCAAACTCTTTTACCAAAATATTCCATCAAAAGTGTGTCCATGTCGAGAAAATATTCAATGGTTAGTAACTACCAGGTCATCATCCTACATGGTGCACATGGACTGAGATGGCCCACTAGACTGTTGACACACGTCATACGACTTGTACCGGCTGGAAATTGGAAAAGTCTAAAATGGGGGAGCTTCTTTTTCTCTTCTCTCTCCTTTGGCTGCCTCCTGAAAAGGGCTAAAGAAAAGGGCCAGATCAAATCCGGAAGCTAGGTTGCGTAGGAGGCAACGCAAAAGCAAAGGTGGAGGTAGAGGTGGGAGGAGAGGGTTGGGTGTCCAGACAACCAAATCTGGTTAAACCAAACCAAATCCGGAAGCTGGGCTACAAAGGAGGCGGAGGCGAAGGTGGGAGGAGGAGGCTAGGCAACTAGACCAAATCTAGATCGGGTGAAGGAGGCGAGCTAGAGGAGACGGGAGGAAAGTGAAGGAGGAGGGGCGATGAAAGAGGTGAACTGAGCGGAGGCAGGTGAGTTACATGATGTTGGCTCTTGGTGTATCCCCAAGCAAGTGTCTTCTCTACCCTAATGATTATTGTTGTTTGCTATTGCCAATTGTTGCTTGCCACTCGTTGTTTCTGCTTGATGTTCAACCATCGTAATTAAGTCAAACCAAAAGTTGCTCACCTCTAAGCCCACTATCACTCACTGCTACGGGACTGCTACCCAAAATAGGTTCCGATGGAAAATAGGGTAAGCCCTAGTCTCGAATTGGAAAAACAAAGTCGAGTCCAAAATTGGGTCCAAAACAAATAGAGTAGGATACAAGGTCCAAAAAAATAAAGCTAATTGTAACGGGGTCGGATACAAGTTTTAGATCTAGACCCCTCCCACCCTGGATCCGATCACCTCTAATTCAAATACTCTTAGTGTTTCACAATCCATAATTACACCCAATGACTCACATTATTTAGTCTCGCAATTACTCGCGAAACAATCTCTCATTTCACAAAAGAATTCATAAATATTTCCACAAGATTTATGGCCTAATTCCTTAAAAAAACTCTTAACTTTAAATATAATCTCAATTCTATCCCAAACTTTTCTTTGTCCCAAAAAAATCCAACTTTAGCTCCAATCCTAAATCTACCTGAACTTTTTATTTTGTTTAAGAGAAAAATCATCAAATTTTTACTCTAATCCCAAATCTGCCCTAATTAGCCCTTTGTCCAAAAATCACCATTAGACATCCCTAATTTTCATGTCCTAGAATGATTTCATTTTAGAGATAATTCTTCGTATCACCTTGCTAATGTTGATTTGTGCTTGGTGTGAAAATGCCACATCAAGTTGGAACTTGACTACATGGTAAATTTGAGAATAGACTGAAACAAAATAAAATTCAAGGTAGGTTTGAAACTAGATATAAGGTTTTGGGTTTTTTTAGATCAAAAAAAGTTCATGACAAAGTTGGGGCTAAATTTAAAGTTAGGATTTTTTTAGGGAACAAGACCGTAGGATGGGAAGTGAAGAAGAAAGGAGAGCGCTTCCCATGGATTAGGCTTTCAAGAAGCTCTGCCTCAGGGTTACCATTATGCGGACCATACTGTGAAGTGTGACTCCATGTCGGAGTATCACAAGGTGAGCCGGGAGGTTCTCGAGCGGGTGCTTTTTCCAGCGGTACGACGAAGCAAAGGAGTGAGTTTTTGGATTGTGCGTTACCCGACGACGATGGCATGGCAGACAAGACACCGAAACTGTGCAGTCTCTAGAGTTTGAAGAAGTTTGGGAGTGAATGGGAGCATGGTGAAGAACGAGGCTGCGTTCCGAAGCGGCAAAGTCGGAGATTGGGTGAACAATGTGAGTTGGAGGCTTGATCTGATTACTGAAAGAGAAATAGCATGGTTCGGGACTCGAGTTCTGATGGAGATCAGGAAATTTTGGACGTGTTTGGGTGCAATTGTTTAAAGTTACATGATGTAGACGAAGGATGATGACTTAGTCTATCACCTCTCGTTAACCACGCAGATTGAATCATCATGCATGATTTAAGTAGACTGAAAACGTGGATCCCTATGGTTAATCTGTCTTTGAATTTGCAATGGCTAAGTTTACAATACACGCGAAAAGACAGGGTAAAATCACAAATGGATATTTGACCGTCATCACAATTCCCGTAAATATTCTTTTTCAATTTGTTGGAAATAGCTAAAGAGCCCTCTAAATTGGCAAAGATGTGTTTCCTTATGTATCTTTCCTTTTCTTTCTTCATTTTTCTGTCATTTTCCCCCTACCGTTCTTTCTTTCCTAAGCTTACCCAACCACACAATTCAAGAGGTGATTGAGTCGGGTTTTTCTAATTTTGTGATGATTGAGGTAAAATATTGAAATCTCGATACTAATTTCGGTAAGTAATTGAATTTCACGGGTCTCTAGGGAATCTAATTCCAAAAGTAGTTCATATAGATTTAGATTTAAATTTTTTTCCAAACATCATATTATGGCCAAAAGAAAAACTTCTTTCGACGTATCAATTTAGTTAATTAGGACATTATAAATTATTTAGTTATGAAATAGTTGTTGATAAGGTGGTCGGTTCTAAGGTGGGCTAGTTGGAAGGTCATCTACCGAAAAATTCAGCAGCCCACAACGTTTGGCGGATCTCTTGCTTTGACGAGATTCCCATGCTTTTTTGATTTTAGTTGCACTTGTAGAGATCGATTTCGTAGAGCACAGCGCGACAAAGAAGAAGAAAGAAGAAGGGAAGAGCAAGAAATGGTGATTCTTTTGGTGGCCACGACCACCGACCCTGCGTCGATCAATCCCGCCAATGCCCTCTTGGCCATGCACGGTTGGACCCCTGGTCCCTCCCTTCAGGTCACCCACACCTCCATTGATCCATCAGTATCAGTTTTTCTTGGCCTTTCTTCTTCAACATGCATCGTGTGGAACAGTGTTTGATTTGACTGGTGGTTTTTTCCGCTTTTGGCGATGTTCGATGTTCTGTAATATGGGGTTTGAAGGGTATAAGAAGTTTCGCCAATCAGCAAGTGAGGCTGCTGCACCAGGATAAAGGCATCGTCGAAGAAGATCATCTCGACGTGCGTTGGGAAGCAGCCACCGGCGAGGTGGTGGACGAGCTCATCTTCCTCAGCAAGCACACTGCCGTCTCCAACCGCCCGGCTCTCACTGTCCACCCAATTGGTAATTTAGTTCTGCTCTTCGTTCTCGAGTACTGCTGTCCGCGGACGTTGGATTTTGCATTTGGGGGAGAGAGTTTTGTGATTTTGACTTCTCTTGGTGTGTGCGGGTGTTGCTGTAGGTGTACCTCATCTGCGTGAAGGTGAAGTTCCACCGCAAGGAGGGAAGCCAGGGTGGGCCGCCCCGCCAAATCCGAGAATAGGACCTTGGCTGAGATTGTTGAAAAAGATTGCTGAGTCCTATAATTTGGTTCCTGAGTTTGAGGTACGTTCCTGTTTTTGACGGTCCTTTTATAATCTCTTGTTCGTTGATATGTTGGGTCTGTTTCGCGGCTTGTCATTGCATTGTAAGAGATGATTCTGGGTATGGTTATCGATGGTTATTTGTTTCCATGGATTATGAGTAGATTACCTTGGAGGGCACTCATCATGGACCGGAGACCAACAAGCCGGCAATGTTTGTGGAGATTGGTACATCCAACTCTCTTTTCATTTCATTCTCCAATTGTTTTTCTAGTGATTTGCTTTAGTGTTATTTCAATCCACATTGGAAGCCTATGGGAACGATTCGATTGAGTTTCTCAATATGGAAAGCCCAACCATGTTACTCATCTTCCAATTTCCACATGATAGACACTGGTTGTCATTTTAACTAAATATATTTGCCTTTCGTCACCCATCAATTAATGACTTACCATCATGTATATAACCTTCTGTTACAAAGTTATGGAGATTTCACTAAAATGAAGTCTTTTTGTACCATTCCATTCCATAATGAATCCCATTCAAAGTTGTGGACTTTTTAGTCTGTTTGCTGCACTCTTTCGCTGCCTATAGATGATGTACTTAGCTATGAGAAATAGATATGATCCGTGGTGTTTTTGTGCTTGACTTAGGGAGTACCGAAGAATACTGGATGAGGTCGGATGCTGCGAAAGTCGTTGCTCAAGTTGAGTTCACAGCTTTTTATATATAGAGTACTATTGAGTGGCGTGTCCCTGCTTTTAGTTTGTCTCTTGTAGTGATTAGTTTTCACATTTCGGTATGTCATTTGCAGTTATCATGGTGGATATGGTGCGATAGGGGTTTGACTGTATGCAAGATGGATTTTTCTGTTTCTAGAGTAAATCACGATGACAAGTGCCTTCATCATACTGAAGTTATACTAACTGATATATTGTTTGCAAATCTGTATGAACAAATCCTATGATAGCCCCTCCTTTTGTAATCCTCGCACAAAATTAGTTCTTTTTGGTGAGGTGAAATTCTGTGTTGATCCAGTAACTGGAAAAACAGTCGGTACATCATTTCAAACTTTAGGAAGATTAAGTGTGCACCAAGGTATCCGGAGGTGTTATAAATTCCTTCTGTAGTTGTGTAAAAGTACCAATCTTCTTGCTTCTGAATATCAGAGCAAAGAATGTCTCTGGCTTCTGAGTTCATGGGGACTTTAATTTACTTAAAATGAACTTCTTTTCATAGGATAACTTTCCTGTTAAACTTGTAGGTCACCTCTTTTAAATGTTTGTAAAGGACATGTAATTCTATACCATTGACAAGATGACAGTCCGGAATCTGATCCTCTATTTAGATTCTTTTAATTACTTAGCCTGACATATCACTTGTTCCGATGAAGTTGATTTGGGAAGGTCTTGGGCTTGGAGGGGAGCCTGCAGTTGGGAACTGGAGCAGGTATACACTCGTGCTTTAACTGATGGCATAAGAAATTAGCCTTTCTTTGGCAATATCATTTTGAGACTATTTGTATGACTTGTGACTGAATTCAGCACTCCGTGGATGTGTTTTTTTTCTTTTCAAAAGACTATTCGGGAAGCAGTATAACTTCTGTGTTTCTTTGCAAAAGATATTCACCTTCATCGTAGATGTGAAATGCTTAGTACAGGAAACTGAGACAGAACAAGTGCTCATGACTGCAAATATTAGTCCTTGCTCAGGACCATGCAATTATATATTTGCCTCTGATACTGTCTCAGGGATGTTGCTAAGAAAAAAGTCTTGCTTGGGATAGGTGGTGGACATTACGCGCCTCGGCATATGGACATTGTCCAGTAAGACGTCTCTTAACTTTTTAATCCTCCTTAATGCACAATCTCATGTCTTTTCGTGAGGTTGATATCCATGAATGTACTAGCTGTTCTGATTAGAGTTATAGACAAAAGAAAGATAATGATCTTTTCAAGTTGGAACATCCCAAGTTTATTAGGTGCTCGTTTTTTCTTTTTCTTTCTTTCTTTTTTTCTTTTTTTGTTGGAGGGGGTTGTCTAAATATTAGGTGCTCTTGAGGTGTTCGAAGTTACTTAGCATTTTCACGATAATTTCAGGAAAGGTGATTTGTGGGTTGGGCACCTGCTTTCTGGATATTGCTTACCCATGGAAGATCCTAGCCAGTCAAAAGCAGAAGCTAATACGGCCGTTATTGGGGGGACCTGGAAGCAAGCAATCGAAGTGGCATTCAAGACTACAAAGTCGGCTTTCCCTGGTGGCGACATTCTGGCGCATCTTGATCAGAAGTAAGTCATCCAGACCGACATATATGTCAAAATTCAAACAGCCTATTTTTCAGCTTCCTAATGTGTGCAAATTAAGCAAAATAGCTAGGGGGCACAAAGCATCAGGCAATTTTAAAAGCGTTGACCTATACACCAAAATCCTGGAAGGATTAAAGCGATATACTTAGTTCTAGCAAAGTTCTGGTAACGTTTAAGCCATGAGTTGAACATTGCTTATAATTTTGTCTGCAGGAGTTTCAAGAGCTGGCAGAAAAATGCAATCACGGCATTCTTAGCTGACCAGAACATCAAAATTGGCAAGCCAAAGGACTTCTTGTAGCTTGAAATTTTGAATTATTATGTCAGTAAATTGGCAGACGTTCATGCCTCAGTAAGCCTCTGGACTCTTGAGAACGCTTCAAGTTCTAGCTGATAGAATTTATTTACAAAGTACAGATCTTAGCTCCAGAAGCTTTCACTGGATGCTGATTTAACCCGATTGAATTTCATAAGGGGTGAAAATAGGACTCACTCATGATGTTCATGATGTTCATGAAGTATCATTGCACTGTTGTCGCCAATTTTGTGCCATTTTTGTTTGTTTTCCTTAAGAAAGAATTCTGGGGAAGTTCTGATATCCCTTTAGTTTTATGAGTTTGTGTCCTGTTCTGTCCTAACTAGACTATGAACTCCTGACTAAGCAAATTCTCATGATCGAGGAGACGGACGGATGAGGAGAATGAAAAGCCTAGTTGACTAAGGCAAACGTGCAAATGCAGGCCCGAATCATGCCAGCCCGAAATTCTGTATTGGCAGCTTTTAATTTTTAATTATCATGAAATGTGCAGCAAGGGAAAAAATGACATTGCAGGTCATGAGATGACGTGCATAATGCTTGGAGTATTCGTCACATTGTGTCCACGGCCAAGAGATACAGGCTGGACACAACGCCTGCTTTTGCCTCGTTGACCCCATATTGGGTATTAGAGATCACGTGGCATGCACGATATAAGGAGGAGATTATCCAATCCTAAGCCTATCAAATGCCAATTCAGTTTTTATATAACTTTGAATGTACAAAAATTTCCAATCTAAGTATATGAAAGGAGTCGACTAAGTTAGTCGTGAGTAAGCATGTACATCGAATGCGGGATCCTAAAATAAGACGGTTACCTGCGGAAATCATCATTTTTGACACCATTTTTTTGTCTTTAACTTCATTGAATAAAAAAGACGGGCTTACGTTATCATGTGAAAGAACAATTCACGATGTACCCCATCTAACATGTAATATCAAAAGATAAAAGTAATCCATTGATTTTAGCTTTGATATGACCGTCAATTCATCTATCTTCTCACGCATCGAATATGAGTCATTAAAAGATATTATATGTTTGTCAAATATATTAATGAAGTGATTCGCATCGAATCATATTCAAATTCAACATATCTCCGCTTTTAAATTTGTGTCATTCCTTTGTGAAAAGGAGAGGTTGGGGACAAAAAAGGTTAATTGTGGGAGAGACCGAAAATTTTCTTAAGGATGATAAATTTTTTCCAAGACTAGTAGATTAAATTTATCACAATGGATGATTGTGTGGGACTTCCGTGAGAAATTGAGGTGAGATTCACAAAATCAATAGTTGTGATTATCAACTAATCTGCAAAGTGTCATTCTCTTACACGGTTCAAGCCTTCACAATATCAACAGAGCCCCACTCAAAATGGCACTTCCACTTGGCTAGTGAAAATGATGATTGGTGCTTAATCTCGGGCGCTGTGATGAGGAACCCAGCTAGGAAATTTAGTTAATTAGTAGTATATGATAAATTATTTATTTATGAAATAGCTGTTTATCGAGATGGTCGGTTCTAGAGTGGGTAGACTAGATAAAGTGAAGGTGTCTGACTGGAAAATGAAGCTACCAAGGCGGATTGCTTGCTTTATTGATTTTAGTTGCACTTGTAGAGATCGATTTCGTAGAGCACAGCGCAGGCAAAGAAGAAGAGGAAGAAGAAGATAGAAGAAGAAGAAGGGAAGAGCAAGAGAAGTTGATTCTTTTGGTGGCCACAACTGCCGACCCTGCGTCCATCAATCCCTCCAATGGCCTCTTGGCCATGCCCGGTTGGACCCCTGGTCCCTCCCTTCACGTCATCCGCGTCTCCATTGATTCATCGAAATCTTTTTTTTCCCCTCTCTTTTCAACTTGCATCGTGTTGAACAGTGTTTGACTTGACTGGTGTTTTTCTCTCTTTTTTTTTGGCAATGTTCTGATATTTATGGGTTTTGAAAGGTATAAAAAGTTTCGCCAATCAGCAAAGTGAGGCTGCTGCAACATGAGAAAGGCATCGTGGAAGAAGGTCATCTCAACGTCCGTTGGGAAGAAGCCACCGGTGAGGAGGTGGACGAGCTCATCTTCTTCAGCAAGCGCATTGCCGTCCCCAACCGCCTGGCTCTCACTGTCCACCCAGCTTGTAATTTTGTTCTGCTCTTGGTTTTCGAGTTTTGCAGAGGGCGGACGTTAAATTTTTGCATTTGGGGGAGAGAGTGTTATGATTTTGACGTCTCTTGGTGTGTGCGCGTGTTGTTGTCATAGAGGGACCTCATCCGCGTACAGGCGAAGTTACAGGGCAAGGAGGGCAGCCAACCAATGGTGGGCGAATTAAGGCAGCCAACCAGTGGTGAGCTCACCTCGCCATCGCTGGGCAAGGGCAAGCTTGCCCAACCATCGGCGAGCCCTTGTTGAGTCTAGTGAGGGCAAGCCTCACTAGTGGATCGACAAGCTCAACCTCACTTCCGCCTAGATCCAGTGAGAGCAAGCCTCAACATTATTGGACAAGACTCGAAGAAGACAAAGAAGGAACAAGGATTACCTGTTGACGGATTTGTGGACAACATCGTCGAACATAGACAGCCCCTAGCTCATGGTGGTGAAGAAGCCTTTGTTTTGATTCTTCTTTGGACTCCCCATCCCTATCTCTCTCTCTTCGTAGCTTGCCTTCACCTAGATTTGACGAGAGTGAGCCTCATCGATGACTAAGTGAGCTTGCCGCTAGTCAGCCACATCAATTCGGCGACTGGCCCTCCCCTCTGTCCAATCATCAGAAGAAGGAGGAAGGGGGAAGGAAGGAAGAAATAATAAGAAAAAAAAAAAGAAAAGGTAAAAACAATTAATTAAAACTTATTAAAAATTGTCCGTTAGCGCCGCCTAACATCCACATCAGCACCAATTGGCCAAATTTGGCTAGATAGACTGAATCAACACAATTGCAAAAAATTTAGAACTCAATTAGCTAAAAAAATAAGTTTATGATTAAATCGGCACAATTACAATATGTTTAAAGCTTTTTTGGTAATTTTCCATTTTTTTTGTCTCTTCAACTTCTAGAGGGAAGGAATTTGATCTAAATCTTTCTCTCCCCTCCTCGTTACTTTTCATATATTTCCTCTTATTTTCTTTCCTTACTCTTGATCTAGTTTTAGATCTGGAAGTTTTGCTCACTTGATTTTATATTTGGAAGTTTTCTCTATGATGTAATTTTAAATTTAGGAGTTTTGATGAATAAGTACTACACCTACAATTTTTAATGGTATTTAGCGCTTTGGTGTCAACTCTTTTTTTGTTAAAAGTTTTACCGTTTCTCATTTGCTAAATGGCTCACACTCATAGTTGTCAAATCTAAGCTTGTCCAACATGTTTATGTTGTCTTCGTATAGTGATGGTATTGGGACCTCGAATCTAGGCGCACATCACCAAAAGGCAAAGCCATATCTACAATTAGAGATCATGACTTGTGTTCATCACTAATGATGTTGTGTAATTCGGTGATCGATCACCGATCCTTTCGCTTTGATACAGTCTTCATGAAAGTCTTCATGAAGGATGAGTGTATAATTATCTCTGCCAACTGTACTCTGATGATATACCATGATTTCTAGTTTTTTGTTTATTTTGGAATTCTACGAGCTTACCTGGTTATGGTGACTTTTTGAGATTTCCAATGAATCTCGTTATTTATTATTTTGGTAATGAATGAAATGTTATTCAAAAAAAAAAACGAATAGATACAGGCTAAACACGATGCTTGATTTTGCCTCATTGACCCTTTTCTACAAAATTGCTAGACAAATTGGGTAATAAAGATCACATGGCATGGACAATTGACAATATGAAAGGGGAAATTGTACAATCAATCATAAACCTATCATATATCAATTTAGTTATGATATAATTGTGAATGTATAGAAATTTCTAATGTAAGTAAGAATGTGAAAGGAGTCAACTAAGTTGTTCATGAGTAAGCACGTATGTGGAAGACAGGGATCCTAAAATGAAACGATTACTTATGGAAATTGTCATCTTTGACACCATTATTTTGCCGCTAACTTCATTGAATAAAAAGATGAACTTACTTTTTTATTTGGAAGAATAATTCACGATGTACCCCATCAGACATGTAACATCAAAATGATAAAGTAACTAATTGATTTAACTCTTGATATGGTCGTTGATTCATCTACCTGTTCATGTATTGGATTTGAGTCAATGAAAGATATTACATGTTTATCAAATATGCTAATAAAGTGAGTCATTTCAAATCCGCATTGATTTATAATCATATTCAAGTCTATCAAATATCTGCTTTATGTTATACCTATGTAAAAAGGAGAGATTGGGAATAGAAAAGGAATAATTGTGAGAGAGACTGAAAATTTTCCGGAGGATGATAAATTTTTTCCAAGCCTCGAGACTAGTAGGTAAGTTTAATTACAATCATTGATCTTACTGGAATTCACGCAAGAAATTGACGTAAAATCCATAAAATCAATGGTCATGATTCATTTGCTCCCCGGCAAGTAATCCGGAGAGCGTCGTTCTCTTACAGGGTTCAAGCCTTCACACGGACGAATAGTTACTGCTCTTCCTCGTTTGCTGTCGCTTTTTCCTGTTGCAGCACACCAAATACATTTACTCTTTGCCCACTTGTCTGCTTCGTTCACATGGCTCTGCTTCTGCGACGTTACTGCCTCTCAGTTAACGTCAAGAGGGAGAGAGAATCGTATGCCTGTAAATACCCATTAATGGCTACTGAAAAAAGTGGGAAAAAGGAAGAAATGACCGACCGCTATGAAGTATGAACATGCTCCACCTCTCTCTCTCTCTCTCTCTCTCTCTCTCTCTCTCTGATGTTCCTGTCGTGGAACTATTGGATTGGAGGGTCAACGTTCTTCGTGGTTCTGTTGCAGGGGAAATGATTCTCTGGAAAGAGGAAGTAATCAATGTCGACAGAACCCCACTCACGTATGGCACTTCCACCGGCTAATGAGAATGATGATGATTGGTGCTTAATCTTGGGCGCTGTGATTTGGGAACCCAGCTGGGAAAATCCGACGTGAGGGGAACCATGAAATTGGGGGTTGGCAATGGCATGGAAAGCGATAGAAAAAGTAATGGGAGGATATGGTGGGGGGCAATTTACATAAAGATGTAAACTTTCCATTGCACCAATAAACAAATAGCCGACAATTTGGCCACATTCTGAAGAGAGAAAGAGAGCGAGAGAGAGAGAGAGAGAGAGAGAGAGAGAGGACATAACCGTATAGCCTGTTGTTCTGTTGGGTTCACTGTAATTTCAATTCCTACAGAAGAGGAGGAGGAGGAGGAGGAGGAGAAGAAGCCCTGTTGTTGACTTTCTAGCATATTATGAGCGTCTCGATGCACTTAATGAAAGAATCTTCTCGTCAACATTCTAAATATCGAAACAGTTCTCCATAAATTATACTTTAATAAATTACGGGAGGCGCATGTTGAGAGGAGCTGTTGCCGATTCATGAGAAGGTTCTTTTGATTGGGAAAACGATTATTTGATGACAACTAGCCATCTGTCCTTCGGCCATTTATTTCTTTGTCTCTAAACCACTTCCTCTTTCCTGGTGGTGCACTCTCTGCTTTGTCCCTCGTTACCGCCATTCTCTCTCTCCTCCAGTGCTACAAGAACCGCCTAGCCTCGCGTAGAAGATGGATCAAGAAAGCATCAAACGAGGAGCCATCTCTCCGTCAAATCAAATCCTCCCTCGGTGGATCATCAATCAGCATGTCTCCTCTTCCTTCTAAGGTCTCTGTCTTGCTCTCTCTGCATCCACGCTTTGGCTTCTTGCTGGTTTCTGGGTATACCTGTTCTGGCTTGTTTTTTCGCATGCTGCATATTTTGAGCATTGAGCACGCATGCAAACCAGGAAAGAAATGAAAAATTAAGGAAGAGGAAAGGAAAAGGAAAAGGGAAAGATATGATTTGCATTGATGCTGGATCTCATCATTCAGATATCTGAATCATCAGATTCTGCTTGTCCTGGAGCTTTCTTTGTACTCATTCTACTTCATATTTTCAATGAAAGTATCGTACTTGTGGATTAAATTCGAAGGATGGCTGTCGGGTTATTCTTCCTTTCGGCAAATCAGAACAAAGTCCTTGATTAAGCTGTTCGAAAGTTTGTTTGTGGGTAGCTTTTGAACTCTGTTTTCCTTTTCATTCTTTTTTGACCCGCTTTGGTTGCTTTCGGGAAAGCTACCAAAGTCATTATTCCTTTGTCGTTTTTAAGTCCAAAAAACCAGTTTAGTTTACAAACGTAGATTCAGGTAACACAGTCTGATTTGTAATAATGTGATCAGTTTATTCCCTTATATTCCTTTAAACATCACTAAATTTTCAGGGTAATGAATCTTATTTTTCAGTTTAATTCTGACACGTCTGCTGGAAATTGGTTGGACACTTCCTTCTTTTTTGCTTTTCTGAAAGTCTCCCTGCAATCTGCCTTTTTCTAAAATGCCAATTATTTAGTGTCGCCGGCACAGTCCAAAGAAAAGGTCAGGAGACAATGAGGTATTACATTACATGATCTGCTCTCTCTCTCTCTCTCTCTCTCTCTCTCTCTCCCTATAGTAGATGTTCCCTCTTGTATTAGATTTGAGTTTGAGGTTCTAGAGCAGTATCTGGTCTTCGTTGGAGTGCATGTCTGCGAGGTGCTGGCTTCGGGATTTGGCATTATCTACTCACTTGCAATTTAAAAAAAGAACTCCTGCACATCGTGTGTTCTTTGTCAAACATGGTATTAAAACATACTTAATTCAACAGTGCCTTTTGTTGGTTTCGAAAGTTAACCTAATTTTATGGCCTCTATGGCACTAACCTGCCTTCATGGGTGATCGATGGGGTTGCAATATCTTTTGATGCTCCGCACAATTCTTCCGGAATTTCATTGTCTATTTGAACCGTGAAGTCTGTTGTTTTACTTTGTTAGTTCTTGCTCTGGCTTTGTTTTCTCTGCATTGTCCATTGTCTAAGATCGACATCCTCTTATTCAATGCGTTCCTGATATTGGGTATCTCAATTCGTTCTGAAAATGATGTGTTGTGCTGCCTCCAGTTGGCCTTCTCTTGAGAGACTGATTTCTTGGCTAATTCCCCATCACTTTAATTCTTTTTTTAGGGCATTTGGCATGTTGAACCGCGTTTTGAAGGTCGATTGCATTTGCAGATGGTGATGATGATGGGGCGTCCCACTTTTCATCCTACTTAAATAGTCCAGACCACCGCTCAACTCCACAGAATGAAGTCTTCAACAACAATACTGAAAAGAAGATGAGCCAGGGAAAGTAAATCGCGACAGCAAGTGCTTAGGAAGTACCACATGATGTCGAGGGCAGTGAAAGAGGTTCTGGTTTGTCAAGTATTGAGAGCAACGGGTATGGCTTCTGGTCAGTGTTGAAATCTAGTGACTCGGAGCAACTTGACATCCTAAATAGAAGTGGGCTGAGTGGCCCTTCCTTTGCAGAAACAAGGTAGGCGAAGAAGGATATGGATCAACTCGTGGATAGAAATGATCAAGATTTACGAGTTCCTGAGTCGATGATCTGCTACAGAGAGAGCTCTTTCCTCAGATTCAAGGACATCTGCATTGATGACAGCGTGAATTCTCTTGAAAATGTATTGTTTGAAACTGACAAGCACAAAGGTACCCGTACCAATTCTCTTGGTGGCAAGGATAAAGAGAGCAATTTATCATACGGAAGGATGGACGATCATTTCTCCGCTTCAAATTGTTTGAACTGTTCAGAATATCATTACTTTGAGGATGCTGTTGAGCCACATGTTCGAGCAAATTTAGTACCGACTGAAATAAAGGTGGACAACGTCGTGGATGCCAAGTCCAAAGCGAAAGATGTAGCCTTGGAAATTCTACCTTGCAATTCATCGGACAATGTCTACAATGGAACCGCACAACCTTCTTCTAAGGTATGTAGACCTGTACTCCTTGGAGAGAACTACCGCAGTATCTTCACCGACAGCGCTCGGATGTGAAAACTATTTACAAGGCAAACGCAAATTATTCTGGTCCTATGATGCGGCATAATTGACGCTCTCCTGCTGAAATATTTATTCTTTCTCAGGCTTGGTCCTGTGGCTACCATTGGTAGGATCGTTAAATAGAACCTTCCTTTGAGTAATCTAGGCATCAGAAATATTTCAATGTGGAAGCCTGTTCAACACCGATGCAACTTATTTATATGCTATGATATGATAATCTTGTAGTAGGTTTATTTGGAAGGCATGATCTGTAAATCTTGATACCAAAATCCAGCACCTTACCTTTTAGTTATCGTTGTCCCCTGTCAAGTGATCTAATTATAACGGTTAGACCGGCGCTTCTGCAGGAGTCAAACTTGGAACAGATCACAGATGCCGCTGCTTCGACATCGGCAAGTGAAGTAATTCGTGGTAGCTTGGAAGATGCAAGTGCAACCTCTGGAGACCCCTCTTCAGCTTCTAATTCAGAGGATTCTATGAACCACAGCCACCTTGAGAAACTGCCCGATAATTGCGAGGCCAACCAAGTGGCATGCCCTCCTGTTTTTGGAGGAACCAAGAAAGACGCTCCCAACACAAGCGAGGTAGAAAATAGAAGCACTTCCTCCAACTCCGATGCTTCGGCCCCTGCATCTACGACTGGAGAGGAAATTCATACCGCCGAGACTCGAAATAAGACGAAACATGATGGGGTTTCCGATAGTCAAACAGAACGTCAGGCTGATACTTTTAGTGGGGAATCGAGTTTCTCGATGTCCAGCTTCATAACTTACTCGGGGCCCATCGGATATTCAGGCAACCTTTCACTAAGATCTGAAGGCAGCACGGCCAGCACCAGATCCTTCGCCTTCCCCACGTAAACAGTCTACAAGTTGCACAATTTGTATTGTTCTTCTTTCGGCTCATGACTAGATCCATGACTAACTAATCTTTTTAACGGATTACAATTGTTGGGTGCAGATTGCAGAACGAATGGAACAGTAGTCCCGTGAGAATGGCAAAAGCCGACCAGAGGACCTTCCGGAGGCACAGGGGCTGGAGGCAGGGACTCCTCTGCTGTAGATTCTGAAGAGATTATTACATTCTTTGAGGCTTGGTTGTAGATATAATATGTTTGTTCACTACTGTCTTTTGTCTGTCCCTTTTCTTGTCCACTTGGGATGTCGAACATTGATTTGGCAGGACTTTTTGGTCCATGCTTTTGAGTTTTGGCTGCTGCCGGTCTCAGATGTAGAAGAAGATCATGTCTAGGCTGGATTATTTTTGGTCTTTCAGGTGTCCTCTATTCTTCAGTAATTTATTCATCAATCTAGAGAAGCAAATTCTCCTTCTCTAATTGGCTTATTATATGTTGAACATTTCCGACATCTTTTTTGGCTATTTGTTGTTCTGAAAATTCTCTTACATGCACCTAGTGCATGAGTTAAATTCAACGAACATCATCCCATGGATCATGTGAGCACCCAAATAGGACTCAAATGATCCGACTGTCAACATGAGATTGAAACACTCCGGTGTCTAATGGGTGAATGCTTGCCATCCTCTTTTCAATAGAGAAGAAGAAATTTTTTCAAGAAGTTGTTTGTCGCCACTACAATCGAATAACAGCCTTTTTTTTTTAAAAGATTTTCATTTTATGCAATTTCACCTTTAACAAACACGGAACACTTAAAACCTTTTGAAATATACAAGTAAACCCGCATATAATTATTGCATATTAGGATTTTAGTAATATCCAATATTTTGTCATGAAAGTAAAGCAGTACTCTTTTTCCCTTTTAAGTCTGATTAAAGGTAAAATTGTAGAGGCTTTTCCTATTTTAGGAAAAAAAAAATGAAGTCGAGCCCTTTAGGCAGTCAGGCCCACATCTTGCGCGGGTTGCTCCAAGTTGGGCTTGAGCCGATCATCAAGCAAGACGGCCACTTTGGATAGCACAATGCATTTGTCTGTCCCTCCCCATTTGAAGACTTTCGGTATTAAACCTATGAAAGGATCCAATTGACAATTTCATTCTTAGATTCCATTTATTTCGTGAAAAATTAAAGATTTTGAAAAATACTTTTTATAAATGATTGCTTGTATCTCTAACCAAAATTGAATGAACGAAAAGCATAAACTGTTGTTAATAATGAAAACATTTTACATTAACTAATTTTTTTAAACGATCGTTTTTAGGAAATTATTTTTTGAATATTTCAATTTTCACGAAACAAGGGAGTCTTAGTGTTTCATGTATTAAAGTGAATGAGCTATTGCAACTTCATTCAATCGAAGTAAAACTCCTTATTTCCCTTATTTATTTATTTTTTGATAAATAATACTATTTTCCAAAAAGAACCCATTGCTTAAGATAATCATTAGAAACTAGGAAAGGTCCTAAAATTTTTGTAATTTTGTCAATTTAATTATAAAAAAATTGCCAATTCAATCATAAATGTGACCGACCAACCCTAACATGGAAAATTTTTTAAAATATTTTATTTTATTATTTTATGTTTTTTTTTTTTCTTTTTTTTTTTTTCTTTTTTTTTCGGGAGTTTGGAGAAAGAAGAAAGGAGGGAAAAAAATAAAATTAAAAGGAAAATTTATCATCCTGTAACCTTGGAGGAAAAATCAAAAAGGTACTTACAAAGCCTATCATCTAGTCAAGTGGATTTGGGGTTCTGTTCATTGTCGCCATCCTCACCCAAAAACGCCTCCTTCGAATCTCAAAATCTTGGAGGAAAAGCAAAAACTACTTACGAAGATAGGACAAAAGACATCGTTCGTGATATCTCACATGATTATGTAAAGCCTCTTAATTCATATTTTTGGTATAAACAGAGATAGAGAAGCAAAACACCAAACGCAGTCATAGCTTAAACTTCCATATGGCAAAAGCTCTTGATCTATCAATATTCTAGATCATATAATTCTTCTTAAACGGACAACAAGCTATTCTCTCTTTATTTCCCAATCTAATTCGTGATAAAGCTATTATTGACCAAACTCAAGAATCTTGCTCAAATCGAATGCAATGTCACCATAACATGAAAGGGCATCTGATCTTGTCTTCTTGACAATCATCATGTACTGCCGTGGCTAAGCCCTTAAAAGAAAGAGAATCAAAGAACGTCGCCTACAAGGAAGGGAACCTGCCCTCTTCTGTCATATCACTGGTACCAAATTTCTGCTTTTCCGTCTCCTGAGTTGAATTAGTAATGATGGCCAGCAACCCGGTTGGGAATGATGATTTTCCATTTGGATTTGAAATTCAGCTTCGATTTTGTTTCTTCTTGTGATTGCTTCTTGTTCTCGAGCGTTCAGCACATTTTGCAGAGTCGGGCTCGCTTCGCTTCAAGAGTTTATCCAAGTGCACAATTGAAGATGCACGAAAATGGACACAGTTTCGATCAAACCCTTGTGGTGCTAGTTGGTGAGTGACCAAAAGTCTCTCTGGGCACAGCTGGAAGCCTGGAAGTAAACCTCGATAGACAGCTTGGTCCCGTCAATGTGATCATTCGAAAGATTGCCAGGAACATCCTCACATTCTCTTTTGACCAAGTTGCACCCTTTCGTTTTGAAATTACAGTTTTGCACTCTCATTTTCATAATTTAGGCTCCAGATTTCATCAATTCTCACGCATTACAATCCTGCCACATCCTATGCCCGACCACCTAAGATCTCTAAAACCTAGCTGTTCAAACCCTCGCACGGCCGCCACGGTCGTTTCCCGTTGCCTCACCTCTGCAAGGGGCCTATGCGTGTGGGCGCGCATCCGTATGTTCAAGGATAGAGCACCACCACTGCTACCTCAATAATATAAGGTCACCACAACGCCCACGACCTTGATTTGAGATCATCGAGAACCCACAACCTCAAAGCTAGGACGCGAAAGCCATGGACTGCCTCGATCCGAGGACGTTAACAACCGTGGCAAGATTTATGTGATCATTCGAGCGAGAGAGAGAGGGGGCACCGACTCCGTTAACTAGATATGTCGGTGTTGGAAATATCAAGTGATCAAACTGAGTTAAAGGAGGTGGGGGTACAAGTCTCATTCATCAAAGCTATTGGCGATGCGAAATGGGTATTTTAGGTCATGATTTTGTGTCTACAAATAAATACAGGTGTCTAAACGTCAATGGCAAATAATTAGGGTACTTTTTGCTGATTAGTAAACCTACAAATAAATAAGGGAAAAAATCCATAAAAAAACTACAAATTATACATATTATGACATATTTATTTGGAACTTTTTTGTGATATAAAAGATTCTAAATTATATACATTATGACACGTTCATTTTAAACTTTTTCTTGTGATATAAAAAAAATCATAAATTTGTACCTATATGATACATATACATCACATTAAGGTTTTATTAGATGATTTTTTAATCAAAACAATATCGTTTTTATTTCACTTAAACTATAAGGATATCATATCAACAGTATTTGCTTTTTTACCTCCATCTAGGTAGATTTTGATCGGTTCTTATTAATATAAAGTTAATTTAATAGAGTAAATATGTCACACAGATACAAGTTTAGGATTTTTTATGTTACAAAATATATTTTAGGCAAATATATCATAGTAAATATAATTTAAGAATTTTTAGTGACTTTTGCCCAATAAAACCTAAATCATTAGATATTTTGCTTACGGGCGCAGCACCCTCATTATTCACCACTAAAACGAGAGGATGCTGACATAGAGCAATAAATGTGTGAACAACATCCTAGTGAAAACCATGAATAAAGAGAGAATGTGACTGACCCACGGAAAGCGATGTGTCAAACGTACGCATACGGTGTTGATAGGGAAGTGTGTAGGAAAAAAAGAAATGTTGCGAGTCCCTAAGGCCAAACTGACCCCACAATGAGCTGGGGACGCAACACGACTCAAAAACTGCGTGAAAACCTCCTAAAACGAAGCTAAGGCGTAGATTTTCTTGTCATTCTTTTCGAACTCTGCGTTTTGTGTTCTGTGATTGTGCTGTGCTCTCTCTCTCTCTCTCTCTCTAGACTCGTACCAGTATTTATTCAGACCAGACGCCTGCTTAAGCAACCCTCTCGTATATGCTAGTCTACCGTTGAGACAGAGATGGGGTCGAAGGTTGTTCCTGCGAGGCTTTGCATTCTTAGCCTGAGCATGCTTCTTCTCACCTCGTCCTACGCTTCTAGCCAAGTTCATGCACTGCCTTCTCTTCAACAAGGTTCTCTCTCTCTCTCTCTCTCTTTTTCTCTCTCTCTCTCTCTCTCTCTCTCTCTCTCTCTCTCTCTCTCTCTGTGATGCGGTGTGAACATGGGTTTGCTTGGTAATGTTGTCCAGCACAAGAAGCTCAGCTGCTTTCTCCTCTCAACTCGCCAAGAAAGCTCGGACTCTTCGAGCAAGTCACTGTAAGCAATCCTACCAAACTAACTGAGAAGCTCATTGTTCACATAAGTTCCTTTTTCCCAGCACTACTAAGGGTGCTTTATTATGCGCAAGCTCGCATCTAACTTCCATATTTTCATCTCGCTTTTACAATGGGAACAGATAAAAGGACGTGACAAAGAAGTTTCTCCGGCGCAGCAAAAGTGGAAAGAAGACAAATCGGGTAATTAGTCAATCATAAATCTTCATGGATCGCATCCTAGCGTGTTGCTAGATTCCTTTCTGCGAAGCATTCTTCCACATTTCCTTTTCTCCTCCTATTACTTCCACCAAATCACGGCATTAGAATGACCGAATGACGCTAGAGACACAAAAGCAAATTGACAAAATAAGTACAATGTACCAAGACTATTTGGATCATTGAACAAGGCTAACTTGTGAATATTCCTCCACTGACAATTTAGCCCGCCACTGTAGAAAGCAGTTTACCACATATTCAAGACTCTGAGATTCTTCATTTGTACATGTCGTTGAATAACCGTATGCTATGATCCTCACCTTTCAAACCTGACATTGTTCGACTTTTTTTCTTTGAAGAGAAATTAGGCACGTCAACCCAAGTTCATGGTTAGCTTATGAATATATTTTCTCTTTTGTAGCCTGAATTAATTATTTCACAACCGATGCGACATGCGAATTTACATGTTTCTTTTTGCTATTTTTTGTTGATTTTGAGTCGAAAAGGCAAGTTGTTATCCTTCTACTAATGACATGAATCGTTATCAGAATCAGGAACAACGTGATATAAGCAAAGCAACTATTAAACCATCTATACAAAAAAGTTTGTTGTGTTCGCATCATCTGTCCTTATCACTACGCATCCATGATTAGGGACCGTGGGTTACATATAGATATAGATTAACCACCACTCTAGCTAGAATATAGGAAGAGGAAATTCCTACGTATATGTTAAAGTGTAGCTTAGAGCTTTAATCTCGAGTTTCAAGCGACTTTCTATGCTTGCAATCTCCCTTCACTTAGTAATTTAAATTTTTAAATTGGTATTTCAAGATCATACTAGAGCTTGAATCCACGTTTCAGTATCGCATTCCATGTGTGTTTTCTTTTCAGTCTCATTCTACGTCCTTCCATTTCACTGCACAAGACTGTTGTCTTGCCATTCCTAGTATCCTGATTTGCACACTTGTTGTTAAATACAAGCACATCCGTATACATGAGCAAAGGGATGGAGGTCTTCCGTCTCTTTGCTGTGTCTCAATCTATATTTCCTGCTTAGGATGATAGTGATGATGATGCGGGTGACTGATTTCTTTAAAATGAAAAACCTACTCAGATTAGAGATTACTACTCAGGAGTATGTTGTGCCCCCTCTTGTATCGTCGAACTTATCATGCATCTCCCTAGCACGGAACAATTCAAAATACGAATGACAAAATGACTCGGAAGATATGCATGAGGACAGCTTGGAATAAAGAACATACTTCGGGTACAACGAGTGATTAATTAACCTAGGACCCAGAAAACCGTTGCTGCAATCGATGAGATCAGATTGTTTATCATTTTTTTAGCCAGTGTCGGTTCCTTCTAAGGACAAGCAAAGCGAGAACAAGAGGTTACATACATAACATGAGGAACGTGTTTCAAGCGGACCTCATCGTACCAACTCCCAACATCATCTCCACTGATATCATTAACTTAATGAATGGGTTGTAGATTAACGACAAGCTAACTATCTTTCTTTTTGTGGGTTTGATGTGATATGTCTCAGGTGGGGAAGGCGCTCGCGGAAGAGAACCGGCGATGACAACGCTTGGGAAGGGCAAGAGAGGGACATGGAGAGAATGGGCGGAGGGGGCCGACTCGACCCAATATTTTACCATGGATTATTCCCAAGTTCGAAGACGACGCCCGATTCACAACAAGTCCTTGCCGGTTGGTCCATGAAAAAGCCCTTTGCCCCTTCGATATCTTGCCCTGGGAAAACATATATGTTTATATATAATAGTCTCTTTTTTAGGACACTCCAAACCAAAACGACCCCCTTGTTCGCCCAACAAGATTTTGTGAAAGACAGGAAAACCATGTCTTTTCTGCGAGTAGGGAAATGAGGGGAAGTGTCTCAAACATCTCTCTCGTGGCCGACATTGTCGAGCAAAACCCTAAGCTTTGGACCCCCAACCCCGACCACGAGCATTCCCATGGTGGCCCTTTTCTCTTCGTCTCGTGCATGGAAAAGTTCCTATAGTTTAATCAATTCAGGGACAGATCAAGTACAGTCCAAGCCCCAGTCAAACCCCGTCGAGCGTTCTTTCAGCTCATGAAATTACGAGAACGGATCGAATTTCGTGTTCGTTATCATCTTTTGTGCAATCTTTGCATGCCGTACGGTTTGGAACGTGTGCATGGGGGACTCCGGTCCGAGAATGCTCGACACGAAGCGATGCTGTTTTCGAACGTACCGATGATTGTACAGCGGCCCCCGGGCTAGTTTCATTCCCAAACGCAACGAAAATGGTGAAGTGGGCTACATATTTTGATGGTTCTTGGGACTTGCAATATCGAATATTATGTTCCTTCGATGCCCATATTTCACTTGTAGCTGGGATCACAGTTTAATTGACGCATATCCTCTATAAAAAAATTGTTTTTTTAAAGAAAGTAATGCCAGGAATTTGGAGTTTTAACCAAAGTTTTGTTCGTAAAGACATCTAATCATTAGTATTATTTTGATTTTCGATCATCAATGCCATTATGTTGGTTCTTCAAAACAACTAGCTTGCCAAAATGAACATTGCTACGAACTTTGTGGCGTCTTTTTGGTGAACAAGTATTGGCAGGAAAAGAAAATCTCTGAGGCTGCTAGCGTTTTATTAATTTTTGAACATGTAAGGATCCTACGTTGTCCCTCAATGGCGTTGTCTGACCTGAAAATTAGTAGTAGTCTTGCGGTTTGAACGTGGACAAGAACAATGAGTCGGGAATTTTTTTTTTTGCGTTGTTGATTAATTGAGATCAACCGGGCAAGGTCAAGGGATAACGTCATCAGGGTGTTTTTACTTTTGTCCAAAATTCAAAATCGTCTCTCGACTCCTTTTTTATTCAAAAACGTTCTTGTACTTTCAAAATGTTTAGTTCATTCGTTAAATCTTTTTCTTTTACCAATCAAATTTTGCTAACATGGATCCAAAATGCTAATATGGACGTCATAGGCACTTGTGATGTTATGATTCGCTAAAACTTATAATATGCCAATCATTGAATATAAAAACTTATAAAATAAATAATTGAGAGAGAGAGGACCAATTAAGAAGTCATATCGCCCAAAATAAGTAGCAATGAAGATTTATTTATGGTGAGAGTTATTTGATTAGTCACAAGTAATTTTATCATGGCCATCCTAGTCACTCGAGCTCAAAGTTTGTGGCCATTAGAGATGAGCATGGTTTTATGATAATACTTAGAACCAAAGAATAGACTAGTAGGAGTCTATTTGGTACCAAATTCCAAGTTCCAAAATATGTAAGATAAGTTATAGGTTTTAATAATTTGGAAACCTATTTTGACCAATAAGTTCCAAATTATAGATAGATGAAACTTGTAACCTAAAACTTGGAACAATTTTTTGTATTTTTCTTTGTCTATGTTATCACACAATCCTACCGTATTTTATGGTGTCTAATGGTAACTGTATAATCCATAACCACTAGTTTAAACTTCTATTTTATAATTGAAATTTTTATGTTGTTAATGTTTTATATAATATAGGCGGAACTTAGGTAGACTTCGAAATCGACCCTAGAACCTGTGACTGGATGGGTTTTAGGTTCCGGGTTATGTAAGGTAGTTTTTGAGTATAAAAAAATAAGAAAATTATTCCAACAAGTAGGTTTCGGGTTTAATATGAAACTTATACAGAATCTAAATATCTCACCTCAAGTAGCCATGAACATTTGAGCTCGAAGGCCGCACCCACCATGGCCAGATCTGACTTTAAAACTTACGGCCATGGTCGCTCAAGTTTGAGATTTGGGCTTGAATCCACCGTCACCACTTGAGCTCTTGAGTCACGACCATGGCTGGAGAGGATGGCCGGAAGTGAATATTTACCAATTACATTTTAGAAGCAGAAAGATATTTCACTTCACGTCATCAAAGTCCGTCATTGAATGATCCAGGCGAAACGGAGAGTCGACATTTAAAAAACTGGACTAAAAATTTTACGCCAGATAAAAAATTTTAAGGCTGCTTTTAGTAGACCAAATAGGATAACAAAATATCATTTTCAGCGTTTGACGATATATTCTCAACTGGATAGACTTGAATATACCCAAGTTAAATGCTGGATAAGATTTCAAGACTAAGGGGTAGGATAGACTCGGATTGGATAAAAAAAGCTATAAAAAAATTAACAATTTCCTTTCGACGATGGAGTGATGGAGTCTGCCTTCGCTGGCCACCGCCACGACAGCCTATCACTCCTAATTACCATGCAATCATCATCATCTCCGACCAACGCCAATCGTCATCGTTGTCTAGTTGATTGTCCATCAACAACTGTCAAGATGAATCGGTTATTGCTAATGATGACCTTATTGATTGATCGACCTGAAAAGTCATCTTTGAAGAAGAAGAAAAAAAAAAAAACCAAAACTCAAGAAGTTTTGGACGGTCTATGTTGGTCTTGAAAGATGGTCACCTACTTTTGTCGTGATGCTTCTATGTCTAATCCTGTCCTCTACCCAGGTCTAAGAATTCATGCTGACAATCGGAAGATTTCAAAGAAAAAGGAGGACGGGGAGCTCCGGCGAAAAGGATGATCACTCAAAATGGTGCTTGTCTCGGCCGTGTGAGATTAAGTCAACAAAATGCTAACGTAGATTTGAAAAGGATTACCTATCTGAGCAAGTAAAATTTTCAAAGATTTTGAATCCTATCTTGGATTGCACCAAATATGGAAAAGAATTTTTTAAATCCATATTTGAAGGATTTTTAATCCGATATTATCCTATCCTATCCCAATCCAATTCCAAATCTGATCAAACGCAGCCCCAAAGTATTAATTCTATGTCAGTAAAAGCCATCATCGGTGTGCCCAAGTCAAAACAAAGAGTCAACGCTCAAAAAAAGAAAAACAATTTTCTGTCAAAAAATAACGGCCTAATGACACAACAACAAAATCCATCATTGGAAGATTAAGAGACGAACGCTTTTTTAAAATAAGAGGGATCTTTTAAACTAAATGATTAATACCACAAAAATTTTAAAATGGATACTTTGTAACAAATTTACTTTTCATTAATTTTCATTAAATGAGATTAATATCATGAAAAATCCTAAATTTGTACATATGTAACAATTAAAACGTAAAAGCCTAAACTAACACACCCGCCAACCGTTACGTATCATCTAACTCAGCAATTGAACGGTAAAATTTAACGTAAACTAATGAAAAGTAAATTTATCACAGATACATCAAATTAAACTTTTTGTAATCAAAATATTAATTCGAATCAAATTTGTCACTGGTGCGCTAGATTTGGATTTTTGGTGATTTTAATCCTAAAAAAAAAAAAATGAACAGTTTGATTTTCAAACAAAAATAGAGAGATCACTTGTCACCAATACTCTCTCTCTCTCTCAATGGTCACAGAAACTCACCTCCAACCGCCCTGGAGCCCCATTTTTACCTTTAATCGAGCTGTGTCGAAACCAGATCTAAAACTTGTGCTCGACCCAAGCCTTGGGTACGCGACTCATCACCGCCCTTGTCTCCTCGTTGAAGGTGGTGGTGATAAACATTTATATGCACTTAATACATGTACATTTACATGATTATACCTACCTATGGAGAGAGAGGAGAGAGAGAGAGAGAGAGAGAGAGAGAGAATGAATGTGCGTGTGCTGGTGTCTTCCAACATTAGCGTAGCTGTGGACACCGGATCCATCAATTCAAAAGCGTCACCAAGCACCACGATAGTGGCTTACGTAATATCTGCCAAACGGCGCCTATGCACTCACCTAACCTGCCGGAAGTGACCAAAGTGGCATGCTGCGAGTATGCCGTCACTGAAGAAGCTCCGGAAAGGAACTCCTCAGTTCATCATGCAGAACAGAATCAGGAAAACCCTATTGAAAACGCTTTGTGAAGAGGTTAATTCATCTAAGAGCACATTTCGTGATCAAATTCATCAATCACCTCGAAGCTGGATTTGCTTTATGTAAGCGAATCCCCAGAACCACACTTGGTTTATGGTTGCGAATAAAACCCAAAGATGAGCATATACTTCCAATATAGTTGCAAAAGCACGATCCTGCCATAAAGGGCTCAAAAAAGTTGCAGCAATGTAGGGCAGCCGAGAGTTGCCTAGCTTCAATGGAAACCCGGCTCATGTTGTGTCCATTAAATTCAAGAATGAGCAGAAAAATTGGTCTGGATTGATTGGGACAGTTGGAAAGGGAAGGGGCGACTCTTGGAGTCGTTAAAAAGAAAGAACGCAGATCTGAACACCCGCCCTCACGCGAAGGTCGGTGAGATTCCAAAAGAAAAAAGCATCCGAGTCAATAAATGGATATAACGGAAATAGAATTCTTTCGTTAACACCATGTCAAAATTGTGTGCATAACCATTGAGCTTAAGTTAATAAACACTTGCGCATCGTACTAAAACATTAGTATGTTGGAACATGTCAGGCTCTCACACGGCACTTCTTTTGGGAATCAGATATTCAGAGACATTCTTCTAACTGAACTCTTCGCTGTTGGCACCCAACCGACCACTCGAAAGTAAAAAATACTGACTTCCTTAACATTTCATAGCAGCAAAGTAAGAGTTTTATTCGTGGTCAGATCAGAAGTACAAAAGAACGCCTTACAACAAGAACTCTGTCAAGACATAAAAGAGGAAAACGCATTCATTCTTTCCGATCAAAGGAGCACAGCAGCATCAAATCAGACAATGGTTATGGACTATTTGGAAATATAGTTCTTATCTGCTGACATAAACTGGGATGGCCACAAGACCATATCGTTGAGAAAACATGTATTATTGGAGAGCGAAATATTCTATGATTCATTGTAGAAATATATTGCACATCTTCATCAAACTGCATGTCCTAAACACAAAAAAGAAAGAAAGCCGAGGCCTAAAATGCAAGCCAACCTCTCCAAATGAACATGAGAAAGATCAACAGAAAACTAGTAATTTAATATTAATCTTATTCACGTAGTTCATAAGGGCAAATGAACAATTCTATCAACCACCATTGGTTATTAAAGCTGCCAATCCACGAATTTTGACAAAGTCCAGCCATATCTCAACATTGCTCTAGCTATAAAGCAGGGATTAGAACCAAAATTTTACGCATCGAAGGTGATTACCCGAGTTCAGAGGCAGCAACTATAGCACCGAATCAACCCATTCTCGTTGCAATCCAGGCACCTCCGAGTCTGCCCTTCATCCTCATCAAATATCTTCCGACTACCATCACAGCTCAAGCAGGGCAGGAATCTCGCATCCCCACAAGTCTCGCAGACGGATCCCGAATCTACGACAGGCAATCCGTCCAAGAGCTTCACCAGATCACCAGCCTCGTTGAGTTGCTTGATCTCCTCGACCCCACCGACATGTTTCCCCCTAACAAAGACTTGAGGCAAGCTAAGCGCCTTCCCTCTAAGCACGCTCTGCAGCTCGCTCTTATACGAAGAATCCATAGAAATGTCCCTCTCATCCACGCGTATTCCAAATCCCTTAAGTATCATTCTCACAGCACAGCAATCCTCATAGGTCTTCCTAATTCCCCTCAAGCTAGTGAAGTAGAGCAAGACTTTATCATCTCCGCCTCTCAACCAGTTCTGATCATCAGACGCTAGAGTGTTAACACTGGCCGGTTTCACAGGCTTAACTATTTGCGTTTGCCTCGGATAGCTCTCCGATTGCCTAGAACACAACGCACGCCTGTAACTGTAAACCACATTGGGGTCCATCTTGGCCAACAGAGCTTCCTCAGACAAATGCTTCCACAACGGCTTCGTCTCCGAAGGCGGGCTTATAGCCAAAATCTCCGACAACTTCACCGGAAAAGGTGGCGAATCACGCACGTTCCTAATAGACCCATCGAAGCTCGTGTACCTACAGGAACTGGGTTTCGTTGCAAAGCCGTAATTCGAAGAATGCAGCTTACCGGAGGGATTCTCGTAGGCGAAATCGGAGTCATCGAGACCGTCCATGAGCTCCCAAGTGTTGATGACGGAGTCCGGCGAGAGCGACTCCTGCGCTTCGCCGTCGGCCCGAGCGGCGTCGTCGTCGCCGTGGCCGTGGCCCGCGTTTCGACCGGGAAAATCGGACCTTTCGGAGGCGAGGTTCGGGGTTTTGGCCGGGTAGGTGAGGCGGAGGGAGCCGTAGGTGGTGGAGGTGAGACAGACCAGGTGGTGGGTGTCGCCTTTCCGGAGAGGCGGGTGGTGGACGAGCGGGGCGGGGAGGGAGAGGGCCCGGGGCTTCCTGAGCGGCGACGAGTCTAGGGAGAGAGTGGTGGCGGTGGAGTCCATGGAAGAAGAGGACGGAGACTTGTGGTCCTCTTCTGGGTACTTGCTGAGGAGTGCTTCGAGCCTAGAAGCAGAGCAGCCCATGAATGAAACGAAGATGGAAGAAAATACACTCTCTGCTCTCTGGAAAGACCAAAAAAAAAAAAAAGCTTGCTTTTTTCTCTTTCGCTGTTGATTTGAGTTCAGCCCTCTCTCTCTCTACTGATCACTCTTTGGAAAAGTTTGCTTTTTGGATTCTGCTTTTGACAGAAGAGAGAGAAAGGGAAAGTGGGTTTTGGTTTTTATGGTGAAGAGGAGCTTTCAGGAGGGGGTTGGATGGGGGGAAGAAGATGAAGTGAATGCAGTGGGAAATGAGACGGGGACGGAAAGAGGCGGATTCCAGGAGATCGTTTCGGACTGAATGCTACCCCTTTCCGCCGTGAAAACGCGAGCGCTCATGGAGATCTTTCGGCCAATCTGTAAAGATAGGCATGCGGAATTCTCGTCTTTAAATTTAGTAAGCTTAGCTATGATTTAGGGTGTGCTGATTTATGATGATGGATCGTGTTTTGGACCACATTCCCAAACTTTATGGTTTTTTTTTTCCTTAATGTTTGTTTGTTCTTTTTTGAGTAAATTACAACTTAGTCAGTTCTTTTCCGAGAAACAGTCTCTGGAATTAAAACTAAACCAGCAGTTATTGCTTTCTGAATCAAGCATATGGTCCGACCGTAAAAAGTAGATTTTCTTGTCTCTATATGCTCATCGCCGGGGCCGCGCTTGTCATGCGACAACGACGTAGATGAGGAAAAGTCTTGGTCCTCGCCCCGTGATTTGCGACCGCACCTCGGTGGAAACTGCAAGAGGAAGATGTAGATGTTTTCCCCAAAAAGCAAAAGAAATTCTGGACATCGACACTCGGCTTTAGAAGCGGCTCGTGTAATTTTTATCGTGGGTTTAGATACTTTTAAGGCATGTTCTTCTTCTTTTGTTTACTATTTTCTCCAATATGAATATAATCTATGACTTGAAAATCATTAATAATGTTTATTTGTTGTCGCACCATCAATGTCATGTTTTCATCTAGGGTTGTTACTACAAAAAAAAATCTTAAACTTGTGCCATATTTATCTTAAATTAATTTATGTATCATAAAAAAAACCCAAATAAATCCAATGAATACATTTACTGGATTTATCCCAAATTGATAAACTTATTAAATATTTATCCCAAATTTTGAGATTTTTTGTGACTTGAAAATTAGTTCAGGATAAGAGTACATCATGGATGTATTAATTTGAAATTTTTTTTGCAATACGAAAATTAATTTGGTGTAAATGTGACATGTATGTATCGGTTTAAGATATTTTGTGACACAAAAATTGATTTGAAGTAAAAATGAAAAGAGTGTACTAGTTCGAAATTTTTGGTATTATTAACTCAGAGATAAATAACACAAATGGTCCCTAATTTTTGAGTCAATGCGCGATGACTATATTAAACATGTATTAAGAGTCTAGAGGTCATATTAGACGGATTTAAAGTTCATGAACCACATTATATATTTGACCAAGATTCATTGACCATTAGTGTTATTATCCCTTCACTCAATTGTTTATTTGCCACATCTCCTTTTTTGGGGTATTTTTGAGGCATTCGAGCCTTTTGTCTTTCTTTTAATTTCTTTTATGCATTCTCGACGTTAAATCTGAAAAAGGTTTAGACCCCGATGGCTTTTTTTTTTACAAGAGTTAAAGACTCGATAAAACTTGTTAATAAAGATGTATAACTTTATTGTACTAATCAACAATTTAAGGATTAGCTTACATTTTTCACGTAAAAATTTGGACTCATGATACGAAATGCGCATGGTACTAGTTGCTGCGATCGGATCTTTCATCATGGTCCACTGGGAGATTTCAAATATTAAATGTCTTTTCTCGTGCTTTGCGCCATTGAGTTTTTGTCTTTTAAAGAAGAAAAAAAGACTTTGCTTTTCACCTTACGAAAAAAGGAGTTTTTAAGTAATAAGAACATACGGACCAAAAAAAAGTAATAAGAACGCCATTATTTAAATTCGATATAAGAAAATACTTTTATGAAAAAATATAGGAATAGAAGTTCATCTTTATATTTCCTCTTGCTTTTGCTTCTTTTATTTTTATTATTGGATGTATCATTCACGATCAAGCTGAGACAAGAGAGGAGATTTAATGTTGCCCAACCTAAGTGGTAGGTAATCTTAAATGCATGGGGAGACGGACAGCAAATTTTGGGGGCAACTGCCGTCGCCCCGTCACCAATTTGCCTGCACATTTAGTGAGAGCATCAGGCGAAGAAAAACAATCACATCTCCCACGTTGTAATTTCTAATAGGTTTCGACCAAAAAATAAAATTCTAATATGTTAATATACTGGAAAATCCTAAAGTATTACCAAAAGCCTTCTAAATTAGTACGTCTATAACAAATTTATCTCAAACTTGATATAAATTTTCACGTAGACTTGTTATGTTGATTGAGCTTGATAATATTACAATAAAATTTGATTGAAACTAAAAGAGAGTAAATATGTCATGACCATATCAATTTGGGATTTTTGACAAGAAATTAGTTTTGTATAAATCCGTCACATGTATATTAGTTTAGGGGTTTTGGTGAACTAAAAATTAATTTTGTGTAAATTTATCACAAATATATTAGTTTGATACATTTCGTGATATTACCCTTTTTAATAAGCTATTTCAATAACTTTTATCTTTATATGCACGTATAAATCTTTTCGACATCCTACCCTATACAAAATCCAGTTTTCGCAATATTAGAACGGTAACAATAAGTAAACTATAATTTTGTAGCCAATTTTTTTCTCCTTAAAAAAACAACTAAAATTATGATCGTGGCATGGATGGATAGCACATTGACTAATCACTCGTGTGGAGCTTTGGCAGTGTGGTTTTCCGTGATAAGTATGTCCGATATATTTGGTCTTGTCCTAAGGGGTGAGAAGGTACGAACCTGGCAGCAGAGGCAGTAGATCCGTGACGATAAAAGAGATATCTAATGGTGATAGAAATCATTCTTACTAGGATAAAGATGAACTAAGGTTTCAGGAGATTACAAATCCTGCTAAAAAACACATAAAAAACAAATGTACTGACGATGCAGATTGAAGTGGACTAGTGATGAATTGAGGGTACCATCCCGGGTCCTACTGCTGATCCAAGACTCTCAATTAGACCACGAAACATGAGCTCAATTTGCTTGCAATGTGGGAGTCCAGAGCTGGTCCGGTCACCATCACTCCACTTCAGCGTCTCTCTCTGCCTTTCTAGAGAGGCAAAGGAGACATCAATGGTCGCGAATTACGTGCTCGTCGTCTAATTTAGGGATCTTTATTACGTGCACCGTTGTCGTTCAATATTGTTTGTTTCAATATTGTTTGTGCAACTGAATTTATTGTTGAATGATTGACATGTGAAAGATCTGATTATGTGATCAATATTCAATACTTCTAACGAAGAATGCAGAAGGATAGTTTTGATTTAGCAATAGACCTGTAGGGAATAACGCCTTTCATAGCATATATATTCTTACGCTTCAAGTCATGGACTGGGTGGGCTTCCGAAAAATAGATTAAAATATGGGTTGCTAGTGACTCATTTATTATCTATTTTTTGGGCTTTGGAAAAATGGGTTAAAATATAGGGAAACGAGTTACTCATATCAGGCCGGGCTCATTAAATCCGATTCACAAAATGGATTGCTAACGCTAGTCATGATCTATAAAGAAATTCTCATCTCAGTATCATTTTTGCGTGCTAGACACATTTTCAGGAATGCATTTTTGGGAGAACAGTGGACATTTGGTAAATAATTCCAGCATCTTAGCTAAATTCATATTTAAGTTGAAGTCGAATTACATAACTTAAGGTGCAAAGTGTAAGCTAAATTCATATTTTAGTATGCAAAATGTAGGTGAAACTTGAGCAGGGCATTTTAAATTATGCTTTCAGTTTATCTTACCTGAGTGTTGACATACAATCTCTTTGAATATTTAGTTTCCGCAGAGTTAGGGGTTGAAATTATTCAAGTTAAGTATATCATTAAAAGAAAAAAAAAAGTGATAATCACTTAACAAATTTTAAAACAGTTTCTTAGATTATTGTTATTAAGAAAAAAACACACCAGGAGTCTTTGAAAATTTTCAAAATATTCAATCAGGTCCTCGAACATTTTTTTTTGGTATAATTATATCCCCGAACCGTGTATTGTGTTTGTCTAAGTTGGTCCTTCTGACAGACTTACGGGCAAAAAATACCGTCAAGTCACCATTAAATACTGACACGACATCCTAAGACATTTAAAATATAAAAAAGAAATCATAAATAAAGAATATAAGAAAGTATGATCAAAATTTTGAGAAAAAATGAAAGTAAAAGAAGAGAGAGATAGGGAAGGACAGAGGTGCCGCAAGGGTTCGTCCGATTGCAGTGGTTGCTAACTAGTGGTTAACGAGGGTTGCGCAACTACAGCTGTTGCATGAGTGGGGTTTTGCCACCCCGACGACGATAGTTGGTAGGGGATGGACGACCTTTTTTCCCATTTCCCAAAAAAGGAAAAAATTCTTTGTAAAATGGAGTTGTGCAACTGAATTGGCTTGCCCGAAAAATAAGTCTGAGAACCGCTTTGTATTGGAATCAATCCATGAGTAGGATTCAAGTGAATACCCACTCAAAAACCGAATTGGATTGCTTTGATTTGGAACTGGTTTTATAAGATAAAAAGTCAAAATCCTCATTTATTTTCTGCTTAAATTCTAACCTCAACACTTCTTCATCCTTTATCCATTCATAGAACTCATGGTTAGTCTTTTCTCTTCATCTAAATTTTTATGGATGAATGGGAAAAGTAATTTTATAAATGACATTTTTGAACCTTTTTATCATTTATAATTATACATGACTACGCGTTCACTTTATAAATTTTTATTTTTGGGATAGGGATTTCTATTGTTTATCTTTTACTTTAAATCGTTTTGTTACTCATAACCTCATAAGATTTTACTTTAAAAAATGAATAGAAAAATGGAACCGGATTGGAAAAACAAAGTAGGTTCGAGAGCCAATTTCATATAAGCAAGATAGATTCAAAGGTCCAAAAACTAACAATCGGTTATAACAATCTTGGAATTGACGATCCGTATTGCAAAGCGAGAAAAAATTCATAAATATACGTATAGGGTCGTCGTCTACAAAAGCCATGATGAGCCCAATGAAATCGGCCCAAATACTTCGCTTCATGCGAACAAAGCCTACCACCGACTGAAAGGACGAGGAGATATTTCTCACTTAAACGCACGGCGCCCTCTCCCCTCTCGCAAAACTCTTGTCAAGCTGACCGGAAGGAAAGCGAGGCGAACCGATTCGCGTTCTTCCTCCGAACGATTCTCTCAGCCGATCGCGTTGATCATCAGGTTTGAGAATCTCCAGCTCTCTCTCGCTCTCCGTGTATTGTTCGCTCGTATTGGATTCGTCACCATTTCCGCGATTGAATAGCGTGGCGGTGTGGTTTTCCGAAGGTTTAGATCGATTCGTCGGATGCGCGAGCCGTTTCCTCACCCCCGGGGGGGGGGGGTTTGTCGGGGATGTCTGTGTCGCCCTGTTCTGTCGTCGTCGTCGTCGTCGAATTAGTTTGCTTTTTGATACAATCGGCAAAGCTCGAGTTAGGTTAAAGGTTTTCTGGTCTCCTGAATTCGAAATGGGTTCGTTTTATTTTTATTTTTTTGTTCATTTTTTGTTCGACCACTTATGTTGGACGATCGAGCTGCGTTTCGTGCTTCTGAAGCGCACGAGCGACGTTTCTTAGTTGCTTGGCGTTTGGTTGGCCGGCAAAATGCGTAAAGGCGAAATTTTGAGTTTTTTACATTGATGGGTGTGAGAGCTCGGAATTCTGGTAGGAATGAAGTGTGTGCATCAGTTCGTGTTCAGTAGCATTATAGGCAGCATAATTTGTTTCCTTCTTTCGTGTGCTTATGTTAAAAAAGATGACTGTTTTAGCAGGTGCTGCTGTTGATCATGGACGCCAAAGCTCAGTCTTCGCCCCCAAATAATGCCGACGTTAAGGCAGCATTCCACAAGCTGTCGAATGACGCGTCTAATAGGAACTATCGGCGTCATTCTCCAGCTAGCAACTCGTCTTCATCCGACGGTTTGTTCCTTTTCCATCTTTCTGTGGGTGGCTTATGGTGTTGTGAGGTCTTGATAGTTGTCTGTTATATATAAATTCTTGAACTGCTCAATGTTGACTATGTTGACATTGGTGGACAGTGGTCTGTGCGGTGGTTATGATGAAATTTTAGTTTGATTGAATCTTGACTGCTCTATCACCTTTTTTAGTTCAGTGTGGCACTTTCTGAAGAGTATAGGTCTCAGATGTCTCTAACCGATTAGGTTGTAACCGTTGTATTGCTTGAGTTGTATCATTGCATATGTGTTGTTTGTAATACATGGGCACAACTATGGCTGCTTGACATTCATGGCTCATGTGTGCAATTTATTTTCAGCGACATTAGGATTATATCTAATATTTTACCCCAAGAGGCATTAGCAGAAAAAATAATTGAGAGGTTTGCATAGAAATGTACTGCTAAGGACAGTGTCTACATTGGCAAGATATAGGAGAGGTTGTGAGAGGAATTATTGGTTAAAAAAATTGGCGATATATGTGTTTCAAAATTTGCATAGTTACTTCTACATTCAAAAGAAAAATCTGCTTTCGATGTCATTTGCACTTGTCATTCACTAGATATGTTGGTACTGAATTGTTTCTTTGCCTGATTATTCTCTATCAACATCACCTAGGTGAACTATTATATTAAATAAGTGCATCTCTTGCTGAAGACAGTTTGTTACAAAGCAATGCTGCCTAATAAGTAATATGTGTTTTACAATATTTTGTCAGTAATTGCTGTTAGATACGTGTCTCTTCATGTTCTTCAGGGAGTCCAGAGCATGACCGGGCATCTAGCCCAAAGTATGCAAGGGATGATGCTTCTAAGGCCCCTGAATATCGAGAAAGAAGGAAGGGTGATGAGAAGGATTTATACAAAGATTCTGGACGGAGCCACTACAGCAGGGGTGGTGATTCATATAAGTACAGTGATCGTCATGCCTCCAGGGGTTCTCGTGGTTACTCTAGAATTGATGAGCAGACCAGACATCGCATGGATGAAGAAGAGAGGGATCATCATAAGTCTATTCATGGGGGTCGAGAATCAAGAAGAGGCTTTCATTCTGATCGTACAAGGCGAGAAAATGATTATAGCAGATCAAAGGACGTCACGCAGGATGGGGACAGATATTCCCAGGGATAAGTATGATGACTTAGGTCACAGAAGTAAAGATAGGGAGAAAGAATCTGGAAGGAGAAACAATAATTTTGAAGAGTCAGAGAGGGATCGACGTAAGTGGGATGTAGATGATCGAAGTGAGAGAAGGGATTATCACAGGAGTTCAGGAGATCGTCGAATAGATAGGACTCTTTCTAGAGAAGAATCCAAGGGGTACCATAGTTCTTCTACTGCTAGAAGGGATACTGATGGACATCACTCTAAAGAAGGTTATAGAAATGATCTGAGGAACAGGGACAATCAAAAGCTTGCCAAAGAAAAAAAGAGTACTGATGATTGCGAAAATATGAAGGACAAGGATCAGCAGAAAAGAGGAGCAGAGAAGCATTTAGATGATGCGACTGTCTTTAAGAGTGACAAGAGTTCCCCCACCAAACGATCAAGGCATTTCAGCCCCGAAAGGGATTCTATCTTCACCAAGGATGGTAATATTTTTGTCAGCTGTTAATTGTACATCATTCACCACACTCTTCCCTCAAGATGGTCTGATGTCAGTAGGTTTGGTAAATGTGGGTTTTTTCCTATTTCCCTTTTCCCATATTGCCTTGTTGATTTTATTATTTGTTGTGGTAGAAGATGCGAAGCACTCACTAGGTCTGAAGGAATCTCAGGAGACTAGTGCCAAAGCAAATGAAGCACAGCCCCATGCCAGTGGAACTGAGGCTGCTAATGATCTGAATGCTGCAAAATCTGCTGCTATGAGGGCTGCTGAAGTGGGTATGTGCAATTCCCTGTTTTTGTTTAACCTTTAACTTTATTATGTGCGGATCTCTTTGCCTTAACTTGTTGTGGTCTGATACATCCCACTTTGGTCAGCTAGGATGCTCCTGTGTTCTACATTTTGCATTTCTAACTTTTTGTGGTTGAGACTTATTTTGCCGGAGCATGGCTATCAAATAGTGGTGTTGATTTATTACGCATATGTTGGTTTCTTATAAACAACATTAATTTCCTGCTGGAATATCCTCGTGGTAACAATTATATCTCCTTGATGCAAGCTTCGGTTATTCCTCTCTTACAATTCAAATGATAACTTTTCTCTTTTTCTATAGTCATGAGGGTGATGATTTTTGCTATGACTTCTCTTGTTGATATTGTTACATTATTGATGCAAAAAAAAGCTTCAGTTAATTATCTCTTCTAATCGAAATAGAATTTTCTCCTTTGTTCTCTCTAGGACATGGTTTTGGATGGCCTTTGGTTGTTATCAATTAACTGATAGATTCTTTGTCAAATCAGGTTTGCAATGCCTGGCATATGCTTTCGATCAGGAATATTGTATATGTGATGATGAGTTCAATAATACAAGCTCTGTTATTTGTCCAGTTGTTTGTCTTATAAATTGATCTTTCCCCTTTATTTTTCATTTCAGTGACATTTTTTACTCGAGTTTGTGGAAAAATTGCATTAATTTGTTTTGGGATTTTTTGGGAGATGATTTTTAAGCATGATTGCTTGGTCTTTGACCTTTACCTTGTCTGTCATCTTTTCCCTCGTCAGAGCTTTCTCTTAATGCTTGTTATTGTTGTGTAATTTTCTCATCTTGTCAATAATATAGAACTCGGCTTGTTTATGCGCCTTTTCAGGTTTTTTCTGAAGGTAAGGTTATTCTGGGGCTTTATAATTTAAGTTGCTTTTTCTTGATACAGTACCATCTTTTCTGCACAGTTTCCATGAACTGGGTAGATAGTTAACCATGAAATCCCATACAAAACTTGTGAAACCTGATTCATTTGTCATAGCCTCCTGGAAGGAGGAGTGATTTATCAGTCAAATTATTTAGGAGAACTGTCAGAAGCATTGGAAAGTGATCATTAAGCCCCCTCTTTAGCAGGATAGTTCCATCCCTGCCTTTTATACAAAGATGTGCATGGGTTGATTTCTTCTGTTAGTTGATTTTAAGGATGTTATTATGAGAAGGTCTCATTTACTATTCTCCATCACATTAGTTGAATTTGTTGTACCTGGGGATTAATGTGTCAGGAGGTGGAATTGGGATAACATATGCAATGCTCCTTTCCCAGTTGATGTGCTATTATGATGTTTTGATCTCTGTAACTATAATTGCTTCTGCGGTGATCTAATTGTCGCTTTGAATTCAGTAAATAAGAATCTTGCCGGTGGGTTTGGACCAACTGGCTACTTGTCTACTGAACAAAAGAAGAAGCTGCTTTGGGGGAACAAGAAAAATACAGTTAAAGAAGAGGTATTGCAAAATTTTCATATGCTTAGATCTTGCCCATTGGATGAAACTTTCTACATGTCTTTTATTGCTTTCATAGAATGTATACTCATGCCTCTCAACCTTTGCAGTCTGGTCACCATTGGGACGTGTCAATGATTGCTGATCCTGAGCGGCAAGAAAAATTTAGCAAGCTCATGGTAAACCCATTCCCCATTCTTAATGTACATTGCTTCGTAGATTTTTGATAAGGACCGTTAAGAATCTCTTGTTGCTTAGCCTTAGTAAGTAAATCCTCTTTCATAGAGTTCACTTACTAACACTTTTTTAGAGTCTGAGGTTGCCTTGGTACCTATGGCCAATTGTAGGGTGCAAAGGGCGAGCTCAAGGTGGAGCCAATAGCAGACAGCCAAGATGGGAGCAGCCTTCTGCGAGCCGAAAAACAGAAGGAGCTGCAATTGGATTTGGAGAAACAATACACTGCCGGACTTCGAAGGAGGGATGGCCGAACGGTTGGTCTGGGACTCTAAGGACTTTCACATCTACTGTGTATGACTTCTTGCTGCGATATTTTGTAAAAGTAATGCTTCTAGTACCTTTAGCTTGTGGTATGACTAGGAAAGATGCCGACTTGCGTCACGGAATTTTAGATTTTTGCTGGGAAGATTTTAAGTGCAGCTTTGCCATGTTAGTTTGGTATGCATTGCACAATTTCTTAGCACTTTAGTGCATCGAGCATCTGCGATCCTTGGCCAACTAATTTATTGCTTGGCTCACAGTCACAGTACAATGACTGCTAACCAGAAGCGGGCTTATCCAACAGATTGGTCGACGTTTCTTCAATTTTGTAGAAATCATACATATGGGTGCTCAGCTACCAACGTACTGGGAGTGTCCTTGTTAAAAGAGGGTGCAACGCAAATAGGAGACGAAGTATCGAGTCCGATGAAATGCCTTTTTCAAAGGATTTTTGAATATTTCCTTATAGGATGAAGTATTTTCATCTGGAGAGAGAGTGGTTAATATTACGAGGTCTCTGTCCTGACCATTTTTTACCTTCGTGGGGTGATCATTATCCATGTGTATAAGTTAAGAGGGTCGGCATCATTTATATCGCTTTGAAAAATTAGTTGTAGTTAATAGCAAAAGTCATTGTTCTAGCTATTGGATGCATGATCGTAATGCTCAACTCCTGGTCAAGAAGAAATGTTAGGAATGACTGCTGGATCGGATAAGCCATCGAGAATACATCCTTGACGGGCAAAAAATTACTGACGATTCAATCACAAACTTTCATTCATGGCTCAATTCGGCTGCCCGAGTTAGAGGCTTTTACCTTTAAGGGATCTTTTGTCTCCTTTTTCTCCATTTCAAAGTTTCACCAAAGATTTTATGACAATTTATACGAGCTCGGGTTTGGCTTTATGTTGCAACTCTCTCCAGGTAATTCTTCTCGTGAAATCCGTCTTGCTCTGGAGATTTGAACTCCCCCTCTCGCGTAAAATCCGGTGAGGGCATTGCCGCGTTAGTCATGCTTTGGTGGTGGAATTTCAAACACCTTCGCCCCTTTTGAATGGTCATATGGCCCGTGCCGGAGGGCGACGTTGCGTTGCAGATCCGTTGCGAAGTCCGGCGAGACAGGAACGTTGTATCTAAATAGCAGCAGCAGAGGCTCATAGTAGCAACGACAGCGAGCTGTATCAGGCATTAAGTCGAACACGACAGCGACCTCAGTCCCCAGAGCCACTCGCGGTGCCATTCTTGAAGAGGGACGACTCCTCCGCCCGTCCTCCTTCGCTCGACGCTCTCATGGCGTTCCCCTCCGTCCAACGAACGAGGGCCTCCCTCATCCTCCTCGCCATCGCCCGCTCGTGCCGTCGCCGTCGCTTCCTGTCCACCGTTTGCAAAGCGACCTCCTTCGCTCTCCCTCCACAACCCCCTCCCGTCCCGAAGCGAATCCCTTTCGCCGTCTCCGCCCACGGTAGGACGTGGCAAGACCCCTTTCACTGGATGTCCGACGTCGACGACCCCGAGTTCGTCGAGCACCTCCGCCGAGAGAACTCCTACGCTGAAGCTTTCATGGCCGACACCGGGGAGCTTCAGGCTCAGCTAGTTTCCGAAATGAAGAGTCGAGTCCCCGCCGAGATTCGTACCCCGCCGGAGCGATGGGGTCCCTGGTCTGTTCTTTGTCTTTTACTCTCTCTTTTTTTTTTTTCACGGATATTGATTACTCGGTCATGATTCCAGACCGGCTGTCCGTGATGGTTTTGATCTTTTTGTTTTCTTATTCTTCCATTTGGCGCTACTGATGTTTTGAAGCGGGAATTTAGGCCTTTAGGCGTCCAAAGAGTGTACTTTAACATGGGCTTGTGCTTTCGTCTGCTTCGTTTGGGTGTTTTGTTTGGTTAGTTGCTTGATGCTATGCCAGCTCATGGACAAATGTTGCCTCTTGTGTCCCAGGGCATAAATGCGAATTGCAAAAGCTTGCTTTGAAAATTTTGTTTGTGCTTGCTCCCATGTCCCACCTATATGGTTTAGTGGAAAAAAATAAAAATAAGCAGCTTTCTAGGCAATGATTCAAATTCATTGGTGTACCTTTTAGTATTTTGATTGCTCAAGGTGCATTGTACATGTTTTTCCAGATTTTACTACCCTATCTGGCACAAGCTTCAAAATTGCCTGTTTTTCTACACATTTTTATGGGTTGATTGACATACTCCACCTCAACCTAGTCCTTTCTGAACATGCCGTTTGACAGTATTGTTTCGACTGTATGGATGTTTCCTGGTGTTGTTGAAATGGGAAGCTGCAAAGCTGAATAAGTGAACTCTACTTACATCATTATTATGGTCAAACAGGCTATATTACCAATACATACCTGAAGGGAAGGAGTTTCCAGTGTTATGTAGGAGGTTGGAAGCTGAAAAAGGTTGGGCAGAAGCAATTCTTAGCTATGTGAGAGGACAACAAGGAAGAGAGCAGGTCCTGCTTGACTGGAATGAAATAGCAGAGCAACATGGCAAGTTTTCTGTATGCTCATTGATAGCTTATATGAAAAGAGCAGCGACTTAGTCTTACTTTGCTTGATACAAATGTTGATTAATAGAATTGTCAGTCATTTGACATATCTCTTTTTGGTTATCAACTTGTTTAGAGCCTGCTTCTCTTCTTTTTGCAATGATTAACTGCAATTTAGGGGGTGTAGGCTATTGGCTGTAGTTTTTTGATTTATGGCTTTCTGCATTTGGTTTTAACCCTGGGTTACTTTTAGTAGTGGTAGTGTTTTGAAGGTGTAACATTGGAAGTTAATCTCTTTTCACTTGTTCAAAAGATGATAATATTGTAGATCAAATATGTTGTTACATTAGATTTCACACTTTAATGGTATTTTTGGGAGATTGGGAAAATGAGGGTTATGAAAATTATAGTGGTAATTTTTTTTTTTAGATGAAAAAAGAGGGAAAATTTAAAATTGTCTGTTCTCCTCCCAATTTTTTCACCTAGGAGCTCCCAAACAGAGAATAAAAGTCATTTTTGGCAGTTCTTTAAAGTTAGCAGAAAAGCCAAAAAAGCATTGCCAAAAAATTGGGGAGCAGCTGTTGTTTGTTTTTTTACAAGCTGGCTCATTAAATTGATTTTGATGCCAAATGGCTGGGGCAAATGCCCCTGCGAAGGAGCTCTAGCATGGGTGGCTAGAATTTTACTGTTTTTCTCCCATTGGTCCATGTCATAGAAGGCTGCCCAGAGTATATATGGATGGAAAAGAGGACAGACAAGGTATATCTTTGCAAATGTAGTGACTCTTGCAGGATCCCCTCTGTATCTTTCTACTTTGACTGTGTTGGGTGATATCTTCCATTAATGCTTTGGATAATTCAATTCATATGAGTTCTAAGTTTCAGTTGGTAGATGTCAGAGACCAGCTTCTGGAGTAAATGAAACAGAGTTGTGGATGTGATTACTTGAGTTGGATTCATCATGTTTTTCTTACTAAAAAGTATGTTCTTTTCCCACAGTAAGCATCTCTTTTAATATTGAAATGACTTTTCTATTCATCTTTAGGTTATGTTCATGTGGGTATGTGTCGAGTTTCCCCGGACCATAGGTTTCTCGCTTATACCGTTGACATTAATGCAAGTGAGTGGTTTAAGCTTCAAGTCAAGGACCTTAATAGGGGATGTATACTTCCAAATATCCAAGTTGAAGGGGTTGTTAGTGTGGCATGGGCTAAGGATGGCTCCACTCTCTTCTATACTCTATCAGATGAGCATCAACGACCTTATAGGTAGTCATATTGATTGCTGAAGTTGATTGAACTTCCAAGGTTTCCTAAAATTTTATATCAGTTTTTGCCTGCAGGGTCCTCTGCACAAAGCTAAGATCAAGTAATCTGGAGAGCGCGGTGGTTTTCACAGAAAGAGATTCTAAATACTGTGTGGACATCACAGGAACGAAAGATGGCAAGTTTATAACTCTTAATTCAAGCTCAAGGAATTCATCTGAGGAAGGACCTTACCTATTCCATTTTCATTTAATATGCTATTGCTATGAATTCATAGAAATGTTAGTATGTCTTTTGTCGTCAATGGTGGTTGTCAATCTAGCCTGTTGCTTTTCCACAGGTTTATGTGATAGATGCTGACAACCCTCTTGGTGGCTTGAGAAGAATATGTGAGCGTGTATCTGATGTAAGGTTCTTTGTGGAGCATCACTATGGTTCTTTCTATATTCTCACAAATGCCCCTCTATGTGAAAGTGTGCAATGGAATGGTCATGGTTATTACTTGGCTAGATCCATGGTTGAGGATCCAAAGTTGGGCAAGTTTCAGGTGACTATTTTGTAATGATTTACAAGTTAGATTTTTGATATTATAAATTAATTCTTTTGTAAATTTATTGTTAGATTACATTATTTCTTTTCTCCTTTCTGTTGCCTGCAAATTTTTTATCTTTTGCTTTTGTTTCCCGGCAGAATGTCATCCTTCCTGGCGAAAGTGTCACTATTGAAGACATGGATGTTTTCAATGGACATCTGGTGCTTTCCATTGATAAGGAGGGTGTACCTATGTTATGCTCCATCAATTTGCCCATCAATGTCAATTCTGAGGTCTGTTACATCTTTTTACTGCATTTATACTCTTTCCTGATCGAAAACTTCTCTATATATTAAATTTATTTACTTAAATCAATAATGTCTCAAACTTTTAACTATGTCTCAATTATTAGAAAATTTTGTTCAAAAAATTAAAGAAAATGATTGCACTCTGTATATTTGCTCATCTTGCTAATACATACAAGATGTACGTTTTAATTATAGATTGTTGCAAAATATCAAACATTTTTGGACAAACCTTTGTCTGATGTCTGGGTGGATTCTTGTTGTCAGGATCTATAGTGCATTAGTGACGAAAAAAAATCATGAAGCTATTTCCAGTTAAAGCACTCCTGCAATTAGTTGATTTAGTTATCCTGGTATTGTTTAGCAAGTTCATTGACATTGAGTTGTTAGCGCGTGTGAGCACTTTTTGCGTGCAGTTGCATGATGGTCAAACAAGAGTGGAAGAACAAGTATTATTACTGCATTTCTTGTATATCTTTCAGTTTACATGCGTTAATTATGGAAAATTAGGGGTTGTTATACATGTCTAGCATTTGCTATTGTCGGGGTAGAGCATATAATAATAACAATGACAACGACAATGACGACGGCATCATCATCATCATAACTAGTTCGGTGTCCATCATTGAGATGGATGGTGCTCCTATTGGAGATATATATATATGTTTCTCCATGTTTTCTTTTTGTCCTTATTGTAACACTTTTTGTACTAATTTTCAATTCATTCCATATCTCCATGTTTCGCATGAGGATATATCTCGACTTCTATCGTTAGCTTCTTTTTTGTCCTTATTGTAACACTTTTTGTACTAATTTTCAATTCATTCCCTGTTGTTTTGCAGCGTGCAATGATCCTTGAGCATCTAAATCCATGGTTTTTTCCTGTCCCTTCAAATTTCTGCAGCATTCTTCCTGGTTCCAACCATGACTTTATGAGTCAATCATACCGTGTCGTGCTATCTTCTCCTGTGGTAAACTGTCTTATCTCAAGAGGAAATTTGCATATTCAGTATGGGTTCTTAACTTAAAAAATGTTTGTTTTGTATCGACCTCTTTTATGCTCGTCAGTTTGTTTTCTTATCCATTCCTACCTACTCTTAAACTGCTTCGTGTCTGCTTTCCTCTAGATGCCGCGATGTAGTCAGATATTTCGCTCATGTATGATTTACCTTCTTAAGTAGCTAGGCATCTTTTGATTTGAGCACGTTCTCATTATATTATGCCTTGTTAGTTGAACTTGAATCACAGGAAATTCCTCAGCTTGTACTCAAAAACTTTCCTGGAATGTAATTGCGAACTGAAAATATTATGATCATTAAATGTTTGCTGCAGTGATTGGCTAAAAGAGATTAAGTTGCAAGTGTGGATTCTTGACTGTTGAGCAATATTAATTGATAATTACCAACAAAATGTTGGCTTAGTTAGCAGGGGGAGTTTGTTTTATCTCCTTCTAATCTTGGGAGTCTTGTTGAGAGAACTCTACAAGTTAAATTCTGAATGCACCCGGCCGATGTGGCGAGTGAGCCCTTAAAATCACTGGTGGTGGTGGATGTGAAAAGCTGGGCTGGACACTACCTAATTGCTAGACTTAAGAAAAGTCAATAATTCGAAATACACTTTATCATAGTAATGTGTGCGCTTTTGAAGATCCCTTATTCCCCTAAACAAGGGAATTAATTTTTTTTACATTATGTGAGAGCAAAAGCAATGACAACATTCTCATCTAACAAAGAGCTTTTTAATTCTTTCCCACTCAAAATAGTATTTTTGTCAATCTTTCAATATCACTCAGTGCATTAAACTTGCAATTATAGTGCCAAAACAAAGGCTTAAGTTTTCAAAGGTATGTTGGCTTCATTGATTATGATACTTGTCCTGTTTGAAGTGCAGATGCCTGATGTAGTTGCTGAGTATGATATGTCAAGACATACTTTCTCCACCATCCAACAGGAGGAAGTGAGGTGTGTTTCAGCTGACATTGGATTGTCCACCACAGACTATGTCAAAAACTTTGTCAGCCCTATAAATGTAGAGAACACTAAGGAGGAACCCAATGAGAATTGTGCAATGCAGAGTTGGAAGGACTTTTCAGATATGTACTGCTGTGAAAGGAAGGATGTTATTTCCCATGATGGTATCAGGATACCTCTGACAATTCTTTACTCTAAAACATTGTGGCAGAAGGGAAAGTGTCCAGGCCTTTTGCATGGATATGGAGCATATGGTGAAGTTCTAGACATAAGCTGGTGTTCAAATCGTCTTAGTCTACTCAACCGTGGTTGGGTTGTAGCTTTTGCTGATGTGAGGTTGGTACAACCAGATTTTTGTTCATCAATTCTCTCTTTTTTTTTTTATGCATATCCATTAGGAACAACAGCTCTTGTCAGGATTGTCGACATGGCTGGTCTAATTGATATTGAAGTTCTACATTTTCTCCATGGCATTAACAGTATGGCTGGTCTGTTTATTATATTAGATGTGCTTATTTATCCCAATCAGAGTACTAGACAAAGCACAGTGACTACCTGTCCTAGAAAAAAATGAATGAGGATATTTTTTTCCTATAATGAATGCTTAGAGAGAAAATGAATAATTTAAGGAGTAAGAACTCTTTCAAAGCTAATTATGGCCTTTGTTATCTGCCAAAACTGTGTTTTAAATTAGGGATAAAAACTGCACTCTGCATGCTCTGTTTATAATCTATTGTAGTCCAGGCTCTGATTTTCGGCAATTTAGCTGGTTTCTGAATGATCTACTTAAGTAATTGTTTTGTTGCATATTGTTGTTTAATATATCTTTCGAATACCATTTTCTATGTTGCAGAGGCGGTGGTGGTGTTAATTCCTTGTGGCATACTTCTGGCCGTGGGGCATACAAGCAGAACTCTATTCATGATTTTGCATCATGTGCTAAGTACCTTGTTCATGAGGGTTATGTTCGTGACGGTAAGCTTTGTTCTATAGGACATAGCGCGGGCTGTCTTCTTGTGGGGGCTGCTATAAATATGTATCCAGGTCTTTTCATGCCGCCATTATGAAGGTAAGCACTTTCCAGTGCGGTTCACAAATCATACATCTAGATGTTGTCTACAGAGGTTCATCACATTGTTTATGGTTCCAAAGCTCCTTGTTTAGAATTCCTGAAGAGAAATTAGTGAATTATATGTGAGTTATTGACTTTAGACGACTCTACCAATATTTATCTTTTCGTTGCTCATGAAGCATCAGTTTCCCCTGATAGAAATAGTTACTTTAAACAATGGCAGCAGAGGTTTAACATCATTATGGTTGATTCCTAATCCTGTCACCTGCTGCAGCAGTGTTGCAATTTTAAGTCTTCTTTTGGAATAAGTCTATTGATCTGCTTCAAACTGGATTACCAGAGTGTAATCAAATTCTGCCGAGTGCTGCTCATTATTGCCAGTTTGAGTAATCTGATCACGTGAACCTTTGCTTTTGATTATTTCGGAGCGATGACACCAAGATAATGTACCCCAGGTACCTTTTCTAGACATATGCAATACATTGTTGGATCCTAATATGCCACTTTCCTTATTGGACCATGAAGAGTTTGGAGATCCTCGTATCTTGCCGCAATTTGAGTCCATCATGAGTTATGCGCCTTATGATAACATTCGTGAAGGGGGATGTTATCCGTCAACCCTTGTTTCAGCGTCATTTCTAGACTCAAGGTAGTATGTCTTCATTACTGTAGACATGCATATGTTTGCAATTCAACTCATAGGCTTGATGTGGCTTTCTTTGATATTGTTGATCCAGGGTTGGAGTTTGGGAAGCTGCAAAGTGGGTGGCTAAAGTGAGAGAAGTTGGGTGCTCCTGCTGTTCACATTCGGTAATTTTGAGAACAAATATGAGTGCGGGACATTTTGGTGAAGGTGGACACTATAGGCATCTCGAGGAAATGGCTTTTGACTATGCATTTTTAATGAAAGTTACTGGGGCTTTCAACAAGTGATTTTGTAAGGCTTAAAAGTCGATCCTATTGTTGAAAAAAAATGAATTTGTTGAGGTTTGCGCTCAACTAACAGGTTCCTGCTACATGCTCTCCCTTTGTTTCTCACTGGCGTCAAGGTATTGCTGCATGCTGTTACAGGTATTTGGCACTGTGTAAGCTATACTCTTCTAGTTAGTATTTACTTTGTTATTTCTATTCAATTGTTTCATTCATGCGAATTATTTTTCTTTAAGGAAAAAATTTCACCCAAGCATATTCTCACTGAAAAACTTCTTGGGCTAACATGTTTCGATGTTCTGTGTATGCATGAAACGTCTTTCATTTTAACAATTTTTATTGGGTGGTAGTTTGTAGTCCTATGGGATGGGGGTAGGGACTCTGTGTGAAGTGAGTTGGGAAAATGACATTTTCATTTCGAGATTTAAATATATTTTCATTTCATTCATTGCAGTTACTTTAGCGCAGAATGGGAAGCCCTAAGTTCCTTGTTAATTTAAGTCTATTTGTTCTTTTGGTTGATTGTTGCAATGCAGATGTTTCTATATGTGAAGATACTCAGGAATTCCAGTCCCTTTCCCGAGCTTCAGTACGCAGGGCTGCGTGATATGCAGTCACCTGGAAATTATGAGCAGTTGCCTGCCCTTCGTGTACTGGGAGTCTGGGAGTAGGATTGCCATCTATGAATGCTGTTCGAAGTTTCAAATCCTGTTGTCTCTTGAAGTCTAAATTTCTACGCAAGATTACAGGCCTCCAATCTCAGACCCATTCTTGATCTGAACTTTGCACTGAGTCTGTTACATAATTTACATGATTACATGCTAGTCCTACATGTACTACGCATCCATCAACTTTTGACTAGGGGAACAATTACAATCCTTAAGGCTGTTTTTGTCTGGCTGCCGCATCACTTTAATTTGCACTTTGTTGTCCAAGCTATGACTGCAACTTACAGGGACGGTTGATTTTCATTTGCTAAATCGACTGGGTATCATTTTTGCAGCGAGCAAGTTTTAGTAACAGGCCAGTTAAACGCTCAAAATGCCCTCTCTATTTGTGATTTATTCCCCCACTCCTTGCTGGACTGGTGGTGGCTAATATGCTTTCTTGTTCGTCCCCTCAAATGAGAGCTGCATTTAGCTAACTTATCTCGTCACCGATTGCCGGAGCTTGTTCTTCTGCAGATGGTCAAAGAAAAAAGGCCCCAAGAAGCTGGATGTGCCTTCTGCAGCTGGTAATTGAGATTGTGTTCCTGTGGCCGGTATATATCTGCATTAACGCAAGTGAAAGCGGCAGTCATCCGACGGCGAATTCCACCGTCTATTAACCCATCACCCTCCTTTTGTTCTTCGGTGGTGAATCATTATGGATAAGAACAGGGCACCCCAGTTAACGAACTCATTGCTAATCAACTTAAGCCGTTTTTCAGTTATTATAAATGCAAATCTAGGTTATTAAGCAATAACACTTGTTTTCAGTAGGCTTTGAACCGGGGATCTCTATCATATATAAAACCAATACCGGACCCCCAAACCCTTTGCCACCAGACCGATGTCAGCCGTTGTTCAGTGTAAATTTTAGTTATTCTTTACACAAACAGAGTCGATTGGATTGATTTCAACAATTTGCTAGTCCTCAAAACTCCCATAGCCGCAGCACACAATCTTCTGCTAATATGTTTATTTGTAACTCAGAGCGAGTCCCTTTGTACAATATCTTTCTCGCCACTAGTGATTAGTCTCAGCAACAAAATATCATCAGCACAGGCAAGGTTCAAAACCAAGTATGTCCTTTGTAATAATAATAAGAAGAAAGGGTCAATACGAGCACTTTGGCCCTGTTTGGTTCAGCATCAACATTTTGAAAGGACTTTGAGTCTTTAGATGATTTTGGCCAGATGTGATTGCATCTCCTAAGGGCTTTAAGGGTTTTAGCTCAAGGTAGATTCGAAGCTACTTTGATAAGTTGCACTTTCGAAATGCAAGTTATACTATTCCCGTGGGAATTGTTCATCTTCTCCGGCAAAGTGAATGGAGGCCGACAACCGTTGGTCAAGGGATTGCTTGACCCTGACGAGCATTGCCCAAGGGGGGCCCGTCGCAGCCTGAGGTCCAGTGATAGGCGGTGGTTGTCTAGGTCGCGTGAATGCAAGCAACCGTCACTTGGTGACCCAATCGACACTTGAGGTCACGCAACCTTAAGCGACGATATTTGGAAGGCTAGATTTGGCTGCCAAAGGTTGGCAAGTGCCAAATCTGGCCACTGATGACTAAAATAAAATTAGTAGAAGCCCTTTATAAAATATAGTTTTTATCAAATAACATTTAAATCAAAGTCATTTGGTAATGCAATTTAAAATTATAATTTACCAAATGTTATTTACATTTTGAAAAACCCTTTCAGTCCAAAAATATTTACATTTTCCCGAGTACATTTGTCCAAAATTGAATCGGACCAAAATCGTCTTTGATGCTATGAAAATCCTTGAAACTTGTCTTTCTTTTTGTCCCGCATCGTCTCCGGATCGAGCGTGAAGGGCCAACAGAGGGAATAACAATGGAAAGGAGAGGCTAATTTGGCCCTTTCCAACCCTGGTCTTTCCGTAGGTCAAGCGCGGTGTCAATATTTATTGGTCGGTTGAAAGTACAGAAAATGAATTTGATAGATAAATGTTTTTGTAGGGTTAATAGCACGAAAAATTTTAAATTTAATCTTTTTGATCACGAAAAATTTCAAGTGTAATAAAATTAAATTTTTAATCGTTAAAAAATTTAGAATCGATATATTTGTGATAAATATGTTTGTCGTTAAATTGAATTAATATTATAAAAAATGAAAATTGGTACGATCATGAAAAAACTTGACAAACGGAAAGTAAAAGCTTAAAAAGCTTAAACTGGTATATCAATTAATTGTTAAGTGTCATTTAACCTAGCAATTTAACAGTAAAATTTAACGGAAACTAACGAAAGGTAAAATTATCAAAAGTGTACCAATTTTTGGGTATATTTATTAAAAGTGTACCATTTTTTGGGTATATTTATCAAATGTGTACTAGTTTTGGGTAAATTTATCAAAAGTGTGCTAGTTTTGAATTTTTGTGATAAAAAATTTAGTTTGAGATAAATTTGTCATATGTGCACCGGTTTGGGATTTTTCCAAGTATTATAGTTTTAATATAAGTTTGATATAAATTGATGTATTTTCTTTCACAAGAATTTATAATTTCAATATAATTTAAGTGATTCATATTAAATTTATTTTAATGTGAACTTGTAGTTGGTGACAATTAAGTGGATGATTTTAAGCACTGGCAAAAATATTAATTGGTAATATGAGTAACAGAGTTAGTCAACTAAATATTGACCTCTATAAAAGAAAGAACGATGGATATTGAGACCTACATCGTGCACATGATTAGATAAAGGAATCACAAACAATAGCAATTTAAATGTCAAACAAGTTACTGCACAACACCTCAAATTAGTGCGGTTCGTGGGGACGGTTGGGTTTTACAATCCTAGTTCCTTCTGCCTCAACATTTTTTTTTTAATGACCTAGGGAAACCTGCACCCCGCCGACAGTTAGGGGAGTAAACCATGGGGGTCGCACGTGCTAGCCACCACACGCATGCAACTAGATAAGTCACCCTATGACGAAGCTGGGATTCGAACTCTCGACCTTTTGCGAGAGGAAGAGAGCGCGAACCAGCAACGCCACCTAGGTGGGTGGTCTGCCTCGACATTGATCACTGCAAAAAAACAAAATAAAAAATAAAATTGTACATTGTCGTCGGGATGCAAAGAAATTCACAATACCTCAAATTAGTGTGGCTGCCGGGGGGATGGGTGGGTTTCACAAACCCCTTCCTTCTTCCTCAACATTGATCACTGCAAAAACAAATTGTTTTCTTTTAAAACCCCAATTGAATTGAGAAGAAAATCATTGCAGAAGACATTGATGAGTGAGGGTTGTCATAAGCTGCAACATGTAAAGAGATCGGCTGTGTCTCTTGACGTTTGATGAATCAGTTTGATGAGACTATCAAATGGATTCTCTTCCTTGAGAGCTCAAGCATTTAAGTTCAATCTCTGAGGTCGGTGTGACTTCAATCTCATATACGATTGTCAAGATCAATCCCAACAATCCGACAGAATCTATGAGAACCTTATGACGTGTTAATGCTCGCTGTGATGAGAAATGCACATGCTTGAAAATGAATACGTATTAGCTTGCATGCAATTTCTTTTCTTATATGGGAGCAAGGTTGATGATACTTTTAATAGATGGGTTTTGAGTCAAAAACTCATCAAAAATCATTTCAACTTACTTTTAGTTGGACTCTATTTTTATAATTCCGGATCTAAGCAAATCTTTAAAAGGCTCAAGGAGGAAAATTTAGAAGAGGGCCACTGTCTGACTTTCTGGAAAGTCCTTCATATTCTCTGGTGCTAGGGATATTAGGGGTGTAAGGGACGGAATCTTCACTGTCATAAATAAAATGAAGATCTTTGCAGCGCATCAAGAGCATGCTACCGAACAAGCGAAGGTAGTTCCTATAGGCCGGAAACAACCCTTGGACGGTGGAGGGAACTTGGTACCATAAAACCATGTCCAGGTCACCGATAAAACCAACCGAACCCCGGTAACCAGTGAAATGCACATGCTCGAAAATGAATATATATTAGCTTGCATGCAATTTCTTTTCTGTTATGGGAGCAAGGTTGATGGTACTTTTAATAGATGGGTTTGAGTCAAAACTCATTTCAACTTACTTTTTAGTTGGAGTCTATTTCTCATAGCTCATTTCAACCTATTAAAAAAAAATCCGAATAACCAATTTGAAATCCAATTTGACAAAAGCGAGTGAAAAAAATGGGTTAATGGACCTTTTTCCTCAACACTAGAGCCAGGGCCGGGCACACCCCGCCTGTTCAAGGCGAATGTTTATTATGAGATGCATCGTCGTCCTCATCGTCGTTGTCGTCATCATCATCATCAATGCCATCAAATCCGGTAAATATTGTGGATCGATGAAGTAACAATTTGTCATCTTTACTATTCTTTAAAAATACCAAAGTGAGTGATTTCAAGTGCTCGATAAATCAGTTAAATGTCTCGAGTTCCTTTTTTTCAACAATATACCCTAATAAATCATGAAACTGGACTTTGGTTTTTGCATGACCGTCATCACCGTGATACACATATTCGGTTCACTCTCATCTATACACTGGTATATGCGGAAGAGATACGTATGGTTGCTCTCGTTTCCTCATAATGCAAAGACAGTTGCTTGACAAGCAAGCATGCGTGACTTGGTTAAGAACTTAAACGAGTGTCTGACTGCTTCACCTCTACTTGAACAACTCCCGCGCCTTTATACGCTCTCATCACTCGTTTGCCAATAGTTCACCTTCCATATTTAGTGATATGTTCTGCAGAATGTGTCTGATAGCTGCTCATCAACTGAATTTAAAGCAAATTCATACAGGTCCCTCAGCAACTGTTGTTTATCGGTATAGCGAACTGCATTCAATCAAGAACATCCATATGTAGCACGTATCATGGAATTATCTCTGAACAATTAGCCACATCAAACAGTGAGGAGTCGATGCCATATCAGATCATAAATATCCACAAGAGATGACAAGACGGTATCCTCCCCCCCCAAAAAGAAAGAAAGAAAGAAAGGGGAAAAAAACAAGAGCCGGAGAGAGAGAAGAGGTCAAATGGAAACAAAGTAAAGTAGTGAAAATGTAGATTTGGAAGGAACATCTAACTTTTCATGTCTTCTGGCGCTTCTGCACCTGATCTAACCCTTCTTCACCTCTCGCATCTGTAACATGGGCCATTGTTGAATTGCCAGGACTGCCATGATCCTGAAGAGCAACCAGAAAATGTTGGAAACAAAAAGCAGAATTAGAAGGAAGGACGGACAAGACAGAGAGCGAGATCACTAAGGTAAGTGAAGGTGGCAAGACAAGCATAACCACCAGTGTGAAAGGAACAGAACCATGTCTATTGCCCACATCGTACCATGGGAATGGACGTTCCAGACACAAGCCCTCCTCTATTCGCCCGCTTTCCAAGGTCAATCTGGACTGAGATTCTGGCCTGTGATAGATCCACGCCAGCGGTTTGTAGTGCATTTGTCAGTGAATTTAATAACCTGCAGAGTGCATTATAGAATTTCAAATCAACTTTTCGACGCAAAAATCCAAATCCAAGAAGATGATGCTACAGAAGTGCCAAAGAACAGCCTCAACTCAGCTGATAATGGTATGATTAGAACATTCAGCTGCTATGAAGTAAGAATACCATTTTAGATGAGGGAGCAGAGAGATACGTTTTGGTAGTCTAATTGACATTGAACTGAGTGAATAGAAAGAACAACAAATAAGAAGGATCAATGGTTTAGCAAAATAAAATACAAGATTGTGATTATATGGCTCAAGAGTACTGCTGTGATAATCAACATATAACATGCAGATTCAGATAAAGTACTCATCCCAAGTTCAAATCAGTGAAATTGCAAGCTCATAATGAATAAAGCACAAATTTGATACCTAAAAAAGAAGTTAGAAGCAATTGCATAGGAACATTTGAAATGAACCAGGACATAAAATAGTGCACATCCTCCGAACCAGATGGCTGACAATGTAAAACACAAAGCAATTGCCCACGTCCAATCTTGCAGCTTATGTAAGTTTAGTGGATAAAATAGTAACAGCAATACCAAAGCTTATACTAAGTGCAGCCTGTATAAGTTTCTCACAGCATAAAATACAAAGCAACTGCCCCACCTCCAATATTGCAGCTTATATAAGTTTAGTGGATAAAATAGTAACTGCAATATTAAAGCTTATATAAGTTTCATACATAGAAAGTAAAAACCCAATATCAGAATTGCATAAAATGGCAGTTACTATAAACCTAAATTTCCAAGAGGTCTCTTTGATAAATTCTCAACATCAACATTAGGAAATTAGAGAATTGGAAGAACAAATCACAGAAGATTTCTTTTATGCGGGGAGCTTGTTAGATATGAAGAGGGAAAACTGATCACAAGAACCAAAAAACCTGCCACCATGGACATCACTGTGCTGAGAAAAGTGACATACTGATATAAAGGGAAGATAAGGCCCATTTTTGATAACTAAAACATACAGATAGAAGACAGATCCATACTCACCCTTGAGAGTAAACACTTGAAATGCTGATTGTCCCCCCTTCAATAGTCAGATCTTCCTGCTGTTCAGGTGCAGTGTCTGCAGTGCACTCCACTGGTTGAGCATCTGGAAACGGTCTCTGAAGATGATTGGAAATCACATCATCACTTCGGACTGAGACAGGTACAGGAACAGCAACGTGCATTGCCTGTTTAGCTACCTCCGATTGCTGAGCCATGAATTTGCTTGTGAGATCTCTTCCAGGATCTATTTCTGATGTATTCTGTGAGCTGGCAAGCATGTTTGGTGTTGTGCCAGTGCTATTTTCCTCCAACTTTCCAGGAAATGATGACACAGGACCAGAACCATTTTTCACAGCTTGAGGTGGACTGACAACACTTTGAACACGCCAATGGCTATTTCTCTGCATTGAGGAAGAACCAAAAGTTGATGAGAGGAGTATACTCAGTAAACAAATCAAATCAAATCATGTGTTCATGATAGAAAAGTAAATTTCATATATGTTGCTGTGCTGCTTTTTCACACAGTGTGAAAAGACTTATTACTAGATATTCAACACATAGTTCAGGAAATAATTTCCACATCTGTCATTCTGCTTCTGGAGCCGTACACTTCCAGTAACTTTTCTCATTGCATTGTGTGGCAATGAGCAAAATGAAGGGCAGTCCTTCTAATTTAATGAAATGTATTCATCAAGAAACTATATCCAAAGCTGCTTTGCAGAAATTCAACAAATGATACAGTGGATGGAGACAACTTGCAGAATGGGCACCAAACCTCAACAACTAAAGTTAGCCATAAGAAAAATAGTCACTTGAGTTCAAAGAGAAAACTTTCATGCAGGAAAAGCTTTTCAGAATAAGGTACATCAACAGATGCACCCCACATTTGTGTTTTAGAAATATAAGGCCCACAACCAACTGTCAACAGAAATTGGGTACAGTATCCTGATTGTGGTAGTGAATAAATGCAAGGCTAACAAAGAAATAATAGAAATCAGAAGAGTGAACACACAGAAGGCATATCCAGATAATACTTATATATCAAAACAGAACACCATGATGAAGCACACTCAAGCAAACACACACTAGCCCACATATAAATACATCGATAAACTATTTGGTTAAATACAAGAACCGGCACGATCAACTGACCCATGGCATCAACTTGGTGGGCTCTGAATTCCAACCCTGGTAGGAGTCTTCATACTTATGTAACTTTTCCTGTAAATACCGGACATAGTCAATTACCTGCAGGCAGTGAGAGTCAAATGATCAGGCAAACCATCTTAAGGAACCACAAGCAACGGGAATTCTTCAAGAACTCAATTTACCTCTAACAAAAAAGACGCTGTATCCCTCTTTTGCTCACTATGGGGTATGAGATCTCTCAATATCTGAAATCTGAAACCAAAGTTCCATCATGAAAATATGACTCCCTATTGATCCAAAAGTTATCATTCATGGTAAGCTACTCGCATGTCATGGGATAGTAGATGAGCTGACAATGAATCCTGATGGACTAAAAAGAAAGAGAGAAAAAAACAATACTCCATAAGGCAAAGAAATTTAAAAGTCACAGAAAAGGAGGACCAAGATTATGTTCACCCTGTTTCCGCATAACACAATACAACTTAATTTGCCATCACCAATTGAACACGATGCATCATGGTCAAGCTGTTGACAAGACCACGAGGCTGTCACAAAATTCACCATCAGAGCTTGATCATACACCGCATGATCAAATCAGGCATTCTTTATAAGGATGGAAAAAGGACATACCTCTCGTTGATTTTGCTCCTCCTCCTTTGTTCCGTGACCGAATGCTTCGATCTTATGGCATTCGCTTTATCATTGTTCTTATCTGCAGTTCAATTGCAAATCTCCACGATCAGAGACGACCAATACCGCTTACTAGAACTACAATTCAGCAACGAAACAAACTCAACATGTCAATATCTCCGAAAGAGGCCAAAGAAAAAGCCTATTTTCAGCAAATGAACTGAAAAACGAAACGCATACCGCCAAAAGGCCCAAAATTTAGCAATTTCAGGGATAGTCAACACTAACTAAAACAATTCAACAACGCATACGGAGTCACCGGGTCCAAAACCGGTGGAACCAAGCAGGCGTCTACTAGCAAGCACGGCGAGCAAGAAATAACCTTCCCCCAGAAAAATATATTCAATTGGGTAGCGAGAATCCCAAAACGGGAAGCGACGCGATCGAGAAAGCCCGTACCTTTGGGATTCGCACTGTTGCTACTGTTGGAAACGTTCGAGGAAGGGCCGTCCTTCTTGGAATTGAGATCTTCCTCCTCGTAATCCTCGTACTCCTGGCTCCCTTTGCCCGATCTCATCCTCCCGCCGAGCTCGAATTCGCGCGCGACCCGCGCAGGAACCAAAACGGAAAAGGAGAAGTCCCACCGCCGCCAACGCCGAGATTTCGATGGGAATTGGCGTATCGGCGAAGACCCAGATGAAAAGAGCGAAAGAGGAGAGAGAGAGAGAGAGAAGCGGGGTTCGATGGGTACAAGGAAATGGGGAGGGGGCCTTCTTGGGGAGGCTGTCGGGGACAGCAACTGTTAGCACGAAGAATGCGTTGCAGGAGCCATGACTGGTTTTGTCTCTGGAGCTTGGGGGTCATGAGGGAGAAGAAAGGAGAGAGAGAGAGAAGAAGGTGGTGGGGAGGCGATAGGGTGCGGGCGAGCTCACGTGATGCCTGTGAGCTCACGGAGGCTTTTTGGAGGGGCAAAAAGTTGTCCTCTTTTTTTTTAACGTCTTCTGACGAGTGCTCTGCACACCCATGTTAAACAATCGATCGACAAGAATTTACGGCTGTTGATGCATTACTTTTCTACGCTGGGATATTTACGGAAAGCCCTTTTTTTTTTTTTTTATGATCCAGGAAACCCGCCGATAGCCGGGGAGTAAACCAGGGGGCCATTCTACGCTGAGATATTTACGGAAAGCCCTTTTTTTTATGACCTAGGGAACCCCGCACCCCGCGCACTCCGCCGACAGCCGGGGGAGTAAACCCTGAGGCCACTCTACGCTAAGATATTTACGGAAAGCCCTTTTTTTTTTTGGGAACCCCGCACCCCGCCGACAGTCGGGGGAGTAAACCCTGGGGGCCACACGTGCGGAGTAAACCACCACACCACCTTTTTTTTTTTTTTTTACTTAACCAATCCCGCACCCCCGCGCACCCCGCCGACAATGGGGAAGAAACCCCAGGGCAGCCACTCTACGCTAAGATATTTACGGAAAGCCCTTTTTTTTTTGGAACCCCGCACCCCGCCGACAAAGTAAACCCAGGGGCCACACGTGCGGAGTAAACCACAGGGCCACACGTGTTACCCACCACACACGTGAACACGTTTTTTTTTTTTTTTGGAACACCCCGCACCCCGCCGACAAACGGGGAGTAAACCCTAGGGCCACACGTGCTTCCACCACACACGTGAAATCGGTTAAGTCATTCCGCACCCCGTCGTCGACAAATGGGAACACGTGCGGAGTAAACCCTGGGGCCACTTTACGCTAAGATATTTACGGAAAGCCTTTTTTTTTTTTTTTTTGAACCCCGCACCCCCGCCGAACACGTGGGAGTAAACCCCAGGGCCACACGTGCTAGCCATCACACACGTGAAACCAGTTAAGTCACCCCGCACCCCGCCGACAGCCGGGGGAGTAAACCTTGGGGGCCACACGTGCTAGCCACCAAAACCAGTTAAGTCATTCCGCACCCCGTCGTCGACAGCCGGGGGAACACGTGCGGAGTAAACCCTGGGGGCCACACGTGCTAGCCACCACACACGTGAAACCAGTTAAGTCACCTCGCACCCCGCCGACAGCCGGGGGAGTAAACCCTGGTTAGCCACCACACATGTGAAACCAGTTAAGTCACTCTATAACGAAGCTGTGATTCGAACTCTCGACTTTTTGCGAGAGGAAGAGAAATGACGAAGCAGCTGAACACCACCCAAGTGGGTGGTTCTTTTTTTTTTTTTTTCTTTTCTCAAATCACAAAAAAAATCTAAATTTTATTTCACCTTGACACATTTAATTCCAAACTATATTTTTTTAACATTAAAAATATTAAACTTACATAGTATGACATGTTTATCCTAAACTTCTTCTCGTGACACCAACAAATCTAAACTTGTATTGTATGATATCTAAAAATATAATATCACAGGAAAATTTTGAGATTTTTAATGTCATAAAAAATGTTTAAGGTAAATGTGCTATAAGTGTAATATGTCATGATGAACAAAACTTGAGGTTTTTGGTGAGTTTTACTTCTTCTTCTTTTTGCCCTTCTTGCTATGCTCATATTTTCGGGCCAGCCGGTCGAGGCATTGCGCCATGGAGCTGTGCCGGGACCCGCTCCAAGAGGACGGGGCTCCGGTTCCATGTCGGAGTCGAGTGTGCGTATCAAGCGATGCGCACATCAGGCGTGTCGTTCCTCTATCTCTAATTTTATAAATCACGCCATGGTTGGATGCTTCTTTTGGGGGAGAAGCCCCTTGGGTCAAGCCGTGGAAGGTGGCTCTCCCCAATCCTACAGCGTCCCATGTTATTTAATTAGGTTCTGGTCCTAACCAACTCGATAATTTTCTAACTAAAAAATAGTCAAAATGACATATCATATGATTTTTTATATCATAGAGTTTGTTATGCAGTGTTCGTGGAGTTTCGCGCTAGTCGGATATGACGGCCATATGTGTTATTTATCGTTCGTTGCAGGAATAATTAAGAAAATATGCTTTTTTAAATTGAAATGGTAAATGGATTTGGCTGGCAAGAACACGATATGTTCTCTCTGACAAAATCTTCGGTTGGCATTTTTTATTTAAAACAAGAAGTTCTCGCTGGTTTGTAATATCAATAGCTAAGGTATAAGTGAACGAGAATATTCCACAAATTTATATTCTAACACTCGTTAAATTGACATTAATTTAAAAAAAGAAGAAGAAAACTTCAACAGCATCACGCAATCCACTGGACAAGCATATACCAAAGCATTGGTGCTTCGCTAACTTTTACTTTGTACCTTCATTCGTGCAACAAGGAAAGAAGGACAGCGGCCTATGCTGTCGTGTCCTGTTGCCGGCACGAGTTGATGGGCCATGTGCGATGCGCAATCTTCACACGGGACGACGACGACGACATCTCACGGAAAGCAGCCCCTCCTTTGTTTCAGTTTTCCCAATCGATGTAAAGAAACAAAACATGGGCACGAAATTGGGAAAAAGACAAGAATCACTGATGAAAACAAAAGCGTACATAGACAGAGATGCGAAGGTTATTGTCTACAGCATTAGTTGGGCAAATCCTTGAGACCAGATCCTTTTGTATGGGGGAAAAAGGGAAAATGGTAGACCTCCCGGGCCAACCATGCTGGTTCATATGTGCCGCCACGGCCGCTCGGCTAAGTTTATGCATTCGTTGTATCGGTAGCAGTCCACGAGATGGTCGATCGTCAGGCCCGCCGCCTGCATGAAGGAGTACACGATCACGGGGCCGACGAGACGGAACCCCCGCTTCTGCAGGTCTTTGCTTATGATCTCCGCCTTGGGAGTCCGGAGAGGGACGTTCCTCGGGTACTTGAACCGGTTGATCGTCGGCTTGTGGTTCACGTAGCTCCACATGTAGCTGCTGAACGATCCGAACTCGCTCACCACCTGCATTGAATTCCGGTCACACGTCCGGCTAATTAATCGGTGAATCCGTATGTTGTGAACCTGCAAAAATACATGACCAAATGTATATGTTCTTCGATGCTTGCCTTCAGTATGCATTTGGCATTGTCTATTATGCACCTTACTCTGCTCTCTGCAAGCATCATTGCCTTGTTGGAGGATATTTCTTCAACCTCATCATCTCCCATCTTGGCAACAATGTTAGGATCAAATTCAGCAAAAGCTTCTCTGCATTGGTAACACAATAATTTTGGGTGATTAGTTATGTCTACACGAATGAAAGTTCAGTCGAATATATAGAATTAAGTCCTGTAACAAGCTAATACTCAATGATCATTACCTATATAATTGTTTTCTTTTCAAAATTTCTGTCCAATTGTAGTCCATCAGCATGCTCGACATGGCAAGTAGCTCGAACAGCTGACTGCGTAGCGTAGGGTACCATGATAAGCAATGCAACAGGAAAAAAAAGAAGTTAGCTGGCAATGGAATCGAGAATTGGAGATGGTTTGGCATTACCGATCGTCGTAAACCGGGACTCCCCAGCACTCATCGTGAAAAGCTACGTAAACTTCATCTGTATCCAAAGCATGATTGTCATTTAATAATTTAATCACCTCTGAATCGAGTTTAGCATGCTCGTCACTATCTCCAAGATGGATGCATATATTTAAGACCGCAAAGTAGGTGCAACAGAATATATTAGGATGATCTATCGGTGTTTGGTATCTTGTCTAGATTGGAGACTAATTATTATGAATAATTGACAAATTTAAGATGCTAAATGGTTGGTGCAGTGACGTTGCGATATTCTTGTCAAGATGAGGCAACGAGACAACAGCTACAACAGGCACCTTCATTAGGAATAAGGTGAGACTGTTGAATCATCAAGTGCTTTGCAAAGAAGGCTCGAAAACTCTTAAATATGGGCAAGTTGTCGGGTTTTAACGGATTTTGATATAAGATTGACCATTACTTTCCACTGTCTAGCTGATTACTCATCTCTAACGACCGCAGCTGCTCTTTCTTTGAAACGTTTGGGAACCACGAAAAGTCGAATGAATATTAAAGGCATGTCCTCTATGCCAAAAGCTTGGACTTTGCCTAGAGGAATGGTGTTTTCTCATCCCGTTTGCATGTTCTTTTTAAGGCAGGTTCGGATCATGCGTATGGCGAAGGGGTTGTGCTGCTTAATCGATAATGAGTAATTAGTGGGCTAAATCTACGTCTTGGAAGTACAAAAGCCAAAACATAGGGTAATAAGCACCAATGAATGGGGTGAAGAAAAGGTCTTTAAACTAGGGTATCGTCAATGTGATGAACTCATCCAAAACAATGTATTGCAATGAGATTTTCATTAAATAAATGGTGATGATGCGTATCAAGTTAGGCATGCAAAGCTGATCTCTTCTCATGCGTTATCTTTACTCGCAACAGGAGTCTCTGTCAACACGTAATATGAGCAATGTCAATGTTTCAGCAAGTAAAGAGCTTTAAGAACTTTCACAGGTCATCTGGTGCGTTCTCATGAACAATGTGACACAAAAACATACCACTGTTCTTTGTAATCCAGTTGCATCTCCTCACCTCCCCACCATCACTCGGAGTCGGACTTCCGGGCTGAACGTTCGGAGTCTGGGCTGACCGAACATTCCTAGGAAACGGTGTAGTAACTCCTGATCTTCTCTCTGGTGGGCGGATGAGGCGCAGCGCCAATGATATCTTGTGATCCAGTGGGGAAGAGGGCTCCGTGAGGGACGAGTCGTTGGAGTTCTGGGACAATGACAAGGACAGGGACGAGAGGGAGAGGGACGAGTTGCTTCGGTTGAGGCCGATCGGGTATATCTTCTTCAGGTGCCTGGACAAGAAACTTTGGCTCGACTTATCTTTCTCAATGAGAAATTTGTTCGTCTCCAGAACATTTTTCCTCACACTAGCTCTAGACATTGTTTGGATGGGATAAGGAAAGTATTTGGGGTGGTTATCAATGGGGACTTATAAGGGTCTTTGGGGGATTTTAAATGAGAAAAAAAAAAAAAGGTGGGTTGATAAAATCAGACCATCAGCAGGTTGGTGAAGGGTATGTTTCCTTGTGTATGAACAATTTTTGCCACTGAATTTTCAAGCAAAATCAACGTAGTTAGGTTGCATTCGTATGATGAAGCTGAGAACGTATATGTCAGTTGAATCAAGACTCGCCAACTATGGTTGAAGATCCTAAAGATCAATAAAGAGAATGTAGAAAAGAATGCATGACATTTGACTTCTTAAGTCATGTCATCGATGGGCTAATAGTACTACTAATACGTATTTGAAGAAGTCACTTTCTTTTTCTGCTACAGTTCATCAGCCCTGCACCTGCAGTAATAGTGTAAACTTCAAGGTTCAACCTTTTGATTGATTATCAAAATAGATATTGTGCATACTAGCTTGCTTAATGTAACAATTCATCAGTTTCGCGTGGTGTGGAACGCCTTATGGCTAAAAATTTTGGTTCCTCGTGATACAATACATTGTTTGCCCGAGTGATATATTTTCTTTTTGGGTGAGAATCGTTGGCTAATTATTGTCCAATTTGAGATAGACTAATAGTTAAGAAGATAATGAAACTAAAGGTGAAAGAGGCAGGGCGTGGGAGCTGCAGAATTTAGTTGCAGAATTAACTGCAGTTCCATTATTTTAAGTGACAGGTGAAGTTTAGTAATTAAGGAAAGGAGATTTTTTTAGTTGCCTTGTTTGTCTCAATGCGAGCTAACTGGGGCCATTCTGGAATTCTTAACCCCTACTCATAAATTCCAGGTTCCACAAAGGATTGAGGCATGCCTTCTGCCTGCACAGATAAAGAAATCTCATCCATCAGCATTTGTTTCGTTGATTCCCTCTGCTGTCGACCATTTGACCATGACGGGTTTCAGAAACAAATGGTCTGTGAAGTCTCGCTTTCGGCAGAAACCGGCGCCATGACTCCGAGGGCAGCGTGTGTGTGAATTTGTCGGTTCTCTTGTGCAGCAGAATTCGTCGCCGACCATGAGCGCATGACCATTTTCACACATGGTATTGGACCTAGGAGAAGGCAATGACTGCTGAAAAGGAGGATGCTGGCAAATTGTCCATTCAGAAAAATATTTGTGCGGCCGAGGCTTGCTTGTCGGGCTACATGCCAGTTCTTGTTCGACGTTCAGGCCTCGCCCACTTGAAGATTATCGGTGTTGATGATCCAATGTGCATCTGGGCAAACTCGACCTGCTCGGGCCTCGTCAAACTGATGTGTAGACCTGTTTTCGGCCAAGCAGACTGTCAAAACCAATTGTCATGGTTTGGCTAAACTACCAAGTGTTGATGAAGAAAGATTATGACCAAAAAAGAAAGTGACGACAGTTGCAGCTCAACCTTCCTCATTCGAATTCCTCGTTTGAGCCGCTTGGGGCTCTACGCACTAAACACACAACACCCACAAGAAAGTCCTTTAGGCATGGATTTCGGACCCTCCGATGCCCAAGTCAGTTTGAGCTTTAGAGAGTGAAATCGACAGAGTTATGGCTAATATTGATTAGAAATCTCTTAAATGATTGATTCTAGGTTGTTTATTCTTATCTTGATAGACCGAGATTCCCAGATTACAAAGATGTGACACTCTGGAGTGGAGTGGTTTTTCTTAAATGTGGGTGTATCTGTTTGGTTTGCTGTCCACGTCTTGCCCACTTTTGCTGAAGGCATTGCTGTTAGAGTCCAGACCAAATGGTTCGGACTCCTTTTTCGTTCCCCTTCCGGACCAAGCTAGGCCTTCGGCTTAGGAACCAGCCTTCCTCATTTCAGGACCTTAAACGAGCCACGTCGATGGGCTTATGGCTGACTGTTATTGGGTTTTTCAACCTTATGAATTCTTTCGTGTCCTTTTCGAATCAGTGGAGTGCACATCCATGACGCGCGTCCAGCCCATATATCTTCCCAAGACCGCTTTTTATTTCTTCTCCAGCGAAGACAAAAGCATTCATCATCAACTAGCACTTTGTTTTGTCCCTGGAGCAAAATGGAGTAGCAAAAAGGAAGAATAGAACCGTAATAGAGATGGCAAAGTCCACACTAAAAGAGAAAGGCCTTCTTCCCAACACGTTCTGGACAGAAGTAGTTTATGGGCAATGTACATTTTAAATAGATGTCCAACTAAAGCAATCTAAAATAAAACTCCAGTTGAAGCATGGAGTGGATGGATGCCATCGGCAAAGCATCCCAGATGTTCGCACATGCTATGTCCACATTCCTGATCAAAAGTGGAGTAAGATTGATGAGAAGAAGAATAAAGGAATATTCCTTGAATTTAGTGACCAATCAAAAGATTATCGGGTCTACAACCTAAGAATGAAGGAGCTACCTATCAGCCAAGACATTGAGTTTGATGAGAATGCTACCTAGAACTAGGACGAAGAGAAGATCAACAAGTATGTCACCTTATTAGACATACCATCAGTACAAAAGGAGTCAACAACGTGAGGAGAAGATGAACCATTGGATTCCACCACTCACGATGTAATACCACCACCCTCTCCTAGTGCAACGCAAGAAGAATCCAATCTAAAATCTCCTATTCTAAGGGTAAATTTCTCAAAAGAGTTTATAAAACATATAACTTTATCAACTTAGAACCAAAAAATTATGAAAAGGTGTCCAAAGAAGGAGTTTGGGTTATAATCATGGAGGAAGACATCAAGATGATCGAGAAAAATAAAATTTGGGAGCTCTTTAATTGACTTGGAGACAAATCATTGGCATTAAATGGGTCTATAAGATAAAGCTCCATGTAGATGGATCAATTCGGAAGTAGAGGACAAGGCTCGTCATGAAAAGATTTTTGTGACAACTAAGTATTGACTATTTGGGCACTCATAGCAAAATGGGAAGGGAGATGTAGGGGTTTGAATTCACTATTTCTCGGAGGCTTAGTCAATTTAGCTTCGAGTATGGATTTTGACTCTCACGCCTTACATGAAGACAAGGCAAAAATTTGAGAGTAAGAGTTAAAATAGAAGTAAAGTATGATTGAAAAAAAAAATATGTAAAGTTGACATTCCTAAATGGATATTTTCAAGAAGAAATATATATAGAAATCCATAAGTCTTTATTGTCAAATGTTGAGAAGAATAAGTTCTAAAGCTCAAAAAGCCCTCTATAGGTTAAAGCAAAATATGTGAACATAGTATGGCAAAATTGGCAAATGCTTCACCAATTAAGAATTCAAGATGGAGAATGAGCGAGCCAATGATCTATATTAAGACACATGGTAATCCTTAACACTCTTATCGCCTTCTTTGTATAGATGATCTCATATAGATAAGGAACAATGGGAAGATGTTTCAAAAAATCAAAAAGAAATTATGAAGACATTTGAGTTGATAGACTTGTGCTTGATGTAGTGCTTCTTCGACATCAAAGTCGATCAAAATGAAGGAATTTTCATCTTATAGAAGAAATATGTCAAGAACCTCATGAAGAAATTCTAGATGAATTATTGTGAAAATGTTTCTACACTGTTGACAAATGAAAAGCTGCTGAAAGAAGATAGAGCAAAAAATAGCTAACGTTTCTTTATACAAAAGTCTGATTGGCAATTTGCTATTCTTACTACTATATGATTGGACATCATGTACAGGACAATTCTACTATCACGGCTCCTTCAAAGTCTAAGTCAAATTTACTTTGGAACTTGCCAAGAGAATTCTAAGATACTTATGAGGAACTGCATATTATGGCATTTGGCACTGGCCAAATGCAATAGCTAAGGTCATTGCTACATTGACAATGACCAAATAGGCTCAATGACTGACAAGAAAAGCACTATTGGTTATGCATTTAATCTTGGTTCTAGAATATTCTTGTGGGCATTTGAAAAAACAAGACTCAATGGCACAATCTACAATAGAAGCTGAATATTCTACAGTTGCTACAAGCACTAGTCAAGCATTATGGCTTCGAAGAATTTTAGAAGACATTGGAGAAGCACATAGACCAACTCCAATAATATGCTACCATAAGTCTGCAATCATCATATCAAAGAATCCCGACTCTCATGAAAAAATTAAACATATCGACATCAAATATCACTTTATACAAGAAGTACAAATAATGGAGGGATCAAGCTCAACTATTACAAGACCGTGGAACAAGTTATGGGCATATTTACTAATGCACTACCACAAGTCCTGAAAATGGATCAAGGAGTGTTAAATATTGATACATTTCCCGAACTTTCTGGATCACTCAGTGCTATTCTAGCATGTCTCGTATGAATTAGAATGAGTGGCAGAAAAACACCATGAGAGGCTAAGATTAATTAGTGGTAGGCAGAGAATGTCCAATGAATGGCCAGCATGCAATGTTCAGATTTATTTGATGAGGAATCAGTCAAGCAAGGCCTATCAATAAGAGCTGTAGCGGTGTTTATTCACGATAAGTAGGCGCAGATCCTCACACACAAAGCTCATCCACTTGTAATATTTTATCCAATAAAGTTTCTCATCTTGCTCCCTTTTTTCCACTGCTGTCCCATTGTCATTATTTTGGCTATCTCTCTGCCTTGAAGTGCCAAGCCTTGTCCATCCTCACGTGTAAACCCTATACACACACATGCCACACTAAGCTTCCGCAATCCAACGATCTTCCGTTGTCGGATGAAGAAAAGGAACTTTTTAGGTCCATGGAAAAGTTTGACGCTTATCACGCCGCCATCCTGACTTTCGGGCGACGTTATTGCGTATGCAGTTTAGATTCACAAAGTTGTGACTATAATCTGTCTTTCAGGGTAAACAGATTTGAGAAAGGCATGTTGTGTCGTTGAAGGCAATGGGAGGGGACCGCGAGTCCCCATACGATCCCATGCCACCGTGGGAACTCGCACGTCTTCTAGGATCCATTTCACCCAAGCGAAGCTGCGGACAAGATCATCGCAAGACAATGTTTCAGCGCCATTCAGACACTGCCGTCCCATGAACATCCGGAAGCTCGCACGAGCACCATGAAACCGGTCTCTAGCTAGTAAGGTTATTTGTTCTTTTGAATTTTTGTGATAAGCAAATTATAAATAAATACATCTGAAATCCTAAAACTTATTCTGAAAATGCAATTGTGTCATTAAAATTTCAAAATATACAATCAAGACTCTCGTTAATCTCGTTCAACTTGGCTAATGGAGTAGTTTGTTCTTACTTTCTTAAGACACGTGGTACCAAAGTGGCATTTCGTATTATTTTCTGAGAAGAGAGGTGGTGATGTGGCATATTCTTCCTTGACATAGAACCTCCTTCTTCCTTGCTCAATACCACCATCCCTTCTCTGTCATTCTCGTCCCTTCTAGCTCACCATCTCAGGAATGGGTTTAAAACTCAAATATCTGCTTGGACGGACTGAGAGTTAGCAACCACGATTTGTACGTTGAAGGCTTTTTGGAATGAAAGCTTCTTCTTATACAAAATAACCCCTCAATTCAACACATTGTTCCTTCCCCACACTGCATTACATTTTCGAGCACGAAAACCTTGTATTTTCAAGAATGACGACAACTTAGAGAAGATTTGTGTAAGCTCTCTCCACACAATCCTTGAGCAAATCAAAGATTATGAAAGTGGACAACTTCAATAAAACTATAAACATCTATGCCTTCTCATGAATTCTTCCTATTTCCCTCTTTAGATACGTTCATTTTATGATATCCGATCCATTTGTGTACTCTTTAATCTGGTCGGTGCCACCGTGGCCATTATAGCAAGAATCACCACATTTGCCATCTCTAGACCACATGCAAGTTTGTCTAGCGGCCATAGCCACGGGCATGAAGACAAACATAATTCGACCTTCCCCGGCTCCGATCCTCCCATCGATGCTGTACCAATCAATCCTATCCGCTCTTGTCGACTGTCTCTCTCTATTTCTCTTCGCAGAGGTAGTTGGCATCGCCCCCATCGATGGAGGATATTAGTCTGACTTCGTTGCCTTCGGCCGAGCCTCTTTTGACTCGATCGAGCTCTGACAGCAAGCTCAAAGCTAGATCTAACTCCGCCATGGTCGACTCGACAAAGGTGCCAAATCCGGTTCGGCTGCCTTCAACCGAGGCAGAGCCAAATTTGGCTCCACCATGTCCGAGTTCACTGGGGCCCAACTTCGGGCAGAGGAGTGTCGACGACGAAAGTCAAGGACAACCTTGCCAGAGTGAGGAGATGCCACCACCTCCACGTGTCTGATGAAGACAGTAATAATAAAAGTCACTTCAATGTTATCCAAACTTGACAAAATCAACCAACTTTATAAATTTTAAAATTTGATTCTTTCACTTGCACTTCTCCCTCTACTAATAATCACTCAAAATGTCGGGAAAAGTGTGGTCCGATTGCTTTATACTCATGAATTTCATGTAATTTCGTATATACGAGACAATTAAGGTTGAAAATGGTATTTTTTATCCCAACATGTCAAACCTCAAAATGAGTTGAATGAACGAATGTATGATGACCTCTAGATCAAATGTCCCGAAGAAATCAAGGCTAAAATACGAATAGAATGAAAGTAATATTATTTTTGGTTAATTTTGAACCTAAAATTGAAAAATTCGAAAAATGAGATTCTTGATTGATTCTCACAAATTTTTTATGCTAAAGTCAAATTGAAGCCAAAATGATATGATTTATGCATTTTCACATTTTTTTTTCATTTTTTTTATCAAAGAATTGACCGGAAATCAACGCTTTAATGACTAATCGCTAAACCATTGATTTTGTGATAAAAAATTCGAATTTCTTGGAAATTTTTGTGGCCAAAGTAAAATTAAGACTAATTGGGATCTTTTTGTGCAGAAAATCAAATTTTGACCTAAGGTTGAGTATTGAAGGTTGATCAAAAAGTCAACTTAGAAGTCAACTTTTTTTTTAACTTTTTGGGTTTTTGCTAAAAATGAATAGGAAATTATCTATAAATGATAGGCCAATGAAAAAAAATGAAAAATGACACTTTTTGTTTGAGAAATGGATTTTGTCGTGATCAGAAACTCTAATATTGAGTTTTTACCTTTATCGACGTATCAACTAAAAATTAGGTATCGACATCACTTCATCCATGGAAAATATTTCTCGATGGCATTAGAACAATCTATAACCATCCATTCTTGCAAGAATTAGGCTTCACCAAGCAGCACTTTCTTGACAATGTACAGTTCCTCATAATTTGGAGTGATAGGTAAAGCTTTTTTGAGCACAAGATCATTAACCTCGAAATGTCTTGGTCGAACATTGTGATTGAATGATTTAATCACTCGTTTTTGGTAGCTTTGTCCATGACATAAAGCTCTCAACATTTTCTCATCAATCATGTTTAATTGTTCGAACCTTAGTTTTATATTCATGCAGTTTCTTATATATGAGACGATTACACTTGAAAAGTCAAGCAAAATCAAAACACAAAAAAGCTGCCCAAAAAGATTCATTTTGCCCGAAAAGATTTTCTTTCAATGTCTTTCCCAATAAAAGTTCCTACGGCTGCCAAGAAAAATTTTGTGTGTACACTATGATTACACTCGAAAAATCAAGGGAAATCAGAAAACAAAAAATTGCCCAAAAAAATTCATTTTGCCATGAAAAATTCCCTTTCAAGGTTTTGTCTTTTAAAACTCCGTGCAGCAACCAAACTATTGGGAAAAGTGTTGTCCGAGACGATTACAATTGAAAAGTCAAGCGAAATCAAAAAATAAAATGTTACCCAAAAAGATTTCTTTTGTCGTGAAAAATTCTCTTTTGATGTTTTCCTCAATAAATGTGACCTGACATTGGAGCCAATGTGGGTAATAATTCGAGTTTTTGCTCATTCCCGAAACGCATACAGGCTAGGAATCGGCATAGATCATCCGAGACTCTGTTCATACCGAATTTCATGATGAGTTGCTTGTATCCAAAATAATGATGCTGGCTATAAGACGTGTAATGCTTCCTCGACAGATCTAGCCAATTAGTGGTCCAAGTCCAACGTAAAAAGTAATGATGCAAGAGAAGGCGATCGAAGGCAATCGAGAGGAAATGTTCAGGCCAGGTACGTTGAGTGACTTGAACGGCAAATCACTATACTCAACACTGACGTGTTATTTTATGATTGCCTAGGTTTAAAGGGAGAATTTTCTTTTATACTTTCCAACCAAGTTGGCAAAAAAATTTAAAAAAATATGTATAATTGCTTTTTTTTTTCTTCATCAGGAATACTTAACTTTCAATACTAAATGTTACTAACCAATTTCTTGAAATTAAAATTAATTTCCAACTAAACTATCTGTAATTCGGAATAGTAAATTTAATAATTGGTAACTTTCAATCCATCAATCATTACTTGGTAACATCTTCACCTGGCTGACAATATTTTGAAAGAAATCTAGTCTCAAAATACTAAGTAATTGTACTAATTTTGTTTTTGATGGAGAAGTAATTGTACTAATTATTAACACTTTCGCCATATTAGTAGCTTTATATAAAAAGCAAGTATGTTTTAGTAACTAATTATTTTTGCATGTGATTACTCTTTATTAGTAGCTTTTCACAAGGATGCAATATGTTAGATAACAAGTTATTACGACTAGGGGTTTATTGTTTCCCAAGTGGTTTGATCCCAGGCCAAGAACTGACCTTATGGCTCCTGGGTTAAAAAATTGAGACCGGACCAATGGTTTCAAAGACGACCTATCTAATTCTCAAGAGTTGAGATTAAACACAATTATCCACCTTTGTTTTCTAAATAATTTAAAAGTGATAAAATGCAGCATGTCTTTTTCCTTTTAGATCGATGTGAGATATAGTTTTAGGATGATTAAAAGTGAAAAAAATAAAATAGGACTAAGTGGGAGATCCCACATCGATCCGTAAGGAATAAGATATGATGTTTTTTTCCATTTTAAGAAAAAAAATAGTTGAAATTATGTTTCTGATTATGAAAAAAGGCAAAAACTTTCTTTATTTTGAAGTGATTGATTTTATCCACATCCATCAAAAGGGTATTTGCATGAAAAAACTATTCTATAATCTTAAGAGCCATATAATATATGCAAACACGACCAAACCACCTCTCGGTCAATGATTTCCGATGATCTCGTGAATGTCGATGTTAGCGAGTAATGTCGGCCGTGAGGTCTCGTCGGCTTTTGAGGCAACAGCGCGATAGAATTAAACAAGCCATTAACGTAGAATCCAATGAAAAATGAAAATGAAAATAAAAAAGGTCATTAACATAGGAAAAATAAGGAATGAGAGGACATTCCTACTTTGTCTTGGTGGGACTGTAAGGACCACATTCGTTCTTTAATTAAATAATTCGTGGGTTTCAAGGGGAACAACACCGGCCCCATCAACTCATCCAGTTTAACGGCAACAAAAAGTCTCCTTCCGACTCTCTCTCTCCGATCGACGTTCGTTCATTAAATTTCCAGAATCATGTCGCGGTCTAATCGTCATGTTTTTTTTTTTGCCAAAAAACCTTTTCATTCGCCCTTTGTAATACATAATGTATTCATCCATTTAAACGAATTGCAGGCTTTGTATTATATGAATTATACACTGTCTTTATCTCTCCGAACTGATTAATGCATGTTGAGTATCTATGAATTTTCTATTACTCTTTGGGACCGACTAAAGTTCATGTTTATTGATAGGGTTTGATTAGATGAAAGTGTCATGCTCTCAATGGACGTCTGTTGCCGGCCAACCAATGTGCGTCGGAAATGGTAAATGATAATCCAATAATTTGGCTAATAAGATAATTCTTGGGAGGAAAAGAAAAGGAATAGCCAAAATCCATCTCTTGCAAACTTATAATTAATATGAGACTAGATTTTAATAAGTACTAAAAGGGCAATGTTTAGAATCAGGGTTGGAACCGATGATGAATCGAAGAAGGAAATTTCATTTTCACACCTCTCACTTGCAAATTGTAAGGTGTTGCACTTTACCTTGTCTCAATCCTTACAATTCACAAATTACAAGATTCATCGGTCAATTTTTCTGAATGGATACAATATATTGCTTTTGCAATTTCTAATACCAAAATAAGAGTAATATAATACACAAGACAAAACGAAAAAACATAAGAATAAATCGACAATAACTCCTAAGCATTTATGAAAAGATCACACTTGCATATTCAGTATCCGTGGAATCACTGAATGATTATTCTCTTATATAAATCCACTAATCTTTTGTATTAGAAAAAAGAATTACCAATTATATTATAATCTCAATTTGTGGAAAAAAGAAGAAGGAAGAAAGAAATAGGATCATTTATATTGGCCAATTGCTGAGCTGGAAAATAAGGGACTCATTTCCTCTCCAGCTCCGAAACAATTATTATGCCGGAAATCACTCCCTCCGCTCTGAGACAAATATTCCTTCTCTCTCTCCCTCTGTCTGTCTGTCTGTCTGTCTCTACTCTGCACCAAAAAGTTCTCATTTTTCCTCTTCTGCTCGCTCCACTGTCCCTCTCTTTCGGATTGAAACTGCCTCACTCCATCGGTTCAGAAACACACACTCGCACACAGAGATTGCAGACGTCAATCATGCTTCTTCTTCGTCTTCTTCGCCGACCATCGACTTTTCCAATCCGACCCAACTGAGAAGACGACCCCAAGAAGCGTACTCTCTCTCTCTCCGGGCCTTGCTTTTCTTTGGTTCTAGAAATAAAATGGGTTCTGCAACGTCGTCCATGGCGGCGAAGTTCGCCTTCTTCCCCCCGACGCCGCCGTCGTACGGCGTCTACGCGGACGAATCGACGGGGAGGCTGAGGATGAGCGACGTGAACCAGAGGGAAGACGTGGAGGTGATGAGGCTGAGGACCAAGAGAGGGAACGAGATCGTCGCCATGTACGTGAAGAACCCGTCGGCCTCCATGACCCTCCTCTATTCCCACGGGAACGCGGCCGATATTGGCCAGATGTATCACATCTTCGTCGAGCTCAGCCTCCATCTGGGCGTCAATCTTCTTGGGTACGTCGAAAAGATTTCATCTTTTATCTTTAGAGAGAGAGAGAGAGAGAGAGAGAGAGAGAGAGAGAGAGAGAGAGCGAGCGGAGCAGTCAACAGAAATTTCGTGGGAAGTGATGAGTTTCTTGTGCCGAATTCAGGTATGACTATTCAGGGTATGGACAATCTTCGGGAAAGGTACGATTTTTGTCTTTTCTATATGCTCAGTGTAGAGTGCATGGTGATGTGATGGAATTATCTGTTTTTCCAAGAGAAAATAGTAGTGTTCCAAGTACGTCAGACCTTCTGATTTGTCCGTTGTCAAATGTTAGACAAGGGACTCTGACTTCTCAACGCTTGTATGATGAATTATTCATCTGTTGCCACTATCGACATTTTAGTGGACAGATTTTCCAGTATTCCATTTTTATTTTTTTTGGGTCAGATCCAGGATTCCATTTCCATGGCCATTTTAACCTACTCTTCTGCGCAGAGCATAGGTTGACACGAGTGTTGAGGTCCACTAGTGTGGTGCTTGAGTTGTGACACGATTTCTCTTTGTTTTGCTGAGATTTATCTAGATCTGAATGCTAATCAAGCTGATTTAGTTTAGTATCTGTTGAATTAGCCTAGCGAGCAGGACACGTACGCTGACATAGAAGCGGCTTACAAGTGCCTTCAAGAGACGTATGGAGCGAAGGAGGAAGACGTAATACTGTACGGTCAGTCAGTCGGAAGTGGACCTACTCTAGAGCTTGCGATACGCTTGCCTTGTTTGAGGGCTGTAATTCTTCACAGTCCAATCTTGTCCGGTCTTCGAGTCATGTATCCCGTGAAGAGAACATTCTGGTTTGACATATATAAGGTTTCCTTTGTTGCGATATGATTTCTTTCTCGATTACTTGTAAAGAATTGTTTCAATTCGCGGAAATATATCCCCTCATCTATTTGAGAGCTACTAATTTTACTCTGTTGCAGAATATTGACAAAATTCCTCTGGTTAACTGCCCGGTTCTGGTCATTCATGTGAGTTTATACCGTGCTTTCATTTTGTGAATGCACTCCACAATACAACATGCAGGGGCTCCAAATTTGCAAAACGATTTACTTATTCTGATATTCACATCTTCTCTCTTAGATAAATATTCACCAGTTATATGATTTTTATCTGCTGTGGATATGTCTAAATCATCTGAACCTTGCCTGGAAATTAAAAAGGTGCAAAGCAGACACTTTGGATTTGCCTGAAAATGGAAGCCACAAATAATTAGCCACTACATGACTATCAGTGGGCACAAATCACATCCACGAGGAGCATTTTTATGTGTCTCCTTTTTTCAGATGTGCCTTAGCACTGAAAAGAAACATGATTTCACATGAATATCTTGCTGAAGCTTTATTATTAATTGGCGTCTCGTTTTATCTGTAGGGAACTGAAGATGATGTGGTAGATTGCTCCCATGGCAAGCAGTTGTGGGAACAGTGCAGAGAAAAGTATGAACCATTATGGCTTAAAGGAGGGAACCACTGTAATTTGGAGCTCTTCCCTGAGTACTTGAGGCATCTCAGGAAGTTCATATCCGCTATTGAGAAACTACCTCGTGTTCGTGATGTATCTGAACAAAATGCAGATAATTCCGAACTACCTCTGATTGCCACTGAAGCGAGTAAAGATAAGTTCAGGCTAAGCGCTGATAATAGGGAGAAATCAAGGCCAAGCACTGGGCAGCAGGATAAGGCGAGGCTAAGTACGGACAGCAGAGACAAGTCAAGATCCAGCACTGACAAGAGAGAGAAATCAAGAAAGAGTGTCGATCGGCTCATGAAATCGAGAAGCAGCACAGACCAGCCGGAGAAAGCTAGGAACAGCTTTGACCGGTTAGATTGATTGTTCCCTTGTTTATTGTGAAATTGTAGGCCATGCAGTTAATGACTACTGTTAATACTTTATGACAGGTCTTATAGTTTTCGCGTTTTGAAATTGATGATGCAGATTGGGAGATATGGTGAGGTCAGTCGGGTTGTGCAATGTCGATTGCTTGAAGCCAACAGCTTTAGAAGCCTGAGCCTGACGAAAGTGCCAATGCTTGTGACAACATGTGTACAGATACTCCCTTTTGCCGATCGAGTTTATTTACCTGGTTCCATTTGATATTCAGATATCTTCACGGTGCTCCAGTGCAAACGAATAAAGAGTGGAAGGATTAGATGATCATGCACTTTGTTTTTTGCTATGGTGATTGAAATTTCATTTTAAGAATGATATCCAGAGATCGGGTGATCTCTAGATTCTCCAGTCACTTAAGTACTTGTCTATACACGTACTCAGCATCATGTGTTTATACACCTACTTGGCATCTTTTACTGTTTTCCAGTTCTTCCTGCATCTGCTAGCTAGAAGTTCTGTCATGGAAGGTTGTATTGAAGAATGTCGCTTTGCAGCATTAAACTGTAGAAGGTAGCTGCTTGATTACGTGATCAAAATCAGCGGAAAGAAAATTGAGGTCTAAAAAGCGAGGGAATGGATCCACTTGAACCCCTACACGCACTTGGTTCTCTTCACTGGAAATGCAAAATCTGCCTATGTATGCACATGGCACTGAGTTGCCATTATTCTGCACAAGAAGCTGTGAAGAAGGTGAGCAATATGCATACACACTATCAAGAGCTTTGTGCAACCTACGTTGAAAACAGAAGAAAAACAAACAAAGCAGAGCTTTATGCAAGTGTCACGGTCCCGAGGTTCCATGACCAAGGGATAAGGGATCGTGCAAGATTGAAGACCGCCTGCTCGTCCAAGGATAGGATTCCCCAATAGTTTCCAGAATGTTCTCAGGACGGGCGAGACAATAGTTATGCCGAGGGTGCCATTCATTAGCCCTTAGATAGGTGCGAGGTGATTAGTCAAGAGGTGCGATCTCATCTAGTGGTTGTAATATCGATCGATGGTTATAATTCAAGGGCTCACGTATAAAATGGTATAATTTTTCATTGTATCCATCCATCCAACCATTAAGTAAATCTAAGTTTTATTCTCTCTACGAAACTAGCGAGAGTGAGCATCGATCCAATTGAAAGTGAGCGAGTGAATGATAACTTTCTTCCTCTACGTTGTGAGTGATAACTTTTTCTAAGTGAGTGATCGATCCAATCAAAATGAGCAAGTGATACCTTATGATAATTTTTTTCCTACGATCCAAATGAGTGAGCGAGTGATTGATCTTATTGAGAGTGAGTGAGTGAATGATGATCGATCCGATCGAAAGGCTAAGACTTAGATGTTCCAACAATTCAAGAAAGCCTAAGTCATGGCACGAGCAAGTGATTGATCCGATCAAAAGTGAATGAGTGATTGATTTGATTGAAAGGCTTGACTTAAGTGTTTCAATAATCCCAAACAATCCAAAAACTTAAGTCACGATAATCTCTCGATTCCAAACAATTGGCCCGTGACATAAGCATTATTCGCTCATTCTCTCTACCTCTTTTGGTCTTTCGGCCAAGACCAACTATAATCAATCTCACAAGCTAATTCATTTGTTGGGCAAACACAAGATGTTATGATTGGATGACCATCAATGATCCAACAATTGCCAAACTTACACCTTTTTTTCTTTTCAAATGAACTTTTTTAGTGCAAAGATAGTAGTAAATTCTTTCTTAAGAGGTAGCAGACCTTGCACTTACGGAGAAAAGAAAAAAAAAAATTAAAAGTAAGCGATAGAATTTTAATAATTTTTTTTTCATTTTTATCTCATACATTGAATGGTATGAATATTGCATGAAATTGGATATGATCTAATTATTATTGTTGAAATGGGTTTACATGTATTGATTATTCTAAGTAAAGGAGTTTTTATTCCCATTCAATAAAACAGAGCTAAATAATAATTTCTTGTTTACCCAAAAAAATGGAGACGAAGGGAAGATTCAAGAGGATATTGTTATTGCTGAAATGGCAGCATCCAGACCTTACAATCCCACAAACATGTACTGCCAAGCGAGCCGCGAAGCCTCCTCCCTTTCCAACGTCTCAGCTTCGAGAACCCTCCTCCTCTTAAACCCTCTCTCAACCCTCTTCTTATTTCTTCACTCACTTTCCCCCCCTCTTCGTCTCTCCTAACTTCAACAGATAAGAACTTTGCAATTCCCAAACCATCTAGGGTTTCCGAGTCCCAAATGGCTCCAGCGCTTAGCAGAGGCTTGCTCAATGCTTCCCTGGCTTCGCTCCCATCATCGTCGTCTTCGTTTTCACTGAGGAACGGCAATAAAGTCTTGAGCTTGAGGAGCGCTTTTGTGCCACAGAATGGGCTTAGAAGGGGGTTCTCGTGCGGCGGGTTGAACTGGAAGCTCGAGACGAGGAATAATCGGATTTCAATCCGTTGCGAGGCTGCTGTCGCCGAGAAGGAGGCTGACGAGACATCCGGCGAGCAGTTTGAGTACCAAGCCGAGGTGGGTGTCGCCTTGTTTTTTATTGAACATGCGGGAGTCTGAGTTCTTGTTCTTGCCGTTGTTTGGTGTGAACTGAGTGAGAATTGAAGATGCGGGAGTTTCTTGCCGTTGTTTGGCGTGAACTGAGTGAGAATTGAACATGCGGGAGTCTGAGTTCTTGCCGTTGTTTGGTGTGAACTGAGTGAGAATTGAGGTTTAATTTCACAGTTGACATATACGGAATTTCTGATGACTGAAAATGGAAGCTAGTGATTGTTATATTGAAGGAGATTGGCATGTAGAACATTTTAAAGTGACAAGTAGTGCACAAGGATTTACTCTGTAAGGTATTATGATTGGTTGATTGTTTTGAAGAATTGTGATCTCAATGTGACTTCTATATTGTCTTCCAACCGTGTAGGACTGCACCCTCAGCTTCTGTGCTGATAAATTTAAACTTTGCACTTTTTTGCAGGTCAGTCGTCTATTGGATTTGATTGTCCATAGTTTATACAGCCACAAGGAAGTGTTTCTTCGAGAGCTTGTCAGGTGAGCATTCCACTCGTACTTATATCTTCCTTTCTATGTGGAATGACTACTAAATTCTCGGTGAAAATTTTAAGCGTTGCCTTTCTTTGTGATTTATGGCTGAAATTGATTTCTTTTTCCCCTTATCAGCAATGCTAGTGATGCCCTTGATAAGTTGAGGTTCTTGAGTGTTACTGAGCCTGCTCTTCTTGGAGATGCTGGTGATTTGGAGATAAGAATCAAACCAGATCCTGACAATGGAACCATCACGGTCACGTAAGTCTAATATAGCTTATAGTTGAATATGGTTTTATTTTATAATGACCGAGGAATTCATGGGATGTGGATGGTGATATATGAGATTTCAGAGATACTGGTATTGGAATGACAAAGGAGGAACTCATTGACTGTCTTGGAACTATTGCTCAGAGTGGTACCTCCAAATTCTTGAAGGCTCTGAAGGTTCTTGTTTTTCTTTCCATCTCCCTGAACTTCATCATATGACAGTATAGTTGGTGTACAATTGATATCCAGAATTTGAACCTAACTCGTTAAACTTATACTTTCAGGAAAATCAGGATCTTGGTGCAGACAATGGTTTGATTGGTCAATTTGGTGTTGGCTTCTACTCTGCTTTTTTAGTGGCTGAGAAGGTGTCCTTAAGCTAACCATTAAAATACCTTTGTCTATTTGTAATTTCTTTAAATTGGCATGGGGAGTTTTACTTTTCATTGCGATTATTGTCCTGATGCTTTCCTCATCTTCCTGTCTAGTAGGTTGTTGTTTCGACAAAGAGCCCCAGATCAGATAAGCAGTACGTGTGGGAAGCAGTAGCTGATAGCAGTTCGTATATGATCAGAGAGGAGACAGATCCTGAGAAGCTTCTTCGTCGTGGAACACAAATTACTCTGTACTTGCGGGTATTGTGATAGTTGAATCGCACACTTTGATGACTTATTGGACATGAAAATCGATGTATCCACCTTAGTTAGTTTCCATTAATCTTCGGGCTTGTAGATTTGCTGCAATTTTCGCAAATAGTTTTATAAAGAGTTAGACGTTTGAGTGTAATATGTAGGACCAACATAAGAGGTTATCATACTCAATAGTCAAGAGTCAAAGCATATCTTATGCAAGTAAAACAATTTATTCCCTTTGACTTTTTTTGGCAAATTTATTTTTTGGAGTTGGTGCACTGACACCAGCTGACTTTTTCCTTTTAGAATCTGATTTGAACTTGTATACTTATAACTAGGAGAATTACTTTAGTAAGCCACAAGCATGTGGTTTGAAGTTTCAATACATCCTCCATTTATACCAGATATTTGATCTCTGTCTGTCTTCGAGAAAGACCTTGATGATAGATTGTATGTGATAGAATTGGATCTGCTTTATCTTAATTCAGTTAATAAAGTATTTGTTCAATTTCTGCTGATTGCAATGGTATTTTCACTCTTTATCAATTTTTTTTTTTTGGCAGGAAGATGACAAATATGAGTTTGCAGAGCCAACAAGGATACAGAATCTGGTGAAAAATTATTCACAGTTTGTTTCCTTCCCCATCTATACATGGCAAGAAAAATCAAGGACAATTGAGGTCAGTCCCCTTTGTATGCAAAGTGTATGTTTCTTTCTGAGATTTTGCTGGGGTTGAAGTCAGTGAATAAATGGTCTCTATGTCTTTGAGAGCTGTTTGGAAATTGGAAGTCAGAATCATGAATGGCTGCTGAATTCGTTGTTTTCTTCTTTATTTGATATATTAGGAATTTTCCGGCATTAATTTCCTCTCAAACCAATTTATTTTCCTAGATAATTATAGGCATATAATATCAACAATGCGTTCATTTATAGTGCAATAACTTTCTAGTGGACTGGCCAATATTATCCGATTAGGCAATTTTCAGGTCAACCCTGTTGACTAGAAAGTGAACCTATACTGACTAATGTATGCGGGTTTTAGCATAGAGATAAGGTAGGGATGTCTATTTGCTATTAAGCTAAAAGAGGCTTTGTCACTGTAGTACTTTCATGCGAGTTCTATTTTCTCATTGATTAAAATGGTGTCATTTAGTGCACTGATGTCAACATCTGAAATTGGCCAGGTCGAAGAGGAGGAGCCACCAAAGGAGGGAGAAGAAGCAAAGCCAGATGTAATTAATGCAGCATTATAGACGTTAACGGTGTCAATTTCTGCTAAGATGACATTTAAGTGGGTTTGTTTCTTTGATGCAGGAGGAGAAAAAGAAGAAGAAGACAACTAAAACTGAGAAGTACTGGGACTGGGAATTGGCAAATGAGACAAAACCAATATGGGTATGAAGTAGTGTTTAGTTGTTTTTTCTTCTATTATTTATTTTCATAACACAATTTCATGCTATTGAAATTATTCTTTTCTGCTGATAATTTTCTTTGAGTGAGGTATTGTTGCTTGCTCTTGTGCCATGTCAACATGTGCTTGCAAACGACGTCCTGTGAAATTTATAGTCCTTTGCATGCTGTAGATGCGGAGCGCCAAAGAAGTTGAGAAAGAAGAATATCAAGAATTCTACAAGAAGACTTTCAATGAATTTCTTGATCCACTTGCATACACTCATTTCACCACTGAGGTACTGCATAATCTTCTTCCTTCATCTAGCATAATACTCTCCTCCATGTGGAGCTTGACCCAAAATATGTGCAGGGAGAGGTGGAGTTCAGGAGTGTCTTATATATTCCCGGAATGGGACCTCTCAACAATGAAGACGTAGTAAACCCCAAAACAAAGAACATACGCATGTATGTGAAGCGTGTGTTCATTTCTGATGATTTTGATGGTGAACTGGTAAGTCTTAATGGCGCTTCAAACTGAATACAGGATTTGATTCTTCTTCTTCTACAGGTTTGTGTGGGGTTTTGGATAATTTCGGCACTGGCATGTTGATTCTTATACTGTCAGTAAAAGCTTGCTTAATGAAACATAAACATCTCATGAACATTCTTGCTATTTTTCATGATTCCAGTAGTTTCAGCATGTGGCTGCTTAGACACATATACAAACCCCCACTACTTTATATCTTCCTGTATGTCTGTCCCACGTTTTTAATTAATTTGCTGATGGGTCTTAGGTTTACTATGTTGAGATATGGTATTTATTAAGGACTGTTTATGCATTGTCTAATAAGTAGCAGAGATTAAACTTATTATGCCTCAATTTAGACTAACCAAGCCATCCTGTATGCTTGACATAAAGCCTCATGTTTTCAACATATGGCTTAATGGTTGATAACCACTTTAAAAAATCATTCTGGATCTTTGTTCTGATGGTATGTTTCCATATCATTGTCTGTCTGATGTGTCTAAATATTCTGTTTGCGAGAAAAGTATTATACTTAAATAATTCATAACTTGTATTTGCAGTTTCCACGCTACTTGAGCTTTGTAAAGGGTGTGGTTGATTCAGATGACCTTCCACTCAATGTTTCCCGAGAGATTCTTCAAGAAAGCCGAGTCGTAAGTTTTAAGTTGTCAATTCTTTTGTTTCCATGAATTGTTGTGTTACATATGGATTTGTCAGTTCTCACTCACTCAATAGACTTTTACATCCACATGTCATTTGGTTGGTGGTGCTGACAGCAGGGTCCTACTTATTCAATAAAATGTTATGCTTGCATAGTTTTTTGTCACCTACCTGTTAAAACAAATGAGCATTATATTCTCTAGACTGCTTCAGTTTCAACATCTATAAGTTGCCATCTTTCTGTTTCACTATGTTTGCAGGTAAGAATAATGAGGAAGAGACTCGTAAGAAAAACGTTCGACATGATTCAAGAGCTTTCAGAAAGTGAAAATAAGGAGGTGGGAAGCATTTAGAGATTTCTCTTGTATCTATTTGTTGGATTTGCTTGCTGCATTTTGAAAACTTTGATTTGTGTGCTTTCAGGACTACAAAAAATTTTGGGAAAACTTTGGGAGATTTTTGAAGTTGGGATGCATTGAGGATTCAGGGAATCATAAACGCATAACACCATTGTTGCGATTCACACTTCTAAAAGTGAGGAGGAGTTGACAAGCTTGGACAATTATGTTGAAAACATGGGTGAAAACCAAAATGCCATTTATTATCTGGCCACTGACAGCTTGAAGAGTGCAAAGAGTGCTCCGTTCTTGGAGAAGTTGGTTCAAAAGGATATTGAGGTATATAACTGGTCTTTGCTTGTAGTGTCATTGAGCCTTATCTAGTAGTTTGTTTGTTCTGATGCAGTGAGCTTGATAAAAGAAATGTCACTTTATAAATTAAAAGGGGTATGGGGAGGGTTTAGTCTTTGCTTCATCTCTGGTTGACTAACTTTTACATTTATGAGAATAGGAAGATGGAGTATTTTGTCTCCTAAAAATTTCAGTTTTCTGACCCCATACATTTTCTTTTTGGAAATACGGAAGTGTTGATTTAAGCAATATCACTTGAATAATATGGGCAGCGGTTGGATGTGAAATCTTTTCCCCTTGATAAGTTTGGGAACTTGATGAATGAATTACAGTGATTTCTGGCCTTGGACTGCCATATTGGTAGTGGAGATTACATGTTAAGAGTTATGGACCTGTGGTAACACTTCAGTGAGAAAAAAGTAAGGCTTACAGATATTTCATTGTAAGTGGAAAATCTAATGGTCAAGAAATGCATAGCTACAATGAGCAGGGTCTTGTCTTCCTATCATCATTCCATCCTCCTCCTCTTGGGCCGTTCCTTACTTATTTTTTATCGTTTTCTTGAATCTCTAATTCTGTCTCCTTCAGTTAGTTCCTTGTTCCATCTCCTTTTAGAGATTGCTTATGCTACTTTTGCTGCAGGTTCTTTACCTGATTGAGCCTATCGATGAAGTTGCAATCCAGAATCTGCAGACCTACAAAGAGAAGAAGTTTGTTGACATTAGCAAGGAAGATTTGGAGCTTGGTTAGTGCTTGCTCTTTTAATGTGTTCAAACTTTCTTTTGGTGCACTTTGTCGTGGCTTCTCTTTATTAGGAATAGGATTCTTCAGTATGATATTGACTCCTACTCATGATAGGTGATGAGGATGAGGTTAAGGAGAGGGAGACCAAACAAGAGTATAATCTGCTGTGCGATTGGATAAAGCAACAACTTGGGGATAAAGTGGCTAAAGTGCAAGTGTCGAACCGGTTGAGCTCATCGCCTTGTGTTCTTGTCTCTGGAAAGTTTGGATGGTCTGCTAACATGGAAAGGTTGGTGTATGGTCTGAAAGAGTGTCAATTTTCAAATTGTATGTGAGGAGATGGGCTGATTCTCTGTTTGCAGGTTGATGAAAGCTCAGGCTCTTGGGGACACTTCAAGTTTGGAATTCATGAGGGGCAGAAGAATATTGGAGATCAACCCCGATCACCCCATTGTTAAAGACCTAAATGTAGGACTCATCTTTTATTGAATGTTCATACATTCTGATGACCAGTTCAAGTTAATCCCAAAGAATCCATTTCTCTTGCTAAGAACTACAAAGATCAAGTTATACTGTCAAGCATACCAACTTGTTATGCTTTCTAAATCTAGTTAGAGAAGGAGGAAGAGTAACCATTCTTTTCATTTTTCCTGTTCGCGAGACTAGTCTATATGTACGAAGACCAGAAATTTGACTGGTAATTATGATTGCAGGCTGCCTGCAAGAATGCGGCAGACAGCGCGGATGCCAAGAGAGCAGTTGACCTCCTATACGATACCGCACTAATCTCCAGTGGATTTACTGTAAGCTTGAACTTTGCCTTCCTCCTTCCTTTTGAATTACGTTGCAGACCACATATTTACGAACTCATGACAAAAAAGGAGTCATCTGGGAAACTCGCTTTCTATTAATCATCCCCACCCTTCTTGCCCAATTGAACAGCCTGACAGCCCAGCCGAGTTGGGGAACAAGATATACGAGATGATGGCGATGGCTCTTGGCGGGAGATGGGGGAGACTGGAAGAAGAAGAAGCCGTGGAGTCATCAGAGGAAGGGTCTACTGAATCGAGCGCCGTAGAACCTATGGTTGCCGAGGCCGAGGTAGTAGAGCCCTCGGAAGTAAGGGCTGAAAGTGACCCTTGGAATGAGTAAAGAGACGATCTCTAGATTGAAGAAATTTTTGGAGATGCTACATTCTTAGGCAAAATTTTGTCACTTTTGGACCAAAGTGGTGTGGGATTGGGAAGGCAAATAAGATTTATGTAACTTATGGGTAGGCAAAGACTAGTAAAATTGTGTCAGCCTCCTCTCGTATTCCCACAGATTTGGTGATTGAATGGCCTATAAAATTTTGTTTTTGGTAATGTGCTTGGGGAACTTTATGTATCTTCTATAGGTACTTATTAGCCATTGAAAAATTAAATTTCCATGGTGCTTCCACCAACGATCTTGATGATTATTGATGATTCATCTGAAGCAAAATATGGTTCTGTGCATTTCCAAAATTATTATTCTTTTTCTAATTCCTAATTTAATTAAAAATTACATCTTATTAACCAACTTCATACTTCACCACACGTCGCTCACTTTTGCAGTGGCTTACTTTGTGAAAAGGTGTTTACCTTTTATTATAAAGATAATATAGATGAAGAGAAAGTAACTGAATTTTTAACAAATTGAAACTAGTGAATTTAGAAATGATAGAAAATTGGTCGTTGATTGGATTTTGTTAAAGGTTTTTCAGTAATTATCCATATTTTGCAATCTAGTAGGAAATCATTTTGGAAAATGGAAGAGGGAAGAATTTCCATAAATATGAGAAACTCTTTTTAAATGAATTCTTAAATTCATGAATTTCATGTTAATCTTCATTCATTTTTAAAGTAAGAAACTTCATGAGAAATAGAGATTTCCTCTTAAAGTTGGAATTTTTGTTCTCATTGTATAATTAACTATCCAAAATGGACATATATATGTGTTCGCCAAATAAAAAGAGTCATAACAATAAAAAGAAAAAAGAAAAAAGTGAAAATTTTTAAATAATTTCAAGAATTAGATTTATATACTTAAGGGAAAGATAGCAAAATTAATTTAAATTTAGAATTTTACAAGAAAACAATGAAATAAAACTACAAAGAAATCGGCAAACGACGCCGCATGGCATATGTTTCCTCTTACAGCGTTTCCTGCTTTGAGCATAGGTTTATGCAGGGTTTTAGCGAGGCGGCGCTGCAGCCTCCTTCCTCCTCCTTCTTCCTCCTCCTGCTCTCATTTCTGCGACCATTCTCGCTCTTCGGTTTCGATTCCATACCATCTTCTCTCCCTCCATCTCCACAAAAATTTCTTCTTCTTCTTCTTCTTCGAGCTGCTTTCAATTATAATTCGTTCCACCGAAGTTAGGGGGAAAATCAGAATGTGGAGGAACTTGGCCAGGCGAGCTGCTTCCCGGAAATTCAACTCCACTCCTGCCTCCGCTTCATTGTCAGCTCCCAAAAGCTCCATTCTTTCCAATAAATTCGCGCCGGAGGCTCAAAAGGGTCTCAATTCATGGCTCCCGCCGTCGCCGCCGCTCCTTCGTCGGATGGCCCCGCCCACGCCTCTGTGGAAGGACGGTTTCGCGGCGCCGGAGCCTTTCGGTTGCTGGAGGAGCTACGCCGGCGCTGCGGAGGCGATCGCCTCGACCACGGAGGAGGAGCTCTCGGGATCCGAGGAAATCCAGGAGTTGATGGAGGAGATGAAGAAGCACATTGAGGTCCCTCCCGATCTTCAGCGGTGGATGATGCCGCAGCCGCCGCCGCCGCCGCCGCAGCAGAAGAGGATCGCCGGGATGGGGATGTCCAAGTACCACATGCTCAAGAAGAGGCAGATCAAGATGGAGACCGAGGCGTGGGAGGAGGCGGCGAGGGAGTATCAAGAGCTCCTGACGGACATGTGCGAGCAGAAGCTGGCACCCAACCTGCCGTACGTGAAGTCGCTGTTCCTCGGTTGGTTTGAGCCCTTGAGGGATGCAATAGTGGCGGAGCAGGAGCTTTGCCGAAAAAAGAAGGCAAAGCCGTCTCATGCTCCATTTATCGATCAGTTGCCGGCGGATATGATGGCTGTGATCACAATGCACAAGCTTATGGGACTCTTGCTGTCTAGCAATGGAGGGAATGGCAGCTGCAGGGTTGTTCAAGCTGCGTGCCAGATTGGTGAAGCCCTTGAAAATGAGGTGTGTGTGAAACAAGGATATGCGACTTTATTAGTGCTGAAGCAGGGAAAAGAGAATCTTAGGTACAAACAATATGAGATTAAGTTCACTCTGGCCAAATAATGGAATAGGAGATAGTTGTCCATGGAATTGTTATATCATATTTATATGCACAATTTCTCACTGGTGCAATATCTCTGCATTCAAAATCTATCGCATGAGACTAATTGATGTTGGGATATGTTCAAATGTTGGAAGGCAAAGCTTTGCTGTTGAACAAGCGTTTCCTTGGCAGTCTCTAATTCTTCAAATTTGTCTGGATAGCATGATTAGTAATTTAGGTTGCATCACAATAATTAGATTCACGTACTGAACCAGTCAAGGAGAAAAAGGCCCTTTTCCCCTTCTAGTTTGCTGTCATTTCATTGTTTGTTATCATTAAACATGTCTAGCTGTCAGAATGGAAAAGATAAGTCATGTTTCTTTTAGTTGGTTGGAGCTAAATTCTGACACCCAGGTGCCTATACGGTGGTTGGATGTTACTTTGATCATCCTTGTGTGAACAGGCTATGCTACAAAAGTTTTTGGAGAAGACAAAGAAAAAGTCCACAAAAAGTAAGGATCCTGAAGGTGAATCTGATCTTCAGACATCTGAAGGTCAGCCTAACGAAGAACAGGAAAAGCTAAGAAAAAGGGTTTCTTCTCTAATGAAAAAGCAGAAGGTGTTGCAAGTAAGGGGGTTAGTGAAGGCACAGGATGAGTCAAAGCCTTGGGGTCAGGAAAACCATGTCAAGGTCTGTGTAGTTTCATCCAAAGAAATCTCTTCTGTTTAAGTACTGAGTGTGAAGGTCCTTTAGCTTGCTAATGGATGCTGGTTATTGTGCTTTCCAGATTGGCTGTCGTCTAATTCAGTTATTGATGGAAACTGCCTATATACAACCACCAATGGATCAACTAGGAGATGGGCCACCTGATGTTCGTCCTGCATTCTCACATGTCCTTAAGACACTAACAAAAGATGCACAGTAAGAATGCCTTCAAAAGTCACCCCAACTCCTCCCTTCTCTATCTTTCTGTGTTGCATGTGCTTGTACTAATACTTTGGAGGTCCTTTTTCATAGGAAAGGTAGCAGGAGATATGGAGTTATTGAATGTGACCCGCTGGTTCGTAAAGGTCTTGAGAAAAGTGTAAGAACAACACTACCTCTAGAATTTTTCACATTGCTGCATATCTTTTCTTCAGTAATTTTGGACTTGAAGCTTGAACTGTCTTTGATATTTGAAATTAGTGATGCCAAATTCTTGACAACAGGCAAGGCATATGGTGATTCCTTATATGCCGATGTTAGTGCCGCCAGTAAAATGGACAGGGTAAGATTCTATAACTGTAGCAGTCAAGTTACACAGTCAATATCCTGTCATTTTTTCCTTTCAATTTCGTAGAAAGGGAAAGGAGTAGAGTTCTCCTTGCCCTTTCTTAGTAAAGACAAGCCTATTTGGACATAATTTTTTATGCAGTAAATTTATTTGCATGGATATCATTGTTGAGATTTCTGTGCTGCTTGTTGCTTGTTAATTGTTCTTTCTCTTAATGCCAATGTTTCTCCAGTTATGATAAAGGAGCATATTTCTTTTTACCATCCTATGTTATGCGTACGCATGGGGCAAGACAACAACGTGAAACTATCAAGAGGACACCAACAGATCAGTTACAATGTGTTTTTGAGGTAGGTAATATAAAGAATTATTATTTAGTCTCATTCAGTAGTATTCTCTCTACACAACCCAAGCCTGGTGTCTGTCATCTGAGAACCTTGAATGCTTCTGCTTCTGATTTGCTTGGCAAATCCCTTTGCAGAGAGACAGCTATTCTTTTAACAAAGTTTTAATCTGTTGGGATCTCTCTTAGTTATTGTTTCCTGTTTTAATCTTGTGAATCAGGCCCTGGATACCCTTGGAAACACCAAATGGAGAGTAAGCAAAGGAGTACTTGCTGTCATTGACAGGATTTGGGCTAGTGGAGGTCGTCTGGGAGGCCTAGTTGACCGTGAAGATGTGTGTTACGCTTATTCACCTTTTATATCTATCTTTTTATGAGCATAGTCATATTTAAATATTTATCTTCCCTTTTAATTTCCTTGATGAAGGTTCCTGTGCCAGAAAAACCTGAAACAGATGATGAAGCAGTATTACGAAAATGGAAATGGAAAGTAAAATCTGCGAAAAAGGAAAACACCGAGAGACATTCACAGCGTTGTGATATTGAACTTAAATTGGCGGTAAGAATCTCACCTGCAAATTGAGTTTTCCACTCATCATTGATTATCCAGACATCTGGCATGCTTTTTATCATTTTGCTTTTGGTGGAAGAAGGTGGCACGCAAAATGAAGGATGAAGAGGGATTCTTTTACCCACACAGCCTCGATTTCCGTGGTCGTGCATACCCAATGCATCCATATTTAAACCATCTTGGCTCTGATCTGTGTCGAGGCATTCTTGAGTTTGCTGAGGGACGCCCTCTAGGAAAGTCAGGCTTACGCTGGCTAAGGATACAATTGGCAAATCTGTATGGTGCTGGTGTGGACAAGCAGTCCTATGAGGATCGAATTGCATTCACTGAAAAGCATTTAGATGAGATATTTGATTCCGCGGATAGGCCTCTTGAAGGAAGACGTTGGTGGTTGAAAGCTGAGGACCCTTTTCAATGCTTGGCAGTGTGTATTAATCTTACAGAAGCATTACGAAGCTCGTCTCCTGAGGCATATCTTTCGCATATGCCCATCCACCAGGTATTGCTCTAATGAATATTGAGGTTCAAGACTTCATATGCTGCACATTTTTTTATGGATCTATGTAATTATGTGGGTAATTGGGTGTTGAGTCATGATCAGTGTAATTTGTCCATGCAAAAGATTTTATAGCTGTGCATTGAGCTCAGTGAACTATTCGCCATGCTAATGGAAATTATTTGTTTGTCAGTGGGAGTGAGTTTTTTTTTTTCTGAAACTGAAAATTCTGCAAACTTTGAGATCCAGCGTTTCTGTTGATGCAAGTTCACTTCAACAGACAGCTGGACTTCAAGGCACGTGCAGATGTCATCTGTGTTGTGCCAGAATTCATTAAAGTGTTTCATTCTGGAATCTTGGAGCTTACTAAAATAAAAAACATATCAAGATGGAGGTACACCAATCATATGATTCCAAAATATTGCAGTGTACGACGGGTCTTATTCAAACTGGCATGACACATGCCAAATATTAACTGTTTCAGTATATTATATCTTTATATGAATTAGGTGCTAACAGATCTTGGTAAATTCTATCTCAAGTTGTTTTGTCAATACCTACCAATGAAAAAGAACCCAAGGGACTTGATTTTATTGGAGAAACTTTTCTAGTGCTGTAGGAAAATGTGTCCCATAATGAAGCATAAATCTTTAAGCTTAAACTCAAAGCTTCCCAAGCATCAAACCTAGGATTTCTTAAGCATCACACTTTTAGAGAAAAGTTTCATCACTCAATCCCAAAGCAAATACTGGCAAAGTTTAATTGTACATCTTCTCTATTAAACCGAAAGATTGTATAGACTCTCTAACATTCTACTCTTAGTAGAAGTAGAGAATCTATAAACAAGAAACATAATTGAAATAGGAAACTTAATGTCCTGCTAAAACTGACATCAGAAACTTAAATCCTAATTAATAAAGAAAAGACTTCTAGTTGATTGTCTAATAAATCTTTCCTAATTTAACACTCCTTCCAAAGGTCTTCAAACCATGTATTCTGCATCAATCCTCCCAGGTTTGGAGAAACTTAACCCGGTATTCAGTGGACTGGGCGATTAATTGAGATTTGAGCAGACTTGAGAAAAATTCGTTGCATGCTGCTGAATTGACATACAATTAGGAGTAGGTAGTTCAGTGGTGGTTGTGGCTATTGCTATTAGTGGGCTTTTGTTCAAAATGAAATAGCAATCTAATTTGATATCACTAGACCATGGCATTGTATAATGCATCAAGCTGTTAACTGCGTAAGCCACCTGAAAACCCTTATCATAGAGTTACATCTCTCTCTCTTGCTTAAGCATCTGGAGATCTAGGTTGCATTTGACTGAATATTCTTTTTTCTTTACCCGGTGCTGGCATTGTCTGTTTATTCTTAGTGTGGCTACCTTAATTCATATTAATATCGGTTCTTATCTATCGATAGTAGAAAATATTTTTGTCTGGACCATACTGAGTGTATTGATGTCTGAATGCATATACTGCAATTTTGTGAGGAAATTTTTGCGGTTCAATAGTGTTCTTCCTAAGCTTAAGTGGCATTCACTAGTCTGTTTGTGTCATCAATGTTTTCGTTACATTCAAATTCTTTTCCATCTGGGAAAATCAATATGCTGTCACACTGAGGTTGAAAGTTGATCTGATTATACAGGATAGAATATACTTTTGTGTTTTGGTAAATATACAGTCCGCAACTTAACCTGGGATGTTATTGGTGCAAGGATGGCTCATGCAATGGCTTGCAACATTATGCTGCACTGGGTAGGGATAAGGTAACAAGATCTTTTAATGTTCCTCAATTAAAGAAGACAGTATTTTTCATGCCATACTTCCATATTGTTCTTACCTGAGATGCACTAGTGGTCATGCATTTTGGTTTTCATGGCTGGCACTAGTTGTATCTCTTTTAAATTGAATTTTGTATGCAATTCTAACTTTTTGTTTGAGAAAATTGTGTTGTATATCACAAACTGTATAATGTATGCTTCTGTACTATTTATACTCTTCAATTTTGAAGTTATCTAGAGCTTGTGGTATATGTAGGCACCTAATGCGACAAATCAAGAGAATTTCGTAATCGGAAGCACACACAGGGCACTTTCCATGATAGTTCCTAATGCTATTTATTATATTTTGCATCTACTTTTCCATCACAATCAGCTTCAGAGACGATTCAGAAATGCATTACTCTTTATTATGTAATGTTCTTATTGAATTTGGAGTACCACATAAACTTGTCTTCAGTCCAATCTTCTTTCCCTAAAGTAAGTAGTACCTGTCATCTAAAACGAGCTCATTTTTGTGGAACTTGTGCTTATTCTTTACCCAATTTGGATAAGTAGCCAATGACTGATTCAGAAAATGCTTTGATTGTGCTCTATTAGATCTATATAATATGTTAAACGGTCCTGTTCATCTGGATGTGTTTCTATGAAGATATACCACTTTATTTTGCAGTTGGGAGCTGCTGCAGTGAACCTGGTTGCTGGAGACAAACCTGCAGATGTTTACTCAGAAATTGCTTCCAGGTTCTCTCTCTCTCTCTCTCTCTCTCTCTCTCTCAACTATGAGGTTGATGACTACTGTAGAAATAGGCCAAGATTAAAGAGTTAGGATGATGTTTAAAACCTTCATCAATGATTAAATAAATTGGAGGTGCTATTTCAGGACCCTGAACTTGGCAATCTTATAGATAGGACAAGCAAAAGCCTTTTAAAAGCATGATCTTGTGAGTATAGCAAGAACCACGTCTACAACTAGAGTTATCGCAGATGGCAATACAAAGATCTAAAATGAGATTCCTTTTGCCAACAATGTTGACATGGGGAAAGTTATGCATTTGGGGTTACTAAGATATCTTTGATGCTTTGTTGTGCTGTAGGTGTGGCTATGAAAAAGAGTTTAGCAGATGATATTTCAAAATGCCTTGGTTATAGAAAGTGCTTTCTTAGTGATCGGCTTGTAATGAATTGTGAAGTGGGAAATTGCAAAACCATCCTGAAAATTGTTTCTTGAAAATTAGCCTTTTATTTTAGCTTCCAACTACTCTTGCTTTTAAGAGTTTATAGATAATGTACTGGGAGCTGTTCTATCTTTTCAGAAGAAACCCACTTTTCCTCAGAAGCACTCCCAAACATCACTGAAAATGCCTATAGCAATGTTGGTGTTGTTTTTATGCTGTTTGCTAATTTTTCCCTATTCTGGTTCACCCAAACATTCTGCACTTTGCCTGACTGTTGCTTATGTATTTTTCGGTATAAATATGTCATAATCAGAACAAAATATTAATGTATTAATGTGACCAATACCAATGTTAGGCCAGTCTTACATCCTATTCTTTTCATGTCTCAGGGTTGTTGATATCATGCAGAGGGATGCGGAGAAAGACCCTGCAACAAATCCAAATGCCCGTTATGCTGGGCGATTAATCAATCAGGTATCATGGGTTCATGATTCTGAAATGGCTGGACTAAGGTTTGAGCAGGGAACACTAGTTGAAGCAATGCACTTGAACAAACTAGAAGTTAGATTAATAAAATCATGGTCCAGTCTCTTTGATGGAAGTGTGGAGATTTACATCACCCAAAAAATCTCAAATCTTCTATTTTCATCGGATAGACCTTTTATTCATGTTTTACAAGGTGGTAATGCAAACAGTTGCATACATTGTTGAAAAGAAACCATAATCCAACAACAGTTCTACTGGAAAGCTAGGCACCAGATGTCAGCTGTTCCATGAATAAGTAGGCCAACGGACTCATTGAACCCAATAGAATGTTTAAGGACTCCGTCACAACCTAAGTCACTGAGCTTTTAAGAGGCAGAAAGGAGGCTGGGCAGCCTGGGGACAGCCTGATGTGAAGTTAAGGGTTCAAATCCCAACCTCACAAACGTTTAACTTAGTGGAAATGAAAAGAAAATTATTGTAAATATTCCTTTATGACTTAGTAAAGGAATTCCCTGGGGGACCTTTATGAATGACTTGCGAGACTGAATGCCTCTCTGTTTATAGGATCAGATCGCACCTGTTGAAGTAATTGCCTGAAATGATTGTTCAGTGATGTTTGAGAAAGCTATGAACTAGCTATGCCTGTTTTCTAAATTTCTTGGTGTCGTTCTGCAAAATGCTAAAACTAACACTTTCTCACCATGACTTGAATTATTTCAGGTAGACCGAAAATTGGTAAAGCAGACTGTGATGACTTCAGTTTACGGAGTCACCTATGTTGGTGCTCGCGACCAGATCAAGAGGAGGTTGAAGGAACGCGACGCTGTTGCAGATGATGATGAGCTGTTTGCTGCATCTTGTTATGTTGCTAAAGTAAGTGAATTTCACACTTTAAGGGCTATCTTTTCAATGAATCATAATTTCGCTGAGATTTTATGCATGAGCAGACCACACTGACTGCCTTGGGAGAGATGTTTGAAGCTGCAAGAGGCATAATGGGCTGGTTGGGGGAATGTGCTAAGGTTTGTGCTGCATGCAGATTTCACAACTTTCATTGCCATTTTAATGTCTGCTTGAAGTCCGATGGAGATTAAATTGCAAAATAGATGAAGTAGATTTTCATGAGCCAAGATGAGATTGATGATATAGAATAATTTGGTCGGCAAATTATAGACTACTCTTTTTTTTGTTTTGTCTATGTTGAACAAACGCTCATTAGTGTTCTTATGTTGAATAAACGCTCATTAGTGTTCTTATGTTGAATAAATGCTCATTAGTGTTCTTATGTTGAATAAACGCTCATTAGTGTTCTTATATTGAACTGATATATCGGTCATCAATGCGTCAATTACAGCAATCAATTTAGTCAGCTGTTAAAAGCACTAGTAAGAACAATTAAAAAAAAAAATAACAACATTCCGTTAATTACAAGCAGGCTATAAATCATAATAGAACTCTCTCTCTCTCTCTCTCTCAATGCTCTCATTTTCATGTTGCATTTCTTAATCAAGACTTCTTCTTGCTTTAAGTACTTGTGTCTTCTTGTTAGTTTGTGTGATATTTCTTTTCAGTGCTGCTGTTGAAGTCTAATTTCAACAGGTAATAGCCTCAGAAAATAAGCCAGTGAGGTGGATCACTCCTCTGGGACTGCCTGTTGTACAACCCTATAGACAGCTAGGAAGGCACCTGGTAATCTTATGAAGGAATGTTTTGTCACAGACAGTTCTATGTATGTTATATCAGTTATGAATAATCAAACTATCCTTGAATTGCATTCAGATTAAAACTTCCCTCCAGGTGTTGACGCTACAAAGAGAAACTGATAAGGTAATTAAGGTGTAGTGTTTCCTTTTTCTTTTCAATTATTAGCCTTTTGAATTAAGTGGCTTGCCACCAGTAAATATACATGAGCTGCCTTTTGTATCTGGCACCATTGTGAATGTCAACCTCACATGCCAAGCATGCTATTGTAAAGAACCTTTTAAATTGCCTGGCCATGCTATAGGTTGTTGCTAAAACTCCTTTTCAACTGTGGTTTAATTATAAAAAGTGGTATGAAAGAATCTTTATTGTAATTTTCCCCAGGTCATGGTAAAGCGGCAGAGGACGGCTTTTCCTCCAAACTTTGTCCACTCCCTTGATGGTTCACACATGATGATGACTGCTGTTGCATGCAAAGATGCTGGCTTAAACTTTGCAGGTCTTACATATTTACTTATTTTTTGTGGATTTCTGAACATCTGTGAGAATTATTCTTGTTCTTTACCGGAAATCTGGTGACAGGAGTCCATGATTCTTACTGGACACATGCATGCGATGTTGATGAAATGAACAAGATTCTGAGGGAGAAGTTTGTTGAACTGTACGAGGCACCTATACTTGAGAATGTAAGTACTTTTCCATTTTCAACAAGCCTGAAATGCTATCTTGGTATTTCTTCCTTTCTATATTTTGTAGTTTTCTGTAAGTTGTATGAATAAATGGTGCTGAAATCAAGATCATACCAATGACTAGTTAAATGGGCAGGTACCTGTCACAAAACATAAATTGCTTCTAAATTGTTCACAATATTATACATGTAACTTCCAGTAGGAAAAGAAAAATAAACAAGTGAAAAATGTTAAAAAATCGAATTTCTGTTGATCCAGGTTGGGTAAAGCTCACTCTGTCATCTTATATTTGTGCTATGATGGGGTTTTAAACAATTTTAGCACTTTGAGTTATGTTGCCGTGAATCAGCAGTTGAAATGAAATCTGATGGATTAGTTGAGTTAAACATATGGTCTATCGATTCACAGTCCATCCACAGGTCCTTTTTTCTAACTTGTAAACAATGCTTGCTTTGTGTAAGTGCATGTTCGTTTATTAAAAAAAACAGGTTAGTGTATGTTCGTTTTTATGCATTCATATGTGTCAATCCCTCTGGAATTATCCGCTATGCTAAAATCAGATAGCTCAGCTATGGATTTTGAGAAAGTCAATAGTTATGTAACATACATCGGTAGTGCTGTCATGTGAATATTTCAGGAAAGAGGGATGTAGCTACTGATTATCAGATTGAAAGACAACTTACAGGGACATTTGGATAAAATTGCAAAAAGTATTCTTCCTCAGCATATTTTTATATAGCAAGCCACTGAGACAGTGAGGAAGTTTGACACCAGGATCTGACTATACTTTCTTTTCCTTTTTTGGTTGGGATTACTAGCATCCAAATATACTTAATGACTGACATTGATGTGTTTCGAAGTTTAAAAAAAAAAAAAAATTCCAGGTCCTTTTACAACAAGAACATGATTTTTATCTTTTTTATAAAACATGATAATTGTTTTAGTATTTCTCATTTAGACCTTCTGAAGGTTTAGTGTTTCAGCTTCTAGTTTTCTGAACAGCAAATGCACCCCCAATTTGTGGGTGCATTCCTTTCGGTGGAGTTAAAGAGTATATTAGATGCACAACTAACACCATGTGTATTCTGTATCATGATTCTCTTTTTATTCTTTGGGTCTGTGGCTGCAGTTGTTAGAGAGTTTTCAGAAAGCTTTTCCTGAGTCACGTTTCCCTCCATTACCTGAGAGAGGAGACTTTGATCTAAAAGAGGTCCTGAAGTCCCCTTATTTCTTCAACTAAAGCAAGGCACATGTACTGGTATCACTTGTTCTTAGCAACTGTGTCATTCAAGCGAAGGTGACAGCAGTTTGGCATTTGGTTGAAGGCCTGTGACGCAGTTTCTTTGCGCATAATTGAGGAGGTAGAGAGGAAAGGAGGCCAAAATGTGGCCTCATGAAGCATGTACATGATGACATCCTTGTATATATGTCCAGGAAGATACAGATACTGTGCGCAAAGGATCTTCAAGTTTCCAGCTTGAGTTCACATCTATCCCTGTTGGACCTGAGGTTCTTGGAGGTTCAAGGGATGCAAGTCAATGAATACCACAGGGGTTACTGGTGAAGAACTTCAGTGCCTCTGACATGCTTGGTCTGCATTCGCAATTTGACGAAATCACTCATGAGCAACTTCAAAGAAAGCTCATATGATTGTGGTGTTGCAAATGATAAAGGAATTGAACCAGATGGTCTCGATTGAAGGATCCTACTGGTATGTAAAGATTGATAACTACTATGGACGGTCCTATACTTGTTTCCTGCAGATGATGGCGGAAAAGAATAGATGGATTTCTCACCAACTCGTAGGTGACGTTTTAGAAGTTTTCAGTTTTCATTATTGTACCATTCTTTTTAATGGAAACACTGGCGTACCAACTTTTGATACGTACCTGTAATCTATTTTCTTTGCGAACGTTCTGTTGCCTCTAGATTTTGATACAAGGCAATTGCTGCCATGCACAGAGAATACGAATGTCAAATGTCGTAGCCCGTTTCGATTTGTTTCCACTGTGATATGAGAATTCAATAATCTTCAGTTTTTGCTTCAACATTACATCTAAAGCTCTCTCCAACTCCGTTACATGTGGATGTGCTAATTGAATTGGCTATCTCGGTGTGATTCTTGCACTCTGGATTTTGCCATGTATCGCTCTTGTACAAAAGGAATAAGCCCCGTCTTGATTCAAAATATTTAACCTTTGCACCTCAGAATCTTCCAGTTTCATGAGTGTGGAAGGAACGATGAACCCAGAGTCCATGAACTTCCATTAATTGTGAAACGTTGCTTTCCATGAATTTTCTTCAACTAAATGACCGAACAATGCTCTTTTATTTTTTTTAAGCTAATCACTTTGGTCCTTGAGCGACCAAACGCTGAAAAATTGTCGTGGCAAAGTATCGTCAATATTACTGAAGATTTGCATGTGCTTACCTACCCGACCATGTAAAACCTAACTCAAAAGTGCAAAGATTTGCAATTAGATGTGTACACTCCTCCTTCGAAATAAATAAAAGAAGACTGTCAATTACTCTTTCATATGAATCTTTTAAATTTGAAGGAACAAAACTAGCAAGCCAAACTTAAGTCCCCCTATCATTTATGCATTAAACTTTTTTTGAATGAACTTTGAAATTAAAGCATTCCTTGAGATCTGGTATGAAACCGTGTAATTGCTCAATATGTGTGAATGTGTAGACAATCCATGCATTTCATGAGTATAATAGGGTACATATTATTCTTGTTCTTTCTTCACAAATCGTTAGGTGCTCCACGACACCTAATATTATGAGCCCCAAAAAAAAATATACAGCTTGTAACTCATCCACGTTATGTTTTATAAACTTATGAGATAATGATTATACAAGTGCTAAAACTTGTTTTTGATCTGTCACTTTAATCCTAGAGCTGTTTTTTTTTTAATCATTCTTCAACTGTTAAAGTGATGATGAAGGGAAGAAGTATATCCCAAGTGCCAAAACTTGACATTGATAGACATATAAATGTCAAAATTTTCAAAAGTTACACTTAAGTGTCATCTTCGGCAAGATTTGTTAGAAGTTCGATTTGGCATTACTTTATTAATAACATCGGTCTAAGATTGGTGTAGTGATCGACAATAATCCCTTTTGTTGGGGGAGTTTTCTTGTATTCCTCGTGCTGATTTGAAACTATCCCAAATTTGTTCCGACTAAGATAATTTCATTTATAATCTTTTTTTTATCTATCCTATTCTAACACTTAACTCACTTTCAAATTTTTCGCTCTGCTTCTTTACAAGACGTAAGAGTTGAAACCCACACCTGAAACTAAACATCCCCAACTTCCTAAGAAAATAGATATTTGAATTCCTCACATCTCCCTCTTCCTATGGTTACTGAGGTAAAGCTCAATTATTAATTTTATTTACAAGTTGAGATGGAATTTCTCGCTTAGTGAATTAATATCTTCAGTTAGGTTATCTCTAACGTGCTTTGATTCTCTCCCCATTTCAGCTATGAAACCTCTCATTTGTTGGCCATTTCTCCAATATTGATGTGCATAAAGAGGCTCATAATTCTCTCACGATGACCCTCCACGATAAAGAGAAGAGACCTTCAAGAGTATCAAATGATTGTTCATTCAACTAATCACGAAGCTTCAACTCTTTTCAAATTATTTATGCTTTCTTTTATTGAGGAAAATAAGGGAATCCATAACTTATTATACCCCAGAAAATGTTGGATTGTGATGCTCCTGAAGCACCTAAACATCTTGTGAGAAATGAAGTCCAACTTGGCAAACATCATCTTTTCAGACCGGAAAAATTATCAAAAAAGTTTTAAACCTATTATATTTATATCATTTTTGTCTTAAACCTTTTTTTTTTGTTAGTTGAGTCTTGAACCTTTTGTCGTGCCAATTCAATTTATTTGGTCATTTTTCATCAATCAACATTGACATGGACATCGACCATGCTTGGCATGGCTGGGCAAGGCTAGGTAAGGCTTGACCTTGCCAGTTGAGCCTCACCTAGGCCACCCACTAAGCTGGTGAGGTCATGCTTCACCAAAGGCCATGAGGTTGAAGGCCATGACCTCACATAGCCTTTAGCGAGGGCGAGCCTCATTAGCCCAACGGGTGGCTTGGTTGGGCAAGGTCAAGTTTTGCCCAACCATGGCCAAGTTTCCCCGAGGTTAGCAAGGCTTTGGCTGATTGCTTGCAAGGGAAGAAGGAAGTTAAAAAAAAAGAGAGAAAAAAAAAAAATATTTAAAAAATATTAAAAAATATCCACATCAGCACTGATGGCATCACATAAGATGGCTAACATCCATGTCAGCACTGACTAACCAAAATTGACTAGATGACTGAATTTGCACAAACACAAAGGTTTATAACTCAATTGGCAAAATAAAAGTTTTAAAACTAAAATAACATAATCACAATAAATTTATAACTTTTTTGGTAATTTTTCCATTAAAAGCTCTAGCCAAGTGTCATGCTTCTACTTTGACAAATATTGTTTTGATAAAAAAAATTGTATTAGTTTCAATGCTTCTAGATTCTAATTCTTTACCTTATTATAATAACATCACTGGGGCATATGCTCTCGGTCATGAACTTGGCCCGGGCCTCATCAGGCCACATTAACATGACCTTTACCACCTTAAGTTCGTGACCAAGGAACTGCAACATTTAAAAGACTTCAAAATTGTGCCTTTGGTAAGACTCGCTCAACTCTGTACCGATAAGAAGGCCGAGAGATGTGTCATTGCCAAAACTTTTCAAACGTGCACAGTGTGCACTCAGCCATGACCTCGGTCCTCACTTGGCCACGAAAATGCACAACCTGGGCAGCAATCCATGATTCAAAGATGTATCAATTTGAGGTTTTTCATGATATTAACTCTAATATATAAGTTGATTACTATTTCTTAAGAGAAGTTACACTCATGAAGACCTCTCAGCATGTGATAACTTGACTTCATTTACAAACTCTAAAAATAAATTACTAACTACCATTTAGATGGACTTAAAGGTAAGTTATGATTATTGAGGTCAATTATTGGTTATAAGGACAATTTCGAGTGCCTTACTATTCCATTAGTAAATTACTAAGTAATAGGAATTTTTATTACTGCAATGTAGCTTAACTACTATGCAATAAAGCAAAGTACCATCAATTATTGCAAACAATGATTTCAGGCAAGTTAGAATTGTTGGAGGCGTAATTACTAAGGACATGAACTACAAGTTTTGGTATGTTGAAGAAAATAACATTATAGCAGGACAATTACTTAGTAATATCATCGTTGAGTTACGAACAATAAAGAGAAGTTACTCTTAACAATGGGAAATTGCAAACCCTAATAGAACTACCAATAACGATTAATTGAAGAAAATTATTATATTATTGGATAATTACTAGTAACAACATGCTCAACTTGCGAAGTGTAAAGAATGTTACTATTTTTGACAAAATTGTATAAACAATAAGTGCAACCAGCTTATCAGGAGTTTAGCCAATTTATCTTAGCTTTACAGTCAATTATCAGTTACTACATCACTTGCGATAGTTTGAGATAATTTACTATGTTATAAGAAAATTATTAAGTCTAAGCATTCTCATGTTACAAAAAGAAAAACTTACTTCAATGTAATAACGTTTCTTAAGAGAATAGCCCACCTTATGAGAAGTAATTCAAAGTAGTAATTTAAGATGCAATGCACATTTAAAGTAGTATTTTCCGTGTAATTAGTAAACTGAGTGAATGCTAATCCTTGACGATCTTAGTTATACTTAATCTTAGCAAATTGTTAACAAAGTCTTAAGGTAGTAACATATAGGAGTGTGCATGGTCCGGAACCGCCCACTAAGGACTAGTTCTAAAATATTGGATCCAAGAACCGCCTGTTGGTTCCATTGATCCACTCGAGAACCAAACTGCCGGTCCGGTTCCTGAGTGGATCCATGGAACTGGTCTCACAAGCGATCATGCCTACTCAATATGCATTGATGAACCAAATTCGATTGCACTTACATCTATAAGCACATAACATTTAGAACTTTTGAAGTCTAGCATGCTTTTATAGTCACCTCTTGTTGAATTCTTGACCATGAGGTGGTAAAAAAATAATATAAGATTAGAACTAAAATGATAAAGTCTCTCGCGTCACCAAACTAATTTTGATGTTGAAGAAACTTGCCACAAAAAAACAAGTTGATGTGGCATTTGTGTTGGGCTAAGCAACAGAGTGCTATAGCTTCACTTCCGATTCTTTCAAACCAACCAATTAGCTATACACAAGTTTGTCAAAGTCTCAAAGAGTTGAACGGAGAAGATGAAACTGAGAGATGCTATGCAAGCAGCTTGTTTCTTGACCTTTCCTATGCTTTTCGAGACTTCGATAATAAGAATTGCAAGGGTTATTCGGTGAATAGGAAATTAGGGCTCTAAATAGAACAATAAGAATTCTAAACATGGGGCTTCAAAATTTTGAATTTTTTTATAATAAAAATTAATATATATTATTATAATACCGGTTCAATCCAGGTGGGTGGGCGGACAAATCTGCTCATGGAACCGGGAACCGGACTGCTCCCTTTAGGAACCACTAGTTCCGGGCCGGTCCGGTCCGGGTCCAGGCGGTCCAGGCGGGTCCCGACCCCTAGTAACATACCTTAATGTATCACATATAAAAATAAGGTTCGTAAGTTGTATTTTGTGTACGTAAATTCAATTCAGCGATGTTAAGTTACCTCCATTCATAAATATTTGTAATTGTAAAAGTTATTTTACAGTTCATATATTACCTTTGAAATCATAAATTGCCTACATCCAAAGTAAAATACACCTTATCTATATAGCTAATCAATTTCGCACACGAGTTCGGGTCCCCTCCTTTTCTTATAGGACCCCAAAAGCGGCCCCAGTTAGTTAACGACAGATACAATAACGATAACAACGACAACAACCTATCTAATTGCTGGATTATATCTACTTTAAATGGACGTCCATCATACTGTGTGAGCATATAAACGTACTAAAAAGATACTGGGGCATGTAATATGGTTTCTCGCATAATCAATAGATCGCTGAATTGGATTCGTGCTCGTTCTTCAAATTCAGCCAAATGGCTAGATAGACGCTCCTAGTAGAAATCAGTGAGTCCCGAGGTTTGCAAAAGTGAGACCACGTCGATCCAATACAAGCCATGACCGACCCGGCATCAATATGATCCGTCATGCTTTCTTTCTTCTTTTCCTTTTCTAGCCACTGTTCAAAGGCGATCGTCAATTTCAAACTTCAACAAATAAGTTACTTCCAAGTCCTGTTCTTTAAAATAAGTGGTGATTGCGTTGTAATGCTATATAGTTGACGACTTCTCACCTTAAAAATAAGCTATGGAATTATCTTATAAAATTTCCATGCATTTTAAATCAAAATTTTAAAACCTTCTTTACAGTCTTTGAACAAGGAAAGAAACCTTACCTATTGAAGGACGTAGAGATTATCGTCTGTAAACGACTTCTTGAGTTCCAAATCCTTCTTCACATATTCCCAAATCTCACAATACTCCATGGTAAGCTTGACCAATATTGTCGATTGAGGAATTTTTTTGCCCTTTATGTGAAGGATTGGAAGAGACGTCATTGCATTTCATCTGAGTTTGGTCCTGTTACCAGAACAGTTCCACAACAAAGTCGGTTGGGCATTTCATTCTTTAGTGTACAAGTATTTCATTCGGGCATTTCAACAAACACAGAGTGATTAGTTTCAAGAAGAGATCTTATTACGATCCAAGCTTATCACAACAGCATCAAAATGAGTGGACAGCACAAGTCAGCTGCAGCATTGATATATTAATTCCCCTCCAGAGTAAGCAATGCAAACCATGTTCCAACTCACAGAAGTAAATGTAAGTGCACCATAAAGTGAAACTAACATATCCAACTGGTAACCTGCGGGGGTTTATCAATACTGATAACCAACCATGTTTGATACAATAAAACAGCAAGCACAAGTTTTAATCACTGGTCAAGAAATTCAATACCACATTTTGTTTCTTCTTGTTCACTTTTATTCATCTGTATCATGTGTGCCGTTTCATTTGTGCTTGTTTCATGAACAAATAAAAAACTCAACCAGGACTCTCCCAGAGAGACTCAATAATTAGTGACAAAAAACTGGCTTATGGTGTTGCCTTTGCTTGGTGCACTAGAAGAAGAGTTACCCAAAATTGTGGTGGTTGTGACATTGACATCTGATCATCTTTGCGAGATTTACTGAGTGTATTTCTGCAGCACATTCCTGTTACGTGGAAGCGGTAGACTGCCTCAATGTCTCACTGTAATGTCTCTGCAATCATTCTAATCCTTGGACAAAGAAGGAAAATTCCCCTGCAAATCAGCCCTGTGATAGTTCCTCTCATCTGAAGGAAAATTCCCATGATCAGCAATAGCCCTTTGTTTTGATCTGCTCCTTCTATGGCTTTCATGTTTTTAGGGACATGGAAATGAATCACCAAAGATTAAACATCTATCGATTCAAACTGATGTCTGAGTTGGCTTTTAACACCCATAAGGAGTTCGAGGCACATCTGGGTCCATGTTGTAAATCCATAATCTGACAAAGAATGATAATCGTCGTTCTAGCTGTACAGCCAATGAGCTCAAAAGAAAATGGAAGTTATTCTTATTTGAAAATGATAACCTCTTTCCTTAGTACCTCCATGTCCTGAGATGGCAAGAAGTAGCCAAAACTCTGATTGAAGAAAATAGTTCCTTCCTCTTTCTCAGCACACCTCCTGATAAAACAAAGAGCTTTCTATAATTTATGCACTTCCTCACCAAATCAAGATTAATGAGCATTATCAGGGTTTCCTTTCCCACAAAAGGTCACCTTGGTCTACTTGGATCAAGTACTTCACGAGGATCTTGCACTAAACCCAACTTTGGCATTAAAGGCCCATGAAATTTTCTCAGGAAATACTCACTGCCCTTGGCATGATAGCTTTTAAAAGCTATGAAGATGATGCTGAAGAAGCTAAATGCTTTAGTAACCTTTGTATCCATGTCAAACAAAATCTCTGTCACTCATGGTAACCTGAAAGGTAGTCTTATCCCCTCAAACAATTATCATACCCAGAAGATATCACCAGAAATCTCCACATGAACATGTTCCATCTCTAAAAAGATGGAAACGAACCGCATCTCTCACAATTATTTCTCTATGAGTGACTTTAGATATGTATTTTGTTGCATTGTGGCAATCTCCACAAACCCTAAGATTCTTAAATATTCGTATTGGGAGGCCTGAAGGAATATATATTAATCCAAAAGCAATTGCAAGCCTTTCACTATGGCGACTTAGCATCTTCAGTTTCTTTGACTCCTCAACATCATGGAGAACTGGGCTCATGTCTGGCACATACCCCTCTTCTATGATTCTAGCAGTCAACTTGTCCAGCTCTGCAGTTATAAGTTCTGAATGAGGACTCGACTGATCATCAGCTGAAAAGATATGTACTCTGTTCTTATACTTGATCCAACTACATCCTGGTTCTTTTTTTATTGATCTATCTCTCATATCCCTCCTTAGTTGGGCCACAGAGTCCCATTTGCCTTTTGCTGCATAGATATTTGTGAGCAAAACATAGCTTGCTGGGTTGTGTGGCTCCAATTCTAACAATGAATCAGCTGCCCATTTCCCAATTTCCATATTACCATGAAGTCTACATGAGCTCAGCAGCTGTGCCCAACCAATTGCATCAGGTGGGAAGGGCATGTTGTGTATAAAATTTTTGGCTTCTTCTAACCTTCCTGATCGGCTAAAAAGATCAATCATGCAAGTATAATGATCAGCAATCGGGGTAATCCTGTAATCTTTAACCATTGACTGAAAATATTTTTGTCCTTTCTCGACTAATCCTGCTCTACTGCATGCTGAAAGAACGCCAATGAAAGTGACAGCATCTGGTTTTAATCCCTGGGCCAACATCTTCTCAAACAAATCTATGGTCTCCTTAGCTTTGCCAAACTGAGCATAACATGACACAAGTGCTGTCCAGGAAACCTCATCCCTGATATTCATCTCATTGAACAGCCGATCAGAGTCCTCTATGCTACCACATTTACCGTACAAGGTGATGAGAGCATTTGAAACTGTCAAAAATGAAATAAAGCCAGAAACCAAGGCTCTGCAATGAAACTGTGCACCCTCTTCTACACTTGCTAGGTTTGCGCATGAGCTAATCACACTCCCGAGTGTGAACTCATCAGGCTCAATGCCATTTTTCTGCATATCACAGAAAACCTTGACAGCATCCTCACTCAGCCCATTCTGACCATACCCCACAAGCATTGCTGTCCATGATATAACGTTTTTAATGGTCATTTTTCTGAATACTTTTTCAGCATATGCAATCCTTTTACACTTGCAGTACATGTCAACGAGAGCACTACCTACGAAGACAATGTCAGTGTGATCGGTCCTGATTGCATATGCATGGATTTGCCTCCCTTCTTCCAAAGCCACCAGACTCCCACAAGCAGTTAGCACACTCCCAAAAGTAAACTGATCAATTGCCAAGCCTTCAAAACTCATCTTTCTGAACCAGTCAATTGCTTCTCTTTCTAAACCATTCTGAATATATCCCGTAATCATTGTCGTCCATGAGATCGAATCTCTTTCCTTCATTCCACAAAATATGCGCTTGGACTCCTCAACCATCCCACATCTCAAAAGTCCTGTCATCACTGTATTATACATGACTACATTCTTCTCAGGAATGCTATCAAAAACCCTCTTTGCATCGTGAATCAATCCTGATTTCGAGTACATGTCCACCAAAGGGCTACCCACGAACACATATGCCCAAAATCCGAACTTTATCACATGGCAGTGTATCTGCCGACCCAAATCCACACGGTTCTTACTTGAAGACAATATGAGCATCGTTGAGAGCGTGATCCTGTTCAAATTCGCACTCCCATCTCTCAACATCTCATTATAGGCCTTCACCGACTCAATCACAAACCCTTTGTTCCCATACCCGGAAATGAGACAGTTCCAGGACACTCCATCCCTGTTCGGCATCGATTCGAATATCTCTCGCGCCCGGGTGATATCCCCCGATTTCGCATAAGCAGAAAGGAGGGTGTTCCAGGAGAAGAGGTTCGGTCGCGGAATATGGTCGAACACGTGGCGTGCCTGCTTTAGCTTGCCGACTTTAGCATAGGTGTCGACGAGGGTGTTGCACAGGATGGTCTCGGGATGGATCAAGGTCTTGATGATGAGACAATGAAGCTTCTTCGCTTGGTTTATATTGCGGGTGTCGAAGCAGAGCTTCAGTAAGGAACAGTAGTGGTTGGAGATTGTGGACATTTTCTTCGTCTGTTGGGAGTCGGGCCTGTCGTTCAATGCATGCCGAGATGGAAGAAAAATGCTTAGGCTGCGTTACGAAAGAAAAAAAATTGGCGCTCAACGAACCCGCCGCGTGCGGTTGACGTCGTTGCTCTGCCTCGCCTCTGCTGCCGCCAAGCGCGACCACCCGGTTGTCGCTGCTCAGCCCCTCTCTGGCCCGACGCTGGGGCCTCACGTCACCGACGACTGGCCGCACGCGGAGCCAGATGCGGCTCCGCCCCACTCTGACCGAGCCTAATCTGGCTCCATCGAGAGAGGAGGAAGAAGAAGAGAGGAGATGGCGGAGGTAGGGAGAGGAGGGTTCTAACTTCTCTAACGGGTGCTTTAGCCTCGCCGTCGCTGTTGTTCCGAATAAGTGAATGGCGCATGGGACGTTAAAACGGTAAATTGCCAGCGGCTGCCCTCCACGATATTCCTGGCTTATTTTATAACGTTGCTATAATGAAAAATCTCAAACTAAATAAATTTAATTTAAATCAATTTTCTTTGTCAAATTTACCTTAAATCGGTATGTTTGTGACAAATTTATTCTATTTTAGTTTCCATTAAATTTTATCAGTCAAATTACTAATTTGGATGATATGTCACAATTGACTCGTATACCAATTTATAATTTTACTTTCTATTTATCACAATTGTGCCAGTTTTGTGATATTAATCCAATTAATAGATGGTATATTTATCATAAATGTATTAATTTTTGGTTTTTTGTAATAAAATGAGATAATACCATGAAAAACCCTAAACTTTACTTCATGTAACACATTTACCCTAAATTTTTTTTTGTAACACAAAAAATCCCAAATTTTGCCATGTGTGACACATTTACTCCAAACTTTACCCCGGGTGACACATTTAACCTGAACTTTTTTTTGTGTCACCAAAAACCCTAAACTATATTACTTATGACAAATTTACCCCAAAATTTTTTGGACTAAAGGGCATTTTTGTGATTTTCTTTTTTTTTTTTATTGAAGGGAAGAAGCCGGCGAGAATGGCCTCGCCGGCACCGGAGTCGGGCGAAGGTTCGATGGCCCTCACTTGGGTTGCCCTCACCGGATCTGGCGAGGGCAACCTAAGCCTAGGCGACTAGATTTGGCGAAGGGTCACCCTCGCCGAATCTGGCGAGGGTGACCTTCGCTTGAGTCAGGTGAGGGCACCCTCGCCCAGCGAGGCTCGGGCGTCCCTCGCCGGCGTCGGGTGGCCCTCACCGGTGTCGGGTGAGGGCCGCCCAGGCTAGATTGAGCGAGGGCGACCCTCGCCTGCGTTCGGCGAGGGCCGCCTGAGTTGGATCTGGCCTGGGCGGCTCTCGCCCGATGCCGGCAAGGCTCGCCCAGGCCTGGGCGGCTCTCGCTAGATGCCGGCAAGGCTCGCCCAGGCCTGGACGGCCCTCGTCGGCGAGGATGGCCTCACCAGCTTCCTCCTTTCAATAAAATAAAAAAATGACGAAAATACCCTTCAGCCCAAAAAACTTTGAGGTAAATTTGTCATAAGTAATATAGTTCAGGGTAAAATAGTCACAAGTGGCATAGTTTAGGGTTTTTTGTGGTAAAAAAAAAGTTTAGAATAAATGTGTCACACAGGGCAAAGTTTGGGGTAAATGTGTCACGCATGGTAAAATTTGGGGTTTTTTTGTGTCAAAATTTTTTTTTAGGGTAAATGTGTCACCCGAGGTAAAATTTAGGGCTTTTCGTAGCATTATCCCTAATAAAAAAAATTAGCTTTGGGTAAATTTATTACATGTGTACCAATTTAGGGTTTTTTGTGATAATTTTGGATAAATTTATCACAAATGCATTAATTTCTAATTTTTTGTGGTAAAAAAATTAGTTTGAGGTTTGAGGCTTTTCATAATATTAACCATTTTATATAACCTTTTTGGATATAATGCTGAGAGTAATATATATCTTTTATGGGATCAACCTTACAAAAGCATAATTAATCAATCTATTAAAGCAGTGATGTTCAAGGAAAGTTCACTGAAGTAGAACCATAGATTGTACAATTAATTGAGGAGAAATACCTATGGATTAGGCTCCACTTATTACGAATTCTGAAGGACCGTCAAAATTTGCCAAAGGTCAAAAGCTATCGATATGATAATAATTAAGTCGTTCACTATAGCCGACTTCAGCGTATGTGATGATGACGACGGTTTTGGACAGGATGGTTCTCGGGAATGGTCTCGTATTGGATTGGATCAAAGAAGGGGAGCGCTTTCCACTAGATCTCTCCAATGAAATTGTCTTGAATCCAAGTAAGTCTTCGACACAATAATCATAGCAACACATATTAGCTATTCTAGTTAGCTTTTCTTTTATAGTTAAAAGGTCGCATCATTATAATTTTTCAATGAAAAATTTTGAATAAGATTACATGAGAACATTTTTTTTAAAAATGCACAAAATGGATATCGTCTCAAATAAGAGCTTGGAAAACTATCTCAGATTACTACTGTCATATTATTTCTCTGGATAACACCTGTTTCGGTAAAATGTGAAGCATGAATATGAGTTTTAGCTTATACGATTTCATGGGATTCTAATCTAGGAAATTGACTCTATATCATATCTTGATATATATATATATATATATATATATATATATATATATATATTTCCTTTTTATTGTTAGATTTTTAAGAGCCTAAAGTAAAAAAAACAAAAATTAAAGAAGCATGGAGGATAATGTTAATGAATATAATGAAGAGGGCAAAAATCGCAGGCGGTGGGATGGGGTTCTAAAGTTTCCATGAAATCATGGAATGGAGTGCTTGATGTCGTTTAATGAGAGAGAAAACAAGCGGTGGGGGTGCATGTATCCATGAAACCATAGATTGGATGTGTGCTCGGGTGTGCTCTTCAAGAATCCACACCACGATATCTCCACTTTCTTTAACCTCTTTTCAAGTATTCGAGGACGAGGAAGTGCGGCATGGCCATGTCTGAGAGCTCGGAGATATGACGCTCATGGCCACAAGTGAGCAAAGAGATAACGGCCATCGGTATTGTCGAGCCAGCATTGGGTGAAGGAGCATATAGAGGTTCACCGGCGACTTCTTGACTCGAGGGAGATTAGGCATGTTCAGCATTGGTGTGGAAGGAAGAACAAAGAAGAAGATGAACCAATATTAGGATAAAGAAAAAGGAAAGTTTTCTAGATGAAAATATCCTCAATCATGGCTTGAAAAGTAACATGTGACAAGGTAGGATGCAAGTTCGAACCCTTATTTAAAACTAAATTAGTCACTTTGGACCATTAGCTCTCTTTTGAAAAAATAGAGATTTTTATTTAAAAGTTTCTGTATTCTTTTAATGAGTAAAGGAATCATGTTTATATTTTTTTATGTTCAAAGATGATTTATGCTCAGGAAGAATAAATCATTCACATACTTCTTGCTTTTGTTCATGAGGTGATTTAATATGCAATATGGCTATCTTATATTGTGTCAAAGATCATGGACCTTATAATAAAGTAAAAAAAATTTAAAATCCATACATAATATTGAAAAAATGACAAAAAAAGTAAATGAAAAAGTTCCCCAAGGAGAAAATTTGAAGATGGCAGAAAGTGAGTGTAGCATTACAAGCCTGCTCACCCTCGTGCGGTCAAATATTGAGACAAGATCCACCATAGACTTTTTGAGCAAACACTCCCACTTTAGATCTTCATTTGAAATTATCATTCCGTTTTAGCCAAAATAAGGATATACTTGAATGGGGAAAAATTTCACCAAATTTCGTCAAGTTGGTGGCTAGCGTATACAGATACTTCAAGCACAATCTCTGTTTTCCACATGTTTCACATGGAGGATGGCTTCCTTGCTTTCTCGCACCTTCATTGTGCCTAACAAGGTTTAGGCTAGCTTTTAAGGGCTAATTTTTTTTTCATCCTTTCTATTGCAATCATATTATAAACCCCAATGATCTAAAGCCCCACCATAAGATTGGGTCTGTACACTCGCGAAATTTTCCCCATGAAAAAGAATCTGAGAACATTTCAAAATGCAAAGGTCAATATCTTCTTTGCCACCATGGTTGAGTCCAAGTATTCAAGGGATGCTCTTTCAGAGAATATAGACATTCTCCATAAACCATACTAAAAGATCTAGCTTCATTGCAGTGTCTTAAGCAATTATGTAAAAAGTAATCAATCAACTCAATCAAAATGCATCTCTCATTTCATATATATCATCATTTAAGAATTGCCTAGATGGACATGGTTTGCATAGCAATCTTGTAAAATTTGCCACAGCTCTCACTAAATTTAGGGTTGTTACCGAGGAGAGGAGAAGCCCCACGCTAAAAAGTCCAGATTCTCCTCCCAACGTCAGTAGAAGATCAAATCTCTGGCTCCGGACGGCAAATTTTGTTGCATCAATGTAGGACCACCGAATCTTACCGATAATCAAAAACTCAATGCACTTTGTGGGGCTGAGTATCGGAAACCACTTCACTGACAATCTGCTAGAGGCCGTATGCTTGAACTACATAATGATCCTCCATTGTTTTGCGTGAGGCGACTTCAAAAGCTTGATCCTCCAATATGGGACTATATAATGGTGAAGCCCACATAAGTGGGAGGCCTAGCAAATTCATCCACCTCCAGTGGCTGCTGTTGAGTGTAAGATAAGCTGTACAGGATGTTATATGGCATAAAATTTAGATTCGATCACATCACAGTTCAACTTTTGTGTGACCCGGTGGTGGGAGAGACCCTGCAAATGAAGATTAATAAATTCGTAATTTGCTCAAAAAAGGTGAGAGTAATTAAGTTTAGCTGAGATGAACTCATAAGAATACCCTCTGCATCTTGACCAGTCGGGGCAGCACCAGAACCACCACCACCACCCCCACCCCCACAAAGCCCATCTGGACAACATTGTTCAGCTCATCCTCCCATGGGTGTGGCAGCTGCAATGAAAATGTCATGGAGTAAGAATAGTTAAATTGTGATCATGGAGACTTTGGCAACAATAACATTTTAAAAGCAACCTGAGTGGTTCAAACTAACAAGACTCTTGGAACATGGAGAATGCTTTTTTCAACATAAAAATCTAGAAACAAAGATTTCATTGAAATGAGGTCACGAATTTCTCTAAATATGTCAAGTTGATGAAAGATTATTAAGCTTAGAAGGTGATTTCTCATTGGCAGTTTAAGCCCTCTTACCATAGATGGACAAAGATATTGTTATTGACTCGAGCTACTAGTTTGTTCCCTGTCTGCCTATGAAATTAAAACTACAGAATAGGACACCTAGCTCTTTGGAAATAGACAAAAACGATAAGAATCGAGTGCCAAAAATGGAGTTAGGCATCTTCTGGTAGGAGATTAAAATTTTCAAGCCTCTATTACACTAGAAGAACAATACGAAAACAACAGCAACATCAAAGCCTTTCCCACTAATCAAGGGCCGACTTCAGGGATAACTTCCTAGATCATTGTCCCTCGTTATACTCTATAGTCCACAGTCAACACTATCATAATTGCCAACAAAATAGAGCACGTGAAATTGAAGCAACGCATCATGGAACTTCCTGAGAGTTCCATGAGAGAGTTAGTACCTGCGAAGGCTCCTTAAAACCTCCAGCCAATTGGGTCATCTGGTTCTGCATGGCTCTTCGCAATGGATCAGCAGGTCTCCCAATACCACTAGGGCCCCCTTGCATAAGTCCTGGTGGTGGTAAATGCATCGGAGGAAAGGGAATAGGCATGTCATGTGAAAGTCCCAAAGTAGATGAAGGACCAGCTCTTGAATGAAGAAGCTGCATAGAAATTCATATACGGATAAAAGGAAAGAAGGTTATTGAAGAGAATTGAGTAGATCCCTGAATCACAGTAACAGTACAGTAACATCTGATATAGCATCACTTACATCTTTAGCCAGGAGTCCTTCAATGTTAAAGTCCACCCTTGGATTCACCGTGGCAAGTTTCATGGACAAAAACTGCAAAACAGGAGACAACCAAACCAAGTATGAGATATAAAACCATAAAATTCCAGACACCCGGCTCATCTAAAGACATTTGTTAATCACCAATCATTTGCAGTAGCTCAAAAAGTATTAACTCTCATCCTAAGAGCAAGCCACTTAATGTCAATGATCCTAAATACACAGACAGATTAATTCTCTAAATAATATAAGAAAAGTAGATGTCAAAGAGACTACTGTAGACAATATTGTGTAATGCAAAAGGAAACTTATGTCAACGTGTCCTCTTCCAGTACCTCAACCTGTCGCTGAAGTGATTGTACATAGTTGATTATTTCATCCAGCATCACTGCCTTGCCAGTGACCTGAAAAATCCACAGAGTTCTTTTGTTACAAGCCAGAATGGCAACATAAGAATGTAGTGGCATTCTTTGAATTAATTAACTGTTGAAGAGACTTCCATGAAAAAGATTTACCTTACTGCATCCAGGTACCAGATCTTGGAGAAACTTCATCCTTTCACTGATCTTTTCCCTTCTCACCTTCAATCGCCATAAACACTAATCAGTCCAACCAAGTTTCAGAAAGAAGTTAGCTTTGATGGATTTACTTCAGTATTGGAACCTTACTCTTTCAGCAAGACTATGGCTATTAGTTGCCTGGCCTCTTCGGGCTCTGACATGAATATATTCTTCCTTTTGGGGATCTGAACCCTGAGTTCCCGGTTTATTATTCTTTGCAGTGGCCTTGCTGGTGTTGGAGCTGGGGTTATTTTCTAGTTTCTGTTGAGTTCTACTGTCATCTTTTGGGATTTCAGCAAGCTGAGGGGCCCTTTCACTTTATCAAGTTCAGCATCCTATTTGCAGATCAAGTAAACCATGCGGGTGAGATAACTTTCATATGAAACAGACGATAAGGATTAGTAGCAAAAATTACCTCTCCACTCCGTTTCCTCTTTTTACAGTCAAAACCCTTAGCAGAACCGTCTCCACCAGTACCCTCTAACATGGACGGATTATCTTGACCACCACCTCCACCGCCACTGAACTCAGCTTCATCAGACTCATTACTGGACCCAGCGGTGGCACCTTGTTTTCCTTCACCACGAGATCTAGCAAAGCTTTCACTTTCACCCTCATTTTTTAAGGGGCTCCCTTGAGGAGTTCCCTGAGTAGCAGCCAAATGAACATCTCTACAAGCTTCAATGTCCATCTGGTTCTTCTCACTTTGTGCACCAGGCACTGGCTTTGGGCAGCTAGCTGGGAAGATATCTTGCGGCCTGGGCACCAAACCCCCACCAATTGGGTAAAGACCAGCATTATCAGGAATTCCAAAAGGGTTCACCATATTACTGAAATTTTCCGCCACCAAAACATGAGAAACGAGCTGCACGCTCTATAAATCCAGAGTCGGTGGGAAAATGAGGTAAGCCCTCTGGGATTGGGAGTGTTCCGAGTGCACTTGGCACAAACAAGCCTCCTTTGAGCATTGAGCTCGGTGGATTCCATCCAATATCGCCTCTAACAGATTCAGGACCAACTTTTCTAATTCCTAGAAGGTGAGAAGTGCTTAAATTGTTTGGGCACTAATATTAACAAAACCCAAGTTTTCCATGGTGGGGGTGGTCCCACAAGGCGGGGCCAAATGAGTCTGCCATTGGAGCAGAGGAACAAGAAGAGGAACCAATCAGATCTTCCCTACAAACAGCCATTGAATTGCGCGGTCTAACCAAATTCATTGGTGCGCTTGAAAGATTTGCACTGCAGAATTGCCACTCTGAGGAAATGCTAGCTGAATTGAAGTTCATAGGGTCCTCATTCTGTTTAGCTGGCTCAAACTTATCCTTGTCATCCGAGTCCATCACTCAGGCGATCAAAAGAGCGGCAGCTGGCACAAGGTATCCGTCTCTCCTCCGAAGTTTTTCTGGTTAAGAACCCGGAGTCTATTTCTTATCTCTCTACCTCGGAGGTTTCTCTTGTTAAGAGAAGACCCAAAATCTGTTTCTTATCTTTAGGCCCCTAGCAGGACAAATGGTGAACCTGGAAATTAGACTAACACCCAGTTAATCAACCATACGCGCAAAAAAAAATACACAGGATGTGAAAATTTGGAAACAAGACATCGTAAGAACAACTAATTAGACTTCAACCAGACAACGGAGCAACGAGAAATCCAGAAAAGAAAAAGAAATGAAAGTGGAAAAGTGGGATGGACAATATTCCAACAGAGACAGACCATATCCAGAACATAGAATAGACAAGAAAATTGAAACCAGATGAAGCTAACCAAAGGGACAAGGGTTGTTAAGGCATATGCATCAAAGTTACAAAAGAAACACGACTGACTTGTGTAAAGAGATCACAGACTAGTTGCGAACTTTTGAGTGCAAACATTTTTGAAAAGCTCTGTACTGAAACATTGTAAGTACCAAACGACATAAATGAAGCCCTCACCACGAAAAAGATAGACGAACTCAGAGAGAAAGATGATGAACCCAGAGACACAGAGCCTGAGGGGAACCCAGAGGAAAAGTCCAAGGAAGCAGTCAATCGATGAAAAAACAAAAGAAAGCCACACATTGATTTCAGTACAATAAATGCAGCATTCAAAACCCTAGTCAGAATTTTAACAGAGCCCTTAAAGCAGAGAGCCCCAAGAACTTTTTTTTTTTTTTGTTAAAGAAAATCAGCCAAAAGTAGATAGAGAGAGATACCCATTTCAGATTCTGCTCTGCTTTTGTTGATCTCTCCTCCATTTCCAAAAATCTTTTCACGGAACACTCCATCGAATTCGAGCTTTTCGCCACTCAAAAACCCCACTCTCCCCTGTTTCTTTTCCTGCTCAGAGAAAAAAAATCTGCCACAGACACTGTCGACACAAAAAAGAAAGTGAGAGAGAAAGCGAAGGAAGAGAGGCAGAGGGGGAGAGAGAAAGGGAAGCGAGCAATAGCAAAACTCCTTGCATTTATACCCACGCTTGCATAAAAAAGAGAGCTCTTGATGATTAACCACCGCCACTGCTACTGCAAATTAAAAAAAATAATTCCACCAATTAAACTAATGAGCAACTTCACTAAAAGCCTTCTTCACCACTCTTTTACTTTTGCGCCTTAGCTTTTTTCCTTTGAGAAGGGGGTGGTGGTCCTTTTTTTTTTTTTTTTTTTAACTTTATTCCAGTATAATAATGATAATAATGGAGGTGGGAATTCTGGTTTTTTTAAAACATGTAAATAGTAAAGAATGCCAGTTCGAGCTAGGGAAGCGACTGACATTGCCAACTCTGCCCATTAGGGGCTTTTCCCTCGGTTCATCTTTCCCTTTCACATTGTCCTGCAATTAAACAAAAAAAAATTTCTTGCCTCGGGAGATGTGCAGAACAAAGTTACGCTCCTGGGGTTTTTTAAATTTGGGGGGGTGGTGATGTCTTTTGCTTTGCTCAGCCGGTCAAGAGGGACCGAAGATCTAGCCCGCCCTTCGTTGGATTATTGAATGACTGAAAGGCTCCGATTACTGATTAATTAAATTGCAGGAGAAAGACCCAGTTGCCATACGGGTCACGCCGCAGCGTATCTGGATCTGCATACTTCATGGGCCGAGAGAGACAGAGAGATCTAGGGGGTATCTCTAGACATGATGATAACTTGACCGCCTTATCTGTCCTCACTCGTGCTGTTTGACTGGAGGAGATGGCATTTTTTTTGTCAGCGTGATTAGTGTCCTGAGAGCTGTTTGCTGAGGATGCATTTATGTTTTCCCAAAGCTCAGTAAGCATCTTCCCAGGCGTTTAGGTTAATCCATGCATTTAAAGGCGCGTTTAATAATGAGTGAGATAAGTTAAAATTATCATAATCAGTGTTTGATGATGCACTTTAAATTAGAAAGATTTTATTAAAATCCCAAATGGATTATCAGGGCATTAAGGAAGATTTCAAAAAACAATTCATTTTATTGCTACTGTGAGTGACCCGGCCTTCGTTACTACTAATTACAAACACATAAGGTTAACCACTGTGGGACGATCATCATCGCATTAGGAAATACATCTCTCTCTCTCTCTCATGGTGGTTGCCGTCAGCTTATATTAGGACTTTCCTTCTTAGTTTTTTTTGCACTTTTTGACTTCTTGATTTGCTGAATCTCATCCTCGGTCTTTAAGAACTTTAACTAAATATACGTATACCCCCACTTCTACTGCCCTTATCCCATTCTTTTTTATTTCTTGATCCGCCAAAATTAGTAAGCAAAGCATCTTCTACAAGCCCTTCGCATCATGCCCTCGTGTCATCTCGTCTGGGATGTGCAAGGAAACAAGTGAAATCAGCACTTCTGAATAGATATGAGTATGCATATTAGAGATCACAAGATAAGCCCCATAAGCCAAAATTCCAAAACCGGTAAATACAGATAGATTTCAAGGTTTGGAATCATACCGCCATGTGCCTTGTAATAAGATACATGGCATCATGTAAAATATTTAGGTAAATGCTTATGTATTGTATTTTTTTATGATATTTTCTTTTCTGTACAAATCTATTATAAAACGTATGAAATGATTAGAAACATATTTTTTATTTATTTTATTTTCAAAGTCATTATATCTTGGGATTAAGTTATTGTTGGACATGAATATGTACTTTTTGATAAGTTAAATGGTGGGAAGAGGTGAGCAGGATTGATCCCTTTGGTTATGAACATACGGATCCTACACCCAATATGAAACCTTCACATACAATATGTATTTGTATCAGTCAACCAAGCAGGGCATCTAACAATGAAAGTTAGAACACTCGGAGGATTTCGACATAGAGAGTACATGTTGCAATTTGAAAACATCCCCAGAGAAATTAGGTGCTTGTTGTATGATTCTTTTTTTCCTTTATAGATAATAAATCATATTCTCACTGTCATTGTCAGGTTTAATAAAACCTATGTAGTAGACATGTAGGTCAGATTAAACTTGGATTAAATTAAAGTCCACTTTATACGAGTCAAATGTAATTTTTTTTTAGTATTTTTGGTGAATCTGAACATGCCAACTCTACCTAGGTTGTTTTAATCTAAAAAAAGAAGAAGGTAAACCCACTAAATTTGACCTGCCCAGGTGAGGAAAAACTTCCATTTCTCACGCCAAAATGGACACTTCTGATGATGGGACGGTGGCTTGACTTGCAACTCTCAGGCTTGACCATAATAATTCCTGTTCATTTAATATAAATTTTTGGTTCTTTTAAATTAAGCTTTTCATTGATGATTATTCCTCTCCAAAATTTACGTGCATTTTACATCTCATGCCACTGAAGGACTTGTCCCTTTTCCCCCTCTCTTTCTCTCATGTCATTATTAGTTGGCATAGGGACTTGCAATCACAGAGACCTAAGCTTTTTAAAATAATGGAATCTCTCTCTCTCTCTCTCTCTGAAAACCCTAACTTGTATTTGAACCCCCACACACCCCTTTATAAAACTGACTAAGTAAGGACCCAAAATGATTTGTATTGATTGGGTTAGCTTCACTAGGAGTATTCACAAAGAAATGGGGAATAAAGAAAGGTAAGTAAAGATTATTTTTGATTACACAAACCCATGCATGCAGTCTCATATCATTACAATTCTGCGCATTGTACAAGAAACCATGAACCAGGATCTTTGAGGATGAGAAGAGTCCAAGGAAGAAGACAATAATGATATAAGAGACCCCCTCAGCCCCTATTAAAGAAAAGAGGATCAGATTCCTTTTGTACCAATTTCTCCAATTAGATTATGAGGAAGCCAAGAGCCTGGCCAGTGAAGTGTTGCCACGTGTGGTGGTGTGCCCTTTCATGGGAGAGGGCCCTATTGATCGATGTCCTATAGGTAAACGATGAAAGATAACAGAATTCTTTAGTGCTTTTTTAAGCAGGTTTCGTGCATAATTAAATTGGTGAGAGTTGGTTCATGGTTGGCATTTGGCTCGGCTTTTTGGGGAAAAAAAAACCAATACAAATAACCAAGCTAAAACCAAATCACATCACCAAAGCAAACATGGGATGGAGTTGGGGATTCGAGATCCCTTAACAAGAGCTTAGTATTTCTTTAATCTAACTCCTTGCTCATTACTCTTTCTCTCTCTGCGTGCAATGGAAACTTAGGTTATTTTGTTGTTGTTGTCGTCATCATAGTCAGGTTTTTAATCAAATGAAAAAGATGCACATTTCCCGCTTTTGTTTTTTTCAATTTACCTAGTATTACCATAATTGTTCAAACTTGTTCATTGATTCGCATTTTCTCCATTTGTTTAAATTAGCTTTAATTCTATAAGGCATGTCCATGATAAGATTGTGCAACCAAGATTCAAAACCAAGATCATAGAAAAGCTTTTGTAAACTATGTTGTAACATGATCATCTATGATGTGGAAAACCAAATCAATAGTTTGGAGATATAATAATCTATATGGGTTTGCCTGATCTCAAATTTGAAAAGTTGAAATCAAAGCCGCCGAACCCATAAATAAAAGAGAACCTCAAGAATAAACAAAAGTGAATCTACATTAGTTGGATTAAGCTAAGAAAGGTAGCTAGACTATCATTTCCAGGGACAATTATGTATCGCCACCGTGATTATGGAGGTGACCAGGTCAACCCCTATGGTTTTGATTTCTTTTCTCCCTATTTCGCCCAAGACATAACTATAGGGAGTACCGCATATAGATAGTCTAATAGTACTTTCCCCTTTATGTATTTTTTTCACCAAGCAAAAGGTTATTTGAAAGTATGGTTAACTAGCTCCTAATTATTTCTTAGTGACGACAGGCCTGCATTTTTAAGCTCGAAAACAATTTATCCCAAAATAGCTACATGTGTGTCTCATCAGGGGCTTACTTACTCAGACCTTAACTATATATTCTTTATGACCTTTTCCCTTCGACGGAGAGCAAAAGAAGAGCCTAGTTTCGATATTTCTATTATATCAATGGGAGATTGCAAGGACCTATCGAATTGAATGGTAGAGAGGTGGAATGTCCGTTGGAGATTACAGAGATTGTATACCAAATTGCAATGATATCATCTTCCTTTTTGCATGAAATTCATGCAAGCATCATTGCGGATCATGAGAAGATTTTGAAGAATGATTAAATCTTGCAAACTTTTGCAGTCTCTTTTCATTTAATTTTCTTTTTCTTTTTCACTAGCTAGCTTTTTCTTCATCTACCATATAATATATTCTTTTCCTTATTGCAGAAATGATGTCGCCTAAAAATGTTGAAAGATCGCCCACTTTTTGCCTAGAAACCGAATCCTTTTTCCATCTCCCATTTTATGGTGGCCAACATGAAGTAAGAGATTAATGGGAGATCGCTTAGTCTCTTTAAGGTAACATAGAGTTGAAGACTCTTCAGCCAGAGGATTGTTAGGTCTTAGTGAATGCTTTGAACTTGTGAATTCTTTTGAGAAGAGGACTTGAATTTGACTGTAGCTTATGCAACTTGCAAGTAGAGATGTGACTTATTACTCGGTCCAACAAGATATATTCAACCACTCGCAACTTTAAAATTTGAATAAACTGTTAATTCATACATGAATTCTAGTCAAGATGGAGTACTTACAGTGATAACAATCCAAGTTCCCAATGGAATACGACGTGTCCAATGAAGTGATTATGAGTCAAAACTCATCTTCGAATGATCTATCTTATTGGGAGGGCTTAATTTAATGCAATATACTATATTGTTGTACCTACACTCAACTTTATTGGTTTATCGATCATGATATTTCTGCTTGTACTAAGCAAAATTATGGCACAACCAAACATGGGGTCTCTCCATTTATACGAAGATCCCACAGTACATGTTTTGGATTCCAAATATAGAGTTATCGAGAAAGTTGATGCCTTGTAAAATTCGTTGCCACGTATTTGTCCTCCTTCTGATCTTCATCCGAGGGATTGCCTTATCAATTTTTTCCTTTTGCTTGGTCCTTTCTTCGGGGCCAAGATTGCCTAATCGTTTAAGGACAAGCCCTATCGCTACGTCATCCCCCGCAGAGCTAACCAGATGAAAACGAAACACATGGGCGGGTAAATGTCACTTGTCTAATGAAGTTTTGCTACTTATTCTCAATCATTTCCCATCGATGTGGCCATCATTGTTAGGCACCCATTTATGCCCATGATATAAATAAAATTAAGGAAAATAAAGGCAACTTGATATCAGCCTTTTTCTTTTTTTCTTTTTTTTATCCTTTTGCGGCTCCAATCCATGCTCTTCATGTGTCCATCACATTGATTATTGACATTGGGTAGGGTTTGCTTTATATAGAGGGCCTAAAATGCTTGCCATGTATATATTTGAGTGCAAAATGATTGATTTTGCAATTTAAATTTTCCTTGATCAACAAAACAGAAAAAAAGGGAACCGAATAACCTTAATTAGGTCACTTGTAACATCACATGTGGCCTTAGTTCTTACAAGGCAGGCTTAAATCTTCGAAGATAAGGCCATCTCAAAAGCTAATGTCTTTGGGGCACTTTTATAGCCCCCCCAACTATAAAGTATAGTCATATGTCATGCTATCGTAATTAAGTATGAAACCGTGTTAACAAGTAGAATTATTTTATAGCATTATAAGGGTGTTTTTTAGTCAAATGCAAAAGTTCTATGAAAAATGAGGTTGTACGGCAGACTATTGAATTTTAGATATTTGTCATGTCTTTGTTATGATTCTATACTAACGAGCTTTCCAATGTCGGGAGTATTAATGGTCTTTTTTGGAAGTTCGGAAAATAAAAAGATACTGCCTATCCCATCCTTTGATTTATTTGCTTATTAAAGTTACCAAGGATAATTATCCATTGAAGGTGAAAATCTGCTTATAAAGATATCTTACACGAAGCTTGTCAAGCCTAACACTAGAGGAAATACACAATCCCAAATTTTTGGAATGATTATCCTCTTGCAATCAGGCGGTATCTTGTTTAGCGTTCGTATATTAAACTAAAACTGTTCTTGTGAAAACTTTCTAGCTTAATTTTGAACCTCGTCTAAAGTACTTTGAGCTGACCTTTTTATTTTTGGAAGACTTTCAAAAGAGCCTTTACACCAGAAACAGCCTTTTCAAAATCCGAAGCTCAAGGACTCGCCTATGCTGAGCTTTTAGCATTTTCAAAATGCTGGTCAAGGGGATTAATGAACTTTTTATCTTCCTCATTTGCCCTCACTGTACTATCATACTACCATTTTTTCCTTTAGCATACCTAAACCCATGCAACAACTTTCAGGAGCAGAGCTCAATCCGCAATTGGTTGAAATATTGACGGTGATGTTGCTGCTTCCGCCTGCAATTGCTCGCCTAAGGCCGCATGCCTCGAGTGACATTGGTTGTTGCCGCCCTTAAGCTGATTAGATCAGGTGTATGAATATGTATGTGCACGCACATACATATATATATATGGGGAGAGAGAGAGGCAGTGATCATTGGTCTAATAGAGGCAAGTCACTCTGCCTAGTGTTGCCTTACCTCGGTCCCTCGCTACTCCAAACCAGCTAGATCTCCATCGGGTTCATGTGGCCCCTCCATCTATGCGGCCTATCACTCAACCTAGTGTTTCCTTACCGCGGTTCCTCGCTGCTCCAAACCAGCTAGATCTTCGTCGGGTTCATGTGGCCCCTCCATCTATGCGGGCTAGGTCATGCTGCAATGTATCCCTTCATGCCAAGGACAACCTAACACTGCTCTTGATGCTTCCCTAGCTCTCTTCACTTCTATTTCTCTTTTTGTCTAATTTCAATTTTCAATTTGAAGCTGCATCTAATTAAGTACTTGAAAATACCAATTATCAAACATTATTTCTTTTCAATAAAAACACTATAAGTCAAGGTTCATTTTACTTAAGCAAAGTCTAAATTCATAGTCTTCCCAAACTCAAACTAAGTTTGTCTCTTTAGTTTACTTAAAGGCAGACCATCCACGCCGAAATAAGAATCTCGTATAAGTAAGTGCTTTCTTGTGATTTAATCTCGTGTAGTCGCGCACTAGGAGTACCCCCATCTATTCCGATGTAACCCCAAACAAAATAAAGTCCGTGGACATACACGCATTAACTTTTCAGATAGATTTAACCATCAAGCGGGACCCAAGATGGAATTTGGACTGGCCTAAATTTCTAGTGAGTCTTGATTTAGTGACAAGGATGATGTCCTTTTCTTTGGGTACGCTTTTGGCCAATTTAGCCATGATAGGTGGGCGGCTTGAAGTTAGCTATCCATCTACTCGAAGTTTTCCCTTGGCGATGCATTTGAATTGGGATAATCAAAGGTCAATCAAGGTAATGACAAGATCCTTAATTTCGCACGTTTTTCTCACTTAGAAAACCCTTTTTCTGCCCACATCGGCAAATGCCAAACCAGTCCATGGTCTGAGATGGTAGCTGTCTTGTCTTGATGATCCGGCATCACCTGGATGTCGGAGAGGACCTGTTTTGGGAGGCCTCCAAATGGCATTTCGGTAAATCGAAAGAAGGGAAATATATCTCATTCATTGTTCCTCCAAAAGTGCAAAAGAAGGTTTGCTACAAGTCAATCGTCGTCAAGGTATGTGGGGGAATTTGCAGCGATCATGAGGAAAATGATGGCAGATAAAGTTGCAGCCAGTGTTATATTTTTTTCGGCACATTCAAAGGCCATTCGTAATAATGCATTTTCCTTTTCTATATTAGTCAACATATTATAAGGAAAAGAATCATACAAATTACTATCATAACACTAAACTTCGTCTATCATTAGCTCCCTAATTCTACAGGGTTTGACTTGACAAGTAACGAATAGATATAGGCGCATGGGATAATTGGGCTCTAATCGTAACACAAATTCAATGCTAAACACAATTAAAAGTCCTATGTTTGCTGGAAGCATACATGAATTTTGAATTCTATAGAGGTTCGCCTGTCAAAATAAATAACTTATTGGTCGCTTTATTCTCCACAAACCATTTAACTAGGACTTAATCTCTTTTTACAATTACGTTATGTTAAAGTTGATTCATGGGAGAGTTTGGATGCCACTTAAATGAGGGTATGATAGACTTGATAGAGTTCGTTTCAACATTTGATGCTGGTTATAGACATGATCGATGATACAACAAATGGTGTGCAAAATTCATCCTTTTCCTCTTCAGATCTATGCGACCGTCTTAGATATGGGAAGCCTGAAACGATACCTTCCCTTTCTTTTCCAATTTGTTCGGCAGCAATTTCTATCCTTTCTTTTTAATTTCGGGTCTCTTTTCTTTTTTCCTGGGCCAGCGAATGAACACCTAATAATGAAAACGGAAAAGCCACCAACTCATAGAAGAGAGACCACAGAGAACAGACCTATCAATTCTACCTAACAAGACTCAGGAGCGGGGCAGGGCAAATGGAGTAGGTGACATAATTCGATACTATATAGCCCTCCCAACTAGAGCAGCCTTCTCGTTGATTCAACCATCCAAGTTCGTTCCCAACCATTAACCCACGACTTCAAAGAGAAAGCTCCATTTTCTATGCAGAGATGTAGCCAAGCCTTCTCTTCATATGAGACAATCCTCTTCCTCCCATCATCGGTGCTTTCTCTCTTAAATCGAAAAAATAAGCTGCGTAGAAACAAGTTGTCGCTTATAGCTCGGTAAACGTTACCAATGCTCTAATCAATGTCGTCAGGACTAAGCGCGATTCGCTATAAAGTGTGCTTAACAGATGCCACCACGATAATTCGCCTACTTTCTGCTGAGGTGAAAATTTTAGCACCGAATCAATAAAATGATAAAGATCCCGACCCAAAATCACCCCTCAATGAGATTGTATGGAAAAGTTATGCAATTTGACATTGCTTGACTCTGGAAAATCCCACTCTCTCTACATGTAATTGTACATGTGCAAGGGAATCGAATGATTATCCGATTATCATCTTCACAAAAGCCCATTAGGCAACCCATATACCATTCACAAATAAGAATGTTCGGCCAATTGCCTTCACATATGCAAGGGGAGGAGATAGCATCTACAGGTTTTTGCAGTCGACAACATTGTGAACCTGATGACTGTACACGCCTGGTAAAGAATTTCCATGATGATTAGAGGAAACATTTATTCTCAAGGAAAGGCGTTCATTGTCCTTAAATGCTAACTATGCCGTCCTAAGCAGTAGAGTTATGGACTAAGTATTGGCCACAAAATCATATCCTTGTCATGTTTTATGACGAATCTGTTTGAGAAATCAATATGTAGACATTGTGCAGTGTACCCTCTGCTTTTTGACGACTTAGCAATGAAATTTACCACATCAAAGTTTGACATGAAAGCACATCCAATGAAAAACGCTTCAGATGAGGCAGCATCTTAGGTAGAAGAGGGCAAAACAAATAAATCCAACAAAGAAAGGTTAGAATTGTGCTACTCCAGCAGGCAGAAAGACTTCCTCTACAGAACATTGTAAATATCACCTAGTATCCAGAAGAAATACTTAATAAAGCAAGATAACATTCATGTTTGAAAGTAAAAATACGACAAAAGATGTGTTCCTCCCAGTTCTTGCTGCATCTGTCAGCTGATCGAGTGAGCAAAACTGAACAAGGGAGACTCTTTCCTCTTGCACCATGCTCGTATAGCCTGTGAGACAAGTGCATCACAGACTATGAATAATGGTGCCTGATTTTCCATCAGAAACAAGTATGGATTGAAATACTAAAAACACATTCTTGAGCAAATAAAAATTCTTTAGTAAGAAAATTAGTAAGCTCAAACAGATACATATTACTTGGTGGTGAAATCAACAGGTGGGAATTATGTAAATTATAACGGAGCAACCATTTGACTGAATTTCAACACAGTAACAACAGATGAATCTTATCAGACATTCAACCAGAATTTAAGGGACTTAATCTGGATTCCGCCCAATATTACCAAAAATTACAAGATACTCAAGCATGCATACTAACCACCAAAAAGTGTGACAGAGTCACCCCAGCGGCACCAGACATGCAAAGATGTACTGGCTCTTACAGAAGAATGAACCATGAGGATAGAAGATAGACAAAGCATCAGAGAACTTTGAAGACCATATGATGTTGATTTCCACATGCAATTCGGTTTCATAAGGTCATCATTTGCTTTGATTCAAGAGAGACAAGATCTTGTGAACAAAGAAGTAATATATATAGCTTTTAGAATGTATCTGAGAAAGACTTGTTAGCTTAGCAAGAGCTAGTCAATCGACAGCAGCAACAAAAGATTCTAGATATAGCAACTTACATTGAACTCCAATTTGTACCAAAAAGGACACACACCAGTATTACTTGAGAAGAAATGTTCATCTTCAATTCGATTTACTCCCTATTTTTATATAGGAAACTCTAGGAGCAACATAAGGGCAAAACACTTAGATAATAGGAAACTATCATGACAACTCTGCATCAACATTATGATAAATGAATTGAAACCTCATCATAAGTCCCATTCCATATGGAAAACCACAAAAAAGAAAGCAAGAGTAAAAAATCCCTCACATCTCGTATAAAAGCTTGTACAATCAACCTCCATTTTAGAAGATTATAACCATTTTCGAAAAGAACAGCATGCACCAAATATTTTAAAAATATCAATGAATGCAGAAACCGTTCAGATGTAGTAGCATATGACATCCTGAACTCAGCAAAGGTACAGGTGATCGAAGGAATATCCACTTGGAGAAATAGAAAGGAGATGAAAAGAACTTTGAAATATTAAACCGACCCAGCAGGCAACCACAGGCCGTGGATCAAAATAAATGCATTAGGAACAACCATATATTCACACAAACACTCAAAACCAAATGATTAGTGGGAAATTTCAGTATTTATCGTTAGCTTCTGGCATATCAAGAAGCAATCAGAGAACTTTGAAGACCTATATGTTATGGCAATCCACACTATTTTCAGATACACGAAACTCATCATCTTGCTTCAACCGCATCTGGTGCAATGAAAACACAGGCACGAAACCAAACAACTAGTCAAATTAAGCTACACCCCAGCTTCAAAGAAACCCACCACGACAATACTCGACTGACCATCATCATCTCAAAAGCTTAACACCAAAACAAAACTGAAGCTTTTGTCACTAACCCCCAATCAGACAAGTAAAGAAAAGCAAAAATAAAGAACACACTGCCCCGACAAACTACAAACTGCCGATCAAACGATAGAATGCACGGCGGGCAAATAAAACTACGAAGATCAAGAAGATATTAAACATTTTCAAATCTAAGGTAAATGAGGGGGGAAAAGGGGGAACGAGCTTAAAGCTAGGGACTTTGATCTGTTGGCAGAAAGCAGAGGTTGTGCAAAAGATGCCCTCTTCATCCATTGCACAGCACATGCTCTGTTTCTGCCAATCCTTCAATTTTGCACCTTCGATTCCACCTTCTCTCGAATTTTTCCTTGAATCCACACATTAGAGAAACAAGGGGCTTATCGGTGCATCAAACTAGGACAGAATTTGAGATATGTGGGCGCTCCAATCGGAAGTTCGGAAGCAGATTGAGCCAGCGACGGCGGGTGAGTGAGACCGAGAAAGTGAGTCTCTCGGAGAAAGAGAGAGAGAGAGAGAGAGAGAGAGAGAGGCAGATATATCTTGATTTCCGCCGCCCGGGCTGAGCGTTATAAGAGAGGAACTCTCCTTTTCAACTAGGGCTGACGTGTCAACGTTAATTTCTGCCTTTTCTTTTGATAATTTATATTTTGAGTTAATACTACTAAAATCCCATACCGTTACATATTTAACTAATTTAGCCAAATAATTTGGACCATAAAAAACCTAAATTGGTATATCTATAACAAATTTATTCCAAACTAATTTTTTGAGCATAAAAAATTCAAACTTATACATTTGTGATAAATTTATATTTTATTAACTTTTGTCAAATTTACTAACATTTTATGATAATGTGACAAGTCAGCATAGAAATCCATAAAATTAATATAACGAAAATCCCAAATTTGTCACAGGTTTACATTTAAATTTGTCATGAGAGTATTAACTTAGGGTTTTTCTTGATATTTATCCATGTGATGAGTCATCCAAGTTAGTAAATTTAATGATTAAATTTGATGAAATTTAATGGATGATAAATTTATTACAAGTTGTTGTGCCGACACCTAAATTTAGGCGATTTGTTTTAATATTTATTAATTACATAGGAAAATTAGAGATTAGTTTCTAATCTCTTAACAAAAAATTATTTCATTAAAATTGCATCGCATATAAACATTAGGAGCATTTGCATCACTAGTTTTAAAGATAATATGCAAAAAAAAAATTAATCAAAAAAATTAAAAATTAAAAATAATAAAAATTAAAAATTAAAAAAAATTTCGAAAAGAGGACGGGCCAAGGCTGGGGCTGCCTAGCCACCCCCACGTGGCCCGTTCCCTTTCCTCGCACGGGCTCGGCCTGTTTCCTTTTCTTTTCTTTCTTCCTCAACCCGGCTTGGCCCACTCGTTTTTTCTTCTTCCATTCTCTCTCGCGTCGAAGCAACCTGCAGAAAAGAAGCAACAGCAGCAAAGCAACAGCAGCAAGTCAGCAGAGAGCAGAAGAGCAGAAGCAGCAGCAAGTCAGCAGAGCAGAAGCAGCGCAGAAGCAGTAGCAAGCCAGTGGCAACTAGCAACAAAAGAGCAAAAAAGCTTCCGTAGAAAAAGAGGACAAAAACAAAAAAAAACTAGACCGGAAAAAAAAAAGCAGAACCGAGGGAGAGTACGAGAGAGAAACCGGAGCGGAGAACCGAAGAAGAGCAAGCGAGCAAGAACCGAGAGACGGGGGAGAGAGAACTCGGACAGGAGACAAAAGAGAAAGGGAACCGAAGGGAGAAGGCAAGCTTGAGGGAGAGGTCAGCCGTCGTCGGAGGCCCGTCCACCGCCGTCGTCCGCCGCAACCTGTCCCCGAACGAGGTAGGTCTCTCTGACTCTCCGTTGTCCCATTTCTGGAGAATGCTGGGCCGGAGCTCGAGGCCGACCAGCTCGCGCAAGCTCCGGCCCTCGTAGCCCTTGCATTTTGTTCCCACATTCCTCGTAGGTCACGTCCGGAGACCCTTAGAGCGCGTTCGAGGCTCGGTTGAGCCGCAAACCTTTGAATTCGGTAGTGCCCATTAACTGTTCGACGAAATGCCTCAATGAAAAATTCGAACTCAATCTTCGACCGGAGCTCGGCTCTCGGTTTTTCTGCGTTACTAGGGGTTACACTGTTATTGCGCACCGCTTTAGGTGTTTTCTTGGCTTCTCGGTGGCTTATCTCGAGCTAGATGCGTCGGTATAGTCGCGTGAGCCTTGCCGGCGTCAATCCGGCGGCTTCCGAATGCCGGCCAGCTAGTGGCCGGCGGAGCTCGGCGCCAGTCGGACTGAATGATCGACACCGGACAATGAAATAGAGACCCCCCATAAGCCGATGAAGGCTCGTCGTGCGTGGAGGCAGTCTTGGCGGAGCTTCGGCGAGGTGCAGACACGTCCGAGGGAGCGTCGGGCATGCATGCAGGAAGAAGACCAAAAAGAATAAAAAAATAAGAAAAAAGAGAAAAAGAAAAATGGGAAAGAAAAGAAAAAAAAGAAAGAAAAAAAAACATAAGAGAAGATGGGGGAGCGTCGAAAAAATATTGGCTGCAGCTCGTGTGCCCGCGTGGCAAACGGGAGGCTGCTCCGGAGCGCGACACGTGTCTTTCCGTGGGCCTAGGTGTCAGAGTTGTCGGCGTGGAAAAATGTTTTTTGAAACCGCGCGCCAGAGCCTTCTCTCCCCTCCTCTGCACACTCTCTCTCCCCTCTCCCTGACAAGTCACGTCTTTTCTTTTCTTCAGCCCCTGCCCAAAACTTTTATTTCTGCAGACTCGACTCTTTATACCGAGGGGGAGAAGTCATCGGTCAGCACGCGGTGGTCGGAGGGGCGCCTCGAGGGTCCTCGAACGTGCGCGGCGGTCGCCGGTGGGCGCGCAGCTTGCACAGAGAAGAGACGGTCGCACGCGGTGGTCGTCAGTTGCGCGCGAGAGTCCTCGGTCAGCACGCGGTGGTTGGAGGGGCGGCCCGAGAGTCCTCGATCGTGCCTGGCGGTCGTCGCGGTGGTCGCCGGTGGGTGTGTAGCTTGCACAGAGAAGAGACGGTCGCACGCGGTGGTCGTCAGTCGCGCGCGAGAGTCCTCGGTCAGCACGCGGTGGTCGGAGGGGCGGCTTGAGGGTCCTCGATCGTGCCTGGCGGTCATCGCGGCGGTCGCCGGTCAGCTTGCACAGAGAAGAGACGGTCGCACGCAGTGGTCGTTGGTCGCGCGCGAGAGCCGTTGGTCACGCGGTGGTCAGAGGGGCGGCCCGAGGGTCCTCGATCGTGCCCGGCGATCGTCACAGTAGTCGCCAGTCAGCTTACACAGAGAAGAGACGGTCACACGCGGTGGTCGTCGGTCGTGCGCGAGAGCCATCGGTCAACACGCGGTGGTCGGAAGGGCGGCTCAAGGGTCCTCGATCGTGCTGGCGGTCGTCGGTGGGTGAGAAAAATTTGAAATTTGTGGTCGCCGATGGGTGAGGAAAATTTACGAGGAGAGAGTCGAGTCTGCAGAAATAAAAGTTTTGGGCAGGGGCTGAAGAAAAGAAAAGACGTGACTTGTCAGGGAGAGGGGAGAGAGTGTGCAGAGGAGGGGAGAGAAGGCTCTGGCGCACGGTTTCAAAATTTTTTTTTCCACGCTGACAACTCTGACGCTTGGGCCCACGGGAAGACACGTGTCGTGCTCCGGAGTAGCCTCCCGTTTGCCACGCTGGCACATGAGCTGCAGCCAATAGTTTCTCGGGAGCATCGGGCATGCACGGGGGTGCATGGGGGAAGAAATCTACAAGAACAGAAAAAGACAAAAAAAAAAAGAAAGATTAAGAAAAGAGAAATGGGAAAAAATCGGAAAATAGGAAAATAGGAAGGTGGGCTTCGTCATGGGCTTGTGTACGCCGGGTTGGGTTCATCGCGGGCCGAGATAGCTGGGCCGAGAGACAGAAATTAGAAGTGGGCTCTTTCTATAAAAATGAATTTTTCGTGGGTTTAAAAAAAAAAAGAGTTTTGTGGGCCTTTTTTCAATGCTTAGTGATTTAGGGCCGGCCCAGTCTTTTGTGGCCCAACCCGGACCAACAAGGTCCGAATCAAGTTAGCAGGGCCGAGTTTCCTGATCCGGTCCGAATTATATTTTTATAAAAAAAATCATTACAAAAGTCCAAAAATTCAGAAAATCAAAAAAAGTATTAAAAATTCATAAAAAAATTCGAAATTTTAGAAAATTCAAAAAATTCTCAAAAATCTCAAAAAATTCCAAGTTTGTTTTAGAGTTCCCTAAGAAGCTTTAAAATAATTCTTGGACAATTTTCTCTTAAAAAAAGTGTCGGAAAATCATTAGCCTAAAACTGTGTTTAAAATTAAACAAGTCCTTACGGCTCCACTTTAAGGTTTTAATTATCCTCAAATACAATTACCCTTGAATACATGCTTAGGATGCGATGATTATGGTTTCCCCATTAGTTTAATTAGGATTGTTATTTATTTATCTCTTAATGCTTGTGTTTATTTTCGCTTGCAATTTATTTAATGCTTTCTTTAATTGTTGATTGCTATTTTGATGATTATGCACTCACATAATCACCTCACATGTTAGTGGTTAAGTGTAAAATTAATCCAAACTGAAAAAAATCTTTTTGAAATGAACAAGATTAGGTACCGAAAGGGCACTAATTGACTAATTAATGTAATCAAATCCCCGACCCTAGAATCTCTGGTTGCGTAGAAAGCGAGGCACACTCCCATATCTCGCTTGGTTTCTAGCCGACCCCAATAGGCTAGTGGCGACTCATCATTTGAAGATTTTTATGAATATGCCTATGTCTAATGAGGGTTCCAGACCCACATTTGGATAATACCCCTAAACCTATTTATTTGTATATTATTTTCCCCCATCGGAACGAAAAAATAGGTCATGACACAAGTGCATCGGGGTTTTTAGTAATAAAAAAATTAGTTTGAGATAAATTTATTATGAATATATCAGTTTGAGATAAATTTGTGACGAATATACCAATTTATTATTTTTAATGGTCAAAAAATTAATTTAGATTAAATTTGTCATAAGTTGAATAACTTATGATTTTTCATGATATTAACTCTTATGTTTTTGTCTTGAATATTACACCTTTTGCCCATTTGAATTGTATTTTTTTCTATTTATCTGATTTGAAACTAGTAGCATACACACCTTAGATTTTTTTTAATGAAAAGCACTCAAATTTTCGCGATATACTAATGTTGCTATGTAGATTCATATATAGTTTGCTCCTAATATTTTGAAATTTTGGTGAAACTAAAATTCTACTAAAAAAACACATAAGTATTGCTAACTCAAACTTAATTAGAATAGGGTTAATGTTCTAAAAAACCCCAAACTTGTACACTTGTGACAAATTTACCTCAAATTAATTTTTGACCACCAAAAGTCTCAAATTGGTATAATTTGTGACAAATTTATCCTAATGACCAAAAAAAAAAAATCCAAACTAGTACATTTATAATAAATTTGCCCAAAAATAATTTTTGATCGCCAAAAATCCCAAAATTGGTAAATTTGTGACAAATATATCATTCATTAAATTGGATTAATACTATAAAAAATCACAAAACTGGTAAAATTATAACAAATGGAGAGTAAAATTCCAAACTTGTATACTAGTTAATTGTTATGTATTATCTAACCCAACAATTTGACAATAAAATTTAATGAAAACTAACTGAATGATAAATTTGTTATAAATATATCAATTTGAGATTTTTCAGGGTTTTAACCCTTGAGAATAAACATGCACTAAAATTTCGGCCTACCCTAAAAGTATATACCTTATGAGTCTTTGATTTTGATAAGCAGGAATATCACTCATTAGAGTTGATAATTGATCTCATGCCTTTGCATTTGATTTATCTTGATAACTTAATATTGTGCTTGAGTTTAATTGAAATTATAAGGTCATGGAAAAAATTATTAAAAAAGTCCTAAACTTTTTGTAATCTTGCCAATTTATTTATATATTTTTTTTGTAATTGTGTCAATTCAATCTATATGGCCAAATTTGGCTGATTGGTGTTAATGTTGACGCCAACGTTAACTGTCTAGAAAATGCTGACGCGGACAAAATTTTAATAATTTTTTATTTCTTTTTCCTTTCTTTTTTTTTCCCTTCTTCATTCTCTCTCTTATTGGCCAGAAGTGAGGGCTGGCAAGGTCGGCCTTGTTTTGGCTAGGTGAGGGCTTGCTAGATTGATGGCGAGCTCGGCTGACTCAACCTCATCCAACCATGGTGAGGTTGAGCCTCGCCATTGGCCAGCAAGGCTACTAGAGGAAGAAGAAAAGAAGGGGAAGAAAAAAAAGAGAAAAAAAAGAGAAAAAAATAAATAATAAAATTTATTATTACAAAATTATTCACATCAGTGTTTGTCGGACAATTGACGTCGGCATCATCATCGGTCAGTCAAATTTGGTTGGATGGATGAAATTGACACAATTGTAAAAAAATTATGACTTTTTTTGTAATTTTTCTTATGGACACGCTATATCAAAAGTTATCACCCTCATAATTTGAGGTCCCTATGATCTATTTAGGATATGGTCGATGAAATGGGTAAAGAAAACTACGAAAGTCTTAAAATCCTCCCCTAACTCCTCATAAATATTCAATTTTACCAATTTTCTAGACCCATTCACTTTTCGCCATCTCTCCTTTCCAGAAAATTTTGAAGGCATTCGTGTCATGTCAACCGTCTAGAATTATCATCCCCGAAATTTGAACTCGCAATGCTTTGTTTGGCAATGGGAAGAAGGGGCGAAGAAAATTGGGATAACATCAAAATTTGTTCTTCGTTGCTTCTTACAAAATAAGAAATGACTTTTACTATTTAACGATGTTTCCATTTGCTCCCTTCCAAACCAATGGGCAACAATTTGAATTTTCATAAGATTTTCCCTGGATTTGATTTTTTTTTATACCATTATATTGTGATATCATTTCATTGAGTGAATGCAAAGTGCTTATCGTACGAAAAGAATGGCGAGTGTTTCAACAAACTTATTAGGAAAGTATTGACCAAGGAAGAAGAAGCGCCCCCCCTCCTCGAACTGTTTGTAAATATTTATGTCATCTCCCAATTATATTTGTTTGTTCAAATTCATCCGTATCGTATAAACCAGATAAAATGTTTCCACCCCCGTTAAGTGGATCTTTGGCTCTTATGTGGCTATTTAAAATTCTAAACGTGATTTTCTCAAAGGCGCGTCGTAACATGGTTGCCAAAATCCGATCATAAAATATCAACTGGAAACTTACCAACAAGCCACTGATCATTTTTTTACCATCAATTTCGAATGTTATGAATATTAATTGGAATTTATCTGCGCAGAACATTTTTTTCCTTTTCTTGGGCACTAATCATTTCAATTTTGCTCCCTTAATGATCAGATTTTTGTCCATTGCAAACGTGAAGATACAAAGCGATCGCCCTTTTTCACTCTTCCTCGATTTTTCTAGTTTGCACCCGCAAATGTTTTTCATGTAACTTAAAAGTTGTCCTAGACATACTGCTTTAGCAAATGAATAGAATATTAGCTTTGGTCGCCCAAGTAGGACGTCCAACGAAAATGAACCTCAGCTCGTGATATTTTTCCGACAAGTTTCTCGAAAATTGCTAGAAGGAAAGTAATGGTGCATTTGGTAATATTTCTATTCATGAGATTAATTTCTTTTGAGAGATAGTTTTTTTTTTATATTCCTTAGAACAATTTCTAAGTAAAATAAGACGTTTGGTAATTACAAAAATTTCTGACTCTCGAAATAGAAAAAGAATATGAATGCGTTTGGTACCAATACAAAATTTTTATTCCTTTTTTATTTTATGGCGACGGCAGGTGGGCGGGTGGGCAGCGAGTGGCGGCGGTCATGAGTAACAACGGCATAACTTTCTAGAATTTGTTCTCAAGAACAATAAGCTATTTTTTTTTCTAATTTTCATTTCTATTCCAAATCCAAATCTATTCATTGGAATAACTTTCTATTTCAGGGAATAGCAATACTAGTGGATGTTACCAAATGGATTTATGTTATTTTTCAATTTCAAGGAACAAATGAAAAGAAAAACAAAGAAATAGGAACGTTAACAAACACCTGCTAAGCCCACGACCAATAAACCCATAGTTAGTCACCACATGGGAAGACAAACAATAAAAGGAAAATAATACAAATTCATTATTTTTAGCTCAACGTATAATGTTATCTCCGTAACTTTAATTTGTTTTTATGCGATCTCTATACTATTAATAAATATTCAATGTAATGTAGTCATTCCGTTTACTTGAACAATAAATTAGACTTTATTTAATGATGTAAATTGTAATATATTGAAAGTTAGCCAACACGTCTATCTTTTCATCCATATAATTTAGAAAGGGATAATTACAAAAAAAATCGAAAACTTATTACATTAGCACCAATTTAGTAATGAACATTTTAATTGTGTCAATTTTGTCATAAATTCTTTTACGTTTTGCCAATTGAGTCCATTCGCCCAATTTAGCCGAAAATAGCTAACATGGACATCAACCGTCCAACATGGCACGACTAGCGTTAACATTGACAATTTTTTTTTTTTTTTTAAAATATTTTCTTTACCTTTTCCTTCTCTTTTATGTCTTTTCTTTTTCCACATTAAGCGAGGCAATTGTAGTAGCAAGCAAAGCCTTTGCAACCCTTGCCTTGTGGCCGGAAACCTTCGGCGACCCTCACTAGCCACAGTAGGAAAAAAAGAAGAAGGAAAAGAAAAGATAATAGAAAATAAATAAATAAGAAACTCAAAAATATTAAAAATTCTCTATGTTGGTGTTAATCATGTCATGTAAGATGATCGGTGTTCATGCTATCGATTTCTAACCAAAATTGGTCAGGTGGACTTAATTGATGAAACATAAAAATGTTCAAAACTAAATTGGCACAATTGAAATATGTGAAACTAAATTAGTATAAGATTAGTATAAGCAAGTTTATGTTTTTTTTTTTTTTATAATTTTCTCTTTTAAGAAAAAATAAAATTAGGCTTCAATATATTCATCGTTATTTAATGACGTAGAGAATATATCTTGATTTGGGATGAATGTCCTATTTAGATAATCTATGCATAACCTTTTTATTTTTTTTCCACAGTTTAAACTTCACAAATTAGAAGCCATATCGGTGCATTCTGTTAACTTGGATTCACAGAATGATAATATTTTACATTTTCACATAGCTTAAAGATTGAACATTTATCAATTGCTATAACTCGTTGTAGATAATCATTACTAGATAATTAGAGATCACGTGTCTAGGTTGTAATCTCTTATAGGGTCAGGAAGTCATTGGTGAATTCAAAATCAATAATTGCTTCTAAGTAACCGTGATCGGGGGATATTGATATGTACTTTGTATTCTCTGTAAAATGTCGCCCAATCAATCACATTACTCCCGTTCTTGCGAATTTATATCTAATTTAAAATTGCATCACATTGACCTTTCCTGCATTTTAATATCCATCAATTTACTTTCCTAATCAGAATCAACAAACGACCATTTCACCGCCTTCGTTGATTCAATTAGATCTGCCGTACTTTAAAAGATATATCGCTTTTCCAGTGAAACAGCTTGGCTCCTGTCATCAATAAGAATTTGGGCACTGTCGTAGCACGGCCACCGAGCATGGTGGTAGCACTAGCTCCACGCGATCCGGCCGCGACTCTCAGGGATCGACGAGGGGAGAAGAAAGTTTGCGTCCGAGACGTTCAAAGAGCTTCGATCAAGAGCAGGAAGATGATGAGGAGCACGAGGCATCTACCTGAGTAGTTTTGCTTTGTTTTGTTCATTTTTATGTTTAAGCATGAACAATCTTTGTTAAATTTTCCCGATCTTATTAGGTACGATTTTAACTTATAAACTAGTTTTGTTTGTTACGATATATCATGTTGTAAAATATCAACTTCAAAAAAAGCAATAATAAGATTATTAAGTGAAAAGAAAAATTTGAAAACTCATCACTGTAACATGACTGAAAAAATCACCCTAAATAAACATTGAGCGAACCTAAGGTGACAAAAATTTTAGTCCCGACAAGAAAAGACCAAAGGCACCCCAAGACGACTAGATTTCGTCGCTTTAATTAGGCGACAAAAGTTGTTGCCTTAGACGGACCAAAGGGTATGTAAATTACAATACTTTTTATAGCCTTAAGCCAAAAAGATGAGCAGACGGAAAGGCGACGACACATGTACCTAAGGCGAGAAAAAATTCTGTTGCTTTTGGTTAACTTTTGTACTGATCGTAGATAAACTAGAAAGTACCAATTTCAATTAAAACATGCATATTTTAGACCCATTAATGAGATCCATACGGAATTGGACTTTTCCTTTCAATGCCCGTTTAACTTGTTTACTCGAAGTGTCCTTATCAAACCTAATTTCATAGTGAATTTGACTGAAATGTGCCAAGAACTCCATTTGCCACCGGACCATATATGAATTATGCTCCCATGCAAGTTCAAACAAAGGTGGGTGATGACCTCATTTGTAAACATCAGTGAATGGTATTTTTGGAGTTCATGTGCATCCATTTCGTCCCGCCCCTCATGTAAACTGCTCTGCCTTTTCCACGCATTTTCCAAACCCTAGCACACGTCTTCCTTGCTTTCCCACCATAGTCAAGACTCTTCAATGCGTCTTTTCGCACCCGGCAACGTCAATTACTTGGAAAGTTCAAAGAAGAGAGAATGCAGCTCCTAAGACACGGTCGATTGAGGTTTCCTCGGTCAACCATAAGCTGTCACGTACAAAAGAGATGCAATCAATTGCTTGGAAAGTTCAAAGAAGAGAGAATGCAATTCCTATGAGCCTGTCGATCGAGACTTGCTTGATTAACTTTTGAGTGCTCAAATATAAGAGACAACGCTCAGCATTATTCCGCTGATCCGCGGAAGGTGAACACGCTGCGATTTTTGCAAACCCCCAACCCAGCATTGTTCCTCTGATCCGCGCACGTTATCATGTCACATGACCCATCAACTACTCATCAAACCATCAGGATCATCATCTTGCAGTGCATCATCTGGATGTCCTCCGCGGCTGCCACGGCCCTTGTATAGCTGCCGTGCGAGTTCGTTGATGGCAACCCGATCCCGACCTTGTTCCTTAAGGGTGGCCTGTCCTTGTCGACCTCCCAAGGGTTCGCCGGGGCTTATTCCTCCCTCATGGTCCACCACATACCCCAGATCGCTAGTGCTTGCTGCTACTTGTCCGTGATTTTCATGACATCCGCGGTCGTGTTCTTCTCCGTCTTGGCCGTGTCCCAGTCTGCTCCCCGACAGCCGATGGTGTTGTAGGAATTAATGTATATTGAGTTTTGACTTTCAAATGAGTGATAAGAGTTTTTAGATCATGGATACTTGTTTTAGGATTTTATGATTTAGTAGCCTATAAAAGGAATGTGTTTAGTAACACATATCTAACCACAGCCTCCATATATTTCCCTTCCTTTGTTTTTCTTATCTAGTTGTTAGATCTTTAGATCTTGTGGTTCACCAAGTGATTTTTAAGCCTTTTGATTGTACTCTTGTACTTGTTGTCGAAGATATTGAAACCCCTCTATCTCCTTGTGGTTTTTCTCGTTTTGAGTTTCCACGTAAATTTTGCGTCTCATGTAATTTTGATTTTGCTTTCATCCTTTGCTACTTGTGCTTCAATTGGTGCATCTTTTGGCATTGTTCCACAACAATGTAGCTAAGCAATGATTGTTTATATTTCAAGCCTATGAGACCCGTGTTGGCATTCCACTTATTACAGTTTGTTGCAAATTATACCAATTTTATAGGTAAATCTTATTATATTTAGTAATGTTTACCCAATTCAAAGTAAATCGTATGCTGGTGATTTGAGCGGATACCTTCAGAGTCCAAAAGGTGGAAATTTTTTTGTCAAATTTGCATAGTCTACAAATAATACATTTAAAAATCTCATTGCTCGAAAAAAGATGAAACCGTCCAAATTGAAAGTCCTATCATCGATGTTATCCACTAAACTTCTCTTGTGGCCCTCCAGCAACTATTTTTTTCGAAAGAAAGATGCCATTCATATATTAGGATAATACTTAAAAGGTACATAAAAGGCTTTCAAGTTTAGTATATATCAAATAATTGCAGAACAAAGCAAAAGCCAGAAAGCAAATAACAAAGCACAATTTGTGGCTAGAAGCATAATCTCATGTCTTAAGAACAGATCTGAAACCATAAATGATTGGTTGATTACTAGATTCAATGATGAGCACATGTCGAGATCTCCCACTTCATTTGCAATAGTTTGCAATGCGCATTCGGATCCAATGTCCTCATCACTATTGTTGTGTAGAAACACTAATATCAAAGTGTTGAAAAAACATAGATTAAATACCTATGAGGAGCTCTTGGATCTACATTAAGATCTAGTTCAGGAGAGTAAAACTCCCAAAATTTGACCTAAATGTAACTCATAAGAGGGGAGCGGCCACCGAGGAGGATGTTTGTAAAGTGGTGTCGCCAACTAGTTGAAAGTATGGTTTCTGGCTTCATTTCATTGTAAGTAGATTTAATTTTTGAATAAGAAGAAGAGGTCGTTCTCATTTGAAAGGAAAGGCGCCTTTTCCATCGAGACTAGAGGTCGACCTATCTAATGTCGTATACCTTAGGATCAACCTGCCTTTCTCTTCTTCATGAAGACTAAAACAAAAGCCACAAAGGATACAACACCACAAACCCATCCAATGCCTATAGACAATTTGCTCAGGAACATGCTCATCATGAGGAAAAACCCCAAGGCGGCAGAGGCGGAGCCCGCATTCTCAGCGACCTTTGCCATCTCCGTGGACCCTAGTTCGCGCATCAAAACCCCTACCAAGGAAGCTGTGAACCCCACCACCACCGTGACCTCGGAGAAGTTCAGGAGAAAGGAAAGAAGCTTTGAGTGGTGTAAAATCTCCATGTCGACGGAGGACGAGAAGTGGAAGACCATGAAAGCCACCATTGCTTGGTAAGTAAGTCCAAGGAACACCTTCCCTAGATTCACCGGCAGAAGAGTCCTCCTTTGTGCCTCGTCATCATCGGCCACTTGCATTAGCTCAATGTCGACGGTGTGAAGTCGAGTAGGGCATCCGCAGGTGGATTCATGTGGAATCGCATGCGGCGGATGCGGATGATGTGGGGTTGTGAAGGAGGGATCTGATCGAGATCTCGGATTGTGTCACTATCAGAGAGGGACAACGGGACTGCATCGCGATCAGAGAGGGGCAACGGGACTGCATCGTGATCAGAGATCACCGACGGCATGTCTTTCTCGGTCTCAGCCTGGGCTGCTGGTGCAGGATCAGCATTGTCCCCCCGAGAAGAAGAAGCATCAGCTGGCTGCTCGACGGCCGCCACGATGATAAGAAGAGCAAGGATATGTGAATTTGGGAACATTTGTTTTGCAAACATGAGAGACCGGGGAGTTGAAGCGATAGGAGGCTTGACTCTTATAGAGGAGGTTCATTTATAGATAGTTAGATACTTCTAACATTTCACATGAATTTCCTAGGAAAGGAGGTTGAAATATGATCTGACAATGTTGAGTGTGCTTTCCTATTTCGACATACGAAGAAAGAACAATAACGAAAAAGAGGATCTTATTTAGGCGCTCTTCTTTTTTGCAATCTTATCAGAATACTGCATTTACTCAAACTCGTTATTGACATAAAGGAGATTTCAATCTAGATTAAGTACTCACCTCAAAATAAAACACATACTTTCCTTAGTACTTTTTGAAGAAAATGTTTCTTTCACGGCTCCATAAGTTTTCGATGATATTAATTTTTTGAGGTGTAAGTCCTACATCGGGGATGTCGTGTAAAATTGACTTGATAATATAAGATGTCCAAGTGAAGGTGAACCCAATTGAATATGATAATGGCACAGATGCTAGACTCAGGCGCTCTCTTTGTTTCTGCCCTGAGAGAGGGGGAGGCAAATACGGGAGAACTTCCAAGGAACGTGAAGGGGGTCGCTATTGATCTTTTAGTCGAGTCTTTTGTCTCTGCTTTAGGCACGCGGTTTGGCTTCCTAGTTCTTCTTCTTTTGCGTGTCTGAAAGGTCCGTCATATCTCCCTCCCCTTCGTCGTCGAGAAGCCCCTGTGAAGCTCTCCCTGAAGCATGGCTGCAATTTTCTTGGGGGGGGGGGGAGAAGGGTTGGAAGAGGGAAGGAAAATACAGGAGAACTTCCAAGGAACGTGAAGGGGTCGCCATTGATCTTTTGGTTCTGCATTACGGCACGCGGTTTGGCTTCCTAGTTCTTCTTCTATTGCGTGTCTGAAGGGTCCGTCATATCTCCCTCCCCTTCGTCGTTGAGAAGCCCCTGTGAAGCTCTCCCTGAAGCATCGCTGCAATTTTCTTGCCGGGGGGGAAGAAGAGGGAAGGCAAATACAGGAGAACTTCCAAGGAACGTGAAGGGGTCGCCATTGATCTTTTGGTCGAGTGGTCTTTTGGTTTGCATTAGGGCACGCGGTTTGGCTTCCTAGTTCTTCTTCTTTTGCGTGTCTGAAGGGTCTGTCACCCCTTCGTCGTCGAGAAGCCCCTGTGAAGCTCTCCCTTGAGCATGAGAACTAGAGGCCACCACACGGCTTTCCCAAATTCTCATCTTGTGGTTGGTTTACTATCAAATGGGTCTGGCTATATTTTTTTTTATTGTATTTTCCCTTCGTATTTAATTTCTTCATTTTACTCTCTCTCTCTCTCTCTCTCCCCGCGTTGGGACAAAAGCGAAGACACATAACACCAAAAACTAGCGTTACTTATCCATAGTGAAGGCCCGGATTTGCAGATTGAGATAAGATGAGCCACGAAATTTCTGAGTACTTCATATGCAAATTTGCAGATTGATCCTTATTTTTCTTTTTTATAAAATAGCTACGCGTATACTTAACTGTAAAACCGTTCAACATCTACTAGATTTTTCGTTGACTTTAGCGTACAATAGATCATGGCATCATCATGTCAGTAAAAATTAGAGATTAAAAGAAGTGTTCATAAGATAAAGCTTTTGTTGAAAACATGTCCTGAGTTAAGTCCGAAATGGGAATTTTTCTAATTTAAGTAGGTTTCCTCAAAAGTGGTTTCTTATTTTGAATCCAATTATTATCCATGTAAGAAGTGGGTTTTCTTTATGCATAACATCCAAGAGGCAACTTCATATGAGTTACACACTAATGGAATCCAAGAGTGTTTGAAACCATGAAAATTTTCTAGGTAATATTTTGTGTAATTCTTTGTATGAGGACGAGTGATTTTTTTTGTGAGGATTGAAGGGCTAAATACTATGAATTATTGGGTGTAATTAGGGGCAAGGAAACACTAAGAGTGTTTGAATGACTGGAATGTGGTTTTAATCTCCATCCTATCGCTTTATCTATAGTGAAATTTTGTGCTACTCTATTTGTGCATGTAAATTACATCAACCAAATCACGCAAATTTCATATCGGGCTCATTTTCTTCCTTCGTTTATTTTATTGCTCAATTATTTATTACCACAACAATTGGTATCAAAGCCATACTTGACTAAGTTTAAGCTAATCAATGGCGATAGAAAAAGGAAACGTGAAAATCTATAGATTTGTTGAGAAAGATTTGGTTTCTACCAAATATATATACCAAAGAAATCTACACTTACCTCAATCTAGGAGGAAGCCAAAGGCAATGAAGCAAGCTAATTAGAATTTGATAGATAAACAAGCATTGGAATTATTTGGCTAATTTTGGCTTGTTCATGTTTCACATTATGAAAGAGAAGACCAAATTGAGTTTAATGAATGCCTTTTCAAACATGTTGCGATCAACAATGTCTGCTTTAGGTAATGTCTATGAAACTTAAAAATGGCAAAGGTGCATCAATTGCTGAGCATATTAATGAATTCAATATGATCGTTAGTTAATTAAGTTCAATTGATATAAACTTTGAACACGAGAGGTACGTGTTTTGATTCTATAATCATCGTTACTTCATAGTTGGAATACTACTGTTATTGTTATTAGTAATTCCTCTAGGTCAAGAAGCTTGACATTTGATAAGGTTTGCGATTTGATTATGAGTGAGGACATATGTGAAAAGAATCATTTGAATTTGTGCATGCTCCTTTAGTAGGTGAAGGAAGATGAAGCACTAGTAGTTTCATAGCAAAAGTAATGCAAGTCTAAACATAGGTGGTCAGTCTAGGTATTTTATGTTGGAATTATGGGGGCATTTTAGTAGGGATTGCCTTATGATGTTGCAATTGTAATTGATCGTAATTTGGATAGTGCTTATTATGTCATGTTTGTCACTAAGGATTCATCATTTAACTAATAGATTATGGATTTTGGTTATTCGTTTTATGCCACATTAAGTAGGATATGGCTTACTACTTATTGATGCACGGATAGTAGTAAAGTGCAGCTGATGAAAATGTTGAGTAAGAAGTTGTAGATATTGGTAATGACAAAATCAAAAGACGTAATGGTATCGTGAGAACATTAATTCAAGTAAGGCATTTTCCATAATTGAAGAAGAACTTGATTCCTTGAGTACTAGGTTCAGTTGGGTGTCAATATACTTTAGAATGTGGAGTTTTGAAGGTTGTTCAAGATGCCTTAGTGATAATGAAAGGAATTAAGCTTAGTGACTTGTATAAGCTTCAAGATGAGATAGTCATGAATTTCACCATGAAGTTAGATGGTTTACTCAAGAGTTTGAATTGTGGCATATGTATTTGGAATACATGGACAAGAGAAACCTGAAGTATCTAAAGGGAATGAATTTATTGTATGATTATGTGATAGATAAACTAAATGTATATAAGGGTTGATAACGAAAAGTGTAGTTCAGTATGACTCTCAAAAAAATCACAGAGATTGCAAAGTTGATTCACTTGAAAGTGTTATGATTTCATTCAAAAAGAATATTAGCTTTATGCTAATAGTTGTTGATGACTATTAAAGGAAGACTTGGGTGTTTGTGTCATGGTACAAATTTGATGCTATTATTAGGAGCGGATGATTCAAAATTTTGATCGAAAAGGAGATTTTGAGTAGACTAATAGTATCATAGAGTTTTGCTCAGAGTTGTAAAACAAATTATCCATGAAGAATGCATAATAAGATGCCAAATAATGTTGGTGAACTACAATGGGATGCAGAGTTGATGAACTGAAATATTACTAGAGATGGCCCATAAAATGCCATAATGTTGGTACGATTAGGAGATTTCTTACGAGTGCATCTAGCGTGGCAAGCTATCCCCTTCAATTGCAATTGGATGTTGGATTATCGAGGAAGTATGATCACATGACCTTGCTCAAAAATTTGTTCTTAGAATATATGATTGCCCGTGTTATGTTCAATGAATGATGGCAAGATTAATGGGAGGGCTAGGAAAGTACATATTCTTAGGCAATGTACAAGGTGATAAGTAGAGGTGATCATGGTTTGGATTGGGCTAGGCCGCCCCTAACCCTAGGACCAACCCGCATAGTGTTGGTCCTCAAATTTTAGGACTAAGGATTGACCCTATTGAGTTTGGGACCAATGATTGAACCGACCCATGGGTTTGGTCCAGTTCTAGGGTCAACCCGGGACCAACTAATATTTTTTTGTTTCATTTTTTGTATTCCCTAAAAGGTAAATTTACTATTTCAAATTACATATCCATTAACAATGCAACATTGTTCAACCAACACCTCGCAAAAACAAGGTATTCGGGTAGAAAGAAGAGAAATTAACATGGTTTGTTCGGAGGCTACAACGGGTGGCGGTTGAAGGGTGGTCCTTTGGCAACAATAGAAGACCCTCTCGAGCCCCACTCTCACTCTCAAATCCGTTCTCCATTTTCTGTCCGTTTTCCTCTCTGTTGGACAGTTGGAGGTCTAGGAGCGGAAGCATGGCAACAGAGCAAGAATTGTCACACAATAGGGATGGCACGGGGGTAACAAGCCACGACTAGTTGGGACTCGTGGGAGGAGCTCGACTTGGATCAACAAGTAGCAACTTGTCATATACAAGACTTGGCTCGGCTCGGCTCATGACGCAACGAGAACAGCGGTTGGTGTTGAAGGTTTGGACGGCAATAGGTCATCGAAGTAGCAACCGGTTCTGCCCTAGTTGGGGCAACAATGAGCGGCGGAGGGGAACATGAGCAGCTCATCTTCAAGAGGCATGGATATGGTGGCAACGACGGCGAGCAGCAAGGATAGTGTCAAGGGCGACAGATCTTGTCGAGAGCGAGGCAGCAGCTCGTCGAGATAACATCGGAACACAGTGTGGTTAGAGTTGCAGGCATGGAAGGGGTGCTCAAAGAAGACCAACACCCTCTTCTTCTTTGTTTTTTTCCCCCCGTGTCAAGCCAGATAAGGTCTCACTTTTCTTCTCTGCGTTTTTCTAAGAAAACCCCCGCAAAACTCTCCCTCTCGAGCTCCTTTTCTCTTCTATTTTTCTTTCCCTTTTGTTCCCCCTCTCTCCTCTGCTTTGTCGACCAAACCCCCTCGATTTTTTGCTGCCTCTGACTTGCACCTCAGTTTTTTAGTCTTCTTCTGCGAGTGATGTTCTACATGGGCAGAAAGAAGGGAGGATGGAGTGGGCCAGGCCGAGAATAAAGAAAAAATGGGCTAGGCCCGTGTGGAAAAGATATTTTAGATATTCAGGGTTGGTCCAGGTTGTCCCAGGACTGAGGACCAACCCACACAATGCTGGTCCCGGAATTTCAGGACCAATGACCAACCCAGTCCCCCTAAGAACCAAACTGGGACCAGTAGGGTTGGGCTGGTTTAGGGTCGGTCCAAGGTTGACCCTGGACCGATGCTCACCCCTAGTGAAGGGGTATAGGTTGTGGTGCCCTTAATTAAATTCATCTATTATCAACAAATACATTTGATGAGTCTCAAATATTTCTAGGTTAGAATGCTTGTGCTGGGGTTTATACGAATTTAAACATTGCTTAGCTTAGGGTGATATACCAACCATAAACTCCTAACATAGCAGGTATTATTGGAACAACAAACATAAATGGTACTTACAGCAAAGTGGAGCCTCTAAAACTAATGGTTGTTGTAACTGCCTAGTTTGACAATATGGATATTTGACCTCTTGATAGATATGAATGCAATAATTGTATTTTTTCATCAATGTGATTGAGAAGGTTGTGTTGAAAAATCCTTGTGAAGTAGCTAAAAGTATAGGAAGAATTGTTTCTGATGAGATCCATAATTATGGCGAAGTTCAAGCAAGCTTTGAAGATCTTTGTGCTGGTTGAGTCCATGAGGGGCTATAGAAGAATAGCGGCAAAGCAAAATGACTAACTTGGCTCATACGTCAAGCCAAGGAGGAAATCATTGAAAATGTGTCTCTAGCTTGAGCTCCAAAGAAAAATTTTCTAATTCAAATAGGTTTTCTAATTTGAGTTGGTTTATAGTTTAAGTGGTTTCCTAGTTTGAATTGTATTCCCGCTTTAAAGCATTCACTTTTGAATGACTCACATGTAGTTGTAATTTTCGTTATATTATTTGATCTATAATGGGTATCAATGTTGCTCATCTTAATGTATGTTACATTGATCGAACCACGTAAATTTAGTGTTCGATTTACTGTATTGTTTGATTGTTTGCTTTTTGCAACCTGACTAATATTATCATTTTCAACTTTTCAAATAAAAAAATAAATTTAACAACTGGGGTTTGTCCCACTAGCTACATTTCCAACATGGAAAGGGGGAGGTGAAGAGTTTGATTCCCCACCTTCTTGGGGGGTTGGGGTGGAGACGATTTAGTTTCAAGTGTGGATTTTAACTTTCACGCCCTGCAGGAAGGTAAGGCAAAAGTCTGAGAGTGAGTGTTAAAATATGAGTAAAATATGATCGACAAAAAAAAAGGAAAATAAATTCATAATTCCTAAGGCAACCACGTCACCCTACTGCCATTGTACTCCCACTTTATTTTGAAAAATAAGTACAATATTGCAATATGTATAGCAATTAACAAACAAATTATAAGATTATTATTCAAATTATCTAATATTAAAATATTACTTCAATACATAGCAAAATATTGAATAGCACATTTTAACTAAGAATATAATTAGTAAAGTGTGAAAGTAGAAAAAAATCAAAGCAATTGAATAAATCCTCTTCTTCACTTTCTAATTCCACTTAATTTATTATACTCCTTAATATTTTTCCAAAGATAATAGCTACCTTTGATTAAATTAAAAGTAGTAAAGTGTGGCATTAAGAGTAAAAAAAATCATCATTATAAATTCTTCGAGAAACCACATCGCCAAGTTACTATTGACCTCCCTTTCGTCTTAATATAAAGAATGTGACAATTTGACAGCGTGATAAATATGGTGTGGAAAAACGTGTGTATTACATTGAAGTTGTATGAGAATAGAAAAAACGGGCAACAACACCAATAACAACAATAATAATGATTTATAAAAATCGTCGCCATGCTACCACTCGAATTCTGACCATGTAATACATTGCGTTTCAATTGGGCCCTCCAAACTTATCTCCGACAACAATTTAAGGATAAAATTCAATTTTTCGTTCAAAACAAAAAAAACAGAATACGTGTCATCGGTAAATCGACACGTGGTGTCTCCGCGCATAAGTTTCTAACAAAATACACTTCTTATGCTAGTACTTGGTAAGTCATATAAAGTGATGTGTGGCGATTTAATGGTGAGAATGGAAAGAATTTGTAACAGTTGTCGTTTTTGTCCTACGAGTGAACAATTGAATTTCTTTTGGAAGCTTGAAGCATTGTGTTATCCTTGCCCAAGGTGCAAAAGGTTGTGGTTTTTTTTGTAACTTTTGAAAGGTTGTGTTATTTTTATACTAGGTGTTAAAGGTTGGACTATTTTTTAATAAATTCTTTCGCTCCTTTTTTATAAACATTTAGTTACACGCTATATTGTTCCAAATTATGAGATTTTGCAAACTCTACGAATCTCCTTAGCATGAAAGACAATGATCAAATAGGGTTTTTTTGTTTGTCTGTTTTACCGTAATTCTCCTCTCTCTTTGACTTTTACTTTACCTTCTTTTTTATGATTAAGCATTAATAAAAAAATTAAATTTTTTCCCAATCTTATTAGATGCGATTTTAACTTATAAACTGGCTTTGTTTGTTATAATATATTATGTTGTCATATATCAACTTTAAATTAAGCAATAATAAGATTCTAAAGTGAAAAAAAAAATTGAAAACTTCTCGCTGTAACATGACTGGAAAATCACCCTAAGAAAACATAAAGCGAACCATTGATGACAAGAATTTTAGTCCCGACAGCTTTTCCTTTTTCTGCAAAAGGAAAAGAAGAAGAAGACCACCAAAGGCCATCCCAAGCCGATGAGAGGTAGCCAAAGGCGACAAGATTTTGTCGCTTTAGAGTTTGCAAGGGCGACAAAAGTTTGGTTGCCTAGACGGACCAAAGGGTCTGAAAAATTACAAAATTTTTTATAGCCTTAAGCAAAGACAAACAGAAAAGGGACGAAATATGGACCCAAGGCGAGAAATGGTAAAGAAAATACCAATTTCGATTCAAACATGCATATTTTAAACTCAAGACTCTTATATTTTTTTTTCCCCTTTTCCAGTAATACCATTTCGATTAAAACATGCATATTTTAGACCCATTAATAACATCCCATGCAAATTCAAACAAAGGTGGGTGATGACTTCATTTGTAAACATCAGTGAAAGGTATTGTCGGAGTTTATAGGCATCCCTTTCCTCTCGCCCTTCGTGTAAACTACTCTGCCTTTTCCACGCCTTTTCCAAACCTTAGCACACGTCTTCCTTCCGTTACCGACCATAGATAGACTATTCAATGCGTCTTACCACACTCGAAAACGTCAATTACTTGGAAAGTTCAAATAAGAGAGAATGCAACCCCTAAGACACGGCCGATTGAGATCTTCTGGACCAACTTTTAAGTCCTCAAATATAAGAACAATGCTCAATGGGAAGATGAACACTCCCAAATTTTTGCACGCCCAACCCAGCATTGTTCCAATCATCTGCACAATTGTCATGTCGCATGACCGATCAACCACTCGCCAAACCATCAGGATCACAGTCTTGCAGTGCATCATCTGGGTGTCCTTCACGGCCGCCACAGCCCTCATACAGCTGCCATGCGAGTTTGTCGACGGCAACCCGATCCCCACCTTGTTCCTCAAGGGTGGGCCGTCCTCCTCGACCTTCCAAGGCTTCGTCCTCTCCCTCATGGCCGCCTTCGCAGGGGCTTATTCCTCCCTCATGGTCCACCACATCCCCTGGATCGCTAGTGCATGCTGCTACTTATCGGTGATTTCCATGACATCCGCGGTCGCGTTCTTCTCCATCTTGATCGTGTCCCAGGTCCGCTCCCCGGAGGTTGATGGTGTTGTAGGAATTAACGTAGCTGAGCGATGAATATTTATGTTTCAAGCATATGCGTGGTTGTATGACTGGCTCTTATGAAATTGTTTGGTCTTGGTTGCGTGTAACTACTAAGGTACAACGTCTGTGATCAGACTATATTCCATACAAGGAATAAGAATTTCAAGGTTATATGCATAAATATGCGTGTTTAAGTTACGCGTCACACTAAATAACATGTATTAAGCACGTTAAATCGCTTCTTTTCATTAAAGTTGGCACCACAAAGATAGCTGTCAACTCGAGGAGTCAGTGAATATCTAGGAAGCTACCGTTAAAAGGGGAAGAGAATTAGGAGATCTTCGCATGGAAAGGCTCATTACAGTTTGTCGCAAAATATACCAATTTTATTGATCAATCTTATTATATATCTATTGCTGTTTAAGAAGGGAAAGAAAAGGATTTTGGACTCAAAAAAGAAAGAGATGGTCAACCCCGCAGAATGCAGGCCGGCAGAACTTTCTATTATGACCATCCATGATAATGACCAAAAGGATCTATCTAAAATTTGGGGACACGCTTTTTTTTTTGTTTTTTAATCACTCGCAGCTTATGATGCATAAACTCAGCCACCTAAAGACCCATATATGGAACATTCCTTAAAAACCCACGAACAAGTTAAGTTGATGCTTTCGAGCTATAAAGACGACCCAAATTCAAATTAAATTGTACACAGCTGGTGAGATCTGAATGGATATTTTTGGGTGCTTGAGTTGGAAATTTTATTCTAAATTTGTATACTCTACATACTATACATTTATACATCTCATTGCTTGAAAAAAGACATGCAACCGTCCAAATAGAAAGTCGTATCATCAATGATTATCGGCTAAACTTCCCTTAGTGCCCTCCACCAACTAGTTGAAGGTACAACAAAATTCTTTTAATTGTAACTAGATCTAATTTCCATCGAGACTAAAATTCAACCTAATTAAAGTCGTATACCTAGGATCAGCCAGTCTTTCTCATCTTCATGAAGACTACGACAAAAGCCATAAAGGATACAACAGCACAAACCCATCCAATGCCTAAAGACATTTTGCTCAAAAACATGCTCATCATTAAGAAAAACCCTAACGCGGCAGAAGCGGACCCCGCTCTCTCAGTGACCATTGCCATCTCCGTGTACGCTAGTTCGCGCATCAAGACCCCGACCAAGGAAGCCGTGAACCCTACCACCACCGCAACCTCGGAGAAGTTTAGGAGAAAGGAAAGAAGCGTTGAGAGGCGTGAATTATCTATGTCAGTGGAGGATGAGAAGTGGAAGACCATGAAAGCCCCCATTGCCTGGTAGGTCAGTCCGAGGAACACCTTCCCCAGATTCACCGGCGGAAGCCTCCTCCTTTCTGCGTCGTCATCATTGGTCGTTTGGATTAGCTCGATGTCGATGGTATGACAGTGGAGTAGGGTTTCTGGAGGCGGATTTGGGTGGAACCTCAGGTGTCGAATGCGGAGAACTTGGTGTTGCAAAGGAGGGATATGATCCTGGCCGCGGATTGCGTCGCTATCAGAGAGAGGAGACGGGATCCCCTCATGATTAGAAAGAGGCGACGGGACTGCGTCGTGGTTAGAGAGAACCGATGGCATGTCTTTCTGGGTCTCAGCCTGGGCCACCGATGCAGGTCCAGCGATCTCCCCATGAGAAGAAGCAGCAGCAGCTAGCCGCTCAACGTTGGCCATGATGCAAAGAAGAGCAAGAGTATGTGAATCTGGGAGCGGAGCAAAGTGTTTTGGGAACAAGTGAGGGCGGCTGTGCCGAAATGATTTTTTTTTTTTTTTTTTTGGGGGTGTTGACTGTTTTATAAATTGAAAAGTTTATCAGAATTTCCTAGAAAAGGGAGGTTAAAATGTCTATCTTGGGGCATGGTTCCAAGAATGTTGAGCGTGCTTTCCTATCTTGATGTAGGAAGAAAGTACGATAATAAAAAGAAGGGACACCAAGTGGTACTCGGTTGACAAATCAATTAAAAGACTGTACGAAGTAGGTCAACCTAATATACCTTCTCACTGGAGGATGCTATGCTACTCAGCAGTAGCCACCTTCGAAGAGTTAACGTCATGTTTACCTTCATTACCAAAAACTTCTTCCATTCTTGAATACATCTTTTTCTTTCCTATCGAGAAGAAAATACAAAATGTAACATTGAGGAGAAGAATATACGAAATGTGACATTGAGGAGTCCCATCTCTCGGAAGTTCTTTTCCTTATTTTTTTTTCTTTGAGTCTTTTAATGACTTGCTCAGGTCTAATTTTCATATCTTGATGTAGAAAGTACAATAATAGAAAGAAGGGACCTTATTTAGGTGCTCTACTTGCTTGCAATTTTATTTGAATCAAGCATTTACTCAACCTTGTTATCAACAGAAAGTGGTTTCAATCTTGATTAAGCAATCATCTCAAAATAGAGCATACATTTTCCCTTGTTCCTCACCGTGTAATTCCTCTTTATGTTTTCTTTTTCTCTTCAAATTTCCCTAAAGAAAGTATATCTTTTCTAGACTCTGAGTAGGCTTTCCGTGATCTTTCTTTTTTGAGGGGCGCGCGTGGAGGGGTTGAGCAAAATAAGTCTTTATGGCGAGTCAATTGGATATGCCAACAGGGCTCGGATTTGGTCTTTCTTTCCGACGTGAAAAGATGGAGACAGAGGAAGCAAATACGCAAGAACTTCAAGGAACATGAAGGGGGACACGATCAATCTTTTGATGCAATAACCTGGGTGTCTTCCGGTTCTGCATTCGAAAACGCGGTTTGTCTTCTTAGTTCTCGTTTTGCCGTGCCTAAAGCTTCCATTCTCTCTCTCTCTCTCTCTCTCTCTCACACACACACACACACACACACACACACACAGAAACTCTCCCAGAAGCATCCCAGCAATTTTCACTATTTCTCAATTTGTCGTTAGTTTTCTATTAAACTGGTCTGGCTTCAATTTTTTATTTTATTTTTCCCCCTTTTTACCTTCCTTCGCTGTATTTTCTCTTCCCGCATGGGGACAAGAGCAGAGACACATAACACGAATTCGCGAATTTCACATTCATACATGAAGCGACATATCATCTAGACAGGAAGCAATTTCTGCGTCTTTGAGATAAACGAGGTAGGAAATTTCTGGGGACATTAAATACATAAAAACAACCTCATAGAGCATCTTCTAGATTTTATGTTGACATTATCGCACAATACATTATGGCATCATCTTGTCATTAAAAGCTAAAGATCGAAAGAAATGTAGATAGGCCAAACTAAACAGAAGTCTATTGCTTTATTTATGAGATTTTGAACTAAAGTTTTAGATGTTTAGTGTAATTATAATTAGAGCGGAATAGGTTATGATCGTAGAATGAACTAAAGTGCTGCAAATTTCATGATCATTTTAGTATGATAATATAAGAGTGGAATTTATGTTACGCGAGAGAGTAAATCGTGCGGCTCTCTTATTGATGTATTCTTAATAAAAAAAATGAATAAAGTGATATTTAAACGTGACTTATATGGGTGTACTAAATTGTTTGTTTGGCTATAAAGATCAAACGAAAAAGTATAATAATATCACCCAAGAGTGTTTCCAAGAAAAATGGAAAAAAGGTACACACAATTTTTTTGAAAACAAATTCACAAGAATATGTTTCAGTTTGAGCTCGAAAAGAAAATTTTCCTAATTCAAATAGGTTACTTAATATGGGTTGGTTTCTACTTTAAATGATTTCCTAGTTTGAATAGGTTTTCTAATTTGGAGCATCCTATTTTCTTCCATATAAGAAGTGGGTTTTCTAATTTTCTTAATGAAGAGCATCCAAGAGGAGCTTATACTCATGAGAATTACATCCTAAGTGTTTGAAGCTATGAAAACCTTGTGTTAAGATTTGTGCAATTTCCTGTTAAGATTAAGAGATTATTTTGTGAGAAATAAAATTTATTTCTTTGAGAGAGTTGCATTTATCAGATTTGTGCACATTCATTTTATGCACTGCTTACAGTGGTTCTCCTTCAAAGCTTAATAGCAAAGCTTTGTTTAAATTGTTCAATATGACCTTCGTTCTCCAATTTCTTCCTAGCAATTTATTTACCGCATTATTATTGCTTGATTATTGAGTGTTAAATTCTTGCTAGTGCACCCGTAAGATCACCCATTATGTTGGTGATTTATGATTAAAATTGGCCAAGACTGCTTGCAAAATATTCTTAAAATAGAGAGAAAATGTATCAAAATGACGTTTGATTTATCTAATGTAATCAAGTTTCTATATCCATGATATCTCAAGTTTGCAAAAGTAAAATGTTCTCACATATATTACTTGGGTTTCTAATCAACCCATAATAGAATAGTGACGATTCCTGAATGAATTAAATTGCATGTTTAAATGATTAAATAAAAAATCCCAAAATTTGCTATTGGTATGGGTATGGGAAAAGTCTACACTTAGTGTAAGCTTGGTAATCTATTAGCTTTCCTTTGGTGGTTCACCTTGAGAAAGGTCGCAATAATTGTGAGATTGGTGAATACGTTATCGAATATGCGTGGTAAGCCTTAATAACCAGACAAGCGCAACGGGACAGGGTGACGATAGAGACGTGGACGTTCATTCTGTCCATAATTATTCAAACTGATGGGGACTGACCGGTGTGGGCACGTCCACTTGGTTTCATTGCTCATAAGCGATCTCACATATCGTCTAGCTTCATGGGATCCGTTCCACGCATGCTCAGTCTAAAGCATATAATCATTTTCTTATTTGAAACCACCTAAGTTCGCGAGAATAGTGTTGCAAAATATGAAGGACAGATAAAGAATGGCGCCGTCTAGACTTGAAAGTTCAAACGAGCATGCTGGCCTTCAAGCATTTTACTCTGTCAAGAAAAAGGACATGAATATAAACGAAAAAATTACCTAAAAAGTAATAAACATATTGTAATTTTGTCGATTTAGTCGTAAATTTATTTTTTTGGCCAATTATGTCACAAACATTTTGCAATTATGCCAATTTAGTTCAATTGGCCAAATTTGACTAACCAACGTTGACATGGACACCAGCCGACGTCGGCACATAATTTTTTAATAATATTATTATTTTTAATTTTTTATTAATTTCTCTCTCTCTCTTTTTTCCCCAACTTGAAAGGTGAAAAACATTTTCCTCCATTTTAGAATACTTTTTTAGGGGTGTGAGATAAGAGAGATGAATGTGGATGGGGACTAGTAGGGGTATAAAATAAGAGAGAATGAGTGTGGAAAATGTTTTCCCCAACTTGAAAAGTGAAAAACATTTTCCTCTCTAATTTAGAAGACTTTTTTTCTCTTCATGGAAAATTTTTTCCCTAATAAATTTATTTTCTGTGAAACGAACGTAAGAAAATCCGAAAAATATTTTCCTCAAAGTTATTTTCCATGAAACGAATGGAGCCGTAAAATCTTCCTCTCCCTCTTTATGAATATTCAATTTTACCCCCTTCATTTTTCACCTTCTCCCCTTTCCCAAGTAGAGTGAAAATTTTGGATTGAGAATTTGTGTTATATTGGGAATTACCGTCCTTGAATATGAACTCACAAATTCGCAATGCTTTGTTTGCCAATGGGAAGAAGGGGTGAAGAAAATTGTAATAACCCCAAAAAATTTTCTTCACACTGCCTATCATGAGATGCTTTTCCTAATAAATTTATTTTTCATGAAATGAACGCCGAAATAGTCGAAAAATATTTTTTAAAAAATTATTTTCCGTGAAATGAATAAAGCCTTAAAATCTTCCTCTCCCTCTTTATAAAGATTCAATTTTCCCACCATTTTCTCCTTCTCCCCTTTCCCAAGTAGGGTGAAAATTTTGGATTGCATATTTGTGTTATGTTGGGAATTACCATCCCTGAATATGAACTCGCAAATTCGCAATGCATTGTTTGCCAATGGGAAGAATGGGGAGAAGGGGCGAAGAAAATTGTAATAACCCCAAAACTTTTTCTTCGCACCGCCTATCATGAGATTTCTCCTGGACTTGCTTTTCCATTATAGTCTGAGATCATTTGATTAAGCGAGCAAGCTTAATCGCCTAGATTTTTTTTTATTTATGTCGTCCCTCGAATATATTTGTTTGTTCAAATTCATCCATATCATATAAATTGGATAAAAAAATTTCCCCCCATTAGGTGCATCTTTGGTTCTTATGTGCCCTTTAAAATGCTAAACATGATTTCCCCAATGACTTAATCCGATTGTGAAAATCTAATCATAAGATATTAACTGGAAACTTACCAACAAGGCATCGATCATTTATTTTTACCATCAATGTTCGAACTTTACGAATATAAACTGGAATTTATTTGCACGAGACATTCTTCCCTTTTCTTGGGCACTCATTTCAATTTTGCTCCCTTAGTGATGAGATTTTTGTTCACTTAGGGGAAATTTGTTCAAAAAGTTCTAAACCTATTACAAATCATAAATATTTCAATTTTGTCAATTTATAAACATTTTTATTTTTTTTCAATAGAGTCAATCCAATGAATTTTGATTAGAATTTGCTAATGTGGATGATGGCTATCCAACTAGTATTGACATGTACATTTTTAATAATATTTTAATAAAATTTGAAATTTTTATGTTTTTTTTTTTTTTCCTTTTCTTTGTTTTTTTTTCTTCGATTTTTTAGTAAGGGCAGGTAATGGTTGCTACTCGACCCTCATTGGTGCTCGGTGAGGGCACGCGAGCCCTCATCAATTCTGTGTGAGGGCTTGTGTGCCCTCCCTTTGGCTAGTAAGGGTCAATCGAGCCTCGCCTATGGTTGACGAGGGTTAGTTGGCAACCCTCTTTGGCCCTAACACCAAAAACCAAAAAAGAAAGTAAAGAAAAGGAAAAAAAAGAAAAAAATATGAAAATTTCAAAAAATTAGTAAGATATTATCAAAAAATGTCAACATCAGCGTCAATTGTCTATGTTAGCAATTTTTACTCAATTTTGGTCGGAGGGACTCAACTAACAAAATATGAAAATATTTAGGACTCAATTGATAAAATTGAAAGATATAGGATTAGATTGGTATAAGTGCAATAAGTCGAGAACTTTTTGGACAATTTTCCAAGCTGCAAGTGTACACCCTTTTTTTTTGTTGGTAAAGTACAAGTGTACACCCTTTTTCACTCCATTTTTTTTCATCTTTTTTTTGGGTCGAATTTTCACTCTTCCTTGATTTTTACTTGTTTGCAACAGCAAATGTTTTTCATGTAACTTAAAAGTTGTCCTAGACATACTACTTTAGCAAATGAATAGAAAATTAGCTTTGGTCACTATTGACACCCGAATTTTGTCGACCCCTTTTAAATACCTATTTATTTTTTAATATATATATAAAATCTATAGAAAGGATAAAAAATTTTAAAATTAAAAAAAATCGAAAAAAAACGGAATTCGGTCGGCTGGGCTGGCCAGCCCAGCCCACTCTTTTAATATCAGCCCAGCCTTGCCCTTATTTCTCCCCTTTTATCTCAATCCAGCCCATTCTTTCACTCTTTCAGCCCACCTATTTTATTTCTTTGAAGAGCCCAGCCCACACCACCATTTTCCATTCTTCTCACACGCCGACACATGAAGAGACACACACAAGGCGCCAACGCACGACGCCGTTTTGGTTTCCTTGGCCACGACGTCAGCCGCCTGACGCGGAGAGAGGGGGACGAGAATTCTGTTGAGGGGGAACACGAAAGAAGAAAATCCGAGGGCGAGGAGGGCAGAGATGGAGGCTGATTTCTGGGTTTTCTGGGGAGGATTTTGAGAGGGGGCCAAAGAAAAAACGCAGCAGAAGAAAAAGAAAGAAAAACACAGGAGAAGAACGGAGTCTGGTTTTGCTGGTTTTGGAGGAGAAAAGGGAGAGATGGGGGCTCGTTTTGCCGGTAGAGGGGGCGGTTCTGGACGGAGGGGCGGTTCTGCCGAGAGGGAGACGGAGTGACTAAGCAGAGAAGAAGCCAGAGAAAAGGAGCGAAGGAAAAGGTAGGAGGCTGGCTGGTTTTCTGGGTTTCGGATAAATAAAAGAGCAGAACAAAAAGCAAAGAGCGGGGCTCCCGAGAGAAACTGAGTAGAAGAAGCTTCGCTGAAGAAAAACGAAGGAGGGTGGCTGTTGTTCTGGGCTTTTGAGGGCTGAACAGAGGAAAGAATCGGAGGCAGGTTGCTGGCTAGACGGAATGGAGGAGTGAGGAGAGAACAGAAAAAAGAGGATCCGAAAAAAGAAAACCGGGGGGAGAGAAACCAGAGAAGGAGGGGGAGCTTGAGCGCCATCGAGAGAGAAACTGGGGAGAGAGAAATCGGAAAGAGGGAGAGTGAGCCGCAAGAGGGGCAGCTTCTTCAGGAGGGTCTCCCTCGGCTGGGGAAGACAGAGAAGAGAGAAACCCGAGAGAAAAATCGGAGGGGGAGCTCGAGAGAGAGAGGAGGCGAACCCAGCGACCGGAGCGCGAGAGACATGGCGAATTCGAGAGAGAAGGCGAACTCGGGGGAGTGAACAACTTTCGCTGGAGGTCCTTCCACCCGCAACCGTCCGCCGCGGCTCCAGTTCTGCGCGAGCTTCGGCCCCGGTGATCCCACATCGACGTTACTGTACATTCCGACTTGTTTCGCTTGAATCCGTTGCCCTCTCGGTAATGCCCTGTAGATGTTCGATGAAATGCCCCACTGAAGTGGCCGAACTCAACCCTCGACCGGAGCTCGGCTTTTTGTTTTTTTTTCTGCGTCGCTAGGAGTTATATTGTTACCTCGTACCACATTCAACGTTTTTCTAGCTTTCTGGTGGGTTATCCCACGCCGTTCGGGTAGATCTAGGTGGCTTGTATCTCGCCGGAGTCAATCCGGCGACTTTCGGGAACGCCGGCCAGCTAGTTGGCCGCCGGAGTTCGGCGTCGGTCGGACGGAACGACCGACGCCGGACGACTGCATGGCGACCTCCCAAGGGTCGGAGAGGACTCGCGGTGGCGTCAGCGTCGGTTCGGCGAAAGGAGCGGCGGTCTTCGGGCGGGCGTCTGCGGTTGCGGGAGAAGAAGAACGAAGAGGTTGAAGACGCTGCATGGAGTGAGGGAAATCTGCAGCAGAAATATGTATGCAGAAAAAGACAAAAAGTGAGAAAAAAAAATTAAAGAGAGAATAAAAAATAGGAAAAATTAAAAGAAACAAAAAAACGTAAAAACATAAAAACATAAAAGGCTAAAAAACATAAAAAAAACAAGGAGATGGGCTTCACTCGGGCTTGTGCACGGCGGGCTGAATTTGTCGCAGGCCGGGTTTTAGCTGGGCTAAAAATGGAATCAAAATTGGGCTTTTTCTTCCAAAAGGGCAAAGAGAAGAGAATTCATGGGCTATTTTTGTTTTTTCGAGTGGGCTTTGGGGTCGGCCCGTTTTTAACCAACAAGGACCAATAGGGTCCGGGTCAGTTTAGTAAGTCCGGGTCTTCTGACCCGGTCCGAAATACTTTTTTTAATATAAAAAATCATAAAAAAATCCAAAATTTCCAAAATTTCAAAAAATATTAAAAATACTAAAAAATCATAAAAAATTCGAAATTTCAGAAAATTCATTAAAAATTCAGAAACCTGAAAATTTATAAAAATTTTCGAAAAAAAATATTTTTATATAATTTTTTTAAAAAATATTAGAAATTCCAAAAAAAAAAAGAAGAAAAGAAAATTTTCAAAAATCCTTTGTTTTAAAATTCCCTAAAAAGCTTTAAGATAATTCTTGGAACATTTTGCTTTTCAAAGATGTGGGGAATTCATCGATCCCAAGATTGTGTTTAAAATTGAACAAGCCTTACGCTTTACCTTATGATTTTAATTATCTTCTGGATCTTATGACCCTTGATTGCATGCTTATGATGCAATGGTTATGATTTTCCCCTTAGTTTAATTATGAGTTTCATTTATTTATTTCTTAATGATAAGTGTTTATTTTCCTTTGTAATTTATTTAATGTTTTCTTTAGTTGCTAATTGTTATTTTGATTATTGTGCACTCGCATGATCATCTCACATGTTAGTGGTTAAGTCAAAATCAATCTAAACTGCTTGACAAAAATCTTTTTGAAATGAACAATATTAGGTAGCAAAATGACATTAATTGGTTAATTAGTGTAATCAAATTCCCAACTCTTAGATTTTCTGGTTGCGTAGAAAGTGAGGCACGCTCCCATACCTCACTTGGTTTCTAGCCAACCCCAATAGGCTAGTGGCGATTCCTTATTTGAAGACTTTCATGAACATCCAATGTCACGCGAGTATGGGCTTGGGAGAGCCAACGTCTATTAAGGGTCCTTGATCCACTCTTTGGATAATACCTTTAAACCTATTTAGGCATTTCTTTCTCCCTATGAGAAAAAAGGTCACGACAGTTGCCCAAGTAGCACATCCAACGTTTATGAACTTCAGCTCGTGATATTTTTCCGATAGGTTTCTTGGAAATTTCTAGAAGGAAAGTAAGTCCATGACCAATAAACCCATATTTAGTTATCACTTATTAGGACAAATGACATTGAGGAATTGTGAACTTCAACCAAATGTATAATTTTCACGCATTAAATTTTAATTTGCTTTAACATGATCCCCAAAATATTGATAAATATTTAATGTAGTCCTTTCATTTGCTCAAATGATAAATTAGACATTGTTTGATGACGTAGATTATTATATGCTAAATTGAAGTTTTAAAATGATGAGTCAAAACATGTCTACTTTCCATCCATCTACTTTAAAAAAGGAAAAAGAAAATTAGGATGTCAATATGTTCATCGTCATTTGATGAGGTAGACTATATATCTCGATTTGAAATGAAAATCTTACTTAAATCATCTACATGTAACCTTTTTTTTTGTTGTCCTTTGTTTAAACTTAATGGATTAAAAGTCATCTTAGTAAATTTCGTAAATATGAATTCATGGAATGATGATATTGGATATTTGGTTCCTACTAATCTCATGACATTTTTTATTTGTTATGCCGGCACATCTTGTGTAGCCAATATTTTCTTCCCTAGAACAACATAAAGCGGACCAACGGTGACAAGAATTTTTGTCCCGATAGCCATTTTTTTTCTGCAAAAGGTAAAAAAGAAGAGGACAACCAAAGGCCACCCCAAGACGACGAGAGGTAGCCAAAGGCGACCGGATTTCGTGGCTCTCTATAGTTTGCAAAAGCGACAAAAGTTTGTTGCCTCAGACGGCCCAAGGGGTATGAAAATTACGAAAGAATTTTATAGCCTTAAGGGAAGATGATACAGCAAACGGGAAGGCGACGAAATATGGACCTAAGGCTAGCAAAATTTCTGTCGCTTTGTCAATTTTTGTACTGATCGTAAATAAACTAGAAAGTACCAATTTCGATTAAAACATGCATATTTTAAACTCAAGACTCTTTTATTTTTTCCCCTTTTCTGGCGATACCATTTCGATTAAAAAGGCATATTTTAGACCCATTAATAAAATCCATACGGGATTGGACTTTTCCTTTCAAGACCTGTTTTAACCTATTTACTCGAAGCTTCCTCATCCATGTGTCCAACCTAATTTCATAGAAAATTCGAGTGAAATATGTCAAGAACTCCATTTGCCACCGGACCGTATATGAATTATGCTGCCTGCAAATTCAAACAAAGTTGGGTGACGACTTCATTTGTAAACATCAGCGAATGGCATTGTCGGAGTTCATGTGCATCCCTTTCGTCTTGCCCTTCGTGAAAACTGCTCTGCCTTTTCTCCGCATTTTCCAAACCCTAGCACACGTCTTCCTTGCGTTCCGATCATTGATAAGACTCTTCAGTACGTCTTATCCCACCGACAGCGTCAATAACTCAGAAAGTTCAAGTAAGAGAGAATGCAACTCCCGAGACATGGCCAATTGATGTTTCCTTGGCCAGCCATAAGCCCTCACGTACGAAAGAGATGCGATCAATTTCTTGGAAAGTTCAAAGAAGAGAGAATGCAATTCCTATGCGCGAGTCGATTGAGGCTTGTTGACTAAACTTTACGTCCTCAAATATAAGAGACAACCTTCAGCATTATTCCTTTGATCCGCGGAGGGTGAACACACTGCGATTTTTGCACACCCCAACCCAGCATTGTTCCTCTGATCCGCGCACGTTATCATGTCATATGACCCATCAACTACTCATCAAAACATCAGGATCACCATCTTGCAGTGCATCATCTGGGTGTCCATCACGGCCGCCACTGCCCTCATGCAGCTGCCATGCGAGTTCGTCGATGGCAACCTGATCCCGACCTTGTTCCTTAAGGGTGGCCCGTCCTCTTCCACCTCCCAAGGCTTCATTCTCTCCCTCATGGCCGCCTTCGCCGGGGCTTATTCCTCCCTCATGGTCTACGACATACCCCGGATCGCTAGTGCTTGCTGGTACTTGTCAGTGATTTCCATGACGTCTGCGGTCGTGTTCTTCTCCGTCTTGGCCGTGTCCCAGGTCCGCTCCCCAGGGGCCGATGGTGATGTAGGAATTAATGTAGTTAAGCGATGATTGTTTATATTTCAAGCCTAGATACCCACGTATGATTGGCTCTTACCATTTTTATTTTTTTATGGTTATGGATGCGTGTAACTACTAAGGCACCACGTCTATGATCCGACTGTTTTACTTCCAAGGAATATGAAATTTCAAGGTTATGTTAAAAAATTATGCATGTTTACATTATACGTCGCCCATTAACATGTATCAAGCGGGATAAATTGCCTCTTATTCATTAAAGTTGGCACGAAAAACGTACCCGCGAACTCAAGGAGTCAACGAATTTCTAGGAAGCTATCATCAAAAGATTGAAGATCTTTGAATGGAGTTACATGAGACCCGTGTTGGCATTGCACTTATTACAGTTTGTCGCAAATTATACCAATTTTATGGATGAATCTTATCATAGAATTTTGGACCAAAAAAAGATAGAAAGTGTCGACTGCAGCGTACGATACATAAACTCGGCCAAAAGGATCTATCTAAAATTCTGGGGCACGCTTCCGTTTTTTTGGATAACCCATAACGTGTGATGCATAAACTTAGTCACCTCAAAAACCATATATGGAACAATCCTCAAACCCATGAACATGTTAAGAGGAGGCCTTCAAGTTATAGATGACCTTTGATTCAAAGTAATTTGTATGGGAGATTTGAGGGGATATCCTTAAGAGCCCGATATATAAACTCGGCCACCTGAAGACAATATATGGAACACTTCTCAAACTCCATGAACATGTTAAATTTAGCCCTTCAAGTTATAGACATCCCTAGTTCAAAGTAATTTGTATACAATTGATGAGATTTTAATGAATACAATTCATAGCTGAGCGGGAAATTTTTATGTCAAATTTGCATAGTTTACATTGGTTACATTTAAACATCTCATTGCTCGAAAAAAGATGTGCGACTGTCCAAATAGAAAGCCCTATCATCGATGGTTATCCACTAAACTTCTCCCGTTGCCCTCCGCCAACTTTTTCTTTTAAAGGAATATGCCATTCATATATCAAAATAATACTTGAGAGGTATATAGAAGACTATCAAGCCTAGCCAATCCCAACTGCAAAACAAAGCAAAAGCTAGAAAGTAAATAACAAAGTACAATTTGCAGCTAGAAGCATACTTTCATCCCTCCAGAATAAATCTAACATCGTAAACGATCGGCAGCCAATCAACACATCCAGTGAAGAGTATATGCTGAGATCCCCACTCCATTTGCAATAACTTGTGATGCACATCTAGATTCAACGTTCTCCTCCTCATTGCTGTGCAGAGATACCAATGATAATATGTTGAAAGAAAATAGACCAAATACCTATAAGGAGCTCTTGGATCTATATTTGGAGGGGAGAGCCGCCACCGACGAGGTCATTTGTAAAGTGGCTTCGCCAGCTAGTCGAAAGTACAACAAAGTTGTTTCTGGCTTCGTTTCGTTGTAACTAGATTTAATTCCCATCGAGACTAGAGGTCGACCAAATTAATATCGTATACCTAGGATCAGCCTGCCCTTCTCACCTTCATGAAGACTAAAACGAAAACCACAAAGGATACAACACCACAAACCCATCCAATGCCTATAGACAATTTGCTCAAGAACATGCTCATCATGAGGAAAAACCCTAAGGCGGCAGAAGCCGACCCCGCTTTCTCAGCGACCATTGCCATCTCTGTGGACACTAGTTCACGCATCAAAACCCCGACCAAGGAAGCAGCGAACCCTATCACCACCGTGACCTCAGAGAAGTTCAGGAGAAAGGAAAGAAGCTTTGAGTGGCGCAAAATATCCATGTAGACGGAGGACGAGAAGTGGAAGATCATGAAAGCCACCATTGCTTGGTAAGTCAGTCCAAGGAACACCTTCCCTAGATTCACCGGCGGAAGCCTCCTCCTTTCTGCCTCGTCATCATCGGCTACTGGCATTAGCTCAATGTCGATGGGGTGATAGTCAAGTTGGGTTTCCGAAGGTGGATTCATGTTGATCCTCATGCGGCGGATGCAGAAAACATGGTGTTGTGAAGGAGGGATCTGATTGAGACCTCGGATTGCATCGCCATCAGAGGGAGGAGACGGGGCTGCTGATGCAAGATCAACATCGTTCCCCTGAGAAGAAGAAGCGTCAGCTGGCTGCTCGCCGGTCGCCATGATGATAAGAAGAGCAAGGATCTGTGAATTTGGGAGCATATGTTTGGGAAACTTGGGATCCCCCCTGGCTTTTAAAGTGACGGTGCGGGCTACTATTACACAAACCGTTAATTCGCATGAATTTCCCAGAAAAGAAAGGGATTGACATAACCATCGGCGTTAGTTCCGAGAATGTTGAGTGTACTTTCCTACTTCGAGATAGGAAGACAACCTTGTTATTAACAGAAAATATTTCAATCTAGATTAAGCGCTCATCTGAAAATAAAACACATATTTTTCCTTCGTTCTGCACCGGGTGATCCCTCTCAACTTTTTTTTTCATTTTTTTTTCCAAGTTCCTTGGAGAAAATGTTATTTTCACGACTTCATGGGTTTTCAATGATCTTTATTTTTCTGAGGTGTCAGGTGAAATAAGTCCTACATCAGGGATATTGTGTAATATGGACCTGATAATATAAGTTGTTTGGGGAAAGTGAGTCCAACTAAATATGTTAATGATGCATAGAGGCCAAACGCTGGCTTTCTCTCGGTTTCTGCAGTGAGAACATGGGGAAAGAGGAGGCAAATACAGGAGAGTTTCAAGGAACGTGAAGGAAGTTGCCATTGATCTTCTGGTGGTGTAGTCGTCTGGTTCAGCATCAGGGAACGCGGTTCTTTTTTGCGTGTGTGAAGGCTCCAGGATATCTCCGTCTCTCTCCCTCCCCTTCGTCGTTGGAGAAGCCCCTGTAAAGTTCTCCCAGAAGCATCGTTGCAATTTTCTCAGGGTATGAGAAAGAACACACCCCTCATGGCCTTCCCTATTTCTCAACTTGTGGCTGGTTTTCTATCATAAGGGTCTGGCTGTAATTTTTATTTATTTATTTTCCCCTCGTATCTAATTCCTTCATTTAATTCTCTCTCTCCCCGCGTTGAGACAAAAGCAAAGACACATAACACCAAAAGCTACGCGTTATTTAGCCTAGTGAAGGCCCAAATTTGCAGATTGAGATAGATGAGCCACGGAATTTCTAGGTCCTTTAAATACATAAAACACTACGTTGATGGGAGAAAGACATTATAAGTGTCATAAGTTGTATACGATACTCATTTTAATATTAAAACTTTTTGTCAGATCACTTAAGTGTCGAATTTTTTGAAAAATGATATTTTCAATGTCAACTCCAATCTACTTGGCTAGAAATCTGACGTGATATTTTTTGATTAATATCTTTAGTCGATGTGACTCGTCGGAGGTCTGAGTCAACATTAAAAGTATAAAAAGATGTCATTTAACTACTTTCATCTACTTGTACAACCCAAAACAACGGCCTTCACAAGCAAAACGTGGGTGTTGAACGATGTCATTCATCTCTATCTCTCTCTCCCATCCTTTTCTACATTTGAGCTCTGCAACATCACAAGAAGGAGGAGGGACTAGGCTTGGAGATAGCATCGAAGAAGGAGGATAGGTGGTGGGATTTGGCCTCGTGCTCGCACTTCTCTTACTCATGAAGCTTCTAAAACACATTGAAATCAAGTCTAAAGCTTTTGTAGTTTTATGGCATGTCCTTCGATCCCTGGCACCGGTCATGGATGACCACCTACATTAGAGTCCCTACCCATTTTCTAGCGATGCCCACCGTTCAAGGCCATTATTGTTGGATCCCTATTAGCTAGTGAAAATGGTGGCCGACGTGATGTTTTGGTGGCAGTGGTCTGGTGATTGGCTATAGCAAAGGTGACTTAGTGAAGATTGTTGGCATATGGGATGGTCGCAACAAGAAGACAATGCAAAAGCAACAAGGGAGGAGAAGGACAAAAGGAAAGAAAAAAGAAAAAAGAAAATAAGGACACAGAGGGAGAAGCAGAGAAATGTACACATGGAAATGCCACATAGACCGGTCCTTTTCTTTAAAAGTGCCAACTCATATTAAAATTTTGATTAAAAAAGCCACATATTAATTTTGACCGGAATTTCTCACTGTTGGCACTTAAGTGATCTAGCAAAAATTGTAGGTACTAAAATAAGCATCGTACACAACTTATGCATTTCTAAAGTCCATCTCCCCCACATCGATCCTTATCTTTCCTGTTATAAGATATCTACATGTATACTTAATTGTAAAACTGTTCGACATCTTCTAGATTTTTTGTTGAAATTATCGTACAATAGATTATGGCATCATAATCTCATTAAAAGTTAGTGATTAAAAGAAGTATTCATAAGATCAAGTTTTGTTAATAACATGTCTCGAGTTAAGTCCGATATGGAAAATTTCCTAATTTAAGCAAGTTTCCAAAAAGTGGTTTTTTATTTTGAATCCAATTATTTTTTATATAAGAAGTGGATTTTCTTTATGCAGAATATCCAAGAGGCGACTTCTTGTGAATTACATCCTGAAGTAATCCAAGAGTGTTTGAAATTGTGAAAATTTTGCATGCTTTTTTTTTTATGAGAACAAATGATTATTTCGTGAAGATTTAAGGGCTAAATACTATGAATTATTGAGTGTAATTAGGGATTGGAAAACATCATAAAGTGTTTGAATGACTCGAATGTGGTTGTAATCTCTGCTATATCGCTTTATTTATAGTGAAATTATGTGCTACTCTTCCTATGAATGTAGATCACATCAGCCGATTTTACTGCCTAATCATTCGTTTCCGCAACAATTGATATTAGAGCCACACTCAACTAAGTTTAAGCTAATCAATGGCGATAAAAGAGGGGAAAAGTGAAAATTGACAGTTTTGATGAGAAAGATTTGGTTTCTAGCAAATAGATGTATTAGAGAATCTATGGTTACCACTATCTAAGAGAAAGCCAACGGCAATAAAGCAAGCTAATTGCAATTTGATCGTTAAAAAAGTGTTGGTATTATTTGACTAATGTTGGTTTATAATGTTATTTCACATTATGAAAGAGAATACCACTGCGAATTTGATGAATGCATTATCGAACATGTATAAGAAGCCTCTACAATCACATAAGTCTACTCAATGCGCTTAAAGATGGGCAAAAATGTGTTGATTACTAAGGATATTAATGAATTCAATATGGTTATTAGTTAATTGAGTTCAATTGAATAAACTTTGAGAATGAGGTATATGCTTTGATTTTTTTATCATTGTTACTTGATAGTTAGAATATTACTGTTGCTCCCATTAGTAATTCCTCTAGGTCAAGAAGCTTGATGTTTAATGATATTCACAATTTGATGAGTGAGGACATTCGTGAAGAGAATCATGTGAATTTGTACATACTCATTTAGTAGGTGAAGGAAAGTGAAGCACTAATACTCGTATAAGCAGAAGTAATGAAAATCTAAACAGAGGTGATTGGTTTATGACTTGTTGTCTTTTAAGTTGGAATTGTGGTAAGGGGCATTTTAGAAGGGATTGCCTTAAGCTGAAAAAAATACAAAGTAGGGTATTAAAGTGGAGTATGTGGATGATGGTGCAGCTGTAACTGAGTATAGCTTGAATAGTGCTTATTATGTCATGTATGTCATCGAGAATTTGTCGGTTGATCTATGGATTATAGATTCTGGTTATTTGTTTTATGCTACACCAAGTAGGAACTTGCTACTTATTGGTGCACAGATAGTAGTAAAGTGTAGTTGGGGAACAAAACTAAATAAGAAGTTATAGATATTGCAATGTCAAAATCAAAATACATAATGGTGTCACAAAGATATTCATTGGAGTAAGGCATTTTCCATAATTGAAGAAAAACCTAATTTCCTTAAGTATGTAATTCAATTGAGTGTCAATATACTTCAGAATGTGGAGTTTTGAAGGTTGTTGGAGATGCCTTGGCGATAATGAGAGGATCAAGCATAGTGGCTTCTATGAGTTTCAAGATGAGATAATGACGAATTTCGCTATGGAGATGTTGGATGATTTGTTTGAGAGTTTGCATGGCGGCATTTGCGTTTGTAATGTATTAACGAGAGAAACTTGAAGTATTTAAATGAAATGAATTTGTTGTGTGGTTATGTGGTTGACAAATTGAATGTATATAGAGGTAATGACAAAAAAATGTAGTGTAGTATGACTCTCAAAGAAATCATGGAGATTGCAAAGTTGATTCACTTGGAAATTCATGGGCTATCATCATTTTCTTTAAGGAATGATACTAAATTCATGCTAACAGTTATTGATGACTATTTGAAAAAGAGTTGGATTTTTGTGTCATCATACAAATTCAATGCTGTTAACAAAATAAGGTAATTCGGAGTTTTGATTGAAAATAAGATTAGTAAGACCATTAAATATATGCGGATTGATAATATCATGGAGTTTTATTCAAAACTATTAAACAAATTATACATGAAGAAAGACATAATAAGATGCCACAATAATGTCACCGAACCACAAGAAGATGTAAAGTTGATGAGTAGAATATTACTAGAGACAGGCCATAAAATGCTATATAATGCCGGAATGGCTAGGAGATTTCTTATGAATGCATTTAGTGTGGCGAGCTACCCGATTAATATGTTCCCATTAACAACAATTGGATGTTGGACTATCGAGGAAGTATGTCAAATGACATTGCTGAAAAATCTATTCTTAGAATATATGGCTGCCAGTGTTATGTTAAGTGAATGATGGTAAGATTAATGGAAAGGTAGAAAAAGTACATATTCTTAGGCTATCGACAAGGTGAACGTGATTACAGATTGTGGTGCTTCGAATTATTCACCTATTATCAATAGAAAAGTTACATTTGATGAGTCTCTAATATTTCCATGTAGGAGTGCTTGTGGTGGGGTCTATATGAATTTAAATGGTGTTCAATTCAAGGTGAAGTTCCAATTGGAAACTCCTAATGTAGCGAGTATTAATAGAGTAACCAACACAGATGATACTTACAATAAAGAGGAACTTCTAAACCCATTGGTTGTTGTAACTGCCAAGTTTGACAATATGCATGTTCAGCCTCTTAATAGATACGAATCCAATAATGGTATTATTTTATCGATGTGGTTGAGAAGGTTGTGTCAAAAAATCCGTGTCAAGTAGTTAAAGTATAAGTGAAATTTTTTTTTGATGAGATCCATAATTATAACGAACTTCAAGCAAGCTTTGAAGATCTTTGTGGTGGTTGAGTCCATGAAGGGCTATGGGAGAATCCAACAAAACAAAGTGACTATAGGTACATTTGGTTAAGCATTTTCAAGGGGCTTTCGGGCTCCAAAGCCTATTGGGAAAATGTTGGACTATTTGTCAATAATTTGGAAGGAGCTTTCAACTAAAAGCTAGCACTGAGAATGCTAAAAACCCGATGCTAGTAGATACTAACATTTAGCCAAATACTGAAATTATTTTTTTTTCCTTCCAAAACTATTCTCACAAATTCTTTGTATTTCCGATTTTGTCATTGGTTAAATTTCTTTTATTAAAAAATGAGACAATCCTTTGCTAGATTCAATTTTCAAAAAAAAATTATATATATCGAGAGCCCATTGGAAAAGTTTTTTGTCAAACACATGTTCAACTCAAAGTCTATTTACAAAGAAGTTCTACCAAACACAAGTTGCATTTTCCTAAGTAGCTTTGACTTTCAATATTTGCATTGCACTTAAAGCTTATTTGCAAAGTTGAACCAAATACACCCTATGACTTGGCTCAAACTTCAAGTCAATGTGAAAATTATTGAGAATGTGTCTCTAATTTGAGCTCAAAAAGAAAACTTTCCTAATTTAAATAGGTTTTCTAACTTGAGTTGGTTTATACTTTTAAGTGGTTTCTCACTTTGACTAGGTTTTCTAATTTAAGGTCTCCACTTTTGAATGACTTAAGTGTAATTATAATCTCTGTTGTATTATTTAATCTATAATAGATATCGGTGCTACTCACCTCGGTGTAGGTTACACCATGTAAATCTAATATCCTATTTATTTTTTTGTTTGGTTTATTATATTGTTCGATTGCTTGCATTTCGAACCCAACTAATATTATAATTTTCAACTTTTCAAATAGAAAAATAAATTTAAAATTCCGAAGACGACCACATCACCCTATTTCTATCGTACTCTCATTTTATTTTGATAAATAAATACAATATTGCAATATATATAGCAATTGGAATGCCTAGAAAATTATTATTTAAATCATTTAATATAAAAGTATTATTTCAGTAAATAGTAAAATATTCAATAGTACATTTAAAACTAAGAATATACGTAGTAAAGTGTAAAATCAGAAAAAAAATCACAACAATTAAATAAATCCTCTCCTTCACTTTCTAGTTCCACTTAATTTAACATATTCTTTAATATTTTTCCATAGATAATAGCTATCTTTGATTAAATTAAAAGTAGTAAAGTGTGGCATTGAGAATAAAAATATTATCATTATAAATTCCTTGAGAAACCACATCACCAATTTACCGTTGACTTCCCTTTCATCTTAATATATAGAAGGTGACAATTTGACAGCATGATTAAGTGTGGAAAAACATGTGTATTACAATGAAGTTGTGTGGGGATAGCAAACAACAACAACAACAGTAATAATAATGACTTACAAAAATCATCATCATCATACTACTACCTGAATTTTGACCATGTATAACATTTCGTTACGCTTGGACCCTCCAAACTTATCACGGACAACAATTTACGGATAAAATTCAATTTTTTGTTAAAAAAAAAAAAAAGAATATGCATCTACAGTAAATTGACTCGTGGTGCCTATATGTATAAGCTTCTAACAAAATACACTTTTGATTTTAGTACTTGGTGAGTCATATAAGATGACGTGCAGCGATTTAATGGTGAGAATGGAAGGCATTTATAACAGGTGTTGTTTTTGTCCTACGAGTGAACAGTTAAATTTATTTTGAAAGTCTGAGGCAATGTGTTATTTTTGTCCAAGGTGCAAATGGTTGTTTTTTTTTACATTAATGTTATCCGAGGTGTAAAAGGTTGGACTCTTCTTTATAAATTCATTTGCTCCTTTTTTAATAAACATTATGTTACATTTTATTGTTCCAAATTATGAGATTTTGCAAACTCAACAAACCTTCTTAGCACGAAAGACAATGATCAAATAGATTATTTTTTTTATTCAACTCTAATTCTCCTTCTTCAAACTCTGGCTTATACTTGACCTCTTTTCTATGTTTAGGGATGAACAATCTTTTCTTATTTTTTCCCGATCTTATTAGGTATGATTTTAACTTGTAAACTAGCTTTGTTTGTTATAATATATTATGTTGTCATATATCAACTTCTGCAAAAGCAATAATAAGATTATAAAGTGAAAAAAAAAAATTGAAAACTTCTCGCTGTAACATGACAAAAAAGCACCCTAAGAAAACGTAAAGCGAACCGATGGTGACGAGAATTTTAGTTTGCCAAGGCAACAAAAGTTTGGTTTCCTTTTCTTTTCTGCAAAAGGAAAGCAAAAAAGGACCAAAGGCCACTCCAAGACGACGAGAGGCGGCCAAAGGGTAGAAGATTTTGTCGCTTTAGAGTTTACCAAGGCAACAAAAGTTTGGTTGCCTTACGCGGACCAAAGGGCATGAAAATTACAAAATAATTTATAACCTTAAGCATAGGTGATAAAAGGTGACAAAATATGCTCTCTCTCTCTCTCTCTCTCTCTCTCTCTCTCTGACGTGTTGACGTGGCCATTGTCATCCTTCCTACACCTACACCGAGAAATATTAGGTACCCTATTGTGCTAATTCAACAAATTAATAGTTCATTCACTGCACGACACGCGTTCCTCACGAGCCCACTATGATGTCTCTTTCTCCCTTTGTCTCTCTCCTCTCACACCTCTGTTTCTCTCCTTCTACACCGTTTCTTCATTTTTTTCTTTTTAATCTTTCTTCCCCTTTGGCCTATGACTTGTACCCGGCCATGGCCAATGACTGGCCCCAGGTGAGAGTCACTTTCATCTGATTCGGCAAGGGCTCAACCATTGCAGCCAAGGCGAGGGTCACCCTTGCCAGATCCAAAAGCTAGGTTGGTGGGCGACGACTTCGGAGCCATGATGCAGTGGTTGAGTGTGGGCTCGGGGTCGCACGTGATGACAATGGGAGACTTGGGCTTGGGCTTGTTCTTGGACCTGGGGCGGTGGATGACCTCAATGATCAAGCCATTGCCAGAGGAAATTAGCAAACAAGCCGATGGAAGAGGCATAGGTGAACGAGAGAGAGAGAGAGAGAGAGAGAGAGAGAGAGAGAGAGAGAGAGAGAGCAGTGTGCGAGATTATAGGAGAGCGAGAGAGACCATGAAGAGAGGAGAGAGACAATGAGAGAGAAGGCCCGGGACTTGTGTCGTGCGATGAGTGGACTAATACTTTGTTAAGTTGGCACAACTTGAGTGCCCAATATTTTTTTTACCCACACCAGCTTTCTTAAACTCAGACTCTTTTTATTTTAACGTGCGTATTTTAGACCCATTAATAAAATCCATATGGATTTGGACTTTGCCTTTCAAGATCCATTTTAACCTGTTCACTCGAAACTTCCTTATCCATATGCCCAGCCTAATTTCGCAGTAAATTCGAGTGAAATATATCAAAAACTCCATTTGCCACCCAGGCCATATGAACTATGCCCCCATGCAATTTCAAACAAAGGTGGGTGATGACTTCACTTGTAAAAATCAATGAATGGCATTGTTGGATTTCATGTGCATCCATTTCGTCTCGCCCTTCGTGTAAACTACTCTGCCTTTTCCACACATTTTCTAAACCCTGGCACACGTCTTCCTTGCGTTCCTACCATAGATAAGACTCTTCAATACGCATCATCGCACTCGACAACGTCAATTGCTCGGAAAGTTCAAGCAAGAGAGAACGCAGCTCCTACGATCCGGTCGTTCGAGATTTCTTTGGCCAACAATAAGCCGTCACGCACAAAAGAGATGCGTTCAATTACTTGGAAAGTTCAAAGAAGAGAGGATATAAGGGACACCGTTCAGTCGGAAGGTGAACACGCCCCGATTTTTGTTCCCTCTCTCCCAGCATTGTTCCTCTGATCCGCGCACGACACCATGTCGCGCGACCCATCCACCGCTCATCAAAATGCCAGGATCACCATCTTGCAGTGCATCATCTGGGTGTCGTTCACGGCCGCCACGGCCCTTGTACAGCTGCCATGCGAGTTCGTCGACGGCAACCCGATCCCCACCTTGTTCCTCAGGGGCGGCCCGTCCTCCTCGACCTTCCAAGGCTTCATTCTCTCCCTCATGGCCGCCTTCGCCGGGGCGTATTCCTCCCTCATGGTCCACCACATACCCCGGATCGCTAGCGCTTGTTGCTACTTATCCGTGATTTCCATGACATCTGCAGTAGCATTCTTGTCCGTCTTGGCCGTGTCGTAGGAATTAATGTAGCTAAGGAATGATTTTTTTTTTTATGTTTCAACCATATACGTGGGTGTATGAGGAGCTCTTATGATTTTGTTTGGTGTTGGGTGTGTATAACTACTAAGGTACCGCGTAGATGATCAGGCTGTTGTCCTTCCAACGAATAAATAATTTAAGGTTATATGCATAAATATGCGGGTTTAAGTTACGAATCACAAAAAATAACATGTATTAAGCAGGCTAAATTGCTTCTTATTCATTAAAGTTGATGCCAAAGACAGAAAAATTACTAAAAAAATCATAAACCTATTATAATTGTGCTGATTCAACTCTAAACTTCTTCTTTTTTATCAATCGAGTCTTAAACTTTTTATAATTGTACTACTTCAATCCATCCAACCAAATTGGGTTGGCTGATGGTGATGTGGCCAACGATTAGCACCGGTGACAATTTTTTTCATAATATTTTAAATTTATAAAAAATTTCGATTTTTTTTATCTTTTCTTTTTATCCTCCTCTCCTTCTTCATTTGGCTCCGACGAGGGTCACCGGATCTCAGACACGTTGGCGGAGGGGGAGGTTGCTGCCAAAAAAACGCCAAAGAGCTCGTGACCCCAAAACTCCAATATACAGATGGGAGAAAAGAAAACAAAAAAAAAAAGTCACGAAAGGGATCTCAGATCTCCCGTCCATCCACCGCATCTCCTTCCTCCTCCTTCTGCTTGTCGATTCCAGCACTCGATCCGTCCATCCGTCGATCGAGAGAGTAAGAGGAGATGCGTTCGACCCTCAGTGGCGATGAGACCGCTCCCTTCTTCGGCTTCCTCGGCGCCGCCGCTGCCCTCGTCTTCTCCTGTAAATCCCCCTTGATCCTCCGTCGCCTTCGCCCAGATCTGCACTTCCCGACGATCTGAGTAGCTGGGCGAGGGCGAGCTCGCCCGGCCGCCTCAGTCCGGCGACCGGCCAGAGGGGAGGCCGGCCGGTCGCCGGAGCCAAAGGAAGAAGGAAAGAGGAGGAAATAAAAAGAAGAAAAAGGGATAAAAAGAGATAAAAAAATAAAAAATAATTCAAAAATAATATTAATTTTTGACAGTCACGTCAGTATTAACTGGTTAAATTTAACCGGATAGATTTAATCGACATAATTTTGAATATTTATAGCTCAATTGATAAAAATAAATAAATTTAAAATTGAATTGATAAAATTATAATAAATTTTATGATTTTTTTGGATAATTTCCCCGCCAAAAAATACCCACTAGCTGGAGGGGTCAACGAATATCTAGGAAGCAGTCATCAAATGAGGAAGAGAATTTAGAGATGTTTGAATGGCAACAATTATTACAGTTTGTCGCAAAATTTTACCAATTTAATTGATCAATCTTATTATATATCTAGTACTGTTTAAGAAGGGGGAAAAAGGATTTTGGACTCAAAAAAAAGAAGGAAATGGTCAACCGCGCAGAATGCAGGCCATGCAGAACCTCCTATTTTGACCATCCACGATGAATGGCCAAGAGGATCTATCTAAAATTTGGGGACACGCTCTTTTTTTCTTTTTAATAACTCACACACATAAACTTGGCCACCTAAAAACCCATATAAGAAACGTTCCTTAAAACCCCACAAACAAGTTAATTTCATGCTTTCGAGCTATAAAGACAATCGTGATTCAAAATAATTTGTATACAGTTGATGAGATCTGAATGGATATTCTTATATGCTCAACTTGGAAATTTTTATTCCAAATTTGTTTACTTTACATACTATACATTTATACATCTCATTGCTTGAAAAAAGAACCTTCCAAATAGAAAGTCCTATCATCAATGATAATGATCATCGGCTAAACTGCTCTCGGTGCCCTCCACCAACTCATTGAAAGTACGACAAAATTCTTTTAATTGTAACTAGATTTAATTTCCATCGAGACTAAAATTCAACCTAATTAAAGTCGCATACCTAGGATCGGCCAGTCTTTCTCATCTTCATGAAGACTAGGACAAAAGTCACGAAGGATACAACAGCACAAACCCATCCAATGCCTATAGACAATTTGCTCGAGAACATGCTTATCATTAAGAAAAACCCTAACGCGGCAGAAGCGGACCCCGCTCTCTCAGCGATCATTGCCATCTCCGGGTACATTAGTTCGCGCATCAAGACCCCAACCAAGGAAGCCGTGAACCCTACCACCACGGCGACCTCAGAGAAGTTCAGGAGAAAGGAAAGAAGCGTTGAGTAGCGTGAATTATCTATGTCGGCAGGGCTCGGGAAGTGGAAGAACATTAAAGCCCCCATTGCCTGGTAGGTCAGTCCGAGGAACACCTTCCCCAGATTCACTGGCGGAAGCCTCCTCCTTTCTGCCTCGTCATCATCGGTCGTTCGGATTAGTTCGATGTCGATGGTGTGACAGTGGAGTAGGGTTTCCGGAGGGGGATTTATGTGGAGCCTCGCGTGTCGAAAGTGGAGAACTTGGTGTTGCAAAGGAGAGATGTCGTGCTGACCGCGGATTGCGTTGCTATCAGAGAGAGGAGACAGGATCGCCTCGTGATTAGAAAGCGGGGACGGGACTGCGTCATGATCAGAGAGAGCCGACGGCATGTCTCTCTGGGTCTCAGCCTGGGCCATCGACGCAGGTCCAGTGATCTCCCCCTGAGAAGAAGCAGCAGCAGCTCTCCGCTCCACCTCGGCCATGATGCCGAGAAGAGCAAGGGTATGTGAATCTGGGAGCGGAGCAAAGTGTTTTGGGAACAAGCGAGAGGGCGGCTGTGCCGAAGTGATGTGGGGGAGTTGACTGTTTTATAATTTGAAAGATATCAATTTTATCAGAATTTCCCAGGAAAGGGAGGTCGGAATTTCTATCTTGGGGGATGGTTCCGAGAATGTGGGGCGTGCTTTCCTATCTTGATGTAGAAAGAAAGTATGATAATAAAAAGAAGGGACACCAAGCGGTACTCGTTTGGCAAGTTAATTGAAAGACATTGTACCAAAGAGGCCAACCTAACATACCTTCTCACCTAAGGTACACATAACTACTATATTATGCTACCTAGCGGTAGCCATCTTCAAAGAGATGACGTCATGTCTATCTTCACAATCAAAGGCCTTCTCTGTTTCTTGGTAGATCTTTTTCTTCCCTACTCTAGAGGAAATACGAAATGTGACATTGAGAGTTTCATCCCTTCGGAGTTCTTTATCCTTTTTTTTTTCTTTAAGCTTTTTAAGGACTTGCTCATATCCAATTTTCATATCTGGATGTAGAAAAAAAGCACAATAACAAAAAAAAAAGGACCTTATTTATGTGCTCTACTTTCTTGCAATTATATTTGGATCATGCATTTACTCAACCTTGTTATCAATAGAAAGTGGTTTCAATCTTGATTAAGCAATCATCTCAAAATAGAGCATACATTTTCCCTCGTTCCTCACCATGTGATCCCTCTTACTGTTTTCTGTTTCTCTTCAAATTTCCCTAAAGAAAGTATATCTTTTCTCGACTCTGAATAGGCTTTCCACGATCTTTCTTATTTGAGGTGTGCGCGTGGAGGGGTTGAGCAAAATAAGTCTTTAAGGCGAGTCAATTGGATACGCCAACAGCGCTCGGATTTGGTCTTGCTTTCCGACGTGAAAATATGGAGAGAGAGAGGAGGCAAATACGCGAGAACTTCAAGGAACGTGAAGGGGGACACAATTAATCTTTTGATGCAATAACTTGGGTGTGTTCCGGTTCTGCATTCGGGAACGCGGTTTGTCTTCTTAGTTCTCGTTTTGCCGTGCCTAAAGCGTCCATACTCTCTCTCTCTCTCTCTCTCTCTCTCTCTCTCTCTCTCTCTCTCTCTGAAGCTCTCCCAGAAGCATCGCAGCAATTTTCACTATTTCTCAATCTGTGGTTGGTTTTCTATGAAACGGGCCTGGCTACAATTTTTTATCTTATTTTCCCTCTTTTTTTTTACTTCCTTCGCTGGATTTTCTCTTCCCGCGTGGGGACAAGAGCGGAGACACATAACACGAATTCGCGAATTTCACTTTCATACATGAAGCGATATATTATCTAGACAGGAAGCAATTTCTGCGTCTTTGAGATAAACGAGGCACGAAATTTCTGGGGACATTAAATACATAAAAACAACCGCAGAGATCATCTTCCAGATTTTATGTGGACATTATCGCACGATACATTATGGCATCATCCTGTCAATAAAAGCTAAAGGTCGAAAGAAATGGAGATAGGCCAAACTAAACAGAAGTCAATTGCTTCATTTATGATATTTTGAGCTAAATTTTTAGACGTTTAGTGTAATTTTAATTAGCGCGGAATAGGTAATGATCATAGAATGAACTAACGTGCTGCAAATTTCATGATCATTTTAGTATGATAATGTAAGAGTGGAATTTATGTTATGCGAGAAAGAGTAAATCGTGCGCTTCTCTTATTGATGTATTCTTAATAAAAAAAATGATAAAGTGATATTTAAATGTGACTTATATGGGTGTACTAAATTGTTTGTTTGGCTATAAAGATCAAACGAAAAAGAATAATAGTATCACCCAAGAGTGTTTCCAAAAAAAAAAAATGGAAAAAAAGGTACACACAATTTTTCTGAAAACAAATTCACAAGGATATGTTTCCTAAACTCGAAAAGGAAAATTTTCTACTTCAAATAGGTTACTTAATATGAGTTGGTTTCTCCTTTAAATGATTTCCTAGTTTGAACAGGCTTTCTAATTTGGAGCATCCTATTTCCTTCGATATAAGAAGTGGGTTTTCTAATTTTCTTCAGGAAGAGCATCCAAGAGGAGCTTATACTCATGAATTACATCTTAAGTGTTTGAAGTTGCGAAAACCTTGTGTTAAGATTTGTGCAATTTCCTGGTAAGATTAATAAATTATTTGGTGAGAAGTAAAATTTATTTCTTTGAGAGAGTTGCATTTATCAGATTTGTGCACATTCATTTCATGCACTGCTTACAGTGGTCCTCCTTCAAAGCTTAATAGCAAAGCTTTGTTTAAATTGTTCAATATGACATTGGTTCTCCAATTTCTTCCTAGCAATTTGTTTACCACGTTATTTTTGCTTGATTATTGCATGTTAAATTCTTGCTGGCGCACCTGTACAATCACCCATTATGTTGGTGATTTAGGATAAAAATTGACCAAGAGTGAGTGCAAAATATTCTTAAAATAGAGAGAAAATGTATCAAAATGACGTTAGATCTATCTGACTAATCAAGTTTCTATATCCATGATATCTCGAGTTTGCAAAAGCAAAATGTTCTCGCATATATTACTCGGGTTTCTAATCAACCCATATGGGTTTGGGAAAAGTCTACGCTTAGTGCAAGTTTGGCAATCCATTAGCTTTCCTTTGGTGGTTCACCTTGAGGATGTTCACAATAACTGCGGGTTTGATGAGTACGTTGTCGAATATGTATGGTAAGCCCTCTAAGATCAACGAGCTTTACTTGATGTGACTCTTTCACTTAAAGATGAGTGAAGTTGCGTAGATTGTTGAATATATCAATGGATTCAATGTCGTCATTAATCAATTGAATTTGGTTAAGATTAACTTTGATGATGAGATACAGGATTTGATTCTATTATCCCCATGCCTTCCTCAGGCCTTTTATCCGTGGTTAAGTCCCACACCTCATTATCAAAGAAGACTTTTATCTATGGTTTAGGAAATTGTGCTAGAAAATCCTTATGGAGTAACAAAAAGTATAGGTGGAATTGTTGTAATGAGGTCCATAATTATGGCTAGGTTCAAGTGAGCATAGAAGATCTCTATGATGGTTGAGTCCATGAGAGATTGTGGGAGAATAAAAGCAAAGCAAAGCAACTATGACTTGCAACAAACATTGAGTTGAGGTGGAAATTGTTGAGAAAATGTCTCGAGCTTGAGTTCAAAATGAAACTTTCCTAACTCAGATAGGTTTCCTTATTTGAGTTGGTTTATACTTAGGTAATGCTTATGTGACTGTCTTTAATCCATTATGAGAATAACAGGCTTTTTGGGCTACAAATAACAAATAATTAAATTTTGTTATGAGGTATCTTCCTTCAAGAATTTGTGACTTACAACATATTATTATTCTCGCAATAGTTCAAAGACTATTATGCTAAGAAAACCCTTTATACTTTAATTGTTTTCCTAGTTTGAATAGGTTTTCTAATTTAAGGTCTCCATTTTTTAATGTGAATGTAATCTCTATTATATGGCTTGATCTTTAATGGAATCCAATGTTGCTCTCCTCATAGATGTAGATTATACCGATTGAACCATGTAAATTTGGTATTTGATTTATTTCCTAGTTCGGTTCACTTTAATGTTCAATAACTTCTTTCCACAACACCACTAATATTATCATTTTCAACTTTTCAAATAGGAAAATAAATTCATAATTCCTAAGGCGACCACATCACCCTATTTATATGTTACTCTCATTTTCTTTTGATTTATAGATACAATGTTACAAATTATTCAAATCATCTAATATAAAAATATTATTTCAGTAAATAGTAAAATATTTAATAGTACATTTAAAACTAAGAATGTAATTAGCAAAGTGTGAAATTAGAAAAAAAAACAATTAAATAAATCCTCTTCTTCACATTTTAATTCCACTAAATTTAATATATTTTTTAATAATTTCCCAAAGATAATAACTATCTTTGATTAAATTAAAAGTAGTAAAGTGTGCCCTTGAGAAAAGAAAAATCATCAATATCGAGAAACCACATCACCAATTTACTATCGACCTCCCTTTCATCTTAATATGTAGATTATGACAATAGACAGCGTGATAAAGATAGTGTGGAAATCATGCGCATTACCGTGAAGTAGGGTCGAATAGAAAACAACAACAACAGCAATAAAATTTAATTTACAAAAATCGTCGTAATACTATTGCTCGAATTCTGACCATGTATTACATTTTGCTACAATTGGGCACTCCAAACTTATCTCTAAAAACAATCTAAGAATAAAATTCAAATTTTCATCCAAAAATATAAAATAGAATATGCATCACCGATAATTCAATGTGATGCCTACGTGTATAAATTTCTAAAAAAGTGCACTTTTGGTACTAGTACTTCATGAGCCATATAATATTATCTGTGGCGATTTAATGGTGAGGATGGAAGGAATTTATAACAGGTGTCATATTTGTCCTACAGGTGAACAATTGGATTTTTTCTTTTTTTGGAAATTTGAAGCATTGTGTTAATCTCGTCCAAGGTGCAACAGGTTTCTGTTTTTTCTGGAACGTTTAAAAGTTACATTATTTTTATCCCACGTGTAAAAGGTTGGGCTTTTTCTTTTTAATTTGTAATTCTTTAGCTTCTTTCTTATCAACATGAAGTTATACTTTATTGTTCCAAATTTTGAGATTTTACAAACACCATAAATCTCTTTAGCACGAAAGACAATGATCGAGTATAGCTTTTTTCTATCTAACCTATTTTAAATCTCTCTCTCCACGTTAGAGTTTTACTCTGCCTCTTTGCAAAGTATAACAATTGAACCCTATACTTGAAATTAAACGTCAACACCCTACTCAATTCCCTAATCGTATACCTAGTGGGTGATCAAATAGAGTTAACTATTAAGGTTTACTCCAGTGACCATCATTCTCACATGAAAATAGAGAGGTGGGGATTCGAATCCCTACCTTCTCAAGGTAGTTGGGGTGGGACAAATTAGTTTCAAGAGTAAGTTTCGATTCTTATGTCCTGTAAAGAGATGAGACAAAAATCTAAGCATATTAGAGTTGGATCAACAAAAAATAAAAATAAAGATCAAACAAAGTTAAGGAAGTATAAATCCTCTTGTTTATAAACTTATGCTCACTCTTCTTGGTATATAGCAATAAATGGCATGCTTCATAAGGAAAATTTTTAATTAGTTTGTTTTTTGGGCATTTGCTACCTTATGTGGCATACTCATGGGACTGTGGTGATTGGCTCATTTATCAACGGTGGAATAAGTAGTTATGACTCAAACTAAACATTTTGTAGTGAGTATGAGAACCTTATGATAATGTCGATAGGGTAAATGCACTGATCAACCCCATCCTTTTTTTTTCAATGGCTCCATTTGTTTTATGAAAAATGAATAATTTGCAATATGTATTCCCAAGAATAATTGGTTATAATAATTAGTTCATAGTTTTTTTTTATTATGGATAATAATTTATATCTTAACATTTTTGTTAACAATGAATATGTTCTTCATTTATTCATTTTATAAGCAATATAAATAATCATTTTTGTAAAAATATATTTCAAATAATTTATTTTCTGTGAAACAAAGGCATCCTCAAAAAGAGAAGAAGAGAGAAAATGATATGGTTTTCCAAGGTTGGGCCGGACATCTCTTGCCATATATAGACGTGCTTTTGTCGGCCCACACTCTCCAATTGACAAGTTAATTGGAGCGCTATTTATTTATTTTTCTGGGTACTTAAGCCCATTGGAAGCAGGGAAGGTCATTTACAAGACATGAAACTTAATTAGCACATTTGTCGTAAGCATATCGAATTCGATCAATATCATTAGGTGGCAACAATAATTTCGGATAAAAACTAAGCCTGGAAGAGTCAATTAAAACAGATTGGTCTTAGGATACAGAGGTTTTGACCATTTACCGCAAAAAATAGCTAGCACAACCGTGGCCATTACCCATTAAAGTGTTCTGGAAAATCATTTTTGATGTATCCCTAAGTAAATAACTAGCGATTGTTCATGATGTCACTGCAATCCACAAAATCAATTAGCAATATCTAATTCCCACCATAAGGAGTGTGCTTTTGATATATACAAGATAGGTTACGATCAGGTCCAAATCTGCTGAATCTAGGCTTTGATTCGGTTGAGGGACACATCTGTTAAAGAAAAAAATGTCGCGAACCAATTACGAGTTCGCTTTATTCTGAGGGTGAGATAAATTTAGGGCACTAGGAATCGAAGAGAAGACAACATCGAAATCTTTTTTATGACCGAACCAAACCTTAATAACCAAACAAGCGCAACGGGACGGGGTGACGATAGAGACGTGGACGTTCATTTTGTCCATAATTATTCAAACTGATGGGGACTGATCGGTGTGGGCACGTCCACTTGGTTTCATTGCTCATAAGCGATCTCACATATCGTCTAGCTTCATGGGATCCGTTCCACGCATGCTCAGTCTAAAGCATATAATCATTTTCTTATTTGAAACCACCTAAGTTCGCGAGAATAGCGTTGCAAAAGATGAAGGACAGATAAAGAATGGTGCCGTCTAGACTTGAAAGTTCAAATTAGCATGCTGGCCTTCAAGCATTTTACTCTGTCAAGAAAAAGGACATGAATATAAACGAGAAAATTACCCAAAAAGTCATAAACATATTGTAATTTTGTCAATTTAGTTATAAATCTATTTTTTTGGCCAATTATTTCCTAAACATTTTACAATTATACCTTAGTCCATTTAGCCAAATTTGACCGGCCAACGTTGACGTGGATGCTAGCCGACGTCGGCACATAATTTTTTAATATTATTTAATTATTTTGATTTTTTATTAATTTTTCTCTCTTTTTTCCCTCATTCCTCCTCCTTCCTCTAGCTTCGGCGATTGGCTAGAGGGGGGGGCCAGTCACCAAATTGAGGTGACTAGCCAGTGGCAAGCTTGCCTTGCTGTCATTGGGCAAGGGCGAGCTCACCTCACCAATGGCTTTTCAGCCTTTCACTTGGTCGCATATGTTGAGAAAACTCATAGTTTTGATGATAACAAGACTTTTTAAGTTTTATTCTAGAATATACTCTAGAATAGAAAGAGACTCATGTACTCAGCAAAATCTATCATTTACAGAATATTCCTTATTAATCCAGAAGTACATGCAGTATCTCACTCTATTAGGGATCTAGAAGATACTTTAAGAACCAGAATGAAAAAGGGATCCATAACGACTATGGATTTCACTTACCATATTCATATTGATTTTGTTAATTAATTGATTGACAAAATCAATCTTGGAGATAATTTCCAAATGAAGATGGAACACTTATAGAAACCAAGATTCTGCTTGTATGTATCTCACTCTATTAGGGATCTAGAAGATACTTTAAGAACCAGAACAAAGAAGAGACCCATAACGACTATGGATTTCACTTACCATATTCATATTGATTTTATTAATTAACCGATTAACAAAATCAATCTTGGAGATAATTTCCAAATGAAGATGGAACACTTATAGAAATCAAGATTTTGCTTGTTTGTATCTCACTCTATTAGGGATCTAGAAGATACTTTAAGCACCAGAATGAATAAAGGACCCATAACAATTATGGATTTCACTTACCATATTTATATTAATTTTGTTAATTAACTGATTGACAAAATCAATCTTGGAGATAATTTCCAAATGAAGATGAAACACTTATAGAAACCAAGATTTTGCTTGTATGTGCGACCAGAATCTAAACGGAATTAATCTCTTTCTTCAACGGCTAGGAAATATTTTTTAATTAGATTTGTCCAAGAAGGAAAATTGGAAGATAATCCTTCATTCGCATAGCTAATAGCTAGTTTTGGCTCAAATGAGTATTTAAGGAGGATACACGGCTTGTAAAGGGGGGTGCAAATTTAAATTCCAAAGTCTGATTCTGTTCTCACATTCAATTATCTCCTTAGTGCAAAAATCAAGTAATCAAGAGTGAATTATACAAAAGAGTTACTCAACATTCTCCACCAAGAGAAGCGAAAAGATCGATTGCAGATTCATTCATGGTGGCGGAAGTCGCTCGGGCTTGAGCTTTAGAATGAAAGGCACTTCGTCAAGAAGAGCTAGGACTCTTTCAACCTCGTCCTCATCCTATTTGCCATCATATGCGGGTTCCTCAACAGATCCAACCCCGCCGGGGCCGTATGCAAGGTTGGACTTGCAGAAGTCATCGTCGTCCTCGATCTCGAGGATGCCGCACAAGTGGTATGACAACTATGACTATTAGAGCTTTAATCGGAGCAAATATGGGTTCTCTAGGAGTTCGTTCGGCAGGATGAGAAGCTGCAGCTTGTACCGTATTGGAGGGCGTAGGACCAACCATGGGATTACGGAGAAGGACCGCGGAGATTCTACGATGATACTCGTCTTGTCGCCGGTTAGGGTTTTGGGACGGGACCAGTCTATTTCAGGAGAAGATGGAACAAAGAAGAAGACGAAGAAGAGAGGAAGTTCAAGACCAAGCGTGAAGTCTCCGAGGATAGTCGCGGTCGTAATGTTGCAGTTGAGGAAATGGAAGTTCCAGTCATGCCTCTGCCGTCTGCTTTGCCAACACCTTCGCCTCCTCCCTTGCCCAACAATGGCAAGGTCGAAATCGCCCTTGCCCAGCGACGGTGAGGCAAGCTTGCTACTAGCTGGCCGCCTTAGTTTGGTGATCGGCCCCTCCTCTAGCCAGTTGCCAAAGCTAGAGAAAGGAGGAGAAATGAGAAAAAAAAAAAAAAAAAAGAAAAAATTAAAAAATTAAAAAAATAATTGAAAAAATAAAATATTATTAAAATATTATCTTCGAGAGCCGACCGACATCCACATCAATGCCAGCCAACCAAATTTGATTAAATGGACTGAATTTTCACAATTACAAAATATTTATAATTCAATTGGCCAAAAAAAAAAAGTTTTTGACTAAATCAACACAATTGCAATAGATTTACAAAACAATTGGTAATTTTCCTGAATATATACCATTGATACATTTCCTAACGAGTTACTAAAAAAATTAATTAGTCTAGTTTAGAAAACTGATCAAAGGTTCGAATCTTGCACTTCCTCTCAAACTCATTAATTGCTCATGGCATCGGGTTCACACAACTTGCTAACATAAGAAAAAGAGCTATATGTCCATCGTCACTTAGAGTTGAGTCTTGTGTGCAAAACATGATATTGCTAATACCGACACCTAGAGTGGGGTGAATAGGTGTAAATAAAGTTTTTGCACTAAAACTGTAAATACGAAGTCTGACTATAATAAACTCAGAATTTAAGAATTGAACATAGTCTGGATGAGATAGACTTTTGTTGTATGCAATCAAAAATAAAAAAAAGTAAGGGAAGAGAAGATTGCAAACAATATTATAGTATTTCGGCTTTTGTCAAACCTGCGTCCACTCTCCCACATTGTTAGCCAATAGGCTGAATTTCACTATGTGATCGAAAATGGTTACACGTTCTTAAGTACAAGTACTCAGTGATAAGATCTCTCACTAAGTCACTTTTCTTTGCAATACACTTTAGATCACTCGGTTTTTGCACTTTTATAGACAATTTGATAAAGAACATAATCAAACTTTGGAATTTCGTATTCGCTCTTACTTCTTCTGGCTGTATCTCATCCTCATATACCCTTCAAATCAAAGCTAGCCGTTGGTCATCACCATGAAGGATTGCCTTCCATTTCCTTTCTTGGACAGACTTCATAAGGAAAGATTTCCTAGACGTTGAAGACAGATTGAACTCCATTTGATTCTCGTCACCCACACAAATAGAATCTAGGTTTTCATAAGTGTTCCATCATTCTTTGGAAATTGGCTTGTTGATTGATCTTGTTAATCGATTTGATTGGCAAAACCAATATAAGTAAAGTAAGTGAAATTCGTTGCCGTTGCCGATCTTGTCCTCATTCTGATCCTTGAGGTTCGTTCCAGGTCCCTCATAGAATGAGATTCTACGTTTGTTTATGCCTTCTTCTGTAATAGACAGATTTTGCTGAATATGTTAACACATGAGTCTTCTTCCACAATTTGTTCTAGAAATGTTACTTGTTTAAAGTAATAAAAAGTTTTGTTATTATCAAAACTAGGAATTTTCTCAACAAAACAGACCGACTTACTTCCAACTAAGGACACTGAAAGTGCTATAAGTTGTATATGACACTCACTTTAGTGCAAAATGTTTTCGCCAAATCATTTAAGTGCCAAATTGGAGAAAAAACAATCACTTAAATGCCAAGACGAGAAATTCCAAACAAAATCAATACTTGGCTTTTTTAATTAAAATTGTAATATGAGTTGGCATTTATAAAAAAAAAAAAAATCTGGTTCACGTGGCATTTCCATGTGAACATTTCTCCTCCTCTCCCTCCGCGCCTTTTTTTTTCTTTTTTCTATTTTGTTCTTTTCTTTTCTTTTTGTGCACTTCGTCGCGACCAACCTAGTCGCCAATCGCCACCATCACGCAGGTCACCATTTTTGCCAACTAATAGGGATCTAACTATAACAGCCTTGAACCGTGGGCATCTTTGGAAAATGGGCAAGGACTCCAGCATAGATGCTCATCTGCAGTTGAAGCCGAGAATTGAAGGACATGCCACAAAACCATATTGAATCACAGGTTCAAACATGGTTATGCTATCTAGGAAGAATCTGGATAAATCTTAACTCTGAAAATCAATTTCATGAAAATAACTTTATCAGTTGTTTTAGGCAAATAATCCAACACATGCTAGGTATTTTAAAACGTAAACTTTGGACTTGATTTCAATGTATCTCTCAGCCTAAACATAGTATGCACAGTCTTAAATCATCTCTATTTGTCATAAATCCATCTTATTTTGTCCTTCTCCCGTTTTAATTTTTTGAAGAAAAATAGATAATTCAATTTTATCGAGAGATCTTTGAGCCTTTTGGTGATATGGCTTGGCTCATGCATGTAGCTAGAGAACTCGCAACACAGCCACAGCCACAGCCACACATCCACGCATGATAGCAAGAGGCGAGTTTAGAAGACAAAACAACAACACTTTTGAATGCACGAAAAGCAACTTTAGCATCCACATCGTGAGTGGACGACGTCCTTTTATGAACCAAAGTGAGCTTATGAAAACATGTGGGCAACCTGAATTTTGCTATAAACAAATCCAACCACCCACCTCAAATATTTGACTGAATGATTATCCGCATTGACATAAGCCAAAAGGCTAAGGCTATCCATACCTATCCTATGATACGACCAAACACCATATATTCCTTGCATCTTCGAGGACAAAACTATTTTCATGTATAAGGGTCAAGTATCGACATGCCCACAGTGAATATTTGATGCTGAAAGAGAGTGTAGGTAAGTAGAAAGAAACAAAAGTGAGAAATAGATAGTTTACTCACCATCCGTAGAAATTTAGCTAAGAGACAAGAGTAAAATAAGAAATCATTCTTGCTCTCAAATCAAAGGCTTAAGTAAATTGTGAATCAAATGCATCATAGCATGCTTATATAATTGAGCATGGATCAGCCTTCCAAGCGTGAGTAATTTTCAAGACTCATTATAAAGACATAACATAATGGAATCCTAGTAACTTTAACTTTAACTTTTGGAACCTTCATCACAATTAAGACTCATAAAGAATTAGGAAATAAGAAATACAATAATGACATTTACGACACATTGAAAATATGAGACGTATAGTCAGTTGTAGGTCTCCATGTTTTGACTACTTCCAAAGTCCCGTCATCACTATTAACACATAAATCACATGAAGAACTTCTTTATTTTTGTGCATGTGTTAGATTTGTTATGTACATATCTACATAGATATCTCAATACTATTTATTAACATTGTGTTTTTCTAGTGACGGATGACGGGGTAAGTCTTTTTTTTATAATTGTAATGTCTAAGAGATCTAATCCAAAATGCTTTTCACATCACAAATCATGATAAGAACACTAGAAAACAAGAGTGGTGGTGGTATGCCTATCCTCTTCGAGCCAATGGCTGCACGATGCGATGACATCACGGAATATAAACTCTAATAATGACTGGAGAAAAAGGAAGAAGAAATTTGCGTGTATGCGTGTGGGTAGAAGCTCAGTGGGACGCATGAAGTGGAGACAGCGCCCACATGGTACATACAGTTCGATGCATTCCCAAGTTGGGGCTAATTCTGATCGTGGGAAGCTCGGAAAGTGGCGTGAATGGAGACGACATTTGTGGTGGTCGGGGAGCGTCACTGATTCTTCGACTGCTCGTGGCAACCTAAGACGAAAGTGAAACTCAGCAAGAACAGGGACAAAGCAAAGCGTCAATGATTTTGCAAGTTACTGTTTTGATCTTTGGAAACCCAATGACTTTGACTTGTTTCAGGATGTATATATATGTGTCCATTAGAGTTCAACATCGATCTTCCAGCATCATAAATACATCGGTTCGCAATAGACATGCTAGTCCGGTTCACCATGCTTGTTTTGGGTTTTCCGCTGCCCCCAGACATTGTCTAAACCCTAAAAATTTATATGGGGTTCCGTTGTAAATGTTGTGTGCATTTTGTGAGACTTCGAGTATTTGAGATTAGACAAAAGTCAAATTGTGAGGGCAATACAATTTGAAACAAAGTAAAAAGATTCAAATTATTTAAAATCAATACTGTTAGCATTCGTTATTTTGAAGTCAATTGGAAGACTCGGTTTATGCATAATAGGGTCCCCAATTTGAGCTAAGGAAAATGTGCTCCCTCTCAAATGCATTGTGCATATTAGTTAAAGAATGTTACTTGTTTTCGAAAGGACTAGTCGGAGTTGGTGACTAAAGATGGATCATTTTTGTGTATGCTCATCACGTTGTCAATTGACTGTATCTATAATCAAAAGATCGATGAATGTGGCCAAAGAGACAGGAATAGGTTGAGCAAATAGTGTCATCCATATGCGTATACTTTATAGAAGTTCGTGAGATCGTAGGGTATATGATTTGTGCTATATATATCATTGTCTTGTCATGAAGGAGATTCATAAATGGAGGCTCGTACAATTTTCCATTATTTGAAAGTCTGCCTTTCGAGCAATTACATCCATCAGATCATGTTTCACTCCTCACGTGTGGCTGCTAAATTCAGTCTCCCTCCGTACCCATATGTCGCCTCTCCATTTCCATGCTGCTCCTTCCCTGTCTGAGTAAAGCATGATGGTCTATGCATGTATTGGGGAAAAAGTGGTGGCATATTACCCTAAAGAACAGTGTCACCCATGAAACTTTTCTTCTGCGATATTGGAAATTCGATCAATTCTCGTCGAGTGCATGGACATCGTTTCTACTAATGCCGGGTGATGGATGCAAAGCACAAACTCATGCTCCTCGAAGTGACGTCGAAAGGGCACTTGGTTAAGGGATCAGTAGAAGGACAAGTTTCTTGAAGACAGAGTAGATTACTAGCCAGGATATGGACTCATATCCAACCCATAATTAATCAGTTCCGTGTATGTTTAGCGCAACTCGCCATTAGTCAATCACGGTGCCCACAAGTGTCTAAAGTAGGATGGATACTGCAATAAGAATCTTACAATTTTCTTTTCCTTATTTGGACTTTTGACTCAACTAACCTTCATAAATAAGATATAAACCCGCACAACTTTAATTCCCCACCTCCATCCCCATCACCAATCGATCATGACTTTAGATCAAGCTCACCCATGTCAACTAGCTAGATTTGGTTAGTTCAAGTTCATTGAATAGGTTTGCAATTACAAAAAAAAAAACACTCAACTAATTTTGACTTGTAAAATTATGGATTTATTATACGATCATAATTTATCACGTGGTTCATGAATGTTATAGATTAATAACATCTTAAATAGTAATTATGTGGGTCCAATTGTTAAGCTTATAAATAAATGATTAGGATGGATTTGATCTACATAATTCACGCGTGATGCAATTTTGGACCTCATTATATGAAATTGAATAAGTACAAATCTACCCAACACCTTTCTTTTCTCTTGAGTGTCCATGTTCATGAACTGAGAATACAGTTGCTCCTCGCGTGTAGGAAACGTGAGAACAGTGCATAGGAGGAGGCCGAAAATGTCATCAACTTCCACATCTTACGCTCACTAAAAAAATATATTGCTAATAATTTCCTCGGTTGTCATATCGAAATAATTTCACTAAATAGAGTAGGAGACCATCCTAGTGCGCACGTCTCTACGACGTCTTGTCCTCTTCCTAATTATTAATTTAATATGTTGGAAACAATAGGAATCTTCTTTTTTCCCTTTCCTTTTCTTCGTATTGCATGCATATGCGCATATAATCTCATCTCATCTCAAAAAATAAAAGTAGGAATTTTATAATTTTTTTGCTTTTCATAATAGGTCGTCATTGCTACCACAAAAAAAAACAATAGGTTGTCAAGGATCATCCATATCGAAAGAGGAAAAAATAGAAGAAAATAGAAAATTTGTCACATCTGACAAACATGCCTAAAGATTATTAATCTAGAAAGGACAAGTTTAACCCTAGCTTTGGATAGTCACTCACCTTCGAGGGCCATCTGCAATAGTTCCCAAATGGGGTGCCTTATCAAGTTGTATTCTTTATTTTGATGTATCTATACTTGCATGCTTCACACCTTTTATCGATAAGTGAATATTTTTTTCGACATAAATTAGGAAATACGGAAAGTGACATTGCAGTCTTTCCCCTGTTTCTTCTTTCTTGAGTCTTCTAATAACATACTCAAGTCCAATATGATTACATATTGTCCAATGACAAAATATGCCTGAAGTAAATCCAAATGACTATAATGTGCTAAATACCGGAGTCAATTACGAAAATAAAGCTCATTCGACAGTATTCTCTTTGTCAAGCCACCAATTGCCCAAACCAAACCGCAATGATTACATTATTACAACTATGTACTTAATGTCTAATGAAAAATTAAAAAAAGAGGGTCGTGTGTATATATCAATTTTTTATTCTAGCTATAATAGTAATTTAAGGAGATTGCGCTAGACGGCGGAGGCACGGTGGAGAGTGACCTAAACTAACGCTTTGTTAGTGCGGGACTGCTCATCAGTCTCTTCAAAATTAAACTTGGTGCGACACATGCGTTTGCAAGTTGCTGCGTGCCCTTCTGCAAGTTCCATGGTTGGTGGCATAAAAGTAAAGCAACATCTTATGGACGCTAATGAGGGAAATGGATAGACAAATCCTTCGATGATTTAATTAAAATCAAGAGATTGGTGATTTTAATCAATAGTGCCGTGCGACAATTTATCAATCGCAGGAAATAAAGAAGCGACACGTTTGAAATATGCATGGAAGTTAGGTACGTGATGGACACAAGTGAATGTATCGAGATCAATATGCATCTTCACTTTACCCTAGAAGTCTTAGCTGAAGTGCCCCGTGACTAGGCTTGTAAGTATAAATCAACGATGTTACCATCAAATGCGAATTCTATATTGCAAGAGTCGCCCTTCAAGCTGACCAGGCTTCATGTTGTTGTCACCGCTCCCGTTAGTAGTTCTGTACCAAATGCTCTCTCTCTCTCTCTCTCTCTCTCTCTCTCTCTCTCTCTCTCTCTCTCTCTCTCTCTCTCTCTCTCTCTCTCTCTCTATATATATATATATATAATTTACACAAAGGAAAACGCATGCAAGAGTAACATCAAGTGTAAGAAGAAATGGTGATGGAAGTGGCTGGACCCAGGTGTTGATAGGAAAATTATTTAAAAAGTTTTAAATCTATTACAATTTTACTAATTTTAATTGGAAATCATTATCGTAAATGCCGGTGTCATTATTTGTCTGAATTAGTCTAATATTAGGTACTAAGGTAAATATGTACAAAATTTGAAATACTCAATTTACTAAAGTGGTGTCTTATAGTTTGTTTTATAGAATATGGTTTCATCATATATAACACCAAACTATTCGGGATTGTATTCACTTAATTAGACAATATTCGTTTGTATGAATTTTAGGTTGTACATTAGAACAGAACTCGTGCCGGTTAATGTAAGAGGTACCAAAACTAATATAGAAAAGCTTACAAGCCACTAATTCGATGTACGTTTACACAAACCCCCCCCAAAAAAAAAAAAAAAACCCCAATTTTACTCTCCCCTTCTCCTTCGTTTCTCGTTACCTCTTAGTCGTGCCTCCTGAGTTCCGAAATTGGCATTGACGATTCCGGGTCAGGCGTCTTTTTCCATGGACGACCTTAAAGTTTGTGGTCGCACACCATGGGACCATGGCGCTGGGTCGGTTGTCCTTCGAGAGAGGAGGGGCTGCAGCAGCGAGGCGGTGGCTGGAGGAGGTGACCGCGGCAGCAGTGGTTGGAGAGGGGCCACGGTGGTGGTTCTTACACGCAGAGGAAGTGGGAAAAGATAGATAGAGAAAGATAACATAAAAGAGTCCATATCCACCAGTGATACGGTCATTGAGGATACGCTTTTGTAATGCAAAAGCAAGCGATTCATCAATGGCTGCATATATTCTTATGCACTATCCTTTATAAAGATTTTGAGCATCTACACATCCTTATACATCACTTCGAAACGAACTTTTAGAAATTGTTTCTTATACTATACCTAGCATTATTGCTAGATTTTAGAATCAGCCAACGTAAGCGCATGATGCACAGTTTCTCCATAGCCGAAACTCGTCCTCTCTCTCTCTCTCTCTCTCTCTCTCTCTCTCTCTCCCTCCCCCCCCCCCCCGCCCCCCCCACTTTGATTGCCTGCTCATCTTCATCTTTATCCTATAAAAAGCCTCCATTTCTCGTCCTATTCTCCCCCTACACTTAACCATTCTTGATCTCGTGCACCTTCTAAAACCATAAAAGAAACGATCCATCAAAATGGTTCCACGTGAAGCAATCGCCGAAATGATTCACAACCCTGATTACGCTCTATTCCCCGCCATGCAAAACCACGCACCGTCGTCAGCATCGCCCTTCAACTTCGCCAGACTCTATGCTGACATGCCGAACTCTCAGCAGATCCTCCAGCAAGTGACGTTATCCGCCAAGACAGGGGCCGTGTCGTGCCTCAGCAGCACCTCCGATGAGGCCGACGACCGCCAGCTCCGGCTCATCGATGAGAGGCGCCGGCGGCGGATGATATCAAACAGGGAGTCAGCACGGCGGTCACGCATGCGGAAGCAGAGGCACCTGGACGAGCTGTGGTCGCAGGTGCTGAGGCTGCGTGGCGAGAACCAGAGCCTCGTCGAGCAGCTGAACGAGGCCACAGAGCGCCATGAGAGGGCCATCCGGGAGAACGCGAGCCTCCAGGAGGAGGTGTCCGATCTGCGGCAGCTGCTGAGGGATGTGAGGTTCGATAGTCCTTATGACAACGCCGGTGCCGGCATTAGAGATCTGGAAGAGGTCGTGTGCAATGACGGGAGTTAGTCCGTCGATCATATTTGAGGGATGAATTATCCTCAAAATAAACCGACGAGTGTAACGTGTTCCTTGAGTTGCGTCACTGAGGGTCATGGATTTTGATTAACCTTTTAACGTCAAGAATGATCTTATGTTAGTGAAATTATATTGTCGTGAATTTTCGCCATATAAAAAATAAAATTAATGGTATTGCGCACGAGAATCATTTACCCCTTAGATTTGTTTATTGCAAGTTTTATTTATCCTGTTTTGTTTAGCAAATGAATCCGGTGATTCATATTTTTCACACCTGGACCGTCTTAATTAGATAAAATCTTGATTGCTTGAAGGCATATCCTCGTATTATTCATTCAAATTTTAGAGCAACCCTTTTCTCAGCTCTCTTCGCCGCACCAAATGAAGATAAAGGGTATTCCAACACTGACTTTTTAGAGGAGTATTTAATGTTGACCTAATTATGTGCGTCCGATGGCTACACATCCATGTTAATCATTATCAGACCCACCGGGCATATGCTCATCATCACACATTTATATCCATACGGAATGTGCATGCGTGGATGATGCAAACATCCGGGGCATAATCGAGATCATTCTACATTTTCTAAAAAGGGAAGTGAATGCGAATGATGACAGCATACCATCCATGAAATGCAGACCAGGAACTAATAATCAATATGACCATCATCGCCAAGTTAAGTAGTGAGAGAGAGAGAGAGAGAGAAGGTGGTGGAGGTGCTGGTGGTAGTGGCTCATCATTCAATAATTTATACTGCTGGAAATTGTGTCTCTATCCACTAAAACACTCAGAGAGAGAGAGAGAGAGAGAGAGAGAGAGAGAGAGAGAGAGAGACTCTGTGTTGCTGTTCGTTTGGCTTTCCGCGAGAAATCGAGGGCCTGCCCAACCTGGGCCAGCCATTGTTCTTCTGAGGTGGTGTTGCTGTCACTTTGTTCGGATATTGCGCAGCATGACACTTACGCTTCAGGTGCTGCTCGAACAGTAAATATCTGAGGTCCCTCTCCTCTTTTCAGGAAGCATCAGCACCACCACCCACTTCTCTTTTTCTCTCATGATGCAAATGCGACCTGCAATAGCAACAGGAAACCCATGGATCCCTACGTACAGTTCCCTATTCATAGGATAATATCGGGAATCTTCAATATCAACCAAAGCTAGTTAGTTTGCAAAAATTAGGTCTAGAGTACATATTTCCAACTATGGTTAGCTCATTTTATCTAGATGGATTAACTTTTTTCTTTTCCCGGACACGCAAGGTATCGTGATTTCAAGTCAAAAGTTTTGGGAAATAAACTATTGATAACTATAAATAGTTTAATCTAGAGGATGAAAGTTATGTTAGGAATTAAGACATTAAAGGAATAAAAAATTGGAGTTAATTTTTTCGCTTAGAAAGTTTGGTCTGGTCATGAACTATTAATGACTAAATATTGAATGAGCTAAATAACCATCTTCCGTCAAAGGCTTAATTAAGGAGATAAGTCGAAACATTTTAAATGAGTTTTCCAGATTATACTTGTTGAGTATATTCTTGGGAAAATTACCAAAAAAGTCTATAACTTATTGCAATTATGCTAATCCAATCTTAAATTCTTTTTTTTTTTTTTTTTGCCATTTCAATCCTAAACTTTTTGCAGTTGTCTCAATTTAGTCTATCCGATCAATTTTGGTCGGCCAACGCTAATATGAATACCGACCAATATTGACGTGGATAATTTTCAAATAATATTTTTTTTTTGAATTTTTAATACTTTTTATTGTTCTTTTTCTTTTTTTTTTTTTCCCTCTTCTTCCTCTTTTCTTTTTGTTCCCCATAGTTGCCAATAAGTTGCGACCCTCGCCCGCCCTTACCCAAATCAAATTGAAGCCAATCTCTATGACCTTGTCAGTCGAGGGCAAAGGCGGCCTCTCTTGCAACCCCCAAGCCTCACCCAAGGCATCGGTAAAGGTGGCCACGGCCTCACCCAACAAGGGGCAAGGGCGTCGACCCTCACTGGCAGTCGGCAAGGGTTTCATGACCCTTGTCCAGTAGATGGCGAACTTCATTGGCCACTATAAGGAACAAAAGGAAAAGAAGGAGAAGAGAAAAAAGATAAAGATAAATAAAAAGAAAAATTAAAATTAATAAAACATCGAAAAATAAAAATATTATTAAAAATTATCCACGTCAGCGTTGGCCAATCAAGATTGGCTAAAGGGATTGAATTGATACAATTACAAAATGTTTAGGACTAAATTAACAAAAAAGAATTTAGTACTCAATTGTCATAATTATAATGAATTTAAGACTTTTCTGATAATTCTCCCATACTTTATTTGCTTTCCATATATTATACCTTCTGAAAAGATAAGGTGCAAAATTCCCCCCTTTTTTTTTTCAAAGAAGTTCATAATTATTTTAGGCCAAAGTGGAACTTTTGAGTTTTGAAATTCGATAACATCTTTGTCCGAACCGTTTCAACTCGTGCCAGGCCCAAAAAAGCCAGGCCCGTCTGCTCGGGTCGGTCCGGACCAAATCCGCAATCTGCTGCCGTTGGTCGGATTCGGTCCTCCTTCCGGCTTCCAATTCGCGAAATAGAAGAGAACCCACCTCGTTCATTCATCAGTCGATTTCTCGCGTGGAAGTTCGGAACTCGGAAGCATCACTTGGTGGAACATCCGTTCCGAATTCCCGATGCCGATGATGGGCGTGAGCCTGCAGTGCGTGATGGATTTGGTGGTCGCGGGGATCTCTCTGGCGGTCGGCCTGGGTTTCTTCGCGTTCGTCGCCGCCGTCCTCTGCTCCGCCGCCTTCTTCAACAGCGTCAAGGACATCGCCTGACCCGATAATCGTCCCAGGTTCGCACGATTGCGTGTGCCTCTAGTTTGGGTTTTTGTCCCCGGTCTTCTGGGTCTGCAATTGCGGTGCTTTATCCCTTTTTCGATGTGGGATAATTGGGTTCTTCGCAGATTGCATGAAACTATCCGGAAATTTTTTTTTTCTTCCTTCTCTTTTCAATGAGAGAGAGATGCTTTAGAGTGAAGGGAAAGAAAAAAGGAGCTATTTTTAGGTAGTTCATGCTCTCCATGTAGCATACTTGGAACTGGATGATCCAATTGGCATTGAGAAATGAGAAATCTATGGTTTGGGGAACTGCATTTGCTTTCATTAGCTGCATCTTGCTACTGGTTTTTGCTGCCGAATCCAGCGATCCTTTAGCACCATGTAGCCGCCCTGTCTCGCCTTGGATCCTTTTCCGTTTCTCCTTTACCTTTGCGCAGATGCGAATAGGCAATTTTCTGGTTCTGTCGACGTGTTGGTTCTTGGGGCATCTCTAGATTGGTTGACAGCTCTGTAGCCTAAGACTACATTAAGACAGCTGATTTTCCGGGTGCTGCAAGCCTCAATCAAAGGAGCATGCATTTGACAGATAGTATTGTTTCCAAGAGCCGAGCAGAAGGGTCCCTCTAGATTCATCTTCAGATGCAAGGGTGGCTCCGGAAGCCATCTTTCACTTTTCAAGAGAATAAGGATGGATTGTGAGTTTTGATGCAAAATCAAAGGAGCACACTTCCATTTGGGTACTATAATAAGTGGCATTAGCTTGAATGGGGCATATGCATCAAGATTGTAGTCGGAAACTTTGGATTATTGCTCTGTTTTCTAACTGTGATCTGCCTACCAAATTTGCTGCATTTTTATTGCTTACCGGGTAAATTATTGTTTCATCACGTGGCAAGGGGAGAAGCTGTTTAGATCACTTCGACCGTGGATAAATTCAATGTCTATGATGGTTTGCCATTCTATGTTGTTTCAGATCGATTGTTTGGTTTCTCTTTCTCTTACCTTATAACAAATACTGGTGCGAGTAGCTTGAGGAAAGGGTTGATTTAAGCGACACCTGAAACATGCTTTTGTTAAAATATAAAAAAATAAAAAGGCCTAGTAATTGGCTTCAACCACATTTCTTGATGGCATACATAACTCGTGTCAAAATAACGAAGTCCCTTATCCTTTTCTTGCTTTTTCTGATTGACAACTGAAGTCTTCAACTGGATCTGTTAAAATTGTAGCATTCATACTTTAAATCGGCCATAATGATGCAAGGGAGTGACTCTTTTCCGATTTGGTTATGCCTAGATGTTTGAATGGAACCATGCAGGAACAAGATCCGAAGAGCATTCTGTGCTTCCTGGGAATCAGTAGGCTCTGTTGAAATCAAGCCGTGTGTTCGGAAAGCCCATGGACTGTGGACACTCTTTTCATGCATCCAACGGAGAAAAGCTTGTGAGAAACTGAGTTTTGAGTTTCTGATGAAGTTTTGTAGATTATGCTGAATAATAGCCTTGCTAGCAAACTCTCTCATGTTGTAGTATATCACTCGGAAAAATTCGATTAATGTACTTGATTGTTCCTTTTTTCCTCAAAGAAATTGCAGAGAGCATTTCCAGTTGTTTACATGGTAGTGAGTCTGTCAGTTTGGGACACCTCCGTCTTCATAGCTTAGGGCTTCAAGAAGCCAGCTACGCACATGGTTGTGCGACTAGTCCAGGCTCTTGAGTCGTCAGTTCAGGGCAACCAAAACTTTATCAAGGGTTAAGTGATTGAATCCATTCACATGAGCTGCTCATTCGGTTTTCTTCACTTATAACCTGCCTCGGTGATTGGCACTTGCTTGAGTTGCTGGAGTATCGACGCTTGTCTTTCTTCATCTACCAGTTACCTCTTATTCTGTAATGGTCCAAGTCAAGAACCATGCAAATCTGAACGAGTCCTCTTATTTTTAGAGTAGCCTCTCTTCCTGAAGGTAGATTATTCTGATTATAAGTTGTTTTCTCTGCTGGAACACCAGAGTTGTCCAACAGTCTTCAGCATATTCAGAATAAGTAGTGTTCGTATCCTCACATATTTTTGCCAAGTGATCCTATGCAGTTTAGTTCTATGATCTTGTTCACTTCCCGTCTTCTGGCCGGAACGGACCAAGGAGAAAGATCGATGTGCAATGCCATGGATCAATAAAGTTAATTTAAAATCAATTTCAAGGAACAACGTTGTTTCATCATGCATGAGGAAGGGTGTAACTTCCCTAGCCCACTCAGTTGCAGTTTCTCAAAAACGGAAAAGATTGAACAACGGTCCTAAACTAAATTAACGGTAACAGACACAAAAAACGAAGAGTCATTCTCGAACTGTTTTGCTGTGAATAGTGTCGGCATAAATCACGTTCCCCTTCGATTCGGAAGACTACTTTTTCTTCTTCGGCTTCCGGGAGTACACCATCCCTCGGATCCCGTCCGGATCCGCCACGAAGCCCAACGGCCGGTAGAACCCGAGCACGCGGGGCTCCGAGTACAGCGCAATGTTGTTGATCCCTCTGGCCAGCAGGTCGTCGACCAGCCGCTCCATGACGGCCTTCCCCAGCCCGATCCCCTGGAACGAAGGGTCCACCACCACGTCCCATATGATGGCGTTGAACACGCCGTCGCCGGTCGCCCTCGCGAAGGCCACCGGCTTCTCCGTCCTCCGCTGCTGCACCCACACCAGGGCGTCCGTGTGCTCCAGCGCCACCCGGATCTTCCCCGGGTCGCGCCGTGGGAACCCAACGGCCACGAACACCGCGTTGAGCTGGTCCAGGTCGAGGGACGCGGCGTCGCGGTGGAGGGCAAAGCCTCGGGACTCGAGCTCGGCGTCGGAGATGGAGAGGGTGGCGGCGGGGAAGGTGGCCGAGGAGGAGGAGGAAGCGGAGGCGGAGGCGGATATGGAGAGGGAGTGGGGGTGGTGGCGGGATGCGGTGGTGGCGGGGAGGTGGAGGGAGGTGGGGAGAGGGGTGCAGGCGGTGCCACGCAGGAGCATCTTGGGAGAGAGAGAGAGAGAGAGAGAAATTGGATATGGGAAGATGGTGGAGGGTAGTGATTTTTTGTGAGAAGCGTGTGGCTGACATTACATACAGTTGAGGGATCCTCGTGCAGTGTCTTTCCATCTTTTCTAGTACAGGAGCCAACGTTCGCACGGTGGAAATTGGAAACCGCTTTTAAAGAGTCAATTGCAATGATGTAGGAGTGCGCATACGAATGGTACAAATGAAATTTAGATTATTACGAAAATTTTCTGATTTTTTAATCTTTTTCTCCTTTTATGTTGAGCGTGATATTTTGCAATTTTGCAGGTTTTCTAATTAAAGGTCTGCATTGCATTGATTTGGAATAAATGGTGTGTTACAGTCTTGTTATGATTATCAAGTACTTAGTGTTCGGTGTGTGCTTACTTAAGAAAGTATTATGGTAGTTTGCAAGTAACTTGATGAGTTTTTGACTATTTTAGTGAGTTGGATTGTGATTTCTTGTCAAAATCAATAGTGATCGTTTGATTTGAGAATTAATTGAAAGTTAAGGAAATGGGCTTGAAATTAGGTCAGCCATCTCTAATCTATCTTGCTTCCATCCCCAAGAAGGTGTGATGTCGTGGTTTTACTTAATTGGGATGGTGCTAATTTTCTTATAAGCTTTCTTTGCCGATTAGGCTAATTTGCTTAGCCTATCTAATATGGAAATTCATGGCTTTATCTTGTGTTGTATAAGTCAAGAGTCATCCACCTTAATAATGCTCTTAAACACACTCATTGGAGACCCAACTCTAAATTATCTTTTTTTTTTGTTTTTTTTGTAACCGAGGTGTCCGGGCAAGCTTACCTCTTTATACCGAAAATTGCAACTTGTGAGTTATTTCCAATTTTAGACATATAATGCAAAGATACTCCCAACATATTTAATGTGTTATCCCATTGATGCCAACCCCATGACATTTTATAAACCTATTAGGATTTTATACCTTGTTGGACAGTCTTCTGAACAAGCCACTAGCCTTCACATGGTTCATTCCTGAACCACACAGAAAGTAGTCATACTCAAGAAATATAGTGTGACACCCTTTAGTCTAACTCACTCGCAATATTATATATTTGCTTCAGTCATTCCTGCACTCAGACTCATGATATATCGCTTTTCCCAAAGGTTACTCCTCCGGACAGTGTTCTCACTTGAACAAGTATAATATTGAAGTCCAACACAGTACTCCATCGCACCAAAGGCCTCTTCTTGTGAGTCATTTCCATTGTTGCATATATAACCCTAGGATATTGGATAGATATATGAAACGTATATTGAATAAATCAGAAGTGTCTGCAATAGGTATATGCTGCCTTAAGGGATCGGACACACATTGAATAAATCAGCACTAAGTAAGCATGTTTTGTCCTTAGTAACTATAAAACAGAAGAAACGCATATGGCAAAACACGTGAGGGTCGCAACTTGTCAGCCCTAGAAAAGGACAATAGTAATAAAAAAAGAACAATAATTGGTGCCAATGTCAGAGTTGGAGCTCATAGACATAAAATCCTACTCTTAGTTTTCAAAATGTCATTGCGTAATAATTTTATCGGCATCTGGATGTCGAGATAATATTCAATCTCAGAGCAATCTTTTGATGAAAAACCTGATATCTACCATTTTACCCATGAAAATTGCCGCTTGATGATGAAGAGATAGATCTCTTCATTTTTTTTAATGTGAAGCCTCTCTTTTTTTTTATTGGCAAGGCCATTTTAATTGGAGAAAAGACGTGTAATGAGAAATCTCAATTAGAGAAAAACATATTATGATAAGATTTCTTAATGTATCAAACTTTGTCCAATCAGTTATTATAAAATATATTATACAAGCACATAGAGTAGCGTATTTAGACGCACTTGTGCATTTCGCTTCAATACTTAACATGAACGACTGTAAGGAACTTTGGTTTTTCTCCTAATTTTGATCATTGGATTTCTTTTCTTCCTTCATCTATGGAGTTGGCCTTTGGTCAAATCACATAAATCTCTCACGCCATTTCTTTGCTAGTGAATCTAAATATTGTCAATATTACACAACTCTATAAGATACCAAATGGAACAAAGAGAGCAGCAGAAGTCGAAAAACAAAGCTAGCACTTCCTCTATTGTTTGTTGTGTATGTTATTCCGATGTTATTTTATGATATAATCTTATCCGTGATCAAGAAAGATTAGGGTCCTCTCAATTGAGATAGCAAATAATTAATATCTTTAATTTCTCCCATTGAGAAATTGAGATTAACACATTTTAATTCTAGAGCCGACATGCATCTTTTCTTGTTCTTTTTTTCTGGTTCATACTTCTCCTTTTCTTCCTTTTCCCCATTTTCTCCTTCTTTGTTTGCCCCATTTGAGTTGCGCTAGCCCATCTCTCACGTCAGCGCAGTGGACTCACACGCACCTCAACTCCTCTAATTGATGGGCAAAAACAAAATCGATCCTTCCACGTGTGTACCTAATCAATGGCCGAGGGATCACAACCACCATCTGTTGCTCTGAGTAGATGACGTAGTGAGTCTAACAAAGAGACGAAGCATTCATATTGAACGGTTGATCAATAAGCCAAATACAAATATCGACATTAAGAATCTAAAATAATGATGTTTATTTATGATTTTTCTTATTCGTAAAGGGCGAGGAAGGAGGATCAATACTGATGATCTTCTTTTGAAGTTGTCCTAAAGATCTCACGTTAATTATAGAGTGTTAGCATTGAGTGATCACCTACTTCTTATGTGCACGAGAAATATTATCAAAAAGTCTTAAACTTATAATATTTTTGCTAATTCAGTCATAGTTTCTTCAATTTTACTAATTCAATCATAAATATTTTCATTTTTTATCATTTGAGTCCATCGGGCCAATTTTAACCAAAAATTGCCGACATAAACGTCGGCGTATTCACATGTAATCAGCGATTATCGATCTTGCTTGTGGACGCTTTTTAATATTTTTTGAATTTTCATTATTTTTCTATTTTTTCCTTTTCTTTTTTACTTCTTCTCCTTTTCGTCGGTGGCCAGCCTCCGACAACAGACAAAGTTAGTCACGAGTCAATTAGTAAAAATGTAATAAATTTATGATTTTTTGAATAATTTTTCTATATGGCCGACGAAGGTCCACAGCAAAGACTGCCCCTTTTCTATTTTTTTTTTAACGTCCCATGTTCTCGGGGGTCCTTTCCACGTGGGTACGGGCAAATGCTCACTGTTCAAAAGAAATTATTATAGGTGCTCCCAGACTTCTCCGTCAACGGGCTCCAACACCACTAGAATCGCGACACCTGGACACAAAAGACAGTAATTAAAAGACGCGGGTCCCGTACTTTTTCCGTCTCTTCCATCACCTCAGCTGACGTCAGCCTCTCCCTTCTCTTCTTTTCTCCTCACTTCCATCCTTCTCTCCTTATCCTCCTGGCTCGTGAAGTTCATGGTCAATTGTCATGGCGGGGAGGGAGGGTCTCGTCGTCTCCATCCTCATCTTCAAAATCCCCCGATGAATCTAAACCAAAAGGCGATCATTCATTCACAGATTCAACTGTTTTCCGTTGACTCGAAGTCAAAGCGCACGGCCCTTTTCTTCTTCTCTTGCCTTTTCGTACCATATCTGCGATCAAGCATACTGAGGTTTTTTTCTCTTTTCTGGGTGCTCTGTTTCTTCGCATGGGCGTTCGAGGCTTCGCTGCCGCTGGTGGTCTTCGCCGTCTCTCGGATATGCCTCCAAGCGCAGGTCCTGCACTCTCAAGATGACCTTGCGTGCAATCCGAAAGACTTCGAAGCATCGCTAGACTCGATGAGCAACTTTGAATCCCCCATCGGCGGTCGTTGGTGTGCAAATCTTCGGTCTTCTCTCGGCCTGAACGACGGTCCCTCCGGTTCGGGCAGAGTGCTGTAGTCGGTAAGCTTGCGGGCAACCTCTCGGAGAGCACATCGTCGTAGTACTCCGGGATTACCTGATATTTTCTCGAACACTCCCCCTGTAAGTTGCGCCCATCTGTGAGACGTTAAGGATCAACAGTACAGAGAAATCAAGCAAAAAAATTTACTTTTGGTCGTGCTTCGTGTTTGAAAAAATGGGAGCTTGTGAGAAAAGCTCCGGAGCTGTGTTTTTAGGGTTTCTCTTCACTTTCAGCCTTCTTCTCTGCACGGCCCAAGGCGATGTCCACACCTACACGCTCGTGGTGAGTGAACATCATCTACAGTCTGTTAAAGATTTGACAGTCATTTTGGGAATTGCTCTTCTTTTGGCCTTTCCTTTGTCACGACGTTGTGATCAGTCATCGTTACAAGCATGCGCATCAACGTGATCGCAGTAGTCACATGCTTGAAGTGACATGAAATCGTGGTGCACGATGCAGCTACAAGAGACTGAGTTCGAGAGGTTGTGCCAGAAGAAAAGCATTCTCGTGGCCAACGGCAGCTTCCCGGGTCCGACAGTTTGGGCGCACCAAGGAGATACCATCGTCGTTACCGTCGTGAACAATGGAAATTACGGCGTCACGGTTCACTGGTAAAATCGCCTTTCTTCTTTGCACCTTTTTTTGGGTTTTTATCATGGAGGACCTCGCGGCCTATATGGCGTACGGGTTTTGTTTTCGAACCGATGAAAAAATTGAATCACACGACACGTGCAGGCACGGAGCGAGGCAGATGTGCAATCCATGGCACGATGGTCCGGAGTACGTTACGCAGTGTCCCATCCAACCCAAGCAAAATTTCACTCAGACTGTCCTGCTCGACAAAGAAGAGGGGACGCTCTGGTGGCACGCTCACAGCGACTGGGCTAGAGCATCCGTGCATGGTGCCCTCATTGTTTACCCTAAAGCTGGAAATGAGCGTCCGTATAAACATGATGCGGAGCAGACGATTATACTCGGTGAGGCCTGCGTATACGATTCGATGATCACTTTAAAGGTCAATGCGTACACAAACTAAAGGAGCGCACAATTCCATGGTGGTTTTGACGATGCAGGTGAATGGTATGAAAAGAATCTCACCGAGATGGTCATTAATGCAACGAGGACCGGCGGGGACGTGGACACATCGGTTGCCTACACCATTAATGGCCAACCCGGTGACTTCTATCAGTGCTCCAAAGGTATTAATTTGTTTAGTACTAAATTAGTTCACATGTTTCATTCGTTACAGTTGATGTTGTCTATATCATTGTCTTACAGCAATAAAAACTACAACCACACGATATCATTTCTAATTTATCATACGAGAGAGCACAAGCTGGGTTAGATTGAGAAGCGAAATACTGAGGATTCCATCAGATAAAACATACACCTTGCTGTCATCAATCACAATTTCAATAAATAGGTAGGACCTTAGTTGACTCTTGACACTACTATGATGCAGAATCAACCTACCGGATGGCGGTTGATCCCGGTAAGACTTACCTTCTACGGATCATCAGTGCTATTATGAATGAAGAGATGTTCTTCAGCATAGCCAACCACACCCTTACCCTCGTCGGGATGGATGGAGCATACTTAGAGCAAGTGAACACCAGTTACGTCATGATAGCTCCGGGACAAACTATGGATGTTTTGGTAATGACAGACCAAGAACCGAGTCGCTATTACATGCTTGGCAGTCCTTTTGTGGACACTCAGGCTCCGTCTGATACAACCACGCCCTCAGCAATACTCCACTACAATGGAGGTTACGAACCACCTTCATATCCTAATTCTATTACCCTTCCAGGCTTGACAGATAGGGATTCTGCCGAGAGCTTCATGCGGCTCTTGAAGAGTCTGGCCAGTGACAAGCATCCTATTATGGTCCCACTGAACATCACAAAACGTTTGTACATCACGGTCTCTGTGAATAACGTGGAATGCGCCGAGGGCGATACTTGTGAAGGTCCACATGGTAACCGGCACTCGGCGAGCCTAAACAACATAAGCTGGACAGTGCCGAACATCGACATTCTGCAAGCGTACTACCGGTACTTTCTGCATTTGCGTTCGAGAACTTTGGATTCCGATAGCTTATTTAACACAATCATCATTTCAACTATGCAATTAATTTACAGGAAGCTACCAGGGATCTACTATACAGATTTTCCTGATCGGCCTCCACGTTACTTCGACTTTGCGGGAGACGTAGGTGATAATGTGACATATCCCATGGTAGGAAGAACAGTGGTGGAGCCGATCGAATACGGTTCAGAGGTTGAAATAATCTTCCAGGGGACTAATATCCCTGCTGCGGAGAACCACCCAATGCACCTACACGGTTATAGCTTTTACCTGGTCGGTTTCGGTCGCGGGAATTTCTCCCCGAACACGAGCATACCAACATACAATTTGACCTGTCCACCCAGAATCAACACCGTCGCGCTACCGAAAAACGGATGGGCAACCATAAGATTCAAAGCCGATAATCCCGGTACTTTCACCTATCAAAACGACAAGAGTGCATGTGCAATAATCATTTGACAGTAGTATATTATCAAGTTAGGCTTTGAGGAACATGTACTAGTTTTTCCTATAAACCCACGAAAGCAGGAAATGACTAGTATGCGCTAATATCAATGTGAAACTGGTTTCGAATATATGGAGTTGGAGTAGTATTTCTCTTTTTACCACTAATTTTTGTGTACAAGCTAACTTCTTGGGCACATTTCTCAGGAGTCTGGTTCATGCACTGTCATCTGGAACGCCATGCGGGCTGGGGAATGGCCATGGCTTTCATCGTCTCGAATGGTCCTACCAAGGAAACGAGAATGCGAGACATGCCTCCGGACATGCCCCCTTGTCTGGGATCGTAGATCGATCAGCCTCTCTCTTTTCTAACGTTGATTCATGATCGATGCTTAAAGAGACACATATGCAGTTGATTTCAATTGAATTGGGTGCTTTATTTTATTGTGAGTTATGCCGTTGTAGCTTAAAGCATGCATTTTTCAACTAAATATAGGGTTATCAGATTTGGAAGATTTAGAATTTTATCTGTACAAATTGAAAGATTTAGATTATATCTTTAGAGGTTAGAAGATTTTCTGTATTTCTTTTCTTGTAGATAAATCTTCCAGAACGTACTCTTGGGTATATAAATACCCACCTAAGTTTAATGGAAATACACATGACAATTTATGCTTCAACATGGTATCAGAGTTAAAGGTCTTGAGTTCAAATATTTCCAAGTTCCATTTGCCTCCTCAATTAAATTTCCACACTTAGTACTAGGCAAAAGAAAAATCAAATCAAGTGTGAAGGGTAGTATTATAATATTTAAATAATAAACAACGCATTCATTTATCAGCTTAAGCTTGTAGCACCGTGAGTTTTGGCTCCTATTGGCATTTCTCCTCCTAACAATACAGCGAGATCACAAAATCCTCCATTGGCTCTCCCAACACCATTTAATATTTGGTTCATCCATCTCTCCCGCCCTAAGAACAAGGCCTCTTAATGACCTTAATCATTCCCTTTCCTCATCATCCTCTCCACCACCACCGCAAGTGCCCCCACCTAAGCCAACATGCACCCGCACCATGTAACTTCGCTCTCATCCTCCTCAAATTAATAGAGCGACCATCCCTCTCACCAAACCAACCTCATTCACCCAAGCCAACAAAATCCTCAAGTGGCGTGCAGCTATGGCACATGGTCTTTGGTCCCTCGCAATTCCTCTATGAATTTCATTGGGTGTAAGTTGGTTTAAAGAGTAAAGCGCAAAGCGGATGGTAGTGTTGAGTGTGTAAGTAGGTTTTAAATTTAAGCGTTGAGCGGATGGTAGTCTTGAGCGTTATAAAGCTCAATCGGATGGTAGTCTTGAGCATTATAAAGCTCAGTTGGTCACTGAAGGTTTTCATTAGCAGCAAGGCTTAGATTATATGGAAACTTTTGGTCAAGTTGTGAAAATTACCATTGTTCACTTCATATTATATTTTGCTGTCTCTCAAGGGTGACAAATGCAACAATTGGATGTGCACAATGATTTCCTACATGAGGTTCTTTCTGAAGAGGTATAGATAGAGCAACTCCTTGGGTTTGAGGACCCAACTCGCCATGACTATATTTGCAAGTTGCATCATTCCCTAACTAGTCTTAGGCAAGCTCCTAGTGCCTGGTTTCAACAACTTTCACAGTTTTTGCTTCATTTGGGACTCTTGTCGTCATAAACAGATCCCTTGTTATTTATCTATTGAAGAGGCACTAAAGTCATTCATTTTTTATTTATGTTGATGACATTCTGGTTACAGGTAATACATCTTCTAATATCAATGCAATCTTACAGAAATTTTATGTAGAGTTCTCAATTGAGAATCTAGGCTTGCTCCATTTCTTCCTTGGGATAAAGGCTATCTTTCACTCTAATGGGCGACTTCTCTCTCAAGGACGTTATATTGATGATCTTCTTCACTAGACAAGGATGTTTGAGCGCACATTTATCCAAACTCCTATGGCCATGACTACAAAACCATCTAAAAAAGGGGGTGCTATAATGTCTAATCCTACTTTGTATTGGTCTATAGTTGGTGTCCTGTAATAGGTGACATTAACACTACCAGATCTCTCCTTTGCTATTAATAAAGCTTGTCAATTCATACATGCACCGACTAAAGACCATTGGCAAATGGTGAAACACATCTTGCGTTATCTCAAACATACAAGGTCATTTGGTTTGCTTCTAACCCCGTTTGGTTCGGCAATTGAAAGGGGTTTTTGGGCTTTAAGGGCTCTTGGCCAAATGCAAAGATATTTGGTTCATTTTTTGGAGGACTTTGGCCAGATGCAATTACATCTCCAAATGACTCTAAAAGCCTTTAGCCCAAAATAAGTCTTGAGATCATTTGGAAAGTAGCATTATTGGAATGCAAGTCTAGTTCATCTTCTTCGAAGAAGTCGAACGGAGGCTGACGACTATTGGCTAAGGGGTCGCCTATGCTAGTGACCGTTGCTTGAGGGGTCGCCTAACCCCGGTGATTGCCACCTAGGGGTTGCAACCACTCGACGACCATCACCTGGGTTCACATGGCCCAGGTGACACAACTCAGGTGGGGGTCGCAGCAACCCAAGCAAGGCCGCCTAAGGTCGTAGGACCTCAAATGAGACTAGCCGCTTGTAGTTGGATAAAAAAAAATATGTAAAACTTAAAAGAAAAATTTAGTAAAAGTTCTTTTCAGAATATAGTTTTTACCGAATGGTATTTAAAACAAAGTTATTTTGCAATGCACTTTAAAATTAGAATTTACCACATGCTATTTACATTTTGGAAAACCCCTTTAAGCCAAAAATATTTGCATTTTTTCAAAAACATTTGCCCAAAACCGAACCAAACATGCCCTCTTTCTTAATCCAATGATACTCACTTGCAAGTCTTTTTTGATGTGGATTGGGTTGGTAGCTCTAATGATAGGAATTCAACCGAAGGGTATGCTATTTTTCTTGGTCCTAACTTGATTTCTTGGAGTTCCAGAAAACAATGAACCATAGCACGCTCTTCCACAAAGTCTGAGTATAAAACTCTTGCCAATACTGCAGTTGAACTCATTTGGCTCCAATCAGTCTTTCAAGAGCTTGGATTCCCTCTTCAAGGTCCCCCATCTTTTGGTGCGATAATATTGGTATCACTTATCTGTTTGCAAATTCAGTTTTTTAATGTTCGCATCAAACATATTAAAATTGACTTCCACTTTGTCCGTGATCGTGTCACCCAACGACAGCTCAGTACACAGTTTATCTCCACAACTGACCAACTCGTTGATGCTCTCACCAAAGCTCTTCCTAAAGCATGTTGTACATTTTTACGAGACAAGTTGAAAATGTGCCATCTTGACTCTTCCACTTAAGGGGGTGAGTCAACCAAATATAGGGCTATCAGATTTGAAAGATTTAAAATCTTATCTTTAGAAATTGGAAGATTTAGAATTTTATGTTTAGAAATTGGAAGATTTTCTGTAATTCTTTTCTTGTAGATAAATCTTCTATAACGTACTATTGGCTATATAAATACCCATCTACTTTTAATGGAAGCACATAACAATTCCTGCTTCAACACATTTGAACCATTCATTCGAGGCCCTTCAAATTGATGTATCTGCGTCTTTCAATGTACAGAATTGAGGTAACTTGTGGGGTAGATGTAGTACCCTTATTGACGACGACAAGAGATCGAGACGACAATGAAATGAACTAAAAACAGGGAGAAGACAAGTTAAAAAAAGAAGAAGCAAAGATAATGAGGAGCTACATGAGCGATTCAAAAAAATCAAACATGGGATTTGAGTCTGACAAATCCATAACAAACATATGCATTGTCGAGAAGAATTCTTAGGAAATGCATGTCGGGATAGCAACACGTAATTATTCGGGCAATGAAACAGCAGTTACGTATTTTCTTCCTGTGAATACAACATCGCTTGTTTGGAATGCAAAATGAGGAGTTGAATTTTTGTCATGGAGGGTTAAAGACTACTCAAAGTCGTTTGCAGTGGTTTTTAATGGCTGCGAATCACTCTGCTTCACCGTTTATACTTGAGCGTGCGCTACCTCTCTTATCTCTCTCCAGCAAACCATTCAGCTTGTTGTGATGAAAACAGATGTGGGAAGTTCATCGCCATGGCCACCCTGGAGCTCGTCTCTTTCTGAGAAAGCTGTTCGTTAGTCGGTGGCCAAACCCGCCTACTGGGGCTTGTGGCTGGCAGTAGTTTTAGCAGGGGCTATGGCGGACTAAACAAGAGACGGATAAAAGAATTAAAGGGAAAAGAAAGACGGAAGTAGAAGAAGATGACCTAGAAAATCAAAACTTCAAGAATATTTTTTTTTTAAAAGAAAACAAAAAAATTGACAAATAATAACACATTAAAAAAGAGCCTGCTAAAAAAAAAAGAGAGAGAAGAGAAAACACGGGTCAGGAGAAAAATAGCCTACTCCTTTTCAAGAAAATAGGAAATTAAAAACAGAATTTTTTTTATTTTCCTCTTCTCTTAAATGAAAATTAAAGAAACTTCTGAAATAAGATAAATCAATGATCAAATATCAAATGAGTCGAATTATGCGGTGTTAGATTTAGTTTGGAAAAAATGGCCCAAAACATTCCCCAAAAAGTGGATCTTTGAAATTGTATATTACAATTTCCACCAAAAATAATAAAAAAAGAAATTGTATATTACAAGCCTTGTGGCTCAATCTAGATAAGAAGTTATTTCACGTCTGCGAATTCCTATTTTTCACTAAATTTTATAGAATTTATGGAGTAAGTCTACGTTGAAATAGAATTTGCATTTTCCTAAGCCTGTTCACTTGTTATGAACAACTCATTGACCAATCAATGAGGTTGGATCGTCAATTCGGAAATGAAAGGGGAGTAGAGTGCATACAAAGCGCAACATGCGAGCCAAATTGTCTTGACTTCTTTCTAGTTTCAACTCAAGAATAGAGGTATCAAAACAGATCGAAAATTTGATTATTAATCTATATATGATGGTTGGGTCATATGTGATTTAATTAAATATTGCTAAATAAGTTGATATGAGTTGAGCAATATAAAGTCCAATAAAATATGAGTTTTTAACAGGTCTGGAGTCTAACTCACATTCAATCTCTCTTCACTTATCTTCAAGTTCAAGTTTTGGGTTTTGGACGAGGTAACTTATTTAATAGTTTTACTTTTAACTCATGATCTTCTTTCCTTTTTTAAAAAATTGAAAAATAATAAAGGATTTGTATATGATTTACATGTCTAATTGATATATCAATTTTAAGAGATGTTGAATACTTCAGCGTGAAACTCGAAAAAAATCTACAATAAAAAAGAATCATGAAGGAGCCGAAAATCTTATTTTAAACCTAATAAAATTATTGAAAACTTTATCTTTCACACTACACATACCATAAAAGTTCGAACTTTTAAAAGTTTACCTGTTCTAGTAACACAAGTCACATATGAATCGATACAAATCTAGTCAAACATTAGATCGGCTCATATTCAATCCGAATCGGCCCTTGCTTGGAAGGGATCGGGCTCGATCTCGGCCGCGTCGCCCGTGGATCGTGTCGGCGCGATAGATTCGACGCGGTCGGTATCGAGATAAGCGCTGTGATTCAGGGGGAGGAGAGGAAGGGCGATGTTTTTTTAACCTTGATTAAAATAATGAATCCACTTCCTCCTCCTCTACCACTTCTTGATCCTTCCATCTTTTTTAATGGATCCGCCACGCCCTTTCCCTGATCCTTTGACCGCAGCCCCCGTCCCTCTCCACTTCTCGTCAGATTTCAACGCCACGCACGCGGGCACCACGACCACGGCGACGACGAGGAGAGAGAGCATCGCCGTCGCCGCCGCCGCCGTCGCCATCGCCATCATCGCCGTCGTCATCAGCGTCAGCGTCTCGGGAACGCATTGCTTCCGCGTCGTGATTCGTCATCCGAGTCGACCCGGAATTGAATTGGGGGCGGCGGGGGCGGTGGGGGCATGGAGTACATTGAGGAGCTGAGGCGCGCTGATTGGGAGCGGGAGTCGTATCCCGAGTATGGCGATTTCGCCGTCCTCCTCTTCTTCGTCCTCTTCTTCCCCTTCGTCCGATTCTTCCTCGACAGGTTCGTCTTCGAGGTAAGATTCGATTCGTCTCTTCTAGATCAACGCCCCCTTCTTCTTCTTCTTCTTCTTCTTCTTCAGCCTCGCTTTACGCTGAGTCTCGACTTCGATTCGAGCTGGTCGGTGACTTGTCGTTCGGTTGTAGTACGTACTAAGTAGTAGTGCGTGTCGTGGTGTGTTGTGGATGGTTCATGTGGGGGCATCCGCAGCTGTGCGATTCATTAGTCATGCCTCGACTGGAAGAGCATTAAATAACATCGACGGATGTGTTACGTGCATTTAAACGGCGCAGACATGGTTGTTTGTAACGATATATTGCTACCTGTTGTCCTTGCTGTGTTCTGACTTGGGGTTGACTCGCTCAAGACGCTGAATTTCATGAGTTAACTTTTCGTTGGGATGCTGGGTTTTACCTAAAAGTTTGCAGCGTTTCGGAAGCTGTGGTCTTTTCCTCATGAAACTGACATACACTTGCTCTGGCATTTTCCGTTTTGCTGCTCCGGGGCGGGAATTAAATTTATATGATTGCGGATAATCACTTTGGTTGTGCAAACTGAACCTTTATTTCGACACCATTCGACTCAAGGTTGCTTTTTTTTGTGGGCTGTATAGAGGGGTTTGGCGGTTGGAGGAATCTGGCATTAATGGGTTAATGAATAATGAGTATATCAGTCTCTCGACTAAATTAGGTTCTTTTAGCATTCTGCATACTGAAAATGCTATTAACTGCTGCTCTCAATGTTATTATAGCCTATGAACAAAAAAAAAAAAATGGTATTATAGCCTTATTTTCTGTACTTTAATAATTTAGCCTGCTTTCTAAATCTCTGTGCTTCATCTAAAAAATTGATGATGTTGCAGACAGTTGGTAGACGGTTGATTTTGGGGAAGGGGCAGCAAACGATGGATGTAGGGTCAGATGGCAGGAAGAAGATTCGAAAATTCAAGGAGTCAGCATGGAAATGTCTTTACTTTCTTTCATCTGAGGTTCTGGCTCTATACGTAACCTATGATGAACCTTGGTTCACTAATACTAGATACTTTTGGGTAGGACCAGGAGATCAGGTTTGGCCTGACCAGAAGATTAAGTGAGTTCCATGTGTGTCGTACTGAAATGCTAATGGGTTTAATCCTGTTTTCCTCCAGAAAGATACTTATCGGTTTCATGACTTTTCTCTTTGAAATTTCAGATTGAAATTGAAGGGGGTGTACATGTATGCTGCTGGATTTTACACATACTCCATATTTGCCTTGGTTTTCTGGGAAACACGAAGATCTGACTTTGGAGTGTCAATGAGTCATCATGTTGCGACCGTGGTTCTAATTGTGTTATCTTACATATTTAGGTATGTTTTAAAATTTGCTGGAGAGTTCACTCTTTGATTTGTGTAAATTGGCAGAAAGAGAGTAGGAGAAGGCTTATCTTATTTGGTAATCTAGATGCAGTGGGTACTCGTGCATAGCAAGGCATGGCTCTTAATTTAGGAGAACACTTCATAGTTTCATAGTTTCTTTCTAAAATTTTTCCTTCTTAGTTATTTAGATGGATTAGGCACCTGTGACAGAGAGCATGCTTCTTGGTTCATTCTATAAGACAGTTATTTCACCATTGCCTCTACGCTTTATTCAAATTAAGCTGTCATATGACAGTTCTCTGTTTTTCTCCATATTTATCCTGTGCAGGTTTGCCCGAGTGGGTTCGGTTGTATTAGCTCTTCATGATGCCAGTGATATTTTTCTGGAAGTAGGGAAGATGTCCAAGTACAGTGGGGCAGAGATGATTGCCAGTGGCGCATTTATACTCTTTGTTTTGTCTTGGATCATTTTGCGTCTTATTTATTACCCATTCTGGATCATTTGGAGTACAAGGTAAACATTTATCACATAGCATGCTCATGGTTTGCTTTAGATCTAAGCATGTTCCATCACTTTCCATATCTGCAATTCATGAGTCTTTAAGTAACAAATTGGATCAGTCACCTATAGACTGATCATCTTTATTTGTATGGTTGATTGTTTTCAGGTTTGATTTGGAAGTTCTGTAGTCTATTGATACATATCCTTCCCTGTTGTGAAACTTTTATAAGCCAAGTAGAAATAATCAGTCAGTGCGGATTTAAGTCCTGTTGTAAAGTTGTACTCACAATTGCTAGAAAGTAACACATGCTGGTCATTTGACTCAACGGAATACTCAGCGACTTTAATTTACTGACTAAAATCCTAACTTGTACAAGAATGACAAGCTAAGAGCTATCTGCAGTCACTTGGGGCAATGACCTTTTCTACCACATGAATATTTTGTAGTTCAAAATCTTTCAGAGACTACAGGCTAAGTGGGGAGGCACATGATGGGATGTGCTGACGATGAAATTTATTGCTCATGATTACTCAACCTCCTGACTTTAATCCCCGCTGAAGTTGCTTGTTATGCTATTTCTAGGTTCTTCTAAAATGGAGCGACTTTGTATATACTTAAAGTACAAAGCTATCAGAATCTTCTTTGAACATTCTCATGGTCCTGACTCCCACCGCACACTTTCCATCTTTCTTTATAAAGAGACTACACTCCATTGCTGCATGGTCCAAACTTCAAAATCTGCATGCATCTTATCAAAGCAGAACAACGATTCCGACGTCCTTTTTTCTGTCTAACATAGAAAATAAAGGCTGTTTCATGGTAATTGTGCTAATCTCAGTGAATCTTTGGCATTCTTAGATGGTGATCGACATACATCGTAGTGGAAAATTATCACTTCTTAGAGTAGAATTTAGCTTTCCTAGGTATAATCAATTATAAGCTCTTAGCCATTCACGAGACTGCCTTTTGATATGCTGGATGCTGCCTCTTGTACAGGAGTTAATTTCTGACTTTTTGTTTTCATTCGTAAACCACAGCTACGAGGTTCTCTTGACATTGGATAAGGAGAAACACCAAGTGGATGGCCCAATTTATTATTACGTGTTCAATTTTCTTCTAATTTGCTTGCTTGTTCTTCATGTCTATTGGTGGGTATTGATATTTCGGATGCTTGTGAAGCAAATTCAGGCCAGAGGGCAGGTGACTGATGATGTCAGATCTGGTGAGTCAAAGTGTGGGCCCTTATAACGATTTCAATAGTGCTTTATTATCATTCCCTAGGTGGAACTACTGATTTTTTACCTTCTGTTTCACAACTTTTAGTCTTCCTTGATCTAATATTAAAAATGCCTCTGATGGACGTAAGAGAATAACCTGCTTTATCATGTCATCTCCTCTGTGAACTTTTCAGGAATAGTTTTCCAAAAGTCTCTCTATGGAGAAATACCTCCTCACTGGCCCTTGTTTCATTTCATTATGACAAAATTACCAAACTGATGGGAAACTAATAATCAGTATGTATTGATAGAGTTTGAAATGGAAGCCGTGATCTTCAAAGGCAAATTTATGGAAAACTTTGTCATCATTCAATGCATGGGATTCACAATCAAGATATTAAAGTGCATGAAATGATTAGAGCACATTGGGGAATTGGAGGACATAAAAGGATGGGCTTTTCTATGTTAATTTTGATCTTTGTAAAGGATCATCATTTTGTGTTTTCTACGCTAAAAATTATGCTTATGATGAAAAGTAAATCTGAAGTTTTCTCAGGGTAAAATGCACACAAAGCATACCTAGCAAATTCTTGAGCCAAAATTACTTATTCCACGGGAACAGTTTGATTTTCTCAAAAAATTGCATTAATTGAATTTTCATTAGTCCAAGCAGGATTTTGGGGCACCTACAGACCCATGACATCCTTATGGCACACTGAGTAGATTTCCATCTTTTCACCTGTTGTCATAATTGATTTATACACACTGTAAGGGTCTTGTTTATCAGGAAAACCTTTACTGAGATCTGCTTAGGTGGTATCACGGCACATTGCCATTCCCTTCTTGATGCACTCAAACAGAACTTTCATTAGATTTCCTTTTGTTTCTACTTGTCTTTGGTTACTGTTAGCTGATTCGGAACTTTTAAAGGACCAAGCAGAAGTTGACACCATTAAAGTTATGGAAATGCTGTACACGCAATGGAGGGTCACCTTCCTTTATTTCGCTGTTGGGTGTTTTAGGATGATAGGAAGTTTAAGGAACCATTATTTGCAAAGCCTATGCTTCTTATTTTAGTGACTCCAACAAAAGGCTTTGGTGCTTATGCTGCCTCTCTCAAAAGTTTTCATTCCTTGCAGATTCTGAAGATGAAGATGGACATGAAGATTGAGTAGGTAACGGTAAGCTGCTGTAGCATCCAAAGATCACTGCAAAAACCATTTGGGTGCTTAGTGTGCAAGTTAAAATCACATAAAAGTTATGAACTTGTGTATGAATTGGAATGGTCATAAATTTCAAATTTGTAGAGGACTGTGAACTGGAGTTATGCTGGTATACAGCAACAAATTGGTTTGACATTTGAGACGACTGGATTTTCTTTCTTGAAGCATTAAGCTCTAATGTCAGTGGGAATGCTGTAGACCCTCTTTTCTTATTTTGGCCACCAAATGCAATAGACATTAGCTGCATGTGATTATAGGGTATGGCAACTGGAGAATAGGATAAAATAGGTGAAGAAATCTCCATGTTGAGAAATCGTGGAGAAGAGATGGGATACCAGTATTTACTATCCTATGCCATGTTTGGTTGGTTCAATACGACTGAGTGTGCAAAAAAATTGACATTATATAACTCGTAAAGAAAAAGTCTCCAAAGAAATAATCAGCATAACATATTAGTCTCAGATTTCAGATTTATGAAGTTTCTATATGTTAAGTTGCTCTAATAAATACAGGTACATAACGAGCTCATAGGATTTCCATTTTGAAATTCTATGTAACATCTGTTCTTGAAATATATAGTTCCCCTTCTGGGGCAAGTCCTTCTATGTTAATGGCTCGGGTGTTGCTAGAACATGAATTGTTTCAGGGCATTGTGTTTACCAGTCATTCAGGAATGGTGGCTAATGATTTTCTTGTTTCACAGATGGGAAACAGCAGCCTAGTTTCTGTAGTAGATATATTCATTTGCCGATACCAAGCACCACTGCATAAAGTTGATTTTTGCAACCCGAAGGGATGTGCCAAATTCAGTTAGGCCTGATATAAAAGCATTTCTATAGGAGATCTATTTGAATTGTCCACCAGAGAGCTTGATTCCTGGCCATTTCTCTCTTTTAACCATAACTTGATTCTTGACTTGGATACAACTCTCTCACTTGTATCATTGAATAAAGTGGATTCTTGAGGAACTGAATTCTTGTTGATGCAATTCCAGCAAAAGGCAAAAAAAAGAGTGCTTGTTGATACAATTTATTAAGCTGTTCAATGCTTTGAAGCCTCGGTATTGAAAGTCTCTCTCTCTGAGCTTTTCATTTCGAACTTATTGAGTAGTCTCTTTTCGAGATGATCATTGGATGGTCTCGGAATATATCTAAATCTTTTGAGCAAGGCTGCCCTTAAAGATTTCTACATATAGATCTTCGCCCCATGGTTTGTTACTAAATCCCCTTGTCCTTACCTACTCGAAAAGCCCTTGCCCGCATATGGGTCGGGTTGGGCCTAGAACAGGTGCTTAGCTTTTTTTATATCGAAAGTTTTGTTGGTTAACTGTAATTCCTTTGGAGCTGAAATGAATGTGCATTCGTGACCACGTGGTTTTTATCAAAGCGAGGGCAAAGACATTTTCTCATGTTCAGTATAAAAGTCTAATAAAACTATGTTTGATTTCCGAAAAAGCAGTGCGATTAATAAACGAGCTGTGTCCGCGCTAGACCTAAGGCTAACATGACGTAATTATGAGATAACGCGATCACGACACCGACACGACAAGGAGAGATGAATTAGGTCCGGGTCGATTGAATACAGAATTTGTGGGCTTTTACTTTCAACTATATAGAATGGGCTTTGTAATACGGCCCATGAAGATGGTAGAATAACGGCGGAGAAAGAAAGCTGTGAGTTCCTCGGGTTTTCGTGAGCGAGAAGAAAAGTCGGTTTTGCGGAAGGGCACACACAGCATTTCGCGATTCACATCAGTCTGTCGCCATTCGACACTCCAAGCTCGAGCAGAACTCACTCGCCCTCTCGTATCCTCTCTCGCCTCACTGACTCTGCTTCGCTTTCTTCAACCCTCGGAGGTACGTTCAAACCCTGCCTCTCTCTCTCTCAAGCGACAAAGTTCTTCGTTTTCTTCGTTTCCTGCGAAATTGCTTAGCTTGGGGGCGATGGCTGCGGTGGTAGATTAGTTTCGCCTGCTGCTGCTGGTGGTTTTGTTCGGATTTTGGTTTTAGCTCGAGCGCCGCGAATTTTGTCTCCCCTCGTGCTGTACGTTTTCCATTTCGCTGGCTTTCGCTTAGACTGTCGATCGTGGCGGCTGTCGTTAATGGATCTTGGTTCTTCTGGTCTGCCTTGATGTTGTGGATGTCTGGTTGAACGAGGAACCGTCGAATTTAATCGGTCCCTCGGATGTTCCTCTCGTTCTCTGCAATTCATCTTCTGTGGTTATTTAGCTGTTCAGGTGCACCCGTCATTTTTTACTCACATCTCTTTTACCCATAGATAACTAGGCAAGAATTGAAGGGGGGAAAAAAGAAGGATAAGAAGCAGTGGTTGTAGTTTTTCTTGTTTGCATGATGCATTGTGGTTTTTGCTCCCACAGTATGATTCGTTCATTGCCCAAAAATGATGTTGCTTGCCAACGGTTCTAGCAACTGCCGAAAAAACTTGACTTGCTTTAGAAGTCCCTCATTTTTTGCTATCTATCGTGTAGGAATAGATGCTGCTGTCTCCTACTCTGTTGTGTTAGGATATGTACTTCCTTTCTTTACCTAAATGACTTGCATGTTGTGACCATGGATATTGCCTGATTCGCACACAATAATATGTGATGCTATTTGGTGTTTGTCAATTTTTGAGGTTTACGACACCACAATCAAGGGCATTGATGAGTGTTGAATTGATTGATTGATGACATCGACTTTGTCTGTTTGCCAGGTTAAGAATGAATATTTAAGTCGAGCATAATCAAACATATAGACTCAGGTTATAGGTGTAGGAATTCTAATATGTTAACATGGTGTCCAGTATGGTGACTATGGCCCAACATATTGTCGTGGTCTTCTTCCCTTTTCTATATAGAACCCACAATTTGGGGTAAGACTTGAGAATGTGATTGATTTGTGGTACTTGTTCAGGGTGCGCAACTATAACCATGGAAGATGTCCTTACTGAGATACCTCCACCATCAAGGTTTTTCCAGGAAGACCTCAACAACTTCATACCCCCATCGCCACCTCTTCCTACTCCTTTCTTCGTGTTCTCAAATCCTAAACTTGATGGACCTCTTCGCCCATCTCTCCTGATTATTGCCTTATCTTCTCCATCTCTCTTCATCTTCGACCAAATACCTTCAAAAAATCTAATTGGAACTCTCATCCTTCCCGAGATTGCCTTGTCTGGCATCTCAGTTGAACCTTCCCGTGGAGATAAGTCCTGCAACATCTATGCTATCGATGATGCTGCTGATAATTTGATCCTACTGGTCACTGTTCAGTGTCCTGTAGCTGCAGAAAGATGTCACTTTGTTGCCAAGATGTTGATCGGTCAATGTATTGTTGCCAAGAGGGTTCTAATTTTTGCTTCAATTCAGAGCCAGAACTTCAGAGGGAAGCTCTCGCCAGATGAAGCCTTTGCTTTCAAGCTGGAGACATCACCTGAAAGAAGTAGTTCAGATACTGGTTCTGAAGATTCATCTTTGCTAAAGGGCTTAGACTATTTTCCATCAGGAAGCATGATAGATGGCTTGGCTGCTGCTCTGTTGGGACGATGTGAGATGATGAATATCAGAGGGGCGCTCTGTGTTTCATGGCCTGAATTTGATGGCTCTGTCGTGGCCATGATAAAATCTATCCTGCACAGGAATGTGTTGCCTCACTTTAGATTCCGCTTAAATTGCGATGGAGGGGAGCAGTTTTCAAGGTCCACTCTTTACAAAGACCAGTCATTTGATCCTGAATTGTATACCTGACACCTTTTCACTATAAAATTGAGGTAGAGATCAGAGGAGGAAAGGAAAATCCAAGTGACAACCAAACACGAGCAACAGAAACAACAAAAAAGGCTACTCTGGTGGGCTGTTTGCCTCTCTCTTTACTTCCCAAAAAGTACAGTTGTAATGTTAATCGCCTTTGAGATTGGACTGTTTTGTCAAGTGCTTTAGTTTTTGACTGATATGTCAAGGTCTGATTCTTTCTTATTTGGCCTACAGAAATTAGAAGGGGTAATACCATGGGGTTAAACTTTATGCTAGAGGATGTGTCTTACCAGGAAACTCTTCCTACACTTTTAGAACTTGAACGAGTTATCTTCCCTTCAACAGATGTATGAAAGTTGAACCTGTTAGCTTTTGCATCTGTTGGAACCGGTTTTGGTTCCTTTATTTCAGAAGGATGAGGTTTCTAATGCGATATCACTTGGTAAAGGACAGCTGTCTCATGTAATCTATTCTTGATCATTTGGAGTTCATAATTTTCATTTTTTGGGAACATATTGCTTGGGTTCATATTCATTTCATTACTGACACGGTAGAAACAATCAACCACAATACAAAAAATGCAAAGTCCATGTCTTTTTAAGTGCAGCCTAATGCAGTGTCAGGCCTCGTGTTTGTTAAAATCACTATTAGTCCATTAGAATCAGTTATAGATTATATCCACTTGTCTTGCATGTGGCCTTTGAAATGTAAAGCTAGGCTATGCTGGAGGCGACTGTCTATTAGATTTGAGAATACTTTAGAGTTTTCTCCTCTTTTCTTATTTCGGCGAAAGTATTTGGATTTTATTTTTTTCACCTGCTTTAGGTTCATGTCAATGTGAGAGTTGTTTCATGTTAAAAAAACAAAAAAACAAAAAGAAGAAGAACTTTGCTCTCAAAGGAAAGGGTGGAAATTAGATGATTTAACTTTATTTTGGGAGATTCTTAAGCATTGCTTTGATTCCCATTCGCTCCAGTTTTCTGCGACACAAGATGTAGATGACCCTTAAAGTAAGCGGAGGATTGGCTTGGGTCAGATTATCTCTACCTCTTGTGTTACTTAGCCTCCATGTTTTACCTTCCCTCATGAATTTTGTGAATTGCTGTTGTGTTAATGTCAATCTTCATGGTCTATATGGTTGTTCATCTAGATATGAGTCATTCCTCCCCTTGGTTTCTTGTTTCTTCCATATTTGTTTGATAGCCTTCTTTTATGTCAAGCCAAAATGAACAAGCGTGTTGCATCCACCATTGTTTAATCAGTTGGTCAAACTATACCCACTGTTGATATTGCTTAGAGAACACACAAACATATGTGAATTCTTCCAGCTTCACGTTTCTCAACTGCACGCCTGAATCCTGCTATCTGTCACTGACAATGTTGAGGGGTGATATTACTTCTTAGGGTGTCTTAACTTGGGATGCTTTTGGAGACCATCCGTTCCCCATTTTCCCCTCATCAATGACTTTTGTGCTTGAAAACAACTAGAATCGGTTAAGACAATAATCTACTCTCTCTTTTTTCAACTGGATACCTCAAATCGTGAAGTCGAAGCTGCTTGTGGGAGTAGTGCATGTATCTAGCATCTTGCAGATGGGTATTTGACATTTAGTGCCTCGATGGGGGTGTAGGGGTGGGCTGGCCAACATCATATGCAACGTCATATGTGAGTTTTCTTTTGGTTAGCATTTAATAGGATTCGTTGGTTGTCCGCCCCGGCTTTCATTTGTTTGAGAAGTGGTCACCTTGATTTATTTTGATAGGCAGTGTCCCATAGTTAAAAGGACAACCACCATTGGCACGAGGACTTATCAAACATAAATTATTTACATATTGCTGTTCATCTCTTATATGCGTTTTATTGACAACCAAATCGAATTATATTGATACCTGTTGGTAAAATTGTGAAATAACCTGCAATGCTATGGAATCCAAATTGACGGGTGGTCTACGAACCCATGTAGAGCTCGTTGCTACAAAGCAAATTCTTGCAAGCATTTGCTTATGCTGTTTGGTGGCTTGCCCATTTTTATCTTGTAAGCAACATGGATACTGAGACCCACCCCCCCCTTCCTCTCTCTCTCTCTCTCTCTCTCTCTCTGCATGGTTTTTGGGTCACAACCAACCGGGCCAAATATTAGTTGCATCTTCTCTTGACTCGAGAAATTCTTTCAATTAGTTACTCAACACACCAATGGAAAGTCCACATGCTTTTTCCTTATATATTTCTCAGAGTCACACCCATCTTCCTCCACTCTCTCTACTTAAGTGTTCCACCGTGAAAAGTACCACACCATTACAGACGATGGCAACTTCATCACCTCGCTCGATGCCCCGATTTTCCCAATTCGTGGCCCTCTTTCTCTTGTTCGGCTTCGGCAGGCCATCTCCTTCTGGGGACCCTCCGTTGACGTTGGATTACTACAAGTCATCGTGTCCGTCGGTGCTGGAGATCGTGAGGAAGGAGATGGAATGCGCCGTGCTCTCCAATCCTCGAAATGCTGCGTTTATCATTCGGTTGCATTTCCACGATTGCTTCGTTCAGGTTCATTTTCATTTCTTATGGTACCTTTACATACGCCGTATAAGCCATCTTTGCAAGCTTGCTAAGATTTGAACTTTGATCATGCAACGGGCATATCTAAATTAGATTGTGGGACCGATGTGTCTATATTTCTTCGTAAACATATTTCTGATTCTGCCCCATGAATGGTTAACTTTTCGAGGAGGGCTGCTACCAATTTCATTTTCACGAATAACCATGTACATGCGAAAGTGTCTTTCTACTAATTGGGCGCTTAGCAGAAAGATTTGAATAAGCGAGACACAATTAATAAGTCTAGAGCTCGAGCTAGTACTCACAATTAGAATGACATGAAGCTAAACAGAGGTTCAACCAGTGGATTAGAACCTGTAAAATTGCGATCGGCCCTTTGTTTTTTGCCTAATGATTGGGATCACGAGTATAGGGATGCGACGGGTCGGTTTTGCTGGATGATACCATCACGCTCCGAGGAGAGAAGAAAGCTCCCCCCAGCATAAATTCTCTAGGAGGGTTCAGGATCGTCGACCGCATCAAGAACATGCTCGAATCCGAGTGCCCCGGAATCGTCTCCTGCGCCGACTTACTCACTATTGCTGCGAGAGATGCTACGCTTCTGGTATGTCCACGAACTTCGCCTCTGTTCAAGCATAAAAGCATAGATTATTCATTTTCGTCTTTCGTGTCCTTGTGCTATCGCTAGCCGTGGTGTTAAACTTAAGACAAAGTTCTAATGCGATGATAAGTAACGTGGTAATTTTTCGAATTCCACCAAAGGTCGGTGGACCCTATTGGGACGTTCCCTTAGGAAGGAAGGACTCGAGGACGGCGAGCTACGAGATCGCCACCACCATCCCTACAGCCGACGAGAGTCTTCCGTCCATCATCTCCAAGTTCCTCTACCGAGGCCTCTCCGTCACCGATATGGTCGCTCTTGCCGGTAAATTAACTAAGCTCACCGAATGTCCTATCGTCCTATCGTATGATCGACTCTGTGCTCTTTATATAATTTCTAATGTCCTATTGATTTTACTAACTTTCTCGCTATTTCGGATGAATACGCTGACGGCAACATACTAGATTCCACCTCCAAACTGCAGATGGATGTTTGTCATTGAATGCGACCGTCGTACAAAGCTGAAATTACCTAATTTTTCCCCCAAACCACATGGGCACCCCTGTCTATAAAACGTCTATTTCTCTGGTCAAAACCAAATTCTCAAGGAATAATATAATGTCCCTTATAAACTATGATGCATTTCTAGACATTTCATTTAGCCACGCCCACAAAAAAACAGAAATTTCAATTGCGCATGATTATTGAATCTGTTCGGTCCCGATTGAATTCTAGCTTCCCCTGGTAATAAAATATTGAGAAGAATCACGACGAGCGGAAAGGATAAGCTTTAGCCTTAGGCAGTGTGGACCTATTCGAGGTCGAATTCTTCATTTTATTATGGAACTTTGTACTATTGTACAAAACGAGAAGCTAAAAAGCGATACGATGTTCATAATTTTAGATGGAAGAAAAGATAGACAAATTAACACATAACGTGCAAAATCGGAGATGGTCCATGCTATGGACATATCAACTCTTCTTTGACATGTTCTAATCTAACAAGACACCAATCATGTACTAAATTACTAATGATAAGTTTCAGCCCTTTCTCAATTGATGGATGTGTGTAATCGATAGGGGCTCACACTGTCGGGATGGCACGGTGTGAGAATTTCCGGGCCCGGATCTATGGGGACTTTGAAGCGACGTCCGGGATGAATCCTGCCTCGAAGGCATACCTTGGCCACTTGAAGTCGATCTGCCCCCCAATAGGGGGAGGAAATAACAACATCACGCCCATGGATTACGTCACTCCCGACCTGTTCGACAATTCCTTCTATCAACTGCTCTTAAAGGGGGAGGGCCTGCTCAACTCGGACCAGGAGATGTACTCGAGCATCCTGGCTGTCCAGACAAGGGAAATCGCGAAGAAGTACGCGGCCGACCCGATCGCCTTCTTCCAGCAGTTCTCGGAGTCGATGGTGAGGATGGGAAACATCACGAACCCGGAAAGCTTTGTCAATGGGGAAGTGAGGAGGAACTGTAGATTCATCAATACATGGGCTCCAGAGATCTAAGCAGTCAAATTGTTACTTGTTCTCTCTTTTCTCTATTCTTTTCCCTATCACGACAATCATCATGCTTTAAGTGAAAAGGAAAAGAAAGTGAAAGATCTTGTGTCAATGTGAAATCATGGGGAATCACAACTTTTTTCGGATTTCTTTCCTTTGTTTTTTGGATTTATCGATTCGATTCTTGAAGAGTCGTCTGTTGGCGCTTCACCTTTCCACATCGATTAGAAAAGGGTCGATGCCAAGAATATGTTGGGATGTGGGGTTGCTGGAAAAAGAGGTCACGAGTTTGTTGACTAAAGATTCTTCACGAATCATTTCGTGGACGGATGTCATTGCTCAGCCAGCGATTGGTTGGTGATGATAAGGTTGTCCAAACATGATATTCCACCGAAAAAGAGCAAAGAAGCTCCTGGGAAATTTCGTTGGCAGATTGATTGTCGTTGACGGGCTGCTCCTTCTTCTTTTTTTTTTCCTTGAATATTTGTTAAACTAATAAAGAATATTTTGATTTTCCTAGTACTAAGCAACAAAAATGGATTCTTGATTACACATTGACATGATTATGTTGCATTAGAAACTGCGAACTTTCCATGATCGGTTGATTAACAAATATCTCAGGGGCATTTTTTTTTAAAAGAATTCATTCAATATCGAAACCTACTTATAAGGTGACGAGATAAAAGATATATAAACTAATATGTTTGTATTATACGGATCACACTTATTTAAATATCCAAAGTTTGGGCTGTAGCTTGGAAAGATATTTTCATATATTATGTAAGTTCCGTGCAGGTGCCGTGCAGATTGGTATGATATTTATTATTTCTAGATCTTAGGGAAAGCCATGTTTCTAGGCAAGTGTAGGGCTTGACTTAAACATGTGAATTATCTAATGCGAAAGATTAGATAAAATTTCCATTTTATTATCAAAATTTGTACTATTATACAAAAGGAGAAGATAAAAAGCGATATGAGGTTGATATTTTTGGATAGAAGGAAAGAAAGATGAACCATCGTGCGGCATACAAAAACAGAAGCAGTCCATGCTATGGACATATCAACTTTTTTTGACATGATCTAACCTAATAACACATGACACCAATCATGCACTAATGATAAATTTTAGCCCTTTCCCAATCATATGGTCGAGATAGAACAGTGCGAAAATTTCCAAGCGCAGATTTAGGGTGTCAAAATCAATTTCATCGAACCTCTCTCTACTCCGCTTCCTCTTATTGGTGCTCCGCTCTGTAAATCCCATCTTCTCCCATCCATCAATCTAATCTCTTCATCAATAATGCACCTACCTTTTTAATCATTTTTGCCAATCATTGCCTAGAAAGGGAAAAGGAGATTGGGCCATAACATTGCCTATACACCGCCCAAGGTTGAAATCAATTCACAAGCAAATTTTGCACAACACTCTCTCTTCACATATATGTACATTAAGTGTCTTGTTGATACTTGCAACATATATGTACATTAAGAATCTTGTTGATACTTGCAATTATGCATTTCTCACAGTTAAAGATTAATGTGGAAGAGAGGAGTAGAGAAGTTTATGCATATTTCGGTATATAATAATGAAGAGTACATCAACATATTTATAGGCTTTATGAGATACTTTCAAAGGTAATATATATCAACAACATATCAAAGAAGATATCGCACAAAGTCTTGAGAAATACATAGAATCAATAGAAATATTTTAATTATCTTTTGTATAGGAAAGTATCATGAAGAATTATCTTAGTTATTTCTAACATCCTCCCTCAAACTCAAGATAATTAAGTTAGCTTGAGCTTGGATAAAAATAAAAATCCAAAAAAATGCCTAGACTATAAATTTCAGGATCTCACTCATCCGAGGGTGGTGAGTCTAGTGGTGGTGCATCGATAAAAAAGCAAGTGACCAATTCGGTTGGCCTTGCTGACTTATCAGGGGCTGTTAAGTCATTGTTTGTTTGCTCCCTAATATCCTAGTGAAATCATTGTGTATGGGGTATAGCATTTATGTAGTTCAAGTCAGAGATTTTCATAAACCCCATCAGAGCAAGTGCATCGAAATCGATCTTCATGACTAAGGTTGATTGGTGTTGGCTTTAAAGTGAACGGCTTGTGATCGAGTAGAATATGGAAATAAATCATGTGCGACTCTGTTCCACCGCACATACTTACAACACCGTTACGAGTCTTATGACACTGTTAACTTCATCCTAAGGCCCGACTAATGAGCCTAAAGGTTCCATGCACGGATGCGAGCTTGAAAGGACTTCTAAGTCCATTTTCAATGCTATGGCTTGTGACCGTAAAATCAATATTGTTTTGACGGATAGGGAATTCAGGGAATTCTGTTATTTATCTTTTATTTTGTTGCTCATATTATTTAGCTATAACTGTTATGTGTCTTGGTTGTACCAAAAATGAAATAAAAATAAAAGAAAAATAAAAGGACAAACCGAATCGGATCAACATGATCACATTGAGATTTCAAAGATTGAAAACCGGTCCTAATAAGGAAGATTATAAATTGCAAATTTCAAGTATGAAATCCATCCACCTAAAATGGATGATGTCGTGTCCTCCTTATCCTGTTAATGGCCATAACGGTGGTTCCGACCAAAAAAAACACAAATGAACGTCATGGTTTTAGAATTTAATTTCTCATTAGAAATTGATTTTTTTATTTATAATTTGTGAACAAATTCTTTAGACAAAATAGGCATTTAATAATAATACAAATTTTATATTTTTAAAATAGAAATTTATTTGATAACGATATAAAATTTTCCCTCCCAAATGACAACATGAGGCAGTCAATTAGCTACAACAGCTGTTGACGTGGGGGACCGCAACCGATTGGGGACCGATGGCAACGATGGTCAACAACAGGCAATGATAAAAGTGAGTAATAAGAATAATTTTTATTTCTCACTTTTATTCTAAAAATAGAGAAATAAAAAATTTAACTTTTGATTTCTATTCCCAAGTTATTTTTGGATTAAAAATTTGTTCTAAAAATTAAAATATGAAATTACATTATTAAACGAATTTATGTTCTAAACTTATTTTTTAAATAAAAATTTATTCTAAAAATAAAAAATAAAATTACATTACTAAATAAATTTTTATTTTTAACCTAGTCCCTGAGATAAAAAATAATAAAATAGAGAAATAAAATAATTATTATGGATGTCCTAAATTTAAAAAGTGCACCAATTAATGATGTCAGCCTTTTTTACAGCCTTTTTTCCCGACATATCCACGTGGATATGAGCGTCGGGAGATGTGTCAGCGTTTGAGTGCATTAAATCTTGAGATGGTTAATGCAGATGTAGGATCTTTCAAAATGCACCGACGAAGAAGTACTTTTTTTTTTTTACAAGGAAAATTTTTATATCACATAAAAAAATACACAATTTAAAGAAAAAATCAATCTAAAAAAGTTGCAGGGTTAGTGCAGAAGGCGATGCGCACCCAAGTTCGACTCACCATATAGAGTCAACAACAACACTAACAGGTTAAAAGAGTGCATATGACACTTTCAAAATCCCATATTTATTCTAACAAAAAAAAAAACCCAAATCTATAATTAGATTACGAAATAAGAACACTCAAATCTAGATTTAACTCTAAATTGAGAGAAAATAGCTGCAAAACATATATTAATTGATCACAAAAATTACTTTTCGATAAGCCGACCGTTAAACACGACAAATGAGTTTTCAGAACTGTAAATCACTTAATTGTATAAAGCAAACACTTAGAGTCAAAAAGCAAATGAGTAATTCCGGAAAGATCAGATTCTTATGAATCACTCACACTTCGATCGTCAAAGTTCACGGCAATAACGTCATACATGAAATCAACGGAAAGATCTCCAAAAATCTTGAAGATGAAACTATTAAGAGTGAGAGAAAGAGAGGAAACCTAAGGGAGGGACCTCTCTCTTACTCTAGAACATAGCTCCGGAAAAGGGTCCATTTTGTCTAATCGAGTTGACTTCTACGGCAGTGATTTCAAGTCAACAAAGTGGATTTTACTTATTCCACCTTTCGAGGCAAATTTCTTTACCTCATTCGATGAAAATTATTTGGTAATTGAGAAGTTTATTGTACGTGGATATGCACGCGATTGGCCTCGCTTCGATTCTTTGTCGCTCGGTTGGTGCATTGGTCAGACTATGTCGATGTGCTTCTCAAGCAATGTCCGGTTGATGTTAGAGTGTTGCCCATGTCAATCTTCTCTGTCCGGTAGGGATCGGAAAAGATTAGGGAATGCAGGGTTAGGGATGGTTTTAACATGTGATTACAAATGTCGATCATGCGCAACCGATCACTGAGTAGTTCATGATACATGTGTGACATGTTTGTGTTACTTGCATTTGGTGCAATGAATTGACTGTAAAGTGACTATTTAGGGTGAGATGCATGCATGTGTTGAGAATGCTTTGTGGTCCAGGTGATACTATAGTACTAGCTCCTTTACATATATACATGTGTTGTGTGATTGGAATCACAGATTCTTGGACATATTTCATGTCACGTGCGATGCACATGAATGCTCTTGGATTGTATGTGATTTTTCATGTCAAGATGCAAACGACAAATTTAATCATCATATCGTGTTGTTGTGCATGTCGATTAAGGCACTGCTGATAGTGTAAGTAACTGATTTCGTCGGATACACATGATGGCATTCTTATTTGCCTATGCCCGATGCTTTGAAGTTCTTTTGAAATGACAACGAAATTTGCACTATGAATGCTGAATAAGCTAAACAAAGCTCTCATTGAAATCACTTCAAGACCCCTGATCAACAATCAATACTCTGGGCCCACGTAAAATCTCACACTTAAATTGCGGATTGCAAAAGACGTGCCATTGGACATCCCTCATTCGTGCCTAGTAAACACCGTATGGAGCAGGGATCACGGGATTGGTTATGTTATCAAGTGATTCCAAATCCCTTTGGAAAAGATCGGTCCAATCAGCAGTTCAGGATTCAAATGCTAGATTAGAAGAAGAAGGTACGACCAAGGGGATGCTTTGCCTAAACCTGTCAAAATGAGTTGTAAGTTTATTTTTTAACTCATGTTTGATAGGTTGAATTGTGATATAAATTAGTTTTATTTAGTAAATGATGGTTTATAATGATAAAATTCAAAATAATATGAGTGTTAAATTGATTCACAATTTATTTAGACTATTTTCATTTTTATAACTTTCTCATTCTCATTAGATCCCGCACTCTCTTCTCAATTAGGATATGAAGTTTTTTAAAATTGGGTTAAATATAAAATCGTTTTTATAATATTAGTTGAATCTAATATGAATCGCTTAGATATATATTACATGAAAATCAATCAATTTGGATTGAATCATTTTCAATGCGAACTCAAATCCCAATTGGATTCGCTCGTTTGGCGAATCAATTCACGAGTTTGGAACAGGTACCGTGGGGGGACGGACAGGTTACTTGGGGCTAGGATCTAGTCTGAGCTTGTCCTTCTACGGACGACAAATCAACAATGTGGAAATAATATGTTTTTGGTACTCTGCGATCCGAGCCGGCAAGTACGCCGTGGACTTGCGCGCGACCGGGTCACTCTCGATGATAGTCCATTTGAATTTTCAAAAAATAAAAATAAAAATCGCATTAATAATTTGCCGCACGACATTTATTAAGCATATCTCAGCACTCAATTTTTTTCCGAAAACTCCTTACACGGACTTCATATCGCAAGAAAATTTAATGCCAAGTGAAACCATAATCAGTATGATTACCGAACGAATTTTTAGAGAAAGGATTAATATTATAAAAATTCTAAATTGATATACTCGTCGCAAGTTTATTCAAAGCTAAACATTAAGTTAGTATATCTGTGACGAATTCATTCTCCATTAATTTATGTTGAATTAAATTAATTTTAGGATTTTATTCTTTATTTGATATATGTGTATCGGTTTATAATTTTTCATAATATAAATTAAATTTTAAAAGAGCAAATATATGAATAGGATTATACAGAGTTGTTTTCAAAATCAACTGCTGCCTCCTGTCTCATCTCTCTCATCTCTCCTCTCTCCTGTCTTTTGCAGACACTCTCTCTCTAGAGCAAAGTAGAGAGGGAGAGAGGGAGTTTGCCCGAGCGAAGAGAGCGAGCGAGCTTCGCGAAATTCTCTGGAAATCAAAATCCCACGCATCCCCATAAAATCCCCCTCTCCTCCTCTTCCCACCACCCCCCAGATTGTTAAAAAAAGAGAGATAAAGATAAAGAAAAAGAAAAAAATCTCGGTTTCCCTCTCTCATCTCCAGAACGAGAGCGAAATCACCTTCACCCCATCGCCATCGCCATCGCCATCGTTGCAGTTGTGTATAAATTGCCCGTTGCTCCTTCCCTTCCCTCGTCGGCTTCCCCGCTCGACTCGCCTGACTCGCTCGGCGACCGGCGGCCGCGAGCTTCCCCCTCCCCGCCACTCGGTAACCGCTCCTCCTGGTTTTTTGGAATCGGCGCATTGAGTCGGTTCGCGATCGGTTTTGTAGTGATTGTTCGAGTCGGTTCCTCTTCCCGTGTCGTGGTGGTTCTCGATTCGGTATCATGCCGAGTCGGTCGCCCGCGTGTCGCTGGCGGCGGATCGGACCGAATGGTTTTGCCGGAGGTTCTGGCCTCGTTTTGGCGGATGGCGTGTGTAGGGATGTTGTTCTTGATGAAGTCGTTTCGGTTTGGAGTGGCTCTCCCACCGAGTGATCGTCAGCTGGGCGTCCGAGTTTTTTTTTTTTTTTTTTTTTTTTTTTTAGGCGCTCGGGAGTCTGGGAGGAACTGATCGTGTCTATTTGTTGGTCTGTGTTTTATCGAAGTGAGCTGGCGGGACGGGTGTAATTGACTAGATGTTCGGATTGTTATCTGTTTTCATGGACCTGTTTTGCTTTTTTTATTCTCTTGAGAAAGTTGGTATTAACGCTTTGCGTAAGTGTTTGCCCGCGTTCGTCGAGTCTCTCTTAACCTTCCTTTTCCTTGTATCGATTTTCGCTTATGTCCCCATGGTCTCCATCGACTTGCGTGGCTTGCAAAGAAGTGCTGGTAAAGGTGGAATATAGGCGTCTTTTGCGATTGGTGCTTGCAAGATTACTTTTTTTAGTACAATTCGATGTAATTTGACAGAATCTGACTTAAATTTAGATTTTTTGTGATGTGGTGCTGATTTCTTTTTGAAGTTAGTGAAGTGCTTGGTGATCACATCTTTGTACTGCATGGAGTGGTCTCTGCAACCAATTCCTGTCCTCCATTTTCATCTGTTGTGCTTTAAGATTTATGCTGTGCGACTGCAACCTTGGTTGAAACTTTGTAGGAAATTTATGTTGCTCTGACCTACTTTTCAGAAGATTTGTTTTCCCTCTTGTCATAATTTTATTCCATCAGCTTTTTCTTCGATTGAGCATATGGCCTTTGATAAGCATTCTATTGTAGATTCTTCTTGAGATGCATAATTTTGTGCCTTTCCACGACTATAAATATTTTCACTGTACTTATCAATGGCTTTTTTCAGTTGTGGAGTCAGGATAATTGCAAAATGACTCAAGATGGTTCTAGTGTTGAATCGAACCAACGAAAGCCAGGACTATTGAAAGATCAGATCAGATTAGTTAAGAGGAAGGACTGGGATCGCCACGAGATAGTTTCAATCCAAGATCCTTTGTCATTTGAGAAGGGGTTCTTCATAGTAATTCGTGCATGCCAATTACTAGCTCAGAAGAATGAAGGAATTATATTGGTGGGCTTGGCTGGTCCCTCTGGTGCTGGAAAGACTGTGTTTACAGAAAAGATTCTGAACTTTATGCCTAGCATATCTGTTATATCATTGGACAACTACAATGACTCTAGTCGAATTGTTGATGGCAACTTCGATGGTAAATAATTATCCCTTCTTTTTTCCTTCTTCCGCAGCTTTTGAGTAGGACATGTTTCCATTCTGGGCATGGCAACTATTACGACCAGTGACCACAGTCACTACAACATCTTTCACACTTAACACTCCATCATGTGACATACTGCTCCCTATTGGCTTACATTGATAGTTTTTGACTACTACTTCAAATTGATATTGAAGATGAGAATCACGCATAGTTTTTGAACTTGTTGACTAGTAACTGTACCTCAGCATCATGCTTTATGCTGCTTCATTGTTCTCATCATCTTCAGATTTGTGTGGAAGGAGTACAGAAAATATAATTACAGTCATCATGCATTATGCTTGAAGAGATTGGGTGAATTGGTTTATTTATGCAGTTAAGGAGATTGTTTTGACAATATCTGTCCTCATTGAGAAAATCTGAGAACAAACTAAGTTTTTAAAAGATGAAGTTTTAAAGAAGCACGTTAGTTTACCCAGGCTTTTTAGTTGTTCCTAGTATGTTTTCAAACCGACGATTGGGCAATAGGGTTTGGGAAAACTGATAGCAATCACTTTGACGCAATATTGTTGAGCATCCTGACATATAAAAATGGGAAACCCTAGTGCATGAGGCAACTTGCTTTGTGAGGGCTGTGGGGAGGATCATCAATGACCTATCACTTAACCAAACCCCCCCCCACACACACACACAAAAAGGAAAAAAGAAAAAATAAAGAAAGAAATCTGCTTACACAATTTCCTTTGATCATTGACTTCAATAAATTGAGTGATTACTAGCTTTTGGTGTACAGGACATTTTACTATAATAAGGGGACAAAGAAGAAGGGTAATGGTGAGGCTGATCAAAGGGGGTGCTGCTTGCTTGTATAAGCTGTCAATTGATATTGGAGTTTTTTTTTTTTTTCCCAAAGCTTTGAATAATCCAACATCTCTATTGTGACTTGAAATTGCAACACACTTGTTTGGTCATTATAGCTCCTTTCTAAAGATGAATAGTGCATTCTTTTTATACAGATCCACGCATAACAGACTATGAGATTCTGCTCAGGCATGTCGAGGATTTAAAAGCAGGGAAACCAGTCCAAGTACCTATTTATGACTTCAAGACTAGCTCCCGCACGGGATACAGGTTGAATGATCCTTTCTACTATTAGGATGGCTTCTGAGTTTATATATGCCATTCCATAGAAGAAACTTTGTCAGTTCCTTTAAGCATTCAAGTTTTCTGCAAGTTCTTAATATAGCGAATGACTGAAGGAGCTCTAAGTTTTTGGTGCATGACATGGTTAATCTTCATGTTGATGCTTTCACCTGTAGTCCACAATGCATTTTTCTCATAATCCATTGCCTTTTAGATTGAAAAAGAAATAGACATCCCTTGCTGTCGTCATGGTCTGATCATGATAAAATTTCTGTTCTGTAGTTCTGCTTCCTTTAAGCTATGGCTTCCTGTTGTTGTGCTTTAACTATTAATTTTTCATTGTTTGGCTTTCCCTAAATCATTTCTTCCTCTTCTTTGCAAACCTTCTCAAACACAACACTCACCTATTTTACAAGTGATTCACACATGGAGTAATTTTGACAGGACTCTTGAAGTTCCAAGTTCCAGAATTGTTATTATTGAGGGAATCTATGCACTGAATGAAAAATTGAGACCTTTACTAGATCTTCGTATATCAGTCACTGGTGGAGTTCATTTTGACCTTGTCAAGCGGGTTTTGAGGGACATACAGCGGGCTGGTCAAGAACCAGAAGAGATAATCCACCAAATATCTGAAACGGTTTGCTTTTTTCATATCATTATAGAATTGGGTATTTACCCACATACACTTCTGCAACACTTGATGATATTTGTGATTGACAGGTATATCCAATGTACAAAGCCTTCATTGAGCCTGATCTTCAAACAGCGCACATTAAAATAATCAACAAGTTCAACCCTTTCACGGGATTCCAAAATCCCACTTACATATTGAAGGTATGGCATCTTGCTTATTTGTTTGTTATTTGACGACAGGTTTGTCGGCTACTTCTTTGCTTCACCTTGTTCTGGAGGTGGTTACTATTGGTAATTTGCAAATTTGAGATGCCATATCATGTATATGCTGCTGTTATAGTCATCGAGGAATCTAGCGGTCGATCAAATCAAGGCTGTATTTTCTGAAGAACATGCTGAAACTTCCGAGCAGACGTACGATATCTATCTTCTACCACCAGGTGAAGATCCAGAATCTTGTCAATCGTACTTGAGGATGCGGAATAAAGATGGAAAGTACAGTCTCATGTTTGAGGTTTGTATTTAAAACTGAAAGCTCTACTTTCGTTATTATGTTATTGAGCTTCAGCTACTGGTACTATCAGCAAGAGAATTGTTTCATGACTGTTTGTTTTCTTAACATGAAATAGAAAGTTTCAGTTGAGGCTAACAGTGGATGAATCTGGTGTCATTTGGGGCATCTGCTTTGAGCTCTTGGGCTTGTGAATTTTAGGCATCGAGCTTTCAAAACATGACTGCTTCCATCTCTTTTTGATACCAATTTTTCCTTGAGATATGTACCGATTAAAAGCTCACTCCTCACTGGCAGCAATATTGACATGGTACTTTATCTGATAATTTTTTTTCAGGAATGGGTGACTGACAACCCTTTTGTGATATCACCTAGAATAACATTTGAAGTGAGTGTCCGCCTCCTAGGTGGGTTGATGGCCTTGGGATACACAATAGCAACAATTCTCAAGAGAAGCAGCCATGTGTTCTCCGATGATAGGGTAACTGTGAAGATTGATTGGCTAGAACAATTGAACCGTCAGTATGTTCAGGTAACTTTGTATATCCTGACATGAGCCATTGTTCTCTTTGAGTGCTTTCGCATGTACAACATTGTGCAAGCTCCTATGTGCCCTTTCTGTTTGTCTTGTCCTTTTTCCTTTCACACAATGTTGATTATTGGTGAGAGTTTCAATATCTTTTTTTCCTGCCCACTGAGCTATGATATCTTTTTTGGAAAGTCCTTGGTTTAACTGTCAACTTGCGGCAGTTTGTTTGATGCAATCGTCTTCAGGAATTGCAATTATGAGTACTCACAGAAGAACCCATCAAAATTGAACAGTTGTACAAAAAAAGTTACTTGAGATTTTCCTTGGAATGAAACTGAAGTGTACAATCTGATTTAACATTATCTCTAGATCACTGTACCTGCCAAGAACTTAGATATCTTCTAGTCAAATTTTCAAGACAGATAGAATGTTCTAGGGTTCTTTTTGCGGATCTGGCAAATTTAAGAGATGGGGTCATGTGAAGTGTTCATATTCAGTAGTTTGTGGTTAATTTAGTCTGCATCTGTCAATTTTTTTTCCTTTTGATATTGGAACTGAGACTGTGGGCATTTGTAAAAGGTGCAAGGAAGAGATCGCCAAGTCGTGCGAAGTGTTGCTGAGCAGCTTGGGTTGGAAGGCTCATATGTTGCCCGCACGTATATTGAACAAATACAACTGGAAAAGCTTGTTAATGAGGTCATGGTATGGCAGCTTTCCAAGTTCACAATATTGTTTCTTATAAATGTATGCTAACCTAGGCATTTATAGGCACTGCCAGAAGACTTAAAGAATAGTCTTAGCTTAGATGAGGATGTTGTTGCAAGTCCAAAAGAAGCCCTTTCACGAGCATCTGCTGACAGGGTAGCTATGAGAAGTAAGCATCTGAAGAGGTGCAATAGTCTGATCCTTTAATTTTTAATTTTTTAATTTTTTAGTCTTCTCCAGTTTGAGTTCTTTGCATCCTCAGAAATGGTTGCTTTCTAAAGTCATATAATCTTCTGAGTAAACTTGTGCTTGACTATTCTCCTTGTATGCATTTCCACATGGTTAAAGATCTGGACAGTGCTTCCTCAAGAGGCATCCTGGATAAACCCCTTGTTAGTAAACTTTTTGTCCAATTATCACAAATCCTTCTGATTGGAGGCTTAATCAATGCTTTTCTGAACGTTGTCCAATGTGTATTACAAGTTTAGGAATTATGGAATGATTTCATGTGCATGGTAGGGGCTCCAGTTGATAGGACATTATAATGTTTCCCGAATTTTTGGTTTGATTACCTCAAAATGGGTAAAAGAGAAAAAGATTTTCAGATCACAATGCGATACTATAGGATGGGCACCGTAGATGTAGTTTCTTTCATCAACTAATTTCATTGATCGCCCTTCTTAGATCAGTAAATTAGTACATATGTTCCATGTTAAGTGGGTGTTGCTGCTGTTTTTAAATTAAGTGACATCTTTATGCTTTCTTTTCCAAAGGAAGAGACTTAAGCAATAGCGTTGCTTGACAGTTTTTACCTAATTATCTTTTTGGACAACTTGTTTACTTGAAGTACTCCGGAATCAGATGCAATGATTTACATGACATTCCTATACATTCTGCACAAATTGGTTAGATCAGCTGAGATCTGTTTTCAAGGAGGAGAAACATGCTTGAATTTATGTGGCATGGGTAAAGTAGTCATTCGCAAAATTGCCCTTCCGTTATCCTTTCTAACTACTGGAATGATGTAAAATTCTTTGGGCAGTGGCATGTCACACTCATATTCAACCCATAGGGACAAGAATTTGTCAAAGGTTGCTGGCTTGACTATCAGCAATCCAAGATATGATGATAGAATCTCGGGTGCATCAACAACACTTCCTAACCAGGTGACCAGTCTGGGAATGTTGTTCTTTTGTGATTGTTGTAAAGCCCGCCTTATCTTATACTAATCTTTTGATGCCTTATCTCCTTACAGGGTATCATTACTCAGCTTTCAGATCAAATTTCCTCCCTGAATGATAGGATGGATGATTTTACCTCCCGTATTGAAGAATTGAATTCCAAGTTAACAATAAAGAAGAATTCCTTGAGCCAACCAAATATGGCCTCTAATCCTGAGGCTTGCAATGGATCGGCTCCGACTTCTTATTTTTTATCTGGTTTAGGAAATGGTTCTTTGACTGGATCCATAATGCCCAATTCGTCGTCATCTTCCCAACTTGCTAGGGAGTCTCCATTGATGGAAGAGGTAGATTTGATCTTGTTTATGTGTCTTCTGCTATACTCTCTTTCTCTGTTGGTATTTTGACTGTTCCATATTACTGAATGATCAAACATGCGCAAGTAAGTTTTATTCCATCCACTATATCCTAGAAATTTGAGATGGAAAGTTATCTAATGTTCTTCCTCCTTGTGTTTTCTGATTATGCCCCTGTTATGCCTTGATTAGATATCAACAGTTGCACGTGGCCAGAGACAAATCATGCATCAGCTTGACAACCTCAGTAATCTTCTCCAGTCCACCTTAGGGGAGAGATCCCGCCATCTACCCACAAGCAGGAAAAGCGTGCTTGACACAGACCGCATGAAAATTCCTCTTATTTGCACCGTGGCTTTCGGCGGTCTGGGAATCCTTGTGTTCAAGGGTCTTTCAAACAGAAATTGATCTTCAATTTTGCTTCTCTAATTGATTCTTTCAGATAGTAATTTTCAAAGTTCTGTTCTGACGTAGAGTTCAAGTGCCATGCAGTCTATCCTTCTGTCCTGTCCTGGAAAGCAGTCGCCCTGGGAAAGGAGGGTGTCCTGATCTTGAAGTTCCTTGTTGCAAAAGAGAAGGTTGGTCTAGCAATTTTCGAGTCCTTGCCGCGGGAGATTTTCATTTTCTTTCTCCTTCCCCTTTCAGTAGAAGTAGCCATAGTTTACTTGCTACTTACATTTACATTCTGAAAGCGATCAATACAGCAAATGAAAGTCCATGAATTCCTCAAATTTTTCTATAAGATGATAGCTGGAAGCCTATACAGGGATAGTCCATTGTGCAATCTCATGCCCAACTGATTGAGCTACCATCTTACACGATGTGAAGGGTCCAATTTTGCCATCATGAATTGCTGTTGGAGTTTGAAAGTGAGGATCTAAACGATGAAAAGCTTTTCATTCAAAGTGAATTTTTAGGGCCCGTTTGGTTTGGCTTTGGGCAAATGGACTTAGGAAAATACAAATATCTTTGTGTTAAAGGGGTTTTTTGAAATGCAAATACCGTTTGGTAAATTGAAATTTTTCATTGCATTGTGAAGCAATTTGGTCCAAATGCCATTTGGTAAATATTATATTTTGTAAATCTTTTTTACTAAATTTTTTATTAAAAAAATTTGTAAAGATTTGTTATTTTAATTTATTCACCGATGATCAAATTTGGCTATTGGACAGCCTCGCTTGAGGTTGCCCAACCTCAAGCGGTGGTTGCTTGGATCGCATGACCTAGGCGATTGTTTGTTGGGTTGCCCAACCTCATCACGTGACCTAGGCGACCATTCGTTGGGTTGCCAATGCTGGCGCCTAGGTAATGTGACCTAGGCGATGGAACCGTCGCCTTCGTCGCTTGGGTGCGTGACCTAGGCGAACACGACCTGGGTCGCGTGACCTTAGGAGGCGGCCACATGACCTCAAGCGGCGGGGTGACCCCTCCTCAAGTGGTGGTCACCAGTGTCGATGACCCCTTGGCTAGCGGTCGTTGGCCTTATCGGAGAAGATAAACAATGATTGTGTGAATAATGCCATTTGCATTTGGAAGATGCAACTTCTTAAAGTAGCTCTAGACTTCATTTGGAGTAAAGGCCTTTAAAGTTCTTTGGAGATACAATTATATTTGGCTAAAATCCTCCAAAAAATCGAATGGCCAAGGTCCTTTAAATCCTCAAAGCCCCTTTGCAAAGCTAAACCAAATGAGTTTTTGCCTCCACATTTTAAAGTTGAAAGAGGGCAAGGAGTAGATATTAGGATCGAACATGATATATGAAATTATAATATTCCATTGTTTTATTGAAATAAGGATCACGTCCATATGTAAAACATAAATCTTTATATGCCGCTTCACATCATTTTGAAACTATTGAAAGTATAGCGTGTTTATTCAAAATACCATTAATTGGCATCATTAGATAGATTATTATTTAAAAAATTAGTAAGTAAATACATAAATGGCAGATTTGTTAATGGATCGGTATAGTCCCCTAAAATCTAGAGATTAGTGATTCGCTTAATAAATATGTATTGTTTACCTTGAATCCATTGTACATTGAATCCATTGCACAAATTGAAAATCGATTGATTCTAGTAACTATGATCATAGGACTTCACCCTTTTTTCTAAGGGTAAATACCACCAAAAATTTTAAACTATGCTCTTTGTGATAGATTTACCCTGAACTTTCTTTTATGTCACAAAAAACCCCAAATTATACAACTTGTGACAATTTTGCTCTGAACTTTTTTTTTTGTTACTAAAAACCTAAACTATGCCACTTAGAACAAATTTAGCCCAAAGTTTTTTTGGTTGAAGGGAATTTTCGTCCTTTTCCATTTTTTTTTTTTGATATAAGGAAGCCGACAAGGCCACCCTTGTTGGTGTCGGAGTTGGGTGAGGCGTCAAGCGACCCTCGCCGGCATCGGTTGAGGGCCACCCAAGCTAGATCTGGTGGGGCGCCGGTGAGAGTAGCCCAAGCCTCGCTGGTGAGGACCTCCCTCACCCTCACTCGATCCAGTGAGGGTCACCCTCGCTCTCCCAAATTCGGTGAGGGCGACCCTCGCTTGGTTTGAGCAACAACAAGGGTTATCGGAGCCTCGCCTGACTTCGACGCCGGCGAGGGCGGCCTCACCAGCTTCTCTCTGTCAGGAAAAGAAAAAAAGATAAAAAAAGATAAAATGACGAAAATGCCCCTCAATCAAAAAATTTGGGGTAAATTTGTTTTAATGGTATAATTTTGGGTTTTTGATGGTACAAAAAAATTTAGGGTAAAATTGTCACAAGTTGTATAGTTTGGGGTTTTGATAACACCAAAAAAAGTTTAGGGTAAATTTGTTACAAGGGGCATAATATAGGGTTTTTGATGATATTTGCTTTTTTTTAAAGGAAGGGTTTCTCCATCAAAATAATGAAAGATATAACTACTCTGCCATTATTCTCAAGAACTACAGTATTCACCATATTATTATATTCATTTTTTGTCATTTGTAATTTGAGGTGTGCGTTAAACATTTTAGCAATGTTGATTCTACTTAAGAAGCGAAAAAGAAAATAATTGGTTATGACGCAATATTATATAACAACGATTGGTCAAAGTCGTGATATCGTAATATAGTTGGTTGATGGTACCCAATTACTAATGGCAAACAGCTGAGTGATAAACTTGGCTAAAAGCCAAGAAAAGATAGAATATCGAGATGAAATTCAACAAAAAAAAAAAAAGAAATAGAAGGGAAAAACATCGTGAGTAAATATTGTAGAGATCATAGTGGCTGGGAATGTCTAAATATGACTGAAAAAAAAAAAAAAATTTTAAAATATTGAGAGATGAAAGTGACTAGGATGACGGGTGATGGCTGGGCAATCATTGGCATGATGCCGCAGAAAAAACTCTAGTTGAGAAAGACGTATTCGGAAAATATATTTATGAAGGAATAGATTTTGAAAAATGAAGAAGAAGTCATGAAGTTGCTTACGAATTCAACTTTTGCAAAACTATATCTATAGTGAGTAAAGGAGTAGACTTAGGCTGTGTTTGGTAACATTTCTACTCCCGAGAAAAGTTTTTTTTGAGAAATAATTCTTTTTATTTCTACTCACTAGAATAATTTTTGGGTAAAATATGACATTTGATAATTACAAAAATTTCTTATTCTTGGAGTAGAAATGTATTTGGAATCGACAAAAAGTTTTTATTTCTTTTTTCCCCATTCGCGGCGGCAACCGATGGGCAACAAGTGGCGAGCGGCGGCCGAGGGTGGCCAGCCACCGGCAACCGACAGCCGCCAACCGACGTTTGGTGGCCGCGTTGGTCGCCGGTGACCGCCCACAGCCTGCTGGTCGCTGTCGCCCGCCACCATTGCTGTCGTCGGGCGAAGGTCGACAATTAGCGGTTAGCGGGTGGCGAGCAAGTGGTGGCGGCTGGCGGCCGGCAACTAGTGAGCAAGTGGGGGCGCCTGATGGGTAGGGGGCGGCCAACGATCGACAATGGCGAGCCGCGGCGACAATCGGCCGACGGTGACCGACGGTGGCGATGGTGATCGACAACCGGCCACAACGATGGCGGTGGCCGGCGATAGCGACGGCGGCGGTGGCGGCGGCGGGGGGTGGCGTGGGGTGGCGGCGTGCTATAGGCGGTGAGCAATCCCCAAAAATAGTTTAAAAATTGTTCCTAAGAATAAGAAGCTATTTTTTTTTACTTCTCATTTCTATTCCTATGAACAATTTTTTATTCTCGGGAATAGAATCAATTAGCGTTACGGATTTCTGTTCTTTTTCTATTATAGGGAACAAAAGAACAAAAAAACAAAAAAATTGGAGCGTTACCAAACGGAGCCTTATTCACAAAATTTAGCACCCCTTTAACTTAATGGATTGCAAATAATTTGAGAGGAAAAAAAATGAAAGGAAAGAAGAAAACAGCTCGATTGGGCTCCTAAGCAAATCCCAAGTTTTTTGGTTTTGTTTTAAACTACAATTTATTTTGATTCGATTTCATTTTCTTTTCCCGAAGCATATAAATCCGGTTTGATTAGGTTTGGCATTCAAGCTTAATCAAATTGATCAAGGAGAAAATAAATGAAGATATGCCAAGCATCATATACACATATTCACCCTCATCAATCAGTTTCCCTTGCTGATGGGAAGTGACGTATAAATCAATGAAAATATAACAAATTGGTTTGGAATTAGAAAAAGCTCACAACAATCAAATGCAACTCCTCGAATTAACTCTAAAAAACTTCCCAAAATATGCAATTAAGAGTATTTTAAAATTCCTACATGGTAACTAAAAATTGTATATATGGGGGACTTCTTTTTACTCGCGAGTTGTTAAGAAGTTTTCTTGCAAAGCATCTAATACTATAAAAAAAAAAATACAAAATTTGGGACTCAACTCATTCGATAGGTGTAAAGCTTTCCGTGTTAATTTTCCCGGTGAAAATTACCTTTTGCTTCCTTTTGCTCATGTATCTAGCTTAATTGAATTTTCCAACTGTTATCTTTTCCTTCAGTTTTTTTTTTCTCTGGGGGCTACAAAATAATAACGGGTTAAGCACTCTTTTGGTCTCATAACTTTACTCGTGTCAAAATTGCAAGTGAGTCTTGGAACTTTTTTTCTACAATCAACATTCCTAATTTACTTGATTTATGCAGTAGAGTGTTTTAGGAATAGCTTATATAACTGCTTCTTCTCTTGCAGGAACCGCTCTTTAATGACTAATGTTGAAAAACTTTTCCTTTTTTTTTTCAATCCTACTCTATTTTTATTCTTATACTTGTGTCTTCTCTACTTACAAGATGTAAGAATAGAAATCCACATTTAAAATTAAATTGTCCCTACCCCAACCCTTTTGAGAATGTAAGAATTCAAACATTTATCTTCCCTTTCACATGTGAGAAGAATAACCATTGGAAAACCCAATAATAATATAAAAAAAATTTCCTCTCTTTCAACAAGTTTATTTAATTTAGACATGAAAACTTGCCAATGGGGGTTTTGACACTATTGGCATGAAATACATCTTAATTGGTTATAACTTGTTGATTTAAACTTTTGAAAAAATGTGGGTTTAATTAAATATATTAATGAGTTTAACTCAAGCTTGTTCTAGATATCGGATTTCTACAAAGTGCCCTCAACTTATGGATGGTATCAAAGTTGGTTGATTGGTATGGATATCTAAGGAATCTCATAGCCAATGTTTGGGTAGTTTGATCTAGCAAAGGAGACTTGGGGAAAGAAGACCAAGTTTGATGTGTCAAAAGGATATCTAAATTTAGGAGGAGTAGATCTAACTTGAAGTTCACATATAAGTGAGGGATTATTGAGACACATGGATGAATTTTGTTGAAAAAGTTAATTGGAGAACCAGTGTAATATATAGCAGTTAATATATATCTCTTTAATTTATTGGATTAAGCTTTTGAGTGAAGAAATTGGATATTTACTACGTACTCTCAACAGCATTGACAACAAACAAGGAACTCAAACAGAACTGGAGAAGCATAACCTCTGAGTCAAACAAGGGTTTCGGTGGAGCATCGGCCCAGTCCTCTTCCCCTTCTCGTCTCTCTCGTCTCTCTCGTCTCTTCTCTTTATTTTCAAAACTTCTCTCTCTTCTGCGTGCATGCCACGTCATCTCCACCTGGCAATTCGGCCATGCCACTTGGGAGTGTGCAAAGTAAGCGCCACACCAAAGCAACTATGAGGATCAAAAGGGTGAGTTAAATCGGATTAACTTCATGAAGAAAGTCCTAATCCGGGGATTAACCTAATCCCAAAAGGTTAATCGAGAGGTTCTGTGGGCCGGGCTTTATCACACTGGAGGGAAACTTACCATGCTGTTGCTGGGCTTGGACATGGGCCCTCGGTTTCTGTCCGAATAGAACAAGAGAGAGAACACCGCCGCGACACCGCTCTGGTCTGGTCCGCACCGAATCGGGATCTTCTTACGGAAGTACTATCATATAATAGACGAAACCCAAAACGAAAAACGAATCAGCGAAAGCTCTCTCCGTTCCTTTCGGCGACGGACTTCCGACAGCGACGTTCCGTTACGGGAGGCCGCGGCGCGGGTGGAGACGGTCGTTCGCGGTACGTACGTCTTTCGTTGCTCTGCATTTCCGTCGGTTTCGCACCTTCCTTCTTTTCGATTCCCGCTCCTCCTTCGATCGGTCTGCTCGGTTGTTTCGCGGTCGATGTCGCGGGCGGTGTGTCGTTTCGCTCTCTGATCATGGCGGAAATCGCGGGAATTTCGTGCCGCGCGCGGGTGATCGTGTTTCTCCTTTTCGTTGGCCCCCGAGAATTCCGAGAAATGAATTGCGCGACGAAATCGTTGATGTTCTTTTGGCGGAGTCAGTGTTTTTTTTTTCACCCTGATGCTTGCCGGGCACCGAAAGTTTGAACATTTGGATTCCGTACTGCGCGATTTTCGGGAAAAGTATGAATGGGGTTTCTTAATCCTTCCTTTCTTCTTGAAATTCGGACACTATCGTGAAAAGTAGGAGTCTTGATCGATCTACTTGAATGTGGAGTCGTATTCTCTCGGACTTGGTCGACCGTCGGTGCTTGGATTTACAATGCTGATGTTCGTGCTGGTGAAACTTCCTTGAGTTTTGAGTTTCCTTTGATGTTGTTAAATGAAGTTGAGTAGATCTGTCTTAGATGTTGAAGTATATCTTTGCAGGTCTTTAGTTGATGTTCCTTTTTTTTTTTTTTTTTAATTGAATTTTTTGGGTGTAGGGTTCATGTTAAAATCATGCTGGTTATGAGACATGGATGATCTCATAAGCGATCTGCCACAGAGTATTCTGGAAAGTATCCTCACTCGACTGCCGATTAGGGATGCTGTGAAGACTAGCATTTTGTCTAGGAAATGGAGGTACAAATGGGCTTCGATTACTGAACTTGTATTTGATGACAAATGTGTGAGCTTGTCACATGATGGGAATGCAGTTGAGCGGAGTCTCGTGAAATTCATCACTCGGGCTTTGTTTCTCCATCTAGGGCCGATCCATAAGTTTCAGGTCTCCACATGCTACTTGCAGAGCTGCCCTGATATCGATCAATGGATACTTTTCCTTTCCCGTAATAGTGATGTCAGAGAATTGATTCTTAAGTTGGGGGAGGATGAATGGGTACGACTACCCTCGTGTCTTTTTAGTTGTAAGAAGTTGACTCATCTGGAGCTATCTTGTTGTGAATTGGATCCACCCCCTCAATTTAAGGGATTCTCGTGTTTGAGGAGCCTCAGTCTTCATCGGGTCTTGGTTGCTGCCAATGAAATTGAGAATCTCATTTGGAATTGCCCTCTTCTTGAAAATTTGGCATTATCATACTTAGATGACAGTCTTGCTATTACCATCCGTGCTCCGAATCTTAAGTACTTGTATCTGGAGGGTGATTTTACAGACATCTTCCTCGAAAATACTCCTCTCCTCCTTAGCTTGTCTGTAGTTATGTACATGGCTGACGATGTGGCTGAGCATTTGGAGCTTGAGCAAAGTTCGAATTGCAACTTTGTGAAGTTTCTTACTCGTGTGCCTCGTCTTGTAAGTCTCGCAGGACGTGCTTACTTTGCAAAGGTACTGCCTGTTCCACTAGTTTTGTTTTTTACGTCATGTGTATTGGACCTCTAGCTTAGAGATTGAAGTGGGTTTTATTAGTATAGCTGGTATAATCTCTTTGTTGGTTGTTCTCTGTTAAGTAATTTGCATTCTTACATGTATTTGCTTTTTGGATGTCTCAAAGTATTTGAGTATAGGTGATGATCCTGGACCACTGCCCATCACATTTGATCATCTAAAAATCATTGAGTTGTTTGAGGTGAGCTTCGAAGACATTAAGGAGGTTCTTGTGCTTCTGCGGTTGATAACAAGTTCTCCCAATTTAGAAGAATTTTGGATATCGGTGAGTGATCGAATTCTTTTTAGTTGTTAGTCTTTGCACAGAGTGCAGCAGCATATTATCTTATCTCCTTTTATTCTTTCTAGGCTGGTGCAAGCACATCACCTGCAGAAGCACCTGATTGTTTAGATATTTGGGAGAGAGAATGCCCTGTGGATTGGACATTTAAGCAACTGAAAGTAGTCAAGATGACTGATGTAAATGGCATACCACATGAGATGGACCTCATCAAATTCTTGCTTGGCAGCTCTCCAGTGCTCAAGACGATGACTATAAGCCCTTCTACATATTTTAAGCATGATAGAATGGATATGCTAATTGAGTTGTTGAGGTTTCGCCGGGCTTCTTCTGAAGCAGAAATCATATATCTTCAAGAATGAGCTTTAACCATGTCTTGTACATTCAATTCAGCAACTGAGTATTGGTTTGTCCTTTCTCCGAGAGGATTGATGGATCCATTCTTGTCGGATCATTAGATATTCTTAGCATTCCTTGTGTAGTGTAAATAAGCACTTTAAACTTTCTAATAACATCCCTTGGAATCAATTTTTTGGTTCTTTTCAGAGAGTTTCTTCTGATAGATCGCATCCTAAATCAAAATCTATGCATGGGTTATGATGTCTTTTGGCTCTATGTACCCTGTCTTGGCTGAGTTAGGTTCGGGAGTCATGGTGGCGTGCTGAAGAGTTTTTTCCCTTCACTAAGAACATTTTAGATCGGATCAGGATCTATAAAGTGAAACATTAATACACTCTTAGTATTGATTTTAATGTTGCTATGCATGACTTAGCTATGATCATGTTATTCATATTCCTTTCATTCTTCCATAGCTCTTTGCCATCTTGAATCAGTTTTTCACCTTGGTCCTGAAAGCTCCATCGCCTGTATGAGCAAAGAGGAGTCATCGGTGAGATCGGAGTAGCGCTCAGGAGGAGGAGAACTCGTTTGCTGCTCTGCACCTCGTTGATTCGGTTCTCTGAGAAGCTTCCCATTTCTCGACGAGACCATCGCCTTCCAGCATTCTGACCACTTCAGACATCTTGGGCCGTTGAGTTGGAAGGTATTGGGTACACAAAAGAGTTACTTGGATCATTTCTTCAAGCTCCACCCGATCGTAATTGTCCTTGAGGTCCTTGTCTATGAGCATCTCTATCTTCTTTTCCTGGTGAATTTTCCTGACCTGCAGTTAGAGCCTCTGTATTAGCATTAGAAAAGAGGTGAGATAGAAATTCATCAGCCATGCGACCAGATTAAGAGCCCAAGACGGCTTTTCAAGCCTAACCATCAAAACGCCAAGCTTGCACAACTGTCGGATGTGGTTGTCAGCATATCTTACCTTCAGAAATCACCAGGAGATCTAACATTATAGAGCATAGAGTTTTTAGGGGTGCTTTAAAATTTTACTCACCCAATCAAGCATGGCCCCTCTCTGGTTCGCTGCTTTACTAAACTCAAGAGCTCGCAGGCCAGTAATCAGTTCGAGCAGAAGGATCCCAAACCCGAAAACATCGGTTTTCTCAGAGGACTGGCCACTTAACAGGTACTCTGGAGCAATGTGCCCTGCCGTGCCCCTCACGGCGGTGGTCACGTGGGAATCCCGGTGATCCAAGAGCTTTGCCAATCCAAAGTCTCCTACCACAGCTTCGCAGTAGTCGTCTAGCAATATATTCGCTGCCTTAACATCCCTATGTATAATTTTGGGGTCACATTGCTCATGCAGGTACAATAGTCCCCTTGCTGCCCCCAATGCAATTCTTTTCCTTGCGCTCCAATCCAAGGTTGGTTTGGCTGCAAGACAACAAATTGTCATACATGCGAGATTCTAGGGGTTGGTTGATCTCCACAATTTCTGTTTTTCACATACATTCATCGAAGAATCTTCTGTAGATATTATGTTTAACAGGCTAACGAGTGTGAGTGTGATACCTTTGAGACGAGAAGCAACGCTGCCGTTGGACATGTAGGGGTATACGAGAAGCCTTTCTGTTGCGGTCATACAAAACCCGTAGAGCCGAAGAAGGTTGCGGTGCACTGCTAGGCTGATCATCTTAAGTTCTGTCTGGAACTGGCTCTCGCCTCCGACAGCATCGACGTTTCTCAGTCTCTTGATTGCAACCACCATCCCATCCCTGAGGCACCCTTTGTAAACGTTCCCTGAACCACCCTTTCCAATCAAGTTCTTGACGCTGAAATTGTTCGTCGCGCTGGAAAGTTCCCTGAAGTGGAACTTCTTTAAGTTTCCCAGGTTGATTACTTCGTGTTGTTGCTCTGATGATTCAGGGAGAGCAAAAGTTCAGGATCGGTGATCATGTTGACATCAGTTAGTCAATGTCACTAGCAAGTTATTGTTCCTAGTCATTAGATGCATTACGAACCATTCACGTCGAAGAAGATCTGCTGGTTGTGTCTTCGCCTCCACCAGAAAAGGAAGCCGAATCCGAAGATGAGTAGGGCCATGCAACTAAGGATTGAACCCACAGCCAAAGCAAATTTGTGGCTTTTGGGTCTCCCAGAAGGTTGAGAATCTTAACATGTGAAAGAAGAAAATTATTTGTTAGCACTATGCCAAATTTCAATCGTCAATAACTTTCTGAGCTTTATCACAAACTGATGTCTAAAGACATTCGAAGCAAGCATAGTTCAACAGCAGAAGATAATTATGGAAGCTGAAATTGAATTTTAATGGCAGATATAAAAGCTAAATAATCTTGCTAAAACAGGATATAAAATCCTTACTTAGTGAATTGTTCCCACTAAATATAACTGGTGGCGGTGGAGTCCAGAAACAATCTTCCTCTGGTCTGCCGACGCACATTGGATTCTCCCGAAGACTTTTTTCAGTAAAAGAAAAGGAGTGTTAGTAGTTCGAACATGTTTCTTATGAGTTCCTTACACAATCGAAGTCGTAAGCAGCTTACTTGAATGATTTCACGTGCAATTTAGGCACCGGACCACTCAAATTGTTGTAAGATAGATCCCTACAATTCCAGAGATTAAATTACCATAAGCTTCTTCTTTTTTCATAATTCTAGCAGAATGAAAGATCCAGGTTCCAAATTAAAAGGACCAATCGGTGTTTCGGAAACTTACAGAAGAGCAAGCTGGGTCATGTTAGTGAACGATGCTGGAATTGCACCCGTTAGGTTATTATGGTTCATTTTCCTAGTCACCAACACAAAGTTCAGACACAAATCAGAAGACATGTCTTAATGTTTGATCTCTCTCTTCTCTACCTCTCTCATTGTTTCTTTGCTGTTTGATCTGAAATCTACTCACAGTTGTTGGAGGTTCTTGAGATGGGACAGCACGCTAGGAATTTCACCGGAGAAGGAGTTATCGGAAACGTCAAGCATTTCAAGTTTCTGGAGCTTCTCAAGCTCGGAAGGAATAAATCCTGAAATGTTGTTGTTCTGAAGGAACCTGCGGTAAAAAGAATTGCACCAACACCATTATCAGAACATCAAATTACCAACAGGAAGCTTGCAAATGAGATTCTCGTACTGAGCAATGGTTGATCACTCACAAATTTTTAAGATTAATCAAGTTCCCAATGCTAGGCGAAAGTGTTCCAGATAAGCTCTGTCTCGGAATTTCTCTGCATCGAAAGACCATCCTTTTCATTCAGTAAACCTCGAAACTCTTTTCCTAGTGAAAATTTCTGTTAGCACGAACCCGGATAAGTAATGGTCTTATGAGCTAGTGCTACTTACAGAACAGTGACGAAACCAGCCTCACATCTGATCGCAATCCAGCTACAAGGATCGACCTCGTTGAGGTCCCAACGGTTCAGAACACCATGAGGATCCATTAGCATATCCCTTATGGCAATCAAAGCTTGAACTACGCAGCAACAGTAGAGAGATCATTTCTAGAGCCACATGCTAAGAAAAGATGAACGTGATGCAGGACTTGTTGGAGCATGTGTCCTGATTTACCTTCAGGATTCAAACCCTTAGGAGAGATCGACCCATGCACACCAGCCCACAAGCCGAGCAAAACCACGCAGCACAGAGTGGAATTCGCTCTCTTCACTCCCATCCGAGCAGAGTCCAAAGAAAATAACAGATGCGAAGAAGCTAAAGCACAGCTTCAGGTTATTTTCTTGATCTGGTAATACTTAGGAAAATGGTTGATATCTCCTAGGACAAACAATTCTTGCCTCTGCTCCTCTTGCTTATGTTATCATATCATCAAGAAAGCAAAGAACACCGAACCCACTTGTGCAGCTCTTGTTGGGACTCAAGAGCCAAGACAAGAAAGAATCAGATGTGTTTGGTAGTGAATGGCTTGAAGGGCACCACCGTGCCCGCCACTAGTTTAAAAAAAGCAAAAGAGAGAATATCAATAAAGCAAAGCTACACTACAATTAAACAAAATCCAGATAATCTCTCAAAAGATGGATACAGAAAGAAATTCCTTCAATCATGCATATGTTTAGAAAAGGCGTTGTTCCATCAGAGTATACAGTATTGTAAACAGGTGGGACGTGGAAGTGTCAAGCTGTTTTAAATGGCTTTAGGATCTATCCCTGGGAGACAAAAAAAAAAGGTCTTCTATTGATTATAACGGCACCATTAGTCCCTAAAATTTTGTTAAAATGTGTGCGATATCTTACATGCACTTCAATTAATCTAGTATCTGAATTTTTATTCTACGTATAATGTCATCTGTGAACTTTCAATTAATTCAATTAGATTCTCAAGTTATTTATATATATTCAATGATATCGATCAATTAAAGAAAGCACTCTGAATTGGGACAAATCCTCTAATTCAACACAAACAATAAAATCTTTTTGCTCGACCTTTCAACTGAGTTTAGTGAAATGGAGAGCAAACAAACAGTTGGATCCGCATACCTCAAAAGGAAACGCCCGGAATTTTCCTTATCTCTGTCGTGTTGCTTTCTTTGGTCTTCTTGTCTTTAAGAGAGACTTGTCAGTGAAGACTAATCTTAATAGAGCCATTGAGAGCGCCCAAATGAAAATTTAAGCGAAGTAAAAGTCAGAAGTTTAAAGCAAATGATCCATTATAAAAGATAGTTTAGGCCGATCTTAAACCATCGCATCATGCGAACTTCATATGGAACTATCATGATCTGAGCTCGTTCCGATCGAGAGCATCCCAGTAACCCGACGACAGCACCGGCAACTGATAGAGGCTTCAACTGTGACTATCAGGAATCCAACATTGTCGGGTCATGAAACTATAGTGCAAAGATGATTAGGTGAAAAAGGGTGAGAATCTCGAGACATGGTAGCTCGAGATTGGTGGAGCAATGGCTCTCGTGAGATCTCTGTCTCCTCAATTATTTTAAACGCTAATCTCTCTTCTTTCCGCCCTCTCGCACTGAGATTGATCCTGGTTGGATGGCACTGGGGATTCTATCCTAACCCATATCCGACGTCCCCTCAGACGTCCCCCCAGACGATCCGACAGTGAGGTTGTCCAACTAATAATGCAATTTAACTTATTCAAAAGCAAGCAAAGGAGGTGGGAAAATTTCGAAAAAGCAAAGAGCTTTCTCAAAGCCTCTCTCTCTCTCTCTCTCTCTCTCTCTCTCTCTCGTGCAGTATAGGATCCTGGAAAAGTTTCAAAGTCAATACTTCAGGTAGGTGACTCTCCATGGAAACCGAAGTACGTAATTGGAACAATTGCGTTGACCGCCATAGTTGTTGATGGCGTGATTGAACAAGCTCGATTTTGAATTAGTGTGCTGACATAAAGTTGAGGGAAGAAAAAAAGAGTCTTGAATTGACTGACTTAATCGTGTCCTTACATTGAAAGGAACCCTAGGTAGATTTCCTACAATATTCCATCTTAGCAATGTTTGACAAGCCCTAGGTAGATTTCCCTCAAAGAGACAAACGAATGCATTCTACACATACTAATACTATGCACATGCACATGTGCGCATGGGTAAGTATCAAGCAACATTTCGATAAACCGCTTTAATAATTGTGACAGTTTAACTCGAAATTGTGATTTCAAAGAAAAAATGTGCATTTATAGAGTCCCACGGTGGGCGGTTGAATCCGAATCCTCTCGCCATGGGAGAATGCTTCCTGGAGCGCCTTAATCACTGTGTCGATCGCATGGGGGTGGAAGAAGAGTCTGGTGTACAGGAATATATGATTTTGCAGGGACCCTCTCCCTTCAAAGAGGCAAACGATCTTGACGAGCTCAGCGCAAGTGAATGCACGTGCAGTGCAGATCCCATGCATCGCCGTAATCATCATCATCATCATCATTAATCGTGCACTCTATGTCGCCGTTGACTCCACGTTCTGATACCCTTCCTTGGACCGAACAGGTAATCGTTAGGTCAAACTGAAGCTAGTCCGACACGTACAAATGATCATCATTTGTGAGCAGACCCAAAAGGATCATCGTTCCTGAGGAAAAAACTCTTTGGTGGCCGACCTTTTTTGTTTTACTTGAGATTCCTGTATGGGAAGTCACCCGTTATAGTAAGGGGGGAAAGAGAAAGTAATCCGAAGTATGTGATTGTGCCCAAGTGCCATTTCTTCTTGTGCATGCAAGTTATCCCTCTAATCAAGCTACTCGAGTAGTGCTTCATTTGGGCATGTTTGGAAAAAATATCCTAAAAGCCCTAAATTTATTGCATTTTGGTTAATTCGATTTTAAATATTTTAATTTTTGTTAATCGAGTCATGGACCTTTTTACATTTTGTCAATTAAATCCATTCAGTCAATTTTAACTAGAAATCGCTCACGTGGACGACGATAGTGCCATATGATAGCCAACACTAACATGGACAGCTTATATATTAAAATTTCTGATTTGTGCATGTCCCCATTCATCTTAAGGATCAATTCTCCGACATCACTACTACAACAAAGGAAAAGTATCCATTGATGAATAACCATCAATTAAGTGTGGACCGGTCCTTGCCTGAATTAATTAAAAAAACAAAAGAAAAAGAAAGAAAGAGAGAGAGAAAAAATATAAACGAACTTTTATAAAAATATAAAAAATTATCCAATGATTGTCCTGCATGACATTACCGGAATCCACATCAACGATTTTCCATTAAAATTGGTCAAATGAATTTAATTGATAAAACATGAAAAAGTTTAAGAGTCCATTAATAAAATTAAAATGTTTAAACCTGAATTGGCCAAAGCACAATAATTGTAAGACTTTTTAAACAACTTTCATGGCATGCTTGTGAACCAAAGAAGGTCTAGAGATTTTTTTCATTTAAGTGCTGAATTTCGATGGTACACAGTTCATATGCATAATGGGAGGCTAAATGCCGCTATCAAATGTGAACATCACACGTCTCTTTCTTAGCTCATTTCCTTCACATTCAAGCATCGCAAAAAAGTTTGACACAGTACATTTTCTTTAATAAAACTGACGGATTAATCGGGTTGACCTCGTAAATCACTGCCGTTGTAAATGCCCGACATTAATATAGTGAAAAAGAAGCAAAAAAGAGATGGGGAAGTGGAGGGCCAACTTCTTTTTTCCCAACTCAGAAGCACTTATTAGGGCTGCAATTGGGGCCATGCAAGTAATTTAAACAATGTATAGTGATCTGAATTACAATATATAAAATTTGAGAGAGACAGAGAGAATATATTTCTTCCACAGCCAAAGCCAATATGGTCAGGATCATCATCAATTAGGTGGATTCTTTATTCCCCTTAGATATCAAGCAAAGGGGGGGACGTGGGGGTGGGGAGGATGCGCCTCTTTCCTAGCCCATCGTCCCCACTTGTCGATTTCGACCTTTTCTCTGGTTCAATTCCATCGCAAAACACGTCCGGACCTTTCCTTTTTGCCACTTTAGATTGTGCTCTGATTGCCAATCAGTCTTGGAGCCCAAAAAACAGGAAGTCAAAAAGGTAGAAAGTGGGTCGGATTGAGGTTGACCAAAGCCTCTTTTAACACCCGGTTGCGTGCTGACCGTGCTTTGTCTCCTTCCAGCGATTTGTGCTTCCTTAAATATGATTTAGCATAAGTTAACGGAAAAAAAAAAGAAAAAAGAAAAAGAAGAGGGCAATTAGAAAGCCAAGGATATTGAGCTAACAAATTAGTTAAAAGACACTCCACAAATTATAGATCGACCTAATGAGAACCCTTACGAATTTCACATTCTCATCCCAAATGCAGATAGCTACTATATTTTCCTACTTGGGAAATTTTTCTCCAATTTCTTTCCTTAAGCATTTTAAAGACCTGCCTAGGTCCAAATTTAGCACGAGTAAAGGAAAGGAAAAAAGTAAAGGAAAGGAAAAAGAAGACGGCAATTAAAAATCTTAAAAGACACTCCACAAACTATAGATCAACCCAATGGGAACCTTTACAAATTCCACATTCTCATCCTAAATGCAGAGAGCTATTATACTTTCCTACTCGGGAAATCTTTCTCCAATTGCTTTCCTTAAACCATTTAAAGACCTGCCTCGGTCCAAATTTAGCACGAGTTAAGGAAAAAAAGAAAAAAGAAAATTTAACACGAGTAAAGGAAAGGAAAAGGGCAGGCAGGTAAAAATACTTAAAAGGCGGGAGAAAAGGGCAAAAAACATAGCTTTTTTGTGGCTGCTGGGACTCGAGCCCAGGTCTCTACGGCCACAACGTAGAATTCTAACCACTAAACTACAGCCACAGGTTGACATCCCGCCCCCCACAAACAATTATTCTAATAAATGAATCATATTGCGGTGTTTCCCATCCCTACATGTATTCATTAGCTTGTGATGATGCCACACCAGGCCACGAGATTAGAGTTATGTGGGAAATGATAATTGGTCCGACACCATCGAAATAAAATTTTTATGGCATTGGGCCTCAGTGTTGCGTTGCAAGTAATGACTGGAGAGATCGAGAGAAGGGGCAAGAACCGAGGTCAATCCCCAGGACTAGCAAGTGAAATTGCATCGGACCTAGCTAGAGACTTTGGATTTCAGAGAGTCGGTTGTCGGAAAAACCACAAAATGCGTCCGCATGAGATGTTCTTATGTTTTAGCTTATAGGACCCCCCTCCCCCCATTAAGTAAATTAGACCTTTTCTGGAAAACTCTCCTCCTCCTCTGTTGTAGACCAAATAAAACGAAAAAGGCTTTACTAGGAGGACCTGGGATCCTTTGGCCTTTGGTTTTATACTCAAGGCATGCTGGCTTCGTTTGTGATGTGGCCTGTAATTCCTTTCTTAGCTTCGGCTCAACTGGATTGAGTGTTGTTTAAGTGCTCCGTTCTTTGGCTATTTACTACGTACCTTCATCTTTGCTCTAATTATGGGCCAAGGCGATTGGTTCCCGATCCAATCCGGCCCCACCTAAGAATCAGGAACTAGTTCCCATTTTTTGGGACCGTGGACTAGACTTGGGAACCGGACTGGATCAGTCCGGTCCCAATGCACAAAAGTGCATTGCCTTGCCATTGGCACAGCTAAAGCTGAGCGAGCTGTGAGGCAAGAGGTAAAGGTCACTGAGTGATGCAAAAGGCAAGGCCGCAATAGGGAAAGGCGTCTACGTCAAGCGAGGCAAGGCTGCGGGAGGACGCCAAGCGAGGCGAAAGGGAGCAAGGCAAAAGGCAAAGTTGTGAGACAAAAAGGAGGCTTGAGGTGAGGCTATACCTCCAGCGAGAGAGAAATTGAGAAATGGTTGATTTCGCACACTTAGGGTTAGCAAGAGAGAAGTGGAAGGGAAAGAAATGGGGAAAGTAATGATAGAATGGGTAAGAGATGAGAAAATAAGAGTAGAATGGAAAAGATATGAGATAATAATGGGCCTAATGGCAAAATTATTGTTTAGAAATTTTTTAAATTTTTTTAAAAATATACATGAATGGTCAGTCGGGTCTTATCGATTGAGTTCCCACCTTAAAATGGGAAACTGGATCAACCGGTCACCGGTTCCAAAAATAGGAATCAGGGACTGTATTGGCACCCCCTAGGACCACCCAGGATCAACCGGTCCATTCTAATCCCATTCTAATCCCAATTTGGGCAATTCCCGTTGCACCGCCCTAATTATGGGTATGCTCTTTTTGCTTAGGAGAACATAAAAACACAGAAAGGCTGAGCACCAACTTCGGCAAAACGAAGTCCTCTCCAGTACACTCCACCATCGAGAGGGTCATCAATGAACGCCCAGAGCAATGCATGTCTTCAAAAGTCAGACCAGCGATAACAGGACTGATGGCATATCTCAAGTTTCCTGCCACGCCAACATACCGAATTTGCTAAATTTTGTCCACAACATTCCAACAATGAAAGAGAAGTATGATGAGTAACTCAGCAACACCAAGATATCCAGAAGGCTTGGCAAGTATGAAGTGACTTTATTTAAATAAGAAATGCAAACATAAAGTAGAATAGGAACCACCCCCCGCTCCTCCCTCCAGCAGCATTCAGAGTTTAGAAATTGACCAGATCGGCCGTGGGATGCGACCAGACATCACAAACCTCTGGTACATGATGGAACCACCAGCTCCAAGCTCTTCAAGGCACCGCTCTCCACTGCGGTACCCCATAACATTCAGAGGACAGTTTTGCTCGAGTGACTTGGCCGCAACATCAGCATGCACCGCCACAGAGAACTCCTTCGGTCGGAAACAAGCCAGTACCCTCCCAATCAACTGGTTGTAATCGATATTGTTTGGGTCATAACCCACTGCCTCAAAGCTGGCATAGCTAAACCCGTCTTCTGGTGTGACATGAATAGTGGACGTTGCAGAGCCTTCAATAGCATTCATGGAATAACCACAAGGTTCGAATCCAAAAGCACAAATCTTGGAATTGGGAAGAATCTTTCTGATTCCAGAATCCATGGTCATAGCAGCTGCACTGCCCGATTGGAATTTGAAGAACACAGAAGATGACACCTTGTTTAAGCCAGTCATGCACATCTCCATGGTGTAAACAGGGGAAACAGACTTGACTTCATCTGCAGAAGCAGAATAGACATGCCATCTTTTGGTTTTGTCAGATCCACCCAAGAGATAGGCCTTTCTTCCTGAGCCAAGCTGTCCAAAATAACGGTCAAGGACATAAACTTCTTCGCTGAAGTTACGGTGAGGATATGGCTGAGCTCCAGGGCATAGAAAACAACCACGAGTGTACGTTGCAGATCTTACAGTAAGGGAAAGAGAGCTCGCCAAATTCAAGATGGGTGGAATGGACTTAAGTAGCTTCGTTGTGCCACAGGTTTTAATGATAATCTTATAGGGGTAGACGAAGAGGCTAGACTCTGATAGCACGTAGGAATCAACATAGTCATTAGAGAGCGACGAGACTATGGTGCATTCAGCTGGTTTTAGAATCTCGTCCAACTGAGCCCTAGAGAGGGACCGGAGACCTCTCCCATCTGGATCACCAAAAAGTCCAGGCTCGTAAAACGATATTTCTAGCCTCTTTTCATAACCTTCAAAGCCAATTGCAGAAACTTCAAGATCCATTGCTGTAACAAGGATGCCCCAGCTTGCAGAGAGAATGAAAGTTGCAGAGAGGAGGGAGAGAGGAACAGAAAGACTTTTACTTGGAGGAGAAGAAAAAAATGAAATTATTTTGAGATCAGAAGATTGACCACTAAAGTGGTCGAGATGCCAAATAGGGGATGTCAGGATGGTTTGCGCACGCACTGCATGGAGAAGAAAATGAAGTGTCTGTCATCATTCAGTATCAATTAACAAAAAATTAATGATGAACAAAGCCCCAAAGAATGTTGAAATTAATGTAAGGCTCTTCGCAATTGTAAATACTTCTGACCAATGTATATGCAATTGAATAAGAACATACGTTGGAGTAAGCAGCTGATCGGAACTTCTTGATGCCACCGTTGGGTCTGACATCTTCAATGCGATAACCAAGAGGAGCTTCATAGAATGAAGATTTACTACTAGACATCTTCTTGCCACCTTTGGACTCCATTAGATCATTGAGTCTTTTCTGGTCAAAGAAATGAAGCATTATATAAGTATTGGACAGTGTAGTTAAAAAGGCACAATCAAAAGAATGGATCAAGCAAACTTCCAACTTCCAAGATGCAGAGAACTTAAAAACACAATACTGTTCTTAATTTCAGCCACAGCTAATGTTTATATTACAAGGCAACATATTAAAACCTTCAAAATCTCATCAAGCAACCTCAATGAATATCCAGAGGCCAAAAAGAAAGACCTCAGATAATTCCCGTAAAGCATCTCCAAGTATTTTCGAATAGTCATTTGAATACTCTATCTAAGTAGCTTCAGAGACTGCACAACAGTCAAATAAACAAAGCAAGGATAAAGTATGTGCAAGACAAGATACCAGCTGAATGGAAGATGTTATGTAAAGGAAAGTACGAGAAAAGAGAAGGCAGTAGAATGAAAATATTAGAGCACCACTCCCAAGGAAACATGACATGGAAAAAGAAAAGAAACTGTGCATTTGTATCAAATCGCCCTGATTACCGCAAAGAACAGAACGCTGATAACTGCAGATTCGATCAATATCTCATAAACTAATATCAGCTCAGTCAAATATTAAGACCCTTGCGTTTAACTACCAAAAGAGACTTTCTAATTCTCGTGAGTCGAGGTCGGATTAGTTGGTAGCAAATGCATATAATTAAAGCAGAAGATATGGAGTTTCTGGTTTCAACCAACAAAGAACCGATGAAGCCCTTCAAGGTCAATCCTTTCCGAGCCCGGACAAATCCTCGAAGCCACCGTACACCCATAAAGATTTCTCTAGAGCCTCCCACATACACAAATGTCAACATAGATCTCCAACGATGCAAAGCAGAGAAACGAAGCTGAAAACACATAGCGACTCCCCAGATGACATAACAACAAAGCCAAGAAAACAAAATAGAGCAAAAACAGTACAAACATGGACAATCCCTCAGCATCACGAAAGATCGGATCTTTAATCCAAAGTAAACGAAACAACACGCACCAAATCGAAACCCACGTAGCCGTCAATCAAAATAGGACGTTCCCGCAAATCCTAGAACTGGGAAGCGCGCAAATTCACAAAAGCAAGAAACAACACAAACGCGAGACGTTGAGTCAGCGCAACCCACCACGACAGATCGACGCAGGAGAGAGAAGCCGCAAGGGTTGGAAGTTCCGGGGGGCGAGAGGAGGCGGAGCAGGAGCGAGAGCGAGAGCGAGGAGGCGATGGAGGGTAGGGATTGACGGCCGCCGAATCTGACCCTGGGATTGTGTTTGAAGGCGAGAATGGTTGGGTTGGCTTGTAGGATGATGATGATATGATGGGTCGTGCTTATTTTATTATAGTTTCACAGGATGTGAGCGTTTACGTGGGAATGACGAGGACGGCCGGTCCGCCACCCGTCGTCTCTTAAAAGACTTGCCTTCCTCGACAAGTCCTAGGGATGGTCCCCTTTGGTTAGGAATCGACATAAATTTAGGAAGAACGGGAACGGCAATCGACTCAAGAATGGAAGATATACGTTGAAGTACACCTGAATTCGTTTTGGGATTTCTATTGAATGCAATGTCAAATTAGAAATTAACTTACACACTACCATTTAAAATGAATTTGCATTTCAACTACTACTTCTACTCCTTTTTCAAATCCTAAAATTCAAGAAAAATCCTAAATAATGTAATTCGTAAATAAGCTGCTTGCAGCCACCCTTTGCGGCCGCTGCCAGCCATAGCCACAACTTAGAAGCCTGATTGGCCATGGCTGCAAGTTAAAAGCTCTCGTGTTTCTTGAGCCTGTGAGTTGTTGTGGCCATTGCAGCTCTTTCGTGGCTGCGAGCGTGAATCTTAAGCCCAAGTGATCGGGATTGTGAGCTTCGAGCTTGAGAAGTCATGGCGGCACCCATGAGTTTTTAAGTCAAATCTAACCATAGAGACCACAAGATTGAGTTCAAACAGCCATACCAGCAAGATTCAAGTTTAAGCTTGAGCAATTATGGTGGCGGTCGAGAGCTCGAACTCGAGCGGCCATGGCATTTGCAATGAAAGCGCTTATAACTTATTAGCTTTCCTCATCATCGACAATTTTCCATGTCCACTAATCTTTTGGCAGGCGCTGCAAAAATGGTTTTTTCGTAGGCTCTCTATCAATTAAAAATTAATTTTTATGTCGGCTGGCGTGGCACCTATTTGGCTTCACAGGATAGTTTAACTAATCGTATAACACATGTCAAAGGAAAAAAAATTCTAGCAGGACGATACTGAGAAAAAGGTAATATAATGATTTTGAATTTCGGGCAAAAGTAGAAGACCATCCGGCAAGCGAATCTGTAATAATATTTTTTTTATCCTGAACTTTTTTTGGGTTATAAAAAACCCAAAACTATGCCATGGGGGACAATTTTACGAACTTTTTTTGGGTCAAAACTATGCTACTTTGGACAATTTTACCATGAATTTTTTTCTTAAATGCTTGATTTTTATACTAACGGCGAACCTAACAAAAATGCTCGAACTTTACTACGTCGGAGTACTTACCAAATTTCAAATCCAAATATTAGTTAGTAGTCCACAAAACATTAGATAAATAACCCATCAACCCTTTTAACGAAAATACATTAGTATTTGGTTTCGAATTTGCTCTCAGCTCATTCCAATTATCCAATTGACATCAAGAAAGGGGAACGGAGACCTAATTGCAAACCTAGTATTTGATTCACAACTATGACAAGCATTTGTATCTTCACGGGTTCTTAAAAGATTCAAGGGAAAGAAAAATGCTAGAAATCCATCTTGAAATAAGAGACCCTGTAATGTCACCCAAGTAAAAAAAATACTAGGTGAAAATTAGGGGGACTCATAGTAGTGAAGGTAGATACTATGTTAAGAATTCAGTCTTGACTATTGCTAGGTGGGCAAGTATAATAGTCTCTCGCACACTAAGGTAAATGGATGGAGGTTTAGGCTTAGGCCAAGTCAAATTAATTGATGGCTTACTAGTAACCCAATTATTTTGACTTGGTAAGCAGTCGGTTAATTTGACTTAGGTGTAAGCCCATGCCTAGAGGAATTACACCTCCACCTACTCATCATCTTAGGTGCGGGAAGCTATTATACATGTATATTCGATGGTAGCTAGGATTGAAGTCCGTTGTGGTGTCTACCTTCACTACTGTGGGTCCCCCTAATTCTCACCTTATTCTTGTTTGCCCAAGTGAGTGGGAATATAGGGTTGGCATTGCAGGATTTCTCACCCCAAGATGGATTCACCTATTTTTCCCCATGAGCCTTTAAAAGATCTGTTGAGGTCTAAATGATTCAATATCTTATGCCATCCAAATGAAACATCGGTGAATCATTTAACCCACAGGACAACAACGTTAAGAGGCTTGTCACCCAATTGCAATCCCAATATTTGATTCACAACTATGACAAGTACACCACTTGTGACATTATCTCATAAATAACTAAATAGCCTCGTACAAACGTGCCTAGAAAAAAAGGTAATTTATATATACCAACTTCACAACTATGCCTACCAATATATCTTTAAGTCTAGATCTTTCGATCAACTTATCATGTGACACATGCATACAAAAAATATCAAAAATATTTTAAATAAGGACTCAAAATGCTGTCATTTTCTAAAATAAGAGTTTGAAAAGACATTATTTCTAATAAGTATATGAAGTTATCTTATTGGTTCACAAAAGGACTTGAAATGATTATGATTATTTAAAATAAAAGCTTATTTCGGCCAATCAAGGATATTTTTGTCTAAGCATAATTAAAAAAAAAAAACTTAGAAATAATAAGGGTTAATATCTTATGTCATCAATAGATATACATATTTTCAAATTCGAATTCGATAGTGAATAAATTTAGGGCTAATTAAATAAAATGATAATATCACAAAAAATTTCAAATTAGTACACTTGTGATAAATATTTATTTCGAACTAATTTTTAATCATAAAAAAATCCTAAATTAATACACATGTAGCAATTTTATTCCAAATTATTTTTATATTTACCATTCGTTGATTTCCATTAAATTGAATTAATATTATGAAAAATCACAAACCGATTCACTTATGATAGACGAAAGGTAAAACCTCAAACTAATATGCTTGTCAATTGTTATGTATCATACAACTCAGTAATTTGATACATATTTAACAGAAATTAACGGAAGACAAATTTATCATAGGTATATTAATGTTAGATATCGATTTGGGATTTTCATAACATTAATCCTTAAATAAATTATATATATATATACTTTTCATTACACCGACTGCACGTTCGCAAGCGTACGTAGCCCAACTGCCGAATTCAAATACCTCGCTCGCGCACCTTCGTTCTCAATCGCTCCCAACGCTTTCTCGCTGGGTTGGGTTGGGTTCCGCTGTCTTTCGGGCGTCTTCATTGCCATGCGCACTTTCTTGAAATCTCTTGCTCATATCTCCAGAAAAGCTCTTCCTTTTCCGATCCCCGGCGACGGCCGCCGCTCTCTTCTTCGCTCGAGGATACCGGACAAATGCCTCCACTCGTCGTCCTCGCGTCGACCTGCAAAACCCAGTCGCGCCAAGCGTTCCCGTGGGGCGGCGAAGGAGCCGGCCGAGCCCGTCGCTCGCCGAGATGCGGACCCGGAGGCGTACATGAGGGACAAGATCGCCAGCGTCTACAAGATCCTCAAGTATTCCACCTGGGACTCCGCTCAGGAGCAGCTTCGGAGGCTGCCCATGAAGTGGGACTCGTACACCGTCAACCGGGTCTTGAAGACCCACCCGCCGATGGAGAAGGCGTGGCTCTTCTTCAACTGGGCCTCCAAGTTGAGGGGCTTTAAGCACGACCAGTACACCTACACGACGATGCTCGATATCTTCGGGGAGGCGGGGCGGGTCTCGTCGATGGAGTACGTGTTTGAGCAGATGGTGGACAAGGGGATTAAGGTCGATGCGGTCACGTACACGTCGCGGATGCATTGGCATTCGAGCGCCGGGGACGTTGATAAGGCGATCGAGATTTGGGGAGAGATGAAGGAGAAGGGGTGTTGTCCTACTGTCGTGTCCTACACTGCTTATATGAAGATTTTGTTCGATAATCATAGGGTGAAGGAGGCTACCGATGTTTATAGGGAGATGGTCGAATGTGGTTGTTCTCCAACTTGTCACACTTACACTGTTTTGATGGAGTATCTTGTGGGTTGTGGTAAGGTGCATTTGGACTGTGTTTATGATGCCCTCGTTGTGTTTGCTTCATTGCCTCTGCGCGTTCTTTTCAATCAGTCATTCATGTTTGTGGCTATCGAACGTGCATGTGCATTGTATGCTGACTTGTCTCGGATTTCCTCACAGAAATCCCATCAACAACCATACTTTTATTAGCTTGATCTAATGATGTTGCATTGTTGTGTACAATGTCCGATTTTCTGATTTATGATTCAGTTTGGGAAATGGCTGTTCACTAAATTCTGGTGTCCTATCGTCTTATAGTAAAAAAATACTTTGAATTTTTCCTGTCATGAGTTAAGAGTGTCACATCTTAATTCAATGCCTAGGAAACAACATGTAATTCTGACTGCTTCTGCTATCATAATTGCTATGCTATGATGCATTTTTAGTTTCTTTCTAACTTCTTCCTCAGGAGCTTCTCCCTGTGCATTCTTGTGAAGGTTTGAGCTTTGTTTGCTGGGATTTATGGCTTTATAAGAAATAAATCATCTGATTTTGATCATTCCAGGAAAATATGAAGAAGCTCTTGAGATATTTAACAACATGCAAGAAGCTGGTGTTTCCCCTGATAAAGCGATGTGCAATATATTGATTGGGAAATGTTGTAGAGCAGGGGAAGTAACTATGATTATGAAAATTCTTCTCTTCATGAAAGAAAACTGTCTTGTTCTTCGTCATCCTGTTTTTCAGGAAGCAATGGAGTTCTTGAATAGTGCTGGTGAGAGTGATGAACTTCTACGGCAAGTCAATCGTCATTTCTCCGATGAATGTGTGATAAAAGAAGAGACGGCTGAATCCTTGGTAGATGCTTCCGATGTTTCTGATTCTTCTGTAAATGGGATTTTGTTGCTTTTGCTGAAGAAGCAAAGTCTCATTGCTATTGATCTTCTACTCGCTTTGATGGAGGATAAGAATATGCACTTGGATGTGGCAATTACCTCCACCATAATTGAAGAAAACTGTAGACGATGTAGAGTAGATGGTGCTTTGTTGGCATTTGAATACAGTAAGAAGCTTGGGATTGGTATTGAAAAAGGTGCATATCTTTCACTTGTAGGTTGCTTAATTAGATCGAATGAATTGGGGAGGATGGTATTAGTAGACGCCATTGAGGAAATGATAAAAGCTGGACATTCTCCAGGTTCCTATCTAGCTTCACTTCTAATCTATCGACTAGGGCGAGCTAGAAGACCTACGTATGCTGTGAAGGTCTTCAATCTATTGCCAGAGGATCTTAAAACTGTTGCTTCTTATACTGCTCTGGTGGGTGTATACTTCTGTGCTGGGGCTGCTAATAAAGCACTTAAAGTGTACAAAAGCATGAGAAAGAAAGGAATCCGTCCGACATCAGGAACTTATGATTTACTGTTAGCTGGTCTAAGAAATAGTGGAAGAGATTTCGAAGTGGATCTCTTCAAGAAGGAAAGGAAGAGTTGGTTAAGCGACGGTTGTGCAGATGATAGTGTTTCCACAGAGGAAAAAATATGTGACCTTCTGTTTGCTCGTGATGCTATCTCTTGACCTCCTACTCAGAAGGTAAAAATTCTTATTTCACTTTTTCTTAAGAAGTTTAGAGAGTTCTGTATTACTTCCCTCATAAGAGTCTTACTTTGCTTGATCGCATGTGGAGCATTGCTAATTGCTTCATCTGTGTAAAGATTTATCTGCAGCTAGCTCTCACACAGAGCAGATACCAGCTTCCAAGGGATTATGGGTCAATGATAGCAACATGATCGGTCTTCAGTGTTTTGGCTTGCCCATGCTAGAATGCTCCCTGTCTAAGCACTTGTTGACTGGTCATGTGTACTCAACTTAGCTCCGATCCATGACCCTGAAGACACTCTAACTACTTGCTAGACAACTGAAGATCGTCACAACAAGAATCTTGGCCACCACTCTTTTCCCCCAGCTCCCTGCACTGTGGAGCACAAAGGTATGGCCCCCTTCAGTTAGTTATAAAGGGCATATTATTTATATTAAATGTATTTTAGTTGAATTTTACTATTGGAATATATTAATAGATGTGGCTTATAATTTTAAAATATATTTGAAGTCTTTTACATATTCTTTTAAGTTAAGACTCAATTATTTGGATTGTAGATAAAAAAAACAAGCCGTGTCGCAAAGCTTAAACTTTATGAATTCCTTCTCAATGTTTTTGAAATGGCAAATTTAAAGCATTTTTTTATTCAGTTAAAATTTTGATTGGTTGAATCAAATTATAATGTGAATTAATACTAGTTCATTGATAAAGGGCCTGTTTGATAAAGCTGCAAATTAGGTACTGAATTTTAAGTGCTAAAAATATTTAGTGCTGAGGATGAAAATATAATGCTACTTGAGAATGAATATGGAGTATTTAATATTATTAACTGCTTACCAAATATGATTATTATTTGTAGGTTTTAGACTTTTAGCAATGTAATTGGCAAGATTTGAATTCCTTTTTTAGATATCTATTTTTATTTAATGAATTAAGTAACCTAACCTAACTTACTGAATTAAATGATTTTTTTTTACACTTAATTGAACCCTTTAGGTCTAAACTGATTATATTTGTCAAACATGCTTAATTTTATCATGTACTGAATATATGAATTTTCAGCACTTATTGGAGTTATCAAATATGCCCCATGAATATATGCCTTTTTTTTGGTAATACACAGGCAAACACCTAGAATATTTGTCTTAAGTTTGTTCTACTCTTTTTTAGGTTTTATAGGGAGATTTTCTTATTAAGTTATTTATCTTATCTTTGTCAAAGAGAATTTTATGAATTTGCAAATCATATCATTTAAGTTAAGATTACATCATTAAGGAATACATTTAAACAATTATATTCGATATAAATAATATCAATTAAGAGTACATTTGAAGTGGCTCTATTGGAATTCTCTAGCACAACTTTCACCCCATAGATACTTTCTCCAATTTGTCCATTTTTTCAAGTTTAAACTCAATTGGAGATAGAATATGATATATGTACTGGAACATACTTTTTTTCATGAGTAATCATAATTTAGCCACATAATGAACTACAAATTGTTGGTACCATCATCAAGAATATTTAAAATAACTTTGCGGTGGAGGTTTCTGTTAGAGAATGCCAAAATGATCAAATGCATTAGAATACATGGTAGTAAGTTGAAAAGAACTGCCAAATCAACAAACTAAAAGAAGTAAAGAAGACAAAATTCTATCAAGAAAAGGAAAGGGTTTGGAGGAAAAGGAAAAAGTTATGGCCAGATTTTAGGAAACAATGGAAATAAAAAATATAAGTTGGTGATTTCTGTGATTATTTACTCAAATCAGTGAGGGATATTTTGGTCTACCCACTTTTCAAGCTTCATTGAGATTTAGACAATTTATTGAGAGTAAATATGTCTATACGAAATGTGGAGTTTGAAGATGGTTGCTGAGATAACATTTTATAGTTGTGGAATGTCATCTCCCTTGTCTAAAATCCTAGGATCCTAGAAATAACGTAAATCTGGTCTGATGATGATTTCAGCGATCTTCTAGTGCCACCTCTTGCACACAAGAGAGAACCTTAGCAAGTAATCAAGTACATCAGAGTAAAAGGGACCAACAATCAAGAGAGGTATGTGACCAGGCCTATCTCAATGCAAGGAAGTATTGGGGACGCTGTGTTGCTGCCTGCAGAGGACCAAACTTGTGATTTAAGATGACCACACTGCCGCTGCTGTGGAGACCTGTTGTTTAGGTGGTTTCCCAGTTTGTTAGCCAACTTACCCTCCCTTAGAGCAAGAAGCTCACCATCCAATATATAACCAGTTACAGGGACAATGTCATCTTCATTCTGGTTCTGAATCGGCTGTTGTCTTCCAATTGTTACTATGGCATTGAGCTGCGAATAAGGGGCACAGTAATGCAGCTTTACAGAGAACCTCGTCTTCATTCCAGTTCTGAATTGGCCGTCATCTTCCAATTGTTACTATGCCATTGAGCTGCGAATGAGGGGCACAGTGTGTCAAATCCCCGTGCCAAAAAAAAAGTATATGTTGTTGTTGCGTTGCAATTGTTTCTACCTACCAGTCAATTTGGTCAGTTCATATGATCTGTAAATGATAGGCACCTGGTTGCGTGGAAAGTAATTTCCTCGCTTTAACTTGCTTAAAGAATAAAACTTTACATCTTCTTCATTTTGTCTGTAAATTAGAATGCATGATAAATGGGTTATCGTATGGTCTTTAGAAATTTAACAAACGGATTTTTGTTCCAAATATGTTTTCATGAACAAAAAAAATAGAATCAGTTATTCTCGGGAGGATTAACAAACAAACCCTTGTAGCCTCTGTTCTGAATAATGAATGCCTAGTCAACTTTCGGAGCAATTGGTCTTTGAAATTTGGATAAAATGGGAGATACTAAGTACTCTTCTTGTGCATGGCTTTGAATGGATTGTTAGGGCTTTAGAGTTTAGGTTTCAGGGTTTTATGGTTCAGAGAATATATTCAAGCAACAAATAATATATGATTGAAGACTGTCGAACTGCGTCTATCAAATGGACCCGTGAAGACTCACGATCAATGGCATTTGAAAGTTGTCATTAGATGACTATTATTTTAATTTTGAAAGTCGAGTAAATGGGGCCGATGGTAATTCAGCCGTTTGACATAAAAAATAAAGAAGAAAACTACTATAGTCATAGCCTTGATCTACTGGAAGGAACATAAAGATTGCTGGTATGCATTCTAAATCAAATTTACTTGCGTTTTAAATTTCCTTTCCGTAGGAAAGCATGCCAGTTCGAGGAAAGGGGAGTCGCCTCCTTTTGATTGCTATACCGCAGATGTAGATCCGTTACCACTTCGTCCCACCAACCGTATCCACAATTCATGATCTATCCTTACCTTGGTTCAGCGCGCAATCTATCCAGCAGTATGGGCGTCCTCCAATATTCTAGGATAGAAATGGCTGGTCAGTTTAATGGAAACCCCTACGAAATTCTACTTGGAAAAAGCATGGCCATTGTTGGTCAGCAGAGTGGGTGGCTTCCGAAATTCGACTTCCCAACCATGGAAGCCGTGAGCTCCGAGGCAGTGGTCGTAGGGAAATGGTACTGCCTGTTCATGTTGGTGAAAGGATGGATATGAGATCAGGTGAGTCGGTCATTGTACCACAAGATGGCACTCAGGCGAAGACAGAAATGGATTTACACTGGCGAGAACACCAGTAGCGAAGGGAAGAGTGTGGCTGTGGAAGTTGCCCAGCGAAACAAGGTCATTTCGGTGGCTGGTAAGGAAGCCATGGACAGTGCTAGCGTGGTTGATGGTACGACGTGGTTTCGAACTGTTGGTGATCCGGGAAGAGAAAAGAAGGGAGGATTGAGCTTGGCCATTGTTGAGAGGATGAAGTGGGAGGAGGAGAGTGGAATAGTTTGGCGTAGCGGATGAAAGGAAGAGGTTTGGGTGTTGTGTGTTGCGGGCTTGACATGCCGCGAATCCTCTTGAAAGAGAGGTGTGCCTTCGGGAACGCGGACACAGGTGGTGCATAAGAGGTTGTGTTGAGAAAGAAGGATTGGGCTCTGATGCTTGCTCATGATTTCAAGCCACCCTCATCAACCGAGAACTAAATGGGGAAGGACCAGGATCGACTGATTTCACATTGAACAGTTTCATAAGATTTTTCATCTCGATTTGACATTGTTTGTTTGATCATTTTATTTCATTCATATATATCTTTTTTTGCAGGCAAATGGGTACCTCATTTTGTTACCCTCCAAAGAGAAAAGTATTCCCCTTTCCTTAGCCGTTCACAATCTATCACATTTGTTTTAAAATTATTGGTACGTACAGGTTGAATGCTAACAAGGGTAGGTCTTGAATTAGACTAATTAGTACAATTCGACGATTGATCCGCGTGCTGGAATTTGATTGAGGCATACGCTAATTCGTTTGTCTTGTTGCTCAAATGATAAATAAAGAACATCAAAAGAAAAGCCAAAGGAAGAAGCAGAATTTATGATTACTTCTCCTGGTAGGAGTGGGAAGACTTTTCCAAGATCAGGGTGGATTGAAAAGAGCCATCTCTCTCTGTTTCTGCATAGGAATAGTCTATCAACAACAGAGAAGAGATGGTCAAAAGGGTGACTGGCAAAACAATGGAGATGGTTAACTTGTACGAGATGTCTACGGCATTTGAATTCAATCGTCTTCTGCAATATAAATACCGGGCGTTTGCGCACTAAAGTAATAATTTTTACATCTGATAACTTGGGATTAAGCGAAGAAGATGTACGTCACAAGGCGTCTCTCTCTGCTCAGGAAATTCCCGAACGCCCTGTCGTCTCCTCCAGAGGGCCCGAACTCAGGTTATTTGGTGATCCGAGACGAAGAAGCCGTGAATACTTGCTGTTTTGGGCGATGCAAAGACACCTGGATCTACGAACTTCCCTTCCCTCAGGACAAGCACCTCACTATTAAATACAGGACCGGTGGGAGAGCCGGTCACAACCACTCGAGCTCGACTTACAGGGATGATGTAGTCTTGATTCCGGTTCTGAATCAGCCTCTGTCATCCAACCGTTACTACGCAATTCAGCCGCATGGGAGGCATAAAGGGTACGAATCAAAATCGCTGCCTGAAAATATTTCCTCTGTTTGTCCTATGCCGTTCACATTTAGTTATGGACTGCATACTAATGATGAAAATGTTTCAAGACTGATTTCAAAGAGAGAACTTTCCTCACTTAACTGGGAAGAGAAAGAAAAAAGTCGTCCGCTTCTTCATTTCATTTCGTAATTTTGATCTATTATCTCGTAGATGATGTACTGAAGCAAAGATAAAATTTACCAAATAAAAGGAATACAAAGGTACAATTTTTAGTGCAGTGTATGGCGAAAGTTATTTCCATTGACTTGTATTGCGAATTGCCTTTTGTAGGGAAGCATATGCAAATTCAAAGCAAGAGGACATGCCCTCCTTTTTATGTTTCCGCTTGGTTAGAGATGCAGATCTAGCGCCGCTTCATCCCTACGACCCGTATCAACAATTCGTGATTTATCCCTATGAAACTTTGTTTGACTCGGGGAAGTTCTACGCCAGGTCCGTCGCGCAAGATGGGTACCCCCCAAGATTCTTGGAGAGAAAGGGCTGGAAGATTTATTGGAAAACCCCAAAGAGCTTCTACTTGGACGATGCACCAGGGATCGACGGCCCGCAGCGCGAACTCCTTCCAAGCTTTGACTTCCCGATCGCACGAGCGAGATCCGATGCGGTGGTCGTGGGGAGGTGGTACTGTCCATTCATGTTCGTCAAGGACGGGACGGTAGGAGACCAAATAAAGAAGACCATGTACTATGGGATGTCGCTCGAGCAAAGCTGGGAACGGATATACACTCGCGAAAACAACGGTAAAGAAGGCGATAGGGTGACTGTGGACGTGGTTATGCAAAACGAGGTCATCTCGGTGGCGGGGAGGAAGCCATGGATGCGAATGTGGCTGACGGGGTGCTGTGGTGTAGGAGCAGTGGCGATGCGAGAGGAGAGAACAGAGTCGGGTTGAGCTTGGCCATTGTGGAGAGGATGAAGTGGGAAGAGAAAAGGGTGGGTTGGGTCAATGGAGATGAGAAACACATGAAGGTGAGCAGAGGGGAGGAGTTTGGTGGTGCTGGTGAATGGAAGAGGTTTGGTTGTTATGTGTTGGTGGAGAGGTTTGTGCTGAGGAGAATGGATGGGAGCGTAGTGCTCACTTATGATTTCAAGCACGCTCATCAACTGAGGAGTAAATGGGAATGATGAGAAGGATTGATTTTGTCAAAGCTTTGTACACATTATATCGGTCAAGTAGCAAAATTCCATGTCTGTAGTTCTGGTTCCTTCATGTGCCAGCTCTGTTTCAGTTTTCTATTGTAGGCATGACAAAAGACAACACATTAAAAAATCCCGATTCAACAAAAGCGACTCTTATAAGAACTGTAGTCACAATTAAGAGCACAGATTGCGTTCCATAATCACCACCCAACATGCTATATCAGATCACTAGGGCTAGCATCTCGACTTTGCTCAAGGTTCTCCGACCTCGGTTGCTCCCAAGAAAACATCAACAAGGACGGCCAAGTTAGTGGAAAGCCAGTAGAGCCAGCCTGCAATCAGCGAAATTGGGGGTGGGGCGACGTTCACTTGGGAAATGCAAAGACAAAAAGGCAATGATTAAAGCAGACAAGACATGAATTCTCAAGGACCAGCTGAGGAAGAAGGGCAGGAGCAAAGTGGAAGACGTGTCAACAAGTGACCATATGAAATTCATCCTCTCTTCTAAATAGAAATATTAGTTTAGTTCATGATTGCTTAGGTGGCGCACGATAAAAATTTTATTTCTCTATTTTTCTTTTTTCTATTCTCGAAAATAGGTTCTAAATAAAAATCTATTGGGTATTGCAATTTCATTTTTCTATGTTTAGAATAAATTTCTACTTTAGAAATAGATTCGCAACAAAAGTCGGGAGTTAAAATTTTTTACTTCTTTATTTTTGGAACAAAAATGAAAAATAAAAACTTTTATCATCATTTGCTCTTGTCTCCACCCACCGCCCGACGCCCACCTGCTAGCCCCTTGCCAACTGTTGGCCGTCATTGTCTATCGCTAGCCACTACCACTGGTCGTCTCCTGCTGTCCCTTCGAAATGAGAACTTTTATATTAGTGTCAAATGAATTTTTATTTCGAGAATATAAATTTTATATCGTTATCAAATGTTTATTTTGTCTCAAAAACTTGTCTTGGAATAAAAATAAAAAAATCAATTTTTGATAAGATGTTGATTTATAGAAAAAAATTAATTTCTGAAACAGAAATTGTATTGTGCACACCCTTATTTGCTCGCTAGCCCCTCAACATCTCATCAATTTCGCGTGGAAACAGCTCATCATCACCTTCCACGAAATTCCCTCGAAGTGAAAGACTGAAAGTCAACCAGTTTGATCATTGACGATGCAACCCCACATTCTTAATTCTAATAAATAGAGTCATCAATTTAAGAAAGGAACGTCTTTCACATCAGCAAACAGATCTTCTACATTTCAAGAAAATATATCTCAACCATAGGATTTGCCCGAATGGCCACCTTTCTCACATGAGAAGAGAGAGATGGAGGATTCGAAAGTCCACATTCTCAAAATGTTAGGATATTGACGATTTAGTTTTTAAAAGTGGATGTCGACTCTCATGCCCTGTATAGAGACAAAACAAAAGTCTGAGCGCTAGAGTATGATAGAATAGGACATAGTGTGGGACTGACAAGAATAAACAGAAAAAAAAAATAGATGTATGTGACACGGCCTCTGTCCATACCGTAAGTGCCCCCAAGGTGCTCTCGGAACCCCCGAACTCCTGCTTTGGGCTGTGCAGGCTTCCCCTTCCGTCAAAACATGGATCTGACCTTCCGGATCTCGGAGAGCTATAGCGATGGCCAGGGCACAAGCAAGGTCGTACACAACGACCAGGTGTGAACGATCCCATTCGTCGGTCAACCCTTGTCCTTCAATCAGTACTTCGTGATTCGCAGCACGGGAAACATTTAAGGGTATGATCTTGCCTAAGTACTTTGAATAGTTTCGCTTCCTATGTTTTTTTAATTAGGTGACAAAAATGTTGATATCTGCAAATAGAAGACGGGAATATTATTCGATGGATAATGTAGGGTTCTGAAAAAATCTGTGCAAGAACTCGCTATTGTTCCAGTAATTAAAATTGCTGCTTATTGCATGATTTTCTATTTCATGGCATTCCTCAAAATGTCTAAATCATTCTAACTTCAATAGCCATATTGGGAAGCGGAGGCTAATTCGAAGGAAGACCAAGGCCAGGAAAGCCTCTAAGTTCTCATGCTAGACATGTTGGGTTTGTACTTGTTCCTTCTAGTGTCGTTATAAAGGAAGGAGTGAGAAATCCTGTCGGCTCTCAGTTTTTGATGCTGTCCATGTCTATGCATGGGTATAGTCGATGGAGAAATGCGATTAAGAAGATGAAGTATGGACAAGAAATTTAGGTTAACACCAAATAAGATGACATTTTAGTCGAATTTCAAATATGCTTTCTTAAAAGACGAGGTCTGGACTCTGCACGTCAAGACCGTATACATGAATTGTTGCACGCACTTTTTTTTTTTGAAGAATCCATTAGCATGAATGTGGAGGCTCGTGCAACACTATGTAAGCATCATGGAACGATTAAGTTTGGACCTTTACCATATGTAGATGGTTAGTTTACCTGGGATTTGAGAGACATCCAATTTTTAAGCTGAAAATCGTCCAAAGCACCAGTCAACCGCACCAATCTTAGGGGTTGTTGTACATACTCTTCTTCCCTGCCTTAAACCAAAGACTTACGATTTCTTGGCACAATGGCCAAAAATCGAGGGAGTGCGCACGCTAGAAGCACGAATAGGTAAGCCAAAAAGCAAGCAATGACCTACAATTACATTACTTGCGATGAAATTCTACTCGTGCTAGATCGCTAAAAAAGAAAAGTATAACAAATTTGGAAGGGACTTGAATATGGAGGTTATGAAAGAAAAGAACACCACAAGTGTTATAAATTTTGTATAATACTCACTTCAATATTAGTTTTTTTCGATCACTTAAATGTCTTTTTTGTTTTTGTAAAAAATCGATCATTTCAATGCCATCGGTTTGAGAATAGGAATAACATAAGACAGACAAAAAAATAAAATAAATGTCATCAGTCAACAAATATTGCCATAATTATATTGAACTAACCAATAAGTCTTAAGCCTGTATACAAAAAGAATAGGCCTAGTTAGAACGACTTTTGTTACATCAGTAGAGGATCCAACATCGACCTACTTTTAATTAGCTACTCAATTTGCGGCACTTCCACTTTATTTTTTAGAAATAATCACATAAATGCTCCCCAAACCATGACCTAATATATAATGTTGTCATGAAATTTTTAATTTGTTTAACGTGGTCTATGATACTTTTTAGTACATATTCAATTTAATCATTAAATTATATAAAAATATCCATTGTAAAATGAAATTTAATTTTTTAACATAATTTAGAGATCATATTGCACATTTACTTTTAGCAAGTTAACAGTTCATAGACGATATTATACATAGGGTTAAAATTCATGAATTATATTAAACAGATTAAAGTTTGGGAGCAACATTACACATTAGATTAAAGTTCAAAAATTAATTTTGTGATTATTCCCATCTTTTACCGTAAAAAAGATATTTGGAATTTGAAAACTTTCACATATTGATATTTATATTAAATTATATCATTTTCATAACTTTTGCAAAAAGCAGACGAAAATCTGCGCCTACGGACATCACGATCCCGATCCGACCGCAAAACAAAAGCAAGGCCCTACTGGGAAAAAAAATATATTTTTTTAAAATTCTGAACCCTAAGAAAAACAATGCTCCATTTCCAAAACCACCGCCACAGAAATCTCCGAAACCGCTGTCACTGTCAGCCTATACAGCGATACCATCCGCTGAGATCAACAAGAGCGCAACCTCGCCCCCAAAGAAAGTCAAATGGAAAGAAACAGTCGAATTTCATTCTTCTTGTACTAATTTTCTTCTTCTTTCTTTAATGAATGGCGTGGTCAACAGTCGATCAGGATCAGCAATGGTTGATTGCTGAATTGCTCTTGTCCAGGGCTTTTGAACTGGTGACATTCACTAGGAAACATAAAATTCTTGGTGGGCTATCTTCGTATTCTTTCCTTCACATGTGAACACAAAAAGTCAGTGAACCGAACCAAATCGAAAATGAGAAACCTTAGAGAACAAGCGAATATACCATGTGGTTTTCAAGGAGAAGCGAGGAATAAGAAGAGAAGCCAGGTGTAAGAAGACGAGTCACTCTCTCTAATTAATACTATCTACTCCAGGTCTTGATCGCTTGCTCGCTCGCCACAGCATCCTCATCACGACCGGGCAGACTGAGAACGAACTTTCCCTGCACTTTCCCTCAATAAAAGTCAACCGCTTTGATCCTTGACATTGCAAACCCACCCTCTTTTAAACAGGGGCATTCGTTCAAGGAACTAATGTTTCTCACATACATGAACATATCTTCAACATTTCAAGACTGCGTATAGAAATACTAAAGTTCTTTTCTTTTTTTGGGAAGATGTATGTGACGCGGCCTCTGTCTGTGTACTGGAAGCACCCCGAGGCCCTCTCAGAGGCTCCACCAGCAGGGCCAGGCTCTGGATACCTGGTGATTCAGGATGAGGAAGCCCAGAACTTCTGCTGCTTCGGGCTGTGTAAGGACAGCCAGATCTACGACTTCCCCTTCCCTCAGAACAAGGACCTCACAGTCCGGTACACGGAGCACCACGGTGATAGCACGACGGTATACAACGATGGAGTTTTCATGATACCAGTCATCGGCCAGCCCTTGTCCTCCAATCAGTACTATGCAATTCGGCGTCGCGGGAAGCATAAAGGGTATCATCTTTTTAAGTACTTTGAATCATTTCACTTCCTCTTACCGTTCTTTAATTTGATAATGGATGCTAAGATATGAAATCTTTTTGATATCTTTTTAAATATGAAATCTTTCCGATATCTTTTTGAATTTCAAATTAGCTTACCAATTATAAATGAGTTGGCATTTTTTGATTTTTGACCTATCAAAGATTGTATATTTTCTTCTCTATATAAACGTATACAATCTGTAAATTAATTGTAATGACAATCATTCACAAATGTGGAGCCTTTTCAATGGATATGTTGATAACTCCGAATAGGACAAGTGAATATTATTGGATGGATATCGGGAGGTTGGGAAAAATCAATTGAAGAACTCGCTTTTGTTCCAATAGTTAAAGCTACACCTTACCAGGTCGCTTAGCAAATAAGTTTTAGTAAAGTTTAGCTGCTTCTTCCATGATTTATCTTTATGTGCATCTGAAAATCTCTAAGTCATTCTATCTTGAATGGCCATGTAGGGAAGCGCACGCTAATTCGACAGAAGATGACAAAGGCACCTGCTTGTGCTTCGGCTACATTAAAGACAAGAAACCGAGGCCGTTGGATCCCTACGACATGTACCAGCAGTTCGTTATCCACCCGCGCGAGACTATATGCGGCTTTGGTGGCTTCCATGCGAAGTCCGTCGCCCCAGATGGGTACCCTCCGAGATTCCTGAAGAGGAAAGGCTGGACCCTCCACGGCAAGACGCCCAAGAACTTCTTATTGGATGATGACGCGCCGGGAGTCAACGACTCTCAGAGGTCAAAGCTCCCGAGCCTTGACTTCCCAATCAACAGGAAGAGCTCAGACCCTGTGGTGGTGGGGAAGTGGTACTGCCCGTTCATGTTCGTCAAGGACGGGGAGGCTGGGGACCAGATCAAGACGTCGGCGTTCTACAACATGACGCTGCGACAGAGATGGGAACAGGTCCATGCGTGTGAGAATTATGCCAATGAAGGTAATGCTGTGGAAGTGGACGTGCTTGTTCAGAAGGAGGCCATCACAGTGTTCGGTGAGGAAGCGGGGGAGCGCAACGTGAGTGATGGAGTGGTGTGGTTTAGGAGTAAGGGTGGATCGATAGGACTGAGCGCAGTGATCGTGGAGAGGATGAGGTGGGAGGAAGACAGGGTGGGTTGGGTGATGGAGGGAGAGAAGAGAGTGAGGGTAAAGAGAGTGGAGGAGTTCATCAAGAGCGGGTTGAGCGAGGGCTGGAAGAGGTTTGGATGTTATGTGCTGGTCGAGAGTTTTGTGCTGAAGAGAATGGACGGGACCTTGGTGTTGGTTTATGACTTCATGCACACTCACCAAGTGAGGAGCAAATGGGGGTAGTGACAGATTTTCTCACCAGTGTTCTGTTTTTTGTCTTTGCTGTTTCTGTGACTGGTCTCCATGAAAGCCCAGCAAAGTTCTTATGCTAGACATGCTTGGTTTGTACTTGTTCCTTCAAGTATTGTTCATTCGTCCATGCTGTATAAATATATTATCGTCATTATTACCACCGTTATAAAGCAAGGAGTGAGAATTTTTGTATTGGCCTTCAGATTTTGTTGTTATCCATGTCCATCCACGAAGAGTAGTCGATGGGAAATATGAGTAAGAAGTAAGGATTAGAATTTCAGGTTTGAAGGCGATACGAGATTACATTTAGTTGAATTTCAAGAATGCATTCTTAAAAACTAAAAGTTCGGCCAATGCAGACCATACACAATCCATTTGAAGTTGTTGGTAGGCATGCTATTTTTTTTTTTTTAATATTCTACGAACACAAACGTGAAGAGCGACTATCTAAAAGATCATGCAACAACCTGCGAGCACCACGAACCAATTAGGTTTAAATATTTGGTGTGTGAAGGTCATTCTAAATCAGAGCAATATGCAAGTAATCAGTGGGTTCAAAAGGGGAAATTTCAGTTTTTGAATTAGAAGCTAACACCGAAACCAACCATGCCAACTTTGGAATTTTTGTACACTCTTAATCCATGCCTTGAACCAAAGATCTACAGTTTGTGGGGGCGCAAAGGCCATAACGTTTGAGTGAGGGCGTACGCTGGAAGCATCAATAAGTAAGCCAAAAAGCAATCAATGACCTACGATAGTAGAGAAGGGTATTCTACTCGCGTTAGATCATTAAAGAGAGAAACAAAAGGTAGTGCAAGTTTGCAAGGGACTTGGACATGGAGGGTCCAATCCTCATTTCAAGTTTTGTCAAAAGAAATATCTTTTCTTTTCTTGTTGTCACGAGGATCTTAGCATCTCTATAAAATAAATGAAAGAGAATCATTTCAAGGTTTGTCTTAATCTTATATCATATGTGTAATTAAGTTCTCCAACTTCTAATTCACGCGATTGAGTTATTTAATTTGCATGATTTGTGTGATTCTTTTGTTTCATCTTTAGTAGACTTAATCGCACTAATCTGGCTGCTCACATGAAGACTTTTAATCCTCACTACCAGTGTTTTCTTGAAAAATGACCATTCTTAAAGATTATAACACAGAATTGGTAGGCACATTGGTAATATTTGAACGAAATATATTAGAAGAAAGCGAAATTGATAGAATAGTTCGATTTTCCTTCTTCTTGTATGACTTTTCTTTTTCTTTTATTAATTAATGGCCTCATCAACAGTCGATCAGGATCAGCAATGGTTGCTCAGCTGCTTGTACAATACCTTGAACCGGTGAAATTCCCTAGAGAACATAGAAATTATCTCATCCTTAATGTGCTAGGAATCGGTGAAAACTATGGGCTATTGTCGTTTTCGTTCCTTCACATGCAAAGACAAAATGGCCAAGAACAAAAACTAATCGAAAATGTACTTGAAATTTTCGAGGACCAGCAAGGATAAGGAAAGGAGCCAAGTCGAAGAAGACGAATCAGCCCGCGAGAGTGCTCACGATTTGCTTGCTTGCTGGCCAGAACATCCTATCAATTCCGCAGGATCAGCCGAGCAGTTCACAACCGACGACGTAACTGAGAAAAAAATTTCTGCCTAGATTCCCTCGTAATAAAAGAGAACCGGTTTGATCATTGACATTGCAACCCCCACCTTCTTATAAATGGGGGCACAGCTTCAAGAAACTCGTGTTTTTCACACAAAGGAATAAATCTTCGATATTTCAAGACTACGTACTGAAATACTAAAGTTCTTTTTTGACCTTTTTCTAAAGATGTACGTCACGCGGCCTCTTTCCATGTACCGGAAGCGTCCCGAGACCCTCTTGGAGGCCCCGCCGGCAGGGCCTGGCTCTGGATACCTGGTGATCCAGGACGAGGAATCCCAGAATTTCTGCTGCTTCGGTCTGTGCAAGTACAGCATGTTCTCCGACTTCCCCTTCCCTCAGAACAAGGACCTTGCAGTCCTGTACAGCGATGGTGAGAACACATATAGCGATGCGGTGTTCATGATCCCAGTCGTCAGCCAGCCCTTGTCCTCCAATCAGTACTATGTGATAAGGCGGTGCGGGAAACATAAAGGGTATGATCTTTATAAGTACTTTGAATACTTTCACTTCCTCTTCCTGTTCTTGAATTAGGTGGTGAATATGTTGATATTTATAAATTGGACGGGAATATCATTAAATGGATAATGTTGGGGTGTGAAAAAATCTGTGCAAGAACTCGCTTTCATTGCAATAGTTGAAGTTACATCTTATCACGTCACTTAGGAAATAGGTTTTAGTAAAAGTTTAGCAGCTTATTGCGTGATTTATATTCATGGCATTTCTCAGAAAGTCTAAATCATTCCATCTCGAATGGCCGTGTAGGGAAGCGCATGCTAATTCGACGGAAGAAGACAAAGGCACCTGCTTTTGCTTCCAATACGTTCGAGCCAAGAAAGCGAGCCCTTTGGATCCCGATGACGTATACCAGCGGTTCGTGATCTACCGGCAGGAGACTATGCGCGGGTTCAGAGGCTTTCACGCAAAATCCGTTGCCTCAGATGGGTACCCTCCGTGGTTCCTAAAGAGGAAAGGCTGGACCCTCCTTGGCGTTACGCCCAAGAACTTCTTCCTGGATGATGATGCGCCAGGAGTCAACGACTCTCAGAGGTCAGAGCTCCCGAGCCTCGACTTCTCGATCGACAGGAAGAACTCACACCCGGTGGTGGTGGGAAAGTGGTACTGCCCGTTCATGTTCATCAAGGACGGGGAGGTCGGGGACCAGATCAAGACGTCGGCGTTCTACGAGATGACGCTGCAACAGAGGTGGGAACAGGTCCACGCCTGTGACAATCCAGCCAATGAAGGCAACGCTGTGGAAGTGGATGTGGTTGTGCAGAAGGAGGCCATCACGGTGTTTGGTGAGGAAGCAGGGGAGGGCAATGTGAGTGACGGAGTGGTATGGTTTAGGCATAAGGGAGGAGCGATAGGACTGAGCATGGCGATTGTGGAGAGAATGAGGTGGGAGGAAGAGAGAGTGGGTTGGGTGAAGGAGGGAGAGAAGAGAGGGAGGATGAAGAGAGTGGAGGAGTTCATCAAGAGCGGGTCGAGCGAGGGTTGGAAGAGGTTTGGCTGTTATGTATTAGTGGAGAGTTTTGTGCTGAAGAGAATGGATGGGACTTTGGTGTTGGCTTATGACTTCATGCACACTCACCAAGTGAGGAGCAAATGGGAGTAGTGACTGATTTCCTCATTAGTGTTCTGCTTTTTGTTGGTTTAATCTTTGCTGTTCTTGTGACTGGTGTCCATGAAAGCCCTGCAAAGTTCTTAAGCTAGACATGCTTGGTTTGTACTTGATCCTTCAAGTGTTGTTCATTCGTCTGTGCTATAAATTAAATTATTGTAGATACATACCGATGTAGAGCAAGGAGTTAGAGTTTTTGTATTGGCATTTTAGTTTTCGATGTCGTTCATGTCCCTCCGTGAACAGCAGTCAATGGAGGAAGGTAAGTAAGATGATGCTGTTGGTAATTCGGATAGTGTCAATTATGTCTTGTTTGTCACTGATTATTCATCGTTTGATGGATGGATTATGGATTCTGGTTGTTCTTTTCATGATACACCAAATAAAAACTGATTTACTACTTATCAATGCACGGATAGTAGTAAAGTGCAGTTGGGGAACAATGCTGAATGCAATATTGTAGGTGTTGGCGATATTAAAATCAGAATGCATGATGGTATTGCGAGGACATTGACTAGAGTGGGGCATGTTCCAGAGTTGAAGAAAAACTTAATTTCCTTGAGTGCAATGGATTCAGCTGGATATCAGTATTTTTCAGAATGTGGAGTTCTGAAAGTTATTTGGGGTGCTTTAGTGATAATGAAAGGAATCAAGCACAATGGCTTGTATGAGCTTCAAGGTGAGACAATGACAAATTTCGTTGTGGAGACGTCGGATGCATTTGTTCGAGAGTCTGAATTGTGGCATATGCGTTCGGGGCACATTGACGAGAGAAGCCTGAAAGTTTTAAGTAAAAGAAATCTGCTATGTGGTTATGTTGCTAACGAATTAAATGTATGCGGGTGCTATGATTTAGATCAATGGCGGAAAGTGCAATTCAGTATGATAGTTAAAGAAACCACGGAAATTGCAGAGTTACTTCACTTGAATGTTCACAGGTTGTCGCGGTTTCCTTCTAAGAAGAGTGCTAGATATATGTTAACAGTTGTTGATGACTACTCGATGAAGACATGGGTATTTGTACTTAGGTACAAATTTGATACTATTGTTAGAATCATGCAATTGAGAGCTTTGATAAAAAAGGAGACTGGTAAGACGATCAAGCAGGTGCAGACTGATAGTAGTATGGAGTTTTGCTCGAAACTGTTAAATGAATTCTGCATGAAGGAAGGTATAGTGAAACACCGTATTACTGCCAATGAACCACAACATGTTGCAGAATTGTTGAGCAAAACATTACTAGAGATGGCCCACGAAATGATCTCTAGTGATGGTATGGTTAGGAGATTTCTAGCGGATGCGCTTAGTACATCGAGCTACCTAATGAATAGATCCCCATCAACTGTAATTAAACATCGAACTCCCGAAGAAGTGTGGTCAGGTAACGTTGCTGATTATTCTATTATTAGAATATTTGGTTGCCCGTGTTATGTTCGAGTGAATGATGGTAAGCTCGATGGAAGGGTAAGAAAGTGCATATTCCTAGGATATGCACAAGGTGAGTGGGGTTATCGGTTGTGATGGCTAGAGTTAAATTCACCTATTATCAGCAGAAAAGTTACGTTTGACGAGTCTCTAGTACTTATGTGGTAATCAACACAGATGGTGCTTGTAACAAAGTGGAGTTTGTAAAGCCAACAGTAACTGCTGATATTAACAAGGTACGTATTTGATCTCCTGACAGATATGGATGCGACAATGGTTTTGCTTAATTTGTGGTTAAGGAGATTGTGTCGAGAAATCCTTGCATAACAGTTAAAGGTGCATGTGGAGTTGGTGTTCTTATGAGGTCCTCGATTATGGCGAAGTTCAAGCAGGGCTTGGGCTTGAAAGATATCTGTGGCGATTGAGTCCATTGGGTGCTATGGGAGAGAAGCGGGAGAGTTCGAATTTTGAAAGGATTGTCACTTGGCTCAAATGTCAAGCTAATGTAGAGATTAGTGAAAATATATCTCAAGTTTGAGCCTAAAGCAAAAGTTTGATTTGTTTCATAATCCTAGTAGGTGTGGGTTTCTTAATTTATTCTTTTCTACTCCAAGTAAGAGTGACTTTCAAAAATTGGAAGGTCCTAAAGTTCACTATATATATACGGTCATGCGTGGAGAAGAATTGGGCCGTTGTTGATGTAAGAGGTCTTGAAGCGTCGATTCGTCATTGAGTGCTTAGGAGAAGATTTCTCCATTGATTTTGTTTGAGCAATTACGTCGAGAAGATTCAAGTGTTTATAGCCGATTAAATTCTTGTGGTAAGAATTTGTATATAATTCCTTTGTGAGATTGAGAGATTATTTCACGAGGAATTGTGGGGTTAAACACTGCATGAGTTATTTGGTGTAATTGAGGCTTGGGAAACACTAAGAGTATTTGAGTGACTCGAGTGTGTAATCTCTATTGTATCGCTTGTTCTATAATGGAATTCGTCGATGCTCTCCCTGTGGACGTAGGTCTCTACGACCGGTCTCTACGACCGAACCACGTAAATCTGGTGTCCGATTTATTTTCTTTATTCTGTCTATTTTATTGTTCAATCGCTCGCCCTTTCCACAGCAGAGCATATTAAAAACAATAAGCAAATAAGAATTACTCTACCTATGGCAACGAAAGCAGAAATTCAGCATCCAGTTTCTTTATCACGGCCATCATGTGAACATAAACTTATCTTCAACACAATAAAATTGTGAATAGGGACCTTCTTGGACCAAAAGGAAAAATTACCTTCGGTGGGGGAAATAATTAGAAGCCATGAATACAACACTTAGTAAGAGATAGAGAAGGATGATTGAAGCACCTGCAAACAAGATGACTTAGACCAAATCACTCGTATGGAGGAACATAATTATGGACCTAGGGTATTCCAGGAAAGTGAGAAACCAAACTAATAAAATTGTTAAGTTTTCTAGGGTGCTCAATCCAATGCTAAAACAGCAACTCCAAACTGAAACAACTACATCATAACCACTTAACGTGAAGAAAAATTACGAATAAGTGGAGAAATACTAAACAGCTTAGAACTTTTAAGTGTTTTTAACATAAAAAGTTACATCACATAATATGCAATATGAATTTGACTTCAAATAAGTCTACAGTATGCATAGTAAAATGTACAGCAAATTTAATCAACAATCGAGACTAACAATCCCAACTATCATTGGTCTCATCACCCAAATGCATGTCATCACCTTGTGTGCCTCCCTGTTCCCTTGCCGCAGCTGTGTCAGTCGTTTGCTATTCCCTCGTCGTAATGGATGTACCAAATGTACCAAATAATAGTTCAATCTCTTCTGCACTCTTCCCCCTTGTCTCAAGCATCAACCGATAAAGTACCAGCTCCCCAACCAAGGCGGTAGAGGCAAAAAATAGGGCAATCGCACCAAGGGTCATCTCCTTGGACATCAATAGGTAGGTCAGCGTTATGATCTTTTGAATGAATGGATAAGTGGTATAAGTTTCTCTAATAGTTTTTTTTTTTCCGACGGCCATATCTTTCACATGGCCGATCGCAACCCTCGACCACTGACGAGCAACCCACGAGTAGCCAATGTGCTATAGGCGTGCAGCTGGTGTGCCATTTACATAAAAGTTGTTAGTCGTTACCATCATTAAGTTTTTAGGCTTCCCAAGGCCAACATTGGCCGAAAGCCCCTTGGGAAGGCTAACCAAACACCTCAGCATTTTTTCGAGGGACTTTTGAGGTTAGAACCCTTTTAGGAAAACTTAAACAAATGCAATCTATATATACGCTGCTCTTGCTCCTATGTGTATATACTATATACTATGTTGCTCCTGCTCATCTGTTTATATACAATTACATATGTACACAATCAAATACACACGCTATCAATAAAATAAAATAAAAAGTGGCACTCATGCAATTGTAGATGGATGATCGGAGAAGGAGGAGGTGGCGGCAGAGGTAGGAGTGGAGGTGGAGGTGGTAGAGAGCCTTATTTGTATAAACATGAATTGAACATGAGGAAGAAGATAGGTGATCAAGAGGAGCTACCGTGACTACTGAGCAACATCCGTTGTGTCACTAGTGGGAGCTGGAGCTGGATGGTCGGTGACTCCCTGGCAGGACCTGTCGAGGAACAGTGCTCGATGGTAAGTAAGGTTAGATCACTCAGAAAACGGAGTTGCACACCGTGCACTTGGATCAGTAGGTCATGTTCATAATAGCATTATGGACATTAAGCCCACTAGGTGTGCATTTCTTCAGACAGTAGAGATGGCGGCAATGCTACATTTGTGTGAAATGAAGGAAGGTTGTTTCAAGGAGAGAAATGAAGGAAAATGAAAGAAGGTTGTTTTGGGGAGAGGAATGAAGGTGCAAGATATAAAGAAGCTGCTCCTCCGATGGTGGGTGGAGCTCCATGTTAAAAGAACATGCAGCCTCTGGTCGGGACAATCCATTCTGGGAATGTGGAGTTCACAGAGAAAGCAAAGGCAAGAAGAAAATGACGCGTGACGCTTGAGAGAGGAAAATGAATGAATCAACTCTAAAACAAAACAAAAAAAGCAACCATCATTTTTATTAGGGAAAAAACCACCAAAAAACTTAAACTTTACCCACTGTGACAAATTTACCTCAAACTTTTTTTATGACATAAAAATATCCCAAAATTTGCCAACCATGAAACATTTAACCTAAAAAATTTTGTGACATCAAAAAATCCAAACTTATACCAATGTGAACTCTCTAACTGAATGGCATTTTCACATTTTACTTTTAAATTTTTTTCTTTTTCTTTACTTTTATCTTTTATCTTTTTTCTTCTTCTCTCTTCCCTCCGCCATAGCTGGTGAAGGGAAGCCAATGAGGGCCACCCTCAATGGTGTCGGAGTTGAGTGAGAGTTGCCCTTACTGACCATGGCAAAGGGAAGAGAGAAGAAGAAAATAAATAAATAAATAATTTAAAATTAAAAGACGAAAATGCCCTTCAGCCATAAAGTTTAGGTAATTGTGTCACACGAGTATAAATTTGGATTTTTTGTCATCACCACAAAAATTTAGGTAAATGTGTCACAGTTAATAAAGTTTGAGATTTTTAACGTCACGGAAAAAATTTGAGATAAATGTATTATACAGGTACAAGTTTAAGGTTTTTTGAGTCACAAAACAAAAATGTTGAGGTAAATTTGTCACACTAGGAAAAATTTGAGAATTTTGGTGGCATTTTCTCTTATTATTATTATTATTTAGATTTTTTTCAATTTTTCTTTTTTTCAAAATAAGCATAGGTTTATTTTAAAGTGTATTGGGAAATAACTTGGGCTTAAATGCCATTAGGTAAAAACTACATTTTATAAAGAACTTCTGCTAATTTTTTTTTAAAAAAAATAAATATTTTTTCGTGGAACTTAGCCACCGGCCAACTGTTAGTAGCCAAATCTTCCAGGTGGCGATCACTAGGTGGTTGCAACCCTATGCGATAGTCGGCAGGGTTGCACAACCCCTTGGCCACTAACGAGCAACCATCGAGTAACTAGCGTGCCACTGACGTGCAGCCGGTGTGCCATTTACATGCAAGACACTAGTCCTTATCATCATTAAGCTTTCATCCTTCTCATGGCTAGCATTAGTCGAAAGCCTCTTGGGAAAACTTGCCAAAGACTAGCATTTTTCTAAGAGGCTTTTGAGGTCGAAAGCTTTTTGGGAAAATTGAACCAAACATACTCTATACACTAAGGTACTCCTGCTCCTTTGTATATACACAACTATATATATCTCATGCCGTAGATGGACGATCAGTGGATAGATGGTCGGACGTGGAGGTGGAGGTGGCAGAGAGCCTTATTTAGATGAACATGAATTGAACAAGAGGATGAGGATAGGTGAAGGACGCACTGACTTGGGTGGAAGATATCCAGCCATCCATCCAAGTTCTGGTCGGTGTTCACAACGTCATTGTTGCATTCCTCAACTATGCCGGCCGCTTTCTTCATCTCGGCAAGTCGAAGTGCAGCCTCATCCTCAGATTTGCAAGTCCTGGTGAGGATGGGCTTGGCGAGGCCTAGGCGGCCCCACATGACGAGCCACTCAGGCAACTCTAGCATGTAGTGAGATGTGAAAGCAAGCACAACTGGGGCAACAGAGACTACTCCCCCAATAAGCATCCAACACCACACTTTCTTGACGATGACCTTAGAGAGAACAAAATTCGATATATTGCCTAATAGGGTGCCCACGCTGATACACAGCTAAACCATGGAAAGGACTTGTCACAATGCAAATTCAATGTGAAAAAAAAAACTTATGACAAAAAAATGAAAAAGATGCCACAAAATTAGGAAAAAAAAAAGAAACGAAAATAAATGAGTACCTTAGGCATAGAGATCAAGGTGCCACGGGAGAAGGCAGGGGAGATCTCGATCGCATAAATTGGGGCAATTGTGACAGTGAAGCTAGCGCCGAGGTTGGCAATGCCACGGCCAAGCAAGAAGATGGCATAAATGGAGGCAACGCTCATAATGAGGGCCCGATGAAAAATAGGGTGGTTGCTGTTACAATTGTCCAACGGCGGCCTACTCGATCAGACATATATCTCGCCAGCACCAACCCAAGCAATGTCAACACACCAAGAAACGCCGTCAAGACCTAAAGATGCAAGTCACTTACCTTCAAGTCCATCTTTATGTATACCGGAAACCCAATCATCAATGCTTAGACTGTCAAAATTCCAAAAAAATTAATGAGAAACTACACCAAAATCACTATACTAACGGTTGGTTCCAAACTTCATGGACCAATTTTCGCTTGACAAAATCGAACAAGAGAGACTAACCATAAGCTAGCAAAAAGGTGGTCAAAGAGGTAGCGAAGACGTAGATAGTGGCCCACTTGTTCAGTTGCGGCCTCGCCAAAGCATCAAAGTCCTCAATCCTTCCTTGTCTCCTTCCTTATCTAGCAATGACAAAATAAATAAAGATAAGCTAACGGCATGTTATTTACCTAGTAGTGACAAATGCAGTTGACGAGCAACCATCAAGTAACTAGCGTGCCACTGATGTGCAGCCGGTGTGCCATTTACGTAAGACACTAGTCCTTATCATCATTAAACTTTCATCCTTCTCATGACCAACATTGGTCGAAAGCCTCTTGGAAAAACTTGCCAAAAGACTCCATCATTTTTCTAGGAGGCTTTTGAGGTTGAAAGCCTTTTGGGAAAATTGAACCAACCGTACTCTATACACTATGCTACTCCTGCTCCTCTGTATATGCACATATTAAGAATGCCGTAGATGGATGGTCAGTAAATAGATGGTTGGACGTGGAGGTGGAGGTGGCGGAGAGCCTTATTTAGATGAACATGAATTGAACAGGAGGACGAGAATAGGTGAAGGATGCACTGACTTGGGTGGAAGATATCTAGCCATCCGCCTAAGTTCTAGTCGGTGTTCACAACGTCATTGTCGCATTCCTCAGCTATGTCGGCCGCTTTCTTCGTCTCGGCAAGTCGGAGTGCAGCCTAATCCTCAGATTTGTAGGTCCTAATGAGGATGGGCTTGGTAAGGCCTAGGCGGCCCTACATGATGAGCCACTCAGGCAACTCTAGCATGTAGTGAAATGTGAAAGCAAGCACAACTAGGGCAGCAGTGCTGCACTGCTCCCCCAATAAGCATCCAATGCCACACTTTCTTGATGATGATTCGATATATTGCCTAATAGGGTGCCCACGCAAATACACAACAAAACCATGGAAAGGACTTGTCACAATGCAAATTCAATGTGAGAAAAAAAACTTATGACAAGAAAATGAAAAAGATGCCACAAAATTAGGAAAAAGAAAAGAAAAAAAAGAAACTAAAATAAATGAGTACCTCGGGTATAGAGATCAAGGTGCCGCGGGAGAAGGTAGGGGAGATCTCGGTCGCATAAATTGGGGCAATTGTGACAGCAAAGCTAGCGCCAAGGTTGGCAATGCCACGGCCAAGTAGGAAGATGGAATAAATGGGGGCAACGCTCATAATGAGGGGCCCGATGAAAATGTACTAGAAATTATTTCATCATTAACAAATTTAATCACACAAATATGACTACTCACCGTAAAGACTTTTAATCTTCATTTTTAGTGTTTTCTTGAAAAATGGCCCATGTTAAAGATTATGACACAGAATTGGCGGGCAAATGTTTGCACCTATTCGTAATATTTGGACGAAATATACCAGAAGCCAACGAAATTGATAGAATAGTTCAATTTTCCTTCTTCTCGTACGACTTTAATTTTTCTTTTTTCAATTAATGGCGTCATCAACTGTCGATCAGGATCAGGATCAGGATTTGAATGGTTGCTGAACTGCTTGCCCAAGACATTGGAACCGGTGAAATTTGACCAGAAAGGCATGGATTTTCCTATGGGCCATCGTCGTATTCATACCTTCCCATGCAAAGAAAAAGGGCCACGAACGTAAACTAATCCAAAATGTACTAGAAAATTTTCAAGGACCAGCACATGACAATAAGAGAAGGAGCCGAGTCGAAGAAGACGAGTCAGCATGTGACGATACATGATTCGCTTGCTTGCTGGCCACAACATCCAGTCAATTTCGGGGGTTCACAACCGAGCTGATCCCGTCCACACACGGATCTGAGAAAGAAATATCTGCCCAACCTTTTTATAAATGTGGGGCATCGCTTCAAGAAGCTCGCGTTTCTCACGCAAGTGAACAAATCTTCGACATTTCAATATTAGGGAGTAAAATACTGAAGTTCTTGCTCTTGTTTTGAAGATGTACGTGACGCGGCCTCTGTCCATGTACTGGAAGCACCCCGAGGCCCTCTCGGAGGCTCCGCCGATGGGGGCGGGCTCTGGATACCTGGTGATCCAGGACGAGGAAGCCCAGAAATTCCGCTGCTTCGGGCTGTGCAAGAACAGCGACCTCTACGACTTCCCCTTCCCTCAGAACAAGGACCTCACCGTCGAGCACAGCAATGGTAAACACACATCCAGCTATGAGGTGTTCATGATCCCAGTCATCGGCCAGCCCTTGTCCTCCAATCAGTACTACGTGATTCAGCGTCACGGGAAGCATAAAGGATATGATCTTTCTAAGTACTCTGAATAGTTTCACTTCCTCTAACTGTTCTTGAATTAGGTGATGAATATGTTGATATTTCTAAATAATACAGGGGAATATCATTGGATGGATGACGTGGGGATGTGAAAAAATCTATGCAAGAACTTGTTTTTGTTGCAATAGTTGAAGTTACATCTTATCATGTCACTTAGGAGTGCCACGTAAGCGACGTTTACTTAGAGAAACAAATTCTGCTCATAAATGATTTTTTTTGTTTCTATTCCCGGGAACAGTTTCTGAGCATTTGAAGGCGTTTGGTAACTGTCCAAAATTTTTACTCCGGGAACACAAATGCATTTGATAAAAAAATTAATCTTCTGATTCCTTTTAATTTTTTAGTATTTTTTCCAGCCCATTTTTTTCTTTTTTTCCCATTCTTCCTCTTGGCCGCTGCCACTGGTGGTGGCCAGCAAGAGGCCGGGCGAACTCCGGCAAGCTCATTGGAGCCTCGCCGATGGCGGCCAGGCGAGGCTCAACCTCGCCCAGATCTGTGAGGCTGAGCCTCATTAGTGGCCGAGCAAGGCGAGGCGAGGCCAACGCTAGGCCTGGCCTTGTGTTGCTTGGGTGAGGCCGGCGTCGCCCAGATCTGCGAGGCCAAGCCTTGCCGATAGCTAGGCAAGGCGCCAGCGAGCTCGCCGAACCTCACCCAGCCGCTCGTTGGCAGCGGTGATGGGGTGGCGATGGGGTGGGAGGAGGAAGAGGAAGAAGAAGAAGAAAGAGAAGGGATAAAAAGAGAAGAGAGAAAAGAGAAAAAAAAATGATTATCGAATTGTTCCCGAACGAGAAGCAACTTTTTTTGTTTTTGGTTTCTACTCCAAACCTGTTCCGAGGAACAAATTTGTTCTCGGGAACAAAAAATTTACCAAACGCATTTCTGTTTCAAATCCGCTCTGGGGAACAAAAGAACAGAAACAGTTGCTCCTGGGAGCGTTACCATGCAGACCCTTAGGAAATAGGTTTTAGTAAAAGTTCAGCTGCTTATTGCATGATTTGTAATATATTCATGGCATTTCTCATAAAGTCTAAATCATTCTATCTGGAATGGCCATGTAGGGAAGCGCATGCTAATTCGACGGAAGAAGATAAAGGCACCTGCTTGTGCTTCTGATACGTTCGAGACAAGAAACCAAGCCCTTTGGATCCCGACGACACATACCAGCAGTTCGTGATCTTCCGGTGAGAGATCTGCGGGTTTCGTGGCTTCCATGCAAAGTCCGTTGCCTCAGATGGGTACCCTCCGGAATTCCTGAGGATGAAAGGCTGGTCGCTCCAGGGCAAAACGCCCAAGAACTTCTTCTTGGATGATGATGCGCCCGGAGTCAACGACTCTCAGAGGTCAAAGCTCCCGAGCCTTGACTTCTCGATCGACAGGAAGAGCTCAGACCCAGTGGTGGTGGGGAAGTGGTACTGCCCGTTCATGTTCATCAAGGATGGGGAGGTAGGGGACCAGATCAAGACGTCGGCATTCTATAAGATGACGTTGCAACAGAGGTGGGAACAAGTCCATGGCTGTGACAATTATGCCAATGAAGGCAATGCTGTGGAAGTGGATGTGGTTGTTCAGAAGGAGGCCATCACAGTGTTTGGTGAGGAAGCTGGGGAGGGAAATGTGAGCGATGGAGTGATGTGGTTTAGGAGTAGGACAGGAGGGATAGGACTGAGCATGGCGATTGTGGAGAGGATGAGGTGGGAGGAAGAGAGGGTGGGTTGGATGAAGGAGGGAGAGAAGAGAGGGAGGGTGAAGAGAGTGGAGGAGTTCATCAAGAGCGGGTCGAGCGAGGAGGGATGGAAGAGTTTGGTTGTTATGTGCTGGTGGAGAGTTTTGTGCTGAAGAGAATGGATGGGACTTTGATGTTGGCTTATGACTTCATGCACACTCACCAAGTGAGGAGCAAATGGGAGTAGTGACTGATTTCCTCATTAGTGTTCTGCTTTTTGTTGGTTTAATCTTTGCTGTTCCTGTGACTGGTGTCCATGAAAGCCCTGCAAAGTTCTTAAGCTAGACATGCTTGGTTTGTACTTGATCCTTCAAGTGTTGTTCATTCGTCTGTGCTATAAATTAAATTATTGTAGATATACATACCGATGTAGAGCAAGGAGTTAGAGTTTTTGTATTGGCATTTCAGTTTTCGATGCCGTTCATGTCCCTCCGTGAACAGCAGTCAATGGAGGAAGGTAAGTAAGAAGAGGTAAAGGTAAGAATTTTAGGCTTTTAAGGCAATACGAGATGACATTTTAGTTGAATTTCACATATGCTTTCTTTAGAGACTAGAGGCCCGGCTACTGCAAATCATATACGATCAACTTGCGCAATTGTTGGACATACTTCTTCTTTTTAATGTTTGAGGGGCATAGGCATGGACTCACGATTATTTGAGACCCATGTAACAACCAGCAAGATCAACGAACGAATTAAATTCGGACATTCGACATCTACAGATCGTCTTAAATTAAAACAATTTCCACATAGTTGGTGATATTTGAATCTCCAGTTTTTGAATCAGAAATATTCTAAAACCCCAACCAACTGCACTAACCCTGAAGTTGTCATGCCCTCTTCATCAATGCCTCAAACCAAAGACCTAGAATTTCTAGGGCACAATGCCCAAACATTTGACTGATCGCGCGCACTAGAAGCACGAACAAGCAGGCCAATAAGCAAGCAATGGCCCATGCTACTTAAAGTGTGAAATTCTACTTACCTTAGGTCATAAAAAAAGAAAAGCATAAGCTAGTAAAAAATGTCGAGGAACTTGAATATGGACGTTGAGCAGTTATATCTTTGAATATCTTTCTAACATTTCCATATATTGTGCATGAGATTCTACCAATGCTCATTGTTCGGTAATTTCTCAAAATATTAATCACTCGTAGAGAATATGACTCATATTGGGTAGGCCCATATTAGTACCAAGGTTATATTTGAACAAACTATATTTGAAACATTCGAGAAATTACTTGTAAGCGAGCATGTGTCAAGTGTACCACGTTGGCTTTAAATATATCGAGCAAACCAGGAACATGTTTTAAGCTGAGTGTGCAAAAAGGACAGGCTTGTTTAGAACGACTTTTGTTGCATCAGCGGTGAATCTAGCATTAATCCTACTTTTAGTTATCTACTTGAGCGTGAATGATAATCATTGTGTTTTTGGACACAATTTCTATCCTGAAATAGATTTTTCAATTTTTCTTCCCTTGGACAAGTTTTTGAACAATCATATGCATTTGATAACGACACAAATTTCTTCCTCCTAGACAGCCAGTGGGAGAACGGTAGTTGACGGCGAGTGAAACATACTGATATTTGTATTTCACATTCATAAATATTATTTTCATAATTTTTTGCAAAACTAAACGAGAACATCTACGCAAATGGATACCGGACACCACGGTCCCGATGCGGCCCAAAACAAAGGTATGGCTCCCTCGGACAATAGTTCAAAAAATCCGTACTCATAAAAAGAAAAGAAAATTATTCTGAGCCGTAAGGAAAGCATCGCTCCACTTGCTTAGCCATTTCCAAAAAAGGTTGAATTTCAATCTTGCTGTACACATTTTCTTCTTTCTTTTTCTAATGCATGGCGTCGTCAACAGTCAGTCGATCAGGATCGGCAATAATTGTTGAAATGCTCGTCTTTCGGACCGGTGAGATTCACTAGAAAACATAAAATTCTCAAAGGGCTATCGTCGTATTCGTTCTCTCGCATGTAAAGACAAAAATCAATGAACGAAACCAATCCAAAATGAGAAACATAACGTGCAATTTTCAAGGGAGCAGCGAGGAATGGGAAGAGGAGCCAGGTGGAAGAATACGAGTCACTCTTTCTAAAATGTCATGTCTGCTCCAGTTCTTGATGGCTTGCTTGCTCGCCGCCACATCCCATCAATTTCGCGGGGTCGGCCAAGCTTATCAACGCGCGCACGGAACTGAGAGAGAAACGTTGCAACCCTACCTTCTCTTAAACAGGGGCGTTGATTCCAGAAACTAATGTTTCTCCCATAAATGAACATATCTTCAACATTTCAAGAATGCGTATAGAAATACTATCGTTCTTTTTTCTTTTCTTGAAGATGTACGTGACGCGGCCTCGGTCCATGTACCGGAAGCGTCCTGCGATCCTCGCGGAGTCTCCACCGGAGGGGCCAGGCTCTGGATTCCTGGTGATCCAGGACAAGAAAGTCCACTGCTGCTGCTTCGGGCAGAGCAAGGACAGGCAGCCCTACGAACTCCCCTTCCCTCAGAACAGGAGCCTCACCATCCGGTACTCTGGCTTGAACCCAAAGTTTTCCAAAGATGAGGTGTTCATGGTCCCAGTCATCAGGGAGGCTTTGTCCTGCAATCAGTACTACGTGATTCCACGTGTCGCAGGAAGCATAAAGGGTGTATAATCTTTCTAAGTCCTATGAATAGTTTCACTTCCTCATTCTGTTCTTGAGCTAGGTGATGAATATGTTGATATCTGCAAGTAAGACAAGGGGATGTCATCGGATGGATGATGTGGGAATGTGAAAAAATTCATACAAGAACTAGCTTTTGTTGCAATAGTTGAAGTTACAGCTCATCAGTCACTTAGCAAATAGGTTTTACTAAAAGGTTAGGTGCTTATTGCATGATTTAGTTTAGTGGCATTCCTCAAAAAGTCTAAATCGTTCTATTTCGTATGGCCATATAGGAAAGCGCACGCTAATTTGAAGAAAAAAGACCAAGGCACCTGTTTGTGCTTCCGCTGCCACGATGGAGACAAGAAACCTAGCCCATTGAATCCCGCTGACATATATCAGCGGTTCGTAATCTACCGGGACGAGACTTGGAACAAATCCAGGGGCTTCAACGCGAGGTCCCTTGTCTCGGATGGGCACCCTCCGACATTCTTGAAGAGCAAAGGCTGGACCCTACATGGCAAAAAGCGCAAAAACTTCTCCTTGGATGACGATGCGCAGGGAGTTGATGACTGGAAGAGGTCAAAGCTCCCGAGCCTTGACTTCCCAATCAACTTGAAGAGCTCGGACCCGGTGGTAGTGGGGAAGTGGTACTGCCCGTTCATGTTCATCAAGGACGGGAAGGTCCGGCACCAGATCAAGATGTCAGCGTTCTATGAGATGACACTGAAACAGAAGTGGCAACAGGTCCATGCCTGTGACAACCCAGCCAATGAAGGCAATGCTGTGGAAGTGGATGAGGTTGTGAAGAAGGAGGCCATCAAAGTGTTTGGCGAGGAAGCCGGGGAGGGCGACGAGAGCGATGGAGTGATGTGGTTTCGGAGTAAGAGAGGAGAAATAGGACTGAGCAAGGTGATTTGGGAGAGGATGAGATGGGAGCAAGAGAGAGTGGGTTGGGTGAAGGAGGGAGAGGAGGGAGGGAGGGTGAAGAGGGTGGAGGAGTTCATCAAGAGCGGGTCGAGCGAGGAGGTTTGGAAGAGGTTCGGAAGAGGTTCTGATGTTATGTGCTGGTGGAGAGTTTTGTGCTGAAGAGAAAGGATGGGACTGAGGTGTTGGCCTATGACTTCATGCACACTCACCAAGTGAGGAGCAAATGGGAGTAGTGACAGATTTCCTCATCACTGTTCCGTTTTTTGTAGGTTTGATCTTGCTGTTTCTGTGACCGGTGTGCATGAAAGCCTAGCTATGTGACCGGTGTGCATGAAAGCCTAGCTAAGTTCTTATGCAAGACACTCTTGGTTTGTATTTGTTCCTTCGAGTGATGTTCGTTTGTCTATGCTGCAAAATATCTCATCGTAATTATTCCCTCCGTTATAAAGCAAGTAGCGAGAATTTTTGTATTGGCTTTCAGCTTCTGTCATTATATATGTCCATCAGTGAAGAATTGTCGATGGAGAAATGTAAGTAAGAAGTAAGGATAGTCTCTAAGGCGATACGAGTTGACATTCAGATGAATTCCAAGAATGCTTTCTTAAAAGACTAAAGATTCGCCCACTGCAGACCACATACAATCCACTTGAAATCGTTTTGTATCCCTTTTTATTTTATATATCTATTTCAAGGGCATAGGGGTGGAGATGCAACGGTTAGAAAGCTCATGATATACCCTACAAGCACCATGGACCAAGTAAATCCGGATATTTGGCGTATGTGAGTCGTCTCAATTCAAACAGTTTGCAAGTAATTGGCGGGATTCAATGGAAGAACCTCCAGTTTTTGAGGTAGAAGCTGACATCCCAACCAATCTCATCACTCCGGAATTGTTATCCACGGTCCACACTCTTCACCCATGCCTTGCAACAAAGACGTGTAGTTTCTAGGGCGCAATAGTCAAACATTTTAGGGGATGCGTGCGCTAGAAGCATCAATAAGTAAGCCCAGAAGCAAGCAATGACCTATGTTATTCGTGAATGAAATTCTACTTGTGTTAGATCATTAAAAAAGAAAAGCATAATAGTATTACCGTTTCCTCTTTTGGCCGAAAAAATTCGTTCTTTACTAAAAATCAAAGGAAACATCTTCTTTTTGTTGTTATGACTTATGAGGATCTCAGCATCTCCGTGAAATGAAAATAAAGAATCATTTCAAATTATTTTATCTTATTAAATCTCAAATGTCATCTTCAAATTGTTAATGTACGCAAATGAATATTTTAACCTGCACGTTACTACATTATTTCATCATTAACGAATTTAATCACACAAATCTAACTACTCATCGTAAAGACTTTTAATCTTCATTTCTAGTGTTTTCTTGAAAAATGACCCATCTTAAAGATTATGACACAGAATTGGCGGGCAAATGTTTGCACCTATTGGTAATATTTGGAAGAAATATATCAGAAGCCAACGAAATTGATAGAATAGTTCAATTTTCCTTCTTCTCGTACGATTTTAATCTTTCTTTTTTCAATTGGTGGCGTCACCAACAGTCGATTGGATCAGGATCAGTATGCTTGCTGAACTGCTTGTCCAAGACTTTGGAACCGGTGAAATTTGACCAGAAAGGCATGGATTTTCCTATGGGCTATCGTCGTATTCGCACCTTCCTATGCAACTAATCGAAAATGTACTAGAAATTTTCAAGGACCAGCACGTGACAATAAGAGAAGGAGCCAAGTCGAAGAAGAAGAGTCAGCACGTGACGATATATGATTCGCTTGCTTGCTGCCCAAAACATCCAGTCAATTTCGGGGGCTCAACCGAGCTGATCCCGGCTGCGCGCGGATCTGAGAAAGAAATATCTGCCCACCTTTTTATAAATGGGGGGCACCACTTCAAGAAACTATTGTTTCTCACGCAATTGAAAAAGATCTTCGCCATTTCAAGATTAGGTAGTAAAATACTGAAGCTTTTCTGTTTCTTGTTTTGAAGATGTACGTGACGCGGCCTCTGTCCATGTACCGGAAGCACCCCGAGGCCCTCTCGGACGCTCCGCCGGCGGGGGCAGGCTCTGGATACCTGGTGATCCAGGACGAGGAAGCCCAGAACTTCTGCTGCTTCGGGCTGTGTAAGGACAGCGAGCTCTACAACTTCCCCTTCCCTCAGAACAAGGACCTCACCGTCCGGTACACAGAGAGCCGCAGTAACGGCCAGGACAGCACAAGCACGGTGTCCTACAACGATGAGGTGTTCATGATCCCAGTCGTCGGCCAGCCCTTGTCCTCCAATCAGTACTATGCGATTCGGCGTCGCGGGAAGCATAAAGGGTATGATCTTTCTAAGTACTTCGAATAGTTTCAATTCCTCCGCCTGTTCTTGAATTAGGGGATGAATATGTTGATATTTATAAATAATTCGGGGGAATACCATTGGAGGGATGATGTGGGGATGTGAAAATATCTATGCAAGAACTCGCTTTTGTTGCAATAGTTGAAGTTACATCTTATCACGTCACTTAGGAAAGAGGTTTTAGTAAAAGTTTAGCTATTTATTGCATGATTTATATATATTCATGGCATTTCTCAGAAAGTCTAAATCATTCTATCTGGAATGGCCATGTAGGGAAGCGCATGCTAATTCAACGGAAGAAGATAAAGGCACCTGCTTGTGCTTCCGATACGTTCGAGACAAGAAACCAAGCCCTTTGGATCCCGACGACATACACCAGCAGTTCGTGATCTTCCAGCGTGAGACTATGTGCGGGTTTGGTGGCTTCCATGCAAAGTCCGTTGCCCCAGATGGGTACCCTCCGCGATTCCTGAAGAGGAAAGGCTGGACCCTCCATGGCAAAACGCCCAAGAACTTCTTCTTGGATGATGATGCGCCAGGAGTCAACGACTCTCAGAGGTCAAAGCTCCCGAGCCTGGACTTCTCGATCGACAGGAAGAGCTCAGACCCAGTGGTGGTGGGGAAGTGGTACTGCCCGTTCATGTTCATCAAGGATGGGGAGGTAGGGGACCAGATCAAGACGTCGGCATTCTATAAGATGACGTTGCAACAGAGGTGGGAACAAGTCCATGCCTGTGACAATTATGCCAATAAAGGCAATGCTGTGGAAGTGGATGTGGTTGTTCAGAAGGAGGCCATCAGAGTGTTTGGTGAGGAAGCTGGGGAGGGAAATGTGAGCGATGGAGTGATGTGGTTTAGGAGTAGGACAGGAGGGATAGGACTGAGCATGGCGATTGTGGAGAGGATGAGGTGGGAGGAAGAGAGGGTGGGTTGGATGAAGGAGGGAGAGAAGAGAGGGAGGGTGAAGAGAGTGGAGGAGTTCATCAAGAGCGGGTCGAGCGAGGAGGGATGGAAGAGGTTTGGTTGTTATGTGCTGGTGGAGAGTTTTGTGCTGAAGAGAATGGATGGGACTTTGGTGTTGGCTTATGACTTCATGCACACTCACCAAGTGAGGAGCAAATGGGAGTAGTGACTGATTTCCTCATTAGTGTTCTGCTTTTTGTTGGTTTAATCTTTGCTGTTTCTATGACTGGTGTCCATGAAAGCCTAGCTAAGTTCTCATGCTAGACATGCTGGGTTCGTCTTTGTTCCTACCAAGTGTTGTTCATCCTTATATTTGGAGAATTTTTTTATTGGATTTCAGTTTTTAATGCTGTCCTTGTCCATCCATGAATAATGGTCAATGGAAAAAATGAAATAAAGAAGTAAGGATAAAAAATTTAGGTTAAAGGTGAGACGAGAGAACATTTTAGTTGAATTTCTTGTATAATTTCTTAAAAGACTAGAGGTACCATATAAAAGCCACTTCAGAGTGTTGCATATACTTATTCTTTTTTATAAATAATTTAGGGGCAAATATGAAGACCCACTACATAGATACCCATACAGCATCCTATAATCACCAACGAATGAAGTTCAAATTTTTTTGTTTATGCAAGTGACTCTAATATATAACAGTCATGAAGTTGGTGAAATTCGAATGGGATATCGTGGTTTTTAGCCAAAAATTCTTCAACACTCCATCCAACCACACCGACCTAAAATGTTATTCGTTCTTTTCATCAATACCTTGAATCAAAGAGCTATAGTTTTTAGGGTGCGATGGCCAAATAATTGAGTGAGTGAGCACGCTAGAAGCATGAACAAGTATAGCCAAAAGATCCGGCCATGACCTACGTTACTAGCGAATGAAATTCTACTCGTGTTAGATCATAAAAAGAAAAACATATAGTATAAGTTTGCAAGGGACTTTGATATGAGGTAGAGTAGTCAACCGTAGAATAGCTTTCTAACATTTCCCCCTGTAATACTCGAGACTTGAACCAATGACCGCCAAATTGATTTTTGTGAAAGTGCCTTGGACAAGTCACACAGGTGCATGAGCCAAATGACCTTTAACATACCTTTGATAAGCTTGGGTCATGAGTAGACTCATCAAATGAGCGGGTTCGCCGACTACCGCGCCTGAGTCACAGCCGATGACCCGCTACCGTGTTACCTTTCCCCGCACCAGGCTCCGGTAAGCCGGGGCTCTGCTATTCCCCTGTTTCAAGTAGGTCGGGTCGGAGCTCACCAAATGGAGGGCCGCAACTTCTGGCCCTCCATTTGGCTGTCTTCCATGTTCTGTTTTGTTTGTCGAGAGTCGGCTTGGGTTGGAGTCTCGTTTGATCTGAGAGCCTCCCGTCCCAGTTGCGCGCCCCACCTATTCGACAAAATACCTCTTTGAGATCTGTTTTCCACGCCTTCGTCCATGGTCGGAATCGAGCCGTCCGTACACGTCTTACCTTACTGGTGACATCTCACGAGGTTCGGCGACCCCCAGACGTTGGCCGTTTGCTCGTTCGTCACGGCCCCATCGCTGCCGCCGTTCGTTTGGTGTTTGACGGAGGAAGGGACGCTCAGCCGGCGACCCATGCGGAGGCCACACCTTGGGCTTGGACTGGCCGAGTCGACGCCGGAGTAGGCGTGCGCCAGGCCGAGATGAGCGGCGCCTCTCGTCTCGGCGGTCTCGGGTCGGCGAAGGGGATGCCGGGTCGCAGCGGGTCTCGGTTCCGGGTAGGTTTGCTAGCCAATGGGTAATGATAAATGCGGGCAGGGTGTGCGCGAGCCCGAGAGGCTCGGGGGCTGGATCATTTCAGGAATTTTGGATTTCTGGTTTAATTTAGTCCGTGTGAGCCGGTCTTTCTTTTTGTGCTTAGAAAATATAACCGGACTGGGCCCATACGCTGAGCCCAGTCCGGTTGGAGGTCTTGCGGCCCGGGCCAGAGGGTCCGGGCTGTCTCTGACCTGGGTCCCTCCTTTAATAATATTATATTATTATTTTAATAGAAAAATATTTAATAATAATAGTAAATTCAAAACATAGTACTTTTTATTTTTCAGAAAAAATCAGAAAAATCCAAATAGTTAACATTTTCCAGAAAAATCAGAAAAAAATGTAAAAATAGATTTTGATCTATTTTCCTCACAAGTGTATAAAAAATCTTTGGAAAACAAAAAAATGATTGTTTAAACAAGATTGTGTATCGAAATGACATTAATTGATTAATTAATGTAATCAAATTCTCGATCTTAATTTTCTTTAGTTGCGTAGGAATAAAATATTTCTCCCAGTATTTTATTTGGATTTCTAATCGACTTATCCCAAACTAATTAGTGGCGATTCCTATTTGAAATTTGACTTTGTAGTTTAAAAAACTTGAATCATAAATTGCGAATTGGTGGGCTTGGAAAAGCCCGAACTAATCCTAATAAGCATTAGCCAAGCCATTAGCCTCCAGGACTTCAAAAGGGAGGTCGCGACAAACTTGATGTGATTACATTATTTCATCATTAACAAATTTAATCACACGAATCTAACTTGTTATGTAAGACTATTAATCTTCATTTTTACTGTTTTCTCGAAAAATGACCCATTGTAAAGATCATAACAGAATTGGTGGGCACAGATTTGTACCGAATGGTAATATATGGACGAAATATATCAGAAGCAAGCGAAATTGATAGAATAGTTCGATTTTCCTTCTTCTAGTACAACTTTAATTTTTATTTTTTCAATTAATGGCGTCATCAACTGTCGATCAGGATCAGGATCAGAAAGGCATGGATTTTCCTATGGGCCATCGTCGTATTCACACCTTCCCATGCAAAGACAAAAGGGCCACGAACGTAAACTAATCCAAAATGCACTAGAAAATTTTCAAGGACCAGCACATGACAATAAGAGAAGGAGCCGAGTCGAAGAAGACGAATCAGCATGCGACGATATATGGTTCGCTTGCTTGCTGGCCACAACATCCGGTCAATTTCGGGGGTTCAACCGAGCTGATCTCGTCCACACACGGATCTGAGAAAGAAATATCTGCCCAACCATTTTATAAATGGGGGGCATCGCTTCAAGAAGCTCGCGTTTCTCACGCAAGTGAACAAATCTTCGACATTTCAAGATTAGGGAGTAAAATACTGAAGTTCTTGCTCGTGTTTTGAAGATGTACGTGACGTGGCCTCTGTCCATGTACCGGAAGCACCCCGAGGCCCTCTTGGAGGCTCCACCGGCGGGGGCGGGCTCTGGATACCTGGTGATCCAGGACGAGGAAGCCCAGAACTTCTGCTTCTTCGGGCTGTGCAAGGACAGCGAGCTCTACGACTTCCCCTTCCCTCAGAACAAGGACCTCACCGTCGAGCACAGCGATGGTGAGAACACATCCAGCTATGAGGTGTTCATGATCCCAGTCATCGACCAGCCCTTGTCCTCCAATCAGTACTACGTGATTCAGCGTCGCGGGAAGCATAAAGGGTATGATCTTTCTAAATACTCTGAATAGTTTCACTTCCTCTGACAGTTCTTGAATTAGGTGATGAATATGTTGATATTTATAAATAATACAGGGGAATATCATTGGATGGATGACGTGGGAATGTGAAAAAATCTATGCAATAACTCGCTTTTGTTGCAATAGTTGAAGTTACATCTTATCACGTCACTTAGGAAATAGGTTTTAGTAAACGTTCAGCTGCTTATTGCATGATTTATATTATATTCATGGCATTTCTCAGAAAGTCTAAATCATTCTATCTGGAATGGCCATTTAGGGAAGCGCATGCTAATTCGACGGAAGAAGATAAAGGCACCTGCTTGTGCTTCCAATACGTTCGAGACAAGAAACCAAGCCCTTCGAATCCCGACAACATACACCAGCAGTTCGTGATCTTCCGGCGTGAGTCCTTCGGGTTTCATGGCTTCCATGCAAAGTCCGTTGCCCCAGATGGGTACCCTCCGGAATTCCTGAGGAGGAAAGGCTGGTCGCTCCATGGCAAAACGCCCAAGAACTTCTTTTTGGATGATGATGCGCCAGGAGTCAACGACTCTCAGAGGTCAAAGCTCCCGAGCCTTGACTTCTCGATCGACAGGAAGAGCTCGGACCCAGTGGTGGTGGGTAAGTGGTACTGCCCGTTCATGTTCATCAAGGATGGGGTGGTAGGGAACCAGATCAAGACGTCGGCATTCTATAAGATGGCGTTGCAACAGAGGTGGGAACAGGTCCATGCCTGCGACAATCCAGCCAATGGAGGCAATGCTGTGGAAGTGGATATGGTTGTTCAGAAGGAGGCCATCAGAGTGTTTGGTGAGGAAGCTGGGGAGGGAAATGTGAGCGATGGAGTGATGTGGTTTAGGAGTAGGATAGGAGGGATAGGACTGAGCATGGCGATTGTGGAGAGGATGAGGTGGGAGGAAGAGAGGGTGGGTTGGATGAAGGAGGGAGAGAAGAGAGTGAGGGTGAAGAGAGTGGGGGAGTTCATCAAGAGCGGGTCGAGCGAGGAGGGATGGAGGAGGTTTGGTTGTTATGTGCTGGTGGAGAGTTTTGTGCTGAAGAGAATGGACGGGACTTTGGTGTTGGCTTATGACTTCATGCACACTCACCAAGTGAGGAGCAAATGGGAGTAGGGACAGATTTCCTTATTTGCGTTCTGCTTTTTGATCAGAAATTAAATGTGCGCACCCTTACTTGCTCGCTATCCCCCAACATCTCATCAATTTCGCGTGGAAACAGCTCATCACCACCGATTTCTAGAACGGATATTGTATCGTATGCACCCTTACTTGCTCCCTAGCCCCAACATCTCATCAATTTCGCGTGGAAACAGCTCATCATCATCTTCCGCGTAATTCCCTCGAAGTGAAAGTCAACCGGTTTGATCATTGACTATGCAACACCACACTCTTAATTCTAATTAATAGTATCATCAATTCAAGAAAGGAACATCTCTCACATTAACAAACAGATCTTCAACATTTCAAGAAGATGCATGTAAATCTTTAAGTTTGTCCCAACGGCCACCTTTCTCACATGAAGAAAGGGAAGTAGAGTGGATGGTTCGAATTTCCACCTTTTTGGATGATGGAGAAGTGAACCATTTAATTTAAAAAAAAATTCGATTCTCATATCCTGTCTAGAGACATAATAAAATTGTGAACGTTAGAGTAGAATAGAGTATGATGTAACGTAAGATCGACAAGAAAAAAGAAGAAGATGATGTATGTGACGCGGCCTCCGTCAATGTACCGTAAGTGCTTGGAGGCGCTCTCGGAGGCTCCATCTGAATGGCCGCGCTCTGGATACCTGTTGATCCAGGACAACGAACCCCCGAACTCCTGCTTTGGGCTGTGCAGGCTTCCCCTTCGTCAAAACATGGACCTGACCTTCCGGATCTCGGAGAGCTACTGCGATGGCCAGGGCACAAGCAAGGTCGTACACAGCGACAAGGTGTGAACGATCCCAGTCGTCGGTCAACCCTTGTCCTTCAACCAGTACTTCATGATTCGCAGCACGGGAAACATATAAGGGTATGATCTTGCCTAAGTACTTTGAATAGTTTCGCTTCCTATGTTTTTTTAATTAGGTGACAAAAATGTTGATATCAGCAAATAGAAGACGGGAATATTATTCGATGGATAATGTAGGGGTGTGAAAAAATCCGTGCAAGAACTCGCTATAGTTCCGGTAATTAAAATTGCTGCTTATTGCATGATTTTCTATTTCGTGGCATTCCTCAAAATGTCTAAATCATTCTAACTTCAATAGCCATATTGGGAAGCGGAGGCTAATTCGAAGGAAGACAGAGGCCAGGAAAGCCTCTAAGTTCTCATGCTAGACATGTTGGGTTTGTACCTGTTCCTTCAAGCGTTGTTATAAAGGAAGGAGTGAGAAATCCTGTCGGCTCTCAGTTTTTGATGCTGTCCATGTCTATGCATGGGTATAGTCGATGGAGAAATGCGAGTAAGAAGATGAAGTATGGACAAGAAATTGAGGTTAACGCCAAATAAGATGACATTTTAGTCGAATTTCAAATATACTTTCTTAAAAGACGAGGTCTGGACACTGCACGTCAAGACCGTATACATGAGATGTTGCACTTACTTCATTTTTTTAAGAATCCATTAGCATGATCGTGCAACACTATGTAAACTAGCCATCTACCATATGTAGATGGTTAGTTTACATGTAATTGGCGGGACTTGAGAGAGACATCCAATTTTTAAGCTGAAAATACTCCAAAGCACCAATCAGCCGCGCCAATCCTAGGAATTGTTGTACAGACTCTTCTTCCCTGCCTTTAACTAAAGACCTATAATTTCTTGGCACAATGGCCAAAAAGCAAGCAATGACCTACATTACTTGCGATGAAATTCTACTTGTGCTAGATCGTAAAAAAGGAAAAGTATAACCAGTTTGGAAGGGACTTGAATGTGGAGGTTATGAAGGAAAAGAACACCATGAGTGTTATAAATTTTGTACAATGCTCACTTTAATATTAATTTTTTCGATCACTTGAGTGTCTTTTTTTGTAAAAAATTGTTTACTTCAATGCCATCAGTTTGAAAATAGGAATAAAGTAAGATTGACAAAAAAAAATTAACGTCATCAGTCAACAAATATTGCCATAATTATATTGAACTAACCAGCAAGTCTTAAGCCAGTATGCAAAAATAACAGGCCTAGTTAGAACGACTTTTGTTACATTAGTTGTGGATCCAACATTAACCTACTTTTAATTAGCTACTCAATTTGCGGCCCTTCCACTTTATTTTTTAGAAATCATCACATAAATGCTCCCTAAACCATGACGTAATATATAATGTTGTCCTAAAATTTTTAATTTGTTTAATATGGTATCTAATACTTTAATACATATTCAATTTAATCCTTAAATTATATAAAAATATCCATTGTAAAATGACATTGAATTTTTTAATATGATTTAGGGATCATATTGCACATTTACCAAAAGTTGTAGAACCACATTTAACAAGTTAAAAGTTCATAGATGATATTATACATAGGGTTAAAGTTTATGGACTATATTAAACAAATTAAAAATTTGAGAGCAACATCACACGTTAGATTAAAGTTCAAAAATTAATTTTGCGATTATTCCCATCTTTTACTGTGAAAAAGGCATATGGAATTTGAAAACTTTCACATACAGATATTTATGTTAAATTATATCATTTTCATAATTTTTGCAAAAAGTAGACGAAAATCTGCGCCTACGGACATCACGATCCCGGTCCGACCGCAAATCAAAAGCAAGGCCAGCCTGGGACAATAATTCATAAAATTCTGTACTTATAAAAAAATCATTTTTTTAAAATTCTGAACCCTAAGAAAAACAATGCTCCATTTCCAAAACCACGGCCACAGAAATCTCCGAAACCGCTCACTGTCAGCCTATACAGGGATTCCATCCGGTGAGATCAACAAGACCGCAACCTCGCCACCAAAGAAAGTCAAATGGAAAGAAACAGTTCTGTACCAATTTTCTTCTTCTTTCTTTAATGAATGGCGTGGTCAACAGTCGATCAGGATCAGCAATGGTTGATTGCTGAATTGCCCCTGTCCAGGGCTTTTTTTTTTTTGGTCAGAAAGATAATTTCATTACTAACTCGTTGATTGATTACATATAGAACCAAACTCTAAGCATAAGATAGAAGATAGAGCTTGCGGGGGGCGGGACACCCAATTCAGCGGGAGAGCTCCATCTAAGTGGGCCTTTGTGACCCAATCAGCAGCTGCGTTTGTAGTCCTAGGCCATATGGCAACTGGACTTCTTTCAGTTGGCCCATCATCTTTTGGTAGTCTAACACAATAGACCTCAAGGCCCACGGTGGAGATTCTAGGCCCAGGACCGACTGAACAACACTTAAGTTATCAGAAGCAGTTCTAGAAGTAGATCTAGTTTCATCTATTCACAGCAAAGCCGTGTGGAGTGCTAGGGCTTCTGCTACAAGGGCAGAAGGCGCATGAATCAGGCGGGTGAAACCGACGACCAGAATGCCTACCTCATCTCTGCATACGCCGACAACTAGACCTGTTAAACAGGTGGGTTGGGTCGGGTTTGGATCGGGTCATAAATGGTCCGACCCGAATTGACCCATTAACCCATTTATGACTCATTTAAGCATAGTATAAAAGTTTTGACCCATACCCAACCCAACCCATACGCAACCCATACCCGACCCAACCCATATTGTTAAAACATTTCTCTATTTAACTAAACTTAGGAAAACTTATTCTTATAATTATTTTTTAAAGATTTTAAACTTATTCAAGTTCATTAACAACCCATGTATTTTAGTTTTTTTAATTTTTAAACCCATTATAGATATACTTGTCAAAATTGATGTATAACCCATTTATGATCCATTTAAATAGTAAATAGGTCATAAATGGGTCAAGCTTTCTTTAAATAGGTCATAAATGGGTTATACTAAAAGAAAGCCTGACCCATTTATGACCTATTTAATATTTAAATGGGTCATAAATGGGTTATACACCCATTTTGACAGACGTACCAACGACAGATACGTCGAAGGAGGGGCTTTTCTAGGCAGCATCGATGTTCAGCTTCAGAGTACCCGAGCCTAACGGTACCCACTGTCCCAGCTGAGGTATGTGTTTTTTCGAGCCTTATGGGAGCCATTTTGCAATTAGGTTGTTTTGGAGTTGAGCTTCAGTCACGGTTTTCCTTGGGTCAAGTTTTAAGCTCTCAAAGGCAACTCTGTTTCTAGATTTCCAAATGAACCAGAGGAGGTGTGCGAACAAGGCTTTGGTCCGCGACGGGTGATCGAGGTAAGTAGTTCACCAATAATCCTGTCCATACGTGTAATGCTCGTGGGGGAAGTATCTAACGTTAACCCCGAATCTGTCCAGACCTTGGTGGACCAGTTACTAGCGAATGAAATTCTACTCATGTTAGATCATAAAAAGAAAAACATATAGTATAAGTTTGCGAGGGACTTTGATATGAGGTAGAGTAGTCGTACCGTAGAATAGCTTTCTAACATTTCCCCCTCTAATACTCGAGACTTGAACCAATGACCGCCAACTTGATTTTTGTAAAAGTGCCTTTGGACAAGCTACACAGGTGCATGAGCCAAATGACCTTTAACATACCTTTGATAAGCTTTGGTCATGAGTAGACCCATCAAATGAGCAGGTCGGTTCAAATTTGAATTGGATCGAAAATGGTCCAGGTCATATTGAACAATTTAATATGTTTTGACCCATTTTTATGCAATATAAAACTAGTGACCTATGCCTAACACAATTCATACCAAACTCATATTGTTAAAACACTTCCATATTTAACCAAATTTAGGAAAAGTCATATCCAAATTGAGGTAAGAGTGCGGAGCGAATGAGCATGAGATCCCGTGAGAGCGAGAGTGAGTGAAGAGAGAATCGTAGAGGTAGATTGGATCTATATAAGGTGTGAACCCATTCAACACCCATATTATTTTAGATTTTACTATTCTAAAATTATTTATGACATATTTACTGAATATAATCAATATATACAACAACCCACTCCCTCAAATTTGGGTTAAGAAATGGATTTATAAGTCTAGTCACAAGCTATGACTTGTAGGATGGAAGTGATATGGAGCCACTCTTAATAACCGTTAGACGAAGACGAGAAATGGAAATCGCACCCTTAACCATCTCTCATCACCCATTCTATTGGCAGGGAAATCGAACAAACCAATAACAAGTTTTGAGCGAGTATGTAAGAGGACACACCTGTCTAGGATGATTTTTTTTAGGAAACTGTACGAATTTCCTTTTTCTGTTTCAATTAATGGCGTCATCAGCAGTCCATTAGGGTCAGCAATCGTTGCTGAACTGCTTGTCCAAGATTCTGGACCAGTGAAGCTCACTAGAGAACGTAGAAATTATCTGATTGAAAATATAAAACATGCATATAACTAGGGTTTTCCGTAATATCAACCATTATCTTTTTACTTTTTTCTGTCGAGTGCTACGAGTACGTTGACATTCCTAGACTATCTAATATTCTCACAGAGGCAGGCGTCCGCGGCGATTCATTCCCCTGAGAGCAACATTACCATTACCTCGTCAATAAAGAGAGCGACACTGAAAGAACAGCTGAATTTCAGTCTTCTCGTACAAATTTCCTTTTCTTTTTTTTAATAAATGGCATCATCAACGGCGGATCCCGATATATATATAAAAGAATACATGGAGAGCCTATTTATAGACTTTAAAAAAAAAAAAATCAAAGGAAACTAAATTAGACATGCATAATCAAAATAGATATAGAAAATATAAAAAAAACATCCTAAATATCTCTAAGATATATGAATATCCTAACATCCCCTCAAATGCAAGTTGAGTTGAAATAAAACAACTTAAGTATGAAAAATTATCCGAATAATCTCACAAAATTTTGAATTAAAATAAGCTTAATAGATCCAAGACAAGGCAATGTGTGTGATGGCTCCAAGCTTCTACTGACGAGAAGATTTTAGTACGTTGCTCATCTGATAGCGACTAGTTTGGTAGTGATGTCGGCTTCTCGAAATGAGATGTGAAATGTAGTGGCATTGGAACCTGAACAAAATGTGTTGTTTGTGGTCGACTTTGCTGCCAGGACAATAACTTAACAAACACGCCTTATACGGTTAGCGTGGCTATCAGCAAGTGGCAAAAGCCAAGCGCATGCTAAGCAAAGGTTACTGGTCTTTGCGGCATCGAAAAATACCTCAAGAAAAAAGAAAAGCTCAACTTGGTGACTCGTCATCAGTAACGTAACACAACCGCCATAGCACTTACTCAAACAAGGATGAGGAACTCGGATGAAGAGTGAATGGTGGGGATGTATTTATTTCACTACTTCGGTGGGTACATGGGTCACACCCGGTGCATTAGGGTTGAAAACCTTTGGCTCTAATACCAAGTTGAAAATAATATTGTGAAAAAAAAGAATTTGGTATATTTTGGTAGATATAAAAGAGTAAATGGAGAGCCAATTTATAGGCTTAGATAGAAAAAATCAAAGAAAACCATATCATATATGCATAATTAAAATAGATATAGAAAAGCATAAGAAATATCCTAAATATTTTAAAGATTTTTAAATATCATAATATTACTAATACATATCAAAATATTCCTTAGCAAGACAGGGTTGTTTTCAACGGACATGAGTCGCCTGCCCCTGTTCGCTGTCGCAACAAGTAGCTAGGATGCGTTTTTTATGTTAATATATTGATGTCCACATGCCTTATTTCCCCCTCATTAGGTCAGTATCTTTTTCAAGCCTTGACCCTAGCCCTACGCTCTAAAGTGTTCTACATCCTAGGGATCCTGAGGTTCGAATTTACCATAAACGAAGCCTTTTAATGACTTGCTTAAATTCATCGTCAATGAAAAAAGTGGCATTGAATGAATAGTCAAATTTCACTATTCTCGTGCAAGTTTTCTTTTTCTTTTTAATGAATGGCATCATCAACAATCGATTGAGATGAGCGATTATTGCTGAACTACTCGTTCAAGACTTTTGGATTAGTGAAATTCAAAAGAAAACCTAATTTTTTCCTATGGTCCACCATCGTATTTGTTCTTTTAAATAGATAACGACACAAGCGGTTTCTTAAATTTGACCCAATATACAATTTAATCCATGAACTTTAGCCCAATATGCAATGTCATTTTTTGAACTTTTAATTTGTCCAAAATAATCTCTCAACTTTTGGTACATATTTAATAAAGTCCTTGAATTGAATGAAAATGTTCATTATAATCCTTCCATTAATTGAAGACCATGGATTATATTAAACATTTTCATACAGTTGAGGGATTGTATTGAACATATATAAAAAATTTAGGGACTTCATTAAACAAATTAAAAGTTGAGGGATCACATTGCATATTAGGCTTAAGTTCAAGAACTACGTTCAAATTATAAGTTCAGAAATCAAATTGTACATTTGGCCAAAGTTCAAAGATTGTTTGTGTTATTTTCTTTTCTTTTACATGCAAAGACAAAAAGGCCATAAACATATTGTAGTTATGCCAAACCAATTCTAAACCTTTATTTTTTCTAATTTAGTCATAAACATTTTGCAATTGTGTCAATCGGTCCATCTAGCTAATTTCAGTTGGCCGGCACTAATGTGAACAATCTAATAATATTTTATTTTATTTAGATTTTTTATTAATTTTTTATTATTCCTTTTCTTTTTGTTTTCCTTTTTTCCCACATTGGCATGCAAGGCTTGCTAGTAACTATCAAAGGGCTGCGAAGCCATCGTCGGACACTGACGAGGGTTGCCATGAAGCCATCGCCTACTGCCTGCGACCCTTGCTTGGCCTCGCCCAAATCTAGGTGAGGCCACTTTTGTCGACGCCCAGTAAAGCCATGGTGAGGTTGGGCCAACCCCGCCAGCCTTTGGTGAGGTCACCTCAGTGGCCTTGGGCAAGCCTCGCCCTTGCTAGAGGCCAACGGGCGTGGGTGAGCCTCACTTTTAGCAACGCTCAACAATGTCAAGGGCGAAGATGAGGTCGCTCATGGAGATCTTGGCCAAATGGGAGAGGTTACGGAAAGAAAGCAAAATAAAAAAAGGATAAAAAGCCAATGCAAAGATCATGGGATGAGTTGGCAGGAAAGATTTGATGCAAACAAAAGGATACATATACTACAAGTCCTAAAAAAAATAAAGATAGAAGTAGAATTGAATCTTAAAAATTTTTAAAAATACAATTAAATTTTAAAATTATCAAATCGAGTCATTTCATTAATATTGTCAATTTGATTAATGAAAAATACCGATGTGATGTTTTAAAATTAATTTCTCTCTCCTACATGTCATTTTTTTTGTTACTTTCCCTTATTTAAGTAATATTTAAAATCTTAAAAACTTCAAATAATTTAAAAAGCAAAATTAATACTTTTTTTTTAAGAAAAAAAGAAGGGGTTAGGACTCACGAATGGCTGCTGCCTATCATTGCCCCTAGTTGAGGGTGGCCAACAGGCCTCAGTGGCCTTGGGAATGCTTGCAACCATAGGCAAGGGCTAGTGAGGCATCACCCAAATCTAGGTGAGGCCTCGCCTAAGGCAAGCAATGGTTGCTAGCCTTAGGGGAGGGCCAGTGCCGCCTAGATCTGGATGCCCTCAACCAAGCCTAGACAAGTCTCGTTGGCCCTCGCTACCTAGGGCTAGCTACCCTAGCCATCCCCTTCGATAATGAGTAGCAGCAATAGCACCTCGAGTCCCGTCCTCTCTTTTTTCCATTTTTCAGTTTTTGAAATTATTTAAATAAGATCGAAAGGAAAAATTAATAAAAAAAGCCATGTAAAAGAGAGAAATTATTGTTAAAATGTCATATCATTATTTTTCATTAAACAAATTGACGATGTTGATAGAAGAATTTGACTATATCAATTTGATAAATTTTATGATTTGATCACATTTTTTAATAACTTAATTACACTTTTGCTAGGAATTTTAAAATATATAGTGCACGTACGCCAAAACAAAATAAGGGAATCCGGTGGTGAAGAAGGGGAAACTGAGGATTTGGTGGATATTGAAAGAAAGAATTCACAGGGGGAGGGGTGAGAGGTTGTGTTGTCGTCCCTTGCCATTGCTTTGCTCTACTCGCTCTTGCTAGTTCGTTCATTGCCACATCATCAACGTTTGTCGGCCAATGGCGAGATCGCTAGAGGTCAACAAGGACAGCCCTTGCCAGATCCAATGAGGTGACCCTTGCCAGCCCTCGTCTATGGCTGGTCATCGGCCATCAATGATTTTAGTGACCATGAAGGAAATAAAAAAAATCATGATTTTTTTTAAAATTCGAAAAAAAAATTAAATATTATTAAAAATTGTCCACGTCAGCGTCGATTGTGCTGCATAGAATGGCTGATGTCCATGTTAATTGCTGACCCTGTCATGTAAGACAATTGACATCCATATCAAGGCCGGCTTGTTAAAATTGACTAGATGGATTGTATATACATAAATATAAAAAATTTATGACTCAATTATCCAAAAAAAAGTATATAACCGAATTAGTACAATCACGATAGATTTAGAATTTTTTTTTATAATTATCCCGACTTTTCAAGGGACGGCAAGGATAAGGAAAGGGGCCAAGTCAAAGGAGACGAGTTAACGCGTGAAGATACGACATTCATCCTAATAAAAATATGAACTGGTGCTCTAAGCATTTTTTCTAATAATATCTGCTGCAGCGTGATTGCTTCGGTACCGGCTAAAACGATCCGATCATTTTCGCGGGGTCAACCGAGCTCATCCCGACCGTTCTTTAACGGAGAGAAATTCCGATCCTTGACATTGCGAACCCACCTTCGCATTAAGAAGGGCATAAATTCAAGAAACCATCGTTTCTCCCACAAATGAACCGCTACCTACTAATATACTAAAGTTTCTTTTTCTGAAAATGTACGTGATCCGGCCTCTGTCCATGTACCGGAGGCACCCCGAGGCCCTCGGGGAGTTCCCGCCGGCGGGGCTGGGCTCTGGATACCTGGTGATCCAGGACGAGGAAGTCTGCTGCTGCTGCTGCTGCTCCGGGCTGAGCAAGGGCAGGCAGCTCTACGAACTCCCCTTCCCTCAGAACAGGGACCTCACCGTCCGCTACACAGGCACGAGCAAAAAGGTCTACAAAGATGAGGTGCTCATGATCCCGGTCGTCGGCCTGCCCTTGTCCTGCAATCAGTACTACGTGATTCGGCGTCGTGGGAAGCATAAAGGGTATTTTAATAGTTTCACTTCCTCAGTCTGTTCTTAGAGTTGGGTGATGAATATGTTGATATCTGCAAGTAGGACAAGATCGGATGCATGATGTGGGGATGGGAAAAAATCCACGCAGGAACTAGTTCCCGTAGCAATAGTTGAAGCAACAACTTATCCCGTCGCTTAGCAGATGGGTTTTAGCAACAGTTTAGCCGCTCATTCGCATGATTTAGTTTTAATGGCATTCCACAAAAAGTCCAAATCGTTCTATCTCGAATGGCCATGCAGGGAAGCCCACGCTAATTTGACGGAAGAAGACCAAGGCACCTGTTTGTGCTTCCGCCACCACGATGGAGACAAGAAACCTAGCCCGTTGAATCCCAAATACAGAGACCAGCAGTTCGTGATCTCCCGGCACGAGATTACAAACGGGTTCAGCGGCTTCGATGCGAGGTCTGTTGTCTCGGATAGGTATCCTCCGACATTCTTGAAGAGGAAAGGCTGGACCCTCCATAGCAAAAGGCCGAAAAACTTCTTCTTGGAAGACGACGCGCCAGGAGTCAACGACTCGCGGAGGTCAAAGCTCCCAAGCCTCGACTTCCCAATCAACTGGAGGAGCTCGGACCCGGTGGTAGTGGGGAAGTGGTACTGCCCGTTCATGTTCGTCAAGGATGGAAAGGTCGGGGAACAGATCAAGAAGTCGGCGTTCTACGAGATGACGCTGCAACAGAGGTGGGAACAGGTCCATGCCTGCGACAATCCAGCCAATGGAGGCAATGCTGTGGAAGTGGATGTGGTTGTTCAGAAGGAGGCCATCAGTGTGTTTGGTGAGGAAGCTGGGGAGGGCGATGTGAGCGATGGAGTGATGTGGTTTAGGAGTAGGACAGGAGCGATAGGACTGAGCATGGCGATTGTGGAGAGTATGAGGTGGGAGGAACAGAGAGTGGGTTGGGTGAAGGAGGGAGAGGAGAGAGGGAGGGTGAAGAGAAGGGAGGAGTTCATCAAGAGCGGGCCGAGCGAGGAGGGTTGGAAGAGGTTTGGATGTTACGTGCTGGTGGAGAGTTTCGTGCTGAAGAGAATGGATGGGACTGAGGTTTTGGCTTATGACTTCATGCACACTCACCAAGTGAGGAGCAAATGGGATCCTCGTGAATGGTCTGACTTTTGGGGGGCTAGTCATTGCAATTTCTGACTGGCGTCCATGAAAGCCCAGCAAAGATCTTGTGCTGGACATGGTGGTTTTGTACTTGTTCATTCAAGGTGTTCTTCATTTGCCAATGCTGTTAAATACATCATTGGGATTATTGCCGCGGACGTAAAGATAGGAGGGAGAACTGGGCCATGTCCTCCATGTCTATCCATGAAGAGGAAAATATATCAAAAAAGTGATAGATCTATTGGATTAATATCAATTTAGTCATAAACATTTCAATAGAACTAATTTAATCTTAAATATTTTCATATTGGTATTAATATGCGAACATCATTGGGTTTTGACAATTTCCTTTCCTTTAATTTAAAAAAAAAAGGAAAAAAAAACTATTATAGGTGATTCAGTTCTACATTTAAAATCGAGAAGCGGATCATTGGAATTATAAATTACCCAAAACCGATCAATTCGGTTCCCATGTACATCCCTAATGTGTGTGCTCTGACACTAGCTTAACATATTGTGAATTATGAGGTTTGGTCACTAATAAATAGGTAAATCTTTTCTCGTCAACGTATCGTATCAATAGTTTAAAAAAAAAATCATAAAGCCTGCATCACTTGATTTGCTATTCAAGATCTGGTCTTCGAATCTCATGTTGCCTATGCATCGAGTGCATTTGTGTTGATTAGATAATATGAGAATTTACAATAAACCAAATCAACAATGAGCTAGATCTTTCCCTCCCCTTCATTTTTCTTATTTCTTTGGCTGATTTGGCTTTTTTCTTCTTTTTTTCTTGCTTTCCTCTCATTTTGTGGAGCTTTTCTCTTCTAATCTAATATAGATCTTGAAGCTACTCTCTCCTATGTTGGGGAGATTTCTATCTCGATCTAGTCTAGATTTGGCGATTTTGCGCATATGATTTCAAGTTTCATTGACATATAGTCCAATTTCAAAGGAAATCGGAAGAGTTTTGTGAAGGTTTCGTTTATACAAGTGTCAAATTTGTGATCGTTCAGCCGACGAGCCTCCACACAAGTTCGCGAGAAATGAATCCACTTAACCATGCACAATGATCGAACGAATTAAGTAGTGAACATCTTTACAAAGTGAAAAAGGATGTTCGCAAATTAGGTAGTGAAGAACCCTATTACATGACCACACGACAGCCGCCTTAATCTTCTCGAAGGAAGAAAGGTGACTCCTTATAGCGTATACACACACGCTTTGTACACATACATTACATAAAGCAACTCGCGTAGCTTTCTTCATGCCGTGGCCGTATAGATGGCAGGGGCAGCCGGGCTCATGACGCGGTAGAGAGGCTAACAGCCATGCGCGGGCCAAAGGAAGAAGCGAGGACAGACGGGGTAACTCCCCGGCACCGGTGGTGGTCGGCACACCACTGGCGGAGCAATGCCCGGTGGGCGACAGACTGGCGGGGGACAATGGCCTTGTTCACGTCCCTGGCAAGATGGCGGAGGACCATGGCCACCTTCATGTCCCTGGCAAGTGGGCGGAGGACCATGGCCATATCCGAGGCCATGACAACCGTGGTGGTGGCCACGAAAAACAAATGAACAAAAAAAATCCAACTTTCATGCATCTTAACATTAGCTTCGTGAACAAAAAGCACGCAAATCAACGCACACGGTTCTTAAAACTAGCTATCTAAATTTGTAGATGATCCTAGGGCTTCGTTCAACCATCAACCACAAGTCGTTGAACTGCGCTTGCTCATCCAGCTTTCCAAAAGGAATGATCTGATGACTGTTGGAGTAATTAAATTAGGGGAATGACAAACAAAACAATATTAAAAATCTTCACCATCCTTAACAACACGCCATAGATTTAGGGTTCTCAGGAGGGACGGCTTTGAGCTGAGTGGAGTGCGGAAGTGGGTCGTCAAAGGAAGATTAGACAAAGAGCATAGCGATTGCTTCTCCATTCTGCAAGAACCACCCCTACACACATTGTGGCAAAAAACATGTGAGTTTCTCATTGGAAATTTTCTCACCCAAAACAGAGATGCAAAGATAAAAACCTGGTAAAAAAGAAATTGAACCTGAAAAGCAAAACTTGTGGTCGCGGGCTTCTTAGGAGGGACGGCTTTGAGCATAGCGGAGCATGGAAGCAAGTCGTTGACGGAAGTCTTGTCGCTCGTGAGTCAGGAGGGACAGAGAGAGCCGAGCGGAATCGGTTGTCGGGAGAGAGCGTGATTTGGGAAGAGAGAGGTCACGGGAGTTTTTGGAGGAGAGAGAGGCCGCCGTCGTCGGGAGGGGGCGAACATCGTTGGAGAGAACGTCGTCGGGAAAGAGTGGAGAGAAAAAGAGAGCGCTGCAGTGAAGAGAGAGGAGAGAGAAGAAGCCTTCTCGCACGCTGGATTTGAAATTGCCTATCACGTGGGGCCACACGGACACGTGACAACCCGTGAATGGTTCAAGATAGCGCTGACGTGATCCCTTTGAGGTACCCAATATTTTCTTGATGCCGGCCGCCCACGGATCTGAGAAAGAAATATCTGCCCACCTCATTATAAATGGGGGCATCGCTTCAAGAAACTCGCGTTTCTCACGCAAGTTTTAGGGAGTAAAATACTGAAGTTCTTACTCTTGTTTTGAAGATGTACGTGACACGGCCTCTGTCCATGTACCAGAAGCACCCCGAGGTCCTCTCAGAGGCTCCGCCGGCGGGGGCAGGCTCTGGATACCTGGTGATCCAGGACGAGGAAGCCCAGAACTTCTGCTGCTTCGGGCTGTGCAAGGACAGTGAGCTCTACGGCTTCCCCTTCCCTCAGAACAAGGACCTCACCGTCCGGTACACGGAGAGCCACAGGGACGGCGAGGGCGGCACAAGAACGGTGTCCTACAACGATGAGGTGTTCATGATCCCAGTCGTCGGTCAGCCCTTGTCCTCCAATCAATACTATGTGATTCGGCGTCGCGGGAAGCATAAAGGGTATAATCTTTCTGAGTACTTCGAATAGTTTTGATTCCTCTGTTTGTTCTTGAATTAGGGGATGAATATGTTGATATTTATAAATAATTCGGGGGAATACCATTGGAGGGATGATGTGGGGATGTGAAAATATCTATGCAAGAACTCGCTTTTGTTGCAATAGTTGAAGTTACATCTTATCGCGTCACTTAGGAAAGAGGTTTTAGTAAAATTCAGCTGCTTATTGCATGATTTATATTATATTCATGGCATTTCTCAGAAAGTCTAAATCATTCTATCTGGAATGGCCATGTAGGGAAGCGCATGCTAATTCGACGGAAGAAGACAAAGGCACCCTCTTGTGCTTCCGATACGTTCGAGACAAGAAACCAAGCCCTTTGGATCCCGACGACATACACCAGCAGTTCGTGATCTTCCAGCGTGAGACCATGTGCGGGTCTGGTGGCTTCCATGCAAAGTCCGTTGCCCGAGATGGGTACCCTCCGCGATTCCTGAAGAGGAAAGGCTGGACCCTCCATGGCAAAACGCCCAAGAACTTCTTCTTGGATGATGATGCGCCAGGAGTCAACGACTCTCAGAGGTCAAAGCTCCCGAGCCTTGACTTCTCGATCGACAGGAAGAGCTCGGACCCAGTGGTGGTGGGTAACTGGTACTGCCCGTTCATGTTCATCAAGGATGGGGAGGTAGGGGACCAGATCAAGACGTCGGCATTCTATAAGATGGCGTTGCAACAGAGGTGGGAACAGGTCCATGCCTGCGACAATCCAGCCAATGGAGGCAATGCTGTGGAAGTGGATGTGATTGTTCAGAAGGAGGCCATCAGAGTGTTTGGTGAGGAAGCTAGGGAGGGAAAAGTGAGAAATGGAGTGATGTGGTTTAGGAGTAGGACAGGAGCGATAGGACTGAGCATGGCGATTGTGAAGAAGATGAGGTGGGAGGAAGAGAGGGTGGGTTGGATAAAGGAGGGAGAGAAGAGAGTGAGGGTGAAGAGAGTGGAGAAGTTCATCAAGAGCGGGTCGAGCGAGGAGGGATGGAAGAGGTTTGGTTGTTATGTGCTGGTGGAGAGTTTTGTGCTGAAGAGAATGGATGGGACTTTGGTGTTGGCTTATGACTTCAGGCACACTCACCAAATGAGGAGCAAATGGGAGTAGTGACAGATTTCCTCATTAGCGTTCTGCTTTTTGTTGGTTTAATATTTGCTGTTTCGGTGACTGGTGTCCATGAAAGCCTAGCTAAGTTGTCATGCTAGACATGCTGGGTTTGTCTTTGTTCCTTCAAGTGTTGTTCATCCTTCTATTTGAAGAATTTTTTTATTGGATTTCAGTTTTTAATGCTGTCCTTGTCCATCTATGAAGAATGGTCAATGGAAAAAAATGAAAGAAAGAAGTAAGGATAAGAAATTTAGGTTAAAGGTGAGACGAGAGAACATTGTAGTTGAATTTCTAGTATAATTTCTTAAAAGACTAGAAGTATCATATAAAAGCCACTTCAGAGTGTTGCATATACTTTTTCTTTTTTATAGATAATTTAGGGCAAACATAGAGACCTGATTACACAGAGGCCCCTATAGCATCCTGTAATCACCAACAATTAAGTTTATATTTTTTTTTATTAATGACTCTAACGTAGAACAGTTTGTATGAAGTTAATAAATTTCAAAATGGGACCTCCTTTTTTTAGCTAAAAATCCTTGAGCATTCCAACCAAATGCACCAACCCTGAAAGTTGTAGATACTTCTCGTCAATACCTTAAGCCAAAGAGCTATAGTTTCTGGGGCGCAATGGCCAAACATTTGGGTGAGGCTGCACACTAGAAGCATGAATAAGTATAGCCAAAAGGTCAGCAATGACCTATGTTACTCGCGAATGAAATTCTACTCTTTGTTAGATCATAAAAAGAAAGTATAAGTTTGCAAGGGACTTGGACATGGAGGTTTGAGTAGTTGTACCCTCGAATAGCTTTCTAACAATTCCCAAAAACTGAGCAAAGAACATATCGATTTTTAGCTGAAAATAATCATTCTTAAGAAATTATCAAAAAAGACATCTTTTATTTTGTTGTTGTTACGAGGATCCTAGTGTCTCCTTAAAATGAAAGGAAGAGAATCATTTCAGGTTTTTTCTTAATCTTATGTCAGTGTAATTATATTTTCAAACTTCAAATTTACGCAATTGAATAATTTAATGTGTTTAATCTATGTGATTTCGTCATTTTATCGTTAATAAACTTAATCTTACTAATCTGATTACTCATGTGAAAACTTTTAATCCTCACTATCAATATTTTCTCAAAAAATGACCGTTCTTAAAGATTATAACACAGAATTGGTAGACCCATATTTGTACCAAATGGTAATATTTGTTCAAAATATGTTAGAAAAAAGCGAAATTGATAGAATGGTTGAGTTTTCCCTCTTGTACGAATTTTCTTTTTCTTTTTCAATTTATGGCGTCATCAACAGTTGATTAGGGTACCACTCACCTGGGTGGCGTTGCTGGTTCGCGCTCCCTTCCTCTCGCAAAAGGTCGAGAGTTCGAATCCTAGCTTCGTCATAGGGTGACTTACCTGGTTGCATGTGTGTGGTGGCTAGCATGTGCAGCCCCTAGGGTTTACTCCCCTAGCTGTCGGCGGGGTGTGGGGTTTTCTGAGTCATCAAAAAAAAAAAAGTCGATTAGGGTCAACAATCGTTGCTGAACTGCTTGTCCAAGATTCTAGACTAGTGAAGCTTAGGGGTGATTGGGTCCAGGGTGAGTAGGGTCTAGATCTGGACCCTATACCCGACCTTGTTATTATCGGTTCTCCTTTTTTGGATCTTGTACCCTACCCTGTTTTTATTTGACCCTATTTTGGACCCGATTCCATTTTTTCGGTCCGGGAACAAGGTCAACCCTGTTTTCATTGGAACCTGTTTTGCAATCGTTTAATATCCCATATGACTTTGAATTTTACATTAATTCATGAAAAAACAACAATGTAATCCTCCTAACATTATAAAACAAAGCAAAAATCCTAATAATGCATAAACATTAGCAATAAATATGGATAAAATATTAGTCCCATTCCTACAAACATTTCTGATATGATCTAATGTGCATACTCATATGTATGTGATAGAGTTGTTATTAAGAGGATATCTTTTTTGAGTTGGACTGAAAATGCTTTAATTAGCACTATAATAGTTAGTGGCACTTGTCCCGCAATTTTAGTAATAGTTGAAGGTAGAACCATTAAAAAAGAAAAACAATGCATGAAAATAGTTTTTTTTAACAATTCTTTAAAAACAATTCTCTTAATTTGATTTAGAAAGATATTTTCTTTTTTTTTAACAATTTTTCAAAGACAAAACGACTTAGAGACACTATGCAGAGAGACGATTTTATTTTATTTTTTTAACAAGATAGAAACCGGTCCGATTCCAAGTAGGTCTTTACTTGGACCCGGTTCTTGGATCGGTTCCAAAAAACTGGAACCTGGTCCCGGATCGATTTAATCGGGAACTAGTTTCTAACCCTATTTTTCAGGTGATCCAATATGAGTTCTAGGTAAACTCGATTTGGTTGCACACCCCTAGTGAAGCTCACTGGAGAACATAGATATTGAGCCCGTTTGGTTCAGCATTCCCAAGGGCTTTTAGCCCCCAAAGCCTCTTGGGAAAATGCAAACCTATTTAGTTCAGTTTTGGGGGGACTTTGGGGAGATACAATTGCATCTTCAAGTATCCTTAAAGTCCCTTAGCTCAATGCACCTCCAAAGGTGTATTTGCAACTTGTATTTTCGGAATGCATCTTCCTCGCGTGGCTATTGGAGTTGACGATCGCCGACCACCCTCTAGGCGACCGCCAACCACCCTCCGATGGCCAGATCTGGCCGCCGGAGGGCCTGCCTGAGGTCGGGCGACCTCAAGCGGCAGTTGTTTGGGTTCGCGACCCATGTGGTGGTCGCGTGCTTGGGTCACACGACACAAGCGTTGCCTGAGGTCTCCGCCTCAAGCGATCGCGTGACCCAGGCAGTGTCCTAGGTCACAAACCTAGGCATCACCTAAGGTCATCTCCTCAAGCAGTCACGTGACCTAGGCGTTGCCTGAGGTTGCCGCCTCAAGCAGTCGCCTGGGTCATGAACCTAGGCAATGGCCATCACTTGGGTCACACGACCTCAAGCGAGGCAGCCTGAGGTTGGGCCGTCGCCTGGGTTGCCGGACCTAGGCAGGCCTTTCGACGATCAGATTTGGCCGCCGGATAATGAATTTAAAAAAAAATTCGCAAAAATCCCTTAGCAAAATGTAGTATCACCAAACGGCATTTAGGCCAAAATTATTTTATAATGCAATTTTTACCAAACGGTATTTGCATTTCGAAAAACCTCTTTAACCCAAAGGTATTTGCATTTCCCCAAGTACATTTCCCTAAAGCTGAACCAAACGCATCCATTATCTGATTGAAAATATATCACATGCATATAACTAGGGTTTTCCATAATATCAACCATTATCTTTTTGGTTTTTTCTGTCTAGTGTCACGAGTACGTTGACATTCCTAGACCATCTAATATTCTCACAAAGGCAGGCGTCTGCGGCGATTCATTCCCCAGAGAGCAACATTACCACTACCTCGTCAATAAAGAGAGTGACGCTGAGAGAACAGCTAAATTTCATTCTTCTCATACAAATTTTCTTTTCTTTTTTTTAATAAATGGCGTCATCAACAGAGGATCCCGATAGTTGAAAATATTATTGCAAAAGAAAAAATTTAGTATGTATAAACTTGGAGAGCCTTTTTTTTTTTAAATATTATTAAAATATTATTAAAAATTATCCACGTCACGTCGTCCGTATTACATAATATAGCCGGTATCCACATCAATACTGATCCCGCCGTGTAGGACGATCGACATCCATATCAGTGCCAACTTGTCAAAATTTGCTAGATGGATCATATATACATAAATGCAAAAAGTTTATGATTTAATTGACAAAAAAAATCATGATTGAATTGATATAACTACGATAGATTTAGATTTTATTTTTTTATAATTATCCCGACTTTTCAAGGGGCAGAAAGGATAAGGAAAGGAGCCAAGTCAAAGAAGACGAGTTAACGCGTGAAGATACGACATTCATCCTAATAAAAATATGAACCGGTCCTCTAAGCATTTTCCTAGTAATATCTGCTGTAGCGTGATTGCTTGGGTGCCGGCTAAAACGATCCGATCATTTTCACGGGGTCAACCGAGCTCATCCCGACTGTTCTTTAACGGAGAGAAATTCCGATCCTTGACATTGCGAACCCACCTTCGCATTAAGAAGGGCATAAATTCAAGAGACCATCGTTTCTCCCACAAATGAACCGCTACCTACTAAGATACTGAAATTTCTTTTTCTGAAAATGTACGTGACCCGGCCTCTGTCCATGTACCGGAGGCACCCCAAGGCCCTCGGGGAGTTCCCGCCGGCGGGGCCGGGCTCTGGATACCTGGTGATCCAGGACGAGGAAGTCCGCTGCTGCTGCTGCTCCGGGCTGAGCAAGGGCAGGCAGTTCTACGAACTCCCCTTCCCTCAGAACAGGGACCTCACCGTCCGCTACACAGGCGCGAGCAAAAAGGTCTACAAAGATGAGGTGCTCATGATCCCGGTCGTCGGCCTGCCCTTGTCCTGCAATCAGTACTACGTGATTCCGCGTCGTGGGAAGCATAAAGGGTATTTTAATAGTTTCACTTCCTCAGTCTGTTCTTAGAGTTGGGTGATGAATATGTTGATATCTGCAAGTAGGACAAGATCGGATGCATGATGTGGGGATGGGAAAAAATCCACGCGAGAACTAGTTTCTGTTGCGATAGTTGAAGTAACAACTCATCACGTCGCTTAGCAGATAGGTTTTAGCAACAGTTTAGCCGCTTATTTGCGTGATTTAGTTTTAATGGCATTCCACAAAAAGTCTAAATCATTCTATCTCGAATGGCCACGTAGGGAAGCCCACGCTAATTTGACGGAAGAAGACCAAGGCACCTGTTTGCGCTTCGGCCGCCGGCGCGATGGAGACGAGAAACCTACCCCGTTGAATCCCAAAGACATAGACCAGCAGTTCGTGATCTCCCAGCACGAGATTACAAACGGGTTCAGCGGCTTCGATGCGAGGTCCGTTGTCTCGGGTGGGTACCCTCCGACATTCTTGAAGAGGAAAGGCTGGACCCTCCATGGCAGAAGGCCGAAAAACTTCTTCTTGGACGACGACGCGCCAGGAGTCAACGACTCGCGGAGGGCAAAGCTCCCAAGCCTCGACTTCCCAATCAACTGGAGGAGCTCGGACCCGGTGGTAGTGGGGAAGTGGTACTGCCCGTTCATGTTCGTCAAGGATGGAAAGGTCAGGGACCAGATCAAGAAGTCGGCGTTCTACGAGATGACGCTGCAACAGAGGTGGGAACAGGTCCATGCCTGCGACAATCCAGCCAATGGAGGCAATGCTGTGGAAGTGGATGTGGTTGTTCAGAAGGAGGCCATCAGTGTGCTTGGTGAGGAAGCTGGGGAGGGCGATGTGAGCGATGCAGTGATGTGGTTTAGGAGTAGGACAGGAGCGATAGGACTGAGCATGGCGATTGTGGAGAGTATGAGGTGGGAGGAACAGAGAGTGGGTTGGGTGAAGGAGGGAGAGGAGAGAGGGAGGGTGAAGAGAAGGGAGGAGTTCATCAAGAGCGGGCCGAGCGAGGAGGGTTGGAAGAGGTTTGGATGTTACGTGCTGGTGGAGAGTTTCGTGCTGAAGAGAATGGATGGGACTGAGGTTTTGGCTTATGACTTCATGCACACTCACCAAGTGAGGAGCAAATGGGATCCTCGTGAATGGTCTGACTTTTGGGGGGCTAGTCATTGCAATTTCTGACTGGCGTCCATGAAAGCCCAGCAAAGTTCTTGTGCTGGACATGGTGGTTTTGTACTTGTTCCTTCGAGGTGTTCTTCATTCGTCAATGCTGTTAAATACATCATTGGGATTATTGCTGTGGACATAAAACTAGGAGGGAGAACTTGGCCATGTTGTCCATCTCTATCCATAAAAGAGAAAGTATCAAAAAATTCTTAAATCTATTGTATTGATATTAATTCAGTCCTAAATATTTCAATTTAACTGATTTAATTATAAATATTTTCATATTAATATCAATTTAGTCTATCCAGCGATTTGAGATTGGAAATCATTAACGTAAATGTCAACCGTTTTAGTGACACGATATGTAGACATTTTAAATAATTTTTTATTTTATTTTATTCTTTTTAATTACTTTTTTTTCTTCATTTTGCCGGTGAGGGCCGGAAACCTCAATGCTAATCCCACATCGCACACTCTATCAAACACATGGTGGGCAACATTGGAAAACGAGGATTGCGGCCACGGCAAGGTGGCTTTCGATCGATTGCTGCCACCGGGAAGATGGGTCATTGAGAATAGGAATGGTTTCGTTGACGAATCTCTCGAGGTGGGGTTAGAGGAGTTGGGCTGTGAAGGGGTTTGATTTGGGGCGAGAACGTTCTTTGACATTTGAAAGAGAGAATGGAAGCTATGCGGAGGCCAGGAAAGGCGACTCCCTGGATTTCAGTCAGCAGCTTGTGACCCTCCTCAGCCAAAATGAAGGAAAAAAATAAGAATTTTTTAAAAATTATAAAAAATCAAAATAATATTAAATATTATTAAAAATGTCCATTTCCGCATTGGCTGTCCTACAGCCATGCCATGTATGAAGTCTGCCATTCATGTCAATGATTTTCGGCCTAAAATGATTGGAAAGACTAAATTGGTACCGATGTGAGTAAATTGATCCAATTGAAATGATTTTAGATTGAATAATGCATATTGCAATATGCTTAAGACTTATGTGGTACTTTTTCTATCCATGAGAAATAGTCAATGGAAAATGTAAGGAAGAAGGAGGATAAGAATTTTAGAATAAGGTAAGACGAGATAAAACACTTTAGTTGAATTTCAATTATGCTTTCTTAAATTCTAGAGGCCTGGCGACTGCTTGTGATGAGCATGTACAATCCACTTGAACTTGTTGCAAGCACTCTTTGTTTTTAATAATTCGAGGCATGATTATAGAGATTCAACTATCTAAAAGTAAGCACATTGCCATGTAATTATCGTATCCAATTAAGTCTAGACTTTTAATCTATGCAAATGGCCTTGATGCAGAGTAATTCGTACCCAATTGGTGGAAGTTGAAAAAAGATCATCTAATTTTCAAGCTGAAAATCCTCAACCATCTTGAACAATCGCGCACAACCTCAAGGTTGTTGTCCATGCTCTTCATCCATCCCTTGAACCGAAGAATTGCAGCTTCTAGGGTGCAATGGCCAAAGTGTGCATGCCAGGAGCTTGAATAGGAAAGGCAAAAAGCAACCGAAGGGCCTCCATCGCTCGCAAATGAAATCGCACTCATGTTAGATTATTAAAAATCTACGTACATTCATTTCGCAGAAAATAAATAATTTGAAAAATAATTTTCAAAAAATAATTTTTTATATCATTTAAAAATATTAATCAGTAGAAAATGTGTTCATTATCAGTAACGATTTATGCCTAATTATTTTCCTAGACGGTTAATTTCATTTATTTATACAAGCGATACAAATAATTATTTTTCAGGAAAATATTTTCTAAATTATTTATTTTTATGAAACGAACACACCGTAAGTTAGTATGAGTTTGCAAGGGCCTTGGCTACGAGGCCAAGTTTTTTTCATTTATCTTATTAGCATCAAACCCAAATCATTAATCCTAATTTTTCATTCCTTGCTTATTTCACGGTGTGTCACACTCTCTCTTTCATTTTGCCAAAAGCATTTGGCATTTAAAAAAAAAATCAGATCCTAACAGTTACTTGCATGATCACACGCACCATTTTCATAATTTTTCGCGAAAAAATTAAATGAAAATCGGCGAGCACGGACCCCGGACATCATCATGGCCATCCCGGTCCGACCGCGAAAACAAAAGTAAAGGCCCCTCCTCTTGGACAATAATTCACGAATTTTGTACGGAATCAAAATTCGGTATATATATGTTTTTTTTTTTTTTAATTTGAATCTGAACCCTAAAGAAGAAAAGACATCGCTCCCACTTCCTTCGCCATTTCCAAAACCCCCGCCAAAACAATCCCCCCGGAAAGCCGTTCTCCGCCCACCTCCCCGGCGATCCGAGAGCAGTTGAATTCCGTTCTCCGTCGCCCGAATTTTTCATTCTTGGTTTCGGAAGTTGGATGGCGTCTTCGACGGTCGATCAGGATCAGCAATGGCTGCTGAACTGCTTGTCCGCCACTCTCGACCCCAGCCACGACGTCCGCGCTTTCGCCGAGGCTTCGCTTCGGCAAGCGTCCTTGCAATCTGGTGATCTCCCGATCAATCGCTACTCTCTCTCTCTCTCTCTCTCTCTCTCTGTATGTATATGTGTGTGTGTGTGTTTCTCGTCGCTCGTTGTTTGCTGTGCGAAGTTGTTCCCCGCCCTGTTTTACTGGCTTTCGCCTGCCTGATGTTTGTTGAATTGACGAGATTCCGGGAATGGTCGCGTGGATGAGCCCGAGCGTGGGTTGTCACTGTGGGTATCGATGTAGTCAGAAGCTTCCCGGGGGTGGGGATTTGCTGTATTAGTTTAAGCGTTTTATTGTGCTATCAGAAGAGTGAACTAGCGGTGGCAAGAACATGTCAAGAATCTGTGTGTGTGTGTTTTTGTGTGTGTTATTTTTAATTTTGTTGGAGTTTGGGTCAAGTTGTCGAGATGTTATTGTGCTGGGCATTGTGCGTGGGGGCAGTTAAATTTATAGCTCCAAGGAGAAACATGGGGAGAGTCAAATTTTAATGTGGCAAGAAGACGTTGAGAATCTGGGGAGTTTTGAATGGAGCATGAGTCGAATTGTTGACATGTTATTGTGATGGGCATCGTGCAAGGGGGATGAAAAACTCCTAGGAGAAATATGGGAAGAGACACCCGCATTTTCGTGTCCATGGTGATAAGTATAGTTTTATTTGCCTTGTAGGTCCGCTGTTCAAATGTGTATACCTCATTAAAGGTCAAGAGACAGTTGTAAGCAGCTTATGTCAAATGGGGAAGGTATAGTTTGAGAAGGCAAATGATTCTGGTAATCCTTCTGCCAGGGAAGTTATTGAATTTTGGTGGGTAATAAGTATACCTAGATGAAAGTCAAGAGACACAAGTGGCTCATGTTGAATGGGCAGCTATAACATAAGAAGGCAAATGAAGCATTCGGTTTATGGATCTTACAACTAAAAGGATCCATTTAGTACCTCTTTAGAATAAGAATGCTAACTATTTTGCTAAATATAGAAGATTTTTTTTTGGTGATGTCATAGTTTTGTCCTCCTTGATCTCGCAGATGGTTGACCTGCCTGACTTTTTACTATCAGCTGTTACAAGGAGCAAATAATTTCCATGCTGTGCTTATTTCCTCACTCTAACTTTTAAGTAACTTATGTAGCTCTCATCATTCGAGATTATGTGTGAATAGCATTTATCTTTTGAACTTTACAGGTTTTGGAAGTGCATTATCAAAAGTCACAGCCAACCGGGAGCTCCCGTTTGGATTGCGCCAGATATCCTTATATTAGTACTCGCATCACGTACTACTTTATCTTATCATCATCATCTTGTCTGTGCTTTGGGATTAGCTAAATACATGTTATTTTAGTTAACTAGCTAATTATTTTGAGAGTGTTTGGAATGACTTGTAATTTGCATTTTGCTGTCTTTGTATCTCCTGGCTCACCCTTCTTGAATCCAAAATACCTGAAACTTTCATAACATACAAACATTGACAGAGACATTTGTGTATGAATTTTTCATAATTATTTGAAATTTGAATAATATTTAAGATTTTGACAGGAAAGCAAAATTACTTATTCTCTTATTCAGAAAAAGAGGAAATGCCCTTAATGATTAGCAATTATTGTCTTAACAACATCTTATTCATAAAGGGAGAGAAATCAATGGGTAATTCTGTATAAGAACATGAGACATTAAACCTTGCATCCTGTTCCAGCATAGTTTGTCTTCTCTGCTTCTAGTTATCCAGTATGTATTGTAACTTCTATTTGGGCAGTTATGTTGTGAAAAGTTAACGTACTTCTACCTAGCTGCTGTACTGCTGAAGCAGTTCATCAAGAAACACTGGCAAGAAGGTGAGGATTCTTTTGAGCATCCTGTGGTTTCAAATGAGGAAAAGGTAATCTTTAGCCAATCCAATGATAATAAGTAGACTTATTTCTTGTTCTTTTCTAGATAACCTTCTTAATAAATTCATATTTTGTCCTTTTAGCTCCTCATTTTAGAAGGTTCCCTAGACTGCACAACATTTTTTTTTTTTTAATGTGAGTAGGTCCACCCAACCATTCATGTCTGGAAATTTTTATAATTTGCCAACCTACTAGCATGTGTTGAAGAGGCATTACTGTGTAAAGAAGGTGCTTGAGTAGTGTTACTAGATTTCTTGAGTTTTGGCCCAAGGACAGGTGTGTCTACTTCTATCTTTTGGGCATGTCTAATGAATCTTCCACCTGACCCAGCGAGCAAAGATTCAAGGAACAATAGTGCAGGAGTTTTTTGTTTGCAATACCTGTGGTGGTACCAAAGAGGTTGGGCCAGAAATGCCATGGTCATTGGCACAATAGTGGAAAATTGAGTTAATCCATTTCTCATAGATGTCATAGGTTGAGTCATGAGTTGGGGTTCTTCAATTGGCAATGTTGCTTTGCAAATGGTGAGATGAACGGGTGCAGATGGGGCTGTTTTTGGGAGATGGTGTCTGTTGTTGGTCGTAGATTTACAGTGGATGTGTGAAGAATGCTGTCCTTAAATATAATCTTAAATATAGTTCACGATGACCAATCACATAGATTGCTTTTGTCTCCTCTATTTACTTCATTAAGTCAACAAAATTCTCACTTAATCAAACAATGGAGTTTTTTCACCCCTCTACATCTCTAATAACTGTGATGTGCATGTTGGACATGGATGAAATACTTGTTTCAGCATGTGTATTTGGAAGATCTAAGATTATAAACTGATTGCTATTCAATGATGATATTGAACCGATAGACGCCATGTTTTGAATGTCTAAACTGATAACATTATTGATCAATCATCAGGCAATTATACGCAAATATCTTCTGATGACACTGGATGACTCTCACAGAAAAATTTTCACGGCAGTTGGTATGGCAGTCACATCCATTGCAGTTTATGATTGGCCAGAGGATTGGCCTGAGTTATTGCCTAACCTTCTGGAGCTGATTAATGATCAAACTAACATGAATCGGGGTAGGGTGTTCCATTTTCTCACCATCATCATTTTTATGTGAATCCTTTTCGCTTACCTGTATGCTATGGGCTTCTGAGTTGTTAATTATCCTTTAAACTAGTAGATCTGTTTCATGAATATTTTTGAATTTTAAAAGCTTCTACCAATAATACTTTTGAGGTTATACGTTGATCCAATTGCAATTCCATACAACTTTAGAGAAAGAATTATACTTCTTTTGGAAGTCCAATAAAGTTTCTAACATGCCATTCTTCTTTTTGGTAAATTTTGTTACTCCTGGTCTTATAAACTTTTGATCGGCATAAAGGATTTTGCTGAATGTTGTAGTGCAAGGGGCTCTCAAATGCCTGTCGCTTCTGTCCGGAGATCTTGATGACACAGTGGTGCCCACATTGGTCCCTATCTTGTTCCCTACTCTGCATAAGATCGTATCTTCATCTCAGGTTTGTTTTGTTGCATGTTCTGCTTCAAGCTGTTCTCAGACTTTTGCCGTTTTTTATCTTAAAAATAGGGACTTCCAGTGGGACGCTCTGTCCATTGAGCTTAGCTTTCAGAAATCATGTTGCAACTGTGGATGCATGCATTTAAGATTTATACCTTAATTTTACTGATTTTCATTGCTTACAGATTTTCAATTTGACCAGCAAATACCACTGTTTCTAGAATTGGTCATGGATTACAGTAGCTCTTGTTGTTGTGTTGCTTGCCTTTACTGTTGGTGTATGTCCATATGATATTGTTACTTGTTCAAACTTGATAGTGTCATTGGGTGACTTTGCTTATCAACTTTTTGATGACTTCATTTGCACATGGTTAGTTGCAGGCAAGTACTAATTCTTCATGCAAAATATACAACTTATAAACCTTTGAATCTTGTGTTTTAGGAAAATTAGAAGCCACAGAGTGCTTATGAGATCTTGTCTCTAAATTTGATGCTGGGACTTGTAATTTACAAAAGTCAAAAAGATTTTTGAACTTCCTTCCTATGTTTAAGGTGATCAACATTCTGTGACTTCTGTCATTTCATTTAGGGCTTTCATTAATTCCTTAGGAATGAGAAGGCACGTTTCTCTCAAAAGATGATGATATAAGAAACATCTTCTGTCTGTATAATGTGTGTTTTGCTTCTTGTGAATTTGTTGCAGATTTATGACAAACATTTGCGTGGAAAGGCCATTTCAATAGTTTATTCTTGTGTCTCTGTGCTGGGGGCAATGAGTGGTGTTTATAAGGTAATAACGGACCTCTCATTTGTTTTCTCATCATTTTGAATATGCTAGAACTAGTTTTAACTCTATTTTTGGTTATCTGATCTGTGCAATGTTTATTTTCCAGAGTGAGACCAATGACATGATAAATTCTTTTCTCAAACCATGGATGGATGAGTTCAATATTATCTTAAGAGAGCCAGTGCCATTAGAAGATCCTGATGACTGGAGCATTAGAATGGAGGTCAGTTTGGAAATGGCATGAGATATGTTGGATTGGATGTGTATCTTCTTGAGTTTAATGAGCAATTAACTGTTGTGAAAATTCTGCATCTCTCCACCCAGGTTCTTAAGTGCTTAAATCAGCTAATTCAGAATTTTCCTGGCATTGGTGTTGGTGATTTTGTGGGTATGTTACTCGAAGTTATCTTGTGAATGTAACTTTTAGCTTTCTCAGCTCTTCTGATTCTCTATTGACCGACTCACTGTGTTTTTTTCTCATGCAGTTATCATGGGACCATTGTGGCAAACACTTGTGTCCACTCTTGATGTGTATTTGCAATCATCCATTAAAGGTCAAGATCCTTATGGGGGAAGATATGACTCAGATGGTGCAGAGAAGAGCCTTGATTCCTTCATCATTCAGGTTACTATCTTTGTGTATGGAAATTATTCTGGATTATAGTATTCATTGTAAGAATACTAACTTCCTTGTAAGAATTTTCCTGGTACAAGCGATGCATGGATCTTTTCAATGTTATTGTTAACTTTTACATGTCTAGATGTTTCAATGTCCTAACTTGCTATCTCACGAGAGACATGAATAATGGAGAAAAAGTTGGTGGAGTGTCTCATCTTTGACTTCACATGGAGAGTTATCAATGAACATCCTAATTATTCAAAATGTAGTAGGTCAATCAAAGCCCATGTTGTGCAAGAACTATTTTTCTATTTTTATATATATTTCTCTTGCATCTTGTCTACATATATATCATTTAACTTCGAATTCTCATTTTCATCATTTGATTTTACAGTTGTTTGAATTTCTATTGACTATTGTGGGCAGCAGGAAGTTTGTAAAGGTTTGCCAACCCAAGCACCCATGGTTGTTAGATATTTCTTTTGTTATTATTATTATTTCCATGTTATATATTTGAAAATTTGTCCCTGTAGGTTATGATGAATAATATCAATGAGTTGGTATATTTCACTCTGGCTTTCCTGCAAATGACAGAACAACAGGTACCTTACAATTTGTGCATTTTCTGCTTAAACCTAGGCAGACGCCATACACTTTTCCATATAATCGTCTATCTGAGTGGGATACTGAATAGAAAACTTCAGTCGCTAGAGATCCTTCTGCTTCACGATACCTATGACCTCAGTAGTACCAATTATTTGATCTCTCTATTAGTACGTATTGATTTGAGTGCTTGTCTTGGGTTTGTGTTTCTCTAGGTTCATACTTGGTCAGAGGATGCCAATGAATTCGTGGCTAATGAGGATGATCTTACTTATAGCTGTCGTGTTTCTGGTAAGCTGTTCATATTTTTCTAAACATTCAATGTAGCATTGTAGAATGCTGGTAACTTGACTCTTATACTATATTATGGTATTTGAGCTTGAGCAAATGTTCCTCTATATTGCAAGGATCATCATGTCATCTATAATGATTTAAAGTTATTGGATAGGTGGCTGTACATGCTGGATCTTGGGGCTGGTGTAATTTTTGTTACTTAAGTGCTGTTGTGTTGAGATTTTTGTCTACTATGCAAACTGAAAGCAATGTCATATTTCCATCTTTTTACTCTACTGGTCCTTTCAGTGGTTACAGAACTTGAAAAAGTTGATTGCATGAGTCTCCACCCAGGGGAGTAAAAATATCTTCCTACCTTTTCTGTTGAATCTGCATAAGCTCAGTTTGTCATGAGAAACTACATTGGGATGGAATATGAGAAATTGAAGGAAAAATAGTAGACACTCATCTTTCTCTTTCTTGCATCATCAATGCAGCATCAATGGGTCAAACAAAGTTTCCTAGAGCATGAATCACTTCATGAAAATGTTAATAATTATAAAAAGTGACAAAGAAGGGGTGGAGTCCATAAATTATCTAATTGGAACAAGTATGATTTATAAAGAAGGGGTGGAGTCCATAAATTATCTAGTTGGAACAAGTATGATTTATAAAGTTATATGCACATAGCATACATGCTTTAAAAGCCCCTATTTGCAAATGTAGAAAGTGATAAACAAGGCTGTGTTTCATGCTAAACTTCTGGTTAAAAGATTTTGTGCGACATAATAATAATGGAAGTGATGTATTATGGAGCCTATATTTTATATATAATATTTTCTCCCAAGTACCGTTACATTTGCCATTGTTAGTATTGTGGTTAAATGAGTGGGGATAATGATGGCGTACTAGTTATGAATTGTATCAACTACATGGTGTCAGCTAATTTCAGTTGCAAGAAAGACCTAGGCATTTCTTTCATGCCTTCACTAAATTTTAGATATCAAAGTGTACCTGAATCTGATGTTCCATGCATGATTGTTACTGTAGTTAGATAAACTTTACAGTTTCCCTGATCTGTTGTCTGCAGGTGCACTTTTGCTGGAAGAGGTGGTTAGTTCCTGTGGCAGAGAAGGTGTTGATGCCATTATTGAGGCTGCAAAAAGACGATTTGCTGAGTCCGTACATGACAAAAGTGCTGGTTCTGCTGATTGGTGGAGAGTAAGATTAAAGCTCTAGTCTTTTTATATCGTTTCTTGTTAAAGAAGTAATTTACTTTGTTAATGTGGTTGGTCTTAATTATTTGTAAGTGATAGGTGTATTTTGTCTCCTTTCTGAATTTATATTTGGGAAGATTCAAAAACTATTTTAAGTACCTGAATACATTTTATGTCCTCTTTTTTTTACATCACAACTTCACACCCTCTTTGTCAATAGGTGACAAATTGCATTCGCAACAAATGAGGATGTGAACTTATTTACCAATTTACAAATGTCTTCCTTAACCTGCTTTATAGTAGTTAAAAGCAAAATAGATACCACCCAATAGGATAGGAGAATGATTACTCTAAACTTTGAGAGGAAAATCACAGAAATTTGTGACATGAAGAGCAATGCTATTCTATAGTGATGTTCTTTTCCTAATTGCTCATGTGGTCATCCTTTCTTTGCATGGTATTTTCTTGGAAAGTACCTTTCTTATATTCTCAACTCTAATTAGGGTCCATGTCCTTTCACATACATACTATCCCTATTTTGCTTTCTTCATTCACCCTTCAATTTTGTAGTAATTCCTTTTCTTTTTCCAGATGAGGGAGGCCATTCTTTTTGCCTTGGCTTCACTATCTGACCAATTGCTGGAAGCTGAGGTTCGTTCCTCTCTCTCTCTCATGTGCATGTGTGGGCACCATCTTTTACATTTTGATAGAATAATCAAATATTAAATCACGCTTTGTCTAACAGTTTAAGCTTTTATAACAGTTGGCAGTGGTCTCACCAAAATCTCACATGCTATAAGATCTGGAGGTCCTAAATTCAAATCTTTCCAAGCTTTATTTTCCTCCCCAATTAAAAATGTTTACGCTTAGTGCGAGGCAAAAATGACCAGTCTAAGTGTGAGGGGGAGTGATAGTATAATTAAATATTAAACCACACCTTCATTTAACAGCTTAAGCTTTTAGAACAGCTGGCAATGGTCTTACCAAAATGTCACATGTTTAATTACATTCCACTGAACACAGTGGTCACTTTGTTGTGCATGTTAAAGGTAATTTATTTTCAGTGTTAGTTTTTCTTTTCTGCTGATGTGTTGTGACAGGCTTCTGGATTGGCAAGTGGCAACATAGGGAGCTTGATTGAGCAGTTGATCTCTGAGGACATTGGGCCTGGTGAACATCCTATCCTTTGCTCCTCTTCCTACTTTTCTGTTATTCAGGGAATAGACAGAGCTTTTCTTTTTTTGGTAACAGGGGTACATGAATATCCATTTCTGTATGCACGTATTTTTGTGTCAGTTGCTAAGTTCTCCTCTGTGGTAATTATTCTAATTCCTTTGTAAATTACTAGGTCATGTCATCTATGAGTATTTTCTTACTTTCTTTTCGTACCATTCAGATCAGTCGTGGAGTTCTTGATAATTTTCTCTATGCAGCTATTACAACAGTTAGCATGGATGTGTAAGTGATTTTATTCAACAATTTGATTTGGGAAAGAAATTTTAGTTGTCTAATGGTGATACTACTCTCTTAACAGGCCCCCACCTGTCAAAGTAGGGGCATGTCATGCCCTTTCTCTACTCCTTACCAAGGCAAATGACAGAAATGTTCTCCCTCACATAATAGGATTGCTTTCATCACTTACAAATCTCCTCAGTCAAGTAAGACTAGCTCGTATGCTTTCCATAAATTTTATTCTGATGTTCAAGCTGTAACATTGCTTGTTTTTTCTTCACAGGCATCTGATGAGACATTGCACTTGGTTCTTGAAACAATCAGAGCAGCAATAATGGCAGGTATTGCTTATTTAGTTTTTTGCTTCCAATCTACATTTTCATGTTGGATGCCATTAAACTAGCTTCCTCATTTTACTTTAGGCTGTGAAGCTATAGCGACTGTGGAGCCCAATGTTTCTCCCATCCTCTTGAACACTTGGGCATCTAACATTTCAGATCCATTTGTCAGTGGCGAGGCACTTGAGGTTTTGGAGGTAACTACATTTTGAAATGTTGTCCTTAGGTATTTGGTCTGGATAAGTTTTTTGTTCATTATTATTTTCTTTATTTTATCACTTGATCATATTCAGTTATTGAGTATGATGTTGTTTATTATGTTAGTTGCTAAGTAAGAAGCAGAGCATTAATTAAGGGAAGGCTTATCTTTAAAATGGCTTGTTAGTTCTACTCCAATTTCCTTGTGTATTAATTGTCTGCTGTACCTAGCTTTTTTCTGCTGATTAATGTGGAGTGCCATTTTCATCTACAACCTTTTCCATCTGAAAATTTGGCCAATACCTGCTTTGAATCATTGAAATTTCCAACTTTTCCGTACTCAAGATTCTGCAATTTTATTTCAGACAGCTGAGATGAATTGTGAGGAGATTCTTTTTCCCTATGTTCTTGATGATTATCGCAATATGAGGATAATGTCAGAAAATCATATAAAATGTTTGTGAATTTCGGGTTTGTCTGCATTCGGGGACTGCACATAAGGCTTGGATAATGTCTTTTGTGGGATTGATGCCAGGCACTAATGAAGTACATTAATTGGTAGTCCATATGATGGTTTGAATCTAATTAAAAACCTGTAAAATTGATGGATGCAGTCCTTGCCAAACTTAGCTGTTTCCAATAACTTCATACTTAAATTATTGATACAGAGAATCACTGATAGGCAATTGTGATGTTGAAAAACTAGAATAAGGCAAAGTCTATATTTTTTTGCCAAGATGCTTTTTGCTTCCTACAGTGGACTGCCAAGAAAGAAAATTTTTAAAAATGTCAGAAGGTTTTAATTCGACTTTTATTAGTAGTGGTGCTTTTCTAGTGCTTTCCTATAAGCAAGTCATTATGCTGAAACAATAAGCTTGATGACTTCATTGACAAAATAATACTTTTAATATTGGTCTATATCTCTGCTGATTGGAACTTCCTTTTTCTTTCTATAAAATGGTTGACCAGGCAATAAAAAATTCTCCCGGTTGTGTCCACCCACTGATTTCCCGGGTTCTGCCTTTTGTAGGTCCAGTCCTAAATAAGGTAGGACTTTAATTCGTTTCATTTTATTATGATGCATCTTAGCTTGCCTTGATCTCATTGGTTGAATTATTTGTTGGTTGTGATATATCCTGATGGCAATGTCTAGCCCCAACAGCAACCTGATGGTTTAGTTGCTGGATCCTTGGACCTGTTGACCATGCTAGTAAAGGTATTTCTAAGGTTTAAATTTTTCATCCTCTCTGTCTCACTAATTTGTTGGCTTTAATTTTCTGCTGATAATTCTTATTAATTTTTATATATTCTTGGCTACTGTTGGTGCTGCAATGTACAGAATTCTCCTATTGATGCAGTGAAATTGATATACGATGCATGTTTTGATGCTGTCATCCGTATAACACTTCAAAGTGAAGACCATGGTGAAATGCAGGTGCTCAAGTGTTTCATGGGTTGTGTCCTTTTTCTGCTAGGACCCTGATTGCATTCTCTTTATATCTAAGTAATTTTCTGCATTGCAATGTCATTTATTAGAACGCAACGGAATGCCTGGCTGCTTTTGTCTCGGGGGGAAGACAGGATGTGCTGGCTTGGGGTGGTGACTCTGGGTTCACAATGAGGTCTTTGCTAGATGTAGCTTCAAGGTTGTGGAGATTTCCTTTCTCTCATATACCCTTCCAGTTTTCTGGCTTTATATTGATCAGCATTGTGGAGATAATTCTTTGGAGTCATTGTAGTATGTCGATGTTTCATTTTTGTATTTAGTTGTTTTAGTTGAAATCGCCAACCAAAAAGAAAGAATGAAATAGAAGAAAACCAACGGCATATGTGTAAGATGCAGCTTTGAAGTATCTTGGTTTAGTTCTTTAGTTCATAAAAATTTATCATTGAACTTCAATTATCATGGTTTATAGAGATTTAATGATACAATATTGACTGTAAGAATCAATTTTGTTCACTTTTTCAATGTAGAGTGAAACAGCAGCATGTGGCTGTGACAACTCTAGTCCAGTGACGTGTCTTTACTCTGCAATGTGCGCACTCATTTTATGGCAGCTACATGAAAGTGAAACTTATTTGGGCCAACTCTAGGGGGCTCAAGCTTCAATGGTTTTTCTCTCGTTAACTACTGCAGTGCTTGTTTTGTAAATTGCAATGTGGAACAAAATGCTACTTGATCTTGAACTTATATAATGGAATGAGTGGATTACTTGAAATGTCATGTCCTGGTTGTAATTCCTCATTTCACAGTTTCAGTAATTCTTGGATTTTGTATGTGCATTTATTTTTCCAGTGGGTCTCAAATCTATTATTGGTAACGTGATGCAGGCTTCTGGATCCTGCTTTGGAAAGCTCCGGGTCTCTTTTTGTCGGAAACTATATTCTGCAACTTATTTTGCACTTGCCACAGCAAATGGCACCACATATCTGGGACATGGCAGCTGCTCTGGTCAGACGCATGCAGTCTGTTGAAATAGCTGGGTTGAGAACTTCCTTGATACTGATATTTGCTAGATTGGTAAGGTATTTCATCCTTTAAAACTCTATGATAGTGCTATATGGTTCCACTTCCCCCTTCTAAAATTGTTTGATCTGGTATGATATTATTAATTTTAAGAAAGCATTGATTAATCTGTAAAAGTGGTGGTTTGTTACTATGGAGTGATTTATGTGCACCAGCAGCCCCTGTCCACCTAAAGCATCTATTTAAAGCAATGCAAATTCTAATCTGCTATTCAAGAAGAACATTGTTTTGACTCCAACTTTTACATTAATTAGGGGGCTCTCAAACAGGCCACTGTGCTTCTCAAAATATCTTTAGCCTTTTCGACTCTGAATATCAGGCAGTGTCTTGGTTGTGATTTTTCAAAATATCGCAGGTTCACATAAGTGTTCCCAATGTGCAACAATTTATTGACATGCTGATGAGAGTCCCAGCTGAAGGTTATGATAATGCCTTCACATATGTGATGTCTGAATGGACAAAGCTGCAAGGTAACCGCTTCTTGCTAGATTCTGAAGTCCAAGCATGGTTAAAGTGGCAGTGCTGCACTCCTGTAAAAGTAGTTTAGGATAGTTGTTTACTTTTTCTTTCAGTATGATTCTTGGATTCCTTTACAGTACATGAGGTACTATTAGGAATAAAATGCACTGGAGATCCTGGTAGGAGGGGAGCTGCATGTCCTGTTCATCTTCAGAGTGACTCTGCTGCTTCTACACAATCTGTGGGATTGTTCCATGGACTTGCACTTTTGTGATTCATTTGGACCATGAACTGGATCTATTCAAACCTTTCATGTGGATGCTTCTTGCTTTTAAGGAAGTTAGATATATTACACAGATCTGCAATTTAAAATGCAGGGGAGATTCAGGGATCATACCAAATCAAAGTGACAACCATTGCTTTGGCTCTTTTACTTTCCACAATGCATGGTGAATTGGGGAAAATTAATGTCCAGGGCCACCTAATTCAGGTTCTTATTTCTGCTGCCTACTTTGATTTAGAAACATCTTAGCTCATTGGCTTATTGCGCACTTCATGTGAAGTCTGCCACTGGAATAACCACTCGCTCGAAGGCTAAGTCAGCTCCAGACCAGTGGACTTTGATGCCACTCCCTGCAAAAGTAATTTCTTTTGATTATGAAAACTTTGGAATTGACATATCTTCTACTGGCATACATCGATTTATTACCTCTTGCCTTTTCTTGGTCAAATAATGTCATTAAATTGTCACTTATGAATCGTGGCTATTACTGTTCTACACTATATCCTTCATGATCCAACTAGAAATTATAGTGTCAACAATCTCACAAATCTGCTTTACTACCTCTGTACTGTAGATACTGGCTTTGCTTGCTGATGCTTTGATTGAAATTCAAGAACAAGCTCCAGTTGGTGATGAAGAGGTAGGATACATCTCTGACTCAGTTGGATTTGCAGTATCATGAAGGGTTGAGGATTTTTCACCTTACTCTCAAATTTGTAGGTGGATTCGGAGTGGGAAGAAGTGGAACCTGTGGATGGGGACAAAGACATTTTACATGCAGCTGCTGCTGTATCATCCGATAGACCAGGATATGCACAGTTTGAGGCAATGGCCAGAGTATTTGATGAGGTTCAATTGTTTTTTCTTGTTTATTTTCCGTTTACTTCAGATTCATGGGATTTAATACCGACCATTCCCCTGAAAAGTAGCGATATGCTAAATAAAGAGGAAAATAATGGACTATCACCTAAATTGCTTGGTCATACTCTTGCATGTCTTATGAGCTTCAACAGGAAGATGGTGATGATGACGACCTTTCAAGTATTGATGACCCTATAAACGAGGTATCTGATGGATCTTGCATCCTAGATTCATTATCTGGTTTATGCATATTATGACCAACATTCTAAAACGTCTTGTTGGGTAATACAGGTTAATCTGGCCAACTACCTGGTGGACTTTCTAGTGAAGTTCTCTGAGAGCAACAGAAATCTGTTCGATCATCTCTGCCAGGTATGATTATCAAACTCTTTAGCTGTATATGTGTTTTAATATCCTTTCTCTGCTTTAACGCATAGAGTTCCTTGGGTGATTATTGTTTGAATTTGCAGAATCTAATGCGGTCTCAACATGCTGTTATTCAAGCAGTACTTGGTCGCTGAGAAGTTTCTGTTTCAGAGATTTCTGTATTGTTCTGTATTTCCTATATAAGGTTTCTAGTGGTCGGTTTGAGCATTCTTTGATTGACCTGAAGGTGGAAATTTTTGACAGTTGAGGTTGTAAAGTCGAAAGTTTGTCTTTTGTAAAGACGATGTCTCTTAAGGAATGATCCCATCTGCCCTGAAATATTTACATGTAAACCAAGACGGAAGGGGGAAAGTTCCACTTCCAACTGTATTTTTTTTCCCATGATACGAAGAAGCCAGAATTCCCATTCTCATCAGTTAGAACACAAGCGACAAAGCCAATAGAGAGTCAAATGGCTCCGGATTTTTTTGTTAACCCAACACCGGTTCATTTCACTAAATCACACTGTCATAACACGTCAGTGACTCCCATCACTAATACCAAAGAGATCACATGCACCACCTAAACTCGGATTGCCTTTGGAGGTCTTGTCAGAGTTGAGTTGACCCGTTCATGGAGAGGAGGGTACCATCAAACAAGGATCGCCGATGGAGTTCTGGCTATTTGCTGACAATGAAGGATGACTTGCTTGCATCTTAAACTCTAACATGATGCAAATGACTCCTAGGGATTTTTTGGCATAGGGAAGTCTTGCAAAATCCTGTGATTGTGTTCCATTGCCATAGGTACCATGCCGTATTCCAATCATACTCAGGTTCCATTTGAGCCAAGTAAAGAGATTCAAGGCAAAAACGCATCCTCACCCTTCAAAATCCATACCACCTACAGCACCTTCCTATTCCAAATTACCATACATTCTCTCTCTCTCTCTCTCTCTCTCTCTCTCTCAAGTAAAGAGATTCGAGCGAAAAACTCATCTTCGCCCTTCAAAATCCATACCACCACCTTTCTATTCCAAATTACCATACTTGTAAAGAGATTCAAGCAAAAAACTCATCTTCACCCTTCAAAATCCATACCACCACCTTTTCTATGCAGCACCTCTCTATTCCAAATTACCAGGCTTGCCAAATGGACAATTCAGAACATACCGTCGCTTCCAAAGTGTCAAGACACAAACGACATTTTAGCATTATGAACAGTGATAACATAATTGAGATGAGGAAGCTAATTTTTGCAATCTAAAGACTACTGCTTATGTTAAATGGTTCTCCCAAGTATGCAAGATCAATCCCGAGCTTTTTCAACCAACAAAAAGGGCAAACTGACTTAATGCACCAGATATCTCAAATTACTACTACACCAAAAAAAAAAAATCACAACGCTGCTCAAAATCACAAATGACAGGTACATGTCACATTGAAGAAGCAAATTCGGGTAGGAAAATGTATACCCCATAGCTATGCCGTGTTGAAGCAAAAACCCAAATGATTCTATAACTAATTGGCATGGAGCATATGGTGTGAATAAGTATATGCAGGAGCTATCACTTCCACCTAGCTATTTCATATAATGGGAGTTGAGCTGCCAACAAGTGGCATAGACAGGTTCAGAAGAAACTTCAGAATCACTGATGAATAAGAACATCAGACTAAGAAAACGCCTGCCAGTTTCTACAGGACTGTCCTTTCAGTGGCAATAAACTCTCAACATGATTGGTCAACGTTAAACCACCTGACTCAGGAGACACTGAAGCTCCGGTAGTCAGGTAACTCACCAATTCCACTCCTCCTAAACTAGAAAGCCTTCAGATTATAGTAAAACACATAAATAGACTCCGATAAGATAAGAGGTGAGACTAAAAGTTCACTAGTATCAATGACAGTGGCTGAAAACACTTCTGTCTGCAATGAACACCCTAACATGGTGTCAAGATGCAACTTTCTTCTTCCAAGTCTCCCCATTTAAGCCCTCTAGCAGCCATATAACAATGTAATTACCATTTTCATACATGGGATTACGGCAATCAGCCAAGCAATATGCCCTTGATCTCGTTCATGCATTCTGAATCCTTCTACTGGTCTGAAAAGTTTTTCTATTTCTTTGGAACTCACCACAGTAAACAAGATTTTCTTCCCACTTATACACAATGAACAGATTTAGAATTACCAAAAGCTTTTGGAATGTGACAATAAGACAATATCATTCTCCTATAACCAGGGTAAGTAGATTGACGATGTAAAATTCCACAACTTCAGATAGGGAAGTGATAAAGTCGCACTAAAGCAGAAGCTATACAATCTCCAAGAAAACAACATCAATTCATGAAACACAAATTTTGATTAGCTTTCACACATTTGAACCATAGCATAAAAGAATGGTAATAAAGCCAAGATGATACAAACTGAGAATAGAAATTCATGTGCATTTTAAAGGCATCGGCCTGTCTTGAAAATTTTATTCCAAGAAATGTCACAACAAGCAGGATATATCCCTGCTTGCCAACAAGGAAACAAAAGTGCCTTATTAGGTAATATACCTGATTGGTCCTTCAAATAACAATTAAGGTAATACGAGAAGGGGCAACGCCTCTTTCCTACAATCATGGCTGATAGAAATGTCACATAAAGCCACAAATTCAGAGAGCCAAAGCCAGATAGGATTACTAGTTTCACGTCTTGGAACACAGTATAAATTGTGTGGATGCCAAAGTGATTCAGTCTTCAACTAGCTAAAGCCTTCCACAGCTTAAGACCACAAACCTAGGTGTAGAGAGTTTCTGTAGAATCCTCAAAACCTCCGGATGTATAAGTTTGATATTCAGCTCATGTGAGATGTAGTTGCCTGTCATGAAGACCTTCCAGCAGCACTAAACTCTCCACATGATGAGTAAACGTTTGCCAAACTGCAGGAGGCAGTACTCTTTTATACTCAGGTAACCCGCTAATTTTGATCTCATGAAAACTGTTAGTCTTCGGATTGTAGTAGAACACACACTGCGGCTTTGACATTATCTGCGACGCCAACAACCATTCACCAGTACCGACTGTACCAGCCAGAAAAATCTCTTCAGCCGCAAGAATCTCTTTCCAAGGTGGTGGCAACGCAATAACTTTCTTCCTCCAGATCTCCCTCTCAAAGTCCTCCGAGATCAATAAAACAAAATCATCATTGCCATCGCGCTTAAGGTTACGCAAATCGGCCACGGCAACGTGACCCTCAAATTCAATGAGGCATATTTTGCGATGACCTCCACGGGGACAATTATCACCAGGAAACCTGACCATTCGAAAGCTCTCAGTCCTGACATTGAATTCCACCAAGTAGTCCTGCCTGGGATTGGTAATGGTGCCATTCCAAGCCCTATAATATATCAACCCGTCGAAACAAATTTCACTCTCTTTCTTGATATGAGGAGGACCATCCTCGATCCTCCGCCACTCGTCGGATCCTACATCGAGCACGTGGTGCTCCATGATCACCTCACGAAGGTCATCGGGCATCGACCTTCGGCAGGTCGCCAACGTGCGCAACACCTTGTGCTTCTTATCGACCGGGTCGAACCCGAAGGAGTAGTGCAGGTACGCGCACTCCCCAGTGATCTTCGCCTCGATTGTTCTAAAAGTTACGTACTTCCCAGTGGTGGGGTTGCAAACTCCCACGTAACCATCGACTTGGAAGCAAATCAGGCCGTTGAGGGACTGCGAGACGTACCGAGTGGCCGTGCCGGGGGCGAAGAAGTAGGGCAGAGCGATCCTGGGTTGGTGGGGGTTTCCGGGTTCGGATTGGTTTGCCGCGAAGAAGCAGCGGCCAGGTGGGCCGGGATCCGGCTGGCTCGGGAGGGAGATGAGGAGCTTGGGGTGGATGGCGGAACGAGCGAAATGGGAGTGGACGAAGTGAGGGTCGGAGATGAGGGAGCGCCACAGGGTGGAGACGCACTTGAACCTGCACAGCGACTTCACCGGCAGCCTCTTGAGGATCTCGGCCAGCAGGTCATCCGGTATGACCATCGAACCGGCGCCGGACACCACTGCCGCCACCGTTCTTGGTCTGAAGGGTTTTAGCTTCCTCTTGGGCCGGCCGGCAATCGGTCGGGTGACGACAAGATGGTTTTTTATTTTATTTTTATCAAGGCCTGCATAAATCGGATAAGACAATTGCCAGATTACGAAGGACCCAGTTGGTTTGGGCATGCGAGAAGGGCCTTCTAGCCTTTAAGCGACTTTTGACCGAATGCAAATACGTTTGGTTTAATATTTTAGAGGATTTTGGCCGAATGCAATTGCTTTTTAAAGGTTTCAAAACAGATCAAGATGTCATTTAAGAAGTTGCATCTTCAAAATACAAATTCCGTTATTGTTTATGATGGATATTATTCATCTTCGGTCACCAAAAAAAGATATTATTCATCTTATCTGAAGAAGCGAATGGAGACTAATGATCACCGGTGAAGAAGTCACTCAAGCCAACAATTGCCGCCTAAGGGAACGAGAAGAAAGTCATTTGCACAATCTTTCATCGTCAAAACATCACTTAGTAAAAACATTTTAATTGAGAATTACTTGAGTCTACCTATTTAGAGAAATTTAATTTATGAAAGAATTATCTAAAAATATACGATAAAATTTGGCATTAAAGTTTATTCATTTCTAGCTGCTCCGTAAATAACTCGGACATTAACGAAAGGTGAAGGAATTGTTCGATGGACTTCATGCTAAGCCTGTCGCAGGACGATGATAAACCACTCAGCTCGAAGGTCTAATGAATCGTATCAGCAGCAAATTCAGCACCGAATCAATGGAAGTTCACACCACTCCGAGGTTTTCCCAAATGATGCGCGAGTTCCATTTAAGATTGTCGAGCGAATTACGGAACACGCTCTTTGCAAGAAATGGTCTCTCTTCCACGCTGCATTTATGTGCAGTAAATAGTTTGCCGGAACGAACCGTGAATCATCAACAATGTTAATTTCCAAAACATTTGGCATGAATTTGCCCTTCAACAAACGCATCGACAAAATCTATTATTTCACAAATCATGTGTTGAAGCGACGATCGATGGGATCCGAACACGATGGAAGATGTGCGATACCTTCAAGCAAGAAATGAGTGGAGCTCATGTCACATGGCTCTCGGACTGATTGGGTCAAGAACCATAAGGCCCAAATCGAGCGTCTCCCTGTCTCTCTCAACTTGATTTTGTTTCAAAGCGCCAGATCTCTAACCTGGATGACAGAGGCACCAGTTGCTGAATTGCTAGACGAAGTTGTTTTGATGAAGGAACGGAGGACGAATGCAAAGTCTTAACAGTGGCCGAATTTGTCCTTGTCACAGACGTTGAGGGTTACATATGGGACGCTAATTGGGGCCAAATGGTTCCCCCGGACGAAAGTCAGGGCCATTTTTGGAAGAAAACGTCAATTAGATTCCTCTAGACTTTAGTTGGTAGATTACTAGAAAGATCGAAGATTAAGAACTTTCGAATTACGACAATATTATGTGTGCATGAGTTGTCTTTTCCTACCAACCAACAATGCAAACTGTAAGAGAGTTTGACCAAAAAAAAAACAAAAAACTGTGAGAGAGTTAAATTCCCTGCTTCTAAAACACATAGGCACGCGCAAAAGCACTCACCGTGACATGATTTGGGGGGGGGGGGCAAACACTTCTCAGCTACAAGCAAGGCTGATAAGTACTTTTTCACATGAAAGCTGCAAATTCGGAGAGCAAAATGCAAGCTCTTGGACATGTTATGCGAGGCTGATAAGGTTACATTTCACATGAAAGCTGCCAATTCCAGGAGAAAAATCTATGCTCTTAGATATGCCCACCCATTTAAGCAGCAAACAATGAGAATACACCAGTCATCAGCCTGGTTCACAAATTGAAAACAATTTAAGTTTCAGTCATCTGGTGTCTCAATGTACATCTAGCTACAGGTATATCAAAACAGAGAGTCAACACCCAATTACGGAGTTCAGCTTCCATATAAGGAATCTAGTGATGTAGGCAGTATAAAGGGAGAAATTGCAGAACCAAGGGATGAACAAGCTGCACAACAGAGATCAGCCTGAAGGAAAATGGTTGGCTATGTTTTTACTGGAATGACTCATCACCGGCAGCAAACTCTCCACGTGATCAGTAAACGTTAAACCGTACATTTCAGGAGGCATCCCTGATTCGCATTCAGGGAATCCGCCAATTTCGCTAATCCTAAAACTGTTGGTCTTCAGATTGTAGTAAAACAAGCACACTGGCTTAGACAAGACCCAGGGCTCGAACAACAGTTCGCCAGTACGGCGAGCCATGCCAACTGGGAACATTTCCTGGTCTGCAACAATCTCCTTCCAACACGGTGGCAAGACGACAACTTTTTTCTTCCAGATCTCCCTGTCGAAATCTTCCAAGATCCATATAGCGACCTCATCATCAGACCTAAGATTATAGCAATCAACCAATGCAACGTACCCCTCGAATTCTATGAGGCGCCTCTTGCTCATATCGACCTGGACGCCGCTAGGACTCGCGATCATTCGAAAGCTCTCTGTCCTGACGTCGAGTGCCACCAAGTACTCCACCTTAGGGATGGCAACCAAGCTCTTCCAGGCAATGTAATATATGACCCCATTGAAGCAAATTTCCGGGTCATGCTTGAGATGAGGAGGACCACCCTCAGTCCTCCTCCACCCGTTCGATCCCAGAGTGCGCACAACTTGCTTGAGGATCAACCCGCGGTCGGCCTTACCCGAATCACTCACCCATGTCTTGAAGACCTTGTGCTCCTTCCCGACAGGATCGAACCCGAACGAATGCCTCCAATAAGAACAGGTCCCACGGCCATCTGCCCTGCTCGGTCCCCAAGAGACAAGTTTTCTAGTGCTGGGATTGCATACACTGATCGAACCTCCGACTTCGAGGCAGACCAGGCCGTCGAGAGACTGCGAGACGTAGCGCTCGGGCGAGCCGGCGACGAGCAGGTGAGGCGTGGCGATCTGGGGTCGGTCCCTCCTTCCGGAATCGGGGTGTTCGGCCGACACGAGCCACCGCCCCTGCGGGCAGGGGATTTGCCGGACGGGCAGGGTGACGAGGAGCCTCGGGCGAGCGGCGGAGTGAGCCAAGTGGGCGTCGACGAATCGCGGGTCGGAGATGAGGGATCGCCAGAGGGTGGAGACGCACCTGAATCTGCAGAGGGACTTGACGGGCAGCCTCCGGAGGATCTCGACCAGCAGGTCGTCGGGGATGGCTGCCGGGTCAGCGCTCGTCTTCTTCATTTCCCTTCCGCGGTGCGGTGGTCGAAGGGCTTCCGTCTTCGTCTTCGTCTTCGTCTTCGTCTTCGCCTTCGTCTTCGCCTTTGCGTGAGCTCTGCGAATCGAATCGAAAGCCGGACAGGACAAAGGGTGTGGGAATTTTTATATAGTGGTTGCACCATTAGGGAATTTAAATTTCATAGAAAGTGAGATCCTCCCTACTCTTGACCAGGCACGATGGAATGGCACCGGAAGTACTTCCCGACTTTTTCTTCCTCGTGCAATCGGTGCAGTCTTGAATTTTTTATTCCATCTTTTAAGATCGTCTTTCCAATATATATATATACCGGACCATCTTTAAAAAACCGATACGATCTTTCACGCTTTCGTCACATCAACACGCTTTCCCGAATAGACTTACGAGGCGGAATTAAAAAGAAAAAGAGATCATAAATTGCAAATCTTAGAGAGAGAGAGAAATTGAGGGGATATAACGGCTAACTAACACTGACACGGACACGCGACATGACATAATATGCTGTCATGTTGTTTTTCTCAAAAAATAGGGAATTCTGATACGTTATGACGTATTATTTATTAAGTATATATCTTAATATATTCATGACAAATTATCATTTTTATGATTATCTCAATCAAATTAATTTGATTAAAATTCATGAATATATAAATAATAATAAAAAGTTTAGAATGAATTTACACTAAAAACATTAATTCACCATTTGATAATATTATTCATTATTTCAATTTAAAAATTTAACTCAATTTTAATAATCCATAAAATTTGGAGGAAAAAAAACAAACACTCCACATTCTAAACTCTCATGTCAAAGCATGTTGGATAAAAATAAGGAAAAAAACAAACTTTATAGGTAAATTGTGTGTCGCGGAACTAAGAGTCAAAAGTATAGAATAGAGAATATTATGATTTTTATTATTTATTTATTTATTTATATATTTACATTTTGACCTTTCATTTGAAATTTTTTAAAATTGACCCCCTACATGTCAAATCCGACAAGAGTGTCTGAGAAAGTTAACAAAGTATAGGATTTTTCTACACATGTTAATCGAGTGTCAAAGAGCATTTGAAAATGTCGAAAAATATCAATACTTTTTAGGATAGGGGTATTTGGAAAAGAGACGGAGATTGAATGGCTGTGAGTAAAAATTGCAATATCTTGGATTGATAATGGGGCATCATTAGAGAGGTTAGGTACAATCCCATTATACATTTTTCAATTCTTTAAAAACCCTTAGGTCAAAATAAGTTGTCTATATTAATAAAAAATAATTTTATTTGCATATCACGAGAAAAAAGATGTTGTTTTGAAAATGACGGGCTTTAATTGTATAAATGATTATTAGTGCATGAAAATATATTTTTTCACAAGAAACTTTTGAAAAAGGGAAAGAAAAGCGGCACTCCGGCCACACGTTAGAGTAATATGTGTGCATCCGAGTATCTAAACGAGGGCATAGAGGGTTTAATATGATATGTGCAATAGGTATTTTACTTCTCCTAATGCATTTGCTAATATTGAAATTCTCCAATCAAGTTCACCCTTTAAAAATTAAATAATGCTTTGTCAAAATGGGTTCCTAACCCGTATTTGATTGGCTAAGTATTATATAAGTTAGTTATATTCAATAAATAAATCATAGATGAGTTTATAATCCACCACTCAACCACACTCCTGTTTCCATTTGAATATGATTTTTCGTAAATTAAATTAAATATGAAGATGTTTTAATTATATACATCAGCGGCCCAGATAAATGTCAATTTTGGCCAGATTATTTTTGACCCGATCATGTCAATTCATTTGATGGGCCTATCGAGAAATAACGCTGCTGGGTATATAAATTCGGCACCTAACATGGACTTAATTACGGAAAATTTAAATAAAAAAAACTTGATTAGGAAATATTTCTCCAACAGACAGAAAAGAAAAGGAAAAAAAAAACAGAGTCTACTGAGTTGTGCCTCAGGCAGTAGCACAGCGCAGGTGGCGAGTTGCGCTTTTCTGGTCAGTCGTATAAATGGCGAACGGCGGACGACGCAGACAACGACAACAACAACCTCAGACCGGTCCTCCTCGCCCAGACCGCATCGTAGGAAACGGACAGTGCTGTGCTCCCGGCGAATCCCCCTCTCCCCCGTTCAGCTTCCCTCGCCCACGCGGGAGGCGAAATGGCGGTTCATCCCTCGACGTTCCATTCGCTTCTCGCTCCCCGCGCTTCTCTGTCGTTCCGCGATCGCGCCGCCCTCGGTCCGGGGCGGAACCGCGGCCTCGAAGCTGCTCCGAGGATCGTCCTCTCGCGCCCTCGCAAGCACTCTTCTCCTTCTTCTTCTTCTTCTTCTTCGTCGGAAGGCTTCGAACCTTCGCTTCGGACGGAGTATTCCGGCGCTCCGATTGGGTCGCCTGCTCATCGTTCTTCGGCTTCGGCCATCGATTTCCTCACGCTGTGTCACCGGCTCAAGGTACGATTCTCGGTCTCGGCTCGATTTCGTTTGCTCTCGCGACGAGTTTGAGGAAGGCTAAAATCTAAGTGTGATGCAATTAGGTTCTCTCTCTCTCTCTTTTATCGCGATTCTTCAGTGTCCGCAATTCTTGGAGCATAAGCTGATTGCAAAAATGCGCTCTTTTCTGTACTAAATGCTTCTCGTATCAGTTTATCGATAGCTTTGATTTTTTCCCCCTTGTAGAAGTGGATTGCGGTATGGTTATAGGCCAGCTGACTTTGGGTGCTCGATAAACTTGACGAATGAAATTCTAGTCGTGAAGTTGGAAGGACTTTTCTCTTTCATGATTTGTGATTTTGTTATGAAAACAAGTGACTGGGGGAACTCTTGAAGCATGAGCTTGCAACTCTCGTATCTGTTCTTCCGCAATTTTGGTTCTTTTAAGCATTGGATTTGCCTTTTTATTCTGACATTCTATAATTCCTAGCTGCGTGGTTTGCTATGCCTTACTTTCTTTGGTACTTTACCTCATTGAAACTAGTTTAATATGTTCCATTTTTCAAACATTGAATGGGAATTTTTTGCACGTAACTGTTTTGTGGTCCTGATACTTGATTTTGATCTACTGGCATGTAACATCTAGCTTTGAGGTAGTTGTCCTGATAACTTGCATTCGCATCCCTTGATCACACCTATTTCTGCTTGTTAGATTGATCATGAGTTGACTTCAGGCAAAATATCTGCCATGACATTGCATTTGTACGAGGTTCCATGTGGCCAATGATGTGAGTTTACGCCACAACAGATTTCTGTGTTTGTGTATTTAGGCTCTATGTGATCTCATCAATTCCAATAGAAATGTTAAGTGACAGTGAAAGCAAGGAGAACAAGCTTTAATTAAGAATATGTGACATGTTTCAATAAAGTATGTTCAGTAGAAATAACTTTTGCTCTATTTCACAGACCACCAAAAGGAAAGGTTGGATCAATCAAGGGATTGATGGTCCTGAGTCGATTGCTGATCATATGTACCGCATGGCATTGATGGCTTTAATTGCTGATGATCTTCCTGGACTGGATAGGGAAAGGTTGGGGACCCTTATCATGCTCTTAGAACTCTGTGCTTGTCAAATTTAGAGTTACAATGATTCACAGTTGTTCATCTTTCATTATCTTCTGCTGTATAATCCATTGAAAATTCCCATTCATTGCACTTCTGAAATGATGCCCATTTGGTCAATCAGTACTGTACCATTTGTCAGAAATCTAAGGGAAAAGTTGATGTGGTATGTGTTGTGACCTGAATAAAGTTCCCCATTATTCCCTATTAGCCTATGCAGTGTCTATGTTTTCTCAAAGGTGAGTGACGGAGTAATTTCACTTTGAACTACTTTAGAAGTGTTGAAGTATTGTCCCACATTGTTTGACAACGGTTCCTAAATACTCTTTATATCTTTGTAGTCTCCCTTCACCTATCAACTTAAGCTTTTGGGTTGGACTTTCTTAGATGGTATAAGAGCGAGGAGGTCCTGAGTTCGAATGTTCCAGATTCTATTTGCCTTCTCAATTATATATTTCCATGCTTGACTTAGGCCAATACTTAAATATTAAACTGCGCTTTCATCTAACAACTTAAGCTTTTGAAATAGAAAGTAGGTATATAGTTCATTGGCAAAAGAAAAGTAGCTAATGACTTGTTCTCAACCTTATATCCCAATGAAACTCCTGCTAAAGATGTGTTTGTGACTCTTTAAGCTAATTGGCAGAAAAGAACTATGCATGTTCTTTTTCTTATAAAGTCGAGATTTTGTTTGCCATAATGCTCTTGACCAAATGGCACATGCATCCGTACCTGTTTTTCAGTTGATATTTCATGTCACTTTTATGCTTTTCTCATGTGCTCATGTCACTTCTTTTCCCCTTCCACAGGTGCATCAAGATAGCGATTGTGCATGATATTGCTGAAGGTATAGTTATCTGTCTGATTTTCATGCTCATTTTCTTTAATTTTGTGATTATGTTGGCCCATTCTGTGCTTTTCTGATTTGCTGTTGCTGTTGTTGGTTCATGCAAAATTTTCTATTATGACTGTAAATGCAAAGGGCTCACATGGAATGATCTTGCATTTATTCTTGTTTCTATTCTTACAGTTGGATCTCCAAAGGCTGTTCTAATTGGATAAGTGTTTTATTTGGGGAGCTACTGTTGATGTTATTCTGTATAGGATTAGTACCTTTAAAGATTTTTCAATTTTCTTGTCTTGTCTTGTCTAGCCTACTATTTGGAAGTATCTTCGTATTTGGAAGAAGTATTAGAAAGGAAAGAATAGATTTAGATATTTACTAGAGAAAAAAAGAGAAAGGATTTGAAGTGATTTGGTTATAGTTTAGTTTGGATTTTTCGTGTAGTTTTCATTCTCCCAAGACCATCACAGGCTTCATTTTGTGTCAGCACTTTGAATGAAGTTGCATCTTGAATTCTGTAGCTATTGTTGGAGATATAACACCAGCAGATGGCGTGCCTAAAGCGGAAAAGAGTAGGAGAGAACAAGCGGCTTTAGATGAAATGTGTCAAGTTCTTGGTGGAGGGATGAGGGGTACTAATCTTCTCATCTTTTAGATTTTGGTTTACCTTTTTGCTCCTGAGTTTGACTTCGATTTAAATTCTCTTTCTGTAGCTGAAGAGATCAAGGAACTTTGGGCTGAGTATGAGAACAATTCTTCTCTAGAGGCTAATTTGGTCAAAGATTTTGACAAAGTATGTGTTTGCCGGCATGTATACTTTGCTACTGTTTTTAGGCAGGCACACTTCAGATCTTTAAAGTTGCTATTGTAGTCTTGTTTGCTCTTCGCCGCTTGATCATCATTTCATAGCTATGCGTAGATGTTGATATTTTCCTTGCACATAATTTTAAGCAAGATATTTTGCCTTCAACGGCACAAGATTGCATGATAAACCAACAATGCTTTTAAGTCTATCTTAGTTCTCACATATAACAGTAAGAGTTTCTTATTTCTTTATGGATATGAAGCATTTGGTTGACAATTTTTCAGGACTTCTCAATTTGTTGGGCTTCTTGTTGAAATCAGATCGTGTTCTTGATGGCATGGTTTCCTTAATTCTAGTAAACTAACATATGCCATTTTCCAGGTCGAGTTGATTCTGCAAGCACTGGAATATGAGATGGGTAATGCACCCACCTTCTGTCTCTCCATGTGTGTGCAGACTCCTCAGACATTTTCTGTGTGTAGTTACCTGTTCCCTTTTGGTGTTTCATGTTGGCCAACCAATCAAAGTATCTGAGTTAACCATGAAGAAGATTTTGTATGTTACATGCTTTAGTAAACTTGAAAGAAAATGAGCTGCTATCATCAACAAACAGAAGAGTCCGTGACCGCTTCAGAATCAAAGCTCAAATTTCTGACATAAACATTTCTGGAGAACCTCTGGGGTGATTCAAAAGTTCTGATTCCAAATGAACTGATAGAGCTTAGGAGCAATTAGTTTTAATTGCTTTGATCTTGAATACATTTTCCAGTCAATATTTTCATCTCTCCACAGCGTGAAAATCACATTTCCATAATTTTTTTGGCATCTTATTTACCAATCTAGGTGGCCATGCCTTCTACCAACATGCTGCTTATTAGCAAAGAGGCAAGCCTTAAGATGACAAGTTAACTTGCACATGGTGTGAGAATCCAGGTTGTGAGAGAGTTTTAACTGTTTGGCTGTGATATACTTTTCCACTTTTATTCTCTCTGCTGAACGCAGTGGCTGACTCATGCTCATGATTGTGCTGACAGTGATTCCATCACTTTAATGGCATAGGATAGAACTGTTAGGGGGTGGAGGTAGAGAAGCAAAAGTATTACTCTGATCTGCTTAAGTTAATAATGAGAATTTACAATGAATTGGATGGATTCTCCATTCTTATGACTGCCTTTTGTTTTTGTTGATTTAATTTCATTGATGCTACAGAAAATCAGACAATGGGTATACAGCTGATATAATCATGTGATATGTTTAATTTTTCTTATTTCTTATGCCAAGATCTGAGTCATCCCTCTGTCTGTCATTGTCTCTGTCTCTCTTTCCACCTCTCTTCCTTGCCCTCCCTCTTTATCTCCCTTTTATATTTGATTATGCTGATTCTGATTTTTTTCTTTAATGACACTACTACATACTCAATGTTTCCCAACTTTCGGAAGTTTCTCCTGACGACTGAATGCTCATTTCCTGTCATACAATTAGATTTGGGAACTGCGAAAGTGTCCTATCCATTTCTGGTTTTGATATAGTTTCTACTTATACACTCTCCTAGAACCTATCTCATTTAAGGTTATGCTATGTACATGCAGAACATGGGATGGTGCTGGATGAGTTTTTCCTTTCAACAGCAGGTAGATTTTTTTCTGATTCTGTTCTCACTTTACATTGGGATTTAAATTTAACGCTGTCTTTCTTTCATTATGTTTTATCCTGTAGGTAAGTTTCAGACTGAAATAGGAAAGAGCTGGGCAGCTGAGATTCTTTCAAGGAGGAATTCAAGACTATCGAATGGGCTGAACTAGACGCTTCATTCTTCATTAATAAATCATGTTCCTTCACATCAAGTTGGGCCCAACTTTCTGGATTAAGATTTCTTATGGACAATCATCTCGAGTAGTTACATCCTTGTTACTCCCACAGCATCGGGAGTATAAACTGATAGCTCTTCTCCTAGAGGCAAAGTCCTGAATTTCAGCCGCTAACACCAAACAGCCGAAGTGTTGACTCAGAATTTCACCATTACAGCTACTGGTACTGAATCCCTTCAATGGTTGCGTCAACTGTAGGGAAAAAAAACCGTTCTCATGTTTCCTTTTTTTTTTATTTTGTTCTCACATATTAGTTTGTGCGAGAAATGGATGTAACAAATGAAAATAGAATAGAGAGATATGAAGGTTCTTTTGATGTTGAGCTTTGCAACCTGATAAGCAGCCTTACGAATTTTTCTGACTTGGTGCTCAACCTGCCTTAGCAATGGAAAACATAACTTCATCAATGTTATTCTTTTTACTGGATCTTTTCTATGTCAGCTGATGCTCTTTCCCTTTACCTTTTCGGGAGAATGCGGGGTACAAAATTCCTATTGCCCTTGCTCGTGGTATTTGTCTATGAACTTGATATGCTAACGCTGCTGTACTTTGAAGCAAGCCAGAGAGGTAACGATGGCTACTTCTGCAGTAGCTTTTACATCGGTAAGGGTAATTCAAAAAAAGCACACTCGATATTCTCATTGATTTGATGATTGAATTTCGATTAGAAAAAAATTGTGCTGATACTTTTTCGGGGCATATGTACGCTGGAAATCTGCTTGCTCCTAGGGTAATTTACTGTAGTTACCATCCGGCAACTCTTCATTCCAACTGCCATTTCTTTGGCATTCTTATACGCCACGTAGTTCCCCCAGCATTTTCATCTCCGTTTTTCCTTGCGTATTTTCTATCCGCCATGTCCCAAACAAAGCAACCGTCCTGGTAAAGATGAAGGTTTGGTCCAATAGATCAAGCTATGAGATGATCAAGCACCCTATTTTCATTAATTGTTCGAAGGCGGATTCGGTCAAACGGGCATCTGCGTCAAGCGTGCGGTCTTCGTTGCAAGGTACAGAACCGCGTAGAGTATAACTCCTCCTGTCGTCGTTGCCTGGTTTCCCCCTTTTGTTTTCATTAGAAAAAGCTTAAGACTTGTACTGCCCAAGTTTTGAGGTCGAATGTCAACCACCAATTGATAGGATTTCAGAACTTGCAAAGCCAGGAAATTCCGACATCGAATTATGAGAGTACTTCCAATTCATGCTCTCTTTTTCTCTGTTAAAACTATGCAAAGGGAAACAAATCTTTCGACTTAAAGTAGAAGATTCCTATGACTCCCTCCTCATTGGCCCAAGCCAAATGTCTTAGTTCTCCAACCCGCCATCCCTTCCCAAAGCCTTCGCTCTCTAGAAGCTCCCATATCAACGGTAGTAATGTGACGTGGAGAAGTGGTGGACTACTTCAAAGGAGCTTTGAAGAAGACTTGTCGACGTGGGTCGAGGACCATTTCAAAAGGAGCTTCGAAGACTAGCCAACGCGAAAACATGAGGCAAAAATTTTGGAAGAAACTACCTCCAAACGGTTATAATAGAATGTCTGTAAATATTAAGTTTTCATCAACTAAATAACCTCTTTCGATAGTCAAAATATAATATTTTATTATCTTTACTTTCTTGCACTTTAATTTTCCTTAATCATAGCTTTTCAATCCGCGTCATTGATTAAATGACGTGTATCTTTATTCCGATACTTTGTCATCAATTCAATTCCGGTGTGTATCTCCACCATGGGTAGTGTGTTGTCAATTCAATTCCAACAATAACATCTTTGCACATTATGAAGCTTTGTCGTCGATTAAATTCCAACATAATTCATGAACGTGCGTTACCGTGGAAGTGGTTATATTCAAGCTTTGTTATTGATTGAATCCCGACACAATTTATATGTACAATTTGGTTCGAAGTTTGAAATAAAGGTTTGTAGTTACTTTTTGTCCGCCTGGATGTTTCTTGTCCGGAATTACCACAGAACCCATCTCCTCTCATCAAAAGCCGAAGAATGGCTTTCGGAAAAGATATATTGTGGTCGGTTAAATTCCAGAAAAACAAAAGTATAGTTGATGTTAAACGGGTGACTTCCAACCGGTTTTGGTTGAACTTGGAACATGCAAGTGCGCAGTGATTTGGTCTTGAGCGTACTTCCCCGGCTCGAAGGTTATATGTACACTCGAGAAGTGGTTCACAAAATTCTCCCAAAACTTTGGCGAAATAATCTTTATTTGCCCTAGGATTGGTCATGCTTGAACATCCAGCACTATTATTCATCGTCCTTCCCTTCTCATTGACCAATTGTCTGGAGGCTCGGCTTCATCGAGACCAACAAAGTCATAAATCTATTTTTTTTTTGTCAATTCAACCTTTTAATTGTACCAATTGAGTCCTAAATATGATTTTTCAATCGAGGCGTTCTATGTAGTAGGACGGTGCTAACATACATAGATAATTTAATAATACTACTTTAATATTTTTTTAATATTTAATTTTTTCTTTTATATTCTTTTCCTTCTTACTTTTGCCTTGTCCAATGATCGGCAAGCTTCTGATGACCTCACCAGCCATAGTAAAAGCGGAAGAAAAAAAGAAGGAAAAGATTAGAAAAGCAAAATAAGAAAAATTAATTAAAATATTCATTAAATATTTTAAATATTTTTTAAAAAATTGTTATTGTCAATGCTGCTATATCGTGTGACGGTTGGCGTTTGCATCAGCGCTTTCCGACCAAAATTGATTGGATTGACTCACTTGGCAAAATATGAAAAGACCTAGAACTTTATTAGCATAATTAAAAAGCTCACGATTAAATTAGCAAAAATGTAATGGATTTAAGATTTTTTTTTCAATGATTTTCTGGATTCATCGTGGAGGGGATTTGCATTCACATTCTTGATGATTAGAGCACATGGTGGGTGATTGGCGTCGTTGTGAAGCGGATCATTCTGATCTGGATTCAGGCCTCATTTCTGTCAAACAGCATGCGTTTTCAGACCGGGGACAGCGTAACCCCAAATGTTGTAGTTGCACCTCCCCCGTCTCAAGCCCAGCTTGGCAAACGAAACTTGTTCGGCGCCACCATTGAATATTCAGACATAGCCGCAGAGTCGGAAATCTGGGAAGAAGTTACTAGGCTGTATAGTTGGAGATGTGGACCTGTCGTTCGGTCTATGGCTGTGGCTACCGGCCAAAAGCCAAGCCTAATGATGATGATGATGGTGATACATGTGTTGTTAAAAGGTTGTCTCTACGCATGTTAGTGTTGGTGAAAATCGTAGAGACGCGTGCGCCCAAATCTATGGTCTCTTTCTTTCTCTCTCTCTATATCTCTCACTTGTCTAACATGCCCACCGACACCTCCCTTTGTCAAAAGTCGCCAATATATGTCCGCACTCTACTGTCATCCTTCTCGGTTCCCACATTCTCTAAATTTAACGTTCCCCAACTCCGGTTAAAAAAAAAAAGCTTTTTTCTTTTTCCACTAAAGAGCAAGAGGAAATTCGGAAAAGGGAAAGATTAGGACAAAAGAGGCAAAGGAAAAGTCAACAAAATAGGAGGAGAGAGAGAGAGAGAAAAAAAAGGGAAAAAAGGAAGAGGAGAGGGAAAGTCCCCCCATGAGGGCCGGAATGGTGTGGTGCAGTGACAAGCTGACGACCATGCGTACAAGTTCATGGCGTCCGAGGCCAAATGATTGCATCGTTGAAGGTCATAAAAGCCACCAGAGTCTCCAAATGTGGAGCCCCGCATGTCGGACGGGAACTTCACGGGTCGCGAGGAACACCACCCCACCAAAAACAGATGATTCGTGAATCTAGCGGGACGCATCGCGACCCACCACTCCTGAAACTTCTGTCGTTTTCGTGCACATCATCTTAAAAACCGGGCAGACCCACTAGATATCAATGCTCCCCGCTCTCGCTTTGACATAGTAAAAGAGTTGCCTTAACTCCATGCTTTAGTACGAGATCTTTTCATAGCTTCATTGCTTCATTTGGGACCCCCTCTCCCCGCATATAAACCTAGTCCATCGTGTGTGCATGTACCATGCCATAGAGAATCTCCCGCTTAATTAAATTGGAAGAAGATGGTGGGGGCGTGGGGAATCCCATATGATATTGCTGTTTATTCTTATATTCTCTTTCATCTAAATTTGCTTTTTAATCTATGAGTTCCATGCACCGTCGAGATTGTGCACTGACCGGGTCCTTCGTTCTGGGCCAGGACAAATTCGGGTCTTTTTTTAAAAAATTAATAGAAATGTGGGTTGTGATTATTTTTTCTAGATTAAAGAATACCCGTATGATCAGCACAAGAAATCCATGCAGACCAAGCTGGATTTGCCCACCACGCTCTATTAAATCTGGTCAAACGCGGGCTCCGATCGGAAAAGTCCAAAATGCTTGCAGACATAGGAATACAACCTCTTATTTTATTTATGGGCATCAAACGCTGCAGAAGGACAAAATCAAACATTTGAATACTGATGGCAGGTTTGGATTATATGTTAATATATGTATGAATGTTTGTGTCATATTATATTCTAACATGATCATATGATATCAGTTGGAATGATAAATGAGCTTTATTGACACACGCATACACCGTCAACTTGAGATGTTATTGCTTAGGATATACAAGAATTCGGTGATTGTATTGACCATTTATATAAACAAGTGGCTTCTTCATTTTGTAAGGGAGATCGTACTGTTTTTTGATTTCGAAATTGAAGGTTAACAGTTTTTGCTTTCTGGAGAGTAACATGTGAACAAATTCCTTCAGCACATTGGAGACAAAAGGTATGGGGTACTTTTCAGGTTTTTTATATTCTTCTTTTTTTTTTTATAACAAAATCAGCTTAAGATTCTTGGTCAGGGATTAGCATAAAAGAGATTTGTTGTATGGTTAACCTTGTCACCCATAATTTAAACTTGTTATGGTAATCTTAAAAATCATCATTCAAGAAATGTTGGAATTTTCTTTTGTTTCGACATTTCGGTGGAATGGAGAATAAATTAACAACAAAATGAACTAAGCCCTAAATGAATAGAGTTCGGCATCAGCCCAACTCAAAAGTAATGAACTCAAGATAAGTTGAAATCGAGATAAATACGTAGATTATGATATATAGTTGTGGTCCAATTGAATCAAAGAGAGAGTGGGGCTAATACCAATTACTTGAAACCTAAATAAATCCGTTGACGAATTTATTCGAATGGAAAGATGCATTTAGAAAAACGAAACTCGAGATGCTTTAATAATGATCTATTCAAATTGAAAAATAACTCATTTAAGGAAAGTCATAACTTGAATTGACCCTCGTTAATAAATCGAATTGCCAATTAATCACTCGGTCCTATTTGTCCCTCTGTCGTCTCTAGCTAGAATCCTTACGCCGATAGCTGTACGATGAAATACTAAATCCTACCCTAAAGCCAAAGAGATGTCACTGCCTCCCATATGAACAAGAGCTTATAGACTACCTCGAAAAGACGACACCTTTAAGAAAATAAAAATCGTGATTTTGCCAAAGATCTTGTCTTGGCAACGAGGAGGAGAGCGTGCGGTTACTCCCCAAAACAACTCATCAGGGAATGATAAAATAATGATGATCCACCCGAGTTGATTTGACGTTGCAACGAAGCAAACTGTGCAGAAGGGCCGGGCTGATTGTGAACCTTTGAATTCTCTCGATCATGACTTGATAATGATATTGTAGACCTTCCCTGCTTGTCTTCGTTCGAGTTCGGACGATCCCTCGAAAAGATTCTCTCGACGTCCCCATCACCCTCGTTTTTGGAGCGGGGACCCCACATGCCGTGTGCCTCCTTGCGGTTGCTCTCTCTCTCTCTCTCTCTGAGCGAGTGAGAGAGAGGCACACAGAAGCTTCCTGGACTCGTTCACCGTCTAATTCAAAAATGAAGTGGGATGACTTCAAATGGCTGAACCAGTAAGAGAATTGTTTGGAGCGAAAAAAGGTTCGGCTCTTGTGATTCCGAATCGTTTTTTGGGTTCGCCTGTGCTCGCTTGTTCAGTGTCGGTGTTGCTACATTTCTGTACTGGAGATTCGGGCTGTAAGTTTTTCTTTCGAGTCCTGAATCGGATGAGAAAGTTCGGATTTTGCTAGGCTCAGTCTGTGGCTTGGAGCTTATGAATCATTGTTTCTTTTGGAGACTGTGATCTGTCATTGCTTTTTTTGGGAGCTGATCTGGGTTCTCTTGTAACGTTGCTCTTCTCTGTTCATCTGGGTTAATAAGCTCCACCGCTACCCGAACTGTGTTCTACTCTTCATTGGCTGATACTGATGGTCTTCCTGTGACTCTGAGTGGCAGAGTCTAGTGATTCTGTTTGTGGTTTTGGGTTTGGCTGAAGAACTGATCTGGTCACTTGGGTTGTCCTCAAAATTTAGTGTTCTTAGCTGGAAAGGGAAATGTGGAGGCGTCCAATATGTTAACAGAATTCTCAAGATTTGACATGATCTGTGAAGCTGGAGATTGATTGATCTGTTGTCTGGGTTGTGTCGATCTCAGAGATGGCAAGTACTTCGCCATCTCCGGATAAATCCCCCTCCGCTGTGCCACCATCAACTACCATCTCTCCACCTCCACAGCCTTCCTCTCCTCCACCACCTCCGACTAACTCTCCCGCTGCACCTAGTGCAAGTCCACCTGACTCCACCACCCATCTAACTCCATCACCACCACCTCAGACTCCTCCAGCGACACCATCCCCGCCGCCATCGGCAACGCCCCCTAGTAGTACTTCACCTCCATCTCCACCTCCATCTTCCAAAGCTCCATCCCCCTCAACTCCTTCCCCACCATCATCAGATCCGCCAGCAAGTCCGGTCCCATCTCCACCTCCTCCTCCAATTTCCATACCATCACCTAGTCCACCAGTTACCCCTCCGCCACCTGTTGCTGCTCCTCCTCCGAGCTCGCCTCCACTACCACCTCCATCACCATCACCTCCAACATCTGAGATTTCACCTCCACCACCACCACCACCTCCAATACCATCAAGTTCACCTCCAACACCACCTGCAAAAAGTCCCAGTTCACCTCCGCCGCCTCCTGCAAAAAGTCCTAGTTCGCCACCACCACCGCCACCAATATCACCCAATCCCCCTGAAATTTCCCCACCTCTGCCACCGCCACCAATATCACCCAATCCCACTGAAATTTCCCCACCTCCGCCACCACCATCACCACCATCAAATCCACCTGTAAGTTCGCCTCCAACTCCAGCACCTGTGTTGCCACCACCCAAAAGTTCATCTCTATCGCCAACCTCAAATCCGCCTTCCCCTGTGGCATTGACTCCTCCAGCTAAATCATCTCCACCTCCTAGAGTTAGTTCCTCCCCGCCCAATTCTCCACCAACTCCACCTTCAAATTCTTCTCGAATCTCAGCACCCTCTCCATCAGGTATCCCTGCACCTTCCACTCCTGTCCCTTCAACCCCTGCATCAACTGGTCCGACTGCAAGCAACAATCCTAATTCAACTTCCAGTTCTTCTGGAATAGGAACAGTTGGCATTGTGGCTATTGTTATGGCAGTGGGATTCATCCTCATTAGCCTTATTGGATTTGCGGTCTGGTGCATGAGAAAACGAAGAAAAAAGTTGACTGGACTTACTGGAGTCTACATTGTGCCGTCACCTGGGGCCTCTTCCCCTGGAACAGGTACTCTAGAGATGCTACCCCCTCTATGGAAAATCTTTTGTACCCTTTTATATTTCATTTGTGAGGGTGCACTATTTTCTCATGTGCTCTCTGTTTTGGTGCCTTAGTAATCTTATAAAAACTCACTACAAATTGGCACAATGGTTAGTACATGCACTTCTCTCTCGGGGTAGTTAATATTAGAAGTATAAAGCATTCATGCGTAGCAAGATATATATGCAATGCAACATGAATATATCAAATGATATCAGATTTGTTATTTGACCTAATAGGAAATTTAGCACATTGGAATTTTCAATTCAATAAACCTGTACCTGTATTCTGAAGAAAACCAAACATCGTTCAGAATTGGTGTAGAGAGGCATGAGAGATTCACTTCTTTTAATCCTTGTTCTTGAGTATATGTGGAATTAAGAGGGGATCTATATGTGGTGGTTGTTAACTTGAATGATTTTACAATATGAACTGTGTCCAGATTCATCTGTTATCAAGACACAGTCTTCTGCACCCCTCCTTGGAAGTAGTTCGGGGAGTGATGCTTACTCGCTGAAGGAGCAGGGGGGAATTGGAAATTCCAGGCCATTGTTTACGTATGAAGAGCTGGTCAAGGCTACGGATGGTTTTTCATCTCAAAATCTATTGGGTGAAGGTGGATTTGGTGCTGTCTATAAAGGATTCCTTCCAGATGCGAGAGAGATAGCTGTAAAGCAGCTAAAAGTTGGTAGTGGGCAAGGGGATCGAGAATTTAAAGCTGAAGTTGAAATCATCAGTCGCATACACCATCGCCATCTGGTGTCGTTAGTTGGGTACTGCATTGCTGACACCAGAAGGCTGCTTGTGTATGACTATGTGCCTAATAATACCCTCTACTTTCATCTTCATGGTACAATAATTGCTCATCTCAAAGTTCTCAAAGCTTCGATGCCCAAAGTATCTCTGTGCAAATTGTCTTCCGCCCCTTCTGATTTGAATTTTTTCTATCCTGACATGTAGGAGAAGGTAGGCCAGTGCTGGACTGGGCAATGCGTGTTAAGATTGCTGCTGGTGCTGCTCGTGGATTAGCTTACCTTCATGAAGACTGTAAGCATCAGTTCTCGAACTACCGATTGTTGAAGGCCGCTTAATACACATTAGCTTGAGCTAATCTGAGAATTACAAAATATAATACCTTTCTTGTTGTTGCAATGTTATTTGGAAAAAGAAAATGATCAAACGTTCCTTGTGGATCAGGATCATATTATCGATATCAATTAAAATCTAAAGCAAAGTACGCAAATAAGCTTAACAGATACACTTATTTTTCTTGGCCTAAATTTTTGTTCACTTGAGAGACAAACGGATGTATAAATGATTAAATTCCAAGCTTTATTTACATTTTCAGCAGTACATGTCTTTTAGTAGATTTCATCATGGAATCTTCTCTGTCCCATGATTTACTAATGTGTAATTTTTTCTTAATTTTGATGTCTTGCTCAGGCCATCCTCGTATTATCCATAGAGACATCAAGTCATCAAACATTCTTCTCGATAATAACTTCGAAGCTCAGGTGTGCCTACTATCCCTATTGGACAGGCTTTAACTGGTTCTACTGAAAGTTTGGTTGTACTGATGCCTAGGTCTTTGCTTGACAGGTATCAGACTTTGGACTTGCCAAATTAGCTCTTGATGCAGATACACATATCACTACACGTGTCATGGGAACTTTCGGGTATGTAGTGTTGTCCATTTTGGTTGTGATTGTTAGAGAGGACATCTATCTGAGTTTTATGAGAACCAATTGTCACATGTTTGGCCCTTGCACTTACTGTGCATGTTCTCAATAACATAATTTCTTGATGGTGGCATTTCAGATACATGGCTCCTGAATATGCAACAAGTGGCAAATTGACTGAGAAATCTGATGTTTTCTCTTTCGGAGTTGTGCTTCTGGAGCTAATAACTGGACGGAAGCCTGTGGATGCATCACAACCCTTGGGAGATGAGAGTTTAGTTGAATGGGTTAGATATAAATCCTTGTTTTCTTTTTATGTTTGCTAATTGTGATTCACCATGTTAAATTGACTTGGCTAAAGCTGTTAGATCAAGCAGAGCAAATATAGATGCTGGTCATCTGTCTATGTGGAGCACATAAAGCAATGTGTTGAAACTGTTAGTAGTTTTATTCATATTCATATCCTCTGAGTTGGCCCATTAATAGCCCTGAATTACAAAGGAGTTCATACTTAAGTACTTGAATGTATCTGGAGTCTATCCTTAACAGTGGGAGTTCTAATAAGACAATGTCCTAGCCAGATCAATCTGATTGTGCATTTATTTGCATTCTTTAAAGCTTATCTATTATTATTGGCTATGATGGTTTTCTATCATTATGAATAATGGTTGGATGTGTCTTTACTTATATATTATACTGCTATTCTGACATTGAGGTCCCTATTGGAAGAAAACAACTAGAGCAAATAGATTTTGGGAAATTTACAGAACATCATAGCAAAATCTATTATGCAGGTCCATCATTAACATATCATATTACTTATGAGCTCTTTCTGAGATTTCATTTGACCTGAGCATTTGTTGAACTTTGGAAATATTGCGGGATGTAATTGGTAATGTAATGTCTATGACCTGAGTCAGGACAGATGCTTATATACATTAAAGGTTTAAAACAATGCAACCCTTGTTAATCACCTCACCTCAACACTGAGAATGCAACTTCGGGGTTTGCCCCAGTGGCCAGGGTAGTTTGATTCCCTACCCTCTCAGTGGGGGCTAAGGGTGAGGACGTTTAGTTTTAGGTATGGGTTCGATGTCCACGCTCTACAAAGAGGCAAGACAAAAGTCTGAGAGTGAGTTAAGAGTTAAAATAAGACATAAAAAAAAAAAAAAAGATTGAGAATGCAGATGACATTTAAGCATTTTTACGTTTTCTTAGGAAAACTGCGTAGTCTATAATTATTAGTATGCATGGCTAAATTGCAAAGTACTAACTTCTGATAAATTTAGGAACTACTAGCAGGTCTACTTTCCCTTAAGTTCTCGCTTTCCATAGAAGGAAACGGATATTAGATTACTTATTATTTGGCAACAGGCCAATTGCATTTAGTCTCACCTCATCGTATCAAGTGATTTTATGATATTTTCACGGTATTTGCAAGTCTAACAGAGTATCTCGGTTGGCTTTGACCTTATGGTAGACTGGACCCTGTCATGAATGATGGGATCACCATCACCTCTATTCTAGAATGTTGTTGTTTTTCAGGTCCGACTGAATGAATTGATTAATCTAGAATGCACAAGCATGGCAAATGGAATAGTAGTAAAAATGAAAGAGTCATTTCACTAACCAATATATCCTACCATCTTCCAGGCTCGACCTTTGCTGAGCCATGCACTTGATAATGAAGAATTTGAGGGTTTGGCAGATCCAAGGCTAGAAAGAAATTATGTTGAAGCCGAAATGTTCCGGATGATGGAAGCTGCGGCTGCTTGTGTGCGACATTCAGCTGCCAAGAGACCTCGTATGGGACAGGTAAGTTCTAAATAGGCTTTCTGGTTGGATTATCTGTCGTCAGTGAAGATTTCCTGAGTCAGGTCACACCTTGCAGATTGTGAGAGCATTTGCTAGTTTGGCTGTTTCCGACTTAACCAATGGAATGAGACTAGGAGAAAGCGAGGTGTTTAATTCCGCTCAACAATCTGCAGAAATCAGATTGTTTCAGAGGATGGCTTTTGGCAGCCAAGATTACAGTACAGAATTCTTTAGCCGGTGTAGCTCAAATAGTTGAAGGACGGTTTTGGTATATATTGCAAGAGGATTCATTTTGCATCAAGAGAGTTTGTCTTGTCTTAGCTGTGGCTCTCCGCTGCTAAAGGGCAAAACTCACTCTCTTGGACCTGTAAGTAGGTTTCTTCATAAAGTCAAGTGGTGCATAGCCTTACCGCAAATTTTTTTAGGGTAGCCAGTATTATTGCATATCTTCTGTTGCCACTGAGGTTTAGGGTGGTGCGGAAATCTCATTGATTCAATTTTGCTCGTTGTATTCAAATCCCAACCCGTGTAATTAATCTCTGCAATATCTTAACTGCATTTCTGTGCTCACTTTGTCTTTCAATTTGGGGAGAAGATTGTGTTACGCATCAGTGAACAAGCAGTCCACTACTATCACAGTATCCGCATCAATGGAATTGAGCCCGTGGTTCTGAATAAAAGGTAATTTTGTAGAAGACCCCATAACATTACCGTGTCTGCAAGAGGAACTCTTTGATTTTTTTTGGCACAAGTAATGCTTGGGATACAAAAGATTTTCTAGAGATTTGCATGCAAAAGCTTATGAGGTCACGTTCGCGAGGAATAATGTATGATTGCAGAAGCTTTTAAAATCGGTCTTGATAATTTTGCGTCTGTAACATTACTGTTTATATGATGGGTATAATCTGGAGATATGGACGAGGTCGCGCTTTTGTATCGACGGTACTTCGGAAGTGCACGAAAGCAGTAAACGTCACCGAATTGTCGCACTTATTTCTGAACTGAACTTTCTGAGGAGATTTTCTTGGTTTAGCTAGAACAATGAATGAGAACCGAGTCCATTGGAAAAAAGTTAAAAACAATGTGGGGGTGCTACGCGTGCTAGCACGAACATGAAAGTGGCATTTGGTTAATATACAGGAAATCTTGCCTCCATGGTTGATGGAACTGATGATGGAAAATCTTAAAACCCTTTTGAGTATTTTCGTAAAGGTGCATTTTATTTATTGACAAATTCTCTCTCGTAATAAGATAAAAGTGTCCTAAATTTATTGCGTGATCAAATATTGCTAATGTGGACACCGATTAGTTGACATGGCACGGTTGATACTAATATGGATATCTTTTAATAATATATTAATATTTTTTCTATTTTTTATTTCTTTTCTTTTTTTTTCCTTTTCCTTCTCCTCCTCTTTCCTCTAGCCAATCGCTAGACCTTATTGGCCATTGGCAAACCTCACTGAAGGCCATGAGGAGCCTCATCAGCCATGAGTGAGGCCTGCTCTTGCTAGATCCAACGCGAGGCGACCTCGCTAGAGGCTGCAAGGTCATGCCTATAAGGGCTTGAGTCTTTGCCAGTGACTGGGTGAGGCTTGACCTTGCCAATCGTTGGTGATCAGTTGGGTAAAGGAGGAGAAGGGGAAAAATAAAAGGAATAGAAAAAGAAAAAAACAAAACAAATTGAGAAAATGTTAAAATATTATTAAAAGTTGTTTACATAAGTGTCGGCCATGCCACGCGAGCAGACTAGTGTCCATGTCAGCAATATTCGATTAAAATTAGTCGGAACAATTAAATTGACACTAGATCAAAAGGTTTGTAACTTTTTTTAATACTTTTCCCATGTGATTACAAATTTTTTTCTCACGTGTATGTGATTTTATTAATGGACACATAGGTAACGATCTGTTGAATACATGCCCTCGCTCAAAATTATAAGAAATTTGTCACCATTGTTATAAAGTAAATAAGAGATCGTAAATCACATATCGGTATTCATCAATTGTTAAGCCAAAATACAATGACAGTGATGAGGAGGTGCTCCTTCAAGTTGTTACGATAACTCTCCCGCAAATCGCTACGTCTGTTCCTATAAATCAACGTGTGATTAAAATTTTGATGTGATTAGCGTTATTGAAATCATGATAAGACCTGCATCTCAGTCAATAACTTGAATCGCAAGAATCCTGTCAATGAACAGCTGTGAACCCATTAGATCTCGATTTATTAAAAGCTTTATTTACTATTTTATGTTCAATTTTTCGTTACTAGGAACGAGGACATTTCTTAATGATCCTGCTAAGTGCGACAGGATAAAATCAAGTTGATGTTATGGGACAGATGATTGCTTGATCTTGGAAGGAAGACATGAGAACAGTGATCTTTAAGTTGAAAGCTGTAATCGCTACATCATTCCCCGATTAGAAACCATTTTCTCTGAAAACAATGGACGTGAGAATCACACCAAAGCAAAGACCTGATAACCCAAGAATCATCCTGTAGCCGCAGAAACTGAAGAGTAGACTCCAAGATTACCAGATTTCGACAGGGAACAAAAAAGACTTTGCTTCCTTGAAATTTAGTATTCCTCTGGTTCCTTGATACGTTAAACTGAAAGCAATGATTGCATCCCAAGATTTTCCAAGCAATTTAAAGCCATATGACTCATTGCCACCTTTATTAGCTTTAGCCACATGATAGCTGCTCGTTTGCTTTACCCTTCCTAATAACCTCCCTGGAGAGACAAAGAACCTTGTTTCTCAAACCTAAGATGATGTTCCCGGCAAATCATTTGCCTCCAAACTGCATCCTCGAGTCATGGAAGACTGCAATGCGCTCGCCGCAGATTGCATCGTTTTGTCGTGCTGTTGCCAATGCCTGGTCCTCCAGATCGCCGTCTTCATCTTGATAAAAATTCCATCCCGTCTATTCCAAAAGACAAAGCAATTCGCCAAGAAAAGGTTTCGGCGTTTCAGGAGAAGAAGGAAAAGCCTCGAAAAGACAAGCCATTTAAGTGAAGGTCAGCTCGTGGAAGGCCCCGGGTGTTCTATAGGAGTCGGGGAAGACAGGTTTTTCCTAGACGTGTCGGGGAGAGGCGGGCCGTGCATGGAGGACGTTGAGAAGGTCTTGGAAGAGATGTCTCAGAAGGGTGTGTTTGGATTTGGGAGCTTTTGGGGCGGGGAAAGTGGAGGGAGCTTCTCAGGATGTGTATGTGATCATCAGGGATTTGATTCCAGTGTTCTTCAGTTTCATCTAATCGAAATTGTTGGTTCTGCTCCTACAAATATCAGAGGAAGTAAATCCATTCTTTATGCGTGATTTGCCAGAGAGTCGCAAATCAATGAATTGTTCTCGACATTTTCGACTGTCTTTCAAATGAGAAGAAATCCAAAGCTTCTGATACCTTCTATTGCAGTCACCTTCCTTGCAAGGTGGCCCAATGTGCTAGTCAAGATGATGTCTTCCTTTTGCCTTTAGAATAAAATCAAAGCAATGCAAAAGGCTAGGACAACCGCTGCTAACAAAAAGCATTCATATCTTGCTTTCCTTTTTCCTGTCACTTCGTTTTATTTTTCGAAATTTTCTTAAGTGCGTCAAGAGACTAAGAAAGTTGGTCACCGTTTTAGAAAAATGAAACATCATGAGTGTACAGCGGAACCGGGGTAGTTATTTCACCAACAAGATGATTCTGTTTTCTTCCTTAAGGAATCACTTGTGCACAAAATCTCTATCAAACAGTACATCTTGTGAGTTCGAGAATGATGCATTTTTGACAGCTCAGCAGGAAGACAATTCGCAATGATGTTAGTATCTTTCTGGACCATTCTGATTGTGACTTTCTCTGCATCGACTCCGTACCAGCTCAACTGGCAGATATTTTAGTGCTGGCAGCTTTATTAATTTATAGAGGTATTGCAATCAAGAATGGATAAGACCGACGAAAAGTCAACACAGGTGACATTCATTCGAAGCATATTCTCTGAAACCAAATCCAAGCTTTGATTCCTCAGAGAGTATTCTTAAGGACTCGTAATGGGTCAACCAGGTATGATGCTGCGAGACATTAAATTCTCAACGACATTTTCATTTTGGCAAATTCAAATGAAACCTAAATATAACTTCTGAAAGATCTGTTCATTAGCACGCTCCCGTGAGTAATGGAGCAACACCTCAAAATTGTTTATCAACCATAATGCTCCTTGCTCTATAACCTGCGATGGTTTACCTATTTGCTCTATATATTACAGGCAGTTCTGCACTCCATTCACTTATGCATAATTTCTGCTTCAACTTCACTCAAACAGAGAATTAATCAATGAATGCATGTAATGATGTGACAGTCCGCAAAAGCGCTGTCAGGAATTCAATAGCTCAGTATAAAAACTCAAGTGCAGCATCTGAGGAAAAATGAAAGACCACCCTCTAGATAATCATATAAGATGTTCTGTACACTATTCACACCTACAATGAATACTCTCTGGTGCTACATACATATTGGCAACGATACAAGGCTGCAGACCAAAAAATTCACAATGTACAGCCTATTTCAGACTCAGGCATATGGTACAACTGAACCGTGTTTCTATACATCTTTATTGTGATACCAAGGGCAAAGTTCCACTTTGAAGGAGGCCAATTTAATCAACATATATTTCCTGTGAAACTCATCTACAGTGGGCGAGTTTTGTATTTGAAATTCCGGTCATTGGCCTGCCAAATCCTAATGTTTAGCTACCCAAGAAGATGAAAGAGTGGCTAGTCATCTGCTATGATTTCCATCTTGCACACGCCTAGATTTTGCAGCTAAACGTGCAGTGTGACCGACTGTTGTTGGCCGCAATGATCTCTGCCGCACCATGTTGCAGTACTCTATATCATCTGTTTGACCTTCGTGCCTTATCCACTGTATCATTCCATGGTACATGGGAAAGAACCGCATCTGAATTGCTGAGAAAGAGAAGTAAGGGATCAGGGCTGAGATCATCACAAAGATTGTGACCAGCCAAAAGGAAGGTGCAGGGGCAAGCGCTTCAATGAAGACTTGGTAGGCAGTGGTGGATAGCGTAGGTGATAAGGCTCCATACGCCAAAAGGAAGAGATACCAGATGGCAATGGATCCCCAGATGAAGACGTGTTGTATTAGAGTGAAGTAGCTGATGGCAAGCGCCATCTGCAAATTCACAACCCACACTATACACGTGTACATCGTAGCTCCTAAGATTTCGAACCCAACAACTTTCCCGTCATTGTTAAATGCCTGGGTCTCCAGGGCATTTGTGCACAAGAAGAAGACGATGATGGCACTAATGAACCCGTTGAACATCCAGCCAAGGATTCGACGCCAGCTGAAGAGAATATTTTGAACCCCTTCTTGGTACAGTATAGGAAACTGGGCAACAACAAAACAAATGCAAGAAAAGTTATATTTAGAATCATAATCTTCAAAAGGACAGGCTAAATATGTTAACCATTAAATTTAGAGCTGCAATCGTGGAAGTTAATTTCTACACGGCAAGATTCATCCAGATACTCTAGAAGTCATTCCCATGATCAGATTTGGTCCACTTCCTCCCACCATATGGTGAAGTATTGTAAGGAACATCAAGGTCCTTCCCACTACTAAAATAAAATGGGTGTTGTTAACGAGTACCCTTTGGGGACTGGTTAACCATATTATGAATATTTGATTTGTGAGGCAGCGATTACACACAACAAAAAAGTAGTGTATTGGAAATAGCAAATTTTCATCATTTTCTGCTTCACTTCACTTGTTAACAAGATCCAGATTAACTATCTTTGTTCCTTCACTAACCTAAAAAGAGATTTTGATACTCCTGATCAGTACAAAGGCTAAGTTGATCTTAGTTTTGAGTTTCCAGTAGAAAGTGCTATGCATTTTCCACAACTATCCAACTCTGCGATGAATTAGAATGCAAGAGGAGAGAACTTTCACCAAAGGGACTGAATGTATAAGATCACTAATAAGAGACTTGCGAGATACTCATCTAACATGTCTGCCACAAGAAATTGGTAAGCCTAAACATTGCTTTGCTCTATGATTTGATCCTCTATATGGCTAAATGTCGATTGTAGTAAACTCTATTGACATCCGGTTAAAACATGAACATACCTTGAGGCAAAACCGCGCTGATACATCCTGATCAAAAACTCCCAGTGCAATGACAGGGAGTGATGTGAAGAAGACGTTGAAAAACGACAGAAACCAGTCATTGTAGGCAGGTTGTGCAGAGAAAGAAGTATGTGCTTCATACAAGAAGAGAGAGAAGCCGAACACGATGTTCTTGTAGAAAAAGTAGCATATCTGCAGCAGAACGATAGCATCATCATTGGACAAATTCAAGAGCTTTATTGGATCGTTTCCAAACTTTTTATTGGTCATAATGTAGACATATTGATGTCTGTTTCTACGTTTACAAGAGCATTACCATTGTTGAGATCCTCCTGTAACACCAATGTCCATGCACAAGAAGCAAGCGCTCCAAGTAACGGAACTGAGCTATGGCAATATCACTGGACATGACTGCCTGGATTATTTGAGAAGCAGAGAAAAGACAACATATGTAAGAAATATTAAGATAAGGTAGCTGATATAACTGTGAAAAAAGGATGAAAATTAATATAATTTCTATACATTCTGATGATTACCTGCATTCCTTCAACCCCACTAATTCCAACACCAATGTCTGCTTCTTGGAGCATTCCCACATCGTTTGCACCATCACCAATTGCTAATGTTGTTTTGCCAGTTCCAGCTTTAACCAATCTTGTCACCTGCATTTACCAGTTTCAAATGTTATGTGTGGCTTACCAGGTTGAGTTTGTTTGCTTGAATGACGTAAAAGCAAAGAGTTATGAGGGGATGCAATGCTCTGAGTAAGAAATGCATACTCAACATAAGGACCTACCAGGGCCTTTTGCTTTGGTGATGAACGACAGCATATAACAGATGCACAACTGATTGCAAGTTGTAGAAACATATCCTTAACGTTATCCTCCAAAGCATAGGCAAGTGATTTTCCATCAATAATCAACGCAAATGCTTCAGAGCTTCCACTTGATTTTCTGAGCAGAGCTATCCCTTCAGTTATCTGATGAAGAACACTTTGTTTTGATGCCTGAAGGATCAATCAGTAATAGTTCATTTAGTCCCCAGAAACTCATCAAGGGTAAGAAATATAATTATTTCACTTCCTATTCAGCATTGGCAAAACTAAGAGGAAGATGGCAAACAGATCAAAGGAATTCATATCCCCTATACTTCTCTCAATGCAGTAAATGAGGGGCTTGAATTTTTTCAAAGAGTTGCACATGTTAGGAAACGAAAAATATCTTTTCTAGACTTGCAACGCCCCCCCGGGGCCCCTCTCCTTCTCCTCCCTCTCTCTCTCTCTCTCCATGTTCTGGCATACCTTTCTTAGTTCAGTCTTCTCTCCTGCCTTTTCTAATGCTTGAATCTCAGGGGCCTCCAGAGTGATTATGATTTGCTTCATTCCTTGTCTTAATAAGCTACAAGCAAACCTGCAATACATTGTATTCAGAGATTAGAATGGCAAAGCACTATAGAAAGGTTGACTTCACACATGATATTGACATAAAAGATAATATGAGCAAATTATACCCAATATTGATGGCTGTCTCCATCTTATCTCCGGTCAAAACCCATATTTTGATCCCAGCTTGTGCAAGTTTGTCGATGCAGTCAGGAACCTACCAGCAAAGATACAAGAAAGTCATTTTAACTTCTTTGATGACTGACTAACTCATTGATTTTGATGTTTCTTGTCTTACCCCATTCTGCAGCTTGTCCTCGACAGCAGTGGCACCGAGAAGAATCAGATCCTTCTCAACTGTCTCCATCACTTCTTCAATTAATGAGTCACGCTCTGCACTAACTGAATTCTTGGCCTCATTAAATTTCTCATTGAACTTCCTGTACTCATCTTCTTCAAGTTCGCGATAGGCAAGTATTAATGTCCTCAAGCCTGCATCAGCATACTCATTCACATGATCCACGGTGTTCTCTTCAAAGTCCAGACCACTCTTTGATAGCCTTTCAAACATAACACTGCATAGAATTTTATAGTGCAAATTCTGACATCAGTGAAGTTCCTGAATGGGGAATAGGACAAAGCCTTCAATTGGGTAGTTGAAAACAAACCTGTCGGCCCCTTTACACAATAATAGTAGCTTTCCTTCCTCACTTCTCACTATCACTGACATCCGCTTTCTTGAGCTGTTGAATTCTAGAACATTTAAAAGCTGGTACACCCTGCAGATGAAATTAATAATATTAAGAAAATAACAAAGTGGTAAAAGTGAAGCCTACCAACAATTATCATATGATCGATCCATGGAGAGAAGGAGGGTATATTAACATAACTGTAGATTTATTAAATTTGTATATTCACCAGCAAGGGTGGACTTCAAAATCAAGCATACAAAATGATAAGGAAAAGAGTTGCTCCTATCAGGGGAAAAAAAAGAACCATCACTAATGCTCATCCATCTATCACTCTTCCTCTGAATTACAAGCTTTGATAGGATGCAAAGTATGACTACTTTATAGCATCTGAGTTCGTTTCCTATTTTATACTTAAGGCGTATAGGCCACTATGATCACAAGAATCCCAGTGACAACCAGTAGATTGCAGCCTGGTCTATATGGGCTAGACTAGTATAATACTTCTTTTATTTTTTAAAAGTGATGAAGCAAAAGACACTGACCTTTCAACTTTGTGCCCAGTTACTGGATCCAGCTCATGCAATGAAATACTCGTCTGTGTTCTCTTGTAAAACTCAAAACCAATTTCTCTGGCGGCAATAACAAAAGCAGCTTCATCAGGCGATTCAGCTTCGTAAGATACCTTTCCTGTCTCTTCATCCACTTCAGGTATAGCAGTATGACAAAGTGCCAGCAGACGAAAGAACTTCTGAATGACATCTGCACGGGGCTCCTTCACCCAATGTGCATTCATAATTCGCTCGTCACTAAAATTGAATCCCTTAATCGATGGCTTTGGATCAGCTGACTGCTCAAATTGGTCATCACCATTCTCTTTCCCATTTGCCAATGGAGAACCTTTCCTCCGACCAATAGCCCTCTCAACCTCAGTGACACCACGTCCATAGGCCGTCCCAGCTATTGAACACTTGACGAATTCCATTGAGTTGCAAGTCAGAGTTCCTGTCTTATCAGAAAGTATTGTATCAACTTGCCCAAGTTCCTCATTCAGATTCGATGTACGGGCATGCGCTGGTTTATCAGCTTCTTCATAGTACATGTGACCATCCTGGTTGATGAAGATGCTCTGAAGAACTTTGACAATTTCTATGGACACATACAGCGAAATCGGAATGAAGTAGCTGTACAACATTACTGCAGTCAGGAAATGATAGACTGCAGCAGCTGGTGCTCTCTTAGGGTCAAAGTAAATTGTAGAATTGTCCGGCCTAAGATACCACCTCTTCATCTTCCCATTTTGCAAATCATCTTTCGTATATACGCCAAAGAAAATGGACCCAACAAAAGCCATCAAGAATAGAATGAAGAACAACAAGTAGATGATTTTGTCCATCTTTCTCTCAATTTTGCTTCTCTTTGAAGGCGGTTCAGTAGAGTTTTGTATAACCTTCGTGTCGTGCCCTGTGAAGATAACTGCCCCATATATATGATCTGTGTTTCGCAGTTTTGAATCCCTAAGAAGAAGCTGTTGAGGAGAAAGTGGGTACTGTTGCTCTTCAAAGTCCATACTTCCAACGAAGGAATATAGATTTGCATTTGGGTCTTCACATTTCACGATCGCTTTGAAGTCCCTGAAGTTTGTATCCTCATGCAAACCTGAGGTTACCTCCAATGCTTGTTTTAGTTTCAAGTTCGTCTCACCATCAAGGTTCATGGTCTCAACATAGCAGACAGCATCCTCATAACTAGATGATAGCAGGAGGAGATCAGCTGGAAAGAATTCATCCTTCTCTACCTTCACTATGTCTCCAACTCTCAGATTCTTCCAATCAGTGTAGTTAAAAACCCCGTTTTGTTGGTGAGCTTTGACTTTTCTATTGTTAATCTCAATATCCTGGATGACATGTGAAAGGTTAAACAAAATACCCACAGATACAATCAATACCAAAGGAACTGATACAGACTGCATTGGTGATATGAATAGACTGCAGGTGTCTCTTCATAAGATAACAGAGGAAGTCAACTGAAATCACAGGCATGAAACAAAGATGTTGCAGAAGTGGAAATCTGCATCAGCAATATCTTTTATTTAATTCCTACTCCATTCAAAATCGCACAAGCACACATAAACAAATGTACGGCCTATTCTATTTTCTGATTGATTTAAAAAAAAAAGAGAGGAGAAAATCAGCAGAGAACTTTAAAGTATGAACTGCACCATTAATTAAGCAAGAGCAGAAGATATGTGATACAGGGTCAGACCCCAGACTTTCCAAGTCCCAGACCAAGTTCACCTTAATCGGGTTTTCAGGAATTCCAGAGCAACCCAGAACCAAAAAAATTCACTTGATTTAGCTAACCAAGAGAGAGAATTCAAAAGTATGATAACAACAGCTTTGAGGGACAATATAAAGCGGAACAAGCAAAATTGCAGTACCTGCCGTTTCCGCCGCCAATCTTCTATACCTTCCTTAACCATGGTGGCGCCAACGACGAGGATAAGAGGAGCGATGGCACTAACGGCCGAATAAGGTGCGAGGGGAGTGAAGGCAAGGACTCCGGAGACCAGGAAGTAAAAGTTGGCCACCCTCCTGAATTGCTCAAACAAGGATTTGGGCAAGAAAGTGGCAAGTGTATACTTGGTGCTCCTGACAGAGTTGTCAGTGTAATTATGAATCTCGGCCTCAAAACAATCTGGTTCGTTGCAATGAACGACCCTAGAGAATCCTGGTCCCCCAATTTGCGAATGGTCTTCTTTGAAAGATGCCTTCCCACATCTAAATGAGTAGATCTTGCTAAAATGCAGCTTTCTTCTTCTTCCACCGGCCATTATATTTCTGTTTTTCTTCCCACCTCCACCCTTCAGCTAAAGAAGCTATCACAATCCCAACTTAATATTACACTTAAGAAACACTAGAACCAAGGAAAATTCTGATCCTGCCCAGCAAATAATGCAGCTCTGCAGGCTGCACAAAGCCCAGTCCGACAGTCCTCCCCTAAATTCCAGAGGAAATTCACTAGAAACAGAACTCGAAATGAGTCCTTGAAGACCCCAAAAGAGAATTTTGCAATTGAGAGGATAAAGATTCTCCTTGAAAACAGCTTCTTCCCACCAAGATCAAATCACCAACTCCATAAAAACTATTTCCAAAGTAAACGCTCGAAAGCGAAGACAGATCTGGCTCAGATAGACACAGCACCAGAAAAGAACTCCAACCCAGAAGCTCAAAAGAACCCAGAAACTGAATGAACCAATGAATAAATACTGATCCTAAGCAAATCGGGAGAAAAATAAACAAGAACAAGAGCTATGAGAGAGGGAGAGAGAGACAGAGAGGGAAGGAGAGAGAGAAGCAGCAGCATATAACAGTAACAACTACCACACAGAGAGAGAGAAAGGAGGGGGAGGAGGAGGAGGAGGCTTTTAAACTAGGACACATCAACCTTCCCGAGAGCTCATTAAAATGCTGCCACGGACATTGGGTTTGAATAATATTCCCTTGTCTAATTTGCTCTCTCCCTCTCTCTCAAACATAAGCGCAAACGAAAAGCGTTGAACGTGGACTTGGCTTGGCTCTACAAATTTGACTTTCCAACTGCCTTGTTTTTTCTTCTTTTCCTTCTCTCTTTCCTTTTCCCTTCGGGACAACGTTCTTCAGCAACAGGAACGAGCTCGGAAGCTCAAAATTCCGTTACCTCCCCCACAAAAAGGGTAAAAGGAATGAACCTCGGCGTCCCGTAGAAACTCGCCTCCTCGACATAAAATGAAAAAAACGAAAAAGGGACAAGATTTACCGGGAGAACACGAAAAAGGAAGACGAAGGAGCCGAGGGAGGTTCTCGGAAAATGAAAAATAAGAACACAAAATACGAAGCAGTATTTCGCGTACTATTCAATATAGCGGGAAAAGCCTCCTCCTCCGACCCCGTGATGTCATCAGGGACGTTACTGAGTCTCCGGTCTTCTCCGAGAAGAAGAAAGAGACAAAACCCAGATTTCTTTTTCCCCTCCGCATAAAAAATCCTCATGTTTCGAGCTGTTCAGGAGCCGCGACGATGAGGCTAGCTGTCCTCCCCTGCCATGTTTTACTGAAAGAGAAGCCCCTGGTTGTAATATTCACATTATTAAAATCCCATTCCATAATTTTTTATTTACTTTACGAGCAGATATAGAGAGAGAGAAATAGATTATATCGTTGAGGAAGAAGAGGAAAGAGGGGGAAGTGCACTGTATATTCCCCCCCTCGTTCGTATCCCGGGTTCTGTCCTCTCTTTGATCCCTCTCTCTCTCTCTTCTTTAGTTTTCGTGGCTGGAGATGAGCGTGGGTGGGGGGAATACACGAGAATGCAGGGTTCGAGGACAAATAGGAGTGATTATAGAGAGGAGAATCGATCAAAGCAATGCGTTGTCGTGGGAGGTTGAGGAAAGTTGCAACCTGAGGGGGGCTGGTCACAAGAAAGATCCCCCAGCCCAAAACCAAAAAACTAATCTCAAATGCCGACAAACGCTTCTAAGTTTTTTAATTATTTTTCTCCTTAAACTATCCTCAATACCCATGTCATCTCGATAAACTAAGGTTTTTTTTTCTCTTATTATTGTATTAGGTGTCCGAATATGGTTTTTCATACGTTCTTATCGATATTTGGCGACATACACATCTTAGGATATGTAATTTCCTCAGGGAACACAGTCAGCTTTACATCGGGTTTCGACGAGGCTTGTGGTGAATGTTGTCGAGCGAAAAAGGCACTATTTTTGAAAAGATTAATAAATTTGAGGTGAATTATAATTAAAGGGGGTGTTCTTGGGGTTGAGAAGAATTTGATAGAATCAGAGTGAATGGATATGAATGTGAAGGTCCAGATGCCAGCTAAGCTTTTTCCCTTTCCTGGTCCGTCCCTTTCCTTCCTCTCACGTATCGTCATAAATCACCTAAACCTTCTAGAAAGAAAGACTTGCCCAAAGTTAAGAAATTTGGGAAAACAGCGCGCATTGCAATAAAATATCCAGAAGGTGCTAGAACATGGGGGATTGCAATATCCTTTGATGTCGCTCCAAAACATGCCAACTGTAATTTCATTGTGAGTTATCAAGCCCCTAACGATATATACCATGTTAATGCCATTTCTGAAATAAAAAAATTCGAAATTACATGCCTTTGATAAAAATGCGGTCCAATATTTTAAGAAGTTTTATCTGGTAGTGATTCAATGTGAATAGGAGGAGCAATAACTTTTCGAAGATGATTCCCGCGGGAGACCATCTTGACTCTTTCAACTAATCAAATTTCAAATGGCCATCTTTTTTTGAGGAAAGTGAACACCCTTTTGAATGAAAATCTCAATTTGAATTGGTCCAAAGTCAATCCAATAATTAATTTAAAGTTTTGTCCATGTGATCATATTAATACATATAAAGGAATCTTCCTTCTCAAAACTTTCTTCTTGCGGTCCATCCGCGTAGCGGAAGTTGTGACGGACTTTTCCTAATCGAAGTCAAGTCTCTTTGGATTCATATGGATATGAACGCGGGTCCTCTTTCTTCATAAGAATTTTCGCTTCATTTGTTTTATTTTGTAGCCGTAAGTTTTGGGTTTTTCGTTACCCCTCAGGAAACCTGCTAGAAATAAAGATTTTGTCCGCGGCGAGAGGATGAAAACATCTAGAAAGTAAAACACCTTTTTTGATTACGCGCTAGTTGATGTCGAGGTTAGGAAAAATTCGAGAGGACCACACACGGGGATTTAAATATCACTTGGAGCGATTATGTTATAACCGTGATTCTGCGTTCCTAGTGGTGGCCTTGACCTTTCGAAGCTAGCCCGTGTCGAGCTCTATAAGTGGTAATCTCTTCCTTTGATCCGTTGTGCATTAAAAACGACAATAACAAAAGATTAAATTGATGGGCATATGCTTTGTCGGTGAAAGGGTTTGGTCGTTAGGGCACTTTTCTAGGTTGAGAGGGAGAGAGACAAGAATGGTTAAATTTCTCTTGCAATCGCCTAAATTTTTATGTAGGTTGTAAATAGATTACTGAAAATTCGTCCTAACACCCTAGTTATGCCTCAACCACCAAACTCTCATTTTCTTTCTTTCTTTTATTTTTTTTTTACGATTAATGCACTTTGCCTGGAATCCAACCAAATTTTCAAGGAACAGTGACATCTTGAAATTTGGGCACATGTCCATTTTGTCAGTAGTCCATAAAAATATTGATTGGAATCTGATCAAAATGCATCACTTATAAAGTTGAAATCCAAGTTCCATAATTGTATCATACATTTTATTGAAATTTATGAATCGGGAACGGAGCTTATTATTATTTTTCTTTGGTCAAAACCACAATTATTACTTGAAAATAATATATATATAATCAAAAATATGAACCCTCCAATCACCATGCCTACCCATTTACTCAGAGGCAATTTCAGAAGCATAGATTTCACTAACCTTCTAGATGAGAAACATTTCCAACGCGGAGAGATCAGTTGACCGTTTGAACATGTCCCGATCGACCCTTCTACGAAAAGTAGAAAAAAGAAAATAAAAGAAAAGTTCACCAAAATTGACAAAATAATGATAAATATTCATAAAATATAATCGTCGTGATTCGGATAAGAGCCGTAAAATCCACGCTGGAGAAAAAGAATATACCCACCGATGTCTCGACCCCGACCAGAACGGGCACCCCACACGACCGCAACCTGAGAATCCGCGAGAAGCCGAACCTGTCAAGCGATGGATGGAAGCAGACAAAAAGGAAAGAAGGTCAACGGCCGGCAACAATGCACCCCGGTCATAAATCAACGTCGCATGAAATTGAACTTCGGGCCAAAGAGAAAAAAAAGCACGAATCTCACGAAATTCAATTAATTTTTTTTATTCCATCATTGGTGGGTCGTTTCAAATTAATAGTGACGTCGGACGATAATGCTCCATTACCTACGCTAATTAGTTGATTAACATCCACGATTATATTTAAGGACCAGCCACCAACTATATTGATAATTAGGGTACTATATGTAATCAACCACCCGGGGCGTTGACTCTCCAACATCGTGGTTCCAGCCAAATTTATTAAATAGATTATTTTTTAGAGGTGTGATATCCAAATAAGAATAAAAGTAAATGAGGAACTTCAAGTTTCGAAACATGGGTTCTTCTCCGTACGTGATAAATGTTCTTTGAAATCGGAAACAAAAAGTTAGATTTGTTCAAAAAGCATTTTTTGCATGGGATAGTCAACATTCATGCCAACATTTCTCGTCAAAACCAGGTGAAATGACTAAATTGATAAATTATTAAAAGATTTAAGACAAAATTGATCAAAATTGAAAAGTTTATGACTGAATTAACTATCGTACGATTACCATTTTACCCTTTAAAATCGGATTCATTCAAAAATCATCCGTGTTGGTTGACACTAATGATTTCTGATCAAAATCAATCGAAATGATTAAATTAACAAATTATCAAAATATTAAGATTAAATCAATGAAAATTAAAAAGTTTAAAATCGAATTAGCTACCGTACAATAAGTTAATAACTTTTTAGATAATTACCATTTTGTTGGCTACCCAGCAAATAATGATAATAATAATAATAATATAAAACAATTCGCTATTCGCTACCTAAATTTTGAGTTAGTCTGATGACATCAGCCAATCGCTGATCTTGACTAGTAGTTAAACATCCACCACCACCACGATGACGACGACCATGACGAAGAAGGAGAAGAGGAGGAATCATTTGACAGTGTACTGCGTTAGCCTTCCCTCTAAAGCACATAACCATGAGCCGGTCCCTCGTTTCTTTCGATCGACGTCGAACTTTTGGAGAGGGGTTGTTTTTTTCCCAGCAAACCAACCTGCAAAACACGCATTAGATTCGACTCGCCACGAAAAAAGTAGAAAAGAAAGCTGCAGCCTAAAAAGGTCACAATGTCCAAGCGAATCCAAGCCCTTTATCTAGCCGTAATTGGAAGATAATCCCCCCTCGAGATCCAGTCAGTGATTACATTAATTGAATATAAATGGTAAATTCCTTTCGTGGGTCCTAGCCATTATGGACGAGAGGCGGCCAGTGCTTCGTGACGTGCGCAGGATCCTGCTTTCTTTTTTGCATGGGCATGATCGGAATCACCCGCCTCCCCTTTTTCTGTCATTACTATATATATATATATATATATATAAACGTTCAGACAAAAAGAAACCAACAAAAAATAAAGGAGTGGATATTCGGATATTTCTGAAATATGATGTTCTTAGAATATTCTTTTCTTTTCATTTTGGGCAAGAGAGAAAATTCCCCCACCCCCCGCCCCCTCCCCTCCACAACCCCAACGTCCGGAACCGAAGAGACTGATCGTCTCCTCTTGCATTATTGAGAAAGATGCGATAATTGATTACTTTTTGGCCACGTATATTCGTTACCCTAGGTCTAGACTAGTTGAGTCTAGCAAATAATGCGATATAAAATATCCAACAGTGTTGCAATTTATATCGATAGATATTTTAGCCCAATCGATACGTCAAATGATTAAAAAGAAGAGGTTCGCTGTGGAAAACGTCACCGCTCGAATCGACCGTACTGATCCCACCCTCGTGTTGGTTTTGTGTGGAATTGAATTTACATTGAATAATCAGTTTGAGTGAATGCGATGATGGTGGGTGCCTTTCTTGTGCATCTGGTCCAGCTTGCTTCACGTAATCCTTCCCAATTGGAAAAAGGTTTATGATTTGTCATGATAAAGGCTTAGTCCAGCTTCGTGTTTAGGAGAATGGCTCCATAAAAGAAAGTTTCTCGACCTAAATGATTAAACAGAGTGCAATTGATTATTGAAATTGTCCACTTATAGCACAGGTTGAAGGTTCTACGTAATGTTTTAAACGTTATATGTTGCAGTCAGTTGGGCTTTAATTGGTGTGATGTTGAAATATTTGTTCGCCGGAGTAATGTTGAGTGTACTATCATCAGATTATAAATTCGATATATTAAATGATGTAAGAGTCTCTTATTGTGCATTGAAAACGACCGGATGCCCACGGTCCAAATGGGCTTGACCTCACTCCGAGAAAAATTGTCCAAAAAATCTAAAATCTATTGCGCTTTTGTTAATTCGATCATAAATATTTTAATTATGTCGATCGAGTCCTAAACATCTTCATATTTTACTAATTGATTCTGTCTTGTCAATTTTGGTCTAAATCTTACATGGCACGATAATATTAATATTATTTTTTAATATTTTATCCTAGTGCTACATATGATTTTTTATACAAAATTTATTTAAATTAAATAAAAAATAAGCAGATTTAAAATAATAATAAAAAGTCAAAAAATTAGGCAGTAGTGATTGCACAGCCCTCGCCATTGCCACCTCACCTTCACCCAGAAGGACCGGACCCAAAAGGACTGGCATGGGCAGATTTTTCTTTTTTTAATTTAAATAAAATTGTATTAAAAATCAAATTTAGACCAAAATGATGTCGCTCTAATATTATGTTTTATATTTTAGCCACAGAGGAGAGATATAATATTAAAAAAAAGTCACGTCGGTATTTTTAATCAGTCAAGTTGGACAAAGTTAAAAAAATAATATAATTGCATAATTATAACAAATTTTATATCTTGATTATTTTTTTTATAAATTTTATAATTCAACTGTATTCCTCGTCCGCTGTACATGAGCCCGATTCACGCGCACCGATGCGCATCCAAGATTCTATTTTGTCTCTCTCTCTCTCTCTCGACCAACCTTCTTGGCGCGTGCTAGGGAGAAGACGAGACGAGGCATGTGAACAAATGACCCGGTCGAGCACTCGGCAATGAAAACGAAACCGGGGCCAATCGGAGCGAATTAATGAGGACGCGAATAATATAAATGAAAAAAAAAACGAACCGGTCAAACACGAAATCGAACATCTCTATCTCTTTCGGGCAGGGAAGGTAACTACCGAAGTCCTTGTCCTAAGCCTCGGTCGCGTGGTCCACACACGGCGGCGACGTCGCCGGCGGTGGGGGACCCGTGGAGGAAGACTTTGGACGATTTCAACACCTGTCTCTTCTTTCCCTTCTCTCCTTTTCATGCATAACCGCGTGTGTACAGATAATGCCACGATTCTCGATGACTCTAATCCCATGTTAGTTCGTAAACGATAAAAAAATCTCATGACGGTCAACGCAGATTATATTAATATTTGTGAGGTCAGCTCGATCCTTTTTATCCAAACGACGAGGACGGATCGACTTTGTGCGACCAACTAAGTTCAACATAATGTGTTTTTTTAAGTGCTACATGCATAACGATGCGAATTGGGCACTTATCATAAATGAGTAAAACAAAGTAGGAAAGAGAATAGACATTTATCGATCACGTTAGAATTCCATTATTTAGGTCTAATATGGTGATAAGCCTTAAAATTTAAATCGAGTCTTAATTCTACCATGACTTTTTTTTTGTTCTGTAAAAAACTCCAACTTTTAGGTCCAATCCCAAGTGAAAAAATTGGAAATTTTTATGAAATATAAAAATTTAGGATATAATTGGAATTAAAGCTAAAATTAATGTTCTGTTTAAGGTAATATTAAGTGGTCTTGAGCATTTCTCACCTCAAAAACTAATTCAAAGAGTGAGATTTTCTCACACATATAAACCTATCACTAGTCTCTTCCACAACTGATGCGGGGAACCTCAACGGTTTTGTCAATTTAAAAATTATTTTTCTTCTTGCAATTTTAGTCCAACCTTTTGTCTCCATTCTCACCTAATACCTTAAAATTTCGATGGCCCACGAAGCTGATAATGCATAACCATCCCAATATAACAACTTTGACAATGTCGCATCTTGCATCAAATCGGAATGTTTCAAAGAATTTGGTGAAAAATTTCCACGGTTGACAAAATTGGCAAATTAGGTTCTTTCGAGAAGTTTGAGTCGTCCTTGGTTGTTTCTTGAAAAACTCGAATCTATCCATGTATCACCATAGGGTAAAGGACACACTTTCAACTTGGTGGCACGTTCAAAAGTACTATTTCGGTGAAATTTTTCTTATAAGAAAATATCTTTCATCGAAAATAGTTCTTAAATTTATATTTGAAGACTATTTTTGCACTGTCTTCAAACATGAAATATCCAAGCAAATAAATATACCAACTTGAATTTGAATGAGATTGTACAAATGCAAACCGTATCGAAATTTAATTGACAATCAGGCTTGAAAAATATAGCTATTACAAACGAACTAAAACGTGAAACAAATTCCATTGGAATTTAATCAATGACAAAGCTTGAAAATGCTAGGATAAAGATATGCACCGAAATTTGATTGATGATATAGATCTGGAAACTATGACTAAAAAGCATGTCGGAATTTAATCGATGGCACAAATTTGGAAAATAAAAGTATAGTGCGAGATGATAAAGATAATTGAAATATAGTAAATTTATTTTATTTGTACAAGATACTCAATAGATGATTAGTGATATTTATAATGGCAATGTGGTAACTCTTGTTTAACGGTTTCCAACAGAAGTGGTCATTTCAAGCAATTTCTTGCTATTGCATCCATATTCCTTTACTTCCGAAAAGTCTTGTGCCCATGCTCTCACGATCTCTTGATCTTGTTCTTGAACAGTTTTTTCCTTAAAATTGCATGGCAATTACTCCACGATCTCAATTGCAATATCCCTAGTAACCTTGGATTTTACCCACGTCTTGATGCTCCCTATACATTCAAAGACCTTAATGGTTTGTTGCTCCTTATTCATTAGTACCTTTGTCGATAATTGTTAACCATTCGTCACCATATATCGACAACTAATTGGTAATAATCATCAAAGTGCACTATTTATGTGTGCCAATGCCAATTGCTAAATTCGTTAGTGGTCCTTGTGGTCGCCAACGATGTGTCACATATGTGACAACATTCATGCATTAATCACGTGCTTACCCATGTTGAGGTCATTTTTTAGTGTAAACAAGTACGATAAACCTACAAATTATCTTTACAAAATTGGGAAAAAAATGCTTCAATGATTTTTCTTTTATATTATCGAAATATCACATATCACTTGCAATAAAATTTATATGCTCTTTATAAACTCTTCTATTTGCTATTTCGCCACAACATTCCTTCCTTAAAATTGAGGGGTAGAGCATAGTTCAATCAATCATCCGTTTGTGAAGCTCGAGCTTGCAAATGTATGGGCCAATAAGATATATTAATGATTTTTCAGTGTAAGATTTTTTTCCAACACGAATCATGTATGCATCTCAATAATAAATGTAGGTAACCTAACTTGCAAATGTATGGACCGGAAGATTAGAGAGTGGAAGTCATGGATTAGGGTTAGGCGAGACCTGCACCAGCGTACGAATGTTTTTCAGCCACAAGAAACATAATCGTGCCAACCACGGCAATTTGAGAAGAATTACAACCTCAAAAGAGCCAATCTGAAAGAACGAGGGGGCGTTTTGGTGTTTCGGGTTTCGTGGAAAACATTTTCAAAGGAGCTTCGTCTAATTCTCGAGGCTCACGTCAAGACGCGCCCGTCGGACAGCGAGAGGCGTTCCATCATTGCGGTCCGGCCCCAGGAACGTCAGCCAATTCATGCGTGCGAAAGACGATGAAACGAACACGACACTCCAGGAACGAATGTGACGAATGTAAATGCCCCGGATAGAGCTGCATACGCTAAACGGCACGTAGCATCGTTGCCCTTTCGCCTTTGAAAAACACAGCGGCGCTATCGATGGGCAACAACCGGTCTCGTCCCATTAGATGTGCATCTTCTTCGTAACGTCGCGCTCATGATGGTTGACTTTTGGAGATGCCGCGAGATGATATGAGAAGGGGAATTGAAAATTGGGGTCGCATAATTAATTACTTTTGGTGAGATTTTTCCTGCTTATTTTGGGAAATGTTTGGCCAGTTAGGGGCTTAGGATTGGTGAGGTTTCGTTGGATGTGGTCGGCTTGCCGTCGCATTGATATGACTTCGTAATTAAGAAGGCAGCCCTTACAATGTTGACGGCAGTGACGATAAATTGATGGTTTAGGAAATAGCACTGGAAAATGTCTCTTTTTTTGGGCTTATTAGTAGGTTTTGGCGAAGAAAATGAATCTGGGTCGGGCTAAACGCGTGCTTTTTTTTTTTTTCCAAAAGAATTTATTTAATCTTAAACGCGTGTCGTTTGATATGGTTTTTGACGGTTTAGGAAATGGCACTAGAAAATGTCTCTTTTTTGGGCTTATTAGTAGGTTATGGCGAAGAAAATGAATCCGGGTTGGGCTAAACGCGTGCCGTTTCTTTTCCCAAAAAAAAAAAATGTTGGGGTGTTCGAGCTCGATACGGGCCCAAGATGAACAGAGTTTTCGAAGAAGGTTCATCGATACGGACCGTGATCATTCGTCCGACCAGAAGATCATCGAAGCCCACGAACGTATCGTCCTCGGTCGAACAAATCATCGTCGGTTCCAGGATCGCATAACCGAAACCTGCCAAGAAGAGCCATGCGAGCGTCCATGGAACGGCTAGTTGTTTTCGATGTCTGGTGTTCACGAGAGGCCCGAAACGCAGATCGGCTGTCTTTCCCAACCTCCATTGTCTGATCTTGATGAAACTGAAACTGCTTCAGCCGACGTAGACCGAAGGACGAAGTCATTCCCTTCCCCCTCGCGTTTCAGAAGGGCACGGAGCAGAGAAGCGAGCCTCTGTTTTCTTGTTTTCCCACCCGCCCACTTACTTCTCATCAGCTCTCTGTCCGATCATTCCTGATGGACGCACTCGATGAATCCGAGCGCATCGAGGACATCGCCAACGTCATCGTCATGGGAATTACTCTGGTGATCATCGCGGGCGTCGTCATCGGCGTCGTCGCGGGGATAGCCGAGCCCACACCCTCCCAGGGCTCGGGATGATGCGAGTTTAGAGAGAATATCCATAAGAACCGGCTTCTATAGAACGGGGGGCCTGCTGTTCGCATTCTGGTGACTTGTTTTTCGTGTCCTTTCTTCTCACTTGCAATTATGAATGGTAAATGCCTACATGTTTTATTTTGCTGATTCTTGCGAGTGGGACTTCAATTAGAAGTTAAATAAGGTTGCTGATAAGGAATGAATGTCGCTAATAGTTCGATGTCGGGAGGAATGTTTCAGATTCTGAGTCAAACAGACGGCGGAACTGATGTCGATGTCGAGTCATGTGGCAACCGATGAGCGAACATAATAACAGCTACGCACTAATTTGTTAATCTTTGTTGAAAGCAAAAATTCTGTGTACATGTTATGGACATTGTTTACGTGTGCTGCCGAACAATGAGAAGATTCTGATAACGTGTTAACATCAGTTTGTCGAAAAAGACATTAAAGACTCGAGAAATCTGTAGGAGAGGTTTCTTCCACCGTGCGTTTTGCAAAGAATCGAATTCTCTAAGCAACTGTCGCTAAAATTGGCATCAGTCTTCCTCATCCACTTCATGAAAGGGAAGTGGTACTATCTTCACCGCTCTGAATTTTCCTGCGTTGTTCAAATGTTCGTTCTCCAACCTGCAGACAAGTGGGACAAGTTTATCTATCGTTTGTGCATTTGTAATGGAACTATTCTTATCTGCTCGCATATTCGGCAGCCCATGAAATTGCATAAGATTGAGGATTACATGTGAAACCAAAGTTACCTGAAGAAATTCCAAAGTCCTCTCCTAGTAACTTCAAGGGCTGCTAAAAATAGCCCCGTCACGTGGGAATCAACATGCTGAAAACTGTAGTGAAGAACCGTTTGCAACCAAGCAAGCCTGAGAATGAGGTTCAGACCCTGCATGGCATACCATAATTTTCGTCACAAAAAGATGTTGAAATCAAAGATCATCTCACTGTTTCAATCAAACAACCTGATATCTGCCCAAATCATAGTTGGTGTTTGGAAAAATCTCTCTTATCATGGTAAAGAAGGATTTGTTTTTCCTCTGACTTGGGAAAAAGAGCCTTTTTCTCACATGATCAATTTAAAAATTAGTTGACCATTTCGCAATTTCTGCTATTCTCTTGGGGAAGAATGTGAATGTATACCATGGAGATGTAGTATAAGGATTTTCGGCGTAGCATTAACTCGTTCCTCAACCAGGGGTTCTTGGAATTCATTTGGAGCAAACCCCAATCCTTTACAAAGTCCCAGTATAGTTGGTACACAGTTGCGGAACTCGAAATGATCACAAAAAGACACAGCCACCCAGTGCCTTTTTCTTTCTCGTATGCAACTTTAGCCCCAGCTGCAAACATTGCCGACACGTATTTCCCTAGATTCACAAGATGACCCGTCTCTCCTTCATCAAAATATCGGCGAGCACACTGCAAAAGAAATGTTTTCGCTATTTGATCAGATATATCTTTCTTGACCTTTCCAAATATGAAAATCACAGCACTAATATGTAATTCATGTCGTTCACAGAGCCACAGTGATCAAACAGACCTGCATTGCTCTCCAATAGTAGGGCAGGAAGGACACTGCGTATGCCAGGTCCTGGTAGTGCTTAGTCCTCATGCAATAGTGGTAGTCTTGAGTCTTGAAGCAGCCGGTTATGTAGTAACATGCTACATATTCGAGGTTTCTGAGCATAGGAATCTGTCATAAATTCACAAATCACGCTTCAGCACAAATTTCTATTGAGGGAACCAGGTTCTTGATGATGGGTTGAGTCCTATAGCTTTACCTGACTACACAGTTGGTCAGCCATGAAAAAGTCCAACATGACAACCTGCATTAGCCCATAAGACGGAACCACTAAGATTCACATGCTTTTTGCCCTACAAATTTGGGCTCAAAATCTTAGGTCGCATCATCAGAAATGGGAGAATTTAGTACCTTGTAAAGAGGGGAGAGAATTATGTTTCTCATCACACCAAGGAAACGGTAACGGCTCGACTGATAGAGAATGTTAAATGGGCACACAAGGACGAGTAGGAATGCCTGTGTTGCCAAATAAGAGCAATATGCTGATCAGTTTGAAGAATTTGAATCCGCACGATCTATTATTTTCATTCTTGCTATCATGAAAGTAAGAGACTTACCAGTAAAAGCAGTCCTGGGATTGCCTGAACTTGAGCAGAGGAATACCCTTTCTGTTGTAGCGACAGATGAGCGAACATAACGCCTAGAATGACAGCCATTGATGACGCACAGATCAGGAACACGTCTCTGTACTTAAGCTCCTTGGTAGGGGCCAGCTCGAAGATGAAGCTATAATTTATCCTCTTTTTTTTCCATGCAAAAATGTTGCAACCGTATAGGAAGAAGTGAAGAAACAAAAGGCTGAACATGCTGCAAAGTGCAAACCAAAAAATAAGTTCAGCATTCTTGTTGAATTGGAGATATCACAAAGTTTTGGAGCTCTCATAAATTCGACCATGCGCTTGCCTTAAAACTGGATAGACAGTTTCCATGTAGACCGGGTCACCTTCCTGTCTGTACATCCCAGTCATGTGAGCCATGATTATGTATCCAGCCAAAAGAGCAATGAAACAGCCAGTAAATATCCCTGATTATGACAGAGTAATGCTTGAGTTAGTTTTTGCCGCCAGTTAATTACAATTCCACTGAAGCTTAAAATTCATGCATATGCTGAACTTGTTGATTTCAGTCACTAAATAGACAGAACCTATTAAATTGGTTAACTTATTTTTTTTCCCCCGAGTTTCATTACCTCCTATTATCTAGAATATGTCATTCTAAATAATTTCGTCATTTAATGGTTCGATACCATTACTACGTTTGTTGCATGGGGCCTTTGCCTTTCGCTTTCACTTTCTATCCCACCAGGAAAAAGAAAAGACTGAACCACTCACTGCCCCTGCTAGTAGCCCGATGGGGCCCTATTTCCTGCTTTTCCTTTGAAGAAATTGCTGAAGAAATCTCCATTAACTACCGAAAAGAGAGGTCATTTTAATACATTATCAAGTTTGGAGCTATCGTTTATGGTGAATCATATTAGTTTTCTAGCAAAGAAAGATCACGAAAAGTTACCTATGAAAAAGGTTTTGCCATGGGAGTCTTTGCGCTGACGAGGCTTCAGGTACTTCATGGCCTTTGTACGGTCCTCCTCCGCAAAGTGCTTGATAAATAGCTCCTCAACTTCGTCACCCAAATTCATCACCTGTCATTTGTCACGTGCTTCAGCAAACAACTTTTCTTCCTTTTCAAGTTTAGACAAGAATATCTGAGCTGAAACACTAGAATCTCAAGGAGGCCATTCATTATGCACACACAACACCCATGAAATCTAGGACAAATGGGCCACTTTGTCCTGTCGGCAAATATTCCGATGTAATGTTGTGGCCATCGTCTGAAGCGGTCTCCAATATATGTTTTTCATGGGGTGCGTTCTGTTTCAGAAATTACGGATGATAAAGTATTTGCTAAAAGATTTGAAAGGTTTACCTTGTTTGAGCTGTTAAAGTAGGAGCTCTCCACCACTCTCAGGTAAATCGGAAGAACTTGCTTTCCGGTCACCTGAATCAATCAAGAAACCAATACCCATTTTACTTATTTTGTTTCTTTTGGACATAAAGTTATCGGGAGATATGTTGAGACAGTAGAGAAAAACACAAAAGGTTGGTTCACTATCACTTACTTTGTCAAACTTCTTCAAGATCTTTACAAAAGCCAGCATGTTCAAGTTCCTGATGGTAAATGGTCATCTTGGTTAACACGAAAGATACTCCTCTAAATCCGACGACACGATAAAATTTTGTGATCTTTTTCGTATGAATCCAAATTTCAGATACCTGTAAGTTTCGAGGTAGCCCAAACCCTTGTAAAGCTCCACAAAAGCTCCTCTAATCATCTTTTCTGCTCTGCGTAACTTTGATTTGTTGATGTTCAGTTTGCCACCATCTGAATTGCACTTTTTAGAGGACTGATTGATCAAGTCTTCCCGAACCAGGTAAGTGATCGCAGAAAACGTACGAATCGGCGTAGTTAGAGGGATGTTGATCTTCAAGTTCTTTCCTTGGCAGTTGAAAGAGCGAGTTGAGAGCGACCGCAGTTTGCTGTCCTCTCTTTTGATTCTCTTTGAATTCCCAACATCCTCCGCTTTCGAAAACTCAGAGAATGGCATTTCATCTGTCTCTGGGTCATCTGTGTTAGCTTCCTGCTGCTGCTGCTGCTCTTGTTCTGCTCTGTCCTTAACTGACTCCTCCTCTGCAGCAAGATAAAAGTGAAAACCTGAGCGATCATTTCGTTGTAGGTTGCTTTATAATTGTCTTTTCCTAAAAAGATGTCAAAATCAAAGGCCATGATCTTGATCTCTATGTTATTCTCCTTCCAAATTAACTAAAATGCTGTTCTTTTCACCCATTCACATTTTTTTAATCTGACTCAGAGAGGAAGTATCCAACATAATTTACATGATCATCTACAATAATTCCCTACAAAATACATAGTGATCTTATGTAGCACCACTGTGCCGAACATGCTTACTAGAACCATGTCATAAAAACATATTAGAAAAATGTCATTGATCTATCCTAGATGTTAGTGAAATTGGTTCTTTAATGGGGAAACACAGGGCATGGGAGTAGTCGCAATTGCCTATAAGTAATGGTTTCCAAGAAGAACCAGTCCCGTTTCAAGGTTATATTATGACTTCCAAAAAGCTGAAGGCTAAAGATTAGATACCACAGGAGATATGGGATGAAATGGAAACATCCTCCTTGAAATCCTGGCTCGAAGCCCCATCGCGTTGCTGTTGCTTGAGTGTGGCCTTGAGCTCGACCAGGACATCCATTTGCTTCTTCAGTGCCTCCCCTCTGCTCAAGAACTCCTCCTCCTTTGTCCTGTAGAACTTGTTCACTTTATTGAGCTGGCAATCCAGGCACGCAAAGAACTCCCTCGCAGCCTCCGAATCAGCCAACTGCTCATGCAGCTCTGTCTCGTAGACATCGCTCATGCTAGGCGAAGAAGCAAGCTTTCTGTGCACCTACAGTCACCAACAAAACAACAGGCAAATGAGTTCATGCTCATGCATAGGCATATAATTAGACCGTATGGTGGACAAGATTTTACATGAATGACTCCATTTTCTCTGTGCCTGTGGCCCAGCGCAAAGAACTTCCTGAGAGAGGACAAGTAGCTGTTCTGAGAAGAGCCACCATGGTGATGTTTGTCAGTTATAGAGGCGTCTGAATTAAGGGGATGGATTTTCTTGAGGTCTTTCTTGAGTTGCCAATAGTCCACGAAGGCCTCTTTCCACTCAGGCACAAGCTCAGCCTCAAACTGCTTAGAGAACTTCACCATCTTTCTCTCTCTCTCTCTCTCTCTGTCTCTCTCTGTCTCTCTTTTATGTGCTCCTCAAGACAGAGGATGTCTCAAGGCCCTGTTTTGGGAGTGAGCTGCTTGAGTGGGTTCAACTGGAGCTGGTGATCATGTATTTATATGAGAAAAAACAGTGAGCTCGAGATGTAGCAAGTACTGATTCCCGCTGGGCACATTCGGTTCATATAATATCCCTTAGGAAGGCATTAATTCGATCCTATGATTCCCTCCCACTTGACAGGGGGGATTCTCAGAGGCACGATTCGCCGGAGACTGACCGGAGTGCTGCCTCCGCAAGAAGCTTCTTGGCCAGCATATGCATTCTATAAATATCGTTCGAAAACTATGGGAGTTATGGAAAAAAGGGCCCTTCGGAGGGAGATTATATAACATGCAATGTGGAGGTTGCAAAATTTGTAATTTCCATCCTCAGATTACGTATTGACCGAGTGATGGGCGACTTTGTTTTGTTGGGGAGTAAAGTGGGTGTCTAAAAAGGATTAAGTTGCTTGCGGGAAGGAAGGTCATTTGGATTAATCAATGTATGGCCACGCCATGCACAAAGATTGCCTCCCATTAGGCCAGCCTGGTTTTCCACTAGTTGAGGATAACCGGAAAGTCCCGTTCATTTTGCACACCAAAAAGGAATGAAATGGAGGATATGTACTTGAATGCCCACGTATCGGATTGAATTGCTACATCGTTGGGCGGAAAATATTCACGTCTTTGGGATAATCTTATTTATCATCGAAATTCTAGCGAAATGCAATTATATTTTAAATTTTGTAACCGGTGTAATCAAGTTTTAGACATTTCCATCAAAAGCACTTGATTCCACTTCTCGAAAAAGACATGATTTGACTCACCCAATTGAAAGTTGAAAACTTGATTGCATTCCATACATAAAATTTCTATCCCTAAGATGGATAGATGGTCTTATCTATAGATACAAAATTGTTCCAAGTGAGAATTCTTGTTCTTATAAGTGATTACTTATGGGGAGAAGGATTGACATCAAGTTGAGCTCATTGGAGGGAGTCTACTTTATAATTGTTTTAGAATATTTTAGAACTATGCGTCCTTAGTATGACATTAAATTGCTACGTTTGAGGTCTCGTGCAGACTTCGACATTCCTTGGACATAAAAAAAACCTAGAAGGTATTCATTTCTTTTGGGAAAGAAAATTATTCAAGAAGAATTGGGGTTCTAAGGTGTGTAGGCCCTGATATGTCGTGTTATCCCGCCAACGGTATTTCTATTAGATAGACAAGGCAGCCTTCAATGAAGCTCTCGGACTCTGATCTGTGGTGAGGATATCCTTAACCGTTGTTGGAGGGTGTCTACTTTATAATTGTTTTCTTATATGGTAGAATTATGCATGTGTACGCACTTTGAACCAAACACAAGTACAATCATTAACAAGCCTTATCTCATAAATATAATCACGATTCCTTCTAAGTGGGCATCGATGATCTTTTCCCATCTAAATATCTAAGCCAAGGCACTATGTACGTTTGGCACTAATAACGAGCACTAAACATCTCACCTAATAGTTGATTATCTCCCACACCTTCCTCATGCCATCCTCTTTTCCGCGATTAAATTATGTTTTGCCACCATAAACAATGGCTAAGGATGCGATCATTCCTCCACTGAAGGAAGATTGGATGGATCGGAATTGTGCACATGATGCAATTTACCTACTTTTAGGGCAACGTGGGCTTGGCCAATGGATTATTCCTAAAGAGGAGGGAGATTAGCAAATTAAGGGGAGCATCTATGGGGAGGCGATTTTGTGCACTTTTAGGATAAGCTCGGAGCTCATAGATGGAGATGTGCCGAGGCTGCTTGAAGAAAAGAAGCATCATTAAGAATGGTGGACGGAAGGGGATGATGGGGAAGAAGGTTCCAAATTCTAAAATTCCATAGGTGCGAAGCCAACCCCCCCGCTCTCTCACACTCCACTTGTCAACAGGATTGCATTTTGTCTATGTAAGCTTCCACAAACTGTCTGAAGAAAAATTCCCAAATCCGTAGCCGTTGCGCTCTCTCTCTTTCTCTCTCTTTGTGTGGGGTATATGTCAACGTGGACTGTTACATCGGCACTATGGTTGTGGAAAAATGGCAGCGTGCCTAAGTTGGCTGACTCAAAGATACGCCATTTTGCTTTTCCCCTCTCTCTCTCCCTCTCTCTCTCTCTTGCTGTCTCTTCTTATAGGTATCTTCACCAGCTAGAAATCAGGCATTAAGCAAGGTCGGGTTTAATGGGGTTCGTGACTCATGCTGACCCTAATTGGTTTCAAATGGACTTTTCGCTTAAAGGGATGAGACCCTCCATTTTTCCAATTTAGTACCAGCATAACATCTCGAAGTCCTCGCATGAGATTGGACGAGAGCTCGTGTCGTCGTTCCAAAGTAGGACCCACCCTGCATGGTAAGCCGAGTTCTCGCTTTGGGAGTTGACCCATCTAGATCGGGCCAAGTCTTTATAGATGGTATTGAGCAGGACCCTCTCTAGTAGGTCTAATAGACCTATATGTGATCTGATCAGGGCGGAAAGTGATCGTCCTGATAAGAAGGTTCGGACAAGATGCGACTCTTGACATTCTTCTAAGATGGCGAGGGAGGCAGAACTCCACATCAAACGGATGGAGCATCACAGGGTGATATGTACCAACACTGATAAGATCGGTTCTTTGAGTAGGAGACATAAAAACTTGATCGCTATGCTCGAATCAATTCACCCGTTGAGGTTCGATACTTTATCTTATAATGCAAGTGAGGCATCTAAAACGTTTACAACATGTCTCGTCAGGAAGAGAATCTAGACACCTTTGTAGCCCCGGCACACCATGCCTGTGATACCTTACTTTTAAATTTCATCGGTACATAACCCCAATATCATTTCTGAAGCAAAGAAGAGATGATAGATCTAATTTACAGTTTCAAAAACTTGAGTGAAATGAGAAGTAACAAGATCAGACTAATGGAGAGCCAATCGGAAGCTGCGTATGGGAATTGGTGGTCGATTCAGATCGCATTACGTGGTTGCGCCCTCGCAGCTACGCAACCTATCCGATGATGATGATCTCTGTCATCTCTCATTCCTTGTTGGGTCAGACACATGAATTTGATATCAGACCCCCTCACGTGCCTGCTGCTCCATCTGCATTTGACTTTAGGTAAAAAGCAAAGGACATATGATTGCGTCACGCGTGTGGTGGTCCACAGTGCTCATCTTACGCGAATCCGAACATGGATGATTCCTTTTGATTAGTCTCACCGTTCGCTAAACATCGACGACGTGCGAAGTTTCGTCTTTCGCAAAAACCATTTTCCTAATGACGAATAAAGGAGATGAACAACTGTAATCTCGCCTAAAAAGTGAGGATGCTTTTCTACTAAAGGGTAAGTCTGGCAGCTCGTCGAATTATCCATGATTCTGTGGTCATGTTAGTCGCGATTTCTTTAATTGGGATCGCGTAACATGAATTTGAATTTTAGATGTGATATCATGTTAAAAAGAAAACAATAATTAGACATTGATTAGTAACTCAAATGGAGCTGCTAACCTCATGCTAGTCAACAATTTTATCAAATAAAAGTTGGTAGATCACTCCAATTTAAATTGGTAAGTCCATATGCCAGTCGGTGTATTTTGTAAATTTATGCCAGCTATACAAATAAAGTTTGATGATTCAATACAAGAATTTGTAATTTGCAAACTAGATATATATAATAAAAAAGAGGAGCTGGTGACTTTATAAAAGTACTGGTATGTGAGAAGTATTGGTTAATTCGAGACAACTTACCTAAGTCACCGGTCTTATTTTTCTATCAACGATTTTTTATAGTTAGCAACGCTTATTGAGATTTATCAGCGTGGAAAAAAATTCTACTTTTGGACATAGAACAATACAATTTTGCCACTTTCCGATGATACATGACTAATACGCGAAATATTATATTTTCAGCATGGGAGATGCATATCATTTTAAATTATCTCAAAGGTCCCCTACATCATATATCAACCGTCCCCTAGTTTTCAGCCGTGAGATTCGGAAGAATAAAAGTACCATTTTTATCTGAAAAAAGCGACTACCAAATAGAAAAGGCCGAACCCAACCAATGCGTCTTTGACATCTAAAACTGCCGACACAGTACTCTCTAATCTTGACATAAGCATTGCATCTTAGAATATCACAGCGTCCCATCTCTCCAGATCAAGATGCCATTCTCCATCCACTCTATTCCAGTAGGCAATCAACACTTCAAAAACTCGGATAATTCAATCGGGGATCGGGTTTATACTTCCTCAAAATACCATAAGCATCGATTGTCAGAGGGAATGTGATTCCGGATTATGAGGTTCTGTACTGCCAAACTTGAATAGTTAAGGTTCTGAACCGAAAACAAAACGAGAATATCCAATGCCCAGTAAAAAGGAAAAAAAATGATAATGGTATTCATCCTGTCTCCTGAAAAAATGGATTAATACATCATCCTCTTGAAAGGAAGCTCGAGATGATCCAATAAACCCGGCATATGCTCGTGCTCAATATCCTTAAGAGTTATAAACGTACGCCTCTCTAGAGGGTCATACTAGCGACAGAATCCTTCCTTTTTTTTCTTTTTCTTTTTTTCAGGTTCTTGGGAAAAAACCCTGGCCATCCAACAGTTGCTTCTCTTCATGTATATGCTGCGCATGTGCATCTTCAATCGCCTAAACAGGAGCACATGATGGTGAATGGTAAGCGATTCAGATTCGCTCATGAGCCGGTGAACAGTCACAATCTTTTTGGAGGGTGGAGGGCATATATGTTAGGGGCAAAATGTTCTCCAATCTGTCTTCATCTGGTAAGTGCATGGACATTGAACCAACGAGGGAAATGCACTTCCTATAATATGCTGAATCGAAGAACATTACATAGTCCACTCGTGTTTTTATAAATCTTTCATTTGATGTTAGGCTCCCCGCTCATTCATGAACGATGCTGTTGGAAGATCTATGATATATAATCCAGAAAAGCAAACCAAATATTCTTGAAGATCTGAGGGATTATGAGATACATGACGTGATAAAAATTATATATATCCTGTAAATTATGCCACGAAACTATTTGTTTTTTTGGTCGAAGTGCTGCGAACCTTCGTGTACAATGGACATGAGGAAATTAACGCGATGACATATGCTCGATGGTACCTTCCTTGGTATGTTCCGTTTCTAGAGAAAATAAAGCCGACGAAAAATCTGGTGGGTATAAAAAAATTCAACAACGTGATCGTGGGTCGTCTCATTATCGAGAATCAAAGCAACTTCGGATAAGAGAATATATCATCACCCACATAATTTCCAATAAATGTATTATATGAGCAATGAACAGCATGCGTTCGTTTCAATGTAAATCAATTGATTAGTGATTTGATATTCCTCTTCCTTTTGGTCGCTCCTCCGGGTCCAATTGAACTCTTATTTTCGTTGGATAAGTGCAAAGTTTTCGGAGTTGTTATTTATTAAGTCCTCCCCAGAAAGAAAAATGCATGAATATCATCTTTTTGGTAGGCGAATTAATAGCACTTTGATAGGTGGCAGGTCTGAAACTCTTGTTAGTTATATACGCGAGGAAAATTATACGGTGCGAGGTAGTTTATATATTTATGCAGTCGTTTTCCTTGAATTTGCGTTCTTTCAACTCCAGCTAAACTCCTAAAAACTGTATTTTCTTTTGATTATTCAAGAACACGAGCACGAAATCCGGAATATCTGGAAATTATGAAACATCCTGTAAACCCACGAATTAGAGTATACGTATTTCTTGTGCCGGTGATTTTTCTAATCACAATATAAAGGTTTCTTGGATAGATAAACAAATGAGGCAGAGAGTACAACATACGAATATTTCAAGTTCGTCTTTTGTAATGCACTCACAACGTGTGTGCCCATTCCCTAATTCTATAATAATAATTGGGATAAAGATTCTCTATTTACTGGGGCGCTTCTATTGGTACCTCAAGGAATCTCAACCATCGATTATTTTGATGAGAACCTTTATTAGCATTGGTTAATAGCTTCGATCAATGAGACGTTTAATGGAAACATCAACAAAAGTAGGGCATCTCATCTGCTTCGTCATGGACCTTCCCTTCTGCGTTCCGATCTCCCGACTCACTCGCACAAAACACACATATGCGAAAAGAAAGATCATCTGCTAATGAGTAAGGAACATTTTACACAAGTTTATAAGATCATCTGTGTGGGTGTTCTTAACACCGATTGTGTATGCTGTATTACTCTATGTAAGTAAGCATGTATGATCACAAGCTCGATGTATAGATCAGCGTCGTTGACCATGGATATAAGGTCCATCTGGGAGCATAAGGACAAAAAGGGCGACACGGTGGGTGTGGTGACCGAGAGAAAGAGATTGGATGGGTTAAGACTAGTTTTTCTTTGGTGCACTTGCAGAGTTCTCTTTTCTTTTATAGATCACATGTGTGATGGGAGAATTGCCAAAAAAGTCCTAAACCTATTGGGGTTGTGCCGAATCAGTCCTAAACCTTTTTTTTACCAATTCAGTCTAAACCTTTTGCGATGTGCTTGGATTTAGTCCATCCGGCCAAATTTGGCCGGCGGAGCCGACGTGGGCGCCGGCGCGGCCGGCGACAATATTTTAATATTATTTTTATTATTTTTCGAATTTTTTTATTATTTTCCGAATTTTTATTATTTTTATTAATTTATTAATTTTTCTGTTTTCTTTTCTTTTCTTTTTTTTTCTCTCCCCCACCCCCGGCGCGGCAGCGTGGCCGCCAGCTCCGACGAGGCTGGGCCGGCCACCGCGCGAGGGCCGCGGCCCTCGCCGGCGGCCGGCGGGTCGCGGCCCCGTCGGGCCCGGCCACCCTCGCCGGCGGCCTCGCCCTAGTCGTGCGAGGCCGCCGGCGAGGGTCGCGGCCCGGCGGCCTCGCCCGGCCCCGGATCCGGCGAGGCGGGCGGGGCGAGCCGCCTCGCCAGTGCAGGCGAGGTCGCCGCGAGGGTCACGGCCCCCGGCGGCCTCGCCCGGCCCGGGTTTGGGCGAGGCCGTCGGGGCCGCGACCCTCGCCGGCGCCTCGCCCGGATCGGGCGAGGCCGCCGGGGCCGCGACCCTCGTCGGCGACCTCGCCTGGACCAAGGAGAGGCCGCCGGGGGCCGCGACCCCCCGCCGGCGACCTCGCCGGACCGGGCGGGCACAGGGGCCGCGGCCTCGCCCGTGTCCGGCGAGGCCGCCGGGCCGCGACCCTCGCCGGCGGCCTCGCACGACCAAGGCGAGGGTGGCCGGTCCGACGGGGCCTCGCTGGCCGCCGGCGGGGGTGGGGGAGAGAAAAAAAGAAAAGAAAAGAAAAACAGAAAAATAAAAAAAATTAATAAAAAAAAAAAAAAAAATTCGGAAAATAATAAAAATAATAAAAAAATTCGGAAAATAATAAAAATAATATTAAAATATTGTCGCCGACCGGCGCCGGCGTCCACGTCCACGTCAGCTCCGGCCGGCCAAATTTGGCCGGATGGACTAAATTGGCACACCGCAAAAGGTTTAGGACTGAATTGGTAAAAAAAAAAGGTTTAGGATCGATCCCAAGACAACCCCAATAGGTTTAGGACTTTTTTGGCAATTCACCCATGTGTGATACTTGAATGAACAACCAATTAATCGGAGGTTAATCTCATGGCATCATCACTCCCTATTCTACAACGGAAACACAGGTTTACAAAGATTGATTTGCAAAATTGACTTAAGAGTGACATGACCGATTGTAAGTGGGTATTTAAATAAGTGAGCTGCATTCAATATCGAATTACTATTAATCACTTCACTTAACCAATCAATTTAGTTTCCCATTTCATCAAACTTGGCATCTCTCTTATGTGACAAGGACATAGGGACATTCTCCCACCGGTAATCAAAACTATGACCTCAATAATAAACATTGCATAACCAGGGTCTCCGCATGAAGTCGAATTTCATGATAATACCCTAAGCTGATCATTTCTCTCCATTGTATCAATTCATCTACGAAAGATATAAGCTATGCGAGGATAAGAAGCATAAAAGGAAAAAACAAACGGATACTATTCTTGCTATTTATTAAGATGCACATGTGAATTATGTTGGAAAAATGTCTTGTGATAGAAATAGTTAATAATATATAATTAAATTATCCAAAAATTTTAAACCTATTACATTTTTGTTAGTTTAGTCATAAGCCTTTTAATTTTACCAATTGAATCGTTAAAAAATTTCACATTTGTCAATTAACTCTATCTGATTAATTTTAACCAAAAATCACCGACATGGACGTCAACCTTTCTATGTGGCATAACCAGCTAACGTGTACAATTTCTAATAATATTTTTTTCCTTGTTTTTCTTTTTCTTTTTTTTTTTTTCTTCTCTTCTTCCTCCTATAACCAGTTGTTGGGTATCCACAACATGCTAGAGGCATAGGCCAATGAGGTCAACCTCACTGGCCTTTAGCAAGCTCGCCCCCATCAGCCACTAATGAGGGCGAGCCTTATCTAGCCACTAGTAAGGTCAAACTCATTGTCACTAGGCGAGGTCAAGCCTCGCCCTTGCCTCTAGTCGATTGTTGGCCATCGCCAAGGCCCCACAACCAACTAGAGGATGAAGAAAGAAAGGGGAAAAAAAAAGAGAGGAAAGCAAAGAAAACATAAAAAATTAACAAAAAATCAAAAAAAATTAAAATATTATAAAAAAAAAAGTTGTTCATATCAACGCTGGTTGTGTCACATAGGATGGCCAATGTTCACGTCAGAAATATCTAGCCAAAATAAGCCAGATGGACTCAATTTGGCAAAACATAAAAATGTTTATGACTTAAATGACAAAATGAAAAGATGACTAAATTAATAAAAATACAATAGGTTTAGAGCTTTTTGGATAATTTTCATCTTGATATAATATAATTGACCCATAACTGATTGGCTAAAGCTTTTAACTGAATGTGGGTTTGATTGGATATTTTGACTTGCTTGAACTATGGCTTTCTCTTTTTGATCTCCCAAAGTGAAGGTATGAGGCTTTTGTCGCGCGCTTCCAACAAATTGTATCAAAGCCAATGGCAAATTAGTGGGTCCCCAATCTATTATGGTATTTGGTTAATATCTCAAGGATGGAATCTTGTGATTGACCCAATTTCTAAGCAATCTTCATGATTCAATTTGGCAAAAGAAATCAGGGATGAATGTGGGCTCATGGTTCAATTTGAGTGGTGTCAAAAAAAGGTCTCACATTGAATAATTGTTGTGGTTTTGAATAGTTAATATTATCTTAGTTGGCACATAAATCATTAGCTTAACATTTTAAGTTAATAAGAGTCCAATCGGTATGTTAATTAGCTTGGATTTGAGCTTATTTTTAGCAATCTCCTCATATAAAGGTATCGAGATTCTACTGCACTTCCAATGCTCTTCACCATTATAATAGCCAAATGGCAACCACCAACTAGTCTCATCTTTCCACGGCATAAGATCACGTTACAATTTGCTCGCCACGTACAATGAACTAGAAATGCAAGGATTGTCTTTTCACGTTGCATGCGATCCGAACTTGTTACGTGTACGTGTTGTTGAGCAACAAAAATGATCAGGATATGATCTATCATCTCTTGCACGCCCCCACAGCAATATATTTTGATAACTACCCTTATTTGCATTGATTAATAGCTTCGATCAATGAGACATTTAATGGAGACATCAACAAAAATAGGGGATCTCATCTGCTTTGCCATGCACCGTCCTTCTGCATTCCGATCTCCTACTCACTCGCACAAAACGCACACATGTGAAAAGATAGATCATACGTTATTGGTTGAGAGAACATTTTATACAAGCGACATTATACGCCCTTCATTTGAGGATTCTAATCATTCATTTTCTCAAATCGATGATTTATAAGATCGCTTGTGTGAATTTTTTTTCCTTTCTTAACACTGACGGTCTATTTTATATTACTTTATGCATGTATGCATGGATGATCACAATCTTGATGTATGGGTCAGCGTCGTTGACCTTGGATATGAGGTCCATATGTGGATGTGAGCGCACGGACAAAAAGGGAGACACGGTGGCAGTGGTGATGGTGGTGTAGAGAGAGAAAGCGAGTGGATAGTACACCTGTCAAAATGGGTGTATAACCTATTTATGACTCATTTAAATATTAAATGGGTAAATAAATGGGTCGAAACTTTTTTTTAGATAACCTTTTATGACCCATTTAAAGAAAAAACTTGACCCATTTAAATATTAAATGGGTCATAAATGGATTATACATCCATTTTGACAAAGTATATCTATAATGGGTTTAAAAATTAAAAAGACTAAAATACATTGGTTGTTAATGAACTTGAATAAGTTTAAAATCTTTTAAAAAAATTATAAATATAAGTTTTCCTAAGTTTAGTTAAATAGAGAATGTTTTAATTATATGGGTCGGGTTGGGTATGGGTTGGATTGAGTATGGGTCAAAACTTTTATACTATGCTTAAATGGGTCATAAACGGTTAATGGGTCATAAATGATCCGACCTAAACCCGACCCAACTCACCCGTTTAACAGGTCTAGTGGATAGGTTAGGGTTAGTTTTTTTTGGTGCACTTGCGGAGTTTTCTTCTCTTTAATAATTTACGTGTGATACTTGAGTGAATTACCAATCAATCGGAGGTTCATCTCATGGCATCATCGCTCCCCATTCTACGATGGGAAACATGGGTTTATAAAATTGATTTACAAAATGATGTGATCGACTATAACTGAGTATATAAATAAGTGAGCCGCATTCTATGTCTAATTACTATTGACCACTTCACTTAATTGATCAATCCGGTTTCCCATTTCATCTAACTTAGCATTTCTCTTATGTGACAAGGACACCGGGACATCCCCCAACTTGTAATCAAAACTATGGCCTAAATTATTTACACACACTACCATAGTTTTAATATGAAGTTAGATTTCGTGATAATACCTAAGCTCATCAGTCATCTCCATCGTGTCACTTCACCTAAGAAGGATCAAAAGCTACATGACAAGAAGAAACAATTTTTTTTTTTTTGTCAATTGAGTCCTAAACATGTTCACGTTTTGCTAATTGAATCATAAATCTTTTTACGTTTTACCGATTGAGTTCATTCGATCAATATGTGGATGTTGGCTTTGTTATAGGACACGATTGGTGTTGACAATGGAAAATTTTTAATTATTTTAATAATTTTTATAATTTTTAATTATTTATCATTTTCTTTACCTTTTTCTTTCTTTCTTTTTCTTCCATTCTTCCTCCTCTTGCTAGTCGCCAAGCTTCGGCAACCGGCCAGAGGTGAGGGCCAATGAGGTTGACCTCGCTAACCACTAGCAAAGGTGAGCCTTACCCACCCCTAGCTAGGCTTGACCTCACCTAGCAAGGCCGACCTCGCCGTCACTAGGTGAGGTCAAGCCTCACTAGGGGCGAGCATGGCTCATCGAGGCCCGCTAGGTCAACCTTGCTAACCTTTGCCTTTAGCTATCCATTAGCCATCGCTAAGGTCTTGTACCTAGCTAGAGAAGGAAAAAGAGAAGAAAGAGAAAGAAAACAAATAAATAATTAAATAAATATCAAAAAATTATTATTAAAAATTATTCACATCAATGCTAATAGTGCCATGTAGGATATTCACGTTAGTGATTTCGGGCTAAAATTGATCAAATTGACTCAATTATTAAACGTGAAAATTTATAACTCAACTGGCAAAATTAAAATATTTAAGAGTAAATTGTAATAGATTTAAGATTTTTTGGATAATATTCATATTCATATATCATAATTAGCCAATAACTCATTAGTTGAAGCTTTTGAATATATGTAAGTTTGATAGAATATGTTAACGTGTTCAAATTTGAACTCTCTTTTTGATCTCCCAAGTGAAAGTATTTGACTTTTGCGATGCGCTCCTAACAAATGGTATCAAAGCTTATAGTAAATTAGTAGCCCCCCCCAATCTATTCTAATATTTGGTGAATATCTCAAGGATGACATCTCGCAACCAACACAATTTTTAGGCAGTCTCCATGGATGGTGGGCTCATGATTTGGTGTGAACTATGTTAGAAAAAGGTCTCGCATCGACGAATTGGTGTAATTTGTAACAATTAATATTTATCTTAATTTGCCATAATTCATCAACTTAACTTTTTAAGTAAAGGTAAATCTAACTTGATATATTGACGTGTTGGGATTTAGGCTTCCTTTTGGTGATTTCCCCGTATAAAGGTATCGAGCTTCTATTACACGGTCTCAATACTCTTTAAGCCAAATGGGAACAGCCAAGTAGTCCCATCTATCCACGATTCAAGATCACGTTACAGATTGCTCGCCACATACAATGAATTAGAACTGCGAGGATTGTCTTTATGCAATCCGAACTCGTTACGTGTACGTGTTGTTGAGCAGCAAAATGATCAGGATAAGATCTATCATCTCTTGTATCCCCCACAGCAATAGCATATGGAAATCCCTCGTCTTGGAAAAGTTCTTGCTTTTCTTTGCCTAACTTATGAAATTGGCTCGTCCTCTTTTCTTTAGTGGTTTTATGCGTTAATCGGCAGTTTTGCATGAGCAGAATTCGAACCCTTTTGGGGAGCCACTTTTATACATGACCTGGATTCGTTCACTTCTGGGAAATTATTTCATTGATATGGGTATCATATTAGCAAAAGCTAGATAGAATGAATTGATATGGTGATTAGACCGAGGCCAAACAAATCATTTGGAATCTTTTCCAAATTTAAGTTGTGTTATTCAAATGAGATTACAAACTTGTTATAGTATAGTTTTGGCTTGATGGATGATAACTGAGTTGAAATCGCATAATCTTGAGTTAAATCAATCAATCCCTTGTGCCTATACAAGATAAACAAGAGTTTGTGGAAAGTTGAATTAATGAGAGATGGATAGATTACGTGCATTCCATGATCAATTGTCGAAACCATGCGCCTCAAAATAATACTTGCCTTTCCATATTGAAGAAAAGCAATAAGTTTGTTCGAGTTTTTATTGATTGTGTGCAAATTATTCTAGATCAAAACCAATTACGAGCCAAAGGCTTACAGAGCGTTGTATGGATCTTAATGTAGTTGAGCCACTACACTTAGATCCCTGAATTAACTAATTAAGATGAAAAAACAACATTTTATTCAATCATTTTATGCAACTCTTTACTTTTTTTCCTTTTTGTCTAATCATCATTTTTGCTCAATATGGGAAAAAGCATCAAAAAAGTTGTAAATATTTTCTATTGGTGCTAATTTAGTTTTAAACTTTTTATTGACACCAATTTACTCTTGAACATTTGAACTTGATACTGATTTAGTACTAAACATTTTGATATAATGTCAATTTAGTCATTTCAACTTATTTTGGTCGAATATTGCTAACATGGATGTTAATTAGCTGACATGGCATAGTCGATACTATTATACTCAATTCTTAATAATATTTTAATATTTTTTCATTTATTTTTTCCTTTCCTTTTTTTTCTCTTTTTTATTTTCCTTCTCCTCCTCCTTTCTCCAACCGATCGCTAAACTTGGCGATTGGCCAAAGACGAGGGCTGTGAGGTCGAGTTCAAGCTTGCCAACCACTAACAAGGCTCAAGCCCTCGCCGGATTTGGTAAGGGTCAAACTTTGTCAGCTATGGGCAAGGCCTAAACTCATCAAATCTAGTAAGGTTGAGCCTCACCTAGCCTCCAAATGGTTGGTTCAAGGCCATGAGGGTGACCGCGCACTAGGCTAGCAAAAATTGCCCTCGTCAACCATGGGCAAGGCCGACCTCAACAAATCTAGCGAGGTTGAGCCTCGCCTAGTCACTAGCGAGGGCTCAACCCTTGCCAGCCCAACAGGAGGCCGCCCTTATGGCCTATAGCAAGGTCAACATTGACTCGCTAGCCCTCACCCCTAGTTGGTCACGGAGGTTCGACAAATGGCTAGAGGAAGAAGAAGGAGAAGGAAAAAAGAAAAATAAAAGAAAAATAAAATAATTCAAAAAATTAAAACACTATTAAAAATTATTCTTGTCAAAGCCAGTTATGCCACATCAGTAATATTTGATCAAAATTAACCAAAATGAATGAATTGACACCATATCAAAAGTTTTAGAACTAAATTGACATCAAGCAAAAGATTTATGACTTTTTTGACAATTTTTCCCTTGGCATAATTTGGCACAATAAGGTGTAATATGTGATGACAATGGAACGAGGGAAAAGGACTAAATGAATAAAAATGAGTCTTTCAAATTTGCGTGCCTGTTTGCAAGATGGAGAAACCCTAAGGCAAAAGTGTTCACTATCGAATATCAAATGTCTTTAAAAATTGGGAATATATGAGAAACACGGAAATTGAAATTTTATTCACTTAAAGATGAAGAAAGAAGAGAAATTCATACTTTTTTGTAGAAAAGGCTATGCTCATCATTCCGATTCCAAAGTTACCGACCATCAAAACCGGGATAGAAGGCAGGAGAGCGATCCCATTCTATTCCATTTTATTCTCGCTTATCACGGAAACACGTCGAAAGAAAATCGTGCTAAACATAATTTACTTCGACAGGTCTAAATGGGCTTTACCAAAACTAAGTACGCGTAAGTGACATTGAACGATGACATCCGCTTCTAGCAAAAATGGATGTTGGTAATCGTGAAGAACAAATAGTTCTCCTCGTTGGGACGCGAGCTAATCTCAACTTACGTCTCCTACATGACAATTTATTTTCAAAGTTTACTTATCACTTAGGTAATATCAAATCCGAGGATGGATAAGGAGACATTCAGGACGTAAGTGTGGTGATTGCTAGGATTAAGCACACAAACGCAACGAAATAAATAGTAAAAGCAAAAGAGAGAAATCGAGATACAAGATTTGTCCCATTCATCCTTTAATTAAGACAACATCCAACAGAGGATTCTACTATAATTAGCACCTCCCACCTTACTGTTACAACTCCCAATTACAAGAGAATGAGATTATATACACTCAATAACTATTTATGAACCCAAGCCAAACTACCAATAAAATACAGGCTTAGACTATAACCCTTTGGCATCTCAAGGATGTTATCCCCTACTATCCCTACCAGGGCAGCCCCAAACCCCGCCCAAGCATCGGGAAGCGAGACCTCATGCCTGGCTATGAGGAGTGGAAACCACACCAACAATAGTGATGGGAACCCCAAAAAGATATAATATGCAAATAAAAGCCACAACTTTGTCAAAATTGTACAAGGACACTTATCAATATAAGTGCTCTTAGTAAAAAAAAAAAAATTGAGCAAGTTGATCTTAAAGACACACGCCTATCTAATTCTCTCACTATCCTACCATTGTCTCCTTGGTACTACTAGAGGAGTGTAAAGGAATCAGGAACCATTCGAACAGTCTAGAATTAAATCGGACCGGACCAAAACCAACGGTTCTCAACAGAACCAATCCAGTTTTTGGTTCCAATTTATTAGCCAATGGGTATTGGTTCGATTCCCAGTTCTAAGTGTGAAATCCCTAAAATTCCTAATTTGAAACTCAACACCTATTGATTAAATGCTTGTTTTGACTCACTCTCACCTCATCCAAGTTGTCTTTCTTTCTCTCTAACAACCTTGGCTCTCAACTTGCAATATGAGCCCAATTTTTTATTGATCTTACAATTAAGAATAAAAAAGTTCTTTGTTTTTACTTTATTTCGGTTTGTTGGAAAACATTGCATTGAGTGCACAAAGCTTAGTGGGACCAGTTCCACGGATTCACTTAAGAACCAGACTAGGCGGTTTGGTTCCCAAGTGGATCCATAAAATCAACAGACAATTCCTGATCCTAATTTTTTGGAACCAATCTTAGTGGGCAATTTTGATTCTAAGGTGGGAACCGGTTCTTAGTGGGCGAATCCTAATTTCAGGGTAGGAACTGTCCATCCACTCACCCCTAGGTACCACTTGTTTCAATTTATAATTGGACTACCTAAAAAGCTCATTATCTTGTAAGAGTTAGTTTTCTTGGGGCGCTTAGCACCACTTGTCACCAAGATGTTGAAAGGCCATTTTTATCTGCCGATCTTAAGGATACGACAAGATGATATGCAAGTGCTCGTCCAACACACCATCACCACATGCAAAAGCATTTCATGTATCGTCTCCACTTCATCCTATGCGGACTCACTGTTTAACCCTTTCTAATGTAGAAAGTGATGCTGGACTTCAATGTGCCTTGTTGGAGCACGAATCGCTGGCTTCTCTAACTATAGAATCCCTCATCGATTATCGCTGCATGGCTTAACTGGGCATTCATCCACTTGTTACTGCAGATTTAAGGATAATAATAAAAGCAATAATCTTATAATTTTCAGATGGCGCTCACTTGAGTACTATAATATTTTTTTGCTAACTTAAGTGTTGCATTGGAATAAAATCATTCATTTAAGTGTTAATTTTGATTAGTCATCCTATGTGAATTTTTTACTTAATTTTTCATTCCAACGTGGAATTTTTTGTTCACTTGGAGAGAAATCACGTCATTTATATGCAATCCACTGGCTCTCTCTGTTGAAAATAAAATACGCGAAAAACGACAGGATCTTGTAATTTATATCAACACGAAAATACTAGAGAAATAAACGAGAAATAATAAGGACACTAGAAATTTACATGGTTCGGTCCAAATATCGGCACCTACATCCACGGGAAAAGCCAGCAACAAATAATCACTATAATCGGAGAATTAGAGTTACAATCACTCACACGCTCAAGTGTTTCACATACCTAGATCTAAACCCAAACCAAAGTGTTAAACTCACAACACAAAATCACCGAGTGTTCAAGCCCTTGCAATTCGCCCACGTATATACGAAAAACAAGAACTCCGTTCTTTCTTGTATGCTTTGTACGGCAACTGCAGCTTATTGGCTTGGTTTCTATTCTTGTACGGCGCTCTCTTCATCTATGAAACCTTTGCCTTTTTATATATGTATAAACCTAGCACTACTAGGTTTCTTCTATAGATAAAAAAGGAAACACTTGTTTTTATTCTTTTGTGCAAAAGTAATCCTAATCAAACTTGGAATAACAAGAAAACTAATTTTGAATAGGATAGGAAATATTTTGATCAAATCAAAATCTTTCTATAGATCAAGTTCATGAAAATTCAAACTCGAGCCATAATTTAACACTCTCTTTTTAACAAAAACAACGTCGTTTTTGTCTAGACTCTTCCTCAAATGATGACGTCGTTTCACTCGCACTTCCTTCCTCTTTTTCATCTCTGAACACCAAAATTCCCTCGATCTTTCTCTCTAATTGCAAGTTAGGGCTTTGATCTTCCTCGACACGTCATTGGTGAGTAGGTGCAAGGTGCAATGGAGAGCTAACAGTGACTACTAGTTGTTGAAATGGATTGATGTTCGCCAGAGAAATCTGCAAAGGAAAGAGTTAGGCGCAGGAAAATCGCAGGGACCGATGCCGGTACGTAAGGGAAGAGTGGGCAGCGTCCGTGTGACGGTGGAGGACTGGCACTTACTGAAATCAACTGCAGGGGCCGGTCTATTACGTCACTGTGGTGGCCACCGGAATGGTGAGTCACGGCTATCGCCGAGGATGAGCGGGATGTGCAGGCCTAAGGCTAGAGGGAGGAGTTCCACGAGAGATCTGGAAAACCTGTGGAAGACACCTGGGCTGGTCCGGTCGCCAACGGAGTGCTGGGCCGATCTAGTATCATACCGTCAATAGCCGTGGAGGTCACCGGAGTCACCGACTTCATTTGGAGTTGTAGCTCTGGGCATGGGGTGTCGCGAAGAAGGTGAAGGCTTGCTGAAGTGACACTAGTGATGGTCTGAAGCGAGCAGAATAGCAAGTGATGTCGCTTGCCCCAATTTGTTGATATAAGGCTAGGGTCCTTCAATTAAACAAGTCCTACGGCGTAGTTTAGCATATCAAGTGCTGCTTTCAGCTTGTCAATACGCCACGTTAGATGGTTTAATTTATTTTAATATCACGTTGGATTTTCCAATGAGGTCATTTGTCGATACACTTAAATGATTGATTTTTTTAAATATGTGACATTTATGTAAACGGAAAAAAAATTATGACATTCAAGTAAACGTCATATAAAAGTTATGACAATTATTATATTTTTATCTCGTGGATTTTATTAAACATCAATATCTACGCTAAGAAAAAAAATGAATGAATGAGACGTGTCAATTTGTGAGTATGCACGAGCTGAAGTGATTTAAGGATATGCGTGAAGGGCGTCTGCATGCAATGGTGATGCATCGAACGTGCAAATGGGAAGCGCTTGCATGGCGTCGTCTTGCAAGCTTATGCATGGAAAATGAAGAGAGTTTCTTGACACCTTGGTGACAAGCCGATGCTAAGTGACTTAGGCGGCTGAGTTTGTCGCAAGCCGAGCAAACCAACAACCTGAGAGTAAGAGAATTAAAGGATGTTGTCGGAGCAACTTGCTCGCGTTTGATCTTCCTAAGGAAAGCGAATGAATTATTTTACTATTTTTGTACCATCTCCAATGGAGTGCGCTTTTTTATTTGCACATCTTAGTTTCGTTGGATTTCCGCCACCACATTAAATCGAATTTCTTTACAAATGATATCAAAGTCAGATGATCATAAATTATTTACCACAACCAAATTGATCATGAACGACATAAAAAGAATATAACTGGTACACAACTCAAAACAGTTATTTGAATATTTAAATATTAAATCACATATTCCATTTTATATTGTATTAGGATAGGAGATCCCGAGTTTAAATCTTTTGAACATCTATTTGCCTCCCTAATTATATATTTCTACTCTTTAGGTTGGCTAAACTTTATGCCAAAGTCCAACCTACGCTTCAAGTTATGGTCCCACAAAATTTCACAACAACAAAGATGGTTGGTAGGGATTAGACTTGCTTGAAGAAATTAAAGGCAATGGGTAATCAACTCACCATGGCGAGAATTACCGCTTCAGCTGGTAATAATGAAAAGCTCTACAACCACTTGTAGAGAATCTCGACTGGAACATAACCTTGGAAGCCCGTTAAAATTATGACTGACGAATGTAAACACATTTTATTGAAATACTACAAAGACACTATGACAAATTTGTTTGCTCTTACTAAACACAAGGAGAGCAAAGAGCTCTTAGGAATACACATCTCTCTCTCTCTCTCTCTCGGTTTATTTCTGCTTGCTCGGCTCAAATCAGCTCTTTTCAAGCCCACAAGGTATCTGATCTATAGTTTCTGTTTCTATTAGGGGGCCAATAATTCTATTTCCGAGAATTCCAAACGCTTTGTGTGTTACTCCATTCATGGGTTTTGTTGTAGTGCTTCTTTTTAATTGATGAACCTAAACTCTTTCGCCGAAATGATCGTTGGTTGCATGAATTTCAAATTGGCGCAGCTCACGAAACCGATGGATGTTTGGCTTGCTTTTTCACTTTTAATTTTTTGATTTTTGGCTTAACTTTTTTGTTTGAAATCAGATCGTTGCTCTACTGGATCACACGATAGATATTCGATACCTTCGTCCTAGAAATATCGCTTAGTAAGAATCTAAGTCTAAACCCACTCAACATATCTAATTGGATTTATCTTCATCTAAAAACTTAAACGAAAAAGTAATACATCGATCGCTCCAACTTATAAATCAGGGGCTTCTTTTACCTCACTCTCTTAAAAATGCACCTCAACATACTCAGATATTGGACGTCATAATTCCTCGTGATTTAGATTACGTCATTCAAATCCGCTTAAATTTTTTCAAAAGTATCTACTTTTAGGGGGAATTTCAGAAAATGGATTTTGAGTTGGCTTAAACCCCAACCAAAGTATGTTTCCGACACCCTCGAGAATTTGCAAATTTCGCTAGGACGAGGGTGCCATTGCATACTTGAGTCGATCAAAGTACAATAAATTATCTTATTGAACCAAAAAAGAACCCACAAAAGTAATACAGGAAAAATGAGAGAAAGTGGAGCCAGACGGTCCAAGCTAGCAGCACAAGCGACCGGTCAATGATCTTTAAAATTTTCTCAATCCCCATTTGATCTTTTTCACTCTTTTTGCCCCCCAAAAATGAAGGGAAAATATAAAAAACAAAAAGATAGGCGAAAAAATCACTTAGTGCGGGGAAAAGACACTGACGACTTGAACTTTGTAGCAACTTTAATGAGATTGTGATTGTGGCTTCTGTCGTCGAGTTTGAGAGAAAGTTCAAGTGCAATCCCAACCAAAAGTGTCTCTCATTTGTGCTTTTAACTTTTATGAAGCTATCTTATAATCAAAATTGAATATAATTATAAAAATAAATTAGATAATCTGAAAGCTTTGAACCTAAGATTGAGCATTTTGCTCAATCCAAGTTAAACTTTTAGAATCGGAAGCTCCTATTTTACGATGAATTATAACCCTAAACTTATGGTTCAAATTTTTTCAAGTTCTTTTAGGATTAAAATGAACGCGATTGCATACCTCACAAAATCAAGCATTTGAGCAATAGTTGAAAGGGAAAATTATCAAAAAAATTTGAAATTTATTATAATCATATCAATTCAGTTTTAAACATTTTATTTTTTTGTCAATTCAGTCTTGAACATTTTGTATTTATGCGCCAATTCGCCTTCATTCGGCCAATTTTGGCTATCCGACGCTGATGTAAATAATTTTTAATAATATTTTATTTTTTTCAATTTATTTATTTATTCTTTTCCTTTTCCTTTTCGTTTTCCTTTTTCTCTGTTATTGTCTTCCTTCTTCTCCTTTTTTTCCCCTCCCTAGCCAGTAGGCAAGGACTATAAAACCCTTGTCGACAGCTGTCAATGAAGGTTACGACCCTCGTCGAGCCTTACCAGTTGCAAGCAAAGGCAACCGTGGCCTCAAGCACAAAAGACAAAGGAGAGAGACTTAGAGCAACATCGTGATGGCATTGGCCATCATTGTTCTTTTTCTTCCCTTTCTCCTAATAATATGAGTTGCTTTCACAATTGCGACGCGCGATTGCCTGTGGCCTCGCTAGCCACCAATGAAGGCCTTTGCCCGTGGCTGGCAAGGCCAAGGGAGGACCACGAACCCTCTCGGCCATTGTGAGGAAAACATAAAAGGGAGAAAAGGGAAAGGGAAAATAAAAAAATAAAAAAATTTATGATTAAAAATTATCCCAGTCAACATTAGTTGGATGATCAATGTCGGTAGGCGTCCACGTCAGCATAAGCCAAAATTAGCTAGATAAACTAAATTTGTATAAATATAAAGGGTTTAAAACTGAATTGATAAAAAAAAATTTCTAATGAAATTGACATAATTATAATATGTTTATCACTTTTCCAAAACTTATTAAAATAGGCAATTATTCTATTTTGGTCTAAGCTAGTAGACAAAAGAAATGGTCAATGATCTTTATAATCTTTCAATACCCATTTGCTCTCCCCCACTCCTTTCGCTCCCCCAAAAAAAAAAGCGATGGCGAAGGAAATAAAGAATAGAAAGATAAACAATCAAAATCGTTCGTGCGGGGAAACGACAGCGATCGAATCGAACTTTGTGGCGATCATCCCGCCTTTTTTTTTATTTTTCACTTTCTTCTTGATATCTTTCTCTTTGGTGGAGAGAATGAGGTCTGTGATTTCAGCCTTTGCATTTGCTGAGCTTTTGGGAAAAGGTTGAGTGCGATTCCGATGCGGATTTCCAATTGTTTATTTGATGATGTCTTTGCATGTCGAAACGCAATCGTATGTCCACGTTCTCACGTAAACTTTTGCAACAATGACGAGCCAGTTCTACACAACAAAGTTGAGAAAATTATCAAAAAAGTCATAAATCTATTATAATTATGTCAATTCAGTTATAAATTTTTTGCATTTATACCAATTTAATCTATCCGAACAATTTTGGCTGACGAGGCTAACCTTATCAGCCGTCACCTCTAGGCAGACTTGAGCAACGGCTAGAGGAAGAATGAAGAAGGAAAGAGGAGGAAAAATTAAAAGAGAAAGAAAAATTAATAAAAAATCATAAGAATATCGTTAAAAATTATTTACGTCGGCACCAACCGACCTAAATTGTCCTAATAGACTACATTGACATAAATGCAAAAGGTTTAAAATTGAATTAGCCCAATTACAATGAGTTTAGGGATTTTTTGATAATTTTCCCCAACAAGGTGGGAGTAGCAATCAATGAGATACGAGCTCTATTATGTTCCACCAAATCGGCCACTTTGTCTAACCTTTTGTTACCGATGTTGCCTTTTTTGACTAGGTGAAAATGATCATCGGCCTCTTCACGAACGAGACGCCATTTCTCAAGCGTGATGACATAACAAGGGTCGACAAAATTAGAGGTGATCCCAGGTTGGAGAAGCGTATCATGGCCTACAATGTAAAAGTTAACTCTTTTTCATTTTTCGTTGTTGGCCTTTTGACCGTTTATTTTGCTTTTGATCTTTGCGGAAAGGGGAAGCCTTTTGAACTTCAATCATCACGATCAATAATTAGGCTATTCGACGACCTCTTAGTTGTGATCTAGTATTAGCCCGTGATTAATGTTAAGTTCTCGATTAGATGATCACTGGCCTAATGGACTCGCAAGTATAGATACCACGATGTTGCCACCCTCGCGGCCCGGTTGTATTATCTCCCCTGCAATTCTTGCATAAATCGGACCGTGATGCGCGATGGTGATGGGCCGGCCTGCCTTCGTAAATGCCCGTGTCTACTCATTAATAGGCCGGGCTTTGTGGCTCCCAAGACTTGAGTGGGCTTGGCCTGATCATTGGGCTGCCTCTACTCCTTTTGGGCCAAAAGACGTATCTGGGCTTTAACACTTAAATCCATTCTCTGGTAGGATCATTTCGAGCATCTGTACATAAGGAGTTGCAATGCAGTAAGCATCGAAACTATTAAAAACTGTGAAATTGCAAAACCAAAGCGATGCCTATCAAAAAAATCTGACATCACATGACTTCAGACTGTAAATCAAATTGGTTGTTGATGACGCACGAAATCCCCAACCGATCTTCGACCACACTAAAAGGGAAAAAAGTCATATTTATTTTCTTTCAAGAGGACTCTCCAGTACTTAAGTCGATTTTTATGAGAATGATGATGAAAGTGGTTAAAATGGGATGAATATGTTAATCAAGAGTCAAGTTACGACACACATAGATACTGATGTCCAACGATCCGTGCCAGCCAAATGAGATCAGCGTCATTAGGGATCTGCTAGAGATTTCACGCATTATCATGTGGTTCTGATTTCTAACATTTTCCTGCTGGCTCTTATATTCTGCCTAAGTCCAGAACCAGAAGATCAGATGGCGTTGTTGCGTCAAGTCTAAATCATGAAATCGTTGCCACGAGTCAAAAAGCTCCCTTTGCTTTGCTTTGCTTTGCGTGGATCTGAGGGTTGAGGACGATACCATCAAAGGCCAAGCCCGACTCCTCTTGGATCGTACGATGCAAAGAGGGATAGAAAAACCAAGACTCGAGCGAGCCGGCATTCGAGCAAAGTCCAATTGATTTTAATGATGGTCATGCTGAGAAAGTCAACAGGATTTGGTTTGGACGGTGACCTACTTTAGAGAGTAATTCAAAGGTAAATCTATTGAGATTGCTCATTTGAATTTTTGCTTACTACATAATGTAAGGAGATCAGATTGACCATTGTTCCTACATTAACTTGCAAACCCATGACTCGTTTGTGTGAGAATAAGGCAATGCAACCGATGTTTTTGCATAAGCATACATAAGTGCCTCCATAGACATAGTAGCTATTCTTGAAAGTTAAAATTTTATAGTAGTTTATAAACCCATAAGACGTAAGAAGGGTAGCAAATAAGCCCAACAATCATAAATATCTATAGATTAAATGGGCACACATCAGCTCAATGTATTTTACACATAAATATGGAATACACAATTAAGATAATCAAACAAATTTTTATTGTCATGTTTTCTAACTCAAAGTATTTATCAAGTTAATCAATAAATCTGACAATTTGATCGTCAATTTTATATAAAGATGGAAAAAATATTAATATTAAGAGCTGGTGTACATAAAAAAAAAAAGAGAGAGGGTATTTTCTCATCTAATAAGTATACAAGAAACAATATATATATGTATGTATGTATGCATTTATTCTTAGGTAGCGTTTAAAATAAGAGTAAATTATTGTCACTAGAAAGTGGGAAGGGAAAGCCAGCCAGCCAGCAGCCTCCAAATCAGACTTCAACACTTTGGATTCTCCCATTGGTCTCTCTCTCTCTCTCTCTCTCTCTCTCTCTCTCTCTCCTCCGCTTCTGCTTCCGCTTCCGCCGGAACAGTGGCGATACTCCGTCTCCGATCGATCCTCGCCGGCGCTCTTCCCCCCCGACATTCTCTGCGGGGGCTCCAACCTCAACCTCAACCTCAACCCACCCAGACAAACGGATTCCCGAGTCGTGGACAGCGCATCCCCAGCTCACCTCCATTCGCAATGCCGTCCCCCTCCTCCCCATCACCAACCCCTCCTCCCACCACCATGCCCCCTCCTTCGATCCCGCCTCCTCCCCCATCGCCCCCGCCCCGCCGGCCCCCGCCGCCTTCGTCTCCAAGAACGGCGGCTCCCACGACGACCCCATGGTGAATCTCCTCATCTCCTCCCCCTTCGACGATGAGAAGGCTGCCGCCGTCCGGCCCCTCCTCTCCAGGGCTTCCAGCTACGCCTCCACCGTCCCTCCGGCCGCCTCTGCCGCCCCCTCCTCTGGGTTCCAGCAGCAGCGGCGGCGGCGGTCCGCCAGCGAGAACTCCCTCTCGTCCATGTCCGACAACGGCCGGCACCAGTCGCTGGGACGCGGGGTCGCGGACGCGGCTTCCGAGACGTTCATGCTCACTCGCCTCAGCTTGAAGCTCCTGAGATATCTTGGGTAATGTGGAAGTTTATTTTTTTGGTGATCGCAAGTTTTTCTTCTTCTTCTTTTCAATCGATGGTCATGCTCTGCATAATAGATTGCTGAACTCGTAATGGTTAGCAGCTTATTAAGCCCCATGGCATGGTTACTTGACTTTGATCTTTCGTGCGTAGTAATTTCGTTGTTGAATTCATAATTTTTTCCCTGATATTTATTGCAACTTTCCTTATTAGCGCATTAAGTTCCTAGTTTTCTCACGATCGCGACGAAACAAGTGTATTGTTCATGCTTTGATCCGTATTCCTGATTGTGGGGTTTTTTTTTTTTTTTTTTTTGGGGGGGGGAGGGGGAGTCTGGCTGAGGCACATTCGAGAGGTCATGAGGAACATCGATTTGGAAAATGCTTGTCATCCAGATCCAGATAGTCAGTGGAAGTTTATGATGATATTCCTTTTTCAATGAGAAAATTATTGAGAACTTGAGTCGGGGTGGAGTGAAGTCCCCTAAATTAATTGTATTTCAAATGTGGGATATTGAACATAGGTGTTATGCAAGAAGAATCAATTGACATTACTGCCTACCTACGGGGCAAGAGTCAAACTAGAAAGTCACATTAAGGATTAGCTTCTTCTTTTTGTCTAGTGCTGTGAACCACAAGCAGCCTTTCGAAAATGGTGTCTTGATCATGGTTGCTAAGCAGGATTCAGATGGATTTTGAGTTAGCTCTTTGCTAGTGAATGCAGATTTGATGTAAAAATTGTGGCTTCTTCCCCCATTCACTGTCCTACATTATTTCTGACAACTGTTAAGTGAGTGGAAGTTGATTTTTCAGCATTAGGAAACACTATCTGGAAATGTCAGGGTGTACAGAACCTTAGCATTTAGTGGCGCCTTTGTAGGGTAGGCACTTGGCCATGAGACAATCAGAAAAATTGCCATGTGAATGATCGACCAGATGGTCATGTGATTAAATCGCTAGGACTGTGGAAGAGGAAATGGAGATTGGATGCTACCTGATGCACCTGGAAAATCTTTGGCAAAAAAATAAATGAGTAGTGGGAAGTGAAGTTCGTTATTTGTCGCATAGAGGAGGTGCAATGCATTCTATATCTTTATTTTTCCATCTAAAAACTGAAATCATCTAGGAACTTTAATTCCTTTAAACGTGAAGTACAGGGTTCTTATGCATTTCCATCTCAACTTCTTGATGTGGCCTGATCGTTTAATTCTTATTCAGGGTAGGCTACAGATGGATTACAAGATTTCTTGCTCTTGGGTGTTATTCCTTGTTACTAATGCCTGGTTTTGTCCAAGGTCTGTACCTTACTATATTTTTCATGCTGAGCCATTCTAACATTAATTGCCTACTTCCAGCTTATACTACTAATGTTGACATGTCATAGGCATATGAACAATGTTCTATCTTTTTGCAGTTGGGTATTACTATTTCTTCTCTAGTCAGGTACGCAGAGGAATAATTTATGGTGATCTACCCCGAAATAGGTAACCTCAAACTTGGCTGTTATGTCAGACACACCAAATAGGTGTAACCTTTGTGCTTCTGCAGATTATCTATCCATCACTGGAAGATTTTTTTTAGTGCAGGCTCGATTTATATCTACCGAAAAACATGGATGGGCCAAAGCCAGTTGTTGCATTTATAACTGGTGGAGCCTGGATAATTGGGTGAGTGTTTCTCAATTTGTCAGCATAGTAAATGCGTGAGTGAATTCTTTGGTTGAGAATGGATGTCCTTGACAAAGTTCTGACGGCTTGACAAAGTTCTGACGGCACTACTGCTATGTTTTGCAAAAATATTATAGGATAATATTGTTGATGCCTAGATAGAATTCATGGATGAAGAAGGAAAACAAGTTTTCTGTCTCATTTGCTGTGATTTATATTTCTTCTGCAATTTTCTCTTCATGCAGCTACAAAGCATGGGGCTCTCTCTTAGGTCAACAATTGTCAGAAAGAGACATCATAGTGGCCTGCATTGATTACAGGTTTACATTGAACCCAATTTCTGCAGAAACTTGTTGAGTTTAAATGATTTTAGTGAGTCAAAACTTAGGACAAGGAGCAAGTATAGTTAGTTTATGAACATGTTCTTGGCAAAGAGAAGTTGCAAAATCTGATTACTTTTTACAGTTTTCATTCCGTGCTCACCTTTTTAAAAGCACTGGATGTACATCTCAATAGGCAAAGGTTTGCTAGAACTGCTAGAGGAGCATGGCATTGTTGAAAATTGTAATAAGTATTCTGATTTTGCAACAGTTGTTTTTGCAAAATATTTATTGATCAGCAAAATGTTGAAAAGCAAAATCCTCAAGTTGTTCAATGGCACCTGCTTGCAGAAACTTTCCCCAAGTTACCATTGGCGATATGGTTAAGGATGCTTCCCAGGGTATCTCTTTCGTGTGCAACCATATAGCTGAGTATGGAGGCAATCCAAACAGGTAAAATATCTCTTGAAGACAGTTAACCACTGTCAGTTCATGTTCTTTTGCTAGTGTGAATAATAATACAGAGGAAGAGAGAAATTCTGTATATTTTCAATGTCAATAGAAGAGAGTACATGGAGCCTATTTATAGGCTTGAATAGATGACAATCTAAGTAAATCAGATCAGAGGCGGAGAATCAAAGGAAATACCTAAATATTTCTAGAAGATACCAAAATATCTCCAGCAGCCAGTATCTGAGTGGACATGGCATCAAATTTATAGTCATGACGATTGATGATAGTGTATTCTTTCTTTTGGTAGAGTTTATTTGATGGGACAGTCTGCTGGGGCACATATCGCTGCTTGTGCACTCTTGGAGCAAGCAATTAAAGAGTGTGGTGAAGGAGAGAGCACTTCTTGGAGTGTGTCTCAGATTAAAGCGTACTTTGGTTTATCTGGAGGGTAAATATCTCTTGACATCATCCAGTGGTCTCTATTTTCATGACTGCCATTTGAGAATTCTATGGTCATCATTGAGTAGTGAAAATGTGTCCGATTGATCCATCTTACTGGAGAGTTTACAAGTGTTCTGTGGAATCCTACCTGCATAGGCAGACTAAGTTGATTAACAGTATGACAGACCCATTTCTGGTATTTATTTCATTTCTTGATTTTTCATGTACTTTTTATTTTCTCCCAGATGTGAAGTCTTGTATTACAGACTACAACTAATTAGCCATGATTTTGGAATGTCTGACCTGTGTTTCATGAGTTATAGAAACCAAATGACAATTTGTTAACTGGGAGTCGATTAAAAGGAGGTTTTTCCTTTTGGATTCTCTTTGAATTAATCTCCCCTTGCACTTGATAGATTATTTTGACCATGTCACGGAATGTCGTGTCCTCAAAGAATGATCTTTGAGGAGCCACTCTTGAACTTCCCACATCATATACAGCTTGCTAGTTCATGCATATATGACAGCGACAAGAATCAAACTTTAGATAAAGTTTTCCTTAATCATTCAGTTTCAGTATTGAAACTAACAGTGTGGTCAGTAGTGAGTTGACAACTTTATTGGGTTATGCTCCCCATTCTCGTGTACCTGTCGTTAAGATCTTATGGTTTTGAATTCAATGTCAATTCAATTGCACAGTTATCTATTTGCTCAAATTGTATCATCAAACAGCAAAGCTAATATCTTAGATCAACTTCAAATCCAGTGATCTGATTTGTTTTGAAATTTCAAACTCTATAAGTTAGGGTTCATGAATATTCTGATCCATTGCAGCTTTGTTTTTAGAGTCCTACTGGCTGCATTCTGATTGTTGGGCAATTTTTAGGAGCAATTATAATCACCTGTAGTCATCTTACAAACATTTATGTGAACAGGTACAATTTGTTAGAACTTGTTGATTACTTTCACAGTCGAGGCCTGTACCGCTCAATCTTCCTGGGGTACCCTCCATTTCCCAGTGCACTTTCTTTATTTTCCTAATAACTCGATATTGCAGTTGATTCCATCAAATTGAAGGATCTGAGGTGTTTTGTTTTCCTTGTTTTCAAAGCATTATGGAGGGTGAACAATCATTGCAACGATTTTCTCCAGATTTAGTGGCCCAAGACCCAAACAGAAGAATCGCTGTCTCTCGTTTGCCTCCTGTAATATTGTTTCACGGCACTGCAGATTATTCGATTCCATCAGATGCCAGGTTTGTGTTTCTTCCAGGTTGTATAGTATAATGGAGATAAATTCTTAGATTGAATCATCAATGCTACAAACATAAACTGAATTGGATGGACTAGTAGGTGCTGGAAAGAGCCCGCCATGTTGTGACAAATGCTACTTGTCAAAATCGTGAAGTGCTAATAATCATGACATTTAACTGTAACCAAGATGAGTGTATCATTAGACAGTGATCTGTTTGCCACAATTCTGGTTGGTAAACCATGCAAGTTGTTCCAGACTTCTTGTTGCAAATTGTGCATGTCTCGACTGACACCATGTGGATATACTATGTAATTGTTGCTTGATTCCATCAAAGATAAGTATTCATTCTCGAGGCTGCCATTCCAAGCAGGATGATGATTGTATATCAGTATAGTTTTCCACATAGTTTCCACTGACATTTTTTTTCACAGTAAAAATTTTGCAGAGACTCTTCAAAGAGTTGGAGTGCAAGCAGAGGCAATATTATACAAAGGAAAAACCCACACTGATTTATTTCTCCAGGTTAGGAGATGCTAACAACATGTTGAGGTCTTTACTTCTTTTCCACTTGGGTTGTGTCTATGGTAGGAGGACAGAATTAGTAAATTCCTTTTCTTGCTCAAATCATCCAATGGATCTTCCAAGTTTTGGGCATTAAGCATGGCGATGGTCCCCTGATCTGATTTATATAAATCCCAAGTTATTTTTGCACAGTCAATCCTTTTTCTCACTGATTCAAGTAAATGGAGTTTTCCCACTCACTTTAAATGCTTCATGCTCCTGAATTCAGTTCCCCATTTATTATCCTTCATTGGACTGTCTTATTAAATTTCCTACCCAATAATTGACTTGATTTAGGCAGATGTTCAATAATTGTCTGATTTGTTAATGCTTAAAAAAATACTAATAATATCATTAGTTTATTCCGGCATCTACAACGAGTCTCCATTTGCTTAATTTGGGGTTAAGCTTATCCTAAATGACTTTCCAGGATCCTATGAGGGGTGGCAAAGATGATATGTCGCAAGATTTGGTGGGCTACATACATGCTGGTGATACAGCAGCTCTCGCCAAGGATGCAGCTGCTCCTCCTAGACGCCGGATGGTACCTGAGTGTATGTTGAAGTTAGCACGTGCAGTCAGCCCTTTTTGAACTGTAATGTTGCCATTAGGTAGCTCAAAGACAGCCAACCCTTTGGGGTAATTATAGTTAGAACTGTGAATAATACCCTATTCTATGCCTCACTTTAGTGTTTTTTGCTACAGTATTTCTCTTCCTCTCCTACTTTTTGCTGTCACTGTGTAGCTATCTCTTTCATCAGATCTCCAAGGAAGATCCCTTGAACGGCATACTTCCTGCAACTGCTCTTGATGTAAAATGCTCCTGTATACCACGGATACAAGTATTCGTAATGAAATTGCATTTAACAAAAAAGTGGCATTATGATATTCATTTTTAGCTTTTGTCGATGAAGTTTGCAGTTTTTTCCACTGCTTTTCATATTAAGGGAACTAGAAGTACGTCCATGGTTCTTTAATAAAGTCACCAGATTTTGCAGCTTCAGCTCACTGGAGGAACAAGGTCGAAGCAGTCAATGTGATGATTAAATGATGCAATACACTAATAGAAATCGTGAATGTAGTTATTCTTTCCTTACTGGTTACATATGGTGTCTAGTTTCTGTCAAGTTTTGGGATATTTTTGCATCAAGTCATAGTAGATATACAGCGCAGAGCTATTTTATTTCGGAAAATGTAAAATGTGAATCTCATCATAGGATGGGTTTTAGACAACCTATAAATTATCATAGTATATAGATATATGCTTATAAAGTCATACTAGCTTATTCTTCTTCTTTTTCGTTTACCGATCCAGTAGTCTCTCAACCAGCTTTCGAGTAATACGACTGATCCACCTGGCCGAGAGATCTTAAAGATGCATTCTTTCACACTAGCCTAGTGCATTTTTCGGGATATTAATGTTTGCAATGTTCCAAACAAGACTTTTAACTCAAAATTAAAAGAAGAGGAGTATACTCCACTGCCATCTAAAGCAATACTTTATTGGTAAGGCAGTCTACTTTAGATCCATGAAGGCAAATGTTGTTTTCATCCTAATTAGTTCTAAAAGCACTAATAGGCTTATATTATCTACTAGGACGAAGCCTATTGTCTCTAGATTAATGTACATTTTATCATAAAAGTCCATTTTGGCTGCCCAAATCAAAGTTAGAAAAAGCAAGACTGATATGATAAGTCCACTACAAACATAAAATACGTACATTCTCAAAAAGTCAAATGTAGGATCAGAAGACTCTTCAAACGTGTGATTCACGTCATCAATTTTTTTATTAAGTTAAAAATGTTTTCGTTAGGGGCTGTTGTTAAATATTGCAGATCATCAAGAAGCCTAACTTCTTTTCTCGAATTAATAATCTGCCGTAAAATTTGAATAGTGCATTGTATATTACGTATTCAAATTTGAAGATTTCATTACTAAGGAAGGAGGTGAATTACTTTGGCATGAATCATTTTGGTTAACAAGTTCATGGGTGAGTTGTTCATGAATCGTGGTTAACAAGTTCATGTAGTTGTTCAAGGGATTGCTACACATAAATTGTGCAGTAAATATTTATGACTTTTCGATTGATAATTGCATGACAAAATTTGCTCTTCTAACTTCCAAGCAAGTGGGCATAATGTGCAAAATATGAACCCTAAATTTGCTTTATATTGCCGCCGCCAATAGGATATTTTTCGCTCTAACTGAAGAACGCAAGGTGCCATCATGATTTTAAAATGTACAATGCTAGTTTGAGATATGTGAGACTGAGACTTTTCTACCATTACCAATGGATAGATAGGAAAATGTTAAAAAGTCTTAAATCTATGCATTGGTGTCAATTTAGTCTTAAACCTTTTATTAGTGCCAATTGAGTCCTAAACATTTTATTTAATGTTAATTCAGTTCTAAACATTTTAACCTAGTGTTAATTTAATTATTCTAGCTAATTTTGATTGAATATTACCAACGTGTATGTTGGTCAATTAACATGGCATCCTCGGCACTAATCGTGGATAACTTTTAACATTATTTTAATATTTTTCATTTTCTTCCATTTCTTTCTCCTTATTTTTTTTTCCTTCCTCTTCCTCTAGCTAGTCACCAAACCAGCCAAAGGTGAGGGCAGCCAACAAGGGACCTCATCAACCTCTAGTTAGTCTCGCCAACCATTAACGAGATCACTACCTCTAGTGAGGTTGGGCCTCACCTATGGCTAATGCAAGATGGCCCTTACAGGGGTTGGCGGGGCTCAACCTTGCTGAATTAGCTAGGTCAAGTCTCACCCATAGTTGGTGAGGGGCAAGATCCCTTACCTCTAGTCAGTACAACGATCAGTCAAAGAAAGATGAAGGATAAAAAAAATAAAAGATAAATAAAATTTGAAAAAACATATATTAAAATATATCAAAAGTTGTCCACATTAATTCGTCATGCTTATCGGTGTTCCACATTAAACATATCTAACCAAAATTAATCGGAATAACTAAATTAGCACTAGGTTAAAAATTTATAACTAAATTCACATCAATAAAAAATTTAGAATTAAATTAATATAAATATAATAGATTTAAGACTTTTTTTCGATATTTTTTCCTAAATAGATATATTGGAAAGACGAAGACTAATCGTAAATAAACCTTAACGGCCATCCATAGTTCCTTCTACAAAACGAACGAAAATATTTTCTAGGCCAGAGCTGAGAAAATATTGGCTAGAGCTGCGATATAACCAGCTGTAAAAATCTCAGTCCATTCACCTAGAGACACGCGTCATCCGGGCCCACCACAAATCAGAACCTTTCTCTCTCCTAATTTCAATTTCACACTCTCTGTCTCCTCTCAGTCGCGTTCGCTTCTCTCTCTTGCCGAACACCAGGGCCCGCTGCCACCGCATCCACCGTCCGAGGCACCGCCGCCTCCGCGTGTTCTCTCCGTCTCTGTCTCGACTCGCTCCGTCCCGCCCTCTCCGCCGCCCGATGGACCACGCCGCTGCCGCCTCCACGTCCAAGAACAAGCCCCAGTCCGACGAAAGCACCCTCACCTGTGGCCGGGGAGGGCTGCGACACCTCGCCCTGGCCGCCAGGGTCGAGCCTCGCAATATCCGACAAAAGCGGGCGAGGGCCACGACACCCTCGCCGGCCACAGGCGAGGGCGGCACTCACCCTCACCAGCCCTCGGCTTGTGGCCGGTCGCCGGCCATCACTTGTGTTGCCGGTCACAGGCCAATGGGAAAGAAAAGAAAAAAAAGAACAGAGACAGAAACGGTGAAGAAGAGAGAGAAACGAAGGAAGAAGAGTCAAATCAAGATGGAAAATATCTCTGGACTCTCTCCCCTTCTCCGCTCGACTTCGCTTGTTTGTTCCAGCATAACAAAAATCCGATCTGTTGCCCCACACCAAACAACATCGGATTGTTCGCTGGTGGTTTTTTCTTCATCAGAAGTCATTGGCATTCACCCTGTTTCAAAGACGATTTCTTCATCTCTTTCGACTCACTCTGTCCCCTCTCCGAACAGTACCAGCAGTTACCTTTGCCAAGGTCAAATTTACAAGATGGAGAGATTCTTTTTTTTTGGTGATTTGCTGTTCTTGATCTCTCTCGACTCGCTCCATCTCGCTCTCTCAACCATTGCCTGACAAACGACTCTCTGCCACCCTTCCTCTTCACACCAAAAAAGAAAGGAACTCTCATCTAGTTATTCGTGAGATTTCATAAGTTAGGGTAGTTGTTTTGTTTGTGTATCACAACCTTTGTGAGACGACGGAGAGAATGCGGTGGCAGCGTTAGGCGTGGTTTCGTCCAACGAATTCTACGTATCACCAAAACCCTAAAATTAGAATTGCACAATGTTAGAGTAAATGCAAGAAAGTCGGTACCTTGGCAAAGGTGGAGGCGGAGTGGCTTGTCGGGCGGTGGCGGAGGGTGCGAGACAAAGCGAGTCAAGAGATGAAGAGAACGTGGCTTCGTTTGGCATTGTTTGGTGGTGCAACGAACAAGGTGAATGCCGCAATGATGACGGTGGGGTTCGTTGGACAACCGGTTCCCTCATGAATCAAAGAAAGAAAGAGCAAGTCAGGCAGCGGCGGAGAGGGCAAGACAAAGTGAGTCAAGAGAGATGGAGAGAACACAACTTTGTCTGGGGTGGTTTGGTTGTAGGGCGGACCAGGTGGATGCGGCAATAACGGCGGTCGGCGGTGGGGTTCGTCAAATGGCCGGTTCCATCATGAGTCGGAGAATGAGCAAGCGAAGTCGGACAAGGGCGGAGAGGGCGAGACAAAGCGAGTCGAGAGAGACTGAGAGAACATGACGTCGTTTGGCGTGGTTTGGTCGTGGGGCGAACCAGACAGATGCGGCAACAACGGCGGTGGGGTTCGTTAGATGGCCGGTTCCGTTATGAGTCAGAAAACGAGCAAGCGAAGTCGAGCATGGGAAGGGGAGAGAGTCGACAGAGATCAAGAACAGCATAGAAAAAAGAGTCTCTCCCTCCCTCTCTTTAATTCAAAATTAACTAAGAGGGGGGAGAGGCTAGGGGCAGCTGCATCTTGAGTGGGTTGGATTTTGCCACATTGGAATCCAAGCAATGCACAATATTTTTTCGAAGAGTTGCAATACATTTTCTGAATGGTGTGGGCTTGTATATTGCTGACCTGGCTACCCCAATATTTTCTCCTTAGATCTCATCTACTGAATAACGTAGGTCACACTCGGACCCATACGATTAAACAATTGAGATCAAGTCGACTCACATGCATGAGTAATGCATCTACATAATTGTCAGAGAGAGATATCAAGCATTGTCAAGTCATCGTCATTTCGATAATCATGTGAATCCTCTATTTTCCTTAATTTGCAATTAATTGAAGTTCATCATTTACAAGCTAAAAAAATCGTTAAAACACTAGATTTCCGAGGCACTAACGCTAAAGCCGTGGGAGCATCCATTTGGGTCAGTAATTTCATTGTCAATTTAGCTAATTCAATGTCCGTTTATGTTGGATATGATGTCGAACCTTTGTGGAGAATTATAGGAAGGATAAACATTGGGTTGAGAAAGTTTTGGTTACCAAACGTCGGCAAAAATTAGTGGCGCCTTCTGCAAAAGGCAATGGATGCTGGGTCTGATTTTTGACACATGCGAGGATGCCGCTGTCTTCTGCATGTAATGGATAATACCATACATGCTATGCGCCCCCTGTTAGGTTCATGGACAGTGCTTGTGCATTTGATTGTATATAGTCTCCGAAAAAATCCAACCGTAACAATAACGTGTATGCCATACATAAGTACAGAGTAAGATTTCCGTATGCATTGTGCGTATATTAATCTGAGTCAATTCAAATCTAAGAAGTCTTCGTTTATTTGATAAATTGATCTTCACTGTCTATGCATCAACATTTTGACACCGTTTATGGAAACTGTGTTTAACACTTATTATTATGTACATGTATATTCACATTAGTTTTTCACAGTTGATAGAAAAGAGAGAGAAAGCAGGGAAGTCTCCCTAGCTTGGATCAGCCTGCCTAAGTTGAATCACTGAGCACTCGATTTCATTCGAAGTCTATAGCAAGCACAAAAGAAGAATATGACAAAGTCCTGTATCTTTCAATACTTATCTTTTATTCATCAGGGCAAGCTGAAACGGAGAGAGGACATGGTTGAAGTTCAAAAGCTAAAACACAACACCGTATACATCAAAGACAGTTATTAGAGAGACCCCTCCATGAGTGTAAGCTTCACGACAGAGTCTCCAGCATGACAAAAACCGCCGACGTGATCTTCTACTTCTTGCCACCGGATGCCTGACAACACTCGTTAAGAAAATCAGGATAAATAACATCTAATCTTCAGTTTGCAAACTTCAACAGAATGCCCATAATTTGAATCTATGTTGCATCCAACTTTGAATGAGAATAAAAGGTGTTACGTTATACCTTCTTCCTAGGCTGAGCCGACTTCGGCTCGGCCTTCTTGGGGGCCGGTTTGGATGCCGGGGCTTTCGGGCCACTGCCGCTTTGTTTGGGAGGGTCTTGCTTGGCCTGGGGGGTAGGCACTTGAGAACCAGCAGGTTTATCAGCCTTGAGGGATGCCATATCTGCTTCTAGGGCTTCTTTCTCTTGTAAGCAAAAGAGAGATGATATCTTGCTGGCCTCAAGGGTTAGCTCTTCCAGTTATCCTTTATTTATAGATGATCAATCGCATCAGCGATGACATGGAATATCAGAATCAAGTTCAACTGAGATGGAGAATAGCAATGGAGACTGGAGACTTCTTTCAGAGAGAAGCCTGTATCAGATGCTTTGCTTAAGCATATTTTTCGTGACACCATGATTGAGAAAATATGCTCATTGCGATGCTGCATTTTCCAGGCGCAAGTCCTTTTCAGCCTGTCAATTTTCAGGCATCTATCTCTTCAAACGGTGGGAAAAGGAAGAGATATTTCACTCGGGAATCGTTTGGTAGACATCCATCTGCAAAGTTGAGATACATGTTCAGCAGTGTGCGCGTTGCGACATGCCTCAAATTCAAATCTAATCTTGGCCTGATACATGACTTGTCGTTAATCTGCTCTTCGAGATATCACTTTAAGTTCGGATTAGAGCATGTTATGTGCAGTATAGATTTAAGTACATGTGGCATCCATCCAAAGATGGTCACGTCAGTTGTTTTTCCGAACCATCACTGGACTTGATAGTAACTCTACTAAGATTAGCTGATGGTGTGAAAAATAGTCGCATGATCGCTATTGGGACTTAACTGCTTGATCGCCTTTTCAAATGGGATTTCATTCTTCAGACGTGTCTAAAATTTTATTTGGCCCAAGTGGAACAATTTGATAGTAAACTTGTAACACCATTCGTTAAAATCTAAATAGCGGAGGTAAAAAAAATTGTGCCATTTGCAATATCTCAGTCAAGTATATTGATGTAATTTATCAAAAATGTTAATGAATTATTGCCATCCGATGTTATGATAACTTACCAATTACATTAATTGTTATGCGTTTACTACTCAAAAGTAAATTAAAGCTGCAAAGTGGTGATCTATATTGGGTTTTGTTGACAGTAAATTCTTATTCCATCGGTCACTTATAAACAACTCCCGCTTGTAAAATATAGGTACGAGTGGTGATCTAATATTAATTTGTGGATGGAAAACTATTATTTCATTGGTAACTTGTAAACAGCTGATCGGGCTATTAAATTACCGATCACTTTAATTCACCATCGATATTGCAAATTTATTATTGACGTTACATATGTATCAATCCCATAACAGAATTCTGTATTTGAAAATTGAAACTTTAGAAATGGGCCGATTCTAAATGTAGGAACCGCGTTACTATAATGCAGATTATAGTTAAGATTGCATTTGCCAAGTTTAACATTCCAAGAGCCTTTGATGGTGATTGATTTCACGATTCAGGATTCTTTGCATTTTCTTCCCACTTGAGTTCCACCTTTTCATCCCCATTACCAATTCCCTCAGCACAAGCATATTCCATCACGTATTCTGAGTACTCCCTTCCCGTTCGCTGTTTTCTATCTTCTTCCCATCGTCATCAGGAAAGCTCGATCGCAGAGAATGTCAAATGCTCTACTGATGTATTTCCTTCCTCACATGATTGCAGGTCCTATATGAACGGGATCGATCTTGCATTTAGGACAAAAATTCGTTCAGGAGTGCCCAATATTGTTCGTGAATGAAAGCTCACCTGTAACCATATCGCGATACATTAGGGTTGAGAAATGACGTTACTGCTACATTTGGTAGTACATGTTTAAAAACGGAGGTACTTTCATGCCGAGAGAAGTAGCTTCTTAAAAGCCAGTGTAAGCTGCCTCTGGCTCCGGAGGTGCTACAGCTATTAGATATTCGATGAGCACTTGAGAGAAAACTACAACCTTCATTTTCTCAGTCCAGATTATTGTAGGAAGCTGTACCGTATCAACTTCTAAATGAACACTAATGACTTATATTTTTCCTTCTCTTACGGCTGTTTACCAAACTATAAAAAGATGTAGATAAGAGAAACTCATGAGCTTTTTAAGATCCAGCAACGATTGCATCGCTATCGGTTTTGGAGTCTCCACCGCAGCAATTTAGTCTAGGACAATGATGCTGTGAAGACTGGTATTAATGCACTTTTCCATGTGCATGAACCTTAAATTTCAGAGTGCAATCACATCGTTTCTTCTGGTAAACAAGAATTGGGGACCCAGACCACTATGCACGATTGGCTCAGTGGCCATATGTTTAATTCTGTCATCTACAGGGTCGAAAGTTCGAGCAATTCCATGAGCCAATCTCTACCCGGTTCGTGCCTGCCTTGTATGAAAAAAATTTCCCGACATGCTGACTCACTGGTGTGATTGCATCGACACCATTCGTCAATGTGGGACATTAGTTTTGTTGTAGTGCCGAACAACTGTGATTCAAACCGAGTTAACAGATTCGAAACTCCAAATGTAATCGACGCGGGTCAATCCGTCCAGCTGTTTTATTCATTGAAAGAAGGAATTTGTGGACAGGGGTCTAGCAGGAGATAACGGATGACTGGAGCGCGACCATTCTCGCAAATCTTTTGAAAGAACGGCAATGGCAGATGCTGCCGCCCTCAGCTCATTTCGCAAAGTAGTATCAGATTCCTCTTTCAGCCAAGCAATTCGCCTATCACATCCCTTATCTGGACAGGTTCCCTCAGCTTTGCTAGATGCGAAGATGATGTATCTCGACCCTATTGGTCCATATTTTCCCATTTCCATATACGTGGAATATCATATCAATTAGACGTTGTTGACGTTTCATTTTGAGGGCACGCGAACGATTCTGCTTTTTCGTTCTAGAAAAACAGAGTTACTTTTTCTATGCTTGTAGATTCCGATGAGAGTTAGTAAGTGTCTACGACTATTGATAAGTAAACCTACCCGTCATTTGATGTAACTATTATTGGCCATCTATCGACATTTTCATGAAACTACTAACTCACTTCAACAGTTTACGAATTATCAAATTTTTCTTATCTTGTACTAAATTTTTATTTGTCAAAGCCTTGAATTTGCTACTTCTTAGATGAATTTACCGATTTTTCAACTTTTATTTGAGAGACATACAATTCTGTTCCAATACGCAAGTGAGGAAAAGGACAATTTTTTAGAACCTTGAGTGAGGAAGTGAAGAGAAATCAAATAATTCGTCCACTAAAGTTTGTTCACCCCCAAATGTCCCAACTTTTTGGGCGGATTCAGAAATGAGGATCAAAGAAAACACAGAAGGATTAGTCCTTTCCCTTCTCTTCGTTTGACTCGTCAGACCACAGGTTCAGTGTGACCTGTGTAGAATGGGGGTTTTGCCTGCGGGAAATGCATTCGTGTCTCGTAACTCAGCCAGAAGCTTAGAACCAGTTATACGCCTGCCTCAGCAGTGAAATCTAGTGAACTTGCACAAATTGACCTGACAAAAAGCATGAGAAAGCATTCTTGGCTTACTTTCACGAAACATGCCAACAGTTCAAGCATAACATTTCTACCATAAGCTTAGTAAAATGGTCCGACAATGCATATTGTCCTTGCCGTGTATCTCTGATTACACCACTTATAAACAGTATAGAGATGCTGTTCCAAGAAGTCAGGCTCAGGGATTAAAAAAAGTTTCCATTGCTCAGCAGGCTCATTCGGTAGAACCACCAATAGGACGCTTTCTAGCCGGTGTTCCTCATGCCAGCAGCGATTCCATTGATGGTGATTTGTAATGCATCTCTGAGCTTATTGTTGTCATCATCACGTCTTAATCTCTTCAGTATCTCCACCTGCAGCATGTTCATGGGATTCAAATAAGGTAGCCTGCTCTCAATCAGCCTCCTCAAGCTCCGGTTGTTCTCGGATAGTTTCTCATGCCCGCTGATTACCAAGACATACTTCTCTGTCGTTAGGAGCTCCCTCCTTAGTTCAGCACCAAGCTCCTGCCGGCTCTCTGATACAAGCACTTCATCATAATGCTTGGCAATGGGTATGTCCGCCTTCCCTAACACCATCTCAATAAGGTCTACAGTAGACTGAAAGAAAGGCCACTCTTTGTACATTTCCTCTAACTCTTGAGTATGTCCCTTCTCACAAACACCCCTTAGACCTGCGCCCACACCTAGCCAGGCTGGAAGAACAAATCTAGTTTGAGTCCATGCAAACACCCATGGAATGGCACGTAGATGTCCAATTCCAGTTGAGCTCTTCCTCCGAGTGGGGCGACTTCCGATGTTGAGGAAGCCGAGTTCAGCCTGCGGTGTAGCTTCATGAAAGTAGGCAAGGAATTCAGGATTTTCATATACGGTATTGCGATAACTCTGGCAACTGATCTTTGAAATTTCCTCCATGAGGTTACGCCATTTGTCTTCTCTAGGAGAGAGTGGGGGCCGTAGAGTTGCAAGGAGAACTGCTGTAGTGTAAATCTCCAGCTGCCTTACCGCTGTCTGTGGCAACCCAAACTTGGCCTGCACCATCTCTCCTTGCTCAGTTGAGCGAAGTGTACCCTGCCAAGCACCATAGTTTTACCTATGAGAAGGTTCTGTATGCTAGCTACACTTTATATCAATGTACAAACTAACAGGACTTCAAAATTATCATATTATTTAATTAAGCGTTATGTATAACTGCACACGATGTATAAAAAAGCACATTTTGCCACTAGAAGTGCAGTAAAACTTCTCATTTCCAAGTTTACATGAGTACAAGTGCAGTTTTGGACCGAGAAGGCAAACAATGTTTATGAATTGTATTTATAAGTTTCAACACAAGGTGTGATATGTCTCAGGTCAAATAGAACAGCAAAGAACCTTCAAAACAAGATGTTCCACAAAGTGAATAGGCCGATTCACATGGTTTTAGCTTGTGCCATCTTGAGTTCAAATCACCACTCAGTCAATGTAGCTGAAATTTGTCTTGTGTGCATTGGCTTAATCAAACAGACTCTCGTCCAGATTAAGGTCCAATTATGACTCAAGAGTCAAGAAAGACAAAGCTTCTCCCTCACAACACTCATGCTGAGTCTGTGCATCAAATCAGCAACCATAGATGATATCCAATACAGAATTCATGCACCAGTTAACGAAACACTTCATTTCAGGTCAACTACACCCAAATAGGTCTGGCAGATAGATCTCCCCTCAAATAGAAAATGGAGTTTTTATTTTCTCAAAAATCGGCGGTATACAGGCAAATAATAAGATGTACTTTTATCCTTATGTTATATTTATTCATTTTTGACTAATATCTTGCAAAAGATTTGATTATTTGGTTTGACTTAGGCAGATGCAATTTTGATTGGTTTGAGGTCTATTCTTAGTTCAGTCGGTCATCTTGCTTACTTGTAGGCACCACTCTGTTTCCAAGTACAAAATGGGCTCCTCTAGTCTATTTCAGTCAGACAGCCTTCGACTCTCACAATCAGCCAAGATGAAAAGTTTAATGGTAGGAGTCCATGTGCTACAGATCAACCCCCATCATTTGATATAAGTTGAAGGATCCATCTCGCAAGATGTGAGTAGGATGACTAACCATGACAGAACCTGGAGGCTGGGATTGAATGGCTAGATACGTGGGGCCACCACCCCGACCAATGCTCCCTCCACGTCCATGGAATAAGGTAACCTTAATGCCATATTCATTGCATGCAGCTACAACATCCTCTTGTGCTTTGTAGAGTTCCCATGCAGCTGTGAAGCGCCCAGCATCTTTACCTGAGTCAGAATATCCAACCATTACCTGCGAAAACAATTAAAAGTATGTTAGTATTTCTGAAAGTCATCTAACTAGTTATTGAATATATATTCTAAAATACATACCTCCTGGTGGCCACCATGATTTCTTAAAATGTGTTCCCTGTACCAGTCAATTGATAGCAGTTTCCTGATCACTGATCCAGCTTCTCTAAGGTCCTTCACAGTTTCAAACAGAGGAACGACCCGTAACCTGTTTAGAGTATAAATTAATATGAGGAGCCAGGCAAGGGAGAATGAAGGACAAGAAGCAAGCCTTCCATCAAACCAGGTTGAACAGCCTCATAAGCTGAATTGACTTTGAAATTTCATGTCCTCCAAGTTCTTGCAACAAAGTGAAAATCAAAAAAGCATACCTCCCTTTGCAGAAAAAAGTGCTTCCAGCATTAGAACTTGTTCCATAATGAGAAATTTCACACCCCTAGAAGCCATGACTATGAGTTGGTTCTTGTTAATTTCCTTTAAATAGCAACCAAGGGTACATGTGGAAATGCAAATTGGCTCACATGGCTCAGAAGTTAGATTAAATTCTCCAGGAGAAGGTATGATGAGTGCGATTCCACTCACTTTCTGGGTTGTAATGTCACGCTAAAGCACAATGGAACTAGAAAGAAGTACTTAGGTGAGTGTAAAGTGCCGCATGGTATCATATTGTATGTTACTATGTGACAGGGATATTTGTGCCTAAAACAGATCTTTAACCATCAGCAAAGGTGGATTTTTGTTGGTTTCTGAAATGGTGCCGGGTTAATTGATGAATGATCCATGTTTTGGACCAGTCAAAATCACCTGGATTAGTTTTTTCTAGTAATATTGCTCAAAAGAAAGTACTGACAGGGCAAAAGAAGAATTAACTCAGCCTTTACTATGCGTAATTGTATTTATATCAGCTGAAGGTAAATGCATCAAGCCACTGGAGAAAATTTGACACAAGAGTGTCATAAAATATGTGGCCTCTTTCCCAAGAATTCTTAAGAAAGTACCAGAAAGTCAAGTGCTTGATTTCACGTTTGAAGCAACCAATCAAAAATGATGGCACCACTTGACATTCAAACAACCATGTAATGCACAAAGTGATGACCTCCCATGACAAAAGGCCTATAATATCATAATCTGTAATGATATTACTCATGCATGCATTCGAGATGCAGACAATACCTGTAGCTAAACTAACAACATGGAGCAAGCTATCAGATTAATGGCAAATCAGACATTCCAATTTACTCTGAGAATGAAGTAGATTTATGATGGGAACAGGAGCAATGCAATAAGGTATCAACAGTAGAGAGCATATGAGCTTACGTTCCACCAGGACATGGTCTCCCTAACTCTCCACTGACTGCAAGGCGAGCATCTTTCTGCAAGAGCTCCACAGCTAGAACATCACTTGCCTACCATGTTCCAATCCCAGACTACGGTTAGCATCAAAAAATCAAAGGCTAACAGCACCTTGAAGGTAAAAATAAGTAGACTACAGTCAGCATCTGAAAATCCTGGGCAAGGAGCACTTTGAAATTAAAAAAAGTGGACCGCAGTAAAGTAAAAATAGCATTTGACCATTAAGAATAGTACATTTGAAGCCATGGAAATCACATAAGCTCCTAGCAAGTCACTTCCCAGTTCAGCAGCTACTCGGAATGTGTCCAGTACTTCTTTGACATCTGGGGCAACCTGAAGAGGCTCAACTCACAAGTCAGATATATATATATATGTATGTATAGGGAAAAAAGTTAAACATGACAAGGCAACGTAGAATTATGCTTGTAAGGTATAGGTCAGAAATATATAATACAATATGTAGACTCATTTTCAGACAGTATTTCAGAAAGGTAGACGAGCTTTTACAGATCCACAAATCATACGTTTGGTTGTTTCAATATATCTTTTTGCTTACTCCTCAATTTATGTATTTTACCTTAATATGTCACAGTCAATAATAAAATCACCAGTAAGGAAAAATTACAGAGAACCACAAGAGAATGCCCTTTTTGCTCATTGCCAGAGTTGAAATACCCTTAAACAATATCTCATAGCATACATATTTCATGCATTTCTTTCAGACAGAGTTATCAGAAAGGTAGACAAGCTTTTACTGATCCACAACGCATACATTTGATTGTTTCGATATGTCTTTTTGCTTACTCTTACTCCTCAATTTATGTATTTTACCTTAATATGTCACAGTCAATAATATAATCACCAGTTCTAACGATAAATTACAGATAACCACAAGAGAATGCCCTTTTTGCTAATTGCCAGAGTTGAAATACACTTAACCGAGCTCTCATATCATACATATTTCATGCACTTCTTACAGACAAGTGATTATGGGACCGGATGCACGTATGCAGTTACACACATTAAAAGGTGCACAGAAGCAATGGCATGTTTCTCCGCCACATTCTTATTTTCTTCAGTACAAATTATTAGACTTCATAAGAGCCCAATCAAAAAATTCTTTATGAAGAAGGTCCTCTTATAAAATAAATATTCAGATCCATCTGTCTTGGGGTATACACTATAAAAATATTCTTGTCATTGAGCACATTAATTTTCAAGTAAACCTGGAACAATTTGCACCATATTAGGGCTAGAAGTTATACTCTTCAGGTAAAAAGGTTAGACATTGTTATGTTTCATTTCATTAATTTATTTCTTGCATACTTAAAGTGCAGTTATCATATACAGTACCGTCCCAGACCTTACCTCAATGGAAGGTGGAACTAGCGGCCTTTTCCCTTTTAACTCTCTTGTCAGGAATTTCAGTCTCTTTTCTTCATCCCACTCGCTATATGTACCCATATCAAGATACCTTGTTATGGCATCTAGAGTTTCCGAGTGCCTTCCAGATTCCTGACTCGTTGAAGAAGAATATTTGATATGAGTCACAGAAGTAGCAATCATCGAGGATCATTTTAGCACCTAATATTTACAAACCTGGCGCAAGTCAAGTTTCATTAACACCATCCCAAATGTGGCCACCCTCCGAATCAGGTCAGCAAGCCGACCATCTGCCAGGACGCCAGACCCACATGATTGCTGCAAATAATAAAAATTGTCAGTGCAAAGAGCTTCATCACTGTCAAGAGTGGGAACAGGAACTGGCACTCATTAGGAGGAGATGCTATATACCAGAGATTCATAGCAAAGAATCAGAGGTTCCAAAAGCTGGTCCGATGACTCATAATAATCACAAAAATCATGTTCACAAGGAAGATCCTCAAGGAGAAGCTCCAGTCTTCTACGTGTCTTCATAAGCTGAACTCAGAAAATTTGAGCACTTCATGTTACACTCAATCAAACAAAAAGTAGAAAAAAACACAACCAATTTATGTGATTTGGTCGATGTGACCTGGTTCTGCATGGAAAGGTAGTTCAAAGTTTCAATGTCAAAGAACTCAGCAAACACATTACAAAAGTGACTGCCATGAAATAACCTTATATATTATCCCAGAACCAACCTAAAACAGGAAACCACGTAACACTTTCAGTTCAATTGATATGTCTGATAACTGTCCTACAATGCATATTGAACAGGATGCCAACTTCCTAACCATTCGATAGAGGGAGGTAGTTCATTGGTCCATGTTATTAAACCCAAGCCGCATGTAATGCTTTCTATATAAAATTGCAGGTTAAAATGTTTGAAACTAATAACATGCCAGGGACAGTTCACACCAGTAATAAAATGAGAAGGTGTTTCACACATGCACTTGTTGGTCCAAGAGAAAAAGGGAGGCAGAGACAGATGGAATTTAATAAATCACATCAAATCAATCTATTAAAACATTTGAAAAATACAGCTTATCTTGTCTAAGGCTTTAATTGTGAGACACTGTTTTAAATCATCTGACCTCACTACCAGCCTTGCTCCCAGTGCACATACCTAATCATTTGCTTTTAGTTGTGCATCATGATTACCTACAAGCCTATCTATAAAAAATTGTTGACACTGATATACTGCAAAATAGAGAGCATTTTAATTTCTTGCCAACATTCACTTAGTTATCCTAGGCCCAAAATTTATTTTATTTTATTTTATTTTGTGTGTGGGTGGGTGGGTGGGTGGTCGATAGTGGGGGGAGAAACTGGGAGAAATAGACGGTATCAATGCATGACAAGCAGATTGAGAAAAGCTAAGCCAATGTAATAACAAAAGAAGTGGCTGATCCTCTTCCATCTCCCTATCAACCTTTGAACTCCAGACCTGGGTTTCAAGAAAGAACTCTTACAGTCAACACATCTGTAGTGATTCTAGGTGAGATTCTTCCTATTTTAAATTGGTTCAATCTGACTTGAGCATCTCCATATCATAAAACCAGCTCACTCAGTCAAGAGAAAATACCTTATCCTTTACATCGCCAAGAACAATCCTATAAGGAGCAATTCCAGGATACTGAGGCAGACTTGGCTCTAGAAGCTTGTGGAAGCTGGATCTTCCTATCTGTGATTCTGCAAAGAGTTTTCTTTGGGCATGAAATTGACTAGATGCAAAAGAGGAACCGCGTGGTGTCACAGCAGGCTGCAAACCATTGGAGCTAGTTCCATTTTCAGATGGTTTAGAAGAACTGCTCCCTGAATCTTGGAACTGAGAATCTGAAAATGAAGGACCCTGACCATCCTACAGAAGAAATATTACAGAATCAGGTGTATTGAAAGGTTGACTGCACAAGGGGGCAGTTGCACACCACAATTGCATTAGAAGTTGGTTTACCTGACGATTTAAGGGCATGTAATCACTGCCAGGAAGTTCCAGTCTTGGATACTGAGAGTCACCATCATTGCATTCTACAAAAGACATGACATTAAACAATAAACTAACAATGCCCATGATAATATTATTGTCTAGCCAAAAAGCAACCATGTTTTGCTCCCAATAATGGAGATAAAAATAAGCACTAAGTTACGGTAAAAAAATTAGTTGCAAAACCAAGTTTGTCTGTGAATTAGATGACCCTCTTCCCATACCCGTCTCTACTACAGTCTTTTCAATGCACGTCACCATCCCCTCGAACCATTGCGATTCTGTCCACTTAAAATACTTAGAAATATTTTGTTTATCCAAATGCTCATAGCCAAAACAATTTCATGAGGGCATTTGTACTTCGGACTGCTGTTACAGCAATTTGCAAGTAGAAATCACATACTTTCCCAATTGAAGAGCAACGACAAATGAAAAAAGAAAATCCCAGATGTGCACTAAGGCATGAAACTTTAGGCAGAAACAAAGTAAATGTTAACCTGTGCAAGATGGCATATCAGCTCCAGCTGGGAGTTGAGTTGGAAGAGATGGAAGTTGTTGATTGTTCAGCTTTATTTGACTTCTGGTCAAAGATTGACTTCGACTTTCAAGCCTATCCTCTGATGATGTTTCTGAAGAGAAGTTTTTGAAGAGCCATTCAACTTCATAACCAATAACAACAATAGTGAATGGTGAAAAAATAGCCGAGCCCACACAAGTTTTGTTCAAATGCTGAGACCTATCCAACAAACCAGGAAAAGAAAAAATAATCAGCTTTTCTGAATTTTATCATCATTATTTCCAGGTTTTCACACAGTTGTTTCACCAGCCATGTCCACCAATGGTGTTGACGGCACAGCCAGCCAGTCAGAACCTCCATTGCTGCTTTTTGTTGTCAACATGGTTCTCTGTGTGTGTGTGTGTGACCAGACTCGCGCTAAACATAGCGGACACAAAACAGTGTAATGAAATGCAATGAAGGTAGCAAAAGTAGCAGGAGAAATTCATTGGTAGCCTATTGACGAACTCAATTGAAAACAAAATTGTATGACACTACAATCTGAAAACAAATATTGAAGCCACCGCAATCATGTAATCATCAACATTGTCACCATCACTGTCAGGAATATGATTCACAAACCACTAAGTTCCAGTGCCTTCCTATTAGTAAAGCATTATAATTACGACATCCAATCAATGGCCAGGATATCCAGTCCTATCATAAGAATCTTAGTCCTCTAACCTTTTTCAAGAATTTCATGTGCCAGCCTTAATAGCCTGTCACTGCACCTATTCATGGATAGTTCAAATCTCAGGCTGTCAACTTCTCGGATGTAGAGATCAATTGCCATCCACCTTGATAACAGAGAAATATCTTTCGTCACCTGAAGTAAGAAAATTAAAGTCTCACAATTATATAAGACGAAATATAAGGCACAGCCACCCATAAGGACAAAGCAGAACACCCTAAGGGAGTCCAGTCCCCAGGACATTGAATTATGCAATTTTTGTTATTCAGGGAACCCAGAAAATAACATAAATTTCTTCAATAAAAAGGCAGGAGAGTAACTTGTTGGTTTTTTATCATCTAAATCTTTGATACGGTTTACGACAAGGCAAGTAAAGGCTTACAAATTAACATGAAATGCTAGAGCAATCTCACTATTCTCTGCCCATAAATCCAAATGAAGAAATATTCAGTTGGGTATGTGCTTTTGTTGCTTCAGACTCTTCTAAGCATTTAAGAAAGTACTAGTATAGGAGCACACATGTATGTCTGTGTCAAAACTAATATACAGAGGATGAGAGGAATGAAGAAAGTGGGAAGCATCAAAAATGGAAGAGTGGACGAGAGAAGAAGAGAGTGAAGTGGAAGTCCAATCACTAAAACACCTTCAACTGTGTTGGAGTCAAGTTTTTCGCTACGTGAATGAGTAAAAAACGAAATTTCATGGACAAATTTGACAAACAGACAAAACCATTAATTTTTAATAAAATTGAAAGGTGTATACATATACATATATACATTCACAATTCTACCTATGCATATGCATCTTAAATACAGCAACATTTTGCAGGCCATAAGTAAAGGGCGTCAAAAAATAATTTCTATCTCAGTCATCTGTCACTTTCTCAGAAATCTCAGAGTTATGGTAGTTAAATTAAGATGACATTATAGTTGGGCTATCATAATGCAGAGCTTGCTTGTAAAACTTCCATACCAGTTAAGTTATGCATTACTCGAGTTGGAAAGAATACCTTTGCTGTTACATTAGGGTTTCCATCTCTATCACCACCCATCCAAGATCCAAATTTAATAGGCGTGCAAGTCAAAGGAAGGGGCCGCCCCGTATGCTGTGGTAAAGCATATGAAATTGTTAGAGATGAAGTGATATAACACAAGCCTTCAAATTGTCAGGGCTACTTGAGATAAACCTTCTTCAAAGCACTGCTAACACGGCGCAAGTAATGAGGTATAGCTTTCCAAAGAGACTGCTCGACAATGCTCAACCCTGAAATGTTTGAAATATTTCATAATGAACTAGATCATTGCCAAAACATATCTAAAATGTGCATGTATCGTGGGTTACCAGCCCTGGCTTCATCTACAGGGGTTGGTTTATGTCGCCTCAGCTCATCTGTTTGCCATATGGAAGTAATTTCTCTAACCTAGAGAAAGACGAGAATAATCAGAAATGAGTAGGAAAAAAATCCAAGTTAGCCAACATTTCTCTAAGAAAATTTCCCAAAGAAATTTAGAGAGGAGTAGTGGGTCCTATCAGCATAGAAGGAGATGTCTCAGACATGGGAAAATAACATGGACATGCATGCACACGCAAACCAGCAACCCTGTTCATGTAAGTATATAGAATGCGAATTCACACACAAGTATTTATTTTCCAGATTCCAGAATACAAATAGGACAGACAATAACAGATCTTCAATCAGCATTTCACACACAAGTATTCATTTTCCAGATTCCAGAATACAGATAGGACAGACAATACCAGATCTTCAATCAGCATTTCTCGATCCTCATGAGTAAGATCAGGTCTGTCGTTGTAGTCCAAAAGATGCTGAAGAAAAGGATGCATAAAGTAAATAGAGTGGGGAACAAGCTCTGCAGGGACAAACATCAGCTCTCTAGTATTATCTTCGTTGAAACCACCAAAAGACTTACAGCAATCCTTATGTGTTTGTATTGCAAGGTACGGCGATTAATTTGAGTGGGATGTGCAGTAAGAACAATCTCAACCTCCTGGAGGAGCAAGAGGAAAACAAATCAGCCACATGACAGAATATTAAGGCCAGATGACTGACTAGATGCTGTGTGCTAATGTTAGATGCATCATTGTGTTAAATGAGGAAGCATAGTTACTAATAAAATATCATTACATCATGCAGTCCTGTCCAGAGCTCGTTAAATTATGATGCCGAGATGATATATCGCAGTTCATCACTTAGTACGGTGGAGATGAATTTTTAGATAGCAAGTGACCTGGAAACACTAGCTCTCTTCATTGATATTCTTTCTAATACCAGAACACTCAGTAGAGGGTAGGACCACCAGAAAGCACATAAGCAAGTACACTGAACCTGCTTGCAGACTGTATCATAAAGCTCGTCTGGAGAGACTCCCCCCTGAATCAGCTGACTGAAAATGTCATCACAAGATCTTGATAGATGTGTCAAATTCCGTGACTTTCTCACCCTGCACAAGATCATATAAGATACCAAGAGTACATAAATACTAAATCAAAAAATCAACACCGAGCAAGCAAACAGACATGATGTAAATCTAGGAAATGCGAAACGTCCTCCTCATCAATTATTGTAGCCATTTTGATTCGTTCTCTCACAGGTCAGTGCTGCCTGACCTCTGAATTCAGTAATACTTTCAGTTTCAAGCGCTCTATTTACTCGGAAAACGGATTATTCCATTTTGAGTATAATCCAAAGTTTATTGGGTGCGACTGCTTAGAATCCAACAGGCAATGCTCACTCAGATAGATGTGGCTTTGATCGGGAGAACAAGCATAGCAACCGAACCCCCAGAACACCTGAACAACAGCGGTCACCAAATCAGCTATACCTGTGATGAGTTTCAGCGATTCCCATTAGATTGAGATAATGGCTGAATGCGCGGGCAAGCGTCAGGGCTTCCTCTAGCGTCATCTTGGATATCTCGGATGCGAGTTGCTTCTCTAGCAGCTCCGCCGCATCTTCGATTCCCGCCGCCCTCATGTTACATGCACTCTAGAAACAAAGCCAGAACCAAAAACCAAAACCGTCAACAGAGAAAGCATCACGTCACGCAAGCATTCACCTCTTTTTCTTCAGTAAATGCCCACAGAGACCGAAAAAAAACCAAATATAGAATCGAGGAAATCAGCATCCACGGTCCCTTCTTCTTTTTCCATTTTCACGGCAGCTCTCTTCCATTATCGTGAGCCGAAGCTTCATCAAGTGACTCCGACCAAATCGACATGACAAAAGCAGCAAAATCCAGAAAACAGCCGCAGGAGAAAAAAAGAAAGAAAGAAAGAAAGAAAGGAACGATAGGCGAAACGACTCCCACGGGCCGCCTTACGATCGAAGAGCATGCATATCAGAAGCTCGAAACAGAAACGAAGGGAAGGAGAACGACCTGAGCGAGAATGCGATTCCTCTCGATCTTCTCCATGAAGTTGCCTCCGACCTCTCTCTGGAGGACGTCGTTGAGGAGGTTGCCGAGCAACTTGCAGTCGTCGTCGAAGTTCTGGAACGAGATCTCCTCGGCTATGTCGTCGGTCGTGTCCGTCATCTTCGCCGGCGAGAGGGGGCCGCGGCGGAGAGGAGCGCCGAGCACCAGAAACGGAGGACGTGTCGCAGCGCGACGCGATCACGGAGAGAGAGAGAGAGAGAGAGAGAGAGAGAGAGAGAGCGAGAGTGGTGGAGCGGAGACAGGGAGGAGCGAGCGAGCGAGCTTTGAGGAAGGGCGAGGGAGAGGGAGAGGGAGAGAGAGAGTGATCTTTCAGTTGCAGAGCGCGAGCGACGCAGGGAGCGAATGCGGGGCCCGCGCCAGGGATTTTGTTTTGTTTCCGGGTGTCGAGGCGATCCGCGATGACGAAAATACCCCCCCGGGCGCGCACGTGGCGGGTGGAGAGGGAATGTCGAGGGGGTAGATTTGGTCTTTTGACCGGTGCCGCATCGTGCATGAAGGCGGCTCTCTGCGCAGTGCGGCCCCCAGGTGACTCCAGTGAATGTGCTGAATCCCCTGCGGACTGCTTTCGTATTATTATGTCCCCCCCCCCAACTTATATGGAATCAAATATTTTAATCTTTAAAAGGATACCCAGAACATATATCATCGCTCTTGTTTTTAAAAATAGAAATAAATACATTAAAAATCCAAAAAATTATTATAAATATGTAAGTGAATTCTAAAATTTTCAAAATATATAATTGAGTCCTAAAATTTATTAAATTTGTCAAATCAAATCATTCATTTGATGGCATTTTTAAAAAAATTTTATAAAACTCGATTATTTCATGACATAACATTGTTTTAAAATTTTATATTACTCGATTACTTTTTTAAAGTTTTAAAACCCAATGTATTTCCGTGACTAGTTTTAAGATTTTTAATGCACTTATCCCTTAAAAATACTAAATATGTACCCAAGATTTAAAAATCACTTTACACCTTCCCATCCAAGATACTCGAAATTTAAATTTAGAAAGGAAAAAAAAAAAACAAATCCTACACAAGATGCTAGGTCTACGATGAAGAACAGTTTGATCTTTTCGACGTAAGATTTTACTTAGAAGTATCCGAATGATATATAAGACAACAAAGGTGCAGGTATAGTCATCGGATCAAAAGTGAGATATGTTCTTCTAAATATTTTTTATTATTTTAATAGATATCATTTTTCCGTGTGATTTTAGAAGAATACTGGAAAGAATATTCATAAAAGTAGCCAAAGTTTCGTACTAGTAATGTGACATTGGTTGAACGTACGTAGGGCCTAGCAAGCCAATTCCAAAAGCATCGACCTTTACAATTGTGAAATCAAGGAGTACGGGCAATTCAACTGACCACTCACATTAATCGTACGAATATTCCACATTGATATATGTGAAACCAATAGTCATTTATCTATATGATTAATCAAATTTAGAAACGACTCTCCACTTGCAAACTTTGACAAAATTATACAAAATGCCCATGCTAGCTGAACAACAAATCAATGTGTACCAATTAGTAACAGAACAAACGATAATTCAAGAATATAAACCCAATTTTCATGTCATTAAGTGACTCATCCTATCCGCATTGCAAATTTAAGTAACATTTCTCGTCATGCGATAAGTAATTTGCTTTTCAAAATAAATCAAATCACATCATTCCTTCTTTTTTTGGGTCAAAACATGAAATTTTATTTGTATCTATAATTTGCACATAATATAGCGACGTGCATTTTCTTTTTTGCTGGTTCTAGGAACGAAATGCTGTAGCATAAAAATGACGCTTTGGTTGGTTATGAGCGTAGATGCTTGGAGATTCTCTACATGGCGAATCGGATCCCAGGGATATTCCCTTGGCTTTTCCCCGTGTAAATTTCTTTTTTGACTTTTTATCTCGCTGGCGCCAATCGAGACTATCATCGCAGCAGGGAAAAAAAGAGAAGAAAAAGGAATATGCTATTCGATTCCAAAAACTTATGCTTAAGTTTTATATGTTTAGTAAAAATACATAATTTGAAACTTATTTTTCTAAAAATAATTGCTCTTATTCTTTGAAATAATTATTTATTGTTAAAAATTTAATTTATGTGTAATTATTTCCGTGAATAGTGAAAATGTGATTTGTTCATATACTTACAATGAGAGATGCAATAAATCTTTTTTAGAAAAATATTTTATAGATTATTCATTATCCAAAGAATGAACCCACCCTATATTTTATTTCTAAGTCTAGTTGAAGATCTTCGCCATTTCGAGTTCGAGAGACAAATTACCTTAATGTGTTTAGATCTAGTAATAACGGTGATACCCGTAGGCATTCATTCGCATGGACTTTCTTGGACACAAAGATCTCGACATTAAACACACATTTTCTTACCGTGACAAAGGAATTCATTTAAGTGAACGAGCCATGGGCTATGAATCCCCGTACAACAAGGTGAGGCCGTGATTTTTGTTTGCTCTCCTTCGAGAGGCAATGTCCCAATTGATGCACATAAATGTAACTATCATTGAGAAGGCCGTGACTACCGTACTTCGAAACTATGGTATAAGTTCGATCTTTGAGATTAAATAATGATGTTGGGATGTACATTGGATTTTGGGGCCCGTGACTACTTGTCAATGATATAAGATAAAAAAATGGGGTGGTCCCCCTTAGCTCTTAATGAGAGTCGCTGTCATAAGGTCACCCGGGGCAGTTTGCTTTTAAGGAGTAAGTCATGTTTCCAGTTCACATGTTTCGACAGTTGGGCTCGAATTATTGATGTCGTACAATTTTGATCTCATCCTCCCGAAGCTGACGTGAAATAGTAATACCAAAATCAAAAAATTAATTCAGTTGGGTTATATTTAAATGGGCGATTGATATCTAACAAACGGCCCTTCAGAATTAACCTGTGGGACCATGCAACATGAAATTCCATATAAATCATGGCAAGATTAGTCTTGTTGGCTACCAATTAGGGTTAATCGAGTTTGTTTCCTTTCAATAATCAGCGAATATTCGAGACTTGCGTGAGTTGATTGAATCAGACGGATGCTAAACCGATTCCCATGCCACTTCTTCAAAATCCACGAGGATCTGTCTATTGAGTTCTTGCGAATTATAACAAGTTAATTACAAGGGTCTTTGCTCGGATTGATTACCAAAGTAGTCCACATTTTTTTGCTTAATTACATGCTCACGAGCCTGAAAGTTGTTGTTGCTTTTGCTTTTGCTCCGTGGGGGGGAAAAGAGGGAGAGGCCACCAGTTCCAAATCCGTGAAACTCAACAAATGGTATATTCGCACTTTCTACTGGGGAATTCAACGGGAATCCCATGAATGTAATGCTTCTTTTTAAAAGAAAATCACATGGATCCATCTCTGGACCCTTTGGACGATACTTCCCCTCCTCTCCAATTATGTATTTTGCGCCGTGACACGCTCACGTGCGAGCTCATCCCAGTAATTTACCTTTCGTCGACTAATCTCCAGTTCCGTATTTCTAATGTATACACATATGTCAATATATCTATAACCTTAAGTATATATAGATACGAATTATACTTTGAAATGTACGTAGGCCGAATTTTCAAGGTGATGGAGCATATTCCCGTATCACGTTGTAAAGAGAAAATCAAATAATTGGAAAGCGATATTTCATGATGGCGCATACGTCTGAACTTATTATGATCGAGCTGAGCGGGATGAGATGAGTCGTCCCGAAGCCAGTAGCGCTTTCGTCCGGAGTCGTGTCGTCCTAACAACTGACATTGAGAGCTGCTTCTCTTCACTTCAAAAGACGAAGGGGTCCGACGACCTTTTCCAAGGGTTGTGCCCCATCCATCAATGCCTTTTCCCGCCTTTTACCTGAAAACCACCCTCCCCGACTTCAAACGTCGCTGTACCTTCTCTCTTTTCACTTGACCGTCCGGCGCGAAAGTAATCTGCAATCATGGCGGGTACGTAATGATGAATGATCATCGGATGGCAGCACGAATCGGATCGCGTTTCGTCGACGAAAGGACGAAGCGAAATCCAATCTTTTTCGGGGGACCTCGGAGGAAAAAGCGAGAGGACGAGGGCCTCGAACGTCTTCTTTTGCCCATTCGGTGCTGCGAAGAGCCGTTTTTTGTATCCGGATCGCGATCCCGGTTCGTGGGCCAGGGGAGATATCATGCCGAATGGAGTCCATGCACGGACGAATTAGAACTCGGCTTTGGCTTGCATATTCCACACTCGAAACTTGATTCGAACTCGATCATGTAGTGACTTCCACGTTGGAACTCGACTTGATGAGAAGATCGAGATCTCGAATTGGACATGATGTTGAACCCAAACTTGAGTTAGCATTCAATAAGCTCGAATACTATTAAAAGTCGAGGACTTTCGTGCCTATTTTGCCACCGTTTATTATTTCGGAAAAGATACAGCTTCATCATGCTTGTATGTTTGCTAAGCAGAGTATGAACGAGCTTGGCTTGAAATTATGATAACCGATACTGACTGGTCATTGAGGCAAAACCTGGGCCTTACTCGCGAGCAATTCGAGCAGTCTTCTGTCCCTACATGGGTCATTTCGATCTCTCGCAGTATGCATGGTCATGCATTGATGTCCAATATAGACTAAACAAGCATTGCCGTATGCCCAAAGTTGTGCTTGAGTTGACGGCACAGGTGTTCCCCTCCACGTAGCTCCCTAATTAATCGGAGTTTTGAGGGCCACGGGATAGCTGCTACATTTAGAGTCTTGCACGCATCAAATGAGTGATCAAGCTTGGTTAGCAATACATCCGTGTCAATGATTATGGTTGGATAACAAGATAGGGCAAGTACACGGACCACTCAATTGGACATGCCAAATGACGATCTGGACACTTGATGATAAGTTGACGGTGTGAGCCGCCACATTAGTAATTTTTGTAAAATTGAATTAAACTGATTTTTAGGTACAAGGACTAGACGGAATAATAAATAGTTTCAGGACTAGTTTGACTGGTGATAAAAAGTTTGGGCATTTGATGCCCTAGTGAGAAGGTATGATCAATATAGCTACCTTCTCCGAGAATTATCAAAAGAATCCTACACTTTCTTTAGGTGTTTGATTGGAGTCACATTGGCTCGATGCACTCTAAACTTGACGAGACATCATTGCAAGCCCATCAACATTCTAAAAGTCAAAAATTTCTTCACGCACGATAACAAATATTTAAGACACGGTGTACGCAAAGGTTCTTTCCCACTGTGATGTTAACTTTCGATCTCTTAGAAGATAGGCGACTAATGCTATGCCAACATGCTCAAGGGTCTAGCCAAATTTACCTATGTGCGTAGCAATTTCGAACCATATCCAAGTCAAACGCACACCTCCATCTTCATTTTCTTTATTTTTTTCTTTTAAGGTGATTATATCTTGTTTGTATAAATAATTTTCTACTTTGATGATTGAATAATTAAGTTAATGTCGTCAAAACTTTAAATTAATACATATGTGATAAATTTAATCAAAATTAAGTTTTTGACTATAAAAAATCCATAACCGATATACTTGTGATAAATTTATCTTCCGTTAATTTCCGTTAAATTTTACCGTCAAATTATTGCATTAGATAATACACGATAATCAAGGAATGTACTAGTTTGAGGATTTATATTTCACCAATTTGTGTTTTTTGATAATATTAATATGACATAAAAGAAATTAATGAAAGGTAAATTTATTATAAATGTACAAATTTTAAATGTTTTGTGATAAAAATGACTTTGAAATAAATTTGTTATAAATATAGTGAGCTAGGTTTTCTAAATTAACGTGTAGTTAACTTTCCCGATCATCCCTGTTTGGGATTAATAATTTGGTCCGACATCCTATTTCTTCTTTTCGTGCCGCCCAAGTCGCAAAAACAGAGTGCAATCCACTTGGCAGGTCGCTATTGGAGAGAAAACAGAGGGACAGTCAAACTGTCAAAGAGCGAAGGCGCAAGCGTCAACGTCAGCAATGGGCGGGAACTGGCGGAAAGCAAAAATGGCGGGGGAAACAGCCCACTAAACTCCCCCTCTCCTCCATAAAAAATTTCGAACTCCCCATATATAAAAATAATGGAGGCACGGGTAGGTCGCCACTTCGCTTCGTCTATCGGAAAGCCACCCTCAGAAAAAGAAAGAAAAGAAAACTTGAAGCTCTCGAGAAAGATGGGAGATCGATCGGCGCCGCCGCTGCCGCCGCCCGTGCCGCGGGTGGCGGTGGTCGTGTTCTTGCTCAAGGGTAGGGCGGTGCTCTTGGGTCGCCGCCGTTCCACCGTCGGCGACTCCACCTTCGCGCTCCCAGGCGGCCACCTCGAATTCGGTCTCTCTCTCTCTTCTCTCTCTAATCAAATCATTCTTGGAATGCCATAGACCGGAGGAACAATCGATTTCTCTGTCTTTCGAGGCCTGCGCTTTGGCATCGAAATTCTAGCACGAGCTAATTCTCGGGTGCGGGTGGTTTCAGGGGAGAGCTTCGAGGATTGTGCCGCGAGAGAAGTGGAGGAAGAGACGGGCCTCAAGATCGACGGGACGGAACTCCTGACGGTCACCAACAACGTGTTCTTGGAGGAGCCCAAGCCGGTGCACTACGTCACCGTGTTCATGCGCGCGCGTCTGGCGCATCCCGAGCAGGAGCCCGAGAATTGCGAGCCCGAGAAATGCCACGGGTGGGGCTGGTACGAATGGGGCGACCTCCCGTCCCCGCTGTTCTGGCCCCTCGAGAGGATGGTCCGAGGCGGGTTCGACCCCTTCCCTCCTCAGGCCCCACGAGAAGCCGAGAAGTGATCGATTCGAATCTCAAATGTGATGCCATTGGCTCGGGGTGATGATGTTTCTGATTAGTAAATTGGTGGGTCGTTCGGATTATATAGATCGCTCGTTTCATAGCCAAAAGTATGCTTTTGCTTCTTTTAAGGCTTGAAGATTTCTTCATGGACGTTGGATTTGATGAAGTGTCCCTCTGTTTCGCTCAATGGTTACAAACGCAAAGACGTCTGAAGAGATTAGGGCAGAAGGGCAGCGAACGAGTGGGCCTAAGTCGGGTTTGGGTTGGATTTCATGGGGAGGAACCAAATTGGCCTGATCATCTCCAATTGGTTCATTAACCTAAAATTGACCCTTCGACCAAAAAAAAAAAAAAAAAAAAATTGACCCATATATATACACACATACAAATATATGTATAAATTCTTCTTCAAGTATTGTTTTTAAGTGTGCCACCTAGACCCTAGATCACTAGAATTGATCTCTCCTTGCAAAAAAAGATTCGGTCTTTTCTCCACAAAAGTAGCATATCAAATGTGACTAATTTATCGACCTCCACACTTATCATTATTTCATACTAAATTAGTTGCTTTCTACTTTGATAATTACCTTTCTCGGCTAATGATATGTAGATATAATGTTGTTTATATTCTATAATGCTTTGTACTCCATTAGGAGTGATCGGGTCCAGGGTGGGTAGGGTCCAGACTTGGATCCCGTACCCAATCATATTATAATCGATTCCTCTTTTTTGGATCATGTACTTTACCCTGTTTTATTGGATCCTATTTTGGACTTGACTATTTTTTCGGTCCGAAACAAGGTCAATCCTGTTTTCATGGGAACCTATTTTGCAACAATTCGATATCTTGTACGGTTTTGAATTTTATATTAATTAGCGAAAAAAATAACAACGTAATCCTTTTAACATTATAAGATAAAGAAAAATCCTAATAATGCATAAATATTAGTAACAAATATGGATTTAATATTAGTCTCATTCTCACAAATACTTTTGATATGATTTAATGTGCTTGCTCATGTGTATGCAATGGAACTCTTATTAAAAATTTTTGAGTTGACTAAAAATGCTTTTAGCAGCACTGAAGGTGGGACTATTAAAAAAGAAAAATAATGCATGAGAATAGTTATTTTTAACAATTCTTTTAAAACAATTATCCCTTAACTTGATTTAAAGATAAGTTTTTTTTTTTAACAATTTTTCGAAAACAAAGAGACCCAAATACACTATATAAATAGAAGATTTATTTTTTTTTAAAAGGGTAAAAACCGGTTCCAAAACCGGTCCGGTTCTAGGTGGGTCTTTGCTTGGACCTTGTTCTCGGACCGGTTTCAACCGATTCCCAAAAATTGGAACCGGTTCCCGGACCAGTTTAACCGGGAACTGGTTCTCGACCCTTTTTTTCGGGTGATTCAATCCAAGTAAACCCGGTCCGGTTGCACACCCCTATGCTCTATCATATTGCATTTTTGTATGGTAATTCACTCAATACTCAAGTAAAGATTTAGTTTTTCTATAGTACATAACATCGTGTCCCGCAAGCTTTGGATAAGGCTATTTAATTTTAAAGTCCCGCCTATCTTGCTCGAATATTTACATATTAATTTTAATTATGGGCGGGCAAGCAACAAAATAGGCCCACCGCTCGCCGAGCACGCCATGAATCACCTTTGGGCACAACCTGTTTTTATCCAAATAACTCGATTTTAAGAGTCCCTCGCTAAACTACATATAGCCACCACTCCAGTTCCACCACCAACCTTCGCCACTATTGGTGCGCCCGATAACAATTTTACGAATGAAAAAAATAGATCCGAAAGTTTTTACAAGATAAAATAATACATCAAATGTTAGCAATTTACTATGATTTTGTCAGCGGGTATCCTAGTATCACTAATTAAATAAGAAATTAAGAAAATATTACAATTCTATATGCACGGTTTCTCTTATTATATGTAATTAATGCCTTAAAAAATTGGAACATTTCTAATAAAGCACGCTCAACAGGTGTTCTAAAAGCATTTGTTAACGAGACCCCTTCATAATTTCTGAACAAAACTATCTAGAAAACTCCAAAGCGAGACAATTAAGAAAAAGGACATTTGCTAGTAAAAATCTCGGCAACCACCGCACGGTGCTTGTCAAATGTTCTCTCTGAGCGCCGATGGATGGAAGCAAGGGGGGTGCACCGAACAACGAGTTGCCATCCTCAAGCTCAGCTAATTAAGGAAAATTACTCGATTAGTCCTTTCACTACGCCAGTGATTTCCACAAGTGGACAACATCTCCGCAATTCTATTTTGTAGGAAGCTCAATCCAGAGTAGGGTTCCAAACTATGCCATGCGTGGATGGATTATTGGACAGAAACTCTCTTTGTGCCGCCCCACGCCACACGCAAGCTTGTCCCCCTAATTCTAATCTATTCATAGGAGTCGTACGCGAAGCTGTTTCGAGTTAACTTGACGAGCGAAAAAGGCCCATCATATCTATGGGCACCCATGGAAAAATGGGGAGGGGAGGGGGGGCGTGTACTTTTAATTAAGGAGTTGGTGCGATTTGAGGATCGTGGTTAGTTGATCCGTGAGCCCTTCTTTTCGTCAATTCCTCGACGTTTGCGTGGCTCGAATTCAGAAACCCGTTTGACTCGTTTGAAGAAAAGGATATGGGGATCCACAATTTCAAACCCTATTCTGAATCTCTGATCGAATTGCGTGGCCCTGATCTGGTCCTTTTGCGTGAACGACCGGAGGAGGTTTATGTCGCTCGCTCTAGACATGGAGCGAGCACGTTCCCGAATAGGGGGAATCGGCTTATAGCTGCTTTATCCTGTTTATCCATAGGCACATGGCACACGCGACGTCTAGGGCCTCGGGACATTAATTCTTCCCCTAGGGGATCGTCCGTTGCTGGCGCTCTCCTTTCCAAATTCCAAATTCTTTTTAATTTTCCTTGGACTATGCATCCGCATGCATAACGGGCGGACACAAGGAAAGAGACACGGTGAAATCCTTATCCGTTTCGCGATCTGTTTGATATGGTGCAAACATGGTCGTCGAATTTTATTATGGATGAAGCCCATCTTGGTGGGATGAGATGTTGGCAAGAGCGAGGCAAATGTCTTGTTAGTAATGGTCATGTTGTGCACGGGGGTCGATGGATCATAGACCCATTTTTTAATTTATATTTGATAGTTTAGATTGTTTTATGAGTTAGTTATTTTCAACAAATGGGTTCAAATCCAATTTTATGGATCGTAAGTGGATTTAATATGATTATTAAATAAGTTCACAATTTGCTTAAGAGTCAATTTATCTCTATGACTCTCTTTTTACTTTTTCTTTATTTTGGGTTTGCTTACTTCGTGTTTTCACCTTAATTTCGATATGAACTTTTCTAGGTTGGGTAAATATATAAGCATTTTAAGGTATGTATTGAATATTATATGAGTCACTAAATTTGTATTGTATGGAAAATAATCAAAATGGTTAAATAAATTAATTTGGATTGGATATTTTCGATTTAATCCATTTCATTCGTCCAACATGTCTAGCCAACTGTGTGTGGTAGGAGTCCAAGCATCGGTGCTTGGGCTGGAGTTGGGAGGGGAGTATGAACTACTAAAGGGGGCTCCGGCAGCGGTTGTGGGTCGGTCGGGGTGGGTAGTTGGTCGCCCCGGTTGGCGCGTCTTTTACCTTCCTGAACTTTAACCGTTGCCAATGCAAAGCCAGGGATATTTTTGGGTCTGTTCTCCCTCCCACCAAACGAAGTTTAACTGTCATTTTAACTGTCGTGATCAGAGTGACGTCGCTTTCGATTAGGAAAATCAGGTGCCGATTTACCGAATCCGTGGAGTCTTTTCACCCACAAATCCAAACTAATCGCACTTCTCTAATCCTTCAAATTTTTGACCTCGTCACGTCAAGTCGCCCTCCTGACCTCAGTAGGACCTTTGGGTCCTGAAACAGCTCCAACAGTAGCCTTTTGCGGAACCGTCTATTTCTCACTTCTCCTCTCTCTAGGGTCTCTGCCTACTGCCTGTGGTGGGTACCATCACTTTCGCGGATTAGATCTCCTCTCTTTGTCTCGTTCCTCGGACTTATTGTCTGCCTGTGCACTTTGGTCTTCCATGGTTAACAGTTAGGTGGGACTGATCACCTTCCCTCCGTCCCTATTCTCTCACCTGTTTCTTCTTCTTCTTCTCACTGAGTCTCACAAGCGCAGACAAGAAGCACCACCACCACCATAGAACGAAGGAATGGCCCCCACACCCAGTCTCATATATATATATATATTTCTTTCCAACTCCCCGGCAATTCAGCATCCTCCTACAAGCAAAAAGACCTTGGCTTGATCGAGAGAACCGAAACGCCTTCTCTCTGTCTCTCTCGTCTTCTCTCTGAGTGATGATGAAGACAATCCTCTCAGCCTCGCCCCATGAGTCCTCCTTCTCTTTCTCCCGGCGCTACTTCAACTGGAGGAAGAAGCTCACCAGCGACGACGAAGGCCAAACCCTCAACTTCAAGTTCAGCTCCTCCTCCGATCACTTCTTCGACGACGACGGCGACGACGACCCCGTCCACGACGAGCCTGACTACCCGGTCCCCAACTCTCTCGCTCCGTTCCAGGCCCCGACTAAGAAGCTCCCGAAGCTCCGCTCCGCACTCCACCTCTTCGGCAAGAAGCGCTCCAAGTTCCACGCCATGCGCAGGACGCACGTGGTCGGGACGCTCTTCGGCAACCGGCGAGGCCACGTCCACTTCGCGTTCCAGGACGACCCGACTTCGGCCCCGGCCTTCCTGATCCAGCTGGCGATGCCGACGAGCGTCCTGGTGCGCGAGATGGCGTCGGGGCTCGTGCGGATCGCCCTCGAGTGCGATAAGAAGGCGATGGCGGCGGCGGAGGCCGCCAAGAAGGAGAAGAAGAAGAAGAAGGACGGCGGGAAGCTCGTAGAGGAGGCGGTGTGGATGACGTACTGCAACGGGAGGAAGTGCGGCTACGCGCTGCGGAGGGAGGGCGGCGAGGAGGAGGAGAAAGTGCTGAGAGCGCTGGAAGTGGTCTCGATGGGGGCCGGGGTTTTGCCGGGCGACGAGGGCGACGGGGCGGGGGAGGAAGGGGAGATGATGTACATGAGGGCGAGGTTCGAGAGGGTGGTGGGTTCCGGGGACTCGGAGGCGTTCTACATGGTGAGCCCCGACGGGAGCGGCGGCCCCGAGCTCAGCCTTTACTTGCTCAGAGTTTGAGCTTTATGGTGAAAGGTGAAATGGTGGCTGGCCTTCATGAGGTTAATCAATGTTGAGAAAGTTGCTTTGTTGCTTTGGAGTTTTGGCTCTTTTTTTTTTTTTTGGCTTGGTTTTGTTGTTCTTTTTCTTTGGATTTTGGGACTCATGTGTTCTTAGCATTACTTCTGCAGCCAAAGGTGGTGAATTGACTTTGACCATTTTCGTAGTGTGAATAGATTCCTGAAGGAGTAAAAGTGGGCAGCGAATGAAGAACATCCACGTCCGTCTCGTTTTGTTTTGACTAAAATAAGCTGCCATTATTGGTGACTTTCTAAGTTTTATTAGTCTTGCCAAACTACAAATGATGACGATGTGATGGTCAAATCCATTTTTCTTTTCCTTTTCGATTGCTTGATTTGCCAATGGGAATGGAGATTGGAGAACAATGACACGGGTGTCTCTTTATTCTCACGACATTTATCATATCGAATGATTCTCATTTTTATTATGTGTAACACACCTATAACACATGTATTTGATTTTTCATATTATAAATGTATTGAATCCTATGGAATCAAGGTCACCTATCTTAGACTATATAAATTTACTTATAAGTATGCAGGCATTTACTTAGATATGGTGAGAATCATATAATTTTACATTTAGGCTAAATTTAATTTTCTGAGCCCCTATACTTTTGAGTCCAGTGAATTAATATCATCTTGGTTGAGTTTATAATCGAATGCACTAAACCCCGAATTTACTCACAACTGACGAACTTCGATCATTTCTGGAAACAAATTTCAAGGGAAGATCAACAATTCAACATGGCTTTTAGCATGATATTCGTTTTGTCCATAATAGTTGGTGGGGTTTCATTTTCATTCCGGAAATCATTGGTCAGGAACGGAGGATGCTAAGAATAGAAGTCTCCTTAAGGGTAGATGAGTGGCTTATACAACCATGATTGTCAATTTGAAAGACGACATTGGTGCATCAAATTGTCAAATGATGATTTCATTTGAGCTTGTCATGGACACCCTATGTAGTTATCCCATGTGCCATATCTCAAGAAAATTATCAAAAAAGTTCTAAACCTTTTTATATCAATGCCAATTCAGTCTTAAATCTTTCAATTTGGTCAATTTAATCATAAGCTTTTTAACAATATAATCCATCTAGTCAATTTTTTGGCTAGAGACCACTAATGTGACGTTAAGCATCCTACATTATATCATCCGTGTTGACGTGTATAATTTTTTGAATATTTTCCAAACCTTTAGTTTATTTTTTTCTTTTCTTTTATCATTTCTTCTCTTTTCCTGCTTTTTCTTTTTCTTTTATTTTGTAATTTTCCGTGATACCTCAATCTTAATCATTCATTTCGTTTTAGTGTCCCTCTTGTCCGAAAGATTTCTACTGATTGGCGGCATGTTCTCCATCCGCAAGTCTAGGGATGACATGGTCTCTAATTAATAAAAATCATTTGAAGCCAAAGAATCATATAGGTGTAGGTGTCCACTATCAACCATTAACAAACTATGTGACTTGAAGTGACAAGTTGGTCAACCAATATTGCCATGAAACAATAGTATTTGTATGGTCATCTTCATTTTGTTTTTGGCATGAGTGGTCACTCTACCTTCCCGTCCTTGTCACTCCATAAAACTATTTGAGTAGATATTTATAAGCCAATAGAAGAGATTTTTTTTAGATGCACTCGGAGCACTAGTTAGCTAACCTCAAATTAGTCATGGAGCCCCTAAGTTTTATTGGTAATATTACCTTCTTGAAGAGAAATAACGAAATTCGTAACACTCGGTTTTTCGTGATTAATTGAGTGGACGGTCAAGCGTAGTCACGGAAAATTTTGTGAAGAAACTCCCAATGACTTAGATTAGAAACTGGGGGGGTAAAGCCTGCACGAGTCAAGGGCCTAGTAGTAAAGCTCTAGCTGTAGGAGAATCATATATGGGCCAGTAAGATAAGTCAAAGTCCATTAGTCGCTATGTGATCCATCTTCCATATCACAATCTTTTGTTTTTTTTAGGATTAATGTCATGAAAAATTTTTTAAGCTAATGCACTTTTAACAAATTTATTCTTCATTAATTTCTGTTAAATTTTATTATCAAATTATTGAATTGGATGATACATAGGAGTTGACGAGTATATCGGTTTGGAGTTTTACTCTCCTTTTGTCATATGTATATTATTTTTTTGTTTTTCGTGATACTAATTCAATTCAATGAAAAGTAATAAATGGTAAATTTATCATAGGTATATCAAATTGGGGTTTTTTGTGATATTAATCATTTTTTAACCATTGAGAGGATAAGCCACTTTAATATGTGTGTGAGAGAAAATATATTCGCCAAGAAGAGAGAAGCGGTAGTCGCCGAGATAGAGAATACAAAAAGATGTGGACCTAGAAAACTCATTATTGTCTAGGGAAAACGGTTTCCGGTTTTTTGATCTCAAGAAGTCATTTTCCTAATCTTCTAACTTGAGTTTTCCTAATAAAGAGAGACCGTTTCTGGTGACTAATTAATTTTCTGCAAATAAACATGGGAAAAAGAAAAAATATCTTCTCGAAAATAATTTTTGAACAAACAAATGCAGCCTTAAGCATTTTAAAATTCTCGATCAAATGCATAATTAATCTCCTAGGACTACAATGAGCATGTATCCTGCTTCTGCTGCTCGATACTTCTCTATCTGTGCCGGCAAAAAACACACATTTCTGTCTATAGTCAATTTGCATTCACCAGATTAAGCCCACTTTGTCCTATCCCAATCAAAGTAAGCATCCCTGCCCCAACTAGAAAATTAGACCGCATTTGCTTTCTAGTGACCCTATCCATTTTGGTTTGGACTATCCAATTTGATTGTCCAAACCAAATGGATATATGCCCCATTCGATGACTTACCCCCGCGTTATAGCAGCCACTCCCTTATTCTCTGAAATGAACATTTGGAAAAAATTGCAATCCATCTTCTTAAAGTGCATCCTAATCATTTTTGACATTTCGAATTAATTTCATTCCGTCAAAGGGAATTCAAAATGTCAAAAAAGGGAATAGTGACATTTCACATCATTTTTCATGGACAATCAAATATAGGGAAAAGTATAAAAAAAACTCTTAAACATATCACACGGAAAAATTGTTTCAAAAGTCCTTAACCTATTACACTTTTGTTAGTTTAGTTTTAAACTTTTCAATTTTGCTAATTCAATATTCAACTTTTTCACTTCTTGAACTTTGGCTAGAAATTACCGACATGCATAACAGGGGTTGACGTGGTTTTTATTTTTATTATTTATTATAAATATAAATAATATTTAAATAATTTGGATTTTGCCTAGACAAGGGCTTGGCAGCCCTCGTTAGCCTTAGGTGATAACTGACAAGGGTGCTACGTCCCTCACCCACAACCGTCGAGGGTTGGTCGGCCCTCACTTGTGGCTAGCGAGGTTTGGTTGGCAAGGGTTGTCGGCCAGATCCAAAAACCCAAAAAAAAAAGAAGCAAAGAAAAAAAAAAAATCATAAAAAAATCAAAATATTATTTAAAAATGCTATGTTAGCGCTTGGTCATCCACATCAGCAATTTCTAGTTAAAATTGATCAGATGGACTTAATTGATAAGAAGTGAAAATGTTTAGGACCGAATTGACAAAATATGAAAAGTTGTAGGTTTAAGATTTTTTAGACAATTTTCCCTATGTTGCATTTATGCCAATTTAGTTATAAACTTTTTAATTTTGCTAATTTAATCCTATACCTTTTCACATTTCATCAATTGAGTTTATCTGGTCAATTTAGGCCGAAAATTGCAAGAGTTGATGCGAGTGGTCTTACGTGGCATGGTTGACGTTGAAGTTGATATTTTAAAAATAATCTTTTATTTTATATATATTTTAGTTGAGGGCAAGCAAAGGTTGTTGGCACTGAGCAAGGGCTTGCAAGCCCTTCCATAGCTAGCGAGGGCATTGCAGCCCTCGCCCAAGCCTCCAAGGCCTGCCCCAAATTTGGGCCAAGTGATGGCCACGGCGATTGTGTCACATAGGACAACTAATGACCTTTGTTGATTGACTATCTAAAAAGGAAAAAAAAAAAAGAAAGAAAAGTATAAACATTATAAAAACTAAAAATTATAAAAAAAAATGTTTACGTCAGTGTTGGTTGTGTCACGTAAAATAGTTAACGTTTACATCAATAATTTTTTTGCTTAAATTGGTTAGATTGACCCAATTGAAAAAAAAAAAACATGAAAAATTTTAGGGCTAAGTTGAAGGGTTTATGACCGAATTGGTATAAATCGACAGCTGTATTCCGTTCTCTATGTCAGTGCATTTCGTACCGATTCCTTAACTCCTTCTATTTGAACCTAAGTCCACTCCACCGTGGTGATATTAAACCTAGGAACGACAGCTGAGGAGGCACTCGGGCTTGCCCCCATGCAAGGCATATATTCCCATGCCCCCATTCCCACCCACACGGAGAATTCGGGTTTTGCGGCCCCATTTGTCTCGTCCCGCATCTATTTGATCTTGACTTTAATTTTGAAGTACTTATTTTATATTGAATTCCACGCGGATTTCCTAATCTTTAATTAAAGTTAAGGAAAGCTGATTGTCAAATAGTATTCTAACAAAAAGGACGATGAAGATATAAGCCGTACAAACTATGTAGCCCAAACAACCGCGTAGAATATCTAAAAAGGATTAGGGTATGGGACGAGGCATGTGGTGAAGATGACTATAGATCTATTCTCGCCTTCATCCAATGTGCGGGCCAATTCACTCGGCCCCATTCTCGCTTCAAATTTGACTTGCGATGAATTTTATATGCCCCGTCAGGGAAGGGGCAATGGAGGTATTTATTCGTTATGGATCAAATTCTCATCCCTGATTAAACCCTGATGAAAACCATAACCAATATGCATTTTATATACAAAAATTATTGATACCCATTTGCTATAACTATCTCCCATCGATGATACGACCGTGCCAAGCCCAATGCTCCCCTAGTCCATGGAAAAGAAATATTTATACTCCACTTTTCTCATGTACAAATTCACAGGAAAAGAAATGGTTACACGCCACTTTTTTCATGTATAAGTAAGAAAGTCCTACCTAACAGCTAGAAAATATCTAGTAAATGTTGGAAGAGGATGCTAAAATGCCGGAATACAGCGCTATGGTCTAGAGATCGAGAGCATTTCATTCATTCATTCATTCATACCATTTTCATTCTATCTACATCAATTTGACTTCTTGACATGATAATAAATCATCACAGTCTATTTCCCTTGAAACACAAGTTCCCATAAGGGTTATTTCTCACTCTAAGAGATCCATATTTCTAACTAACGCGATCTCATACGCTATTCTCAAAAGTTGGATCCTCATAGTAGCACCAATCACGTTTCGAAATCTCTTAGCCGTTTTCACGCCTAATCCCAAAATTTCCCTTAGTGTTTGGGCACGAAGAATCTGATGACACGACCCTTTTTTAAGCTTTACATCGACATGCACCGTTTTCTTTCAAGATTAGTGCGTTTGCATTGTGTCTTTATAGTTTATTCCAAGGAACCGACAAGCTAAATGATTCCATACACAAGCTGATAGAATCGTTAGTTAACCCCTTCACGCGCTTAGCCTTTCTATTAAATCGCAAATACTATAGATTATGCGTATGCACACCCTTGTTAATCTAAGGTAAACCACTCTCTGTCCAAAAAAAGAAGAAGAAGAAGAAGAAAAGAATATAGGTGCACAAATACGCATCCATACATCATAAACATGCATATGTACGTATATATTCACACATTAATTTAATGGTTACTTTTTTTATATTGTCCGACTTTACCGATTCAGTTTCCGCTAAAGCGATTGCACTAAAGGTGGACTGTGACATTGGTTAATGATATAAAACAAAACGTTAAATAATCAGGCCCCCCCAAAAGAAACACCATAGAAAGTAAAAAGATTATAAGATTTAATCTTCCTTACCAAACACTCAATCAGGCTTTTTAGCGGAATTACCCCTGACCTAACCGACGCCCGGCGGAGCGAGTGGGGCCGGCTCATGCCGCCCTAGTCTAGTACAGGGACAGAGCCCCAACGAACCCTATTCAAGATTTCAACTTTGACTTTTCTCCCGTCGCCCATTTGGAGGCTTTTTCAAGCTACAGGTGGGAAAAAAATTGCGATCCGGAGGATGCCGCCCTTCGCCATCCAAGTCAACTCTCAACACCCACGTTTTAACAAAAATAGAGAGAGAAAGAGAAAGATGGAGAGAGAGGGAGAGAGAGAGAGAGAGAGAGAGAGAGAGAGGGGTTGATCAGCATTCTGATCTTGATGAGAAAAATAAGCCTTTCTTCTATAGTTTCGTCATGGACTGATAACATATGCTTTTGCAGAACAAACAAATGAACATCTTCTCTGTACAGTATAACTCCAAACATTACGATGATGAAGCCCTTAAAAAGGAAGGAAGAAACAAAAAAAGAAAAAAAAGGTATAAATCAATCATCGATCGGGCCCTTAGAGATCTTTTGTTGATGGGCTCTTGATATATCCCGCAATCAAATCCTCTCTGCAATAAACCTATAACCCTGGAAAAAAGTAAGAAAAACTCGGGAACGGAACATGGAGAAGCGGCTCGAAAAACCGACAGACCCTCCATGTGCGATGATCGATCCCCCTCTTCAATCGTGGGGCTCGGAGTCGGTTTCGTCGTTGTGCCTCTTCGATGGTCCGGAAGGCGGCACCGTGGATCCCCTGGGGAAGAAGTTGAAGACCCGGCCCCGGTGCCGGAAGCTAGTCACGCCCTCCTGGCGGCGAGGCGGGTCCAAACTCAGGGCGACCCGCGAGGCCGGGGCCGCCGTCCCGAGATGGCGGGCTCGGGCGGCCGAGCAAGAGTTCACGAGGAGCAGGAACAGGATGGAGACGCGCAGGAGCTTCGAGAGGAGGGTCCCGGATCTCGACGATGGAGACGGAGACGGAGAGGACGGAGAGGTGGCCATCGGGGGTGCGCGGGCGTGGCGTTTTCTGGTTTGGTGGGAGAGCCTTCGTAGGGTTCTGGCGGGGCTTAGTCTTTTCGCGAAGAGATGCTTTCTGATATATATAGATTCGAAAGCTTACGGAATAGTCATGCAATGAGAGAGAGAGAGAGAGAGAGAGAGAGAGAGGGGGAGAGAAGGGAGTGAGATTTACGCTAAAAATGTCAAAGCGAGGGGCATTAAAAATTATTTTGCATGCGATTTTCTTTTTTTGTTTTTCCGAGTCTCAGGCGACGCGGACGGACTGCCGTCGATTTTTCCCCGTCGATTTTTCGGGTCAACAATTTCGGGTTTTTTCGTCGAAGCTCCTGTTCCGATTGCAGGTAAAAAGAGGGTACGAGGGCCGCCGACGGACGCGAAAAGCAACGTAGCAATAGTTGAATTTCGAAGGTTGGGGTGGCATCATCTGTTCCTTTTGGACAAAGATTTTCCATCGGACATGTTCCGATGTCGCCTGCAACAGTTTCAAAGGCTTCGTGAGGAACGAAGACACGAAAAGAAAAGAGGGATTGCGATCAACTGCGATGTTGCTTGGGGAATTGGTATAGCGAAAATGAATAAAAAAAAATTCAGAGTCGTCCTGCCTAATTTCAAGAAGTAGAATTTGGTTGGTTCAAAATTCAAATAGAATTCATAAATTTAATTTTTCATTCATAGATGCCGCTACATTACAAGAGGAGAGATTTGGTATTTTCAAAGAGAAGGGATAGTCTGCCTATCAACTACACCCCTAGCTAATCTAGTATTTCGTCACAAATACGTGATATATCGAAGGTGACGTTTTAGAAGTTCTTGGTAATAAATTTCCACCCGTTGATTTAAAGAATCTCCCACATGCTCATAACTCGTGATATTGGGAGTTTGAGTCGATAATTCAACATTGTCGTCACTACCTAATCCAAGGATGCCAAATTCAATGCGATCGAGTTCCTCGTAATGTAATTAAGTCCGCCGCGCGAGCATGCATTGAAAACTAAGTGCCCCCGTCCTACGGATGCGGGACGAAATAGCTCCAATGAGAAAAGAGAATTCTTGGTGAGGGAAGTTAAAGGTAGGACCGGACTACTAGTCCGAAAAGATGGTCTCAGCCGAGCTAATTGCTTCAAGATCCTTCACAAGTAACGTACTGTATAGTCCGCCATCGAGAAAGTTGCCGCGGTCGAGCTCGAGCTAGACCTAATTTTTTTTTTTTTTCCTCTCTCGCGTCACCTACTAAGTAGGGAGGAAGGGCGAGGGGATCTTTTGCGTGCGAAACTTTCATAAGAAACCAAAGCCTCGCCTCCCATTTTCACTTGGTGACGTTGACGGGCCATCATGATGACTCCATCCCTACCCTCCTCATCTCCCCACTTAACAAGCATCGACTTTATTAACTAGACCATGTTTAATCCGACAAGCCAGTCGTTCCCCACGCGAAATACGAATATATAAACGATCCCAAGAAGGTAAATTTTTAATAATTTTCCGAGTCAAAGCGAAGAAAAATCGTCATCTCGTGGGGGTTATAATTGCTTTCTTTTTTCTTTTTTTTTTGGCCCCCCTTTCCGACTGGTGTAACATGGGCAAAAGATGTAAAGGAAGGGAGGAATCAAAGGAAATGACCGGCCCTCGGCGACTTTGAACGGAGAACGGATGAGATGATATCTATACGTGTTGAACCGGGAGAAGGATGGATGACGTGCGTCTCCTGGTTGGTGCGAGTCAAAAGTCAACGCACGCAATTCGATCCGGACCGTCCGTCTGGCCCCCGGTGGAGAGGGAATTAGGCGAGAGAGAGGAAATGGATGACCCCTCCCTCGCCCCGGCGTGAGACCGACATTCGGAGCAGGTGAACGTGGGCGCGGGCGTTGCGTTCCTACACGACATCATATCATCCGAATCTCGGACACAGATTTCCTTCTTCATTTTCCATCCTCTTTTATTTTTAATTAATTAATTAATTTATTTATTTCTCTTCTTAAGGATTCGCGTGTTATTAAAATATTTTAGCTTGTCTATTTCTGTATTTTCGGAATTTTGTACTGACAAGAAAATGCGGGGCGGGAGGGTCATTGAAGGCGTCTTGCCAACGATTTGAAGTGGAAGACGTTTTCTTTACATGCCCTGTTCAACTTCCGGGGAGTGTCATTTTCCCGGAAAACGCTCGGCGTCAGAACCACTCTCTCCCAGTCATGCCATTTCCCGCGGTTCTACCGTTTCCTTCATTTTCATTTTTTGGCATTTTTCGCGAGAGGGACAAACATCAAATCCCGAAAGACCCGCTTCCCGGCTTGGTAAAAATTATCGAATCCAGCTTCGCCTCCCTCGCCGGAACTTAGATAGGTCTCGTGGAATTCGGTCGCCAAAGCAACCCGCGTGAGCTTCGTTTGCCGAGATAGATGCTCCGTTCGTCGTGATGTCATAAATAGAGTCGACCCCTCGAAGTAAACGGAAGAACACATGGGTTGTACGTTTTTTCCATGGAGACTCTCGATAGCTTGTCGAGGTTTCTCGATGAAACGAGTCGCTCGGTCAAGTGGGGCGTGTTGGGATCCATTAACTCTTCCTACCGTAAATGCTTGATGCTCGCGTCAATACGCGGAGCCTACTCTCCGATTGACTCGCTTTCAATGTCAAATCTCGCCCGAGATTCCGTTGTTGCTCGCCACTAGCTCGGGAACTTTCCCAAAACCGACCGCGAAATGATGCGCAAACGAGGAGTCAAAGACGTTCCTCGGCATTAAGTGCTGCTTTAAATCCAGCTAGCTCCGCAGCTTGACCGAGTCGTCGTGGAGGGCAAGCCAGGCATCTTTGAACGCGGACGTGACAAGTCCGGTTGCAATACCGGTCCACACTCGGGACTGCAGCAGCGTGCGAATGTCGTGGAGCACGTAGCAGAAGACCTCAACGTGAGACTCCAATATTCAAAATCTCTTTTCTCGGTCAATACCAGTACCATTAAGGACGACTTACTGCTAATGTCGTGGAGATTAAACGAATGGGAAGGGGAAGGGGAAGAATTGAGCTGTAATTTTAGATCGATTCAAAGGTTGGCCGGCGAGAGGCGTGCGTGCATCACGTGCGCCATGGATGGATGGGGGCGTGCCCCAAAAGTTGTAGCCCTGCGAAGCTGTCAGCTTGTTGATTAGGCTCATGTGCCTATCATAGTGGGGGAAAAAAGGAGACTAAACTGACTCGGATTCCTTTGCTTTTACTACCAATTTTGGTAAGCCGGATACAATGAATTTTCTCGATTCAAGTCTATGACTTCTTATTCCGTGCACTGAAAAGTATAGACCGATGTATACTTGTGGCGTGTTGCTAAAGTGGTTGGCTTAATGGTAAAATAGTCATTTATCTTTCAAAATATCATGAGTTCGATTTATGTCATGAGCGAATTACTGAATTGCTTGTATTGCGTTGCTTAATTGCATCGCGTACCTCATATTGAGAGAAATCCGGCATCTTAGTGGAGGTGCGATGATGGGTTCGCGAATTTCAAATCTTCAAATGATGAGTGATACAAAGTAGTTACGATATAATACCGAACCCTACGGGAAGGGTGTGGAACCCTTCTAATAACATTCAAAAGAATCCTTAGATTGCCCCTCCCAGCTCTTTAACTAATGTAGAAATGTGCGGTATGTGGGTGTGTGTGAGCCCCCGGGGGGGGAACTTTGGTCTTTGCTTATCTCCAAGGGATTCAACTCTCCTGTCCACGTTTCCTTTCCAATCTCTTTCGCATTAGTCACGTCAAAGCATGTTGCCGTAATCTCCTTGTACAATTATCTGTCAAAATCAAAGAGCATGTCAGTTCGAAGCTAAAAAGTCCAACCAACCGCAATTTTCGTAGGCAATGATTATCGCAACAGCGGTGTATTTTACTATTGCAACTCGTATTTAGAAAGTACATAGAAGAATTGGAATCCATAAGATAATACATGCGTCCCAAAGTTGTCAATCTTGTAGCGCTAAACTAGGAGATGACGGGATTAGTTTAGGTTAAGTGGACCGGTTGAGGAATGAGATTAGATGAAGGATCTGGGAAGGAATAATCTTGTTGACAAAATAGCTAGAACATTGAATATTTTAAAATAAAAGAAGCGTCCTCCATAAGAAACATAGGACTAGGGCAAAAAGAATGGTGGTGATGAGGATGGAAAACTGAAATTTCAAACTCATCGCTCGGCCTTGGGGCCCAAGAACTGTCCAAATCAATCGAAGTATATTTAAATTTAATGAAGAATTGGAGACATAGAAAATGCATCTCAAACTTGAAATACAAAAAAACGAAAAAAGAAAAAATAGTGCCAAGTGGTCCTGATTAATCGCCCAATTTAATAGATGCAAATGTCGCGATTAACCATATGATATATTATATTTTACACATTACATGTATTAAATTTTAATGAAGGGAGACCTTTTCATTTTCCAAATGAAAACTCAAGAGTTTTGCAAGACAAAATGAAGGTTGAGATGAAAATATCTTAATAGTGAGTTCTGTACTTGAACCATGAGAACGAGAAGAATATTTTTAGAAAAAATGAAGAAAAAAGTTGTTTTGAAAAATTAATTTAGTTATAGATGCTATACCTATTTAGTAGTATCTAAAGTAATACGTAGTGTATTAACTTTACGAGAATTTGAAAGTAATTACATGTATAATAAGGTAAACTTGACTCTGTTATGCATGATATGTGATTTGAGATATTTATAGAAAAAATATTCTCATATAATTATAGAATAATATGAAGAGAAAATTTGTTTTATTTGCTTGCAATAAAATATCGATTTTATCCAATACAATGCGTAGTAAAATACTATACATAATGCTACCATAGATGTGCCGTTATTGCTCGGAAACGAAGGTGCAATTTCAACCATTACTTTCATTTCAAGAGGAACCGACCGTGGAACTTGTGTAAATACAAATCAGAGGTTGTTCAGTGAATTGCCCAGGAGCGAAAAAACAAAAATGTCTAAAAACGAAAATTAGAGCAGTGTTTCATTTCTTTTTATCCTGACTAAACATGTTCTCTATTGACGTCCAGCCCATATTTCTCTTTGCTAATTTTTATTGTCCGGGACAACTCTTTTTTGCTGATTTTATGACATTTATCACTTAAAATTGCTATGAAATGCTGGGGTTATGTATGAAATTGAGGGTATGAAATCCACGCGACACATGGGCAAATACACTAGTCCTACTACAAGGAAAAGCTTTTAAGGGAGCTAGTGAGCTACTTACATTAAGGGTATTACTTCTGGCTAGAATTAATGACATTTTATAATTAGAAATATTGTTGGAGCAATATGGAGGAGGATCCCTAGACGGTGGGGTATAAGGCAGTTCTTCAAGATAACCTGAATCGCAATCACCATCTAATCACACATTTAATGACTAATGAAGTTTTGATGATTTCCGGGCCATTCTTTTACCTATCTAATTCCATTACTCCATCCGTATATGACCCGCATAATTACCTACTAAAATTAATGAAAAGATGAATGCACAGGTCATTTGCAATGTTAGCAAATGGAAGGTCTAGAACCCGGTTCATGGCACTTCGATATTGACCGGCATTGAATAGTTTTCTGCAATTGGAGAGAGCTTTGATCAATTTTAGTCGTCCAACGTTGGTGTTGCAGACAAAATGTATCTGGCGGTTAAAGAGAAATCGGGAGGAGACGCGTTTTTAGTGGGTCAGAGATCCGTGGATGTGGATGGTTGAAATTCAGGGCGGATAAGTGGGTTTTGGACCTGGTTCGGTTGTACGGCGACGAAATCCAAGTTTATGTTTGGTTACGAAATTAATGGCTCATTAAAGTTTGACAACGAGACAAGGCACTAACTTCCTAGCGAGGTGTCGATATAGGACCCTACAAACGGTCCCAGAGAGTTCAAGAGGTGCCTAGTCTACTATAATTTTGGAAAAAATATATAATTAGTTCTAGACATTTGGTAAGAATGTCAATTCAGTCTTATAATTTTTTATTTTACCAATTAATTGTAAAGATGATGTGGTATGTATGATGGCCGCAATGATAGCAATTTTCGGAAAAAAATTGACTAGAAAGATTGCGTTGTAATTTCACATAAAGTTTGAACTAAATTGGCCAAATTAAAATGTTTATGATTGAATTGATATCTATATAATAGATTTGGAATTGATTGGGTCATTTTCCCTATCATACTTCGTCCCAAAATGGTAATTCATACAAATATTATTATTTTATTTAAAATCATTTGGTAAGTAACTTGAAGAAGAGTTGATAAATAAAACATAGTTGGTAACCTATTGAGTGGAACGATGGTAATTCACACAAAGGAGTTCGGTGAATTCATACGAGAGTCAATAAATTTAGAACAGTTTGTTAGATAGACAAATAAAAATTGGTAAATGATAACAAAATTGATATTTAAAAAATTATTTTTATTAACTTAACTGATAATTGATAGCACAAAATTTGCTGATGATATAATTGGGAAGAGTTGGTAAGTCACTTGGATGAAGATTAGTAAATTCCCATAGGAGTTTGGTAAATTTCCAGCTTTTGTAAAAAAATCTTCATAAAAGTGATGACTACTAAACTTTAAAAAAAAAAAACTTCATAAAAGTGTCAACATCAATAAGTTATCATAAACTCAAATGATTGGTAATTTTTTTTTCACCAATGATATTTTAGACTTATCAACTCTTTTAGAAATACACCCAAATAGAAAAAGAAAATACATTCTTTTAAATAGAACAATAATGACAGAGTGAAGCTTTCATGTCAAAATTTTGACTTGTCACAAAATTTTCATATATGCATAAAACTAGCTTAGCCTTTATAAGTTTTTGCACGACGATAGAAAATCAATTTCACAAGAAAGTTGAAAACAAACATGAATATCTCATTAAGCCAATAATGCATGAGTTCAAGAGGCCTACTAATCTAAATAGTTCTAATTTTTTTTAGAAGTGCATGCACTTAAAATGGCCCAATGCATTCATCCGATACATAACACTTGATGACATTGTATAGAGATATTTCAATCACTAGACTAATCCAATCAATGTATCGGTAGAAAAGCTTCACAAGCTAGATCGAGATAAGGACCGCTCTTTGGCTTCCTTTGGTTCCTTGTACAAGGATCCCTGAAACGGATTCTCATACCAAGCAATGTTAATTGCTTGCAATAGGACACCCTTTTTCGTTGTTTGAATGACCGAAAAGTTTGACCGTTTCTTTCACCAAGCTATTCAACCATTTCTGCGTACATACAAAGCCAGCCAAGTCTACTACTAATATCGTTTAATAGAGTTCCTTAACCACGTTTATCACGACCTTGGAAAAAGAAGAACACACGATCCTCGCGACGTTCTTGCATAAATTACGAAATTTATATGTGCTGTGGAAAAATAAGATTTTTGTACGATTACGAGGAAGAAAATCGAGAAAGGAAAAGTGAAGGGCCTCCCTATTCAAAATCATTGGGGCATAATTCTATGGTTTTCTTTTTCATGTATTAGTGAATTACCCACCTTACGTGGAAAGAAAGGTACATTTTCTTTCATTATTTTTTAATCTGGGGGCAGCTAGGAGGACCCTAAGATCCATAGAACATGTCACTAGACCATAAATAGATTAAGTTTATGTCTTTGACTTGTGCAATTATTCCTAATCCAGAGTAATTTCTACACGACTTGAGGAATTTGAATACATGACATCTAGTTTATGTATTGAAAATTCCATAATGTTTGAACAAGTTGTACCAGTTTTGGGGTTTTAATGGTGGGTTTTTAAGGCACATTTTTTTTTTGAGATGTCCCGATTGCCATCTTTAGAGTTTTGGATTGAAAATGATGAAGTTATCACCTTTATCTTGCCATTTGTACATTTTCAGGGTCAAATTTCACACCATTCATAAACTCGTTGTACCCTTGCTAGTCCATCATATTTTGCCATTCTTCAATCATTTCTTCTTCCCTTTTTCGTCCTAATTACAAAGTTGACGGCCAAAAAGCTCTTTTTGGGCCTTGATTATAATATTTGGAAAAGCACAAAGTTGACTATCATTCATTAAAGTCATCCGATAACGGTGCCTTTTAAACTCAACCTTCATCTCTTTAGGACAAGCTGATCAACTTGCATATTCTTTAATCCTTTCGAATCCAAACTTTGAAAGCTAAATGCTTCGGGATCTTATGTAAAGTGATTAGAAAGGAGAGACGGCTTTGAAGTAGGGTTTAGATGATGACTTTGTTCATTGTTTTGAAGAATGATTGGTTAAGTTTTGATTGTGACTTCTTTGAACTTGGACTTTGATGATGTTAGGTACAGAATATTCACGATATGCATTTGACATTAGAAAAATAAACTTTAGTTTCACCGAGAAGATAATTTATAGGGTGTAGGATAAATTCCCGAAGCTGTGTTTTGAGAGGTTTATCCTTCAAAAAATTGAAAAACAAAAAAGATAAACTCACTGAACTAAATCGTCTACTTCCAGAGATATAAGAGTATTCAAGTTCTAAACCCACTCCGAGCTAATGCAAAATTGGCCTAATTGAGAAAATCAGTCCAAAAAGAAAAAGGAGGAAGACAATAAACTTCAATTCGCGGCGAAAGATTTAATTTGGGAAGACCGTTTTAGTGTTAGGATGAGTATTTGGATTTTAAGACCAGGTGGGCTAATGGAAACTTGGGCCATGTTAAGAGAAAGAGCAGTGGCAGTGAAGGCCTGAGACATCCACGAGCAAACACCCCTCATGAAGACCTGAAACTCTTAACACCATTTTAGTGTTATGCAATGACGACGAGGACGAGGACGACATAATGGCTGCATAGATAGCTAAAACAGTACTGAAGAAAGGTGATAGAATGGATCTTCATCCAGATGGTGCCATATAAGTTTTCATCTAGGCTTACTTCATCAGTATTCCTCTCGAATTCAGACATGACGTAAGGTAACTGAGATAATGCTCTCATTCTTATCTTTATGTTTTAATAGAATTTATGAATAAAGTGAACCGGAAGCCTTATATTTCCAATACCCGTAAAAGTGTGATTGAGCCGTGAAACTTTCGTTTCATAGAATTGCACCTTAAAACTTGCAAATGTTGTGCAATCAAGTGCCTCGTCCAGGTCCGCCTGTGTCGCGTGAAGGAAAAATCAGAGGTGGCCAATTTTATTATTCTCTGCCCTACGTGGCTGCGAGGCACTAACGGTGCCCCCAAACACATGAAGATGGCGTCGTTTCTGATTTTTCATAAACAACATGGAAGTGAAACATTTGAGAGCATTGATGGCGGCTGCTTGTTATTTTATGATTGCAACTTCTGGACAAAGGATTCAAGAGATCGAACCATCTCAGACTGTTATGATTGGTTCTCTCAAGAATCCAATCTTGATGCTATCTTGCACCAGAGTCTTGGGTTGCCCGACCGGCAAGGACAAACATTTCCCAGCGACAACCGTGGTGTGACATTGAAGGCTACATCGATTGAGATAGGGCGCAAAGAGTTAAGGAATTGGAGAATGAATGCAAATCTGGAGGATATTCTCGGACTTGCTGATGTCATTGCGATTGTTTTATGGCATGGTCGATTAGGACATTGGCGAGGTGCAGTGAAGTATATACCTTGTTCCCTCTGCTACTAAAAGCAGATAAGTAGCAAGTATAGTCATCCCCATGTCTGGACATGTAAGAATTATTGTGGCTCACATAATATTATTTATGGGAAAATTATCAAAAAAGTCCTAAATTTATTGTAATTGTGCCATTTCAATTCTAATTTTTTTTTTGTCAATTCATTTCTAAATCTTTTGCTATTATGTCAATTCAGTCCATCTGACGAAACTTGGTTGGCCGGTGTTGACGTAGCCATCGGCCATCTGGCGAGCAAATTTTTTAATAATTTTTTTCCTTTTATTTTTTTTTATTCTTCTTCCTTCTTGGCTTCTTCTCTACACAGTGGCTGGTGTGGGTTGAGGGTTGCGGTCCTCATCCACACTAATTGGCGGCCTCACCATGGTTGGGCCGCGAGCAAAGGCGGCCTAGCCTAGATCTGGGCGAAGCCGCCTTGCCTGCAGCCCCAGTCCTTGCCTAGATTTGGGCGAAGCCGCCTTGCCTGCAGCCCCAGTCCTTGCCTAGATCTGGGTGAGGTTGCCGATGAGGGTAGGTGAGGGCCATGACCCTCGCCGGAGCCTCACTAGCCACTGCATGGAGGAGAAGCCAAGGAGGAAGAAGAGGAGGAAAAAAGAAGAAGGAAAGGAATAAAAGGAAACAAATTTGAAAAAAACTAAAAAAATTGTTCAACAGACGGTTGGTGGCCATGTCAACACAGGTTGGCCAAATTCATCGGATGGTTTAAATTGGTACAGTTGTAATAAGTTTAAGACTTTTTAGGTAATTCTCTTTATAATTTATCAATAGTTTAACAATTATTGAAATGTTATAAAATAAATATTGGCCACAAGGAGTTATGATTCTAATGAAATAAAATAGTACAATCCTCATAAGCAAGTTACAGCTCTTTCAAACAGGTGTGACTCTTATGGAAATTAAAATGTGCTTTGATGGAAAATACCTGTTGATATAATATATAAATAGAGTTTGATCTTCTCTCCACTCACAACAACAATAATTGATCATCTCTCCACTCACAACAACAATAACAGAAAAAAGAACGTAGTATTCCATTCTCCATCGATAAAATACATTAAAGAATAGTGGGTTAAGGAGAAAAAAATCGGATTTCTTTATTTGGTTCGAATTTTTCGATTTTCTACAACAATTATCTTCAAAAGTAATGGTATGGATAAATGTATGTCTTCATCCCTCTTATTGTGAAAATCATGAAGATCAAAGATTATTAATTTCCGAATTTTCATATTAAAGAATTACATTATCACTAATAGATACCACCATCGATATCAAAATCAATACCATGAAGCATCGTATAGCCCTAATGAGTAGTTCCAGAGATCGGTTGTGACTTGTCTACTATCCTTTGCAAAATTTGACATCAGAGCTCCAATCAATATATTGTAAGGTCTTGTTTTATGTAAATGTGTCGAGATTCTTGGCAACTAAACGAGCTGTGTAATTGAAGTGAAACAATATTAAACGATTCACTTCATTGTAGAGATCTTTCGACACGATTGAACATATACATCCCTTGGATCTCTTTCATTCCACAGTAGGTGTTTGTATATGGATAATCAAATTCAATCATGAACACCACAGAGGAGGAAGTGAACAGCAACGGGGTATTTCATAAAGTAAAAATTTACTTATAGGAGACCTCATATCTGTGGTCCTCGAACCTCAGGTTTGAGGCCGACTGAAGTCGCTACCTCCCTGCCGAGTTGCAGAGGAGGGGCGACGACATGGGAACTCGCTGACATGGTGGCGGCGGTTCGCTGCCATTATTACAAATGGTATAAAGCTTACAACTAAAATCATCGTTTATTCAAACTTTGCCCTAGTTCATTCCACTTCTTCTTGGCTCCATATAATCCGTTTGAAAAGCTTTCGAGAGCACAATGCCCTCGGGACCAAATCACTTGCAAGTAGCCACCAACACTTTCCTTGGTGGGAGCGATGGCCTGCGTCCATGGAGCAAGGCCATGTTGTCGAAGAAGAGGACGTCGCCCTTCTCCCACTTGAATTGGATGCTCTCCTCGTCGAGGATCTGGCCGCATCGCTTCACCACGTGGTCCGGGATCTCGGTCCCGTCGGCCATTGTGGCCGAGCTGATCTCCTTCCCGTGCATCCCAACCACCGTGTTGTACCACATCCTCCTCCCTTTCCTCCCCTCGAATACCCTCGTGAGGGATCGGGGGCAGATGATCGTCTTCAGTCCACCGTCGGGCAGCCATTCCACGTCCATTCCCATGGCCTTAACCCTTCAGAAAATTATGTACAATGGAATGAAATCCCATTTTCCCTCGCGAAATTTTTTTGTACAAAGCAAAATCAAAATTAGATAAATTCCGGCGTTTTCATTGTGCTGCATCAGTCAATTCATCTAGAGATTGTGTGAAAATCCAAATTATGTTAAGAGGGGTGCTAATCGAAATATGAATGGCATCATTTTCAATTTATCCACTTTTTTTTTTGTTGAGAAAAAATAAGATATTTCCACACGCGAGCCTCAACTATTTCATATTGCAAGCTAAACTCATATTTGCAACAAGGGTTCGTATTATAGACACAATTTGTGTGAAATTTCATTTACGCAGGCTTTCTTGAATGCATAAGAAAAATTGTTATGAAGTTCATTTTAGAAAGGAGAGTAAAATTTTTGGATTCAAATGCTAATTTGGTTATGCTTTAGTTGCATACCCGGTATTGAACTATAGTCTGCGAAAATTAATTCTTGTTGTGACAATGAATGGAACATGGAAATAATCACGAACCGTATATACAAGTTACCTTCTCTCGGCTTCGGCCGGGTCAGGGGTGCCAAAAGCTTCCTGCCAGCCACGGCCCCTCATGGAGGAAGTATTGTTCGTGCTCGGGGCGGTGAAGGTGTACATCAGCCCCTTCTTCTCCATTTCCTCCACCTCCTCCGGGAACTCCTCCAGCATCTGCTCCGTCACCCGGAAGCTAGGCACGAATGGCGTCTCCCCGCCCTCCGGCGGTGGCACCTCGCAGAACAGTATCACCTTCTTGGGGTTTTCCTTGAACTGTTGCATCCACAGTAGTCGATGTTTTGTAATTAGATCCAATGTAGTTTGGTCACCACTCATAGAGAACTAGTCACTTTCAGTTTAAAGAATATGAACTTGAATTGTAAGGCAGAATTGCTGCCCGTAATATATTTAATTTGTTCTCTAACGAATACGTGAGAAACAGACGAGGAGAAAGTAGACGAGAAAAAAGGACATACTTCTATCAATCAATGTGGATGCAATTTGCTTATAACGGAGTGATTTTTCTCATTTAAATTCATTGCGGTGGCAGAAAAAATAAACAGGTAAGAAAAGCAAAAAGTCGGATGGACACTCCTATTCGAATCCCGATGCATTCCATTCACTCGGTTAGATTACTCAACCACGAAAAGAACTCATTTCGATCGGCCCTCAGATTCCTTCTAATATGATAACCAGATCAGCTATAGTCAGTGATGCGACGAATCGAACTAACTCGAGATTTGATCTATATCTTGAAACTTGAAATTTGAAACTTCAAGGTTAAAAATGTTCGTCGGAGCATAGAAAAGTGAAATCTATGTCAAGAAGCAAAGGATGCATGAACTGATAAACTCACAAGTGATATCACGTTAAGGGAGCACGCGCGATGAAAGATGTTTTTCTCACTGCCATGCGTGTTTTGAGATGGTCACTCACCAGAACCATCTCATGATGGTAGTAAATGAACTCCGACAGCGGGCCCTCGTTCGCCGTCCAAATCCTCTTGTAGATGTGAGTCCTCGGTGCAGGCCCGATGTAGCGGATGTCCTCCCACCCACAAGCCTCGACGATCTCGTTGAAGTCCTCGGCATTCTTTACGTTGAAACCACGGAGCAAAACCGCACTGTTCTTGATGATCATCTGGTCGAACCATTCCCGGTTCTTCTTCAAGGTGGCGACGAGGGACTCGGTGTCGGCCTTGGTTGGCTCTGGTGGGAGCAGGACGAGGGGCATCACCTCACTGTCGACCACCTTCTGGCCTTGGCACTCTCCGATCTTAAAGTCCTTGCCGGTGGAGGAATCCATTGCCGTAAAGATTTGGTATGCTGATTGCACTCAAAATCTCTATATTTCTCGAGAGTTGAACTACTTCTCTGGGTTGTGTTTTGACGGAGTTTGATACTGGGGCAGTCACGTATTTATACAGGCTAGTTTGCAATGGTTTTTCGGAGGAATTGAATTGCGAATTTTAAGAAATTACAGGCGGGAGTCGTTTATGATGATCACGATGATGATCTGGAATCAAGAGAATGAACGGCACGGCATGTTGAAGATTCTTGGGGGTGTCGTCTTGCGAGAGAGCCGTAATCGTTTGGGGGGTTTAGCCGAGCCTCAACTATTGAGCCAAGTGTTCGCGTCTTGGAGACTCGGCTGCAACTCGTTTCTTATTTTATAATTGCCTAATTTCGAGATTATTACAAGTGCCGCGACGGAATTAACCAAGCTAATTAGATAGTAATAATAGCAGTTTTCTAGACATTTCGAAAATGAAACAAAAAATCGCTAATCTTGACAAAGTCACTTACTTCAAATAGTAAGTTTAATAAATGCTCAAGAGGTAACATTTACCTTTTTTATTAAGTTGCACTAGTTTGGAGATAGTCATCACTTATGTCCTGAATTAAGTGACTTGAGGACATTTCTCAAGCACATTTAATGAGGTATGTACTCATGAAACATATTATCGGAAATATTAATGTCTTGAAGAGTCTAATATTTATTTTGTTCCTAAAAACGAGTATTTGTTAACTAAACCAATATGATGATACCCATTCTAGACTGTTAGAATATTTAATCAATAAACCATGCCTTCATCTAATAGTCTAAATTTTTAGAATAGTTGGTTGTGGTCTTACCATAATCTCACATAATATTAGAGTTCAAATTTATGAGTTCAAATTTTGTCAGCCTTATTTTCCTTTTCAATTAAATATGTCCACAGCTTAGTATTAGGCAAAAAATCAGACTACGTACGAGGGGGAGTGTTAGAATATTTAAATAATGAATTATGCACTTATTTAACAATTTAAGCTTTTAGAACAGTTGGTTGTAATCTTATCATAATCTCACATAGACCATGGAAATAAGTTTCTTCCATAATACAAAATTAACTATGTGGATGGTGTTGGATATCATGAATAACACAAGGCTTCACGTTTGGGTTTTGCAGCTATTCATTTATTTCCCTAGTCAAGATATGTGAGAAGTCTAATGCTAGCGTAGATGATATTTGACGGATTTGTAAGAGGTTGGGGTCTCTTTATATACAAGTATAAATCAGACCTAGATATCAATCGAAATATAATAGCTATAGTTATCATATTTAGGAGTTTGAAATTAATTATGAGATGAAAGAAATAGATCTAGGGAAAAAGCGACAAGAGACATTGTTGGAGAAAAGCAACAGAAGCTCGGTATCTTCATAGCAAGTAGACCCGAAAGGGAGCTCATACGGTTGTCAATTTGTATGTTGATGATAATTAGTGCATCCATACCTTCACTTTATGAGTTCATAACTAAATGTTTAAACTTTAGCATGAATGTGGATTCCAATTAAGGGTCGGCTTATAGTCACACTTCTTGTGACGAATCCGCTTTAATTTTACAGTCACAAGAGAAATGGTATATTCTTTCTCGCCAATGGCGATAATTATGAGATTGCTTTCACAGATAGTGTTAAAGAGTACACGTTTGCATTGATCTACGCGAGCTTTTGAGATTAAGAAATATACGCTTCGAGGAGGAATATTTTCACACAAGGCTTAAGCTCTTGTGAGCCGATGGAGCCGTTTCTTTCGACTCCCAAGAAGTGATTATTACTATCAGCCAAAGGCCCATGAATATGATGCCCCTATCGAACCTAGGGTTCTCCGAAGGAGGGAGTGAATCAACGCGCATTGTAATTGAAGTGATAAACAAGATTCACTTGAATCCATATACATTTCCCACTTAAATATGCATTCGATAAAACCAAAAGAGGAGAACACCTATGCACATCGCACCAAAGACAAACTTTGGAGCTTTGTCCAACCAATTGGGGTTTTCTTTCAATTGATATAGGGTTCTTATTTAGGGAAAAACTATTAGACGACATCATCTTCTTACTTTAGATGCTGATTCACTCTCTGATGAGCCACATTGGCTCAAAAAAATTAATAAAAAAGGGCCACGTTGGATTTCCGGCCAAACAATTTGAAGTTGGCACAAAAAAGATTATTTTTCAAAAATTTCGGTACTTAAGTAAGCGCTAAAAAGTTTTAGCACTAAAGTGAAAGACATACATAACTTATGGTACTTATAATGTCCTCCTCCCATTTATGATGGGAAGGTAGGAGCGAAAAGGAAAAGAAACAGAGCACAAAAAAGAAAATGCAATATCACTCTTTTCCAGAGATGAACAATAAAGAGAAATGATGTAGGGTAAAATTGTGTTAGTTACTTGTGGAAAATACCTTGTCATCCCAAATTTATATACCTTCTCAGTATGCCTATTTTCTCTCCATGATAACTCATAAGAAATTCCAATGTTGGCAATATCAGGAACTGAACAAGGCAAGTCAGTCACTTAATTCGTTTAGTCAAGCAAAGTTTTAGCAAAACCCAGATGCATGCCAATTGAGTGCAAAACATGCTATCTGCAGGCTCGATGCGGACTTACCATCATCCACTGTCTTTGCCAAGCAAATGCTAAAGAATTTCAACTTTTCCGTAGGACCGGTAAGGGCCATAATAATCATATAACTTGGGGCACTCTACGATGGTGAGATGACAACATGTTTTCATGTATGGCAAATTTGGCAGGCTCTCTAGCGATCCACACTCACGGAACTCCAAGCTATTCAGGCTTTGTAATTGAGACAGATCAATTTCAGTTAACCTTCTAATGGAATTGCACTTGTAGAAGTACAATTCACACAATGATTTCAACTCTCCTAAACCCTGAAGCTCGGTTCGCTGAGGATTGTTGGAAAATGACATACGCCGGATCTCCTTCAAACATGGTAGAACAGGTAGCATCTTGAGCAATGGACACCATTCCAGCCTAAATTCATTGAATTTCCTTAGCTTCCGAAGCAAATCGAATCGAATCTCTTCTAGTTGAAATCCACAGAGAGCCAGCGTTGACAAAAATTGAAGGCTCGATGGAAGTCCGATAACAGATCGGGGCTCAACATAACTTAATTGGAGGTGTTGTAGTTGAGAGAGGGAATTCAAATCTATTGGAGGCAAGATCATATCTCCAACCATCAGGGTCAACGTCCTCAGAGCCCATAGTGTCACAAGCCACCCTATGTTAAGTTCTTCTATTGGTCTTCCACACATATGTAGATCAACTACATTGATCAAGTTTGAGAGGTCGGGAATTGAGGTCAACGATGTCGAGTCAAAGCTTAAGGTTGTTAGACTCTCAGGAAGCTCCGGCAACTATTCAATCCATTTGCAAAAGGATATATCAAGTCATTGGAGATTCATAAGTTGATTGATGGTTGTTGGCAATCTACTAAATTGGCCACCTTCTAAACATGGATGTGGATGGTTGAAATTCATGGTGGATAAGTGAGTTTTGGAGCTGATTTGGTTGTACGGCGACGAAATCCAAGTTTATATTTGGTTCCGAAATTGATGGCTCATTTAAGTTTGACAACGCGACATGGCACTAATGTCCTAGTGACGTGTCACTCTTAGGACTTTACAAACGGTCCCAGCAAGTTCAAGTGGTGCCTGGTCTACTATGATTTGGGAAAAATTATCTTATTAGTTATAGACATTTGATAAGAATGCCAATTCAATCTTATAATTTTTTTAATTTACAAATTCAATTGTATAGGCGGTATGATAGGTAGGGCGGCCGACAATGACTGGATTGCTATGATAATAATTTTCAGCAAAAAATTAATAGGAAAGATTACGTTGTAATTTCATGCAAGGTTTGTGACTAAATTAGCAAAATTGAAATGTTTAAGATTGAATTGATATTTTTATAATATGTTTGGAATTGATTGGGTCATTTCCCTATCACACTTCATCCCAAAATGGTAATTCATACAAATATTGTTGCTTTATTTAAAATCATATTAGCTTTGGTAAGTAACTTGAAGAAGAGTTGGTAAACATAAGGTAGTTGATTACCTATTGGGTGGAACAATGGTAACTCACACTAAGAAGTTTGCTGAATTCATATAAGAGTTGATACATTTAAGACATTTTGTTAGATAGATAAATAAAAATTGGTAAACGATAACAAAAATTGATATTTAAAAATATTAATTTATTAACTAAATGAATTAATAATACAAAATTTGCTGATGATATGATTGGGAAGAGTTGGTAAGTCGCTCATAGGACGATTAGTAAATTCACATAGGAGTTTGGTAAATTTCAAGCTTTTGTGGAAAAAACTACATAAAAGTGATAGCTACTAAACTATATATATAACTTCAAAAAGTGTCAACACAAATAAGTTATCAAAAAATCAAGTGATTGATAATTTTTTTTTACTAATGATATTTTAGACTCATCAACTCTTTCAGAAATATACCCAAATGAAAAAAAAAATCCGTTCTTTTAAACATAACATAACAATGGAGAATTAAGCTCTCATGTCAAAATTTCAAATTGTTGTGAAATTTCCATATATGCATAAAACTAGCTCAATCTTTATAATTTTTGCACAAGGATAGAAAATCAATTTCACAGGAAAGTTGAAAACAAACATGAATCCCTCATTAAGCTAATCATACATCAGTTCAAGTGGCCTACTAATCTAAATAGTTCTAATTTTTTTAGTAGTGCATACACTTAAAAAAGCCCAATATCCAATACATAACACTCGTAGATATTGCATAGAGATATTTCAACCATTAGATTAATCCAATCAATTCATCGGTAGAAAAGCTTCACGAGCTAGATCGAGAAAAGGACTGCCCTTCGGCTTCCTTTGGTTCCTTGTCAAGGAACCCTGAAGTGGATTCTCATACCAAGTAATGTTAATTGCTTGCAACAGGATCCCCTTTTTCGTTGTTTGAATGACCGAAAGTTTGACCTTTATTTCAGCAATTTATTCAACCATTTCTGCGTACATACAAAGCCAGCCAAGTCTACTAATAATGTAATTTAATAGAGTTCCTTAACCACGTTTCTCACGACCTTGGAAAAAGAAGAACAGACGTTCCTCGCGACGTTCTTGCATAAATTACGGATATTACATGTGCTGTGGAAAAAGAAGATTTTTGTATGATTACGAGGAAGAAAATGGAGAAAGGGAAAGTGAAGGGCCTCTCTATTCAAAATCATCGGGACATGATTCTATGGCTTTCTTTTTCATGTGTTAGTGAATTACCCACCTTACGTGGAAAGAAGAAAGGTACACTTCTTTCATTATTTTTTAATCTGGGGTCAGCTAGGAGGACTCTAAGATCCATAGAACATGTCACTGGACCGTAAATCAATTAAGTTCAGGTCTTTGACTTATGCAATAATTTTTAATCAAAAGTAATTTCTACACAGCTGGTGAAATTTAAATACACAACATCTAGTTTTTGCATTGAAAATTCCTAAGGTTCGAACCAATTGTGTCAATCACGGGATTTTAATGGGGGATTTTTAAGGCACATTTTGAGATGTCCTGATTGTCACCTTTAAAGAGTTGGGTTGAGGATGGTGAAACTATCACCTTTATCTTGCCACTTGTACTTTTAGAGTCAAATTTCATATGATTCATAAACTCGTTGCAGCCTTGTTAGTCCATCGTATTTTGCCATTCTTCAATAATTTATTCTTCCCTTTTCCGTCCTAATTACAATTTTGACAGCCAAAAAGCTCTTTTGGGGCTTGATTATATTATTTGGAAAAGCAAAAAGTTGACTAAGTTTCATTCATTGAAGTAATCCAATAAATGTACCTTTTAAACGCAACCTTCATCTCTTTAGGACAAGCTGATCAACTCGCATTTTCTTTAATCCTTTCGACTCCAAACTTTGAAAAGCTAAATGCGTTGGGATCTTATGTAAAGTGATTAGAAAGGACAGAGGGCTTTAAAGTAGGGTTTAGGTGATGACTTTGTTCATTGTTTTGAAGAATGATTAGTTAAGTTTTGATTGCGACTTCTTTGAACTTGGACTTTGATTAGGTATAGAATATTGACGATGTGCTTTTGAAATTAGAAAAATAAACTTTAGTTTCACCGACAAGATAATTTATTGGGTGTAAGCTAAATTCCCAAAGCTGTGTTTCGAGAGGTTTACCCTTCAAAAAATTGAAAAAGCAACCAAGATAAACTCACTGAACTAAATTCTCTACTTCCAGAGATATAAGAGTATTCGCGTTCTAAACCCACTACTGAGCTAATGCAAAATTGGCCTTATTGAGTAAATCAGTCCAAAAGGAAAAGGAGGAAGACGATGAACTTCAATTCGCGGCAAAAGATTTGATTTGGGAAGACCGTTTTAGGGTTAGGATGAGTATTTGGACTCTAACACCAGGTGGGCTAATGCAAACTGGGGCCATGTTAAGAGCAACGCCGAGGCAGTGAAGGCCAGAGACATCCACAAGAAACATCCCCCATGAAGACCTGAAACTGGTAGCACCATTTTAGTGTTATGCAATGACGACTACGACGTAATAGCTGTATAAACAGCGAAAACAGTATTGATAAAAGGCGATAGAATGGATCTTCATCCAGACGGTGCCATATAAATCTTCATCTTGGCTTACTCATCAATGTTCCTCTGGAATTTAGACGTGTGTAAAGTAGTTGAGATAATGCTTTTATTCTTATTTTACGTTTGAATAAAGTAATGGATAAAGTGAACCGAAAGCCTTAATATTTCCATTACCATTATGTGATTGGGTCATAAAACTTTTGTATCATAGAATTACATTTCAAAACTTGCAAACGTTGTGCAATCAAGTGCCTCGCTCAGGTCTGCCTGTGTCGCGTGAAGGAAAAATCCAAAGCGGCCATTTTTATTATACTCTCCCCAACGTGGCTGCAAGACACTAACGGTGCCCCCAAACACATGAACATGACGCTGTTTCTGATACGCCTTAAACATGGAAGTGAAACGTTTGAGAGCATTAACGGCGGTTCCTTGCTATTTTATGATTGCGACTTCCGGACACAAAGGATTCAAGAGATCGAACGTTTTCAAACTGTTATGATTGGTTCTCTTAAGAATCCAATCCTGATGCTGTCTTGCATCAGAGTCTCGGGTTGCCTGGCTGGCATGAACAAACACAACGCGGCGACAACCGCGGTGTCACATTGGAGGCTAGGGCTGGACGTGGATTGCGATAGGGCGCAAAGAGCTAAGGGATTGGAGAATGAATGCAAATCTGGAGAATATTCTCGGACGTGCTGATGTCATTGTGATTGTTGTATGGCATGGTAGATCAGGGCATTGACGAGGTGCAGCGAGGTACATACATTGTTCCCCCTGCTACCATATGCAGATAAGTAGCGAGCATGGTCATCCCCATATTTGGACATGCCTCCGTCAATATCAAAATCAATACAATGAAGCACCGCGTTGCCCTAAGTAGTTCCAGAGATCAGTTGTGAATTGTCTAGCATCATCAGCAAAATCCAATGTCAAAGCTCGAATCGGTATATTGTGAGGTCTTATTCTATGTAAGCGTATCTAAGATTCTTGGTAATTAAAATGAATTATGTCATTGAAGTGAAATTACATTAAATGATTTACGGGGGAATTGCTAAAAAAGTCATAAACCTATTGAGATTGTGCCAATTCAGTTCTAAACCTTTTTTTTTACTGATTCAGTCCTAAACCTTTTACGATTGTGCTAATTTAGTTTATCTAGCCAAATTTGGCCGGCCGAAAACGACGTGAACGCAGGTGATAATATTTTAATAATATTTTTATTATTTTTCAAATATTTTTATTATTTTCCGAATATTTTTATTATTTTTCAAATTTTTCTTTTTGTTTTCCTTTTCTTTTTTTTTCTCTTGCCCCTCCCCCCACTGGCGGCCAGCTTCGACGAGGTTGTCGGTCACTGTGCGAGGGCTGTGAAACCCTCGCCGGAGACCTCGCGTAGACCGTGCCGCGGCGAGGGTCGTGGCCCCAACAACCCTTGCCCAAACTTGGGCAAGGCCTAGGGGCCGCGGCGAGGCTGCCGAGAGTGGCGACCTCACCCACCGGGGTGAGGTCGGGGGGCGCGCCTCACCCAAATCTGGGTGAAGCCACCTTGCCCAGTTTGGGCAAGGCCGTCGGGGGCCACGACCTCGCCGGCGGTCTCACACTAGACTAGGGGCGAGGCCTAGGTGGCCGGTTTGAGGCCGCCGACCCTCGAGCCGCAACCTTCACGGCCCTCGTGCAATGGTCGGCGAAGCCTTGCCCCAACCGCCGGGGGGGAGAGGCAAGAGAAAAAAAAAAAAAGAAAAGGAAAAAAATAATAAAAATTTCGAAAAATAATAAAAATATTATTAAAATATTGGCGAGGCCGCCGGGGCTGCGACCCTCGTCGACGGCCTCACACAAACTAGGGTGAGGCTACTAGTGAGGGTGGCCGATTTAGGGGTGAATCGACCCTTTAAAACTGAATTAGCACAACCCCAATAGGTTTAAGACTTTTTTGGTAATTCTCCCAATGATTCACTTTACTGTTAAGATCTTTCGACGCGATCGAATATATGTATCTCATGGATCTCTTTCATTCCACACGAGGCGTTCGTATTTGGATAATCAAATTCAATCATGAACACCACAGAGGAAAAAACAGCAAATTTCAAAAGTAAAAAAAATTCATAAAAACCTATTATGGTCCTCAAACCTCAGGTTTGAGGCCGACCGAAGTCGCGACCTCCCCTGTTGAGTTGCAGAGGAGGGGCGACAACATGGGAACTCGCTGACATGGTGGCGGCGGCTCGCTGCCATTATTACATAATGGTATAACGCTTACAACTAAAATCATCGTTTATTCAAACTTCATTGTAGAGATCTTTCGACACGAGCTGTGTAATTGAAGTGAAACAATATTAAACGATTCACTTCATTGTAGAGATCTTTCGACACGATTGAAATATATGTATCTCATGGATCTCTTTCATTCCACACGAGGCGTTTGTATTTGGATAATCAAATTCAATCATGAACACCACAGAGGAGGAAGTGAACAGCAATTGGGCATTTCATAAAGTAAAAATTCACTTATAAGTCAGGAGACCTCATATATGTGGTCCTCGAACCTCAGGTTTGAGCCCGACTGAAGTCGCGACCTCCCCTGCCGAGTTGCAGAGGAGGGGCGACGACATGGGAACTTGCTGACATGGTGGCGGCGGCTCGCTGCCATTATTACATAAAGGTATAACGCTTACAACTAAAATCATCGTTTATTCAAACTTTGGCCTAGTTCATTCCACTTCTTCTTGGCTCCATATAATCCGTTTTGAAAAGCTTTCGAGAGCACAATGCCCTCGGGACCAAATCACTTGCAAGTAGCCACCAACACTTTCCTTGGTGGGAGCGATGGCCTGCGTCCATGGAGCAAGGCCATGTTGTCGAAGAAGAGGACGTCGCCCTTCTCCCACTTGAATTGGATGCTCTCCTCGTCGAGGATCTGGCCACATCGCTTCACCACGTGGTCCGGGATCTCAGTCCCATCGGCCATCGTGGCCGAGCTGATCTCCTTCCCGTGCATCCCAACCACCGTGTTGTACCACATCCTCCTCCCTTTCCTCCCCTCGAACACCCTCGTGAGGGATCGGGGGCAGATGATCGTCTTCAGTCCACCGTCGGGCAGCCATTCCACCTCCATTCCCATGGCCTTAACCCTTCAGAAAATAATATACAATGGAATGAGATCGCATTTTCCCTCGCGAATTTTTTTTGCTCAAAGCAAAATCAAAATTAGATAAATACAGGCATTTTCATTTTGCTGCATTAGTCAATTCATCTAGAGATTGTGTAAAAATCCAAATTATGTAAGAGGGGTCCTAATCGAAAAATGAATGGCATCATTTTCAATTTATCCACTTTTTTCCAGATAAAATAAGATATTTTGACACGCAAGCCTCGACTATTACGTATTGCAAGCCAAACTCATATTTGCGATGTTGGTTTTTATTATAGACACAATTTGTGTCAAATTTGATTTATACAGGCTTTCCTGAATGTATAAGAAAAATTGTTATGAAGTTCATTTTAGAAAGGAGAGTAAAAGTTTTGGATTCAAATGCTAATTTTGTTCTGCTTCAGTTGCATACCCGATACTTAGCTATAGTATGCGAAAATTAATTCTTGTCATGACAATGAATAGAACATGGAAATAATCACGAACCGTATATACAAGTATACCTTCTCTCGGCTTCGGCTGGGTCAGGGGTGCCAAAAGCTTCCTGCCAGCCACGGCCCCTCATGGAGGAAGTGTTGTTCGTGCTCGGGGCGGTGAAGGTGTACATCAGCCCCTTCTTCTCCATTTCCTCCACCTCCTCCGGGAACTCCTCCAGCATCCGCTCCGTCACCCGGAAGCTCGGCACAAACGGCGTCTCCCCACCCTCCGGTGGCGGCACCTCGCAGAACAGTATCACCTTCTTGGGGTTTTCCTTGAACTGTTGCATCCACAGTAGTCGATGTTTTGTAATTAGATCCAATGTAGTTTGGTCACCACTCATAGAGAACTAGTCACTGTCAGTTTAAAGAATATGAACTTAAATTATAAGGCAGGATTGCTGCCCCTCGTTTTTCAGTCAGTGTTCGATTGAACTGAATATATCTAATTTGTTCTCTAACGAATACGTGAGAAACAGACAAGGAGAAAGTAGACGAGAAAAAAGGACATATATAATTTGTTCTCTAACGAATGCAATTTGCTTACTATGGGGTGATTTTTCTCATTTAAATTCGATGTGGTGACGGAATGAATAAACACGTAAGAAAAGCAAAAGTCGGACGGACACTCCCATTCGAATCCTGATGCATTCCATTCACTCCGTTAGAATACTCAACCGCAAAAAGAACTCATTTCGATTGGCCCTCAGCTTTCTTTTCTTTTAAGATATGAACCCAATGATGCGACGACTCGAACTAACTCAAGACTTGATATGTATCTTGAAACTTCAAGGTTGAGAAAGTTCTTCGGAGCATATAAAAATGAAATCTATGTCGAAAAGTGAAAGGATGCACGAACTGATAAACTCACAAGCGATGTCACATGCGCGATGAAAGATGTTTTTTTCACCGCTATGCATGTTTTGAGACATAGTCACTCACCAGAACCATCTCATGGTGGTAGTAAATGAACTCCGACAGCGGGCCCTCGTTCGCCGTCCAAATCCGCTTGTAGATGTGAGTCCTTGGCGCGGGCCCGATGTAGCGGATGTCCTCCCACCCGCAAGCCTCGACGATCTCGTTGAAATCCTCGGCGTTCTTCACATCAAAGCCGCGGAGCAAGACTGCGCTGTTCTTGATGATCATCTGGTCGAACCATTCCCGGTTCTTCTTCAGGGTGGCGACGAGGGACTCCGTGTTGGCCTTGGTGGGCTCCGGCGGGAGCAGGACGAGGGGCATCACCTCATCGTCGACCACCTTCTGGCCTTGGCACTCTCCGATCTTAAAGTCCTTGCCGGTGGAGGAATCCATTGCCGTAAAGATTTGTTATGCTATCGCACTCAAAATCACTATCTCTCTCGAGGGTTGAGCTCCTTTTCTGGGTCTTGTTTTGACGGAGTTTGATACTGGGGTGTTGACGTATTTATACAGGCTAGTTTGGGGTGAATTTCTTCAGAGAAATTCAATTACAAATTTTAAGAAATTATAGGCGGGCGTCATTTATGATGATCGTGATGATGATCTGGAATCAAGACAATGAATGGCACGACATGTTGAAGATTCTTGGGGGTGTCGTCTTGCGAGGGAGCCGTAATCGTTTGGGGGAGTTAGCCGAGCCTCAGCTAATGATCCAAGTGTTCGCGTCTTGGAGACTCGGCTGCACTCCTTTCTTATTATATAATTGCCTAATTTCGAGATTATTACGGGTGCCACGAGGGAATTACCCGAGCTAATTAGATAGTAACAATAACAGTTTTCGAGATACTTTGAAAATGGAAAAAAAAAATCGCTCATTTTGACGGAGTTGCTTACTTCAAATAGTGAATTTAAGAAATGCTCAAGAGATACTCTTTAACATTTACCTTTCCTTTTTATTAAGTTGGTGTTTGTTTAGAGATAGTCGTCACTTATGTCCCGAATTTAGTGCCTTGAGAACATTCATCAAGCACATTTAATGAGGTACATACGAAGGAAATATATTATTAGAAATATTAATGTCTTGAAAAGTATAATATTTATTTTGTTCCTGAATGATTATTTGTCAACTAAACCAATGAGATGATATCATTCTAGACCATGGACATAAGTTTCTTCCCTAATACAAATTTAGCAATGTGGATGGTGTTAGCTATTATATACAACACAAGGCTTCACGTTTAGGGTTTTGCAGCGTTTCATTCCTTTCACTAGTCAAAATATGTGAGAAGTCTAACGCTAGAGTGGATGATATTTGACGGATTTGTAAGAGGTTGGGGTCTCTTTATATACGCGTATAAACCAGCCTTAGATATCAATCGAAACATGATAGCTATAGTTGTCATATTTAGGAGTTTGAAATTACAAGATGAAATAAATAGATTTAGAGAAAAGACAACAAGAGTCATTATTAGAGAAGGGCAATAGAAACTCGATCTCTTCATAACAAGTAGACTCAAAGGGAGCTCAAGTGGGTGTCAACTTATATGTCAATGATTAGTGTACCCGTACCTTCTTTCTATGAGTTTATAACTGAATGTTTAAACTTTAGAGTGAATATAGTTTCCAATTTAAGTGTCGGCTTATATCCGCACTGCTTGTAAAGAGTCCGCTTTAATTCTACGGCCACAAAAGAAATGATATATTCTTTCTTCATCTCTCGCCAATGGCAATAATTATGAGATCACGTCAACATATAGTGTAAAAAAGTACGGTTTGTATTTATCTTCGTGAGCTTTTGAGATTAAGAAATATACGGTTCGAGGGGGTGTATTTTCACACAAGGCTTAAGCTCTTGTGAGCCGATGGAGCCGTTTCTTTCAAGTTTCAACTCCCAAGAAGTGGCTATTACTATCAGCCAAAGGCCGATGAATATGTTGCTCGTATCGAACATAGATTTCTCCAAACGAAGGAGTGAATCAACCCGCATTGTAATTTACTTCGATCCATATACATTCCCACTTAAATATGCATTCGATAAAACCAAAAGGGGAGAACACGTATCCACGGCGCACCAAAAGACAAAAACTCCGGAGCTTCTTCCAATCAATGTCTCCGGTCGTAATTCGTCCGCTTCGCTGAGACAACTCAGACCGGGCGGCCCCACGTTCCGAGGTAATGCGTGTCGTTCCAAAAGCAACGAGTCCCTGAGCCCCTCTTTCTTGTTTGAATAGGTTTCACAACATTCGTTCGGGTGTAAAGTTTGAGATTCCAATCCGACGGTATCCTCAGGAACAAGGTTGATCTGTCCTTTGGCCATGTGGAAAAGCATCGGCAGATGCAGCCTTATTTGGCCAAAAGCCAGTCCCGAGAAGGGGGAAGATCTAAGAAGTCTCGAGAACTATAGCGTTGAACAGCACATCGATCTTGTCTTTTGGGGTCATAACGTTGTGACAAGGTACCCTCCTCTACTATGTAACCTCAATTTTGTCTATGTTAAACACGTTTGGCTTGTCGGAATTTGTCCCATGGTATTACTCCGATTGTGTGGCTTGAACTTTTCCATTTGGAGAAAAATAAAGGACATGTCTCGAAATCCTTAATTGAAGGAAAACTTCCTCCTCTCTCCAAATGAGTGTCGGGTTTGTATAAATTGCCATGTGTCTAGCTATTGTGACCCGCACAAACAAGATCCCCTAACAAAACATAAACTTTCTCTGTGACGCTAGCATAACTCGAGCGATTAAATGATAAAATCGATAGAAGAAGAAAATAAATTAGATATTGGAATTATGTAATTCACTTGAGATGACTCGCATCCATGGAAAGAGCAGTAAATAAATCCACTATAGATCAAGTAATAAAATAAAGATTACAATCACACTCAAGTCACTTAAACACTCTCTCAATATTTTACAATCTTCAATTACATCAAACAACTCAAATAATGTTTGGCTCTGCGATTCCTCACAAAATAATATCTCAATTTTATAAATGAATTAAAAAAATCTTACCACAAGATCTAATTGGCTTCAATACTTACATTCTTGGTGTAATTCCATGAACAAAATCATGAAGAAAACTCATGCCAAGCACTAAGTCGAAAACGGACTTGAATAAGGATTCGTATATTTCCTTTCCTTGTTTTGTTTAGACCACAATTCAAACTTGTCCTTACAAGTCAAACAATATTATCCAAGTCCAATATCGACCATTCCGTCCTCTAAGAACATACGTTGGACTTCCGGTAATTTAATTTTGATTTAAATTTTATTCAACGGGCTCAAACTCAAACACATATTCAAACAATTTCTGTCATTGCCGCTCCAATAAGGACCCCTCAACCACCCCCCCCCCTCTCTCTCTCTCAAAGCCTCGGATGCGGTACTGAGCCGCAAGGAGACACGGCACCGATGATGCGGAACAATGGCTGAGGACGAGGAGAGGCGAAGAGAGGAAGATTTAGAATAAGGCAATTAGTATTTTAGATAAATTGCTCAAAATATGGGGATATTTTGGTCATTTTCAGTTAAGTGCATATATTGTAGCTACCCCTAACTATAAAGGATCCATGTCAATAATGTGGAATGACCAACCAAATGCGAAATCGCTCGACAATAATTTGATTGATTGCTTTAATACATATTAAGGTCCATAACATCTATTCTCACAACTTCAAATTTCTTGATATGTGTCTTAGAGTGATGGGAGATTTTAGAGGGCAAAGTTGACAAAGCCACGATTAATTGTGCATAAATGGTCCCTAAACTTTGTTCTAATATAAAACGTCATTCCCAAATTTTTAATTTTTTTCAATGTAGTTCCTAAAATTATTAATAAATGTTCAACCTAATCCCTAAATTACATGAAAAATGTTGAATGTCATTTTTCCATTAATTCTAGTTGACAAAATTTGCTAATGTGACTCTTAATCTGTTAAGTTTGAATAGTGCTAACAAAAAAAAAGTTACATAAGTATTATTCAAATAAGATAATCATCACAAATCAAAATATAATAATCAACGTAATCAAATAACAAAAATTATGTCAACACCTAACTTTTTTGCCTCTTCTAAAGTAGATGGATAAAAAAATAGATATGATAACATCACCATCAATTTTAAAGGTTCAACTCAATATATAATAATGCATCTCATCATATGACGACTAATTTATCCTTTGAATAAACCGAAGGACTACAATTAATATTTCTAATTAATTTAAAGACCACATTGAACTAGACTAAAAGTTGATAAACGGTATTGTATATTGATCCAAAATTCATGGACCGTTTATCTTATTTTTCCAAAATTGTAATAATACTTCTAGGTCACCTTCCCAAAATTAGCTCACTCACTCTGCAATTTAGCTACCACTACTTTCAATTGATCATATCTTAGTTTATAACTAGTTCCACCGCTCTTGTATACTTCCCCCACTAATTAAGTCACTCATCAGAAAGTCACAAAACTTAACAAAATGGCACTACCTTAATTAAAGAACATAATTGTACGGACTGTAGGATATAATATGGTCTCGTATCTTTCCCATGCAGTCCTCTCCAAAGTGGACGCGACTTATATTATTGTCAATTTAATTTCACGAATGCATCCGTCGGGTCTCCTCCAAAGGCACCAAACCCTAATGTTGTTCCCATGCACTTGACCCTAAACAATCTCACCTAACCCTTCCACCGCATATCCTCAATGGTATCTTCCCTTTCTTTGCGCCCAATTGACATTGATTGCCACCTTCTTCGCAGCTTTCGATATCAAAATTAGTCAAAATATATTCATAAACTGTAACGTATCATCTAACTTAATAATTTGATAACAAAATTTAATGGAGGGTAAATTTGTTATATATGTACCAATTTAGAATTTTTTATGATATTAACTCAAAAAGAATAAACAAAGAATGTGCAATATTGAGAAGCCATGATGAGCGGCTTTTGATTGCTGCACAACTTGTTATGCCAAGACACGAATGGTTTAATTAACATGGTCATCGGTAATTGATTTGTGACAATCAACATAAGTTGTTCATCTAACATTTTCCCTTCTATTAATAAATAATAAGAAATTTGCTAATTCAGACATTGTCCAAGTTTGCCACTAGTGGGATCTTAATATAAGTCATTTATATGTCATTGACAATGATATAAACAAAGATTAATCATTTGATTGTGCCCCTTATCAATCGATCACATAAATCTAGTTAGGCTAAAAGAAAACCCATTAATCTGAATTAAACAAATGAATCGACTCCCATAGAAAAAGTCGTTTTGGCTCAAGAAGTGTCCCATCAAATGTCACTTGATGGGAACCAAAGTCGAATTTCTAAAAGCAAAAATTGAAAGATTTGGTGACATGATGATGACTTTATATTACTGCAAGTCACGGTACAGTTGCGAGATTCAGAATGCGCGCGTTGAATTTTCTTTATTTTTAGAAAAAAAAATTAGCTTTTTTTTTTAATTTTTCGTGAGAGTTGAGGTAACCCATGCACGCTTTGGGAAAATCGCAAGCCAATGCGTCACGGGAGAGGGGAGGGCATTTGACCTACCGGCAAAAGTCAACGCTATCAACGACCGAGAACGGTCGCTGTTTCGCGTTACCTCGGTCGGCCCAGGGAGTGGATTTCATGGGCCGAACAAAAGGAAATCGGCCCAGAGACTTCGGACGAGTTCGAATCCGATTAGAGCTGCGGCTCTTCTTGGTTAGGTTAGGTCTTGGGTGGACCCACGTTTGATTTTCAAGGAAAGGAGGAGCTCTTGAGCCGACCTGCTTCGCGACGATTTGTGGTTACAAACGACGACACGATGCTCTCAGGTCGATTTCATAGGTATTATTTCATCGGGCATTACAAATACTTGATTTCAGATTTAACAAAGTCTAGATGCCCAATCGCACTGGTGATGCTATGCCTGCACAACACGTCATGACGTCGAAGCCGATGTGGACAGTGCCTTCTTGTGATTCATCATTCCTCCTTCCGGGCGAGTAAAATGGATTAAGGATCGGCGATGTTGACGGTATTGAATGCGTTGTCCCAACGAAATGTAGGCCACTGAAGGGGGAGGGAGGGGATAGAATTCCTTCGGCGGCTAGCCTTGGTGCTGGGCCCGGTGGGGGCCTGACCGTATTCATGGCCCGAAATGGACTTTCATCTCCCATCTTTTGTCTTCGACGTCCTTCGAAACGGATGAGGAAAAGAATCCCCAATTTCGATCGGTTCACGCCACCAAATTCCTCGGCCGAATCACTGATATTTCACTGTCCGAATCCCCCCAATCCGTCTGTCCCTCCTGTCCCTGTGTCTGGTCCAATGGGAATGACTAGTGTCTTAGGCTAATTGGGACGATAATGTAATGATGAACAAAATCAGTCATCACATATTGCGCGGCAGAATTACTATAAGTTTTCCTTTGAAGGTCACAAGTTATTTTTGATATGCAAATGAGCCGATCTTAGTGATTCAAATTGAGTATAAGCCGTGTTTTTCTTCTCTACTAGGTCAAGCAATAAGACACTTATGTATCTCAATTATGTGAATACAACGGTAGATGATTCTTCCTTATTCGATCGTGCACACAAAAGTAACAATTTTGATTGAACAATTCCCGACTAGTAAATCTCATTACCACGTTAGACTCGATGCTTTTCCCTCAAGATTTAAGAATGGCGGTAGTTCTGTAGCATAAACATCCGACATGGTGATTATTCATAGTGTTTGCCATCCGCAAGGTTCCAAAAGAGAGCTGCCCAACATTTCAGAGCGGAAGAACCCAAAAAGCCAAGACATGCTTTCCCACAGATGCCAAAAAGAGCTCTCGACTCACCCTCCAGAAAAGGCTTGGTTTCAATTGCTTGCGTTTGGCTACATTTTCTTAGCTTTACTAGCTTTATGATCTTCCCCCCTCCAGCACTCCATGCATCTTTTCAACCTGCCCAAACCCGATTCGAATTCGTCTTCATTAACGTTGCGGCCAGCTCTCGAAGTGGACCCGCTCTGTCGAATCCCCCCATCTTTGATCACGTCTGTCCGATCTGGCTCCGACCCAAGATCCCTGCGGGTCACCTCAGCTGCATTCGATGGCCTGATTCTTCGATAACTTCGAGGATGATAAGAGGCTGCTTTAACAAGGAGACCAGAATCTATCGTAAATCACGAGCCGCGAACTCCCTCTTCTAACAGCCAGATATAGAAACGGTCCTTCGGACAAGTAAGATGTTGGGCAGTTCGTGTCGGGTTTTTGCTATATTTTTTGGTGGCAAAAGACGAAGGAAAATAAAATATTGACAGCTTCTGCAGTCGTTCTCATTCCTATTTTTTCGCTTATTTGTAGAGCCTGGAGGTGTGGAGTAATTAGTCACATGCTCGACAACCCCCCATTCTTTTCTTTTCTTTTTTCTTTTTGACGATTTGTTGAAGAAAATCAAGAGAGGAATTGGAGAAAAACTGGCCACTAGTTTATTTGGTGGTAGCTGCACTTCTTAGCGGGAAAGCTGTGTTGGAATTTCTACTTACCGGACAATTCGTCTCCTTTCAAGTCCGAGCAACGAGCGCCTGCGTCATGAAAACCCGATAAGACGATAACGTTCCTTGCTTTTAATACTTGGATAGGCGCCCTCTGTTCCTTTCTCGCTGCTTCGACTCTGCGAATTTTTTGAGGCTGCTCTGTGTCTTTCGTTTCTGGGTTTCTCAGTTGCTCTCTTGGCTTTCTTTTCTTTTGGGGAATTGATGGGTTGAAGTGTCAGTTATGGGGTTGAGCAGAGATGGGTGTTGGGGCTATGTCTACAGGGAAGTGGAAAGTTGAGTTCTTTATTATCAAGATTTCACGTACATGATTGTGAGGTTAGGCTTTCTGGTTGCTGCTTCAATTGCAGCTTATGCAGTTAAGCAGCTAAATGTTAGAGGCTCAAAACCACGGTCTTCTTCTCTCAAGGTCAAGCTTCTAGGTAATGTTAATCACTTTTTTATGTGTGTTGGTTTCCCAGTTATCCATAGTGTTTGTACTTTTCTTCAATTGGTGTCTTTTGTGAAGTGGGAAGATATGATATGTTTCATCATGTTTGTGCCTATATGATAATGACTATGCGTATCTGTATTCTTGGGGAATCTTGTTCTGCTATTATGCTGATGATGCTCTTGTCCAGAGAATGGTGACACAAGCTTTGAAAGGCAGGGAAGTGAGGGAAGAGATGAAGAGCACTCTGCATATTCTACTTATGGCCTCAAAGAGGAGGAAGTAAGTTTATATTGCAATTATTTCATCTTTTGATATGAATGTATAGAGCTTGAATTTGTCAATCTTCTTTTGTTGGTTAGCTTGAGAAAACTGGGACTAAAAACATGGCTTCTTTTTTTAATTATTTTTATTTCCAATTTATTGCAGGAAAAAGAGGAGGAAGAGGAGGTTGAAGTGAAACTGATCAGCAGTATAATCAACGCAGCTTCGAGCCATGTGCCTGATATGGAAACTGAGGACATTTTGCCTGAATTTGAACGTCTTCTCTCAGGGGAGATAGAATTTCCATTACCTGATGATAAGTTCGATGATGCGAGCAGAGACAGAGTTTATGAAATTGAAATGGCAAACAATGCAAGTGAACTGGAGAGGTTGCGTAGGCTCGTGAAGGAATTAGAGGAGAGGGAAATGAAGCTGGAAGGTGAATTGCTTGAATATTATGGGTTGAAGGAGCAAGAATCAGATGTCGTTGAACTGCAAAGACAGCTGAAAATTAAGACTGTTGAAATCGACATGCTGAAAATCACTATCAATTCATTACAGGCAGAGAGGAAGAAGCTGCAAGACGAGATTGCACATGGAGCTTCAGTGAAGAAGGATCTAGAGGTAGCAAGGAGCAAGATTAAGGAGCTGCAGAATCAGATTCAACTTCAGGCAAGCCAGACAAGAGGCCATTTGCTGTTGCTCAAACAACAAGTGTCTGGACTTCAGGTCAAAGAGGAAGAAGCTGTTAAAAAAGAAGCTGAGGTAGAAAGGAAGCTCAAAGCAATGAAGGAGTTGGAGGTAGAAGTCATGGAGCTGAAGAGGATAAACAGAGAACTTCAGCATGAGAAAAGAGAATTGACTATAAAACTGGATGCTGCAGAAGCTAGAGTTGCAGCTCTTTCTAATATGACCGAGGTAAGAGTTCTGCCTTATTTTTTGTCCAAGTTAGTGCTTCTTAATTCGATGTTCTGCTGCATTTATCTATCTAAGCATGAGCAGATATTACCCCATCCCCAAACAACGCAGGGACCTTTATTGTGCAACTGTACAGCTTGTGGTATCAAGTGATCCTCGTGAATAACCATAAAATGATCTCTTAGTTTCTGAATGGCCTTGTGAAATTCATCCCAGTTTTGGCAAATCATCATTTCGTTTCCTAAGACTGCTGATACTTATCCAAATTCCTAAGAAATGCTGACTCATGACTCAAATAAGCGTTTCTGGGTTCTACATACATTAAAGCATCAGTTGTTGCTGATATTAGAAAAGGCTGCCTTAGCTACTTAATTTACTGGAGATCATGCCTTTACACTACTAGCTGATACTATGATTGAGGGCCTATCATCACTGAGAACCTTGTGTTAACTGGAGCAAGTGCCAGACTAGAGTAGACATGATCAATAATGCTTCCTTTGTGCAGACTGAAAGGGTTGCATCAGTGAGAGAGGAAGTCAACAAGTTGAGACACATAAATGAAGACCTATCAAAGCAGGTGGAAGGACTTCAGATGACCAGATTCAGCGAGGTTGAGGAGTTAGTCTACCTCCGATGGGTCAATGCATGTTTGAGGTATGAGCTCCGGAACTACCAGACGCCACCAGGAAAGATATCAGCTCGTGATCTTAGCAAGAGCCTAAGCCCCAAGTCACAAGAGAAGGCCAAACAGCTGATGGTAGAGTATGCTGGATCAGAACGTGGACCAGGAGATACAGATGTCGAAAGCAACTTCTCACACCCTTCTTCTCCTGGAAGTGAGGACTTTGACAATGCTTCGATAGATAGTTCCACCAGCAGATATAGCAGTCTCAGTAGGAAGCCTGGCTTACTACAGAAATTGAAAAAATGGGGTAGAAGCAAAGATGACTCAAGTGCTTTTACATCTCCAGCAAGGTCCTTCTCAGGTGGGTCACCTAGCAGGACAAGCATGAGCCTACGATCGAGGGGCCCACTGGAGGTCTTGATGATGAGGAATGCAAGTGACAATAACGCCATTACAACTTTTGGTAGGATGGAGCATGAATCTGTTGATTCTCCAGACACTCCTGGTACCCCTCAGCTTAAGGGTCAACCATTGTCTGGCGATTCATTGAATTCAGTGGCAGGTTCATTCCAGTTGATGTCTAAATCTGTAGAAGGGGTTCTGGATGAAAAGTACCCTGCTTATAAAGACCGTCATAAGTTGGCATTGGAGAGGGAGAAGCAAATCAAAGAAAGGGCCGACAAAGCAAGAGCTCAGAAGTTTGGTGATAAGAGTTTCAACATTAACTATGACTCGAGCAGGTCGGACAAAGAGAAAAACATCTCACTGCCACCAAAACTTGCTCTGATAAAGGAGAAAGTAGTTGTTTCACAAGATTCAGGAGGCCAGTCAGGCGATGCTAAGGCAGACGATCCTCAAACAGTGAGTAGAATGAAGTTTGCACACGTTGAGAAGAGGCCTCCGAGGACACCTCGTCCACCACCTAAACTATCAGGAGGGGCCCCTAGTGTTGCAAATAATTCGAATGCAGTTACATCTGCAGGCCCACCTATGCCTCCACCCTTGCCAGGCATGCCACCGCCACCTCCGCCACCACCGGGCGGGCCACCTCGTCCACCCCCTCCACCAGGCAGTCTTCCTAGAGGAGCAGGAAGTGGTGAGAAGGTTCATCGGGCTCCTGAACTAGTGGAGTTCTATCAGACACTGATGAAACGTGAGGCAAAGAAGGATACTTCATCTCTGATTTCTTCTACAGCAAATGTGTCAGATGCTAGGAGCAATATGATTGGGGAAATAGAGAATAGATCAACGTTCCTTTTAGCCGTGAGTTGTTTTTCATCATTTGCTCATGCAACTTTGCTTCTTTTGTTGTTTTAAGTTTATAGAGATCTTTCATCTTCCTATTACAGGTAAAGGCAGACGTAGAATCCCAGGGTGAATTTGTCCAGTCTTTAGCAAGAGAAGTCCGAGCAGCATCCTTTACCAGCATTGAAGATCTCGTGGCATTTGTCAACTGGCTGGATGAGGAACTTTCCTTCTTGGTAAGCAGATTTAATTTTGTTTTGCTGAGTTGGCTTCACATCCTCACTGTAGAAAAGACCCTTAGACATCCCTTGTATTTGGATTAGGCATCTGGATTTGTTTCGAGCCCATTAACGAAACTTAGATCTGAAATTCTAATCTTGAACTTGATAACCTCTATAGAAGCTGAACTAATCTCTGCAAAGAAAAAGGAGAGAGAATGAAATTGAGATTACAAAGAGTTATTGTAGTTCCATCTGCTCTTGTCCAAGCATTACAAATTCAACATGAAGAAATTTAAGAAATTTTCAGTCCTGCTTATTTGAAAATCCTTCCAGCTTCAAGCATGTAATTATGTGTGCAAACCATCTGAACTATTTTCCAACTTCTGCAACTTCCTTAGTTAATCATACTTCTTAGCTGGCGGAAATATCTAATCCTTTTTGTTTTTCTGCTGTTAACAAGGTCGATGAAAGGGCAGTTCTGAAGCACTTTGACTGGCCTGAAGGGAAAGCAGATGCATTAAGAGAGGCAGCATTCGAATACCAGGATCTGATGAAACTGGAGAAGCGCGTTTCTTCCTTCACTGATGACCCCAAACTTCCTTGCGAGGCTGCACTAAGGAAGATGTACTCATTGCTTGAAAAGTAAGCACCTTCTTTAGTGCACTCAGATAATAAGAAACCACCCAAGTTTATTAGCAATTTGGATAAGATTTTGGTGTTGGAAGCAAAACAATAAACTGGCTATTCATTTGCTTCAAAACATTTGGCCATTTATTCCTTCAAGTGATAGGCTCTACAAAAATAGCAACTGCCCTAAGTAATTCACTAGAGTGAATTGCAGAGTGATTAAGTTTTTTTCTTTTTCACGACTTCACGTGATTCATTTTTCTCTTCCTCTGGCAGAGTGGAACAGAGTGTGTATGCCCTCTTACGCACAAGGGACATGGCAATATCACGATACCGGGAATTTGGAATCCCAGTCAATTGGTTGTTGGATTCAGGAGTAGTTGGCAAGGTATCTTCAAGCCTGAGTTCACTCTTCAATATTCTTAAAGTAAATCTGAGATGTTTGATTTCTTTTTTTTTTTTTCATTTAATTAGTTCTGTTCATTGACAGAAAAATAAGAAGTACATCCTGGATCGACATTCAATACATAATGAATCATCTGTCCTAAGGTTGTAACAGTATAATGCTACTAGTATAGCTTAAACCAGCTTGATTATAATCCAGCAAAATCTGGAAGCCTGGTCCTGGAAGAATACATCATTGATAAATCACTTCTAATGAAACTCTAAATACCATCTCATGGTATTTGTTTTGTTAAGCTTCTCATCTGATGATTTTCCATATTTGCAGATCAAACTCTCTTCTGTCCAGTTGGCAAGGAAGTACATGAAACGCGTGGCAGATGAACTTGATGCATTGGGCGGTTCTGATAAGGAACCAAACAGAGAATTTTTGCTTCTGCAAGGAGTGCGATTTGCTTTCCGTGTGCATCAGGTACATCTTCTTTGCTACCTTGTCTTATACAATTCTGAAGGACAGTGCATTGTTTCTTGATTGTCGTCTCAATTGGTCACCTAATTTTTGGCAAAAATTTATAACAGTCATCGTGAGTTGTCAGTTCTTCCTAGAATTTAAGATTTGAGAACTTTGTAATGCTTCTGCTCTCTCCTTTTTATGTGAATCTTCTAAACTTTAACTGGAGCACTTCCATGCCTTGATACGAGAATTCAGATAACATCTTCTAAATGGGATATTTTGAATGATGACCAAGCTATTGCCACTTGCAGTTTGCCGGGGGTTTTGATGCTGAGAGCATGAAGGCCTTTGAAGAATTAAGAAACCGGGTCCATTCTCAGACAGAAGAAGAAACTAAGCCGGAAGCATGAGTATAACATTTCTTTTTTGTATCTTGTTACTTGATCTCCAATTCAATTATGTATATTTTACCCACTTGGCCTCATAAATGATTGGCATTTTACTTTCCGGGGTTCCTAATCAGAATAAAATCCAGAAAAAAAAATTGTATTTACACTATTTTCACAGCATGGTGAAGTTCAATATTTGGTGTTCTTTCCTCTTGAATAAGTTCAACGGTCATGCAAGTAAGAAACGCTATAAGACCTGAATAATTAATCTCAGAAAACGTTCTCTTTCTTGACTTTCTATAGACTGAAACTTGCTGCAGTCTTGCTTGCATTTAGGGGGCGATTTGCATAGAAATTTGAGTACGCCATGTCTACAGCGAAGAGATCTCAATCGAACATTTTAAATTGACGGCGTCTAAGTAGTTCATAGAAATGCCTTAAGCGATGGGATCACTATTCCGTGAGTGCTTTTTTGTGATCAATGAGGATAAAGAGTGTGTGGAGAGTAAATGGAAGCATCATATGCTCTGCTTGCAAGGCTCACAGGCAAAGAGGTTGCAAGTAAAACATAATAGTAAAACCTTTTGCCTCTCTCTTTCAAGTTTGTATAATCTACACAACATTATACATATGTACTAGAAGATGCAGATCTATTCTTTCGTGACAGAAACCATAAAACTCGGCAAAGGACTAGCTGCCCTCGGCGACTTGGGCGGCTCCTGCAGCCGATTACCGTAGCTGTCATAATATATCGCGCCTGAAAACTCTGGTGGCCGGCATTTATCTCCCATCAGAATCGCCTTTTGCCATAAACCCCCCTCTCCGAATCCTTCGGTGCCCTTATCGTGATCTCCACCGATCTCACGTTCGGCATCGCCTTTCTTGTCGACAGCAAAAGCACTGGCCTTGTTGCTGATAGCCCCTACGAGATGCCGTGGCGATGCCAAAGGTGATTTCTTCGCGACTCCGGGCATGCCCGGTTCTTTCTCCTGGACTTTCGGGATCCGGCGCGCATGCTTTGCGCACAGTGCCACCAGAGCAACGACCGAGATGAACAAACCAACAGATAGCGCGACGGATTCTGGATGTTCAAAGGTGCACGTCGAGACGGGACGCACCATTTTGTAGCGTTTCTTCCTCAAAATAAAATTTGATGAAATAACGAAGCAGATTTCTGATTGAAAATTTCTGAGATTGAGGATGGCTGGTGCTCACGCACTTATATATACAATGTCATGAAGGACGTGGATTGTCGTATTGCAACTAGTGAAGGCCGGTGGAAGGTGGGAGGCATTTCTCAGGCCATTTTCTTAGTCTCCTTCATGGCAACGACTCCATTAAAGAATTCATCAGTGGTTAAAGATAGCAAGCCGGTTTGTCGTCAGGGTTGACTTTTCATTAAAGTTGCATCCTAGTCGTCATAATCAAACACGATCTAACCAAGCCACCGAAGCTCAGATGCTTTAAAGAAAGAGGTGGAAATTAGCGAACAAAACATGAATACACAGTTACACGTACGTACTTAAATACTTATTCCGATAGCAAGATATAAAGATTCTGAAAGCAAATGCATAAGCGAAATGAAATGAGCATTATTTGCATTCACAGTGCACTATTGTTATCGAATTTCAAGTTTCTAATGATTAGTTGATAGAAAATCATTTTGTGCAAATCGATTAAGTGAAGTGACTTTATATGATCATCTCTATTTGTTTTATGTCAACATAAGAATTCAAAGGCTTAATGTCTAATTCATTATTAACGGGAGATTTACATGAATCATTTATGTGAAGGAGGGGAAAAAAAAGCTAGAAAAGCATACTGGACATTATCATTACATTTAGACAAAGTGTCGTATTTAGAACAAGTGGGTGGCAAGTCGATCCCAGTGATGTGACATAGACTTGTGCTAAGCCTAATAGTAACGTAGGCCACGTCTTCAACTACTTAATTTTCTTCCGTTCAGATTTGGCTGACTTTAGTTTAAGGGCTGACAGGGTATGTATGCAAATGCACGTTCCTTGCACTTCAATGGCCCGTTCATACAACAGCATGACTCGTTCAAACGTTAATGCACAACTTGTAGTTGTATCCAACGATACTAGCGGCGATTACAATATGATTAGGTTTTAAACTATAATTATAGATGCCCAATTCGCCACTTTGATTTAGAAAAGAGCGTAAGCTCACCGTTACAAGTTTCGGGTTCCAATTTCTCAATAATGTAATAGAGTGGAAAGAGTTACATACCGTGTATGTAACATGCACATCTTTATGAATACAGAAATAATGGTGATAGCGACATTGATCTCTATCAAATGTATTCAGTAAGCAACATTCTAAACCACCAAGTACCGATACTCCCGTAAACAAACTTATAATACGTATGAAAATGCCTCGTGGATGAGCATGTTTTTGGTTCATGGGTTCTTTTCCAGACATGCGTCCACAGGTTCCTGGATCCAAACCAGGTGAATCCCCACGTCTAGAAAAGTAAATTTTGTTCCTGGAAAGCGTCAACTTCTTGGACCATTGCTTGGTTAATACGTATGAAAATGCCTACGCAAGTTCGAAGAGCACGTAGACATGACATTGCGTCTATGATTATATGACAGCAAAGCTGTACAGCTGTGCCGTCGGTTCCGGGTAACCTTGAGGCGGTTTGGTTTGGTAGGTTCAGGTGAAGGTCGGTTCTCCGTACGGATGATAATAACTGCTCGATATGCAAGAAGGATTACAAAGTTAGCATGTATTGAATAATTTGGCAAAATCTTATCATGTGTAGAATTTCACTTATCATAATAACTAGAATGACTCCTGAATAACGATAGTTGATCCATTAAGATAGATTTGTGAATGTGATACACATAATTTATAAGAAAGTTGGAATTAACATAAAGGGAGAGAATTGTCAAAAAAGATAACTTATTGTACATAAGATAATTCGGTCATAAAACTTTTGATTGTATTAATTTAGACCCACTCGTTCTAAACTTTTAAATTGTGTCAATAGTACTTAATCTTTTGATTATTTGTCAATATTGTCCTTCCGAACAATTATCCAATAATAAGTTTAAGACTTATTAGCAAATTTTCAAAGGATTTATGAGTAAATTGACATAATTGAAAAGGTTTAGGATTAAATCATCAAAAGGGTTAAGAATAAGTTAACATGATTGAAAGGTTTAAAACTAAATTGATTGTCGTATAATGGGTTTGAGACTTTTTGGACATTTATCCCAAATAAGTGGAAAAACCTTCTACCATCTTCTTTATTGGGTCTTGGCTTTGAGTTGGGCTTTCCGACATCATTGAATTTTCGTGATAGTTCGAGTTCATCGCAACCATGAAATCCTCAGTCTCGCATGTGTTCGGCAGAAGGAGCAGGGCCCTGGCCTAAACTAGAGAGGACACGAGACAGACATTCTAAATCAAGAAGCAATCCTACGGAATAATGTCCAAAGGCTTATAAATCCATTAGGATCATCATCAAACGATGGTTTCAACCGAGGAAAAGAGAAGCAGAAACATCAAGGCTACGAACAGATCTGAAGGCCTAAAAGATTGGCCAGCCTTTTGTGCAACGCATGCCTATTCGAGCTGGGCCAGATCAGACCCATAAGAACTTGGACCATATCGAGACCAATGTCCTCAAAATTCTCGAATAGCAGAGCCCATGAGGTGCTGAACTTCTCGTTTGGATTTCTAGCATCTGCACTGCTCAGACCTTGCTGACCTTCGTCTTGCAAAGATAAGATCGACAGGTGTACAACGCATTTCCAGATCGACTCCTTTGGGCTACGAAGTCAATGCCGGGAGTGGAGCGAAAATCCAAAACAGAAGTCTCCAAGGATCGCTTCCGAGATTCGTCTGTTCGGTTCTGGCCCGGCGACGAACTACCGGGGGGGCTACGTTACGAACGAGGAAGCTTCGCGGGGCTCTGTCCGTCCTCGTACTTCGCGACGATTAGAAAATCGTGCCCCATCAAATTAAGGTACTTTGGTAGGAGAAAACGACAAACGATGGATGCCAAGCTGATACATCAAATGCATTATAAGATAAGGAAAATCCCCATTAATTATCGTTAAGTCAACTTCATTATCCACCGTGCTAACATAAAAAAAAAAAGGTTCATTGTCCACTACTATATTGTGGACTCGGAATAAATTAAAAGTAAAATTTAACTTAACTAAAATACAAAAGAAAAGTAAAAGTTAAGTCATACGTGTCTATTTTGAAAAAAAAAATATTTATATGAATTGAGACATGGTACTCGTGAAGAGCATTTGGCACGTCCATGTCGATTAAATGGGATGGTTTACCAAAGGGTGAATAGTTCCAAAACCTACTCCCACCTTCAGGCATTTTCTTCATACACCTACCTTTCATTTCTGTGTGGTTATCTCATGTAATTTTATTTCTATATCACGATATTATTATAATCACGACTTGTCCTTAACACATAATTAGCATATTTAAATCCATAGTTATTAAGTTGTGTCGAAAATATATGTTTTTTTTGAGAAAATATAACTTTTGCTTAGTATACGATATGATTATGATGTTTAAAAAGTTTATCTTAAAATGGAATTCTCAAAAAATGCTCTTACAAGAACTTTTTGTGTCAAAATTTGTGGCAACAGATAATTGTTAATTGAGTGTCATAGGAGTAATTTATGCACTTTCAAAGGTAGATTATTAACTACGCATGACATGTAAATTATCAAAATAAATAAGCAGTGTCCTCAACTTTTTTCTCAATTGAAATAATAATGATGTTTAGTATTCTAATCGGGTCGAAGGATTAAGTTCACCGTGAATTACTCCATTGCGTTCCTGGAACGTGACGTGATGATGATTGAGAGTTGATGGGTCGTTATCTTCATCATTGCTAAACCTATAACACCATCTTTCTTTTTAGTGCTTGCTTTTTATAAAGCCTTTTCTTTTTAGTATTGACTATCTACCTAATCGATTATTATTCATTTTGGCACAAATTTTCATGAGCTAAAGATCTTTTGTCTTGTTAGTTTGGAACAATCATTAGTGAAGGGACTAATTTATTTACCATTCTCTTTAAGGGTCCTCATCAGTTAGGTGAATTGGACAGGTCCGACTACCGCAACTAATTGGGGAGATTCATTTGGGTCAAAGTGTGTTTGAGCACTAGAATTTTGGATTATTGCAATCAAATTTTAAAACTTATTATGTTAACTTTGTTTATTTTGTTAGGAAAACTTTAGTTATCTTATTTTGCTCCTCTCTTTTCTGAAGGATCATTGAATTGATTAAGCATTTGAATACCAATAAAGAATGAAGTGGTTTGAACACATAAATGAAAACCAATAACTCTTAGTTGTGGAGCTTATACATGCAATTGAATTTTATGCACCCAAAAGCATATATGCTATTGTTGACCCAAAGTTATCCTTACTATCACGTGCTAATCACGAGGATATAATAGCAATCCAACCCATATGAGTTGAAGGATGGTCAAGATTTCAAGAATATTTGAGCTGAGTGTTGATTGGCTTTTGAATAGAGATGTGTGTGGTTTGATGGCTATGTAGTTGATTGCCACGAGTCCCGGCCTTGAAATGCTAGTGAAGAAAAAGAATTCAAGTGGAATTGATATCAAAATTCAAGTGGGAACATTTGGTGCACAAAAAGAGTGTGCATAATTATAGTAAAGGTTATTGTTTGCTAGACAAATCATGCAAATGTCATCAAAAGTTAGGGAACATCTAGATGTGGATAAGGCAGTTAAGGAATGAGCAAAGGACGTGATCCAACCCATATGAGTTGAAGGATGGTCAAGATTTCAAGAATATTTGAGTTGAGTGTTGATTGGCTTTTGAATAGAGATGTGTGTGGTTCGATGGCTATGTAGTTGATTGCCACAGTCCATGCCTTGAAATGCTATTGAAGACGAAGAATTCAAGTGGAATTGATATCAAAATTCAAGTGGGAACATTTGATGCACAAAAAGAGCGCGCAGAATTATAGAAAAGGTTATTGCTTGCTATATAAATCACACAAGTTCATTAACAAGTTAGGGAACATCCATATGTGCATAAGGCAGTTAAAGAAGGAGCAAAGGACGTGGGAGAGAAAGAGAGTGACTTTTAAGGAAGAATTGACCAGGTGATTCTATAAATATTGCAGACCATCCAACAGAAAACCTCGAATAACATAACAATTGCCTTGACTTTATCATATTTTAATTGTAGTTTTCAAATTCTTGTCGTTAATTAAATTTTAACATAGTTTGGGTCCAAAATTCTGAGTTATAGTAAACTGAGTATAAGTTGTGTTGTTAATTAAATTCTGACATAATTGTTCCAGAAGTTGTTAGCTATTGAGTTATCCTTAGTATTCACAACAAACTATGTTGTTGATTAAATTATGACATAATTTGTTCCTAGAAGTTGTCAGTCATTGAGTTATCGTTAGTATAAGCCGTGTTATCAATTCGGTATAGTTTATTCTTAGAAGTTGTTAGTCATTGAGTCATCTTTAGTATTGGTCATTAGAGCTATAATATACAAATTGGAAATAAAATTTGCATTTACATTTGACATCTTTTGTCCGGATTCAGCACAAAACCTAAGTCTCTTCTAATAAAATCGAAATGCACTGTTTTGTGAATGATTTTTTGTTACAAGAACCAAAACTGACAAAACAGGTACTTAATTTTTCACCAAATTAGAATATGAATGAACATAGTAATATAAGATTATGCAAATGAGTTGTACCTGTGCTATTCCAATGCCACATGCAAAATGCATTGAATGGTTATGAGCTCCTAATCTTTCTCGAGGCTAACTTTTTTAGATCCATCACGGTTGATGTGACGTTTATTTAGCAATACGTGAAAAAGAAGTCGTGAATTATAATGGGGCATGCACGCTCTTCAATATTAAACTTAGCAATGTGATTATTCACATTAGCAAAAGTCAATTGGGAATAGGAAAAAATTAATTGAAATGATTGATAATGACCCATTTCGCAAAATTACAAGAATGGTTTTCAACCAAAATGTGTATATATATTTATCATCAGATGTGATAGATAGATTAGTAATGACATTAAACCTTCCTAAATCGACCTTCATATTCCTCGGCCTATTCAATTGAATGATTACGAGAATCTATACCGTCCATAAATGTTCGCACCAGCAACACTCTCTTTTTTACTTTTTTTCCATTCTTTAATGCACTATATGTCCTTCCTTGGGATATTAAAGTGAGGCCGTCTCCTTACTTTTTAAGTATCGATTCGCTATTCAACTCTTCCATTGATTGCGGGGTCTGCCCTCTTCGATCATTCACATAATATAAAAGCACTAGAAGCTTGTCGTTAAATAAATGTGCAACATAATATTTAAATATCCAGACGTGTCTCGATTTGGACGAGATCGAACAGGATACTATACCTGCATTCTCTTCAGCGTTTAAATATAATAAACATTACTCGACCAGATATTTTGTCGTGCACGCAATCGGGCTATATATCAGATACGAGATAGAAAACGACAGACTTTCGAGTTTAGGAGAATATAAAAAATGTAAATTTTGTAGGCGTTGTAATAAAGTCTACTGATAAATCAATCACCGATTGGTCCATCGGGGTCCACGTCAAGTGCCACGGTGCAAGACAGGACGGCAGAGCGGATAACAAAAGGAGGGGAGGGGGAATTTTTCAAATCCGGGGGGCGGTGGGTCCCACCCGTGAAGCTGACGCGGCAGAAGACGGTGGTGGCCCAGTGATCCGGTAACCCCTGTCCTCACCCACCGATCAGCAATCAAGGGCCTATATATGCAAACGCTTTAACATTTTTTACTTCTTTTGTTAGGAATATATTTTTTATTCCTAATGAACAAATTTATTCGTTTGGTTATATAAATTTTTTGTTTAAAAAAAAGTTGTTTATTGTTCTTGAAAAATATTTTAGGAAACACTTTTTTTTCCTTTCTTTTTATTCTTTTTTCTTTCTCTTTCATTTTCTTCTTCTTCTTCCTCTTCCTCCCCCACCCCTCAGCCGCCCCATCACTGCTGCTGGGCGAGGTCCGACGAGCTCGCCGGCGCCTCACCTAGGCAATGCGAGGCTAGCCGAGCCTCGCCTAGGCAACGCAAGGCCAAGTGAGCCTCGCCCGGCCACCAACAAGCCTCGCCTCACCCAGATCTAGGGAGGCGAACCTCGCAGGGCCACCGGCGAGGCTCCGGAGGCTCCGGCTCCGATGGCAGCCAACAAAAAGAAGAGAGAAAAAAAAAGAAAATTAAAAAAATCAAAATATTGGAAATTTTTACCAAACGTATTTACTTCCGGAGTAAAAATTTTGAACCATTATCAAACACCCTCAAATGCTTCATAAACAAATTTAGGAACTAAAAACAAAAAAAAAAAAAATTTCTTGAACAGAAATCGTTCTTAATAAAACATTCTTACGCAGATCCCAAACAACCGATCAGTGCTAGTGCCACGTGTACCACGAAAGTCTCCAGCTCATCATCTTACATCAGATCACTATTTCTCTCTCTATTTTTTCTTTTTTTGCCTGACAAAGAGAGCAATATTCTCTCTCTTTCTTTTTCTTTTCTTTTTTCCTCTTTTCTGACCACTTTATTTCATTTTTCAGCTGACCCTCCCAAACTCACCAAATGGCGATGGCGACGGGGAGAAAAAACAAAAAAAAAATAAAAATATGCTTTATACCCTTTTAAAATCAACATAAAAAAATCATCTCCTCAATTACATTTTTTTAACTTTACTCTAAATATGGAGTTTGCATAGTAAATTTGATTAGACCCGCGTTTGCGATTTTGTTGAACCGATCCAAATAAAAAATTCCGTGTCAAAAGTGTATACTTATTTGATGTCGATTTGTTCGATTGGAGTCTTGGACGAATTCAATCAACAAATTGCAGGATTTCTAAGGAGAAAGAAAAGATAAAGAGGGCAAGCACGTAGTTGATATCTTGGAGCTCCTCGCCATCTCAAATTATCAGATTTGCATTTAACATTTTTGCAAGATGATTATCTAAAGCAAGTTTGTTTGTCAATTGTCAGAGAAGTATTTCTCATTAGTTTTCATCCTTCGCCATTGCTTTAGAAAGTAAGCAAACAACGAAAATTTACGTGCCTAAATTATGTGCTTTAAAAACACTTTCAAAGTACATTATCGCATCGAATTTGTACATAACAAACACGTTGATTTGGACGAGTATGGTCAAAGTACGTTATTCGTGTCGAGAAGTCCGGATGGGGTACGTCACGAATGGAGGAGGAGCAAATTCATTCGTGGGTTTTTGCTATGATGCAGCGATTTGCCCAAATCCTCTCTCTCTCTCTCTCTCTTTGGTTGGGTCGTATCTGGGCAAGTGGGGGTTGTCGGATCGCATCACTAACGAAAGAGTTTTCGAATATTTTAACGTGAGACAGATGGAGAGAGAGAGCGCAGACAAAGGTCGTCGGTGTCTCCCTCCTTGAAGTCTCCGGCTGCACTCTCTCTCCTCTGTTCAGTCTCTCTCTCTCTCTCTCTCTCTCTCTCTGTCTCTGTTTAGCTGCGGCTGTAGCTCAGGTATGTACACCGACATCAGATTGATGAGCTGGAGGCGGGTCGCCAAGTCCGTGCAGGCGCTGGTGGCGCACGCCCTGCTCTTCTCCTTCGTCCTCCTCTTTCTTCTCAAGCTCGATCACGCCGTCCGGTATCCCTGGTGGTCAGTCTCGCTCTCTGTGTCTGTGAATCTTTCCCATTCTCTCTTGTTCTCTTTGCTCTTCTGTTCGGGTCGCTAGAAGGCCTGGGAGGAAAATTTGGAATTTTTCTTGACGACCCATCACGAGGGTCCACCATTTCTCTGTCCTTCGCCTGCTTGCATTTTACGGAAAGAAAGCCGGAGGCTTTGTTTCGGCTCGTCTCTCTCGCTCTCTTGTAAAAATTTGATTTTTTTTTTTACCCGGCTTGGTTCTTGCGAGTTTCGTCGAATTGGCGCCGTTTCCCTTTTCTGGTTCTGGGGATGAGATTCTGATCCATTTCCTGTTTGTGTTGCTCGCGTTAGTCCTGTCGATTGTTGGTTTTGGAATGATTAATGTGATATAGATGCGGTTGTTGGTGTCTTTTGGAAAGTTCCTCTGTTGGGTTTATTCAGGTGCCGTGTTTGTCATTGTCATTCGTTGTTCTTAAATTTTGCTTTATCACATGCTTGAATGACTTTCCCTGTAATGGGTAACCCTGTTCTTTGTTTTGTACTGAAAATTCCAGCGAGAGAGATTGATGTTGGTAGGCATTGGTTGTGTTTTGCCTTTGGGCTGGCACGGACGCAGCACTAATCAAGTGCCATATTCGGAAGGAATGATTCTGCATTTTATTTGCCTTTGGGAAAGCGTGCACCAGCCAACGACAGTGAGGACTAACTTGAGTGTAATTTGTTTCCATAAGACCTTTCATAGGCAATGAAATTTTTATGTGAAGCATGACAATGATGAACGTAAATGAATTTGAAGTATTTTTCCAACCTAAGAAATTGAATGGGCACATTATTTGTCAAATGCTGGTCTGACGGCTATGTAGCCATTGGATTCCCAAGAAGTGGAAAGCACAGAGTAAGCTATTGAATCTGGATGAATCAAGTCTCAAGGAAAGAAAAGTCTGAATCATGTAGATATCAAGAAGTCATTACTTGTATGTTGCAGTATCTGGAAACATTATGAAGGCAAATGAAAGATGAAGCACCAATTAGCCTGAGTTCGAGGTTTTTGCCTGAGATGTGCCTGTGCTTTTAGAGAAAAAGCCAGTCAATCCCGTTTAAGGAGTGGTCCACATGCTTCTATGGACCTTGCAAGTGAGCAAAAGCACAGCTTTGGGTAAACCACCTGCTTCGCAGAGAGTTAGGAGATTAGTCTCGGTCATCTTGGACTGTCCTTTAGTGCCAATTTAGAATAAACAAAGCCTAGAGTTCTTTCTTGGTTTTAAGTTATGAAGTAAAATTTTTCCTGTTCCAGGTGCCATATATCAACATTGTCCCCTATTGCTTGTCTTTGAAGCTTGTGTTGGCTTTATTGACATATTCTTATCTAACAGTTCGAGCACTCTAATTCTTAGGAATGTTGATTGTTCCTTCACAACCAATTTAATCACTAGTTCTAGTTATGGATTCATACTGATACTATTTAGTCCCTCTTCTACTCCAAATGCAAGATCATTTTGTTCCACTTCTTCTTTCTCGCTTGCTTGAAAGTGTTTATGGGATTTAAATGTTACTTGCATCAACACTTTTTCCGCCAACAGCTTTCTTGTGGGATGAATTCTTCAACACCTATAATGTCTATATATGTTCATATCTATTCAACATGTAATGGATGCATTTAAATTTACAGACAGCGGAGTGATAGATGTGGGAATTCCATGGTAATGGTATAATACATGCATTGAATTCAAATTTCTCTCTGACGCATTAATCTTTTTAAGTGGATTGTTTGACGTAGGTTATTGTATGGAGCCATCAACAAGAATGGTTTATTTGGTTTTTGGTCATTAAATAGTTTTTCTTTTTGGTCATTGTCCTGCAGGGTCATTTTTGCCCCTCTATGGCTATTTCATGCTGTTGTAGCACGTGGCAGATTCTCCTTACCAGCACCAGCCTTGCCTCATGATCGTCATGTATGACACGTCTTGTGCATTAAATCTTATTTAAACATTTTCTTTTTGAATCGTGTCTCAAATCTCATGACTCCTACAAGCATGGATGTATTCTGACTTTGCGTCTTATTTTCTTGAACAGTGGGCACCATATCATGCTGTCATGGCGACCCCCTTGTTTGTGTCTTTTGAACTTCTTTTGTGTCTATATCTTGACAGGACCTATGGTATGCAGGAAACTCCAATAACAGAATATTTAATTTTGTTCAACGTTAAAAAGATAATTGGTTTTTCATGATTTTGCAAGTTGTTATAGATGGAAACTGTTTGAAGGAATCACTGATCCGTCTCAATTTTTCCCATTACCAGATATCATTGGGTCTAATTCTATAGATTAATATATCTTAGTAGACTGACTGACATGTTCTGCAAACTTGCTATAGTTGTGGACTTGAAGATTCTCTTTCTACCCATACTGGCCTTTGAGATTGCAGTCTTGATTGATAACATCAGGTATTTTTCTTTAAATTGATAATTCTTTCTGTTGACAATATGTCAAAGATAATTAAATGTGGTCTCACTTAAAATTAAAAATTTCATATCCAGTGGCTGGCTGGAAGGCTCTTTTAGCCTCCAGATTAAATTAAACTTCTTATAAATCACAAAGGCATGTTCTTAAGAGAGTTACATGTTGAAATACTGTCTGGTCATGCAAAAGTATCTTCTAATTCTTTCAGATGCTTTCAAATAAGTTTATTTTTTTCTGTCATGCTTTTAAAAGTATTCAAAGAATTGCATACGAGCGTCTAGAAAAATTCTTTGATCATGGATCCTGGAATTGGTTGATATGGCATTTGCATTCAAGGTTTAACCATCGGCAGTTTGATGCAGGATGTGCAGGAACTTAATGCCAGGAGATGATGAAAGCCTGACTGACGATGCAATATGGGCCACCCTTCCTGTAAGTTTGTAACTTTTTCATTTTCTAAATCACGATGCTTGGACCGAACCCCAAAAAAAAATCACAATGCTTGGGGAAGGGTTCTCTATTGATTGCTATGCTTGTTATACTTATGAAGTAGCTTGTATGTGTTCTTATTCTTAAAGCTTCCGATAAACCATAAATGTGCTGTCTCTTTATGCTATTTTGGGTATAGATCTTCTCACTTATATGCTATGAGCTCATTTATGTTGGCTGCAAGCAAAATTGGAAGAAACTTTAATTTTGTCTTAGTGGACCTGAGATGTTGATGCTGTTTTTTAATTGTTTCACTGGATGGGTGGCTCATTATTTTTTGTGGTTGAGGGAACAAATCTTTTTGGTACACCTAGAAAAATAGAGGAAAGATTAGACAATGTGAGAACTGGGGGTAGCAAGGGTTGATTGGAGAGCATGATTTAAGCATATACATACAAATGACCATCTTACTTTGCTCAGTATAAGTAGACAGTGAGTTTCTAAGTGAGAGCTGCTTAAGGATTGGAAAGTTCACAATTTAGGAAAGTTCCATTTTACTGCTTTTATTTTCTTTTGTTGTTCTCTATTATCAGCAGCAAAAATTCCCTCCAATACATGTAAATCTTCTCTATTCATCCTATCCTTGTAATTCCATCTGGACAATTCCTAGTAGCTGAGGAGTGGAAACCACGAAACTTTTTCCAGAAAGCTGGCATTAATTGGATATATGGAGGCTTCGCATGTTCCCTATCCTTGTGAGATTCATCTAAGATTTATGTTACTCCTAGTCCTTTTAGCTAATTTATTTGTCCAATAGGGCGAATACCAAATCTGCTCTATTTTTTGCTTTCCTTTCCTAGTTTTGAAAATCAGACTGCACTAGCTGGCTCAATTGAAACCACCAATGGGTTGTTGAACTTTCACTTAAATGCAGTAGGTGGAAAACCGAATTATGTCACCATCGACCTTGGTTCCATTGTAAAACCTGGCATTATTGTCTATTTATCTCTTGATCTCAGGATCTCTATGGCCAAGAAGCCACTTATGGAGTTGAATTGACTTAAGCAAGTTGGCTGGATGGAATGCCAACTTCAAAACCTTTTCTGCTCTTTATCTAGTAATTTCATTGTTATAAACTTGTCATCATCAAAAGCTGATAAACGAGCTTTGGGCAGGGGAGAGAGATGGGGTTTTCACACTACTTTTAGGGTATTTGATGACTATTTGCTAGATAAACGGATGTCTTAAAATGGCCTCACCTGTCAAAGAATTGGGCAGGAGGGTCTGCTAGGGGGGTGAGGAGCTTGAGGGTCCTCTCTTGTGCTTAATCAGGGGTTTATGTTGATGAGAAAGGTCACTAAAAAGGAAAGTCTCCTCAAGTTTAGAAATAGGGAGTAGACTAAAACTTAATTGTCTTCTGCTGAGCTATAATTTAGTCTTGGTCGAAGTTCTGCTGATTGAACTGGTTCGGCCAGTTGAATCATAGACCTGCAACTTGATTGTTTCTTGACAGATACTTGTGTGCAAAATGATGGTTAGGGAACGTGTGCTAGATTGGCTATTGAAGATACATGTGTGCAACGTGATGTGGATTTTTTTAATTTCAGTATCTAGCCTGTTTGAATTGAGTCACTTGAGTATGTAATATTTGGATATTCTTAAGATTACCTTTTATTGACAGTGCTAATTTTGTTTGTGTGATGAAAGATGGAGGATGCAATTTTGGTTTTGTTCTAACTCTGTTAACCTAGTCTCTTAGTTTCCCGTCCCTTTTCTCCTAGTCCTGCCAAAGTCTTACTTTTTCCTTCACTTGCTTTCTTGTTCTTTTGTATTTGAGTATTGAAGAACTTCTAGTAATGATGATGGGACTTGTGTCTCTTGATGGTTTATGCTTCAGTAAGCATTTATTTACTACTTTAGTGATGTATCATCTTTCAACTGGTAGTATATGCTAATTGCTTTTCTGATATTGTTGCTTCTAGCACTTCTGGGTTGCAATATCTATGGTCTTCTGCATTGCTGCAACGACATTTACTCTTCTAAAGCTATGTGGTAATTGTCTTATTTCTCTGCATTAGAACAACTTATGTCCTCCTCTTACAATTGGTCTGGAGTGATTAAAGTTCATGAAAATTCAAGCCAGTGTATACATTATTTCAATTTGTCTTAGCGCTGGTGTTTCTTCAGCCTATTTCATTGTCAAGGGACAAACATTATACAGCAATGAGTTTGTTGATTATGTCGGGAGAGGTGTTCCCCTGTAGTGGCAATGAGTTTAATTTCCAATAAAGGCCATTATTACTTGCCCCAATAAAACCCCTATTTTTTTTAATCTCTTATTGGATTTTACTGGTCATTAACTATTTTGCTTTGTTTGGCTTTTCGCTTGCTAAATTGCGGGAACAGTTCTCATTTAACTGAAGTCAGTCGTTTTTGGGACTATACCTGAAGCCTAATCCCACTGAAGAAAGTTTAGCCACTAAGACTACATTCCGATAACTCTTCTGCTCAAAATGTATGACCTGCCTGTGTTAGTCATAGTCATCTTTTGGCATCAAGAATCTATATTGCATAGCAGTACATCCTTAGATGATTTAATGCTATAAATCGACATGCTTTATTATTGAGTATCTAAGACTGTTTTCCGATGATTAATTGGATGTATTGCCAACTTCGTGCAGGTGATGTCATTGGTCTAACTTGGTGGGATTTGTTTATAAATTACGGGTAGCGCTCAGTTAGTTTAGCACTGTAATTGACAATGTCTCCTTTTCAAGTCCCTTTCCCTATTAAAGTTGATGCTGGGACTCCTTCCACAGAATTGCAGAATGCTTTGCCTTCCTTGTTTGCACAAAGTGGGATAATCCAGCGATTCATGGGCGTTCTTACATAAGAGAAGTGGGTCCATCCTCAATGTCTATCAGATATATTGACTGGGAGAGACAGTTAATGGTTTCTTCAGAAGAAGAACAAAATATCAGAATGTGCAGCAGCTTGCAAGACATAGGAGGTCACATTATGAAAATTCCCATAGTTGTCTTCCAGATCCTTCTGATCATGCGTTTGGAGGTATGTCATTACATATCGAGAAGCTCTCAGCTATTTGGTATGATACAATATTGTTCTTCTTTGTCATTGGCTATGTGCTGTGCATGTACCAACTCACTTTCTCTTAATTTGTAGGGAACACCTCGAAGTGCTAAGCAAATGCCTCTTCCAGTTGTTTTTACTCCTCTTCTTCTAGTGCAAGGAGCTGGAGTCTTGTTTGCTGCATACAGATTGATAGAAAAGATTGTCTTTATGTTGCACAGTGGAGCTTGTTCTAGTAATTACTTCTCAATCTCATCAAAAATTCGTGATTGCTTTGGATTTTTGCATCATGGGTCACGGTAATTTTTTTAAGTCTGAAAGTATGAGAACCTAATTTATTCGAATCAAAGATGCATCTTCTTAAAATTAATTGACAAGGGTTCAATGTTACCAGGTTGATAGGTTGGTGGTCAATAGATGAAGCCAGCCAGCAGGAACGAGCTAGGCTTTTCTGCAGTGGCTCTTCTGGGTGTGTATTCCTATTCCATGCAGTCTGTTATCTTTGTAATGTTCTTCTTGCTCTTGTTTGTTGGTGTTGACCAAGAGATGTGTTGGTTTGTGAGGTTTTTGTTGCACCGATGGTCACTGTTGTCATCGCTGTGTGTGGTTGTAACTGCTCATGGCATCGCAGTTCCAGAAGCACACCTCTTTTTGCTGTGATTTAGATTACTTACCTTTAGCTTGGATTCTCAAATTAATTATAAAGATGCTCTCGTAGGTTCAATTCGCATGGACTCACACAGGTGCAATATCGTCGTGTCATCACACAAGTTCTAGGGTAGCATTACAATAAACCCCGGTGTCCTCATTTTCAGGCTCTGAGAGCGAGAGGGTCTTCTTAGATGATAGCTAATAAATTGTAATCGTCTTTGCTAGCAAAGCATATAGAGGATGAAGAAATGCCTCAAATTGTATTGGCACCTTTCAATTTCTTTTTGTTGTTGTTCCCCTAATTTATTGCCTGAACTTCTTCTCATGTATATACAAAGGTAAGAACTCACATTCAAGCATGCAGGCTGCCACAGCCACTTGCATGTGAACCTCAAAAAACATACATGAATGTGTACCACAATGAATGCAAGCTTGTTTTACTCACATGCTGACTTTTGCCCCACCCCTCTCGTCCACCCTTCTGCTCTTCAAATAATCTTCTAAGTGTTGTTCTTTCCATGTCTGGTTCAGCTACAATACCTTTTCACCAGATATTGTGAAGAAGTTGCCTAAGTCAGATCTTGTTGAGGAGGTAAGAAGAGTCTGTTTTCCATTTGATGTAGTCTTACCTGTATCTCATCTTTATTTTTTCAGTTGTAGAAGATTCTATGATTCTTTATGCTACTTTAATAGAATAATATTTATATGTGTGGCTTTTTTACTTTTTCGTGTTTAAAATTCTGTTGACCTCAGATATGGAGATTACAAGCTGCACTGAGTGAGCAGACAGAAATAACAAGAAGCAGCCAGCAAGAGTATGAGAGACTTCAAAATGTATGTTTTTAGCACCTAGGATGCTTGAGTTTTGTTTTTCGTGGCTTTCACTGAGGGATCGGATGATTGTGTTTTCCAATCCAATACTTTATGGCCCAAGTTGATGTTACCATCTTCATTGGTAGTTCAAGTCACTGCATGGCATTTCTGACTATGTTATATGCAAGTCTTGGGTAGCAATGATGCTACAGAATGTAGCATAAATGAAGCAGATAAATCAACGGAAAGGAAGAAGCTTAAAGAGTTCGCTCATCTAGCTAGTGTCTACCTTGAATGAGCTGTGGTCTCTCTAGAACGAAGCGATGCTCTTCAGTGTTCATCTCTCTACCAATCATTAGGCTCTATGTTCAAATTGAAAAGTTGTTTATCAAAAGACTGGAATTGATGTTCCAGACATAAGACGCTATATTGTTTCTTTCCAAATGCCTGAGGCATATCATGTTCGGGATATTCTCAATATACTCCACTGTCACTAATTGGAGATGGTGAATTTTGCAGGAAAAGATCCTTTGTCAAGTTTGCTTCGAAGATCAAATCAATGTGGTCATGCTTCCCTGCCGGCATCACGCCCTCTGCAGGTATTTGCTCTTATCAGTCCGCTGTTAGTCATTATATACCAGTGCTTCTGACTGGCAGGCTAGGGAATAAAATGAACGCAGGGTCATGTGGTTTATAACCCTGACCCCACAGTTCTGAAAATCGTCTATTGGAACTGGCATGTTGTAATTTGTGAACCCACATTCCAATGATCGTGTCCTTCAGTGTGAATTTGTAAGTGGCAAAGAAGAGAAAACCCTCTGAGTAGATCTTGTGTTTAAGCCCAAGCAAACCTGGGATGGGTGTGCCTTTCCTTCATTGTGACTATTGTTTGCCGTCATGCTTGGCAGGGCTTGCTGCAACAAGTGTAAGAAGTGTCCCATCTGCCGAGTCTCCATCGAAGGGACGTTGTCTGTGGCTGTACATGAAGTATAGATTTTTACACCCGTCAGCAGACTGGACAATACCAACATTCATACCACCCCTTCGCCCTTGTAATTTTAACGGAGCAAGCACGATACATTGTGATGTAGTCCAACTCCAAACTAAAGAAATTGTACATATACACAGGATGAATCGAGAAAATCTCATTCTTGCCAGGGCGTACATTTTATGGTTGTCCTTTTGTCAGGTAGATTTTGCATTTCCTATTCGTGGTTCCTAGTCATTTCCGGTTAGACGTAAAAAGGCATGAAGATGACACCATTCTGGCCCTAAAGGCAGAGATAAGTGAGCTAAATTAAATGATTATCTAGTTGGATGGCACATGGGCTTGAACTTAGGTGAAGTTTCGCATCTTTACACGAAGGCAGGGCACTAGCACCGTGATTAATGACTTGATTCGAGAGGCAACCCGCAGGATCGCAGGAAATGAGAGCTCACTGGCGTTTGGTTTGATGGTGCATTTAGGGTCTGCTTGTTAATATTTCTTGGAACAAGTGATTCTGTGCTTTTATTCTCGGGAGTAGATTTTAAATAGAAATTTGTTTGGTAAATTTTTTATTACGGAAAATAGATTTGGAGTAAAATCAAGAAGATATAAAAGTTATTTCTCGCTATTGGGAACAATTTTAAGAATCATTTTTTTTCTCCTCTCCTCTTTTTTTCCCTTCCCTTCCCTTTCTTCTTCTTCTTCTTCTTCCTCCTCCTCTTCCTCCTCCCACCCCATAACTGCCCTTGGACCGCCATCAGAGCCTCACCAGGCTAGGGTGAGGTCGAATAAGCTCATTGAAGCCTTGCTCGACCACTAGCGAGGCTCAACCTCGTGCCACTTGGGCGAGCTTGAGCCTTGCCGGGCTGGGCGAGCCTCATCGGTGGCCAGGCGAGCTCGTTGGCCACCATCGATGACAGTGGCCAAAAGGAAGAAGGGGAGAAAAAAAGAAAAAAGAAAAGAAAATTATAACAAAAAATATTAAAAATTAAAAAAATCAAAATATCAAAAAATTTTACGAAACTCATTTTTATTCTCGAAATAAAAATTTTAAACAGTTTATTAAATACTTTAAATACTCAGAAATTGTTTCTAGCAATAGAATCATTGCCGAATATATCCTTAATTGTTGTGTCTTAATATGGCTTATATAGATTCAAGAAATTGAACATGTTAGTGATGCTTGCCGAAGTTCCCAAATCCCTTTGCAATTAGGTGGATACTATGCCAGGAGATAGAGAAGTAAAGATTCCAACTGACAAGAATTTGAAATCGACTCCACTTCCAAGTGGTGGTACTCCCTGACACAGAACATAGGATTCCAATAAATACAGATCACACGAACAAGCTACAGCTGCAGACAGGACTTATTAGACACTTCCTTTCCGGGAAGTTGTACGAGATCAAATGCAATTTTCGTTTCACATAAATCGGGAATGCTAGAGGCTGAGGCTGAGGCCTCGCAATGCGAGAGAACACGGTTTATGAACATGTCGCCGCGATTGCAATGGCCTCCATCATGGGGTTCTGCGCGGCGACCTCTCCTTTGGGATTGACTTTCTTGCTTACTTTGGCGGCGAATTCATTGAAACACTCATCGAGCGTGCGGAAGGATTCTTCAGGGTAAAGACTGCCCACCTCCACCTCGTTGGGGCCGTCGACCGAGAAGTTGACTTGGCAGCCTCTTATGAAGATGTCGTGAGTGAATGAGGCCACGATGCTCTGCGGTATGCAATTCTCTGCATCAAAGCGAGTCCGTAAGGTCTTTTACCGTCATCAACATTTCGCTTTTAAGTAATTTAAGCTGTTCAACTCGGACTAAGTCTGTACCGGCGGCAACAGCTAAGAGGTCATCTTCGGTGACGGTGACACGAGGGAGGGTTCGTCCGAGCTTCTTCTCCCACAAGGCCGCGAGCTCGTTCATGTTGTACATGTTGCTAGGCGGTCGGAAATGCACCGACTTGTTCAGCGTCCGGTCGTCGTCCACTGTCTTCATGGTGAACTTTCCGATGTCGGTCCCAGCAACAAAATAAGCTGCAAGAGGCGCATCCAAAATCATAAGAATTAACAAAGGCCCTCCTTAGTCAAGTTGACTGCATGCAAGAAATGCGACATGTGAACCACCTACCGTTTAAAAAAGGAGAAAAAGATAACTAAAGAAAGAACCACCTAACGTTTGATTTTGTTCATTGTTAATGTCATGGTAGTGATGCTCTCAGGGTTTTCCGAGACTATGATATACATAGCATGTTTCTAGGTTTATCCGGGGATCATGACAACTGGCCCGCCGGCTATCTTAGGCTGCGGGTAGTAGTTGGAAAGCAAAAGAATAATGTTTATTTTGGGGCTTTCTCAAGTGGGTGAGCTGCGGTTGAAGAACGAACGATTAGTTTTTCCTCCTTCTCACCCGATTAAAATCCTAGGAAAAGGGTCGCCCCAAAGATCCCCAAGAGCCCGTTCGCCACAATTTTCCGGCAAACACCTTTCGACCGCGAAAGCGAAACCCTAGGGTTCTTTGCTGGGGAAGGTACCACATGTCTAGCTACAAGTCAAGCGAATCTGATGGCTTCTTGTTTACTCCATCTAACGTTTATGTTCTGAATGTCTGTCGTACGTCGTGTTCTCTCATTTTGACACGGCACCTCACACATGCAGGTGGGGACGTCAGATCTTACGCAAGTATCATACGGTAGATTTTGCGTTATTGTATATTTGCTATTCGAGAAGGACTCATTGGGAGCAGAGCCTCTCATCATAGAAAGAACAAAAAACCATTGACCCTCGGTAACTCCTTCAACCAATCCTCTTCGCCTCGAATCTTTTTCGCTTTGTCAAGTCGTCTTCCTGCGCCGCTCGACGCAAACCCAGGCCAACGAGACAACGCCGTATGTAATCCTTCTCTCTCGCGAGTACAGTTTTCTAGGTACGGATTGTTTTTCTTCTTCGGATTCAATGCATTGATTTGCGTTTTCTAAATTAGATACCTTACAAACGGACTATAATTTTCAATGTACTGATCATTTTCGTTTTGTTGCTCGGATTCAATGTACAGAATTGCTTTTCCCAAATTAGATTACTTTAGAAACGCGAATCATTTCAAATAAAGTAAACTTTCATTGGTAAAGACAATTCCTCAAATATAATAGCAAGCCTTTTTGATAATTTCTGTTGAGCTTTCTCATCGTCGTTTAGTAGACCGGCGTATTCTATGTGATTAATAATGGCTCGAAGGAGAAGAGTCTCCGTACGTCTCTATCAGTTTCGTGCATTATCATAAACAAGCATGCCCCCCCTTCTTCCCCCTAAGTCATAATTGACCAACGACTATATATTGACACGCGGCAGGAACATTGGCCCCACCCCTCCGCCCCTATTAATATACCACCAAGAATGGCATTAACAACTTTTACTTTAATATACTATCTATAATAAACATCTACGAAAGTAAAGGTATCCACTTTCATTAGGATACTTATACCATAACTTAATTATTTAATTTCATGTTATTCCTCTCTTTTGTATTTGGTGTCATTGTTCGCGACTGTTAAGTATTTTGTAATCTCTTTACAAATTGTTGCTTCAAATAATGTTTAAACAAGAATAGATTTAAGATTTATGAAAAAAATGTTCGTAATTTTTACTCCCAGCGGGACGGCGCACCATTGCTCCCCACCGACCCGACTTGCCCTCAAATCACGAGACCTAGTTAAGGGGGTAGGCACGGGCTGCCTCGTCGCCAAGGCCCCTCCCTATTAATGAATCTGCCAAGTGCAATGTCCTACTTTGATTTGGTGCGTACCTTTGACTGTTCCGTCGCCGTAGATTTGGAACTGCTCCAACGGGGGGAGTACCTCGGAAGGGTGCCTGTTGTCGTAGTAGGGCCAAGAGGCGATGGAGTTGCAGCAGATGTAGGTGTACGGCAGGCGATGCTCCTCTATCAACCGTCGGATCTTGCGCTTCTCCTTGTACATGGTGAGGCCCGGCTCCACCGGGTCGGCCCTGTCCACGTCGTGCCCAAACTCCGAAGGCAAGAACCTCTGAGATCGCAACGCACAAATGTTCATTTCAGGAACCCACCAAATCCCACACGTTCCCAACCATATGTATCAAATCATATCGATCATCTCGATCGTTCATTAAAAATGCTCAGTACGGATAACTGAATTTCTTAAATTATGCACAGTAAACTACAAAGAAAATAATGCCTTAGACGTTATATCGACTTGACTTACTTGGGTCCATGCAATGTGATACTCAGGTAAAGGGGTAATGCTACATGTGCATCGGACATGGATAGATATATGAAGAATAATTTCATATTATCTAATGATGTTAGCGTATATAAAGGCACTTAAGGGTACGATTTGTGCACAGTGCTAAAAAAAAAATTTGGGGCGGGGAGGGGGGGGGGTACTTGACAAAATGATGTTTTTGTCCATATACCTTGACGGTGCCGACAGCTTTGATGGCCTCGACCAAAGTGAGCTGATCCAAGATGTCCTCGCCGCCAACAGCCGAGATCACGATCTCTATCTCGTGCTCCCCGAGGATCGACTCCATGAGACTCCTGTCGTTGATCAAACCCTAGCAAATTCTCAACAAAGACAGAAGACCAAAATCAGAGGGTTCTCCCAAAAGCTGGTCGATTCTCTCCTTTCTGATCAGATGGCAGAAATCTTACACGCAAGATTATCGCGCCTTTCTTTTGCAGGGTCTCGACGGTGTTCGCCTTGGAGGGGCTGCTCAAGCCGGGCCTGACGAGGACGTAAGTCTGCCGGCCCGCCTCGATGCTCGCCTCCGTGATGAACCGGCCGATGAAACCGGTCGCCCCGACGACGAGGACCCGGCCCGAGCCTGGCGTTGGCGCTGTCATGGTTGAAAGCCGGTGGGGTGCCGGGGGGGAGGCTCGGGGTTCGGTTTTTCCTCGCGGAGAACGAGTGGGCCGCGATGGTACAAAGAGCACGGGAGGCGTGTGGTCTTTTAGTTCATGTTGTTGGGTCAGAGGAAAGAGGGTGTATGTGAGGAGATGTATTTTAAGGAGAGGACGAGGATAGCAACTTTGTGGGAAGATAATGGAGTTAATATATAGCGAGGCTGTAGTGGAGGGGAGGGATTGATGCGTTAGCTCGTCTTTGTCCCCACTCCTCCAGCTACCTGTCAACAAAAGAGAAAAAGGAGGCCAAGTTGCTCCTTTAGATCTCCATCCTAAAGCGATGCTTCAGGCATCATCCACCCCCTTGTACAATCGATTTACCAGTTGATGTGACAAAGATTAATTATTGAATATTAGGACAACACGCCTGTTATTTTTTTATTTGGTGAATCAATTTTTTGTGGACGATCTTCGGACCTCTCATCATAGGCATCTGTGACGTAGGCATCGTCGAACGGATTATTTTTGATACGTGCAGACAAGTGATATTACTCGTCGATTGCCCAGCGGTTCTTGGGAAAATTCTCTTTAAGTTGCTAAGTTGAAAACCCTAACAAAAAAGAAAAATGTCCCCATTGACCTAGGGTTTATAAGCTCACGCCGGCTTGACCCATAGCTAAGTTCCCTGTTTAGTGCCTTGACTGATAGCTGAGCCATGAAAGCCAAAGGAATAGTCACCGTTTCGACTCCGCTGTCTCCGTATGACCGCACTAAATTTCTAGCAAAAGGAGGAGAGACCGTTCTAAAAAGAGAAATGAATTCCTGAGTTAATGTCTCCCATTAATGTTTGCCATGCTCAATAGGGGCTTGTCATGTCAAGATCCATAATGCAACCATGGTGGGGCGCAAACAACCATCGATATAAAACCCGTCAAGAAATGTTATTAACTCACGGAGTACTGTGGCATCCAAAGAGACTTACACCATCCTTCTTCTTTTTTCGTTGAAGCTGCGAAATGAACGCTTCATCATGGCCAACTACGATTTCCCGAGAGGAACGATTCCTTGAAGGACCACAGGGACCTCCTCGTACCAGATGCTGATTATTGCCTTTCCCACTTCCTCCTCACAAGACGACAAATATACGCTTCCTTCGTGGAGAAGACACGTCGCGTGGGTCGACTTTATGTCCCATAGTTTCTGCTGAGCAGTCATGGTCAGGTGCACTTTGTACCTGAGGTTGTCGATAATTGGCAATTGGTATGCAAAGGACACGAGCATGCCAGGTCGAACTAAGCGATAATCCAGTGATGGCCGCTCATATTCGATGCGCCCGTGCACCAAGATTGGTGGAACTTGCGACCCATCCGCAAGTTTTGGGTAGGTCTAGGAAGTGTGTTAGCTCGACCAAAATGGTAGGGCTGGGACTATGCCCAAGATCTGTTTCGACGTACGAGGTTATATATTCACGTTCATGCCTCGATTGATTTTAAACTGGAAGTGACGATTTGTTTTCCATATTATATGTTGGTTGGGAGTTGTTTTGTGGTTCAGCGCATATTATATGTGGAGCTATTGCTCTCCAATTAATAGCAGACATTGACTGGATATAGATAACCTACGATTGATTAGTTGACTTAGCGATAATTGCAATTATTAGCCTCCTCAGAGTCCGGAACCTCTGTATTAGTTCTGGAAATTGTTTGAAATCTCTAAGTGGAGTCTAATATAATGATTGGTGTTCTACGGCATGTCGTGTGTAATTAGAGATAGAATCGATTTCACTTTGAGTTATTAACGTGGGTCGCTTGACAAGTGTCCAACTTTATTCCCGTGTCATGATTTTGATTCGGTTTAACATTTGCTTATCTTAGTTTGCATTCATAGGATAGGTTAATCGCAGTATCCGTTTCGAGCTTCTTAATTATTTAATTATTGTTTGGATACTAGATTTGGAATGCTAATCTGATTAGCCTCTAGTGCAATTTTATGCATCGTGCTATCAAATTGATCTAAGCATTTTACTCCCACATATGAATGGACATCAAGATATGGGATTTGAACTTGTGCACTGAGTCTAGACCACTAAAATACATTAGTTCCTCATTATATCAAAAGCCTAGCGTCTATGATTCTTAAGATCAACAGAGGATATCAAGCAGGATTTTTTTTTTGAATTAAATATTTGATAGCAAAGTAGTCAAATATTGAAAGTGGTATCCTATGTCTATGTATGTGCATTTATAAATGGCCCTTCTCACCAGCATGTAGAGCTCGTTTTGTATGAGGTGCAATGAGTTTCATGAGGCATTTGACAAACTTTTCACGGATACAGTACGATCACAACCACTACAGCTTTAGGAAGCAGCCTCGCGCACGTTTTGAGGCGCTGCAATTTCCAAACATGTATTCACAAATACGTAAACCACGGTATGGTTGTAACTACACCGAACAAACCCGTGCACGAGCATCTCTTGGGCGATATTTTCCGATCTGTTTCCTTTGAATTTTCTGTCGATCGGTACAAACCTCCCTCGTATTTGGAAAGACGTGCAAAGACATGATCCGGAGACTCGCTGGCATGGCAGAATTTGGTATCAAGGTGTTAATTGAATTGAGAATGACTAATTATTATATAGTTTTCTATCATTTTCCACAGACACGTCCAAATAGTTTATCCTAGTATATTATGCATTCGAACCTTCCGATCTTGAAGGATTCTTTTCCCCCATCTTTCGGCCCCGCACTGGGTAAAGACAGCTCCACGGACTCAGAACAACTTGAAGGGACTGATATGCAGAACAATCCAAAGACCAAAAGGAGTTCGACCGCAAGAGGCATCCCATGTCCGTGAGCATGTACAAAATGGAGGTCGTAACTTTTGTGAGACGTTCCGACAAAGCAGTACCTTCCCGACCGGAGAAGCTTTTAGGAAGCTGCCTCGCCTACGTTTTGAGCTTCCGCAATTTACGACAACAGACAAGCACGTGCTCGAGCGTCTCTCGCGTGATAAGTTTGTCATTTGAATTTTTGTCATTGGGTACCAACTACTCTCGGATTTAAAAGGCCATGCAAAGACAATCTTTATAATATCATCCCACTTCATCGGGGCTCGGACATCTACATGGACCATGAGATCATGTGAACGAGGGTTAGATCATCATCGTCCGGAGACCGATTGGCATGGCAGAGTTAGGTACAGAGGTGTTGATACAATTGATAATGACTGATTATTATATATGATGCGTTTGCTTTTCAGAGAATGAATGATTTAAAAAATATTTTTCTACAAAATGATTGTTTGTGCCGCTTGAAACAATTAGTCAATAACAAATGTTTCACATCATGACAATAATTTATGTCTAAATATTTTCGTGGACGATGATAATATTCTTTGTTTATTTAATTTTCTAAGCAATACAAATAATCATTTTCATTTTTCGCGAAACAAATGCTTGATTGACGGAAAACTTGTTTTTAGGAAATTATTCTTTGACTTTATGTTCTTTAGACGAAGCAACGTTTTCCATGGACTTAAAACAACAAGTTTAGATCGATTGAAAACCACTTCCACTTTTGGTAAGAAGAAAATCACTTTTTCCACCAAAAAAATGAAAGCTAACAATTTTTCTTAAAGATGATTTTCAAGGAATATGTTTTTCTTTATCATGAAATTTTTAGTGAAACAAACACATCCGTAGGCTCCATTTATTTCAAGAAAAATAAATGTTTTGCAAAAAATTTTCCTAAAATCAATTGTTTAGATCGCTTACAAAATGAACAATTAAAAAATATTTTCATCGTCCATGAAAATAAACATAAATCGTTGTCGACAATAAAAATAGTCTTCGTTGGTAAATTATTTGAAGCAACACAAGCAATCACTTACTAAATTATTTATTTTCTATGAAACAAAGGGGGCCTAATTTTACTTTCTAGACACATCAATTATAGCTTTGTCCTAGAAAAATTAGAACCCCCGACGCCGCCCCCCCCCCCCCCGCGCCCAAGGACAACGTTGGGACTTTTCTGCAGAACAATCCAACGTTAACAACAGTTCCCCATCTTGACCTCCCGGTATCCACTTTAGTTTGGTTCGCCCCAAGTGCATTCACCTAACTCATCGTCACTCCAAGGACGACCCCAGCGTCCTGGTAACGCACCCACGTCGTCAGATGGTTTTTCTGATCCATCGCAGAATGGTTGTTAGATAGTGCGAGACATGGTGGATCTCTCATCATACTTCAAGTGGCTCTTTCATTCACGAGTCCTTGTCTAAGCGTTCTAATAAGAACAGCAAAGTAAATGCTTGATTGGCTTGTTTGACGGCCTGTTTCGAGCATTTCTTTTTCAAATCCCTAAACGTGGCGTAGTTGGCTTATGGCGCGTGGAGACTCCCAACCCACTAATTAGAGGTTATCCATTCAAATCGCACAACATATGTCTAAACTACTTCATGTTAAGACACACGACACGCCAAAGACCTTGAATTAACCAGTTTGTGGGCTTGCAGAATGCTCCATATACTTTCAAGTTGTTAGGCCTTCGCTTTCGCCTGAGGTGTGCCCCAAGGTCATCACAAAAGTTGTGGTAATGTTTGGGTTCAATTGAATGTTCTAATGAGTTCAGGTTTGGAGTGTCTCTTCTAATTCCACCACGAGGTATTTTCATTGTGTTACATGGAAAGTGTTGTTACGGGTAGAAAGTTGCACCAAATACAAGAGTTGTGTATGCATTTGCACAATCTTGTGGATCGCTGCAAGGTTTGCCCTCCTCATTTGGTTTGTGAGAAGAAACCGAGACAGGGTGATATAGTTAGGAGCCATCTCGGATTCTGTTAAAATTTTGATTGCATGAAAGAATGGTTTTGATATCAATAATAATTTAGGGTTTTGATTTGTGCAGGTACATGTGTGCAGGGTCTGATTGATATAGAAATGAACAAGGGGCAATTTATATAGATGAGTATTCAAGACTTAGGCTATTGACTTGGAAATATTGTTTCATAATTTTCATATGGAGTACGTATGGTGTGGTTTGGATCGGTGAGGGAGCCAGGGATCATGCTCCCCACCCATACGTGGCGGAAGGCTAAACCACAAAGGCCCGCTTTGGTTGGCGCAAAAATCGCCATTGGAAAATGCAGCGATCTTTAGGTTGAAGGGGTTTTCCGAAATCAAATACCGCTTTGGTAAAATAAAACTTTTCATTGCAAGGTCAAAGAACTTTGGCCTAAATATCGTTTGGTAAATACTACATTTTGTAATGCACTTTGACTAAATTTATTTTTTAATAAAAATTTATAATATATTTTTTTAATTTATTCACCTCCGGCGCGATCTCGGCCGCTGCCAGACCGCCCGAGGTCGCCGACCTCGGGCGGTGGTCGCCGTCGCCGTCGCCGGGTCGCGCGAACCCGGCGACGGCGACGGTCGCCTCAGGCACGCGACCCGGGCGACGACAACGGCCGCCCGGGTTCGCCCCGTCAAGGTCGCGGTCGCCTGGTCGCGAACCCAGCGACCGCGACGATTTGCCTGCCGGGCGCGCGACCCGGCGACGGCGACGGTCGCCTCGGGCGCGCGACCCGGGCGACGGCGACGGCCGCCTCGGGCGGCGCGCGACCCGGGCGACGGTGACGGTCGCGGGTTCGTCGTCGCCCGGGTCGCCGTCGCCCGGGTCGCGAACCCAGGCGACGGCGACGGTCGCCTTTGGGCGCGCGACCTAGGCGACGGTGACGGCCGCCCGGGTTCGCCGTCGCCCGGGTCGCCGTCGCCCGGGCGCGCGACTGGCCGACGGCCGCGGCGTCGGGACGCCTTGGCCGTGGCGGGTCTTGGCCGCGCTGCTCTCTGAGAAGATGAACAGTGCCAAAGCCACCTGCACTCCATTGGGCTAAGGGCAAAAATGGATTTTGCTAAATAAATGAGGGCAAAATGGGCAACTAGCATATTTTCATTAAAAAAAGCAAATGGCATTCGAAAATGCAAGTTTTGAAGCGCACCTCCACCTCCATCGCCTAAAGCGCTTGAACCCCATTGAGAATGCACCGCGTTTCGGCCAAAGCTTCTCCAAAATACGAACCAAACGGGTTCGTTTGGCTGAAAAAAAGCCCCTTGGCAAAGCTGAACCAAACAGGGCCAAACTCTTTGACGTCGAGCTACGGCCTTTTCCATAGGCATTTCCCCCGAGTCATGGACCACAATTCTCTGGCACTTTCTACAATATTTACTGCCACAGGAAGTCGTATAGTACGAGTAGAGCTGACTTTTTTGTCCTTTCACTGACAAAATTTCCGACCCTTTTGCCTATCTTTTTTAAAGGGTGGGTTTTCCCATACGTAACATCTGCAATAATTTCTTGTCGATTGAGAAAACTTAGCTGCTAAGGTTTTAGCCTTCAACTTGGACTCTTCCATTTTTAACCTGTTCTTCGATATTTTCCAACTCCTTTAACTTTTCTTCTATCTTGGACACTTCTTGTTTTCTTCATGATTAAGTTAGTTAAAGCGTCCTTGATAAATCTAATAGAGATGGGTGATTCTAGATTTTATATAGATTCCTCTTGAAATTAGAACCCACCGGTTGAAATATATTCCTCATTTTTTAGAATTGAAAACTTACCATATATATATTGAAACTTAGAACCGATCGCGTCATAGATTTTATGGTCAGTTTCAGGGTCTACCTAGGTTTTATTATATTATCAATTGAATGATTGCAATGAAATATCACTTTTAATGACTACTATTTACTACTATAATTCATTGATCATAATTTATATTTAGACACATAAAAAATATCAAATATTAACAAAATAAAAGTCTCAATTATAAAATGGAAGTTTAGATTAGTAATGCTAGCTTATACACTTATCATCGAACTCTATGGAATATTATAGGATTACACAAAGACATAGATCAAGAAAAACACAAAACTTGTTCTAAGTTACTGGTTTCAGGTTCCACCAACCTATAACCTAAAATTGATCCATCGAAACAGATTCGTCAATTTTTAAAACTTTAAACTTACCCTACATATCTTGGAACCTATAATCGGACATGTTTCGACCGGTCCGGTTTTCAAGTTCTAGATTCTATTATGAAATCATACTCACCCCTAAAATTAGAGAACGTGGAAAATGGATCATAATTTCCAAAAATTTTGTTGGAGAAATATGTTGGAAAAGATGAAAACTAAGAATAAAATATCTGAGACATGCAAGTATTGTTCTTAAGAATAAGTTCGTCCTTTGAAATAAGAAATTTGGTGCGACAAGCTCTAGCGACTATCTTCCCAAAATACAATAAAATAAAGGGAATATGAACAACATCATTATATGTAAAAGCCAGCAAATAAGTGAAAGAAAAGAGAGAATTTCTTATTTTTGATATTTTTTTTAGGAAAAATGTCACCAAAAACCTTAAACTATGCCACTTATAATAATTTTATCTTGAATTTTTTTTATGCCATCAAAAACCCCAAATTATGCTACTTGTGACAAATTTACCCAAAACTTTTTAACTGAGAAGCATTTTCGTCATTTTCTATTCTTTTTTTTTTCTCTTGACAAAGGGAAATCGGTGAGGCCTCGCTGGCATCAGAGTTGGGCGAGGCTTCGGTGGCTCTCACTGGCGTCGAGCGAGGGCCACATAGGCGTGGGTGGCCAAATTCAGCGAAGGCGCTGGTGAGGGCGACCCTCGCCCGACTCAAATGCTGGCAACAGTAGGAGTGATTTGCTCCTCCAAAGGAAGGTGGTATCTACCCAAAATCCCAAGATTACTCTCCTTGGAACTAAAAATGATAAAATCCAACTCTATCTCCAAACAGTAACCAAGGTATGCTTAAAGGCTCTCCATAGCCACAGCTCGTGCCACGAGAATTATTGCTTGATTGGTCAATTAATCGGCACATAAATTTCTTTCCCTACGAAACATATTGAAAAATGTCAAATCAAATTACTCTCGAAAACCCACCCGCACGTCTTGCTCAAATTTTTGACTTCCACTTCTTATGTCAGGGTTTCGTTCAGGGACCAAGAAAACGCAATCCATATAGAATCGCCTCATCGAACCTCAGTAGGTCCTTAAAAAGTTCAAAAGAAGAAACAAGCGGGAGATCTGCTCTAGAGTGGGAGATCTTGCAATGTCACCCATGTACTTCCACTCATGAAGGAAGAAAAATATTGGTTAGGAATTAAGAGGACCTACAATGGACGTCAAGTCTTTGGACTTGGCTACCATTAAGTAACCAAATCTAATAACCTCTAGCATTTGAGGTGAGTGGGTGGAGATATAATCCCTCCTACTAAATAGGCACGGGCTTAAGCCCAATGTCTTTCAATTGATAGCCTACCTAGTGTCAATTGAAGGACATTGAGCATAAAGGCTCTCCATAGTGACGGCTCATACCACGGAAAATTATTGCTCAATTGGCCGACCAAATCGGCACATACATTTCTTTTCCTACTGAACATCAAAACGGATCAAATCAAGTTACTTTCAAAAACCCTCGTTGGCCCACCCGCACGTCCTGCTCAAATTTTTGACTTCCACTTCTTATGTAGAAGTTTCTTTCAGGGACCAAGAAAACGCGATCCATATAGAATTGCCTCCACGAACTTTAGCATATCCATAAAAGGCTCAGGAAAAGAAACAGGTAGGAGATCCACCTTAGGATGGGAGATCTCGCAATGTCACCCCTATGTTCTTACTCACCAGGAAAAAAAAGATTGGGTAGGAATTAAGGAGATCTACGGTAGTGAAGATAGATACTATGTTAAGTCTTCGACATAGCTACTAATAGTTAAGCAGGTATAATAACCTCCCACGCTTAAGGTATAAGTGAAGGTGTAATCCCTCCTACTAGGTAGGCACAAGCTTACACCCAATGTCCTTCAACTGCCAACCTACCTAGTACTCTTGGGTGAGTAAAGGCTCTCCATAGCCATAGCTTGTACCACGAGAAGTATTGCTCGATTGGCCGACCAATTGGCACATACATTTCTCTCCTTACAGAATACATTGAAAAATATCAAATCAAGTTACTCTTAGAGACCCTCGTTGGCCTAACTGCACGTCTCGCTCCAATTTTTAACTTCCTCTTCTTATCTCGAGATTTCTTTTGGGACCAAGAAAATGTGATCTGTATAGAATCACCTCCACGGACCTCAGTAGGTCCTTAAAAGGGCTCAAGGGGAAGAAATGGATAGGAGATCCATCTCGAGGTAAAAGACCTTATAATGTCGCTCCTATATTCCCACTCACTAGAGGAAAAAAAAGATTGAGTGGAAATTAGAGAGACCTATGATGGTGAAGGTAGATATTACATTAAGTCTTTGGATTTGGCTACCGACAAGTTGGCAGATATAGTAACTTCCCGTGTTTAGAATGAGTAAGTGGAGGTGCAATCCCTCTTACTAAGTAGGCCTGGGCTTACACCCAATGTCCATCAACCAACAACCTACCTCGTACTCCCAATCGAAGAATATTGGGCGTGAAGGCTCTTCATAGCCACAAACAGCTCATATCACGAGAATTATTGTTCGATTGGTCGACTAATTGGCACGTACGTTTCCTTCCCTACAAAACAGATGGAAAAATATCAAATCAAGTTACTCTCAGAAACCCTCGTCGGCGTACCCGCATTTCCGCCAAACTCTTGACTTCCACTTCTTATGTCAAGGTTTCTTTCGGGGATCGAGAAAACACGATCCGTGTAGAATCGCCTCCATCTAACGTCCAAGTGGAGATTCATTATTGGATCAGTTGTCACGGACCGATGAAGACAAACGAGTCACGTTGTTTCCGCTCGTCGTCTTCTGCCGTTGGTCATTCCATTTCGTTTTCCGTTCAGAATTAAGCAGCTCCCTCCTGTGCAGATTGGAATGTTAGTTTCACTTAATCTTCAGGAAACATAGTACTGTAGGTAGATAGATAGATAGATACATATAAAAATGCGAACTCTTGCTGTGCATGCAAACCATGAATGGGCGTATTTTTGATATGATATATGAACTATATGATTCTAAAAAATAAAGTATTCAACTAAAAAAAATGACACCGATCGTTTGCCGAGGCATTTTATCCATTTTAAACTTGAGGACATGACTCTTGAACTGCTAAGTCGATAGAGACACTTAAGCAACTCAGACGATAAAAGAGAGAGAAATTTGGTCCAATGAAATATTCTAATTCTACACATCAGGTAACATTCGATACACGATTAAAAAACTATATATTGTATCAAACGCCACATTAGGTACATCTAATAAAAATTTCCAGTTGGAGATATCTAATGAAAGCTCAATTTTGTCCCTTGAGCGGAATGAAGAAAACCAATTTCCATAAATAAAGTCGGATAAGAAAATCTATGTAAATTTAACGTATTAACCACATAACTGAATTTTTACATGTATTACCATACCATCCATATATAAAACTTGTACAGATTACTTTAGATTGCAGACGGACCTAATATGTATGTTCTCTTCTTGAATCATTATCTGAAGCCGAAGCAACCATGTTGGGCCACCATAGTCCGCTTTTTATCCCGGCCCATTTTCAGGAGTGAAAATTCCATTTCATCAAGGTCCAACTCTCATGATTTCACTACACATCACATGACCATGGCTCACTTTTTTTTTTTTTGGAGGGGGGAATTCACCGGCAAGACCGTAATTAGCAGGCTAGCTAGAGTGGAACTAGCTCAGCTACCCATTGTCATGGACCCCATTTAAATACGAGCTCGTGGGGACCTAAACCCAACCCACGACCAGCTGTTTTTGAGCCGAACGCATGGTAACATCCTCATCATTAGGTCAATCCCGAAATGGGTGGTCCACGAAATTTCTAAATAATGGAGAAAACACAAAAGGGTCCAGACTCCAGAGTCGTCCTAATCGATCTCAGATCTCAAAGCTTGCCTACTTTGCATGCCAAGTACAAAGATTTACTACTTTAGGGTTTTCTTTTTTCTTTTTCGTCCCACCCTACTTCCAAACACTGTCCACCAACGCAGCCCAAAATGCATGTTATCAAAGCTGTTCTATCGGCCCAACAGATCAAACAGAATCACCTCAAGATTGAAAATAACCAAGAGCCCAAAGTCCATATCCAACCGAGATTTAGACGTGTATAATTTCAGAGGTGTCGGAACATAACCGAAAACCGAACTGAACACAACCAAAATTTCGTGCATTATTGGTTCGGTTCAGTTTTGGATCAGTTAAGTGAAAAATAACCGTTAATTTTTTTTCGATTCAATTCGTTTAATCAATCCGAAACAAAATTCTCAACAAAAATGGAATAATCATGCTAAAATATCTCTTTTTTCTCACATCTTTCTCACTTTGATTCCAATAAGTAAGGTCCAAATAAGAAAACCAAAAAATCGAATTAAACCGAACCGGGTTTCTAGTTTGGGTCATAACCGGTTCGATTTTTCTAAAAATCCAAAATGAACCGAACCCCCGCTGATTGAACGCACGCAAGGACTTCTGCCCCTAGTATGATCCCATGATGACGGGCCCCGATTTCAAAACCCCCGTCAATGCAATTACCGCAGCTAACGTCCCCAATTGACCCTGCGTGATCCAGGCGCGTGATTGGAGGAATGCCGGACCCGACCGCTTCGGATCATCATTAACTCCTCCTACGCAAAAGAAAGAAGGAAGGCTATATCTAAGATGCCCGTGGACAGCGTCTTCCCGGCATCGTATGTCAAAACGTGTCCAAAAGCGTTTCTCGCCCCATTACACCCGTCGCGCACGTTACATGGGAAGCGTTTCTCTTATCATGTATAATCAATCCATCGGAAGCCAAACCATTTTCTCGTTATAAGCATGTTTTATTTCGCCGAAGATGAATAGTTTTGAAAATATATTCTTAGAAAACATCGCTTATATCACTTATAAAAATAAATGAACGAAATATATTTTCACGGTTCACAAACATAAATCGTCGTTGATAATAGAAACATTTTTCATTGGATAATTATTATAAGTGATTATTTTCAACAGAATATTTTTCATATCGATTATTTTTCGCGAAACAAATGGAGCTTTAATTAAATCCCTTTTTGAAATTTAAGGATTTTGAATTGCATGAATCTTTTAATGATTTATAAACACCGACATGTTGAACGGAATATATATGTAACCGCGACATAATTTTACGAATTCTTTTCTATTTCTTGTCAAAAAATCTGAAGAGAAACGAGAGGTAAGAAAAATCATTGTGTAGGCAATTAGAATTGACGAAAATTGTACATTTGGAAGGACATAAATCTCCTATCTCATACGTTGCTCTTTTTGTTTAGTGAAAAATAAAAGATATAATCTTTTTTATAATTGATCTCTTATGTTGCTTATAAAAATGAATATATAATTTTATCTTCCAAAAAATATTTCGACATAAAATGTTGTCGATAATGAAATATTTTTTATTGACTTATTATTTTAAGCAATATAAGTAATCATTCAAGCGATACAAGCGAAATAAATGGAATCTAAATATGAATGATCAATAATTGTTTCGATGACACTTGCAAAGAAATCATGCACCCGCCTAACAACAACATTACATCTTCCGTACACAAATTATGGCCAATCCCATTGACGATGTGGATTGTGTTAATGCTTGTTTCGGAGGAACCAAAGTCGCAGCGCGCTTTTTATGAATGAAAATGAACCTTTGGTCAATTTAGGCAATTACAGAAAAACATCATTTTCCGTTTAAGGCGTGGGATTTGAGTAATGAAAAGAATTACAGACCAAAAAAAAAGTAATAGAGAAACGACCACCAAAAAATTGCCGGAGAAATTTAATGGTTCACGTGCATAAATAAATCAACTTGGAAGAAGAAAAAATTGACGTTCAAATTTTCTACCATTAAGTAAGGAAAATTTCAAATAAGGGTCCTAAGTACCTTCATTTTCTCAAATAAAGAATTAAAGTGGATTTATCTCAAATAATAGCATAAAGTATCTTCATTTTCTTTAATAAGAGTCTGAAGTAAATCATATTTTAAATAAAGACCTTAAATGAATTTTGTTTCAAATAAAAGTCTAGCAATCCTTGCCTACCCTTAGTTGGCCGTCCCCAATCATTGTCAGCCCTTTTAAGTGAAGGTGGGGCAACAACAATAGCGGCGATAGCTTGCAGAGGCCTCGTCATTTTTCCTTTCCTTCTATTATTTTTGTTTTATTTTTTCATCTAATATAGAAAAAGAAATTTAAAAAAAAAGTAAAGGATGAAAATGTCCTAATTAGCTTATGAATTAGGTTTTTTTGTAAAAATAAAATGATTATTTTAGATACTTATTTAAAATAATATTCACTTCAAATTCTTAATTAAAAAAATTATGACATATGTTTTATTTGAAATGAGATTCAATTCAAGCTTTTATTTTAAAAACGATGACATGTTGGGTCTTTATTTAGAATTTCCCCCAAAAAAGGAAAAAAGGGGTGGCAAGTACTCCATAACTTTTGCTTTTAGTTTTCTTTTTTGTCCCCATTTAAGTTGAGTTTTTACTTAAATCATTCTCCATTTTTCCTGATGCTACGATGTTTTAATCTCAGAACATGCAAAAAATAAAATGCACTTGAGAAAACAAAGTCGATATTTTAGAGCCGGGGAAAACCTGTAATTTCTATAAGTTTCCACCTAGGAGCATTCATAGTTGATATTTTTGATGTGGATATGCTGTTTAGACTGAATTTTAAAAGGGATTAATAAAAAAAAACTCTAATTATATTTATCACGACATAAATATTCTAAACTTTTTATATCACTAAAAACCTTAAAATTATCTTAATCCTAATTTTTTTTATCATAAAAAATCTTAAATTTATACCATTGTGAATAGAACGAAAGTAGATAGTATATACATCGCACCTATATAAGTTTAAGTTTTTCTGTGATACAAAAAATTTGAATCATTTACGGTAAGGTTCGGGTTTTCAGTTTTTTTTTTTTTTTTGAGATTTTTGTGATATTTTGTTCTTTTGGAGAATGAATGAAATTGGCAGCAATCTCTTGAGGAGTCTTTTTCAGACAAAAATCTAGAATACGTTGGTTAAAGGAAGGGGATCTCAATACCAAATTCTTTCATCACTCGGTCAGCCATAGGCACCTCCGAAATCGTATTATTTCCGTCGAGGACAGTTCAGGACTTTTGGTAACAGACATGAAGGATGTACAGAAGATTTTTGTCTCATACTTCTAGGACCTCCTGGCTCCAGCTGTTATGACCTCGAGGCCTTCTTTACAGGAACTCATTGACGTCATTCACTCACCACTCAAGGAAGAACAAATAAATCTGTTATCACAACCTTTTCTTCCCTCTGAAATCCGTGAAGCTATGTTCTCATTAGCTGGAAATAAAGCCCCCGGTCCCGATGGATACAACGCCGACTTCTTTAAGAAGAACTGGGACAAGGTTGGCCATTCGCCACCAAGCGGTGATGGATTTCCTTGAAACCGGTGTTTGCTTGAAGGAAGTTAACAACACTATCGTTGCCCGGTGCCAAAAATCCCCAATGCAACCTTAGTTTCCGACTTTCGCCCTATTGCATGTTGTAATACAATTTACAAGTGTATCACTAAGTTATTCTCATCTAGAATTGCCGCGGTTCTTCCATCTCTAATTAGTCCTGGTTCAAACCGCTTTTGTAAAAGGTAGGAGAATCAGTGACAATATTCTCCTTGCCCAAGAACTTTCAGTGGGTTTCATAATAAGCCATATATCCCTAAGTGTGCCATTAAGGTGGATTTCAAGAAGGCCTATGATACTCTTGACTGGGATTTCCTAGAGACAACGCTTCAAGCATTTGGGTTTCCTACCCATCTCACAAAACTCATCATGGTATGCGTTCGTACCCCAAGATTTTCTATTTCCATAAATGGTGAGCTACATGGTTTTTTTGCTAGTGGGCGTGGTATAAGGCAAGGTGATCCTATGTCGCCATATCTATTCACCTTGATTATGGAGGTTTTTACGGGATACTTGACTCTCACACACGGCATCCGTTTTCGATACCACATGGCGATGCAAGGCTACACGCCTTTCCCACCTTTTCTTTGCAGATGATGTGTTTCTCTTTAGTGAAGCGAGCCCCACCTCTATCTCTTGCCTTCATAATGGGCTTACCTTGTTCTCTACTTGGAGTGGTCTGGTCCCTAACACTAGCAAGAGCGAAGTCTTTATTTCGGGAGGTCTCGAGACTACCAAGGAGCAGATCTTACAAATGCTCGGCTTCAACCTTGGTTCCCTCCCTGTGCGCTACTTAGGTGTACCTATAATTACATCGAGAATGAGCAAAGTGGACTGCAATGCTCTAATATGCTGTCTCACTGCTAGAGTCCAATCTTGGACCCACCGGTTTCTTTCCTTTGCAGGCCGACTTCAACTCATCAAATCGGTGCTACATGCTATTCAAGCTTACTGGACCTCCATCTTCTGGCTCCCATCTTCGGTAGTGGACAAGATAGAGCAAATATGCAGACAATTCCTCTGGAAGGGCCCATCCATGGGCCGGGGAGGTGCAAAGGTATCCCTGGGCCGATGTCCGCCTTCCCTTTTCGAAGGAGGTCTTGGCATAAGAAGAATCGGGGATATCAACAAAGCGACCATGGCCAAACACATATGGATACTATTTATCGATAAAGAATCGTTATGGTGCGGAAATGGATTCATGCCACATATCTCAAAAGGCGCTTTTTTTGGAATGCCTCGACACCTACCCAAAGGCTCTTGGGCTTGGCGAAAGATCCTAGCTCTAAGGGATGTATTCCTGCCCCACTTCGAGATGGAAGATAGGAAATGGCGAATCTACATCACTTTGGTTTGATTCATGGCTTGACATTGGTCCTTTAAAATCGGTATTCTCGGAGCAGTATATCTTCCAATCGGACCTTCTTAGAGCAAAGGTGAAGGACATTTATTCTCCTGGATGGGTTACAATTACTCCAAGAGCTAGCTTTATGGCAAATACCGGTTCCTCATCTCTCAAGTAGTCAAGATACCTTTACTTGGGTGGAGGACTCCTCCCAGGTAAATTCTCTTTGGCTTCGGCTTGGAATACAATTAGGTGCAAATCCAACCTTGTTCATTGGTCATCTTTTATCCGGGATAAGGCTCGGCCCCTAGATATCGGTTTCTTCTGTGGCTTATTACCAAGGATCGCCTTCCTACTCAAGTTAATCGATGTCATATGGTAGTATTCCTAATTCTCTGGCTGTGCCTTGTGCAACTCTAGACCCGATTCCGTTAATCACCTGTTTTTTGACCGCCGCATCTCCAATTCTATGTCTAATTTTTGGGCCGATAAGTGTAACCTCCTCGGAGCAACTCCTCTTGGTCGGATAATCTTATTTGGGCTATTAACTCTATGTGCCCTGAAAGGTTTTATATCGGAGATAAAGACACTTTTCTTTTGGAACTTTTATCTATATCATATGGAAAACCGGGAATGATATTCTCTTCCGCCACACAACCTTTATGTTCCTTCCACGAAGCCTATACCTCTGTAAGGCGGTCGAGATAAAGCCTTAGCTTTCAAATCGGTGGATGATAATCCTGAAATAGAAGAATGCGGCGTGGTTGGGAGATTGATCCTCGGATTTTTGTAGTGGAGCGCCTACGTATAGTATAGGATGTTCTTCTATACTCTTGGTTCCTTTATGGTCCTTGCTTGCTTGTAATTTTTCCTTCTTCGGGTGGCCACGTACTTTCTACTCCTAGGTGACATTTCGTCCAGGTTGAGTGTATGTTGGCATCGTGTTTTCCCCCGTATTGTTGTACATTCCGCTGGTTGATTTATGATACTTCTTACCTTACCAAAAAAAAAAAAAAAAAAAAAAAAAAAAAAAAAAAAAAAAAAAAAAAGAATGAAATTGGCAGCAGAGGAGAGGGAAGTCGTGGGTTAGGGCACGAGCGTACGGCTTCTCCGTTGATCCGTAGGCCGCAGGTGCATCGTGCAACCACCACCACTCGATTAGATATTCCCCCTTTTCTTCTTTACATTTTACCATTTAATTAAACAACCCTCCCAGTCCCGCTTTAATGAAAACAGCAAGAACAGAACAAAAATGGAGAGAGAGAGAGAGAGAGAGAGAGCATTATCGTCCGATGCAGACAGAAAGACGCGTCTGTCGTTTCCAGCCTGGCACATCCCCAAAAAACCATGAAAGGACAACCTTATTTCCCATAATACCCTCCACCCCTCACTGTCTCTCTCTCTCTCTGTCTCTCTGAGTCTTACACTCTCACTGTCATCAACACCAATGAACCACCTCCATCAAGACCCATTCTTGATTCCTCCCACCACTACCACCACCACCACCACCACCATGCCTCCGCCGCCTCGCCGGTACCTCCATTTTCTCTCCATCTTCCTCTCGTCTGTCCTCCTCCTCATCTCCGCCGCTCCCTCCGCCAACGCCGCCGACCTGCCGGAGTTCCGAGAAGCCCCCGCCTTCCGCAACGGCAGAGAGTGCCCCAAGACGGCGTGGCCGACGCGCCCCCCGCAGAGCGACGCCGACGACGCCATCCACATCGCGATGACCCTCGACACCACCTACCTCCGGGGCTCCGTCGCCGGCGTCTTCTCCGTCCTCCAGCACGCCTCCTGCCCCGAGAACATCGTCTTCCACTTCGTCGCCGCCTCCCGCCGCCGCGCCGACCTCCGCCGCACCATCGCCTCCACCTTCCCCTACCTCACGTTCCGCCTTTACCACTTCAACGCCGACCTCGTCCGCGGCAAGATCACCTACTCCATACGCCGCGCCCTGGACCAGCCCCTCAACTACGCCCGGATGTACCTGGCGGACCTCCTCCCCACCTCCGTCCGCCGCATCATCTACTTCGACTCCGACCTCATCGTCGTGGACGACGTGGCCAAGCTCTGGTCCATTGACCTCCGCGACCGCGTGCTCGGGGCCCCCGAGTACTGCCACGCCAACTTCACCGCCTACTTCACCCCGCGGTTCTGGTCCAGCCCGGCCCACGCGGCGGCGCTCCGGGGGCGGAGGCTGTTGGAGAAAGGATTTGTGTCGATCCTTGATTGATTCCCTAGCCAGATTCTAGTTCATTGATTGATACAGGGGATCGTAGATTTAGAATAATTTAGGAAAAATAATATTGCATATAATTTCCTTATTATACATTTCTTGTACTATATAAGTTGACATATACATGTACATCGATGTAGTGTGATAGAATATATGAAATCATATTCTTCAACCCCACTTCGTGTCATGGTATCAGAGCGGGTTTTCTAACCCAGCTTCCGCAAATTTTTTTTTCCTTTGAATTGCCTCCGATTGCTTTCTAGTTTGTTGTTGCGATTCCCATCCTGCAAAACAAATTAGCACATCGGATCGGAATTCAGTTTCATATCCAAGATGCAGAATCCAACTGACCATGAAATTGAAGAATCAGCTACACAAGAAAATTCATCTATTCAAGCTCCAGAGGAATTGCAGCACGTTGCACAAATTTCCTCGGCTCCTTCAGCCCAACCTGTTCAAATCCAATGGCCATATATGCCATGGATACCTGTCCAGGGGCCATGGGCCCCTGGGCCCAATCAATGGACTCCCGGGTCCAGTCAACAGTGGGCAAACCACGGCCCACAGCCCACCACAGAAGATCCAGACCCGGTTTCTCAGGGTCACAGACCCGAATTCAATTCGGGCGGGTCGGGAATGAATCCCTACCCGAATCTACCACCTGGAATGGTGCCGCTGCCGTTTCCGGCCGTCGCTGGGCGTCTCGAACCCGGCGACCCTCTGTACACTTCACCGGCTGACGGACCGGAGCTACGATTGATCACCCTCCAACTCACCGGATCTGACACCTATTCAACATGGGCGAGGGAGTTCCGGCGGGCCCTCGTTACAAAGGAGAAAGACGGATTCCTCGATGGATCCGTCCCCTTTCCGACCGACGACCGAATGCAACGTCACTGGCGCCGGTGCAATCAACTAGTCCGAACTTGGATCGGAAATTGCGTTGCACCGGAAGTTGCCGCCGGACTTCCTCCAACTGAAGATGCAAAGAAAATATGGGAAGACATTAAAGAAATGTATGGAAAACTCGATCGCGTAAAGGTTTTCTCCCTCATGCAAGCCCTCTCGGAGTTGAAGCAAGGGAACCTCTCGGTTACCGCTTGCTTCAACCGGTTATCGGCCCTTTGGAATGAACTTGAAGCGGCGGAAGAACGGCTCGACGGACCGGAGACAACCCTAAAACAGTATAGAGAAATCAAAGAAAGGGAGAAGACGACTCGTTTTCTCTTAACCCTAAATGACCAATTCATACCTTTCCGGTCGCAAATCCTCACCATGGATCCGGCTCCGACGCTCGGGAAGATTTTTCAGCTGGCCGTCCAAGAAGAAAGCCAGCAACTTGCAGCCGCCGGAGGAGGGAAAGGGACCGAAACCATGGCCCTTGCTGCTCGGATTTCCGGCCGGTTTCATGGCGGACGACGGCCGCCGCAGAGAGGGAGAAACCTCGGAGGAAACCCTAGAGGAAATGAGGAAGACAATGCTGAGTTTTCTAGAAGGGACCAAATAAACGGTCCAGATCAAAAATGGGAATCCAACGGCTCAGATCAGCTTCAATCCAACGGTGGAGATCTTCAATATGGGCGTGGATCTGACGGCCCATATCCTTTCCGAATCAGCGGTGGAGATCAGATCAGCTGGCGCAGATCCGATGGCCACAATGCTTCCCGATCGGACGGCCCAGATCAGCGGCGAGGAAGAGGATCGGATGGCCAGTATTCAATTTCCCCAAACTCTGAATCAAATGGCCCTTATAATGCCACGTCATCACTGAAAGGGGGAGGCCAAAATTATAAAATTAAGGGTAAGTATTGTGAATATTGCCATCGTCCACATCATACCATAGACACATGTTGGAAATTGCATGGCAAGCCAAATGACAAAGAAAAGAAAGGGAAAGAATTTACTGCTTATCAGGTATCAGCACAAGGAAATGACAACATTCATCAGCCAATTACTCAAAATCAGTATCAAGAAATAATGAAGGCGCTCAATCAACTGAGGACGATTGACAAAGCTGCAAATTTTTCAGGTACTTCATTGTGCAAAAATACTAATATTACAGTTGATGCATGGATTATTGACTCGGGCGCCAGTGACCACATAGTTTGCAATGAATATTTATTTTCAACTGTCTACAAGAAACCCGATCCATATACATCTGTCCGTCTTCCAAATGGGAATATTACTAGTGTGCGAAAGATTGGTACTGTTTACCTTAGCCTTGACATTATCCTAGAAAATGTCCTCTATATCCCCGAGTTTGAATTCAACCTTATATCTGTTTCCAAAGTCTGTGAGGACAATTCTTGTCGAGCCAACTTCAACTCGAAAATTGTTCTTTCGGGACCTTTCGACCGGGAACGATGGGCTTGGGTAGAATGGAACAAGGACTATATTTTTGGATCGCGCTTCCCAGTGATTTTGATTTGTCTTCCTTGAATAAAAGCATACACTGTAATGCTATTGCTAGCAATAAAAATTCCCTTTCTCATAAGCGTCTAGGCCACAGCGCCATCTTTCCTTGTCCTGATTGTAAAATATGCCCTTTGGCAAAACAAACACGAACATCATTTCCTACTAGTAGATCTCGAGCCACTAGTATATTCTCATTGATTCACATGGACATTTGGGGTCCTTATCATACACCACATCGTGATGGATCTCGTTTCTTCCTTACGATTGTAGACGACTATTCCCGTGCCACTTGGACATTTCTCATGCAATCCAAAAGTCAGACTTTTTCATATCTGTCAAAATTCTTGTCCATGATCAAAAATCAATTTGAGAAAAACGTCCAGAAAATTCGCACCGACAATGGGAGTGAATTTTTTTCAAATGAGTGCCAATCTTTCTTATCCTCTCAAGGAATACTTCATGAGAGTTCTTGTGCCTACACTCCTCAACAAAATGGAATTGTTGAGCGCAAACATAGACACCTTCTAGAGGTTGCTCGCGCACTAAAATATCAAGCCTCTATTCCTGATTCTTTTTGGGGTGATTGTGTGGTCACGGCGACCTATTTAATAAATCGCATGCCAACTAGAATATTAGCAGGGCGCACACCATTTGAAATGTTGTTCGGAAAAAGACCAGAAATCGGTCATCTTAGAGTATTCGGCTGCCTATGCTACGTGACAAACGTGAGACATAAAAATAAAATGGATCCCCGTGCTGTTCAATGTATTTTCATGGGATACCCCACCTTACAAAAAGGTTATCGGGTTATGGAGATATCTTCAGGACGATTCTTTGTTAGCCGAGATGTTGTCTTCCAAGAACATGCATTCCCGTTCAAGGAAATGGTGTCTTCAGAAGATACAACGATGCCAACGTCGAATCAACGACAATTTTTATCTGAGGATTCTTTATCTGTGGTACCGCAACACGTGCTAGTTTTGCCTGATCCACACTCTAATATATGTCCGAGACAATATGTCCTGCATCCCGAGATATCATTAGAAAAGACTTCGAGCTTTCTACTCCAATATCGCCACAAATTAGCAAAGGTGGCTCTTCATCGGCACCACATGAATCCTTGTCATCAGTTCCAATCGCTCAACCTCGACGTTCAGGACGAATAGTGCGCCCTCCCACATGGACCAAGGACTACGTATGCTCTTCCTTGAAGACTAAAGGTACACAATATCCAGTTTCTTCCTATGTATCCTTTGGTCGACACAAGATCACATGTGTTGTATTAGTCGAATTTACGAAGAACAGAACCTTCTTCTTATGAGGAAGCGGCACGTGACATACGATGGCAAAAGGCCATGAAAGAAGAATTGGCTGCTCTTACAAAGAATAACACCTGGATATTGTTTCATTGCCTTCCCATAGAAGACCTATTGGATGCAAATGGGTGTACAAGATAAAATATAAGGCGGATGGCTCAATTGAAAGATACAAAGCTCGGCTTGTCGCTAAAGGATTTACGCAACGTGAAGGTTTTGATTATCATGAAACCTTCTCTCCCCGTTTGCCAAGGAAGTTACTTGTTCGCTCTTTCTTATCTCGTTGCATTTCGAAATTGGGATCTACATCGGATGGACGTCAATAATGCTTTTCTTCATGGTGACCTTGATGAAGAAATTTACATGGAACTTCCACGGGGATTGCGCGACATGGGGAGTCTCGTGTATGTCGTCTCCGCAAGTCCCTATATGGGCTCAAGCGAGCTTCTCGGCAGTGGTATGCAAAATTTACCACAAGCACTTACAAATGCAGGTTTTCGGCACTCCAAACATGATTATGCACTATTCACATGGACCAACGGTACTTCATTGATCTACTTGTTAATTTATGTCGATGATATACTTATCATGGGAAATGACGATGTTGCGATCCAAAGCCTTAAGAAATATTTGCATTTAACCTTCCATATTAAAGATTTGGGACCACCCAAATATTTTCTTGGCATTGAAATAGCTCGATCCAGGTGATGGAATTTCCCTTAGTCAACGGAAGTTTGTTCGAAATCATATCGAAGCGAGGAATGGCGGGTTGCAAACCACCGCCATACCTATTGAGCGAATGCCAAATTGACAACGTATGAGTATGATGCGAGTTCCTCCTCTCCGAATGAAGATTCACTTCTTAAGGATCCATCAGCATATCGGCGACTCGTTGGAAAATTGATCTACCTCACCATGACCAGGGCGACATTTGTTATGTGGTACAAATACTTAGCCGGTTTATATGCATCAATCCGGCAGTCACATATGAGTGCGGCGCTAAAAGTGGTGAAGTATTTAAAGGGATGTCCTGGGACTTGGAATACTACTATCACGAGACTGCGACATGAAGATGAAGGCTTATTGTGATACGAGATTATGCCACATGTCCCATGACGAGAAGATCCATTACTGGTTTTTGCATCAAATTGGGAAAGTCCTTGATTTCGTGGAAGACGAAAAAGCAGTCAACATTTCATTATCATCACCGAATCTAATCGAATATCGAGCTATGGCAAAAAACTGCCATGGTAGTTTGGTTACGAGGATTACTTTCAGACCTTGGTGTGCAAGTTGATGGCACAAGTGAATTATTTTGTGATAATGATGCTTTTCTCTCAAGTTAGCAAGAAATCCAGCTTTTTCATGAAAGAACGAAGCACATTGAAGTTGATTGCCATTTTACTCGAGAGAAGATTCAAGAAGGGATTATTACCACTCGAGGATTAGAACTGCAGAACAGCCTGCAGATATTTTCACTAAGCCTTTATGCCAAAGGCAACACACATATTTGTTAAGCAAGCTAGGCGTCTTTGACATCTATAAGCCGCCAGCTTGAGGGGGAGTGTTGGAGAAAGGATTTGTGTCGATCCTTGATTGATTCCCTAGCCAGATTCTAGTTCATTGATTGATACAGGGGATCGTAGATTTAGAATAATTTAGGAAAAATAATATTGCATATAATTTCCTTATTATACATTTCTTGTACTATATAAGTTGACATATACATGTACATCGATGTAGTGTGATAGAATATATGAAATCATATTCTTCAACCCCACTTCGTGTCAGAGGCCGTGCTACTTCAACACGGGGGTGATGGTGATCGACCTGTGGAGATGGCGGGAGGGCAGGTACACGGAGAGGCTGCAGGGGTGGATGAGGATCCAGAAGAGGGAGAGGATCTACGAGCTGGGGTCGCTGCCGCCGTTCCTGCTGGTGTTCGCGGGGGAGGTGGAGGGGGTGGAGCACCGGTGGAACCAGCACGGGCTGGGAGGGGACAATGTGAGGGGGCAGTGCCGGAACCTGCACCCGGGGCCGGTGAGCCTCCTCCACTGGAGCGGCAAGGGGAAGCCGTGGCTGCGGCTCGACTCGCGGCGGCCGTGCCCGCTGGACTCCCTGTGGGCGCCGTACGACCTGCTGCGCCACCCGTCGCTGTTCTGCGACAGCTGAGCACGGCGGGGGGCGAAACCGTAATTAAGTGGAGTCATGGGGGAGGGGGGGGTGGTTAGTGAAGTGGGAAGGGGGACGAGAGTGACGTCACCGTCCGGCGTGAAGGCTGCCGGAATTACGGTCATTGAGGAGAGGTCGATTTTCAGCGGACCGACCGTGATTCTGGAGCCTGATCTAACCAAGGTGAAGATTGGGGAAAAAACCAAGAAAAAGTAAAAGAAAAAAAGGGGCCGAGGGAAATGATGTTTTTTCGTCCTGTCGAATTTTAGAAAAACAAAAAAGAAAAGAGAAATCACATACGAATAAAGCCGAGATAGACACGACGGGGCCCCATTTACTTCGGGGTGTGTTATTAAATAACCCGTGGGGTTGGGGTGTTCTTTTATTTTATTTTATTTTATTATTATTATTTCGTTCGGGGGTATGGGAGAGAAAGGGGGGTTGGATTCGGAGGATGCGACGTCGCTTTCAGCCCGGTTGAATCGTCTTCGTCACGGGAGGATCTCTTTTTTCGCGCATTGTTGCGGGGAAGGTGAGGTATGGTCTGTTTCCACTTTTTGCAACTTTTATCCTTTTCTTTTTCAGGGGGTGGGGGTTTAACTTGGTTTGTTCCTTTTTCCGCTTTTGACTATATTGTGTACATATTATGTATCGGGGCATCATGCGTCATGATGGTATCGGTGTGATGTGGAATCTGATTCCGGACCAGGAGTGAATTGTGATTATTTATGATGGCAGTTGTTGGATGGTGTTTATCTTCTTCTTCCTCCTTACGTCAAGCGATTCGTACGCACCGAATGGTTTTATTTTGGGGATGAGGCCAACGGGGCCCTTCAATGACGAATTATGGTCTAATTTCAATGCTTACGAGGAAAATTACTCAAAAATTCCTTAAATTTGTTACACTTTGGCTAAGTTGGTCGTAAATCTTTAAATTATGTTACTTAAATTGTAAACTTGTTCGCGTTTTACAAATTGAGTCAACTTGGCTAAATTTTAATCGGAAATCATTCACATGACTTGTCTTAGTGCCACATGGGACAATCGTCCAGTGGTTGACCCTCACTAGGCTTGGAAGGAAAAATTAAAAAAAGGAAAAGAAAAAAAGAAGAAAAATTAAAAACATTAGAATTTTTTTAAAAATTATAAAAATTATCTATATCGGTGTTTGTTGTGCCATGTAAGGCGATTTGCATCAACATCAACAATTTCCTACTAAAATTGATGGGATTGATTTAATTGATAAAAATGAAAAATTTAGGATTGAATTAGTCAAAATATAATAAGTTCGTGATTTTTTGGATAATTTTTCTATGCTTGCGATAATTCGATGAGGTGGGACCACGTTGTTTGGAGACAAATAATACCTTAGGCTTACATGCACCAAGATCATGTAATAATGGATAGCTTTCAAGTTGCACCTCCGTGGACGGGTTGCATTATTCAGGTCGTGTTTGGCCGTACATGAAGCTCGTGACTTGAAAATCGTAAGGAGATGTGATTTCTCTGATTGCTTTGTCCAACTTCTTTTAGAGTAGATTACCAACTAAGGGTGTCAATACAAATGTACATGAGGTTTCCATTGTATCTAAACTTAAAGAAAAGGGGGGAGTATCTAGCCTCATAGCTTAATATGATTTGTATGGTAGCGCAACGCATTGATAATAATCAGTTATCAAGTGGGTAGTGGCACGACTAGTAGCAAGATTCGGAGCATATTCAAATTATGAACTGGCCTAACTAGTAATTGTCCAAGTAAATCTAGAGTTTGGATGGTTAGCATTTCGTTTGTTTCTTCTTCTCCTTTTTGGGTCAAATTTTTCTCTATTCATGCGATCAATTTCCCAATTGGTGGGTTATAGATATTTATAGATATTGACATAACCCATGTAAATTGGTATATGTAGGTAATTATTATGGAAGGAGTGGTATCTAGTATGCTAAGAGTCCCATTTTACAAAGTTTGAGCAATGCTAGACTTTTAGCGACTGTATAACATGATTCACTTATATAAAAAATCTTTTATTGTCTTTTGTAAATCAATTATATGGAGTAATCTTAGTATACCTAATATTACTCATCGTATAAAATCATTTCTTGAACTTCTCTTTCCTCTCAACTTAGCTTGATCCTATCTATTAGGTGATTAGTTTCTACGTGGGAAGGTTTCATTAGAACTACCCTAATACAACCGTTTCTTAGTTTTTGAAATATGGAATTTACTCTGTTTGCCCCAAAATTGACCTTGAAATGTACCTTATATTTCTGATTCGGTTTTAATGTCTATTTGACAACCTGTTTTACTTTTGTTCCTTTTTCTTTTTGTTTCAATTTTTTCACAAGAAAGTAATATGAGTAACAAAACTGTTTAAAATGAAACATAAATGAGGGTGAGCGAGAAAAGACAAGTTAGGAATGAGCATGGGTTGTGAGGATTGAATGAGCAAGGGCAAGTGCGAGCGAGCGAGGAGGAGGGTGAGTTGCCAACAACGAGGAGAGATAGAGTCGTGAAGTGTTTGAGTATGGTTGAAGAGAATAGAGGGAAAAAGAGAGATAAAGAAAATGATGTTAAAGAGAAAAACTATGAACTTTAATACTTTATGAAATTGGTTCCAAATTCGGTCCAAGTTTCGGATGGTTCTTCATTTGGAATTGGGAATCGGATTGATTTTGAGGGTGGTCTAGTCTAGTTCATAAAGAACCAGCCTGGCTGCATAGCCTTCTACATATTTGCACACCTACTCTTAGCCACCACAATAATGTCAATCTCGCCACAGTGTTCCAAATTCAATCCGAGTTTTAGATGGTTCTTCATATGGAATCGGGCATCGGAATGGTTTTTAGGATGGTCCAGTCTAGTTTTTGGGTAGAACCAATTTGATTACATAGTCCTACTACCCATTTGCACACCCACTTTTAGCCACCACAATAATTCTGATATTGCCACAACAATACAGGGGTAGGGAAAAAAAAGCTACAGAGAGCTTGAACATGAACAAAAAGCTAAAGTGATGAAACCTTGCCCTCAACTAGGCGTAACCAAACTTGAACAAAAAGCTGCAGCATAGAACAATCTCTTGCTGAACAATAATGATACTTCTCCACTAGCGAAGGTCTACTGGCGTTAAATCACTGGAAACTGGTGCACCATTAACATGGCACGTCAACTTCGAGGTCCTCAATTCCACCTCAAGACAAACCCAGGGGCCAGAGCCAAAGACATGTCCATTCCTCATTTGAAATTGAAAAATTGGCATTGAGAGCCGAGAGCGACTTCACGTGCAACGCTGACCAACCTTGTTGAGCAAAGCAACATTAGTTTTTTAAGGTCGTGAAAGGTACGAGAGGCTCAGCAATTGAGGACTTAAAAATCGAGTTGAACCGACATTTCCAGTTTACGCACAACTCGGACTCTAAGATTTTAGATTAGATTACTACTTAATCCGTACTCCTTCCTCGGAGCCATACAATTTTCTCACACCAAGGTCGAATCCCCAAGGCCATTGTAATTCCCCCATTCTTTTCTTTGCTAAAATCCACACACGGTCGATCGTAATTAGATAATAAAGAACAAACCAGCCGAAGTATCGATTGAGTGATCAAATGCTTGGTTTGGATATGATATATAACATGTAAGAATCACATCTCCACCCAAATTAACCTCATGGGCTACACCCAATATACTCTACGAGTTACCCAATGCATATATATGAGATAATTTATGTGCATTTGAAAAAAGAAGAAGAAAAAACTCCAACTAAGGATTGAGCATTATCTGGTTATTTACATCGGAATTATGGATGCATTGTCTCGATTTTTTTGTATGTAGATCAAGAGACATATCCCGACTTGATATCATGTTTGACAAATTGTGATCCTCAAGGCACAAAATGAAAACCTTTCTTGATATCTCGTTAACTCATCAGTGTTAGGAATGTTTATATGATCACGCTACCCGTGTACCTCTATTTTTTTGACACTAGTTCTACTTTCATTACCATTAAATGGGTATTTATAATCTAAAAAAGTTGACAACTATCCAAATCAATGGGGAAAGAAGCATGGGATGAGCAAAGAAAGAAGAGATCGTAAGGTGTAAAATTTCCCCAAGTAGTCAATGGTTAGATTGACTGGCTGGATCAATAAACTTCCATTTACGTGCCTATTTATAGTACTAATAATGATGATAATAATAATAATTAAAATATGAGAAAACAAACTTCTGAACTTTGTGAATTAAGTAAGGTGGGGGTGTGGATCCAGATGGTCCGGGCTGGAGGGCCTCGTGGGCACGGCACGGTCTCCCATGGCCCATCGCTGGCTCTTTCCTAAGTTTCCCGTACGCCCATTTGGGGAAGTGGGGTTGGGGGGACCACTACCCTCCCTCACTTCCTCTCGACTATATAAAGGGCTTCCCCACGATCCCCTCCAATTCAACCTCGTTCCCCACCATTTTCATCATCATCATCTCTCTCTCTCTCTCTCTCTCTCTCTCTCTAAGATCGTCACTAACAGACGTGCGCTGTGATTTTTCCATTGGCGGGGGAATTTGAGGATGAAGACGATGATGATGATGATCGGCAGCCCGTCGTGCGGAGGAGCTCCCAAGAGAAGAGCGTCGAGCAGAGGAGTGGGAGGCGCCATCAGAGAGCGGAGAGCTCGCCTCTACATCATCAGGCGCTGCATAGTCATGCTCTTGTGCTGGCACGACTGACAAACAATTAGAAAAAAAAAAAAACATGGCTAGAGCTTCGGAAATTTTATTTTTTTTCTATTCTTTTCATTCCCTCCCTTTCCTTTATATTATTTTGGGTTCCTTCCGGGAAGGGGGGTGTACATAAATATCGGCAAATCAACGAGTTTTGTATTGGTTGGCATCATCACGGATTGAATTACATTAGATTCAAACCAAATCAGGTTTCCCAGGTTTCTTGCAATCGAATCGACTTCAAATGAAAGTATTAACAATATAAAATCTTCAATCCATCTATGAACCCAATAATAATACTTGTCAAAATAAATCATGAGCTCATTTCTTAACCCATATTTAATGGGCTTGATTATTATAAAGATTAATTATATCGGTAAATAAGATTAGAATGATAAAACTCAAAATAATATGAATGTTAAATGAGTTCACAATTTACTTAAACTTGGCCCACTTCGATAACTCTCTCTTGCTCTCACTCAATCTTGCGCTCTTACCTTAGTTTGGATTCATTGCATTAAATATAGAAGTGTTTTAATAAGATGATTCGGGTTAAATATAGATTGGATATTGGTTGTTTTGGGTGGGGATCATCAAATGTATTAAATAAAAATAAGTCAACATGGGTTAAATAATTAATTTAGTTCATACCATTTTTAACCCGAATTACCCTTTTTGTTGGGTCTACCAACAATGAGCGTTCCCTTCTTTTTTTTTAACAAATTATTTTTGGACACAAAATTTAATTATCAAGTCTACGTACTTTCTTAAAAACCTATAATTCTGTAATTAGTTTAAAGCTCGTTTGATGAAACTGAAAATTAAGAAATAAATTTTTAAATACTAAATATTAGGTGTTGAAGTCTTTAAGTTCAAAGATTAAAATAAAAAATATTTTCGTAATAAATGATTTCTTTTTATAATTTCATCAGTCTCTTACCAAACATGGGATAGTGAACATTATAGGATGGTTTGTGGAAAAATATTAGAAAAATCCTAAATTTATTGCATTTATATCAATTTAGTTTTATACATTTTATTAGTGCTAATTTAATTATAAACTTTTTAATATAATATCAATTTAGTACTTCCAGTTAATTTTGGCTAAATGTTACTGACATTGACATCATCGACTCATGTGACATGGCCTATGTTGACGTTGATAACTTTTAATAAATTTTTTCGATTTTTTTTAACTTTTCTTTTTTGATTTTTTCCCCTCTCTCTCTCTCTACTTAGTCACCGATCACCGATTGGCCAAAGTTGAGGGCCGCTGACAACGCACCTTGTTGACCTTTGGCCACCCTCACCAAAGGCCGTGAGACGGCTTTGCATTGGATTGGCGAGGCTTGAGCCTTGCTAGCCATGGGCAAGGGTGGCCATAGTGAGCCTTGCTTGATTTCCTTCCTATCTTTCTTTATATAATTTAAATAATATTTAAAATTAAAATTACATTGGATCAAGATCTCTTAGCAAGTCGGAGTATTTAGCCAACTAGCAAGGTTAAGTTCTTATTTGAAATTGTTATGGTTAGTTTAAGCCATTATTTGAAATTGTCCTAATCATTTCAAGCCTTCTATTTTAAACTATCATGACAACTTCAAGTCTTTATTTGAGACAAGATCCACTTCAGAACTTTATTTGAAAAAATGATAACACTTTGGACCTTTATTTAGAATTTTCCCATTATTTTTGGATGCATGTATAAGGTATATATCTCTCCACTTACCAATTTAAGTGAGATTTTACTTCCTTTACTATTTTTTTTTTTTGGGTTGAAACTCAATCCTTTAAGTCAATGCTCATTGTAACTAGCTAATCTCATTTAAATTTTGATACTTAGGACGCTAAATGATAACTGTTTTGTTTTAGAAATCAAATTCTATTCTAAAAATAGATTTTTCTATTTTTATTCCCCAAACGAGTTTTTGAGCAAATATACACATTTAATAATGATACAAATTTATATTTCCAGAGTATAAATTCATTTGATAACAACACAAGATTTTTCTTTTTTGGGTGGTGGTGGTAGATGATAGTGGATGATAGGTGGCAACCAATGGCAGTGGACGGTAGTGGTAATAGATGGTCGACCGGTTAGTAGTGAGGGTGAGCGATAAGAAAAGTTTTTATTTTTTATTTCAATTCTAGAAATAGAAAAGTAGAAAATTTTTACCTTCTCATTTATATTCCTAGCCTATTTCTAGACTAATAATTTATTTTAAAAGTAGAAAAATGAAATTGCGTTACCAAACGGATTTCGGTTCTAAATCTGTTCTAAGAATAAAAAAATATTTCTGGTTAAAAATAAAATCGGTTATCATGCGTGCTCTCAATTGAGGTTGTCAAACATGTCTTGCATGTGGTTGCTAATGCACCATGAATGATTCCCTTATGTCAACAATATTAAGTTTTATTTGGGGTTTATATAATATGTACATTTCTTATGAAATGGGAATTATTTGTCCGAAAAGTCCAAAACCTATAATACCACTGCTAATTAAGTCATAAATTTTGCAATTTTGTCAATTTAGTCATAAACCTTTTGGATGATTTGTTAATTTAATCATAAATATTTTGACGATTTGTCAATTTTTAGTCATTTTGATCAATTTTGATTGGAATATTGTTGATGTAGATGTCAGCTGGTCACTAGACATTTCACTTGGTGCGGCCAATGCTAATATGGATAATATTTACATTTTTTAAAAATTTTTCTCTTTTTTTTCCTTTGGCCCTTGGCTAATACTCAATAATAGCCCGTGATTGGCCAAAAGTGAGGGCCAAAGAGGGTGATGATGCCTTCGATTGTGGTTGGTCCTTGGCCATAGGCCAAAGGGAAATAAAAGGAGAACAAAATAAGAAATACAAATATTTATCCATGTCAATACTACCCCAACCATATATGATGGTCGATGTTTATTGGTCAAAATTGACTAGAGGGACTAAATTCACAAGTTATTAATAGGGGGTAAGAGTAGCAGGAGTGTTATAACTTTCGTATGACATTCATTTGAAGCCATAATTTTTTTTAGCTCATTTGAGTGTTATAAATTTAAAAAATCGATCACTAGAATGCCAATTCCAATTTGCCTTACTAGAAAATCCGAACATGGACATCGTTCATTCAATGCGGCTTCATTGGTACAAATAATTTTTAAAATTTTTCAAAATTTAAAATTTAAAATTTATAATAATAATAATAATTATTATCATTTTGCCTTTTTTTAAGCCCCAGTGAGGGTCATTGGCAACCCTCATCGGCCGTAACGCCCTCATCTAGGGCCTTCACAGTGAGGGTAAGGCGGCCCTCGTCCAAATCTGATCATGAGGCCTTGTCCAAATATGATCGCGAGGGCATCACAACCTCTTTAACCATGGACAATGCCATGAGGGCCCTCGCTAGCTTTGGGTGGCGTTGCTTGTGGTCGCTTAGAGTTGGAGAGGTCACGATGGCCTTAACCAGGACCTTTGCGATTGAGGGTGAGGGTTTTGTGGCTAGCGAGAGTCGCGAGTGTCCCTTGCTAGCTCTAAACACAAAAAAAACAAAATAAAAAATAAAGATAAAAAATTCAAAAATATATTTTTTTAAAATTAAAAAAATTCTACTTAAGATGATTCGTCGGATTTGATACTCAAGCGATCGATTTTACTTCGATATAACACTCAAGTGAGCCAAAAAAATCTATAACATTCAAGTGAGCACCGTATGAAAGTTGTAACATTCTCATTGTTCTTATCCCTATTAAGATGATTAAGACTAAATTGAAAAATTATCAACAAATTTACGATCAAATTGGCACAATTGAAAGATTTATGATTTAATTGGCCGTCGTACTATAAATTTAGGAGTTTCTAGACAAATTTTTCCCTTATGAAATATATCATTTTTTTGGGGACGACTTATTGCAATAATTTTGTGGGACCGTAACTGACTCATAAAAAAAGTTTAAGCTGCTAGACCGTTGTAGCACTTAAATCTCTCGAAAGCCTTCCCCCTTATTCCCGTCTTTCTCCTACCAAGACAAGAGGGGCGGAGAGATGTCCGGGCGAGACAGAGAGACAGACTCTCCTCGTCCGCCGATACCAAAGGGAGCAGGAGAGAAGACGGGAAGAGAGCACCGTCTTGAGTCTTCATTGCCCATCAGTCAGAAAGGAGTTAGCGCGCATGTCGCGGGCGAGAACGCGACCTAATCCGTTTACTTTTCCAGTTTCCCAACCCAACAACGACGGCAGAACATGCCGAAAGGCCGATGTTTCTTAATTGGCATCTTCCATGTCGCGGGGCTTTGACCTTGCTGGTGCGGGCGTGAGAGAGACGGCGAGACAGGGTAGCGCCCCGCCCATGCATGCACGGCATAAAACCAGTTGCCAAGCCTTTCTTTTCTTTTTTATTATTATTCACGTCATGCCCGGCACGTAGATGAACCTACTCCCTCTCCATCTCCACCTTTTCTCTCATTCATTAATATTCCCCATCTTAAGAAATTATGTGTACATCGCATCTCTCTTCCAAAAGAAAACTTACCAAATCCCTTCTTCTTTCTTCTTTTTTTAATTAGTAAAAAGAATATCATATTTCATCTATCGTTTTCCTACTCGATAGATGGCCCTCTTAGCTGAGAATCTATGTATATTTATTATTATTTTTTAAAGATGACTTGGTATTGAAATGTTACTGATCAAGGCGTAATTGTTAAGGCAAACACTTGAGAAACTTTGCGACTTTCACCTTCTCGTGTTATATTTAATCAAAACTTTCAGATAAAAATTACTTCATATAAAGTATGCCTAACAAGGATTGGGAGTTGCTTGTTGGTACAACCTCTCTTCATGTTTATAACCATAGGCAAAATTGAATGAAAAATATGTGGACGAATTCGTATTACATACATTGCCAGCATATACATTTTTCTTTTTTCGCAAGCAATCGCCCATGGAAATCAACTGGTCTCATAAGCTCTAACATGTTCCGTTGTCTAACTCCTCAAGTGCACATCTCTGGTGTTTAAATAGAAGCTCGATATTATTAGGCTTTTGTTTAACCAATACTCTCGGGTCAATCGTTAAGTATATTCAACATGGAGCAATTCAATTCGAAAAGCAAATTGACCAACGGCGAGAAATTAATTTCTTGCGTCTAAACAGGTCGGGCCGAGACCTTGAAGCCTCTTCATTTTCCCCCTTCCCATCCTGTCCATTCGAGGAGTTCGGTACAATTCATTTCCACTTTTTAATATTGTTAATGAATGCGTTGAAATAAAAAGAAGAAGAAGGAATTTTACTTGTTACTTTTGACCTAATTTTGCTGTAAAAATCGCATTTATCAATGAAAAATCTCCTTAATTAACACGAACAGAGATAGAGGAGAAGAAACTTCGGTGGACCCCACACTGGGTGGGAAGCAAGGAGTGTTTCCGCCAATTATACTGTCCCGTTCTAACGACCCCAGCCCACCCTTTCTCTCTCTTCCGCTAATCTCGCCCTTTCTCTCTCTTCTTCTTTCTTCTTCGTTTCCGACTGCACTTTTCCCTCCACATTTCAACTTTCACTTTTCTTTTAAGTCCTTTCCACCCGACCCAAAGCTCGAACCCCACACTCCCCTCCTCTTCAATGGCGTCCCTCCTCATCCTCCTCCTCCTCCTCCCTCTCCCTCTCCCTCTCGCCTCCTCCTCCTCCTATCCGTACGGTAATCCCATCTCTCTCTTCCCCCATTTCAGCACAGCACAGCACAGCACGTTATGTTCGTTTTCTCTCAGCTTCTTCTTCTTCTCCGCGCAGGCAACGTCTCCCTCCACATCGACTGCGGCTCCGCCACCGACTACACCGACTCCTTCAACACCACCTGGCTCTCCGACCGCTTCTTCACCGGCGGCTCCCCCTCCATCGTCTCCGAGCCCCTCCACTTCCGCTTCCCCCCCGAGAAGACCCTCCGCTCCTTCCCCCCTCTCTCCTCCGGCAAGAAGAACTGCTACGTCCTCCCCGGCCTCCCCTCCGGCCGCTACTACCTCCGCACCTTCACCGCCTACGACGACTACGACGACCGCTCCCACGCCCCCAGCTTCGACACCTCCGTCCAGGGCACCCTCGTCTTCAGCTGGCGCTCCCCCTGGCCCGAGGACGTCGCTCGCCGCGGCGCCTACTCCGATCTCCTCGCCTTCGTCCTCGATCGCCAGGCCGAAATCTGTTTCTACAGCATCGCCACCGACTCCCCCGTCATCGGATCGCTCTCCTTGATTCAGGTCGACCCGCTGTCGTACGACGCGGCCTCGATTGGGGAGCGCTTCATCCTGGTCAATTACGGGCGGCTGGACTGCGGTTCGGGCCAATGGGGTCCCGGGTTCACCAACGACTCGGATTATTTTGGCCGCTCCTGGCAGTCGGACGACGACTTCCGATCGCCTGACTCGAAGAACAATGTCTTGGTCATCTCCACGAGAAGTACTATTTCAGGGGCTAATCAGCAACCGAATTTTTTCCCATTGAAGTTGTATCAGACGGCTATAGTGACGAGGGAAGGGCCTTTAGACTATGAATTGGATGTCGACGCAAAGATGGATTACTTGTTGTGGCTGCATTTTGCGGAGATTGACTCCAAAGTGAGTGGGGCTGGGCAGAGGGTCTTTGATGTGGTGGTGAATGGGGAGAATTTGACCAGGGTTGACATATATAAGGAGGTCGGGCTTTTCGCAGCGCATGATTGGCATTACACAGTGAAGAACCTCAGCGATACGACTTTGAGCGTGAGGCTACAGCCGGTTGTAGGAGTACCCTTGATTAATGGGCTGGAGAATTATGCACTGGTTCCTGTTGATCTTTCCACCGACTCTGAGCAAGGTACGAGCATTGCCACTCATCGTAGGATTAAATTTCATCTTTTATTTGATTGCCCAATATATTTGATGATTGGATTTGTGAGTTTCTCTTGATCATCCAAGTTTGGTATGGTGGGAAATTTATAAAAAGAAATTTTGTATGCTCTCTTGTTTTTTAATTTTTTTGAACCAATGAGGACTCTGGTGTAGGATAGGTATTTGATCGTCTGTTCATTATCAGCAAAAGGGAAGCTGAATTTGCTCCTGAAAATCTTCCAATTGCTCACAGTAGTAGGCAGATTCTATGCATGGGATAGTGACTAAACATAGTATGCAGCAAGCACAATGGCATGCTTTTGTTCCATATCTGTTGCAGAGCTGCGCTAGCAATATTGACACTTCAAACTTCTAGGAAAGAAGGAATGTCCTCAACAAAACCTAATCCAGTCATGGTTGTCCTGATTTATTAAGGCTAAGCCAGGCATGATTCATATACTTATTTTTTTCTATAAGAAGTATCTGGCGTGAAATGCGAATCAAGATTATTATCTAGCTGTGGCAGACAGTGTGTGCAAGAGAAACTAATCAGTCTTCATTTCTCATCCAGTGGTTGCTATGAGAGCATTGAAAGAGTCACTTGGTGTTCCTGAGAGAATGGGTTGGAATGGTGACCCTTGTGCTCCTACCAGTTGGGATGCGTGGGAGGGAGTTACATGTCATCCCGACAAGGATAAGACTTCCCTTATAATATATCAAATGTGAGCAATTTTACCTTTTTCATGTTTCATACCTAGCCACAAGTACTAAAGGCTATGGATGAGGCAAGTACGTGGATAATTGTATTTAACTTCTTGTGGCCATAGAACCTCCTAGTTTTGTGTTCGCAAGAGTACCTTCAATATCCTGCTAGGTCACATGCCTGAAGCGCGACATGCTATAGTCTGGAAATGCATTTAAGTGAAGAACAATCACATCAAATTCGGAAGTATGCTTCCACAGGATATAGGAAATCTTATTACCAGATATTCAATTGTTGTTTTTATTAGTTTCCATGACCTGTGCAGCACAAGCAGTGTCTATCACTCTTAAGTTCACATAATACACCACATTTTAAGAAAGAAACTGGAAAGTACAAGATTCCCATGTCTTGAACAGTATTGGCCCCAAGTTTTCTTTAATGGCTGAGAAAATTTGTAGATTGTTGTTTCTCGTTCTTTGAGGATACAAACCAAAAAATCGTTGATCTACTTACGACCCGGCCATAAATATGTGGCTTTTGCTAAAATAAGCTTTTTTAGTGGTATTTCAGAGATCTCGGGAGTCAAGGCTTGAAAGGCTACATAAGTGACCAGATAAATCTTTTGTCGAACTTGGTAAGCTTGTAAGTATCGCCTTTCTGCTTCTAATTTCCATTTATGATCTCCAGGATTTTAGGTCATGGAAAAGCTCTGGCATTATTTCTTCTTGACATTCTCTTATACTTCATCTAGAAAGTTGCAACCACAACTCCAGCCCCTTATATTTTTCCTCTGTTATCATAAAGGAGGACTAGGTCATTTGAATGAGCTATGCTGCCACATGTCTTTGTTGCTCTGCCTTTGATGAGAACTTTCTGTCCTTATGTTACTACTTCCATCTAGCATAAGTCATCGCACCAGCCATTTTGCTTCTATTCCCTTTAGTCAAGGTTGAGGACATGGATCTGATGATAACCCTTGGATAAGATCAGCTCTTGGCCTCCAATGAACCTTGCATGGTTTTCTGGAGAAATAGTACTGCCAAATTTTGCCCTTTAAGTTAGTTTAGTAGAATTGCTGCTAAAAGACTCTTGAAAATTATTCTTGTTTCACCTATAGTAAAAATCTCAACTTTTATTCACTAATAGCATGTTATGTCCCTATACTTGTTCAATTTCTATCCAACTGTTTATGGTAGTCATGATTTTTAGCAGTTTTTAATGGGTGCTTACTCATTCTTCCCACGGAAATGGTTTAGTGGGTAATACAAGCTTTTTCACCTTTCTGTTGGTCTCTATTTTCCTAAATGCATGTCCATTCTGGTTTAGATGATTGGAGGTGGACTGTCCATTTCTACTTTACATTTTTTTTTGGCTCCAATGCAGAGATAAAATTTAGCCTATATAATCTATCCTTTTCTGATCCGTTATTTGTTGGAGTAGTGAAATTATATATTGGTAAAATCTGATCTCTGGAAATATTCAATTATTTTCACTTTTGAAATTTTTACCCCTGTTGTGCTCACTATGGTTTAACCACACACATCCTCAGGAATTTAAGCTCAAATTCTTTACGGGGTATAGTTCCATCTGGACTTGGGGAAAATGCTCTTGCGCGATTGTAAGTATCAGAAATTGCTTGTTGTGTCTGATGGGAAAATCATGATATTTTTTTGGTTATTGGCTTATGCTCAACTGGTTCTTTAGCAGCATTCTGTATTAATGAAGCTAAGCTCAAAATGATTCTTGAAATGTTCATCTTCTTTGCTTATTTTCATTATGGAAGTGACTGTCCATGAAGGAGCTGAACTTGCAGATTTTTTTCTCTCTTCGGATCTTGTCTGGTTTACACTGATAGATCAAAAGCAAAATGTTACATGTTGCCTTTTCTTTGCTCGTGTTCATTTTATTTGAGTTGATTGATATTTTGAGTTTTGTCTTATAATAACTTTGAAGTGTAATGGATATTTGTTATGGCTACTTGTGTGAAGTAAGAGCATATTAGATAGACAACCAATCTCCTCAGCTGAATATGTTTTCCCTCTCTTTCAAAAATGATGTTTTTCTACGTAATACCTTTGATTGATACTACTACTAAGGACACCACGGTATTCTCTTCTAAAATACCCTGTTTAACATTGTTGTATTTAGGGATTTATCAGGCAATCAGTTCACTGGCTCGATACCAGACAGTCTTGCTTCTTCAAATATGCAACTTGTGTAAGTGCTTTTTCTCCAACGGTTCCTCATCATAAGATATATTATGCGTCCTACTTTTATTGTGTGCGAGAGATAGTTTGAGCATTGCCCTTTAATCTGTCAAATCCTAATTTTCTTCTCTCTTTGTTCTAGGCTATTGAATGATAACTTATTGGAAGGGAAGGTCCCAGAGGGACTCTATTCAATTGGTGTCCATGGAGGATCTATAGAGTAGGTTATCCCCACTTTGAAGTCTTAAATTTTCATGATTTTGTTTATTGAATGGATATCTTACTGTGAAATGAAAGTGCTGTGCCAGTGTTCTTGTCTGCTTCTGTGGGAGTGCAATCATCTTCCTATGGGCTTATATCTTTTTTTAATTGTAACATGGCACAACTTATGCAATAACGTTGTATTCCGATTGTTATGCTGTGACATTGATTCAAATTGTTGTGATGATGAGCCCTCGAGTGTCTAATCTTTCTCTTATCAAAAAGGATTTTTATCTTAGTTTCCTTGAATCTTCTCTCTGTAAGTGACCTGTAAAATTTGGCTCTGTCTGTCTTCTTAAGGACCTGGTCCTCTTTTTGACTGTCAAAAATGGTTGGTTTTCATACTTTAATTTTGCTTTCCCTATTTCCTCCTTTTCTTTGTGCATGTATGAACGAGTGCTTGAGATTGGGGTTGATGCCCATGGATTGGGAAATGGGGTGTGATCAAAGTGTTCATGGAAAGATAGTGCATGCCTCCACAATGGCGGATCTTGACCAAGTCTAAATTTTTATTCCAATGGACGTGTCAAATTTGTTTGTGGAGTCTCAAAGACTTAATTTTTCCTCAGGATCTAAGTAATCTGCTTCCTGGATGAAAGCAAGTTATGATATCTTATGTCTTGGATCTTCATGGTCTATCTGCTTACGCTTTCGTTTAGGCGATAAGGAAACAACTGCAATTCTGAGATGGAATTTGCTCCTGATGCTTTTGATATATTCATTCTTGACTTTTAGTCAACATGAACCTTGAATTCTCCTAAAGCTATTGCCTTCCAATTTTTGTTCTGACTTGCTGCACAAGTTTTGAATTTGAATGGCTAGCATTACCTTTAGAAGCCTTATGCGCAGCCTCCTTGGACAAGTTCTCATTGAAAATTCTGCAAATCTACTCTCAGGCCTTTTCTTGACATGCTTTCATATTTGGGTTCCAGCATGTTCCACAAAGCTAAAATTACTGCTTGAGTCACTAAATATGATTCATACTTTTGAAACTTGATGAGAGCTAATGCTGTAAGTTGTGAATGGATGTACTTTGCCTTGGGTTTGGGGGAAGATTAGGAGAGACATGGTTTTATAACAATTAGAGATGTCTTCTAGGACATGAATTTACCGATTCCGGACATGGCAATGTAGCCTGAGCATTAACTACTCATATTTGGCTATCACATTATTTACAAAGATCAGAATTTTGCTTAGCCTTATATTCTTCTAAATTATTTTGATATTGATTCACTTGGTTCTGAGCTTAAACCTATTACTCTAATCTCTCTTCCTCTCAGCCTCTCTGGTAATAAAGCACTATGTGGAGCACCATCTTTGCCTGCCTGTTCTCTTTGGGAAAATGGTAGATTATCTTCTGGTGCTAAAATTGCCATTGGCTTATCTTGTGCTGTTACCTTCATCGCGCTGCTACTGGTGCTGTTCAATTTCTGCATCAGAAGAAGACGCAATGACTACGACTTTGGTTTACCTCAAGAGCTGATGTGTGAGTATTATCTTTAAACCCTCCTTACCTGTGCAAATAAAGATAATAGTTTGATATGCCTCACTAATGGGTTCAGACCTGCTGCTGCAGTTCACTGTAATAAAGAAGGGTTTGATATCCTGAGTTTTAGTTGGCCTTATTTTGCAACAGTGAATTTACACCAACTTTTGCTCCAAAAAATTTGATAATTACCATTTCTGCACTTCCAAAACAAAATCCACACTGAGCTCTTTATTCAATATTTTATGCAGTCTTATACAAAATTGGATTTTCTGTTGACCATTTGTTTCATTCTTACCAAATTTTTTTTTTACAGCACTAGCTGGTAAGAGAAACCGATACCAGAGGCAGAAATCACTGATGCTCCTTGAAATGGAAAGCCAACATGCCAAAGGATTGCCCTCACGTTTCAGTCCCAACTATCAGAAATCTTGAAAAGTGAAGAGCAATGATGATTGACCATGTCCTCTCATCGAAAGGGAGTCTGCTGGATTCAGTTATATCATTGGCCTAAAAATGATGCAAGTGGCTTCGTTGCTTCAGAAAGATGAATTGCATCCGTTCAACTTTTGAGCAATTCCCAAGAAAATGGGGTCATAAAATGTCAAATTGCTCGTGAGATGCGCTGCTTCATAATCTCACGTTGGTGATCAATCGACATAGTTCATTGTACCATGTATACCGTGATTTTTGGTATCATAGGAGAAAATTGAAATGACTCAAACCATATGGATCAATTGATATAGTTGTAAATGTTGTATTTTCATTTTACAAGTGGTCCTGAAATGCTTGGAGATCAGCTTTGACAACTACACCACATACTATGTGTCTTATTGAATAGGGCATTTTTTATTGGCAGATAGTTGTGCTCTGAGTTTGATATACTTAAGAAAGTTTCACGTTGAGCTCAGTCGATGACTGCTTCTTTCTTATGCAAAAAGGTATCTATGTTGCGAGTTCTCTTTCAAGCTCCAGTCATGCTGGGGGTCGAATCAACGCGGTTCTTGCTCTGGATGTGGTGCTAAGCACATTATTTTTTCGGGGGATATTTATGTTGAAGATCTTTGAGCTTCCTTAAGGCTGGACGACGTTTTCATATATAAGATGTGGAGAAGTCCTTTATGTTGAATGTCTATATAACAGTCCTGTAGATTGGTTATGCTGAGCATTTCTTAGCTTTGTTAAACGAAGTTTTATAGGGTCCGCCTCTGCCACACGGGTATAGGATCCGATGGTTTTCAGCCTTACCATATTGAATGTGTTAGCTCAAAATTGGTCTCTCTTTGTCAAACTAGCCAATCGAGCAATTCCAGGAACTTTACTTCACGTTCGCCTAGTTAACACGAGACTGGGCTCAGACATATGGGTCCGACTCACATTCTTCACACATTGGAGCGCTTTACCAGCATGAGTAGAACTATCATTATGCAATCCACATCGTTTCTCTCCTTCCATATATAGCATATGGCACTCTGGCAGGAAGGTTAAAGCAAAGTCTTAACAAAAAAATCCAACTGACTGAGGCCCCGTTTAGTTAACCTTTCCCAATGAGCTTTGAGCTCCTAAAACCCCTTAAGAAAAATATTAAGTGTTTGGTAAGCATTTTTGAAAGCCCATTGGCCGAATGTTAGCATTGGGAAGGCTGAAAATCTAAAGCAGGTGGAGACTTGTTTTGGGATTTTAGCATTTTGGAAATGCAAGTCTACGTTCATTGTTCATCCATTGACTTTTCTTTTTTAGGTTTGAGAAATTGGTTCATCTTCCTATTCTCCCGAGTAGCTATTGAAGGCTGGCCACTACTACTGGATTTGCAAGACCCAGGTGACGCTGCCTGAGGTCTGTTCAGCAGCCATATCTGGCCAACAGTGGAGCTTTATTGGATTTGATTTTAATTTTTTATTTAAATTAATAAAAACCCTTTGCAATTGTAGGGTTTACCTAATGGTATTTGAGTAGAAATTCGTCGTCAAATCAACTTTAACAACGTCTCTAGGAGGAATGCCAACCCTATGACCGTTCTTTGCTAATTCACGGTCTAAAAGAAAGTTGCCTGAGATATTCCATCCTCCCACAGAAGCTGACTGGTTATTGCCTATAGAAGTAGGCAGAATTTCCTTCAATCTGTTTGCCAACACTTATTTATGCACTTGTCATGAATAATGCAACAAGGAATGGGTTGAAAATCGGGCATTTCTACCTTCCTCAGGAACTCAGATGTTCTAAAGAAATCTAAGACAGCAGAGGTGAAATCTTGCCCCGCAATCAACGAAGCGTCCTTAAGAAACTGAGTTGAAAACCGTGAGGGCCAGTGGATTCAACCCCATTCATTAAATACAACACCTCTTTAACCTCCTAATTCAATGACAGGTCGAGTTAAAAGATATCTCCATTGCTCAAGCAATCTGAAATCTAGAAGATTGGGTAAATCATCCAATTAGCAACGAGAGATTCCGACCCCCCAAAAAAAAAAAATAGCAACAAGAGGTGTTCCCAACAAATACAGTTGCAAACATTTCTCTGCCCCACAGCTCTTTTGCTGACCCAAATGAACTAGAACAGGTACGTCAAGCAAACTGTGCTGAACAAAAACATCCCCATCTCAGAAGAAAATATTCAGTTATTTCAAAGCGCCACATCAATCGTGTGGATGAGAGGTTAGATCTCGGAGAACCGGTGTTGTTTTTGAAGTCTCTAGTCTAATGTCTGAACACATGACTAAACAATTTTTGGAAAGAATATGCCATTTTGATATGATTCACTATAGTCTAGGTTGGGAGGAGAACCAAAGTCGTGCAAGTGGAAGAGCGAAGAAGGTAACGACCCCTAGCTAGTCCAAATATTAACATCACCACTAATTTGAGAAGAGACTGAAATCTTGTTAGCCCCAAGTTTGATAAAGAGTGCAATTTAATTGTTTTTGCTTTGTAACGCTGAAGATTCACGTAGAAACTTGAAAAAAGATTGGAATCGGGGCAGGCTCCGACGGATTTCATTCGTCACATGTTATCAAATGTGCAATAATTAGCCCGACTTGATGGTACGGCACCCGCAAGTGGAAGCTCGCTCTGGGATAAGGTCGAAAACTCGATTAGGATGGACAGGTTCCTACTTTCTAAGGTGGCAGGTGACATGCATCTATATATTTACGCTGAAAGCGAATTTTGTTTTTGTGCATAACTAATCTGCGCCTTTAGGTAAAAAAGTGACTAGTTCGTTTGCTTTTTCGATATTTATAATTATGGCTGCATTAAAAGTCGAAACTACTTACATGTAGCTCCTCAATTTACACGACATCAACTTAATCAAATTATCACATATATTTTTGTGAAAATTCGAGTCCTTTCTATTCATACCTAACCAAGGCATGACCTGCATGTACGTTAATGTCTACCTCAACACTAACATTTGCATTATCCATTCCGTTGGACAAGTTAATGACATGTTCATCATGGAGTCAACAATGAAAAATACCAGCAATCTATAAATTATGTTACGGTAATTATGAATGAGGGAAAATAGATATTTATATAAAATACGAAAAGTTCATTGTACAATTTTCTTAATTAGTAAAAGATTTATATTTTGGGGACACCGAAATAATTTTTTCACGTGATAATGCACTGATTGAGTCTTATACTTGTTTTATAAAATAATTTTTCATATTTTAAAAAAATGCTTAATATCGATTATTTGTTGACTCAGGAGATGTCTATCACTATGTGCATAAAAGATCTCAAAGTATGATTTTTTACTTTACGTTTGTGTCATAAATACATGCACATATACCTGGATGTACATGGTACGTGTCCTGATACGTAGGAAATTCATAATATACTCGTAGTTGGCGACTAGAAGAAGCAGCAATGCAGCCGACGTTTGCCAGAGAGGGGATAGGTTGGATTCCGGAGAAGAAGACGACAAAATACCATCGATCTCTAATGGGACATTGGCAGACAATGTCTACGATTCAAAATGGCCAAATTATCTCGACCGTTCGTCCCCATGGTGGCTTCAAAAGCCACGCGGACACCAAAGAACTCCCAGGTCGCTCTCGGTGTCTGCTTCATCTTTTGTTTCTGCATATAGAAAGGGGGACCCCTTTTATGAGAGATAGAAAAAAGTGTCGTTTCGAAAATGGAAATGAAACTGAGTGCGCATCTCGCTAAAATGGGCCTTCCCATCACTTTAAAAAGGAAATGATTAGCATGTTCATAATATTCTTCACGTGGCAACTTCATTTGTCTTTTTGTTAATGCAGAAACCGTCTACTTATATAGTTAAGCTAAAGTCGTAGCCATTGCTAGCTGCGGTCGTAGCCATTGTTTTACTCCTAGCAAATACTTCTTCCAAGTGAGTTTCCTTCTAGGAATCTTCCAGATGTTTGTGACATTCAATAATGCATGAATATGCCTAGCTATCTGTTATTGCACTTTTCTCCGAGTGACGATGAATGTGTCCAAAATTTAAGTACTCGTGGTTATCTGGGTGCTTCCTTCCAAGCCCCGTCACTTGTGCGGACGCTTGTTTGCAGAAATTATACTTGTGGTTATCCAATTATTTAAATGTTTTAAGTGCTCGTGATTATTAAGGTGTTTTAAGCCCCGCTACTCTAAGTAATTGACCCGAGGGCAATATTCATTAATTTTGCCTAATGGAATCACTTTCTGATAACTACGGATATGAAAAATACAATTCAGACCTTCTTCTAATACATGTCACGGTTATTAGTTAGATTAGAATTCGCGTAGACATAATTTAGAATTAATTAGCATCTCCTGCATCTCACATAGTTTAATATTTTATTTGACAAGAAAAACCCCCAAAGAAATAATTGTCATTGCATGCATTTTTTTATTTAACATCTTATAGATATGAGAAATTAATTATAGTCAAGTTAAGCTTTACTTAATGCATGAGGTTTGTTTTATTTTTAGCAATTTATTTACTATTTTGATTTGTTAAGTGTTACATTATTGATTGTATACTCGCATGATTACTCATTGCATGCTAGTGGATTAGAATTAAAATCGTCCAAGACTACTTGCTAAATATTTTGAAAATAAAAATAAAATGTATTGAAAATGAGTTAGATTTATCTAGTGTAACCAAGTCCCTTTATCTATAAATTTGTGGTTTGTAGAAGGAAAGTGCTCTCCCACACTTCATTTGGATTTCTAATCGACCCATAATAGATTAATGGCTACTCTTAATTGAATTATATAATTAATTGATTAAGTTAAACCCTAAAGTTGCAATTGGCATGGATTTGGGAGAGTTTGATCTAAATATTTGGCTTAGTAATCCATTAGCTTTCCTTTTGATGGTTCATTTTGAGGAAGGTTGCGATGAATCTTTTGTGGGGAGTGCATAGTGGAAATTCGATACCTTCACTCAAGAGGTCACTAAGAAGGAGCTTAAGTCCAAGTCCATTATTATATACAATTAATTTCACTCATGAACTTAAGGCTATGTTTGGTTTAGCTTTCAAAATGGGCTTTGAGGAAATGCCAACGCCTTTGGCCTAATGGTCTTTGGGGAATGCAAATTGCGTTTGATAAAAAATTCTTTGCAGAGCTACTTTAACATAAAGAGTGTTTGGCAAATCTTTTTTTGTAAAGGGCATTTGGGTTTAATTTTTATTTTTTTTACTGGAAAATATCAAACTCTTTACCGACTCTAGAAAAGGTGAGGCTAGTTTTGAACAACGAGGGCAAAACCGAAAAACTAAAGAATTGATGATGGTGGTTTTGGAAGAAAAAAATTAATATTAGCATTTGGCCAAATACTGAAGGCCCAAAGCCCAAAATTGGCTTCCCACCAACATTGGGCTTTCAACTTTCCCAAGGCCATCATTTGGCTTAGGGTGTGCAATGGGAATTGCCCAACCGGGAATCGCTCAAACTGGACCGGCCAGTTTTGGGCAATTCCCGTAATCGGCGGTCCGATTCCCGATTCCCTTTCTTGGAACCAATGGTTGATTAGTTCGGTTCCCGGTTCCAAGGTGGGAACCGGACCGAATGAACTGGACTGAAGTTTTTAATATATATAATTTAAAGTTTCTTAAGAATTCGAAAAATAGAAGAAAGTTCTTCAAAGTCTTAGGAAAATACAATTACATGCACATTAAAAAGACGAATCAATAAAACATTGTATGAATGAAGTGGGTTGTCTTTGAGAACGTATTGTAACATTAACAATTTTTTTCCCGAAAAAGAAAAGTTACTGGTTCTATTGGACTGGACCGGACCGGTCGGTCGGTCGGGTCAGTTCCCGATTTCAAGATCGGCCGGTCCGGTCCACAGTCCTAGAATTTGGGAACTAGTCCTCCCGGTTCCACCTTGGAACTGGACCGGACCGAGAACTGATCACTCTTAATTTGGTTGGAAGTCCAATGGAAAGGTTTGCCAAACACCTTTGAAAGCACATTGAAAAGGCTGAATCAAAGTATCTTAAGTCAAAGAATTTTGGGACAATTAAGATATATATAACTATTTTGCACCACAACAATTTTCATATGTTGGATTTTTCTAACACAACTCATACATGAATCTTAACATCTATACTCAATACCCCAATGAAAGATTAGACAAGATGGCTCCATTTATAAAGCATGAGAAATACTAATAAAAATCTTCTCTTTATTTACACCTAAATTACTAACTAATACTCATTGATGTACTTAAACAATCCCCTCAAGCTGGAGCATTTACCTGGCATATGACAAGTGCAACTTTCTCTTAAAGTGTGCAATCAAAGTGTCATGTAAGTTGAGCCTTACACTAGATAAGGGATGTGGATACATTGAATCGGATTTTTGGAAAGCATTGAAGAAATACATGACCAAAAGGTTGACACCTCTTTTCTCACACAATCTTGATAATATTGTGTGGACACCCAACTGGAATTGCATCAAACAAAATTGCATCCCCTCATGACACTCAACTTTGGCTACTAGATGAAGATGTGCTTGACTTCAGTGATTACAGTTGCCGAGACACTTGAAGGCAACTTCGTTGTTTAATGACGCTCGCAATTGAAAAGTAGTATCACAACAAATAACATTCATGGTAAGTTTAAGCTGATAGGTGAAGGGAGACCATATAAATATAAATAGCATATATGACCCGTTGTTAAGGGTTGTCCAATGTGGGACAACACTTCAATATCTCCTCTCATGTAAAGGCTGGATTACAAGTGGCAAGTTAAATTTTTTACCATAACACATGAAATTTGACTAATGGTGGTGGATGCACATTTGTGAAAGGAATATAATTAGCTTTGATACTATGTTAGAGAGTATATGAGGCCCGTTGTCAAGTGATATGACACGGGAGAAGTATAATAGAAGTGTCAAAAGTTGTGTATGATGCTTACTTTAATACCAAAAGTTTCCGTTAGCTCACTTAAGTGCCCAATTAGAAAAAGAAAAAATAATAACTTTAGTGCCAATGGTGAGATATTCCGGCCAAAATATTAAATAGTTTTATAATTAAAAAAAGTTGATTTGGATTTTTTTGTTAATATCTACTCCACGTGGACTAGTAAAATGGCCTCGCTCAGTCTAGCATGGCTAGGTAGAACTAAATGGCGTCACACCAATGTTGTTGCCCAAAAATGATGCCATACCATCTTGCCCAAAACAACGCTGCACCAACGCCATTGCCCAAAAATGACACCACACATGATGAATGAAAGTTAGGGCTCCGACCGTGTCCATCTCACTATCCACCATTGTCCTTATAAGGGTTACTTGCCATCTATCGCTTGCTTGTTATCGCTCCCTCACCGTGGCTCACCATTGCTCACAGTGGCTCACCATTGCTCATTGTCTCTATTGCTCTTAGTTAGTTAGGTTAGTCATCCTCATTGGGTCACTCAATTTGAGGGAAATAGTTAGGGTTCCGACAAAGAGGTTGTTAGTGCTAGAGGAGGAATCGTTGAAATGAATTTGCATTGCTACTCAACCTCCTGCCCTCCATTTGCAAGATTGAGTTGTTAATTTTGAGGGCAAATCAAATGAGGGTGTGAATTTTGGTTGAATGGCTGATTAGTATTTCAAATTTGACCTTTTCTTTCAATTTGGGGATTTAGGGTTCTTTTTTAGGGGAAAGCTAGTTGACAAAACCGTTCATGGTTTATATGTTGACTGGACCCTCCGATAAGCCACATCGGCTTAAGAAATTAATTTAAAAAAGGATTTCTAGCCAAGCAAATCAAAGTTGACACTAAAAAGATCATCTTAAAAAAATATTAGAAGTTAATTGATTCAAAAGAAACTTTTGATATTAAAGTAAGTATTGTACACGACTTTGGACACTTTTACTGTACTTTTTCCCCATACTTCAATAACCACTATCGAGAATGATGCATGGCAAAATGAAGCTAGAGAACAGATAGGCACGACAAGTGGTATTTTTCACCAGTACAAGGATGCCAGAAACAAGGCTTATGAGGCCGCAACGAACGACAACTCCTGCTGAATCAAAGCTTTCTGAAAATATTTATGAAATGTCAAATTGGGGTGGAGATCAAGTGGAAATGCATATCAGCACTAGAGACGTTGTAGGGTCCATATTGTATGATAAGAGTCGCCAATTTATGTTCTTTCTTTGCTTGGCGAATCCCAGAAAAGGAAGAAAAATAAGAAAACACTCTATTTTCCTTCCCCATTGAAATGATGCCATCTTTTCGTTCTAGTGCAGGCCTAAGACGATGCCTCTCCACAAAATTCCTCACTAAAATTGTTTGCCATTACATAATTGATGCCCACAAATATTAATCTTTATTGATTGACTTGTAAGTGAGGAGGACGAGGACAGGTGGGAATCTACTCGTTTGGATACCTCTTTTGATCCAAATCAGGAACATCCAAAAAATCATTGAACCCAATAGAGGATCCATCGAATCGAGCTCTCAGTTTTCACCAACTTGACAAATGGCGGTCCCCCACTTTGATCGAGAAATCTCCCAAATTCCACATTATCAACCCCTCAAATTTCTAGAATTCATCTTCCCTGAAAAGGGATAATGACACAAGTAATTTCTAAACTTTAATTCAATGTATAATATCATTCCTAAAATTTTAATCTATTCGATGTCATTAATGAGTTTTAGCTAAATGTGCATTGTATTCCCTAAGTTTTTAATTTATTTAATGTGGTCCCAAAACTTTTCATACATGTTTAATGTTGTTCTTGAGTTATATGAAAATATTTAATATTATTTCTATTAGTTCAAGTCAGGGACAACATGAAATGGATTATAATTGAATATATACAAAAATTTTAGCGATTACATTACACATTAAGTTAAAGTTTAGGAATCACATTAAACAAATTAAAAGTTTAAGAATCACATTGCATATTGGGCCAAAATTCAAAGATCATTTGTGTAATTTTTCCTATTAGAAAATGAACTAATAAAACCAAGTTAGATTTGACATAGAAGTAGAGGTGATCTGTGAAAACATTGCCCCTTGGATTCATAAACAAAAATAATCACGTAAAAGACCGGATGAAATCAATAATAAAACAAAGTTTGTTCCATCATACAAACATTTTTTTTTTACTAGTGGCATCAAGATTGAGACGAGTAATACATTTCGCTCGAAAATCCGGCACCATGATTAGCATGGAATTATCGACTCAAACACCGAGTGGCCCAAGGGATAACGCCCACCTTTTAAACGACCCTTTCAGCATCTTGTTCCTGTACTTCCATCATTTCTAAACAAAATTTTTGTCTTTCTTTATTCACCGTGTGCGACCATGGAACATGACCGGATCAACCCGCGAGTCCAGCGATCCCAAAGTGATGGTCCAGATTGAATTTCGAGGTTGTATCGTGGGTAAGAAAAATGTTAGAAATAAAGAAACAACCGAGGATATACCGCCGCCTAGTGTTGGCCCCAAAGAAAATGTCGATGTTGGTCGGATCTTATGAAGGGATGGAATTTAATTTGCCAAGATTGACACAAAACAAAAGTGAACCCAGCTATAGGGACAAAAGGCATATTAGATCGTGAAGAATAAATCAATTCATGCTGCGTTAGACTTAGTGACAAACAAGGGAAGAAATAGTTGTCTCTATCCATTTTATTGGCCATATATTACAATCACAATGACACCAGGTTTATCGGGAAGTTTAGTTAGAAATATAGAATTCTTTGCATTAGAATGCAAAATGAGCTTATGAATTATTTTCTATTAGTATCTAATCTTAATCCTCAATGATCAAAATTGTGGTCTAGTGCTCGCAAGGCTTCCTCGTTGAATCTAAAGGACTGAATGATAGTATGTGCACTTTAGAAATTGAGGCTCTATTTATTTCATAGAAAATTGATTGATTTGAAAAATATATTCATGAAAATTGTCATCTGTATTAATAACAAAAATGAACGAATGAATAAAAATTATTTTTATCGCTCACAAAAATATTTAGACATCAATTGTTGTCAATAATGAATTTTTTTTTTTTTTCAAATGGCTAATTATTTCAAGTTATATAAGTGATCATTTTAAAAAAAATTATTTTCCAAATTGTTCATTTTTACGAAATAAATGGAACTCGAATCACACGATCGATTCATGTCCATTAATGCTTTTAAGGATAAACATGGAAGATCTTTAATTGGACGTTTTTGTTTGGAAGAAAAAGGTAATAACGGGAAAAAGAAATGCCATTCTTGGGGGTCAGCATTCAGGCGGGGAGAGATGAACTTGGCAAAATCAAGGTTCCACTCTTTATTGCCATATATAAAGTTCTCGTCCTGTGAATCCTCATCAACTTGGAAATCTGGAATCCTATTCTCGTTTTAGGCCTTTTATGTTGTCTGTATATTGTTGGAGTAGAAGTCGTGATGGATCCAGTTACATACGTGGAATTCACACAGGCTTCATGCAGACAGCCTCCATCGATTTCAATCTGAGGTTTCGACCATTGAGAGAGAGAGAGAGAGAGAGAGAGAGAGAGAGAGAGAGAGAATACAAGAGAAACAGGAAAAGCAAATAATGAAATGGAGAGGATGACACGTTTCGGTCGTTGAATTTCATTATCTTGATATATGTTTCTCTTTGTGGGATAAATTTACGATTCAAATTCGTCCCTTTACTGCAGATAATACTAGTAATATGTACGGATGCGTTTGATGGTTGATGTGTACGAATTCAAAAGTCACCTATACTCACTAGAAATGTATAAATCTTACTTTGTATTGCAGTCCCTCGAGGAACACCTTATATAATATAAAAACATAAATTCTTTGGAGTTTGACTAAATAATTACTTGAACAATGAAAGGACCCGACTTAATATTTAATATATAGCATCATATCTCGTATATAAATGGAACTTTCCTGGTTCCTTGCGCAACCCATCTCTTGGAGTTCGACCGCCAAGCCCACGTCTTCAGATATCCCATGTACACAGATATTCTGGGCTCTTCCTTACTATATCAATGATTAGGCCCAAGAAACACATACGACAACATTATAAACAGTAAACACTTGCGGGAAGTTCCTCTATTTATGTTCCAGTTACCAAAGACCCTCTCCCCTTTCACAGCCACCATTCTATACCTCTCTCTCTCTCTCTCTGTGAACTAGGAACAAATAATGGATGGTAACAGCATCTGCATAGACGAGCTCAGCTCAACAAGCGACTCCATTTTTATTCCGCTGTCGTCGAAATCATTGCAGCCGCCAACGCAGCCACAGAGCCTCTGCCGTCTTGGCAGTGGCACGAGCGTGATATTGGACTGCGAAGGCAGCATCGAAGCCGAGTCAAGAAGGTGACCTCGTCCAAGTACAAAGGCGTCGTCCCTCAGCCGAATGGCCGCTGGGGCGTGCAAATCTACGAGAAGCAGCAGAGGCTGTGGATCGGCACCTTTAATGAGGAGGACGAGGCTGCGATGGCCTATGACGTCGCTGCCAAGCGCTTCCGTGGCCGAGACGCCACCACCAACTTCAAGCGGAGGTCAGACACTGAAGACTGCGATCTCGAAGCCGTTTTCCTGAATTCTCATTCCAAGGCGGAGATCATCAACATGCTGCGGAAGCACGTGTACTATGAGGAGCTCGAGCAGAGCAAGAGAAAGAACTTCAACGCAAATGGCGATGGCAAAAGGGTAAGTATGATGGAAGCCCTCGGAGATCCGTCCGGGCCAGCTAGGGGTGCGATGGCCTGTCATCTCCTTTTCCAAAAGGAGGTCACCCCGAGCGACGTAGGAAAGCTGAATCGATTCGTGATTCCGAAGCAACACGCAGAGAAGCACTTCCCCCTGCGCAACGGCACTGGCCCTCCCACTCCAAAGGGCGTTTTGCTGAATTTCATGGACAGTGGAGGCAAGGTGTGGAGATTCAGGTACTTATATTGGAACAGTAGCCACAGTTACGTGCTAACACGGGGTTGGAGCCGGTTCGTGAAGGAGAAGTGCTTGAAGGCTGGAGACATCGTCAGCTTCCATCGGTCGACAGGGCCAGAGAAGCAGCTTCACATCAATTGCACGAGGAGGAGCGGGCTGAGCCGGGCCGGGCTAGTCCATCCAGTCCAGATGGTGAGGTTATTCGGGGTCGACATCTATAAAGTGTCAGCGGCAGGCGGCGGCGGCTACAGTGGTGGTGGTTGAAGGGGAAAGAGAATGATCGAGGTGGAGTTAGTGTCATCGGGGTGCAACGAGTAGCATGTGGTGATTGGAGCCTTGTGACAGTCTGGGTGTCTATTATTTTTATTTTTCTGGGGTTCTACGATGTTGGTTGATTTGGAAGATGGAGGAGATGGGAGGTGGGACTTGGGTTAAGGTAGATAAAAATATGCGGAAATTGTATAATTTTGTGTGTGTCATGTAATGAAGAGTAAATAAATATTTATAGACTTTATAATATGACTATATAAAATAATAAGATATTATACAGTTGCGATTAATCAAGGATATGTGCAATCAAGATATAGGGAATTTCTTAATTATCTCTAACATTCCCCCAAATTCAAGGTGATTGAAAAGAAGTTAACATAAATTTGGGAAAAGATTAAAAAAATAAATAATAACCCAATGGGCATAAGAATAAGCTTGCAACTCCAAGCGAGTTACCTACAAATAATCGATAACCTATTGTGGAGCAATGATCTAAAGGTTCATTTGGCCGGTTTGCATTAGAATAAATTTGTAACTTTAAGGTAGAGTGAGAAGAAAAGTGAAGGTTATGAAATAAGGCACTCTGGCATATTGAAGAATTCGAAAAACTACAGCAAAGTGAGTTGTGTGTGGTGCTGTCATGAACCAACTGACAAGGTGGACAACATAGGAGATGTCAGGATGAGTTATAGGAGATATACAAGATTGGGATGTAACAGTTGAAAGAGGAGTCCCAATTTTTTGCATCAAATCCGGCGTTAATCTCAAAAGGAGTCTTATTATCAGTAAGCCTTGTTTGAGACAAAAAATCAGAGGCGGATTTAGCTTGAGAAAGTTAATAATCAGAGGAATCCAAAGCAACTCTCAAGCCTAGAAATAGTTGAGTCACTTGAGATTCTTCATTCGAAGCTATTGATTGTGATATTATAACATTGGTATGATCATCACAAATAATAATCATGTTAGCCACATATAAAAGTAGTAGAATATACCTAGGAAATGTCCACTTAAAAGAGAGCATGGTCACAAAGACTGTATGTAAAGCCAAGATGTTCCATGATCGAGTTAAATTTTGTATATCATGCATGGCAAAACCATTTTTGATTCATCTTATGCTCAATGAAATAATAGTGTTAATTTATTTTTTGGGCATATACCATAAAAAACCCTAAACTATGCCACTTGTGACAATTTTACTTTGAACTTTTTTTTTGCTACAAAAAATCCAAAACTATGCTATTTAAGACAAATTTACCATATACTTTTTGACTGAAGGGCATTTTTGTCTTTTCCATTTTTTTTCTTTTTTTTTCTTCTCATTTTTCCCTCTGCCATGGCTGGAAGAGGGAAGCCGGCGATGGTCGCCCTCACACCCTTGCTAGGTGTTGGGTGAGGCAAGCCCTCACCGAATCTAGCTTGGGTGGTCCTCGCCCGAACCTTACTAACTTTGGGTGAGGGCGGCCCTTGTTGGATCTGGCTTGGGTGGCCCTTGCCCAACGCCGGCAATGGCTCCCCTTGCCTCACCCGCCCTCACTAGGGTGGGCGAGGGCAGCCCTAGCCCAACTCTAATGTCGATGAGGGTGGGCGAGGGTGGCCCTCGCCAACTTCGATGTTGGCGAGGGTGGCCATGGCCGGTAGAGGGAAGGAAGGAGAAGGAAAAAAAAAAAAAAAAAAGGAAAATGACGAAATTGCCCTTCAGCAAAAAAAATTTTGGTTGAATTTGTTCTAAGTGGCATAATTTGAGGTTTTTATAGTACAAAAAAAATTTAAGGTAAAATTATCATAAGTGGTATAGTTTGAGATTTTTGTTGGCATTAAAAAAGTTTATGGTAAAATTGTCACAAGTGACATAATTTGGAGTTTTTAGTGACACAAAAAAAGTTTAAAGTAAAATTGTTATAAGTGACATGGTTTAAGGTTTTTGATGGTATTTGCCCTTATTTTTTTTAAGGGCAACAAAAAGTGTCGAGCTCCTAACATTAGTGGGCTAAGTGGAAACAGTCACTAAGTGGAAAAAAATTCAATGGTCGCTTTTTCAATCAACAAAAGTTATGATATCAAGATAATAATAATGTGTGTATCATAAGGAAGATTGCATGAACTATTAGGAATAGCAGGATAAGGCGATGATAATAACAAATTCATCAATTTCTGGATCGTAGATTAATGCTCGCATGATCATAAGAAGTGTTGAACCTTGTTAGGCACAACATCAGGTAAGAACCAAATTAATGACACACGGACACCTTAGCAGCTCTTGTTCTTTTTTGTCCCACTCGATGTTCTCCAACCGAGAAAATCAGATTAGCACGTGTTGGATTAGCTTACCAATACATGAAAATATTATCTGATGCAAGGTTTGACGATGGGTAAATCAATTTTTCGTGGAGTCGTTCCAGTGGTTGATGTAAGCAAATTGCACTACCCGATCAACATAAATGCGTGCATTTGTAAGTCAGACTATCCGTATTGACTGAGAACATCATTAATCAAACTACAAGCTTAGACCTTTAGTATATGGTGGATAATGTCTAGTGGCACGGCCCTATTTTCCCTAGTAGTGCACTTAGCTTTATCCACACACGAGAATCCGGACGCCTATTTATAAGGTCACGTGTAATAAAATATCAAACGAAAATAAGAAAACTTGAGATTAATTGGAATCGGAGAGATTCTCGTTGAATTAAACATGGGATGTTAAGTGATAATGCAACAGCCCGAAAAAGGAAGAAAGAGATAATGCACCTAACTTAATCATAGGACACGTAAAGGGAATCACAACTCTCTTAGTCATTCAGTTTTATTAAATCAAATTTGTTTCGCCATGAAGGGATTTCACCCATAAAGTGAAAAATCTTTCGCCAAAAGAATATTTTTGGTTTTCTTATGAAAAGGGGTACTGTAGTCTGTGTTGATATTAGATAGGAATTTGCTTGGCCTTGACAAAATATGAACTCTGAAAATAAAAGTAATGGGGTAAAGTGCAAGGAAAAAGAAAATGAGAAGAACACATAAATTTTTGGTTCGAGTGTCTTGAAAAAAGAACCAAGCTTATTATATATTCATTGTGGTATCTAATAGCCGACTCTAAGATGTAAAATTTCAGGGATATTCTCACCTTGTTAGGGAAGAAAAATATGCAACTTGGAATGACGGATGTGAGGCGTACAGACACTGATATGTTAAAATAAGGAACGGAGTTAGTTAGGATGCTCTCACTGAAGAAACTACTGCTGACGGCTCTCGTAGATGAAAACAATCTTGGAAGAAGATAGACTAGTGAAGTCAACTTTAACTCCACTTCACTATGAGCCAATGACCTTCTATAGGTTTTGAGTTGAGGTTGAGCAGTTATAACTTTTAAGTACAGCTACAGTAGCATAATCTCTGAGATTCAAGCTTCTTCTTCTTTGGACACCAATGTTCTTTATCTGCAGGAAGTTTCAACTTCCAAGCCCATACAAACCACCACTTGATACGGACATTCCATTCCACATGCTTGACTGGTGGGTTCTCGTGACTTCTTATGTTTGACACTAGTTAAAATTCATAACAATTAATTATTCATAAGCTTCATCACTTGACCACTGTACTTAACTCAATATGAGATTTTATAAAATCACTATTAGCTGTTCTAAAATATTAAAATTGTGATTTAAGATTAAATTTTTAAATATTTTTTCCTCAAAAAAAAATTGAACTTATTTAGTACCATATAAAATTTTGTGAGACCATAACTAATTGTTATAAAAGCTTATATTGTGAGGGAAAGGGATAGTTTAATATTTTAATATTTTATCACTTCCCCATAAACTTAGTCCGGTCTATTTGTCTGGTATCAAGTATGAACATACTTTATTAGGGCAGAAAATGGGGTTTCAAAAGATTTAAACTCAAACCTCCTATTTTGATACTATGTGAAATTTGTGGGATTACTATTGATTGTTCTAATAGCTTAAGATTTTAGTAAAATAGTTAGTAGTGGTCTCATATAATTTCGCACATCATCCTTCACTCGTTATCTATAGTAAAAAAAGTTGCTGTTTTTTGGCTTTTTTTGCTGTCCTTCACTCGGATTCTAGCACCTTTCCACTCAGTACCTCTTGCTAATTTAGTGCAAATAGGTGCCATTATCTTCTTAGTGTGTACAGTGTTGTTCATATTTATATACAAGCTTACCTTACCAAAAAATCAAAAAAAATTTCCACAATTAACCTTCATACTGGAAAAGGACACGGACCTCTCATATACCGTACTGTATTCATGTAGGAGTTAAACAACAGAAATATAACTGGCAGAATTCAAAAGTTATTAATATAAAAAAAATTAGAAATTAATCAACTCTCACCAAGAGCCACGTGGCTGGATCGAAGCTGTCTGAAGATATTTATAAAATGGCAAATGTTTGACGCTAGAGACGTGGTAGAATATATATTGCTTAGCAAAAGGAAAGCCGAATTTGCTCCTCAAAATCTTCAAATTGCTCCCGGCAGTGGGCTGATTCTATGCACGGGACAGTGACCGAACATAGTAAGCAGTAAGTTTGTTCCATTTCTGGTTTAGAACTGTGGTAGCAATGTTGCCACTTCAGAGATCTAGGAAAGAAGGAATCTCCTCTAACAAAACCAAATCCCGTTGCAGATGTCATGAATAATTAAGAATGAGCCGGGCATGATTCATCTACTTATTAGGTGAGTAAGAAGCATGTGGCGTGAAATGTGAACCAGAATTATCAGCTTGCTGTGGCAGACAGAGTATGCAAGAGAAACTAATCGGTCTTCATTTTTCATCCAGTGACTGCTATGAGTGCATTGAAAGACTCGCTCGGGGTTGGCATGTTGACCCTTGTGCTCCTACCAGTCGGGATGCTACGGAGGGAGTTACATGTCATCCCAACGAGGATAAGACTCCCTTATAATAGAACAAATGTGAGCAGTCTTACTTCTTTCAAGTTTCATACCTAGCTACAAGTACTAGATGCATTGGATGAGGCAACTGCCTGAATAAAATGCATTCAGCTTCTTATAGCCAGGGAACCTCCTAGTTTTGTGTTAGAAAGTAGCCATAGAAACTCACTAGGGTAACTTCAATATCCTGCTAGGACACATTCCTGAAGCAACATATTATAGTATGGAAATGCATTGAAGTGAAGAACATAGACATGAAATTTGAAGTATGCTTCCACAAGGTATATGATATCTCATTACCAGATAAATATATTTATGGTCAGAGTTACCAGATATTCAATTGTTATTGTTATTAGTTTTTATGATCTATGCAGCATAAGCAGTGTCTGTCATTCTTAAGTTCACTTAAGACCCCAGATTTTGAGAAGAAAACCAGAAAATACAGGATTCACGTATCTTGAACTTTATTGGCCTTTAGTTTTATTTTATGGCAGAGAAAATTCAGTACCTCGCTGTTTTTTTTTTTGGGTAAAAAAAAAATTGTTTATGCATATAAACTAAAAAATTGTTTATTACCAAGCTTTAAACATGTGGCTTATGTCAAAATTAGCTTTTTAACCGGTATTTCAGTGATCCTGGCAGTCAAGGTTTCCAAGGCTACATAAGTAAGCAGGAAAGTCTTTTGTCGAATTTGGTAAGCTTGTAAGTATCGCCTTTCTGCTTCTAATTTCCTTTAAAGATGTCCAGGATTTTAGGTAAAGGAAAAGGTCCGGCATTATTTGTTCTCGACATACTCTTATACTTCAGCTGGAGAGGTGCAACCAAAATTCCAATCCTTTGTCTTCCTCTGTCATCATAAAGGAGGATTAGGTCATTCGAATGAGCTATGCTGGCACACGTCTTTGTTGCTCTGCCTTTAATAAGAACCTCTCTCCTTATGTCACCACTTCCACCTAGCATCTGTAATCGTACCAACCATATTGCTACTGTTCCTGAAGTCAAGGTTGAGGACCTGGATCTGATGATCCTCCTTGGACAAGTCCAGCTCTTAGCGTCCGATTAATGTCACTGTTTTGCCTTGCATGGGTTTTAGGAGAAATAGCACCTCTGAGTTTGGCCCTTTTAAGTTTTTTTTTTTTTTTTGGTCGGAGTCCTTTAAGTTGGTTCAGAAGAATTGCTGCTGCAAGACTCTTGAAGCTCATGCTTGGTATACCGGTAGTTTATCTGTATAAAAGTTCCCAACTCTTATTAACTAAATATCATATTTTTGCCCTAAACTTTTCCAATTTCTATCGAACTGTTTACAGTAGTCATGATTTTAGAGGTTTCTAATGGGTGCTCACTCATATTTCCCATGGAAATGGTTTAAATGGTAATGCGAGCTTTTTCACCTTTCTGTTAGTCTCTATATTCCTAAACGCATGTTCATTTCTGGTTAAGATGATTGAAGGTGGATTGTCCATTTCTCTTTTACGTTTCTGTTCTGTATTTTTTTATTTTTGGCTCCAATGCGTGGTAAAAAATATTCCGCCCAGTCTATTTTTTTCTGTTTCAAAACTGTTCTTCCTTGTTGGAGCAGTGAAATTGAATGTCGGTAAAATCCAATTCCTGGAAATATCAACTATTATTACTTCTGAAATTTTCTCCCCCCTTGTGCTAACTATCGTTTAACCTCATACATCATCAGGAATTCAAACTCAAATTCATATGGGGTACCGGCCCATCTGAACTTGGGGAAAATGCCCATACTCGACCGTAAATATTAGAAATTGCTTGTCACGTCTGACAGGTAAATCATGTTTTTTTTTCCTGGTTATGGCTAAAGCTCAAACCAGTTCTTTAGCAGCATCTATATCTATGAAGCTAGTTTACAACAAGCTCGAAATGAATCTCGAAATGTTAATCCTCTTTGCTTATTCTGATTATAGAAGTGACTGCCCATGAAGGAGCTGAACTTGCAGATTTTCTTCTGTCTTCTGATCTTGTCTGGGTTACACCGATAGATGAAAAGTAAATGTTACATGTTGCATGTTGCCTTCTCTTTGCTCATGTTCATTTTATTAGAGTTAATTTATATTTTGAGTAATATCTTTGAAGTGTAATGAATATCTGTTATTGCTAGGTTTGTGGAGTTGGGCATATTAGATAGACAACCAATCTCTTCAGCTGTATATGTTATCCCTCTCTTTCAAATATATGATGTTTCTCCGAGTTATACCTTTGACCGATACTACTGCTAAGGACACCTCGGTATTCTCTTCTAAACTATCTCATTTAACATTGTTATATTTAGGGATTTGTCAGGCAATTGGTTCACGGGCTCTACACTAGACAGTCTGGCTTCTTCAAATATGCAACTTGTGGAAGCACTTTCTCGCCAATGGTTCCATAGCATATGATATATTACCCATCGTAATTTTATCGGGAAGATGATTTCTGGAAATCTCTCTCTCCTCCAAGCACGACATACGCACGGTTGTAAAATTTTAATCTGAAGCCACCACAAGAGCAGCCTGCACTTTGCAATGTTAAAGAAACAGGCATGTCGGTGAAGTCATCCGAGCAATACATTGTGCAGGAGGAGCTAAACGAGTGACTGAGTTAACATGCAAGCACCGATTGATAAGCTGAACAATTTCAGTCGAGTAAATCATACGAAAAGCCTCCATTCACTGTTGGTCCAGAGGAAGAGGGCAATTATCTATTGCTGAGGCTTTTGTTAGCAATTGAAACCAATGCAGAGAGACTACCTCCAGCTTCAGGACAAAGAGTTGCAATTGATTAAGAAACCTTGTGTCTTTAGATACCTGGATACCAGAAATCTCGCTCGCCTCCCACTAGCAAATGACCTACTAAAAGCAATGAATCGAATGATCTCTTGAACCTTAGTGCCTCCACTTTCATCTCTAGCAAGATCAGGTTATGAGAGTAGTGATTATAAGTAAATCTCCTTCATGTTTCTATCAAAAGCATGGCTATCAACGCTCCCTGCAATTCCAAGCAATAATCTAACCGGGTAAAGAGACATCAGAGTACTCATATCCAGGGGCAGAGTAAACAACTAGAACAAAACAGGGTCAGAAACACTCATCCATTGGCTCGTCATAGGCATGGTTATCTTCACGATCCGGTCCACCATCTAACACGTGCCGAATCTATCTTGCTTTCCCTCCACTTGTTTACACATTGCACCCACTATCTTTCCATAGTCCTCTGGCGTGAGGGTGCTGCCTTTGCATTCAGACTCCACCCCCTGTTTTGCTCTGAACATTCAGAATCCTGTCTTCGAGTGTGTTGTTCCTTCTTCACGGTTGAAATTGGACCTCAAACCTCAATGTACTGGATCTACTCTTTCAGAAAACACCACGGAATTCATGGATGACGAGGCAAGTTGGTGGACAACAGTCCGGCTCTTAGGCAGGATATTGCTTTGAACCTTTTGGTAAAGAAGTATTACTTTCTCCTCTTGTTCCAGTGTAGCTGAACATGTGAATCCTTATTCACTTCCAATTTTGATCACAAGATCGACTTGCCGAGTTTAGAACACACCCCATGGGCATGGCACACCATGGGCTTGGCACATGGAATTTATGGCCATGTTATATGCTCAATGCTTGCGGTCTTAGTCCAGATAATTCAATTAAATTAAGAGTCTCCCTAGTCAGGTTAATCTAATTACGATGCAGTTAATGGGAATTTATCACTATTGTGTTAAAATACAAATTAATAATGTTTTTTTGCTGTTAGGGATAGGGGTTTGACTCCTAATTTTCTTAAGCAATAAATAATTAAATGGGTTGCCAAAATATAGGTGTCAACAACTGTTGCTCTTCTTGATCTTCTAAACTGGTTGTTTTCTGTTGTTTATTTTGCCTTTCCTTGTTTTTTTTTTTTATTTGCTTTTAAAAAAAATTGAAGTTTAGTAAAAAGAAGTGTTGTAGACTTCCTAGATGAAAGCGGGTTATGATATTTTGTGTCGGATCTTCATTGTCTATCTCCTTACAGTTTGGTTTAGGCGATAAGGAAATAACTGCAATTTTGAGATCAAATATGCTCCTGAAACTTTTGTTATATTCGTTGCCGACTCATAGTCAACATGAACCTTGATTTCTCCTAGAGCTATCGCCTTCTGATTTTTGTTCCCACTTGCTGCGCAAGTTTTGAATTTGAATGTCTAACATTACCTTCAGAAGCCTCAAGCGCAGCTCCTTGGACAAATTCTCATTGAAAAATCCTCCATTCGGGTTTTTTCCACTGGCATGCTTTCATATTCGGGTTCCAGCATGTTCCACGAAGCTAAAATTACTGCTTGAGTCACTGTGAAACTTGACGAGAGCCTATGCTGCACGTTGTGAATGGATGTACTTTGCTGCGCTGCTCTCAAGGAATTTTTGGAGGGCAAAAAGAATAAAGACAGACATGGTCTAATAACAATTAGAGATGTCTGCTACTGCTAGTACCTCTTTTCACTGATTCCGGCCATGGCAATCTAGCCTGCGCATTAACTACTCCTATTTGGCTATCACATTGTTTACAAAGATCAGAATTTTGTTCACCACGTTTTCTTCTAAATTATTTTGTTATTAATTAACTTGGTTCTGAGCTTAATCCTATCACTCTAATCTCTCTTCTTCTCAGTCTCTCTGGTAATAAAACGCTGTGTGGAGCACCATCTTTGCCTGCTGCTCTCTTCTTTGGGAAAATGGTGGAAAATGTTCTAGTGCTAAAATTGCAATTGGCCTATCTAACTCCATCGTGCTGCTACCGGTGCTATTCGTTTTCTGCATCAGAAGAAGACGGAATGACTATAGTTTACCTTAAGAGCTGATACGTGAGTATGATCTTAAAACACTACTTGCCTGCACAAATAAGGTTAATAGCTTGATATGCCTCGCTATCATGTTCGGACCTGGTGCTGCTATTCACCATGATCAAGAACGTTTTGATATCCCGGGTTTAGTCGGCCTTTTTCTGCAACAGCAAATTAACCCCAACTGTTGCTCCAAAAAATTTGATAATTATCATTTCTGCAATTCCAAAATGAAATCCACACTGAGCTCTTTATTAATATCTTATGCATTCTTCTAGAAAATTGGATTTCCTGTTGACCATTAGTTTCATTCTCACCGAAATTTCTCTTGCAGCACTTGCTGCTTAGAGAAACTGATATCAGAGGCAGAAATCACTGATGCTCCTTGAAATGGAAAGCCAACATGCCAAAGGATTGCCCTCACCTTTCAGTCCCAACTATCAGAATTCTTGAAATGTGACGAGAAATGAAGATTGATCATGTCCTCTCCTCAAAAGGGAGTCTGGCAGATTCGATTATATCATGGGCCCAAAAATGATGCAAGTAGCTTCGCTGCTTTAAAGAGATGAATTGCATCTGTTCAACTTTTCAGCAATTCGCAAGAAAGTGGGGTTATAAAATGTCAAATTGCTTATGAGACGCAGTGCTCCTCAATCTCACATTGATGATCACACGACATAGTTCACTATCAGGTATACCATGATTTTTGGCATTAGAAGAAGACAGAATGACTATGGTTTACCTCAAGAGCTGATGTGTGAATATTATCTTTAAACAATCCTTACCTGCAAAACTAAGGTTAATAGTTTGATCAAAAGTTGGTGTTAATTCGCTGTTGCAGAATAAGGCCGACTAAAAATGATGCAAGTGGCTTCGCTGCTTTAAAAAGATTAATTGTATCTGTTTAACTTTTTAGCGACTCACAAGATAGTGGGGCCATAAAATGTCAAATTGCTTGTGAGACACTGCGTCTCAATCTCACATTAATGATCACTCGACATAGTTCACTGTACCATGTATACCGTGATTTTTGGCATTATAGGAGAAAACTTGAAATGACTCAACCAGATGGATCAGGTGAAATGATGTATTTTCATTTCACAAGCGGTTCTGAAACGCTTGAAGATAAGCTTTGGCAACCACACTACATCCTATGTGTCTTATTGAGTAGGGCACTTTTTGTTGGCAGATAATGGTGCTCTGAGTTTGAAGTACATAAGAATGTTTCATGTTGGGCTCAGTCGATGACTGCTTCTTTCTTATGCAAAAAGGTGTCTACCTTGTGAGTTCTCTTTCAAGCTCCATTTACGCTGGGGGTTCGAATCAATGCGGTTCTTCCTGTAGATGTGGTGCTACGAACACTTATTTCTTCTCGGGATATATATGTTTGAAGAACCTTTGAGCTTCCTTGAGGCTGGACGACAATTTCCTACAAGATGGGGAGAAGCCCTTTGTGTTGAATGTCCATATAACAATCATGTAGATCGGTTTCGTATACCGAGCATCACTTGCTTTATAAAACAAAGTTCTATATGGTTCGCTTTTGTCACATGGGGCAGAGGATCTGAGGGTTTCGGTCTCACAACGTTCAATATGTTGGACATAGCCCAACTTATTTCTCTCTCTCTCTCAAACTTGCTAATCAAGCAATTCCAGGAACTTCACTTCACGTTTGCCTAGTTAACATGAGACTGAGCTCAGACATATGGGTCCGACTCACAAACTTCACACATTTGAGAAATTTACCAGCATGAGGAGAGCTATCATTATGCAATATACATCATATCTTTCCTTCCATATAGAGTAGATGGCACTGTAGCAGAAAGGTTTAAGCAAACTCTTAACAAAAAGACCCAACTAACTGAGTAAAAAGCCATCACCAAAATCAACTTCATCCAGGCCTCTAGGAGGAATGCCAACCCTATGACCGTTTTTACTAATTAATGGTCTGAAAGAACATTTGTCTAAGATATTCCACCCTTCGAGAGAAGTTGACTAGTTATTCCTTATAGAAGTAGGCAGAATTTTCTTCAATCTGTTTGCCAACACCTCAGTTTTGCACTTGAAAGTAATATTGCAACAAGAGATAGATCGAGAATCAGGCATTTCAACCTTCCTCAGCAACTCAGAGGTGCTAAAGAAATCTAAGACAGCAGAGGCAAAAATCTTGCCCCAAAATTGACAAGGCGTCCTTTCCTAACTGAGTTGAAAACCGTGAGGGCCCGGTGATTCATCCCCATTCAATAAACGTAACACCTCTTCAACCTCCTAAATCAATGACAGGTTAAGGATTTCTCTATTGCTCAAGCAAACCGAAATCTAGAAGAGTGGGTCGATCATCCAATTAGCAACAAGAGGTGCTTCCAGCAGTGTTTTGTAAGAGTCAACAATTACAGTTGTAGTTATTTCCGTGCCCCCACAACTCTTTTGTTGACTTGACCTAAATGAACTAGAACAGGTAGATCAAGCAAATTGTGCCGAACAAAAACATCCCCGTCCTAATATTTCTCCACCAATACATCTGATAATCATCAAGCTTGGACGAGAGATTAGCCCTTGCAGAGCCAGTGTTGTTTTCAAAGTCTACAGTCTAATGTCCGAACACATGACTAGACAATTTTGGAAAGAGTATGCCATTTCAATATCATTCACCATGGTCTAGTTCAGCATTATCACCAATTTTGTAAAGGGTATGCCAAATGTCAACCTTATCGCCAATTTTCCACTTCCCGTGGAAACTACAAAAAGATGGAATCCGTGGCTGGGTCCGACGGTTTTTGTTCGTCACGTCGTCATCAAATGTGCAGATAATTAGCCCCAACTTGATGGCGCGTACCGGCAAGTGGAAGCCCCGGGATAAGGTCGAAAACTAGGTCGGGACAAAAGGGTTCCTACTTGCTAAGAAGGTGGGGGACATGCATCTATATATTTACGCTGAAAGCGAATTTTGTTTTTGTTCACAGCTAGTCTACATCTTTGGAGTTGAAACTACTGACACTTAGCTACCCAATTCACACGTCTTTAATAACTTCCCCCAGAGACATCAACTCAATCAAATGATCACTCAATTTTTTGAAATTTCTATTCCTTTCTATTCGTACCTAACAAGTCCATGACCAGCATGCTCGTAATGTCTGCCTCAACACTAATATATTCTAATGCAATAATGCTTGTTATCCATTTTATTAGACAAGTTAATGACATGTCCATCATTGAGTCAACACTAGAAAATACTAGCCATCTATAAACCATTTTGTGGTGATTATGAACGAGTGGAAAAGAGATATCATATATAAAGCACAGTAAGCTCATTGTGTAATTTTCTTGACTAGATAGAGACTTGCACTTTGGGGGCATTGAAATAATTTTTTCACGTGATAATACAATTATTGAGTCTCAAACTTGCTTTTAAAAATAATTTTCCATGTTCCAAGAAAACTCGCAACATCGACTATGTGCCGACTCGGGAAAGTTGTCCATCGATGCATGCATAAAAGATCTCAAAGTATAATCTATGCTGATGTTTTTCTACGCATAAATACATACAAGTCCTAATGCATGCACATATACCGGCAGGTACATAGTGGTTTCTGATGCATAGGAATTTCATAATACACGCGTAGTTGACGACAATAACGCCGATGTTTGACCGAGAGAGATAGGTTGCATTCCGGAACAGAAGTCAAGAAAAGATGATCGATCTTAAATGGGATATTGGCAGACACAAGAAACTAGGAGTGATCGATTCTCGGTCCAGGCCGGTTCCACCTTGGAACCGGGAACCGGACTAGCTCCCAAATTTTAGGATTGTGGACCGGACCGACTTGTTGATGGAACCGGTAACTTTGCTTTTTTGACCAAAAATTAGTTAATATTGCAACACATTATCAAAGACAACTCACTTCTTTTATGCATTAATTTATCCGTATAAAAGAGTGAGAGTTTTCTTAAAACTCTTAAAAATTTTATTGTCTATTTTTTTTCGAATTTTTAAGAAATTTAAATATATATATTTTTATATATATGAAAAACTACCGGTCCCCAACTTGGAACCGGGAACTGGACTGACTGGTCACCGATTCCAAGAATGGGAATCGGAACCGGACTGCCGGCTATGGGAACCGCCCAAAACTAGCCGGTTTGGTTTGGTCCGATTCGGTCCAGGTGGTTCCCGAGTTGGGCGGTTCCGTTGCACACTCCTACAAGAAACGACTCATAGTGGCCAAATTATCTGGACTGCTCGTCTCACACGGAGGCTTCGGAAGCAGCCATGTCGACACCAAAGAACTCCCAAGTCGCTCTTAATGTCTGCTGCTTCATCTTTTGTTTCTGCACGTAGAAAAGTGGATCCCCTTTTACGAGAGATGCAAGAGTCTCGTTTCGAAAATGGAAGTGGAAACGATTGCGGAATCTACGTACCTAACTAAAATGCCTCGCCTGGCATCTTCATTTGTTGTTTAGTCATTCGAAAATCGGGTAGTTATAGCTAAGCAGCCCCTACCAAATACTTCTTCCTAGTCGATTCCTTCTGGGAATCCTCCAGATGTTTGTGACATTCTATGATGTATTGAAATGTACGTGTGAACAAGATGCACAACTTAGGTTTAATATCTTGGACCACCTAAGGACGGACATTAACCCCGTATTGGGGCCATACTTCTATGTGTTGGCTTGCACATTACCTGATTCCTTAACTTAGCATATCTCTTTGTTTTTTTTCGATCTTACTAGATACATCATCCTGAGGTGCAAATGTACCTTCCTAAAATGGGTTGCCATCATAGAATTAAAGAACCCTTCGATGAAAAATAATATGAGTATTTTTCATGTCATTTAGTGAATAAGTCTTAGCAAACACCCAGGAGCATAAAAAATTCTTGCTCTCTACCAATTTTCCTTAAATCCACCTTATACAGTCGTAATAAATAAACACTTCCATGCGCATGTTATTTGCTGACCAATAAACTCTTGTTTCTTTAATTATGACTGCCTTAACTACTTATTAATATTCATGTATGTACTTTAACACTCCCCTCAAGCCAGAGTGTCTACCTTGCATATGACAAGTGCAACTCTCTCCTAAAGTCTGCGACTAAAGAGTCGTATAAGCTGAGTCTTACACTAGATACGGGATTTGGATACATGGAATCGGATTTTAGACGAACGCTGAAAAAACACGCGACTAGAAGGTTGACACCCATTTTCGCATACAATCTCGCTAAAATCGTGTGGACACCCAATTGGAGTTGGCCATGGCACTCGACTTTGGCTGCTAGATGAAGATGTGCTTGACTTTTATACTTATAGTTATCTAGAGACTTGACGACTACTTCGCCTGTCAATGACGCTCGCAATTGAAAAGTAGTATCATGATAAGCAATGATCATGGTAGGCAATTTTAAGTGTTGTCCACAAGCGGGGAAGTCTCTGAAGATGAGATGCTGAGATTGGATCACAAACTAGAAAGGTTTTTTTGCCCCTTCTTTGGGGAATTGAAAAGGACAAAAATCACAACAAGAAAGACTAAAACTAGCAAATGAACGAGAACAGTGATTTGATTTCGACGGATAAGTCGATGCACGGCAGAATGAAGCTTAGAAAACACAGAGCGCTCTACTAGTGGTAGATTTCGCCTGCACAAGGATGCTGGAACCAAAACTTGCGAGGCCGCGACTAACGACAATGCCTGCTGAATCGAAGCTTTCTGAAAATATTATTTATAAAATGTCAAATGGAGGTGGACATAAAGTCGTAATGCATATCAGCACTAGAGACGTAGTAGGGTCCATATTGGATGATAAGAGTCGCCAATTTATGTTCTTTCTTTGGTTGGCCCATCCCCGAAAAAGGAAAAAAAAGGAGAAACAAATACAGTGTTCGTGCCTTTCCCCATTGAAAGAATGGCATCTTTTCGTTCTAGTGCAGTACCAGGACGATGCCTTTCTACAAAAATTCCTCACTAGAATTGTTTGCCAGTCTATAATTGATGCCCACAGATAATTTATCATCACTGATTGACATGTAAGTAAGGCGGATGAGGATAGGTGGGGAATCTACTCGTGTGGTTGCCACTTTTGATCAAAATGCAGGAACATAAAAAAACCATTGAACCCAATACAGAACCCACTGACTCGAGCTGTCGGTTTTTGTCAACTTGACAAATTGAGGGTCCCCCGCTCAGATTGAGAAATCTCCAAAATTTCACATTATAACCCCTCAAATTTCCAGAATTCCTCTTCACCTCCCTTTTTTCTTCCCTAAGCGGAAAATGAAGTTGTAAAACTAAGTTGGATTCCACGTAGAAGCAGAGGCGATGCGTGAAAACACTGCCCCTTAGATTTGTAAACAAAGAAGATCACCTAAAACACCAGATCAAATCAATAACAACAAAGTTTATTCTATCATACGAGCGGTTTTTTTTTTTTTGCTAGTAATGTCGAGATAGAGATGAGTAATGCATATTGCTTGAAAATCCGGCACCATGATTAGCATGGGATTCTCGACCCAAACACCGAATGGCCCGTGAATAAAAAAGCACACCTTTTTAACGATCCCTTCGGCATCTTGTTCCTGTACTTCCATCTTTTGTAAACAAAATTTTTGTCTTCTTTATACACCGTGTGCGACCATGAACACATGACACGGGCTCATGATACTTTTCCTTGCGCTAGGCAATTTGAATATCCGACTAAGTACATGACCGGATGAAACCGCGAGTCCAACGAACTCAAAACTGATGGTCCAGATTAAATTTCGAGGTTGTGTTGTGGGGGAGTTCAAAGTATCCGAGGTGAGAAAATAGTTAGAAACAATGAAACAACCGAGGATGAATCCCCGCCTACCGTTGGTCCCGAAGAAAAAGCCAGTGTTGGTCGGATCTCTTGAAAGAAAAAGTTCATCTCAATCCTCAATTATCAAAGTTGTGGTCCAGCGCTAGCGAAGCTTCCTAGTTGAAGTTGAAGAGCCAAATGATAGCAAGTCCACCCTAGAAATTGAGGTTCCATTTGTTTTGTAAAAAACGAATGATTTGAAAGATATTTTTCCTAAAAATGATCGTCGATTACAAAAATAAATGAATGAAAAATATTTTTTTTGTCCACAAAAATGTTTAGATATGAACTATTGTCGATAGTGAAATTTTTTTCCACTAACTAATTAATTTAAGTATGCATACATCATTTTTAGAAATATGTGTTTTAATTTATTCATTTTCTGCGAAACAAATGGAACCTAAATTATACAACTGGTTTGTTAATGCTTGAAGATTTTTAATGGGTTGTTTTTGTTTGGAAGAAGAAAAAGATGATATCGGGAAAAAGAAATGCCATGTTGGGGGGTCAGAATTCAGCCGGGGGAGATGAACTTGGCAAAAATCAAGGTCCCACTTTACTGCCACATATATAGTTCTCTTCATGTGAACCCCTATCAACTTGGAAATCTGGTCCTATTCTCGTTTTTAGACCTTTTATATCGTCAGTAGATTGTTGTACTAGATGATGGATCCAGTTACATCACGTCGAATTCACACAGGCTTCATGCAGACAGCCTCCAGGGACGTTCAATCTGAGGTTACGACCTTTAAGAGAGAGAGAGAGAGAGAGAGAGATATGATGGCTGACACAACCAAGTCAAGCGCAGCACAAACGGCACTAGTTTGCTGTGCGCAGAGGAAATGGAGCATTGGTGATGGAGCAGAGGAGAGAAGAAGAAAAAAGAACAGCAGAGAAACGGAAAAAGTAAATAATAAAATTGGAAGGATGACACATTCAATATCTCAAAATCCTCTAATGTGGAGGATCCTAGTAATACATACATATACCTTGGATGCATAATATACAGATCCGAAGTCACTTATACTCAATAGCATTGTATGAATCTTATTTTGAATTGCAATCCCTCGAGGAAAATCTGATGAAATATAACAACATAGATTATTTGGATATTATAACAACAACAGCAATGATCATAATTACTTGAACCATGAAAGGAGTCGACTCAATGTTTAATATATACTATCATATCTCGTCTATAAATGAAACTTTCCTAGCTCCTTGCACAACCCATCTCTTGGAGTTGTTGACCACACAAGTCGACGCCCACGTCTTTATAAGACAATATTATAAACACTGGTGAAAAGTCCCTCTATTTATATCCGCATTATCGTAGTCCGTCCAATCTTTCATAGCCACCATCTTATACCCCTCTCTCTCTCTCTTTCTCGACAAAGAATAAATAATGGTAACAGCATCTGCATAGACGAGCTCAGCACAACAAGCGACTCCTTTTTATTCCGCCGCCATCGGAATCATTGCAGCCATCGATGCCGCTGCAGAGCCTCTGCCGTCTTGGCAGTGGCACGAGTGTGATATTAGATTGCGAAGGTGGCATCGAAGCCGAGTCAAGGAAGCTGACTTCGTCCAAGTACAAGGGCGTCGTCCCTCAGCCGAACGGCCGGTGGGGCGCGCAAATCTACAACAAGCACCAGAGGGTGTGGATCGGCACCTTTAATGAGGAGGACGAGGCTGCGATGGCCTACGACATCGCCGCCAAGTGCTTCCGTGGCCAAGATGCTGTCACGAACTTGAAGCAGAGTTCTGCCACTGGAGACTGCGATCTCGAAGCCGCTTTCCTGAATTCCCATTCCAAGGAGGAGATCATCGACATGCTGCGGAAGCACACATACTATGATGAGCTCGAGCAGAGCAAGAGAAAGTACTTCAACGCCAATTGTAGTGGCAAAAGGGTGAGTATGATGGAAGTCCTTGGAGATCCGTCCAGGTCGGGTCGGCCTGCAATGGCCTGTCATCTGCTTTTCCAGAAGGAGGTCACGCAGAGTGACGTAGGGAAGCTGAATCGGTTCGTGATTCCAAAGCTACACGCGGAGAAGCACTTCCCCCTGCACAACAACACTAGCCCTATGGCTTCAAAGGGCGTTTGGCTGAATTTCATAGACAGTGGAGGCAGAGTGTGGAGATTCAGGTACTCGTATTGGAACAGCAGCCACAGCTACGTGCTGACGCGAGGTTGGAGCCGATTCGTGAAGGAGAAGAGATTGAGGGTTGGAGACATCGTCAGCTTCCACCGGTCAACTGGGCCAGAGAAGCAGCTTCATATCAAGTACATGAGGAGGAGTGGGCTGAGACGGGCCGGGCCCGTCCATCCGGTCCAGATTGTGAGGTTATTCGGGGTTAACATCGTCAAAGTGTTGGCGGCTGACAGCGGTGGCTACAGCGGTGGCTACAGCGGTGGTGGTTGAAGGGAGTTAAGAATAAGAATGCGGAAGAGGAGAATGTGAACTTTTGTATATATTGCAATGTATATCATAATGAAGAGCACATTAGCTTATCATAGGCTTTATTAGATAACTATCTTTGTAATACATTAATCAAGATATGCACAATCAAAAGGCAATATACGCATAATCTTGAGTGATATACAAAACCAATAGACATATTCTAATTATTCATAATATAGGAAAATATCTTAGAAAATTATCTGAATTATCTCTAACATTCCATTAAACTCAAGGTTCAATAAAAAAAATGCGAAAAATGCCTAGATTGTCATCAATGAGATCTCATGATCTGTTTCATTTTAGGGTGGCAAGTATGGTTGTGGTGTCGATTTTCTAATATAAGATGCGAAAGGTAGTGAATCAATGAAAAAAAATAGCAAGCGACCAATATGGCTGGCTTTATTGACTAAACAATAGCTAAATGAATGTGGCCAATGCCGTTGGCGTTGAAATAGTAAGCAGCTGATGGCTTTGCTTTCAAAACAGTTACTGAATGACGCTAATGACATCATAATGACCAAGCTGGGAAGTGGAGGGATTGAGCAGCTAAGGCAGCTAGCTTTGCCGATGAAACAATAACTCGATGGCGTTTCCTCATACGACAGGTTTCTACACATTATGTGACATTAGTTCAGTCTAATGTTGGCTATTGGATGAGATGAAAAATGTGGAAATCAACGTTGATTTGAAGATATTAGGACTTATCGGGAAAGAAATGAGAAGAAGCAAGATTAGCTCTCAATGCACAATTGGGTGTGCACTTGATGCACTGTAGGAGCCACTAGCTTTGCTACCACGTTAATAATAAGAATGTGGAAGAGAGGATTTTGAAATTTTGTATATATTTCAATGTATATCATAACAAAGTTATATTGGCTTATTTATAAATTTTATGAGATGATTATCTTAATTAACATTTATTAATTAATATATGCATAATCAAAGGCATATATATATGTGCAATTCTAAGGGATATGGAAAACCAATAGAAAAATCCTAATTATGTTAAATATAGGAAAAATTTCTAGGTATTTATCCTAATTATTTCTAATAAAGGAGAAAGAGAATGATTGAGCTGTTATCGTCATTGGGGTGCAACAAGAGGCAGGTGGTGATTAGAGCCTTGTGACCGTTTGTGTTATTTTTATTTTTGGGGGTTCATTTGTTAATTATACAACGTTGGTTGATTGGTAAGATGGGAGGGAGGGGAGGGGGACTTGGGAGAAGGTAGATAAAAACGCGGAAAAGAATTGTATAATTTCTTCCGTGTCTCGCAACGAAGAATATATGAGGTATTTATTGGATTTATAAGATGATTATCTCTTACCTTAGACTAACAAGAGCGCTATTGTAAGAGATCCTCTTATTACTCAACTTGGTACTAAGAAGTAACGTGAGTTCAAGACATGTAATAAACAATCACGTATGACAAATGCAAACATAAGTGCATTATCTCTCATATCATGATATGTTGATGGAGACCATTAACAATATTGTATAAGATTATTCATTTAAATGTAAACATATGGTATAACATGTTGTGATGCATGGCTACCATCGATTAGCTTGTTAATAAGTACGTGTAAATATATGCATTTATATATGCATATGTACATGTATATTTGTTACTTCAATTCATCCTAAATCAGACCCCCCCCAAAAAAAAAAACCATCCAAAACACTTTGACGCATCTTAATTTATGGAGCATTCTAACACACGGGGCAACTCCACTCCAAGACATCCCAAGCACTTCCAAGGCATCTTGGCACACAGGACATCTTAACTCTAAGGTATTGTCCTAACTAATATGTGGGCAACGGAAATGTATTATTTCCCACATATAGCCACATAGCAGTAGTGCATGTAACAACATTCGGATCTTGTGATCTTCCTTTTATCTACAATAAAATCAATACTCAATTATTTTTTCTTTTATAACCATTCTCAAAATCAACATGTCACATGTTACCATCTCATGCGATTCATTGCCATTGCCATCCTCATTTCCATAATCACTTATGCAAATCGAGATAACATTTTCACTTCTTTGCATTTTTCATGCAAACATTGATAACATACTCATAGATGATTAACTTTGCATGAAAATTGACAAGTTACATGACCAACAACTCAAAGAATCAGCAACATGAATGTCAAGTTCTCAAATAATCGACCGTGTGATTAATCGGCAACACTTAACTAGTAAATCGGTAACTATGTTAAACTACAAAAATATCACCTTCAAGTTTAGTTTCACCATTTCCTCATTTTCACGTAACATGTCACTGAGTCTTATGGAAGTCAATTAATCATGACCTTAGTATGTAGAGACTCACCTACTCAAGTCAAAAGAGCACAACAGTTCAACACACTATCAACAAAAATTTTTCGCACCGGATATCAAAGTTCAAACCAAAATTAAAAACAATCAAGTCAAGAATACTAAGTAGATCTACCTAACTTAGACTCTAGAGTTTCACTTACTTTGAACAAAGATGCAGATAACTCAAACCCTTAATCACCTTGTACCGTTTTGAATATGTGAAATTAGAAGCTTCAAACAACACAAGACTCGGACCCTTGCTTTTGCTCGGAAGATTGGAAAGTGAAAATAAAAGAAGAATGTGACGGGAGATCTATCTTCTTTGTAAGAAGAAGCTGAAGCTTTCTCTTAGAATTTGAGTACTTGTAATAGCTTGTCCGGTCAAGAAAGGAATTTATATAGTAAACTATGCAAGAGTTACAAATGGATAAGATTTATTGACCAAGGTTAAAATTAATGCTGACTTTGAGTAAAAAGTCTTGGTGGAAAATGAGGAAGATGTGTCTAAGTTTAAAAGTCGCAAGCAGCATAATCACAGGGTTTCAAAGTAGATATTTTGATAACTTACCAAGATATTTAGTATATCAGTATGTAAACAAGGAAATCACTTGTTCTAAACATTGATAAACTAGAAAAATATTTTGAATTCACCAAAATTATCAGTGAAAAGCCATGGATGTTAGCAAAATCTTAACTCGGTAAATTTTAAATTTAAAAACCATCCAATACGTATATCAAAGCATATCAATCTCCGTCAATAGATACTATGTAGTAAGTTACTCATTGTTGCTCTACATGATCAATGTACATGTCGACATCTTTATATTTAATCTTAATGCATCACACTTTGGATGACTATGGTCCTAGAAATAACCCTTCGAACTCTTTCACATGTCACAAGCTTAATGACTCAAATGAGGCTCATATCCAAAACTCCAAGTTAATCAACACTTAATTTTATATCCTAAATATTATTACCGAACACAAAAAATTTTGGGTGTCACACTGAATGTAAAGCCAAGACGTTCCATGGTCAAGCTAAAGTTTGTATACCATGCATGAGGAGCTGTTTTCGATTCATCTAAAGCTCAATGTAACCAACACACTTCGTTAAAGAATTGGTGCGCAAGAAAATTGAACCAGTTCGCTCTGCTGAAGAGAAAATCAATTGATGTATGCAGACTAAGTGACAACAGGAAAATGTGGCTATTAACATGGTGGATATGCAGTTGAGTATGATGCGCATGGTGACGTGGTAGATGACACGTTGGATGATGTGGCCATTGTTGTGTCGGATAACTGAACTGCTCGTGACCTATATTGACGTGTTGATGTTAGCAAACTCATGCAGAAGCTTCTGACTTGTTAAGTAACTAATCCCTAGTGCAATGGCATACATGGAGGCACATGAAGATGGGTGGAGTGGCAAAACGCTACAGAATTTCATTAGCTGACTCGTATGAGGGCGATGGGTCTAATGGCAGTGTTGGTTTTTTTCCTTTTTTTTTTGGTAAGGTAAGCTTATATATAAACAGAACAACCACAGTACAACTTAGAGGATAAATGCACCTTTTCCCACTCAAATAGCAAAGGCTACTGAGTGGAAATGTGCCAGAATCCGAGCAAATCTACATTAAAAGCTACAACATATATTAATCATAAAAAAACAGAGGCTTCAAAACCCCAAGTTCTTTGTAGCCTTCTGTTAACTATATTGTCTTGAACCTTTGGCCTTGCAGCCACCTTGTCCCTGACATATTTGATAATTTGGTGCTTCATAGAAGTAAGGGACACCACTTTGCCCTGAAATAAGGCATCATTACGAGAATTCTAGATAATATAACATAGAGCTCCAAAAGAAAACTTAAGTAACTCTTTCTGGAAGCCTTTGCCAGTTAGATTTCTACAAGCCCACTCAAGGGTATTGCTCCAAGATCCTCCAGGCTAGGCCAAATTACACTTCCCTGCCCAAAAAATAGCAATATCATGCGTTAATATACAACCAAAAAACAAATGATCAATAGAGTCCGGCGTACTCTTACAAAAAGGACAAACGGCACCAACAATCCTTCCAAAGGATAATAAGAGCACTTGTGTTGGGAGGCGTTGCCTGGTAATCAACCAAAGCAAGAATTGGTGCCTCGGCACCATGGCCTTACTCCACACGAAAGAGGACCAATTTACTATCACAGACCGACTCCTAGTAATATCCCAAGCCGAAGTCAAAGAAAACTCACCCGAGGAATGCGGTAACCAGGTAAGCATGTCGGGCCTATCGTTGGGAGTAGGAATCGGAAATGACCAGCTTTGTAGTTGTTGGAGGACAGAGGTTCCGGCTGGAGAGAACAGCTCCGACACCGTAGCTTCCCTAGAAAGGCTAGATCGATAGATGTAAAAGTTGGGGAAGAAGCGATTTAATGGACCCCGAGGGTGCCATGGATCAAACCAAAGCAAGGCAGTGCCTCCATCGCCAACCCTCCATCTCACAAGAGGCAGGAAGGTAGATCTCAACTCAAGCATTTTCCTCCAGGCCCAGGAGCAGTAAGAAGGTGTGTTGGTTTTTTTCTTTTTTTTGAAAAGAGCCACAAAAGTTGTTGAGCACCTAAGATCGGCGAGCTAAGTGGAAACAGTCACTGCATTGGTTCACGTTGCTACTACCACTATGGAGAAAGATTAAATGATAATTTCCTCAGGTAACAAGCTCCGACATCAATACAAGAGTACGTGATAGAGAATTGTATAATTCATGTGTGTATCATAATGAAGATTAGATGAGCTATTAGGAATAGCAGGATAAGGCGACGATAATAACAAATTCATCAATTTCTAGACCGTAGTTTAATGCATGCGTGATCGTGCGAAGTGTTGAGCCTTGTTAGGCGCAGCGGATAAGAACCAAAACAATGATAGGCAAAACTTAGCAGCTTCTGTGCTTTTTTGTCCCACTTGATGTCCTCTAACCGAGAAAATCAGATTAGCACGGGTTGGCTTAGCTTACCAGTACACGAAAGTATCATCTGACACAAGGTTTGACAATGTGTAAATCAATTTTTAGTGGAGTCATTCCAGCAGTTGATGTAAGCAAATTGCAATACCGGCTCAACATACATGCATCCATAAAGTCAAGACTGTCTGCGTCGACGGAGAACGTGATTAATCAAACTTCAAGCTTAAACCTTTAGTAAATGGTAGATAATGTCTAGTGGCACGTCTCTGTTTTCCTAATTAGTGCACTTAGCTTTATCCACATACGACAATCGGGATGCCTATTTGTAAGGTCGGTGTAATAAAATATCTAACGAAAATAAGAAAACTTGAAATTGATTGGCAACGGAGAGATTCTCGTATAATTAAACATGGGATGTTGAGGGATGATGCAAAAAGGAAGAAAGAGATAATATTGTATTCCACTTGTTTGTGATGCATTTGCTATGCTGTGACCTCAGTTGAAATATTTGTGATGATGAGCCCTCGGAGCATCTAATCTTACACAAGTCGAAAAGGTCTAAACTATCTACTTAATAGTCACACCATCTTTAAACCTTCTATCTCTCACTAAGTAAACTGTAAAATTTTGCTCTGGATCTGCCGTCTGCTTAAGGAACTGTTGCTTTTTTTGGTCTTCTAAACTGGTTGGTTTTCATCGTTTACTTTTGCCGTCCCTTTCTTTTTCTCCTTTTCTTGGTGCATGAATGAACGAGCGCGGGAGATTGGGTTGGGGGCCATGGATTGGGAAACAGGGTGTGAACGAAATGTAGTGCAGGTTTCCAAAATGGTGGATCTTCACCAAGTCTACATTTCCATTCCAATGGACGCATCATATTTGTTTTTGGAGTCTTGAAGACGTGAATTTCTCTCATGTTCTAAGTAATCTGCTTCCTAGATGAAAGTGAGTTATGAGATTTTATCACTCGGATCTTCATGGTCTATATCTGCTTGCAGTTTGTTTTAGGCGATAAGGAACATAACTGCACTTTAGTCAACATGAACCTGCATTCCTAAAGCCTTAAGTGCGATGAAAAACATAGCTGCACAAATTTTGGATTTGAATGGCTAGTGTCACCTTTAGGAGACTTAAGAGTAGCCTCCTTGGACGAGTTCTCATTGAAAAATTCTACATTCAGGCTTTTTTCCACTGGCCTGCTTTCATATTTGGATTCCAGCATCTTCCATGAAGCTAAAATTACAGCTTGAGTCAATATGATTCGTAGTTGTGAAACTTGATGAGAGCTTATGCTACATGTTGTGAATGGATGTACTTTTGCAGAGCTGCTCTCCAAGGAATCTTTCCAGGGGAAAGAGAATAGGATAGACATGGTTTATTAACATGTAGAAATGTCTGGTAGGACCTCCATTTACTGATTCCAGAAATGGCAATGCAGACTGAGCATTGACTACTCATACTTGGCTATTACATCATTTACAAATATCAGAATGTTGCTTATCCTCATTTTCTTCTAAATCCTTTTGTTATTAATTTTCTTAGTTCTGACCTTAATCTATCACTTTAATCTCTCTTCCTTACAGCTCTCTGGTAACAAAGCAATACATGGAGCATCATCTTTGCGTGCCTGTTCTCTTCTTTGAGAAGACGGTGAATTATCCTCTGGTGCTAAAATTGCCATTGCCCTATCATGTGCTGTTACTTTCAGTGTGCTGCTACTGGTGCTATTCATTTTCTGCATCAGAAGATGATGCGTATCTATGACTTTGTTTTACCTGAAGAGCTGATGTTTCAGTATGATCTTTAAACACTCTTTACTTGCACAAAAAGGGAAAAAAAAATGAAGCACAGAGGATAAAAATGGCGTTGTTTTTGGATATGTAGCTAAAATGGTTAATTGTTTCATATGCCTCACTATCAGGCTGAGACCTGGTGCCCCAGTTCACTATTATCAAGAAGGATTTGATATCCTGGGTTTTGGTAGACCTTTTTTCTGCAGTAGCGAATTAATACCAGCTACTTGCTCCAAAAAATTGGAATATTACCATTTCTGCAATTCTAAAACAAAATCCACTCCGAGCTCTTTATTAATGTTTTGTGCAGTTTTACACGTACTTAAATTTCCTGTTGACTGCAGTTTCCAACTCACTGAAACTTCTTTTCCACTGCTTGCCACTAAGAGAAACCGATATCCGATGCAGAAATCAGTGATGCTCCTTGAAATGGAAAGCCAACATCCCAAATGATTGCCCTCGCCATTCCATCCCAACTATCAGAATTCTTGAAAAGTGAAGAGCAATGAAGATTAACCATGTCCTCTCCTCAAAAGAATTCTTGAAAAGTGGAGTAATGAAGATTAACCATGTCCTCTTTTCAAAAGGGAGTCTGCCAGATTCAATTACATAATAGGCCTAAAAGTGATGCAAGTGGCTTCGCTGTTTTACAAAGATGAATTGCGTCTGTTCAACTTTCGAGCAATTTGCAAGTAGATGGGGTCATGAAATGTCAAATTGCTTGCAAGATGCACTGCATCTCAATCTCCTGTTGATGATCATTCCACATAGTTCACCGTAGCGTGCATTGTGCATACTGTGATTTTTGGCACTATAGGAGAAAATTAGAAATGACTCAAACCAGATGAATTAATTGATATAGTTGTAAATGATGTATTTACATTTTCCAAGTGGTCCTAAAATGCTCGAATTGGTAACTACACTCCGTCCATTGTGGTCTATTTTTTTTTTTTTGGTCGAACAATGTGATCTAATTGAATTGGGCACTTTTTTGTTGGCTGCTATTTGTGTCTCTGAGTTTGATGTACTTAAGAAAGTTTCATGTCGAATTTAATCCTATGACTTGCTCTTATGCAAAAAGGAGTCTACATTGTGAGATGTAGAACAAAAGTGGTTCTTCCCATGGATGTGGCGCTACATATACTTATTCCTTCCCGGCATATATATACTGAAGAACCTTTCAGCTTCCAAATGGCTGGATGAAAAAATTCCTATAAGATGTAGAGGAGGCCTTTAATGTCTATATAACAATTCTATAGATCAGTTTTCACATATCTAGCATTGCTCTCTTTGGTAAAACGAAGTTTTTTATGGCGCATGGGTATAGGATCTGAAGCTTTTTGATCTTACAATGTTCAGTATGTGGACTTAGCCAATTTATTGGTCGCTCTCTGTCTTTCTCAATCTTGCTAATCGAGCAATTGAAGGAACTTTACTTCATGTTCGCCTAGTTAACATGAGACCGAGCTCGGACATATGGGTCCGAATTGCAAACTTCACAAATAGAAGCACTTTACCAGCACGAGGAGAACTATCATTATGCGATACATCATCTCTCCTTCCTTAGATAGCAGATGGAACTATTCCAGGAACAGGAAAGATTGAGCAAAGTCTTAACAAATGACCCAACTAACTGAGTCAAAAGCCTTCACCAAATCAACTTTAATCATGCCTCTGGGAGAAATGTTAACCCTAGGACAACTCTTGACTAAGTAAAGGGCTAAACAATCATTGTCTGAGATATTCCTTCCTTCCGCAAAAGCTGACTGGTCGCCACTGATGAAAGCAGGCAGAAATTTCCTCAATCTGTTTGTCAACACTACAGATATGCACTTGCAAGTAATATCGGAACAAGAAAGAGGTCAATAATTGAAGCATTCTGGAAGCATTCTTGTTAGGAGCTAAGGTGATGACTGTAGCATTTACCTTCCTCAGCAACTTAGATGTTGTAGAGAAATCTAAGATAGCTGGAGTAAAATCTTTGCCTCACAATCGACCAAGCATCCTTCCCCATCCATCAACCATAACACCTCTTTAACCTCCTGAGGAATGACAGGCTGAATTAAAAAATTCATCTCTTGCTCAATCAACCTGAAATCTAGCAGATTAGGTGGATCATCCAAGGCAGACTTAGTAACAAACAGGTGTTCCCAGCAGTTTCTTCGTCTTAGTCAACAGCTGTAATTGCAATTTTTGGCGCTCCACGACTTTTGCAGACCCAAATGAAGCGAACTAGAACGGGGTGGGTTAAGCAAATTGTTCAGAACAAAATAATCTCCGTCCTGAATAATATTTCTCCTCTAATCTGTACTTGGTCGAGGGACTAGACCTCCTAGAGCCGGTGTCGTCTACAAGATCTCCAGTCTAGGGTTCGAACAAATTACTAAGGAATTTTCACGTCGGGACGCGTTAGGAGAAAACAAAGAGAGACTATGCCATTTTAACTATCATTTTAATGTGGGGACAAGGTGCAGCCACGTTCTCGCTCACCATAGTTTATTTTGGGAGGGAACGAAAGTCGAGCATTTGCCTAGTGGGAGAGCGAAGAAAGGGGTAGCGACCTAGCTACTCCTAATATTAAATTACCACCTGAAATTTAAAAAAGAGAGAAATTTGGTTCGGCCCCGAGCTTGATAAAGAGTGTAATTCTATTGTATTTGCTTTATATTGCTCAAGATTCACGTGGAAACTTAAGAAAGGGACAATTCCGCGGCTGGCTCCGACAGTTTTCATTCATCGCACCATCACACAATGTGCAAAAGATTAGCCCAACTTGATGGTGCGTGCATGCAAGTGGAAGCTCGGGGACAAGGTCGAAAGGTAGATTGGGACAAAAGGGGTTCATGGCTACGGTGGGGCCATGTATTACATAGGCATCGAGTCCGCTCATGACTGGCATCTGCGTAGTAGCGCGTGACCTCAACACTAGTATATTCTAATGTTGAATGAGAATTTGAATAGAAGAGGGAATTGGTCAAATAATGGAATGCTAAGGGAGGAGACTAGGTACAAATTTCGCAACAGGTGAAGAGTAAATTGTTCAAGCATTGGCACGGTTATTATCCCTGTTTTTTTTTACACTCTCTTAGGAAACCGTGGTTCCATAGTTGATCAATGGATTATTTAATATAAGATATAGTATGGAGATGCAATAATTCTTATTATCTATTTAATTTGACAAGTTATGGACCTGTTCAACATAAAGTTAACATTAGAAAACACCACCCATCTATAAGTCTTTTGATGGTGAGTGTGAATGGGTGAAAAGAGACATTATATACTAAATGTGATAAGCTCATCGTGTAATTTTCTTGACTAATAAGAGATCCATATCTTGGGGACATCGAAATAGTTTCTCCACAAGATAATACAATTATTGAGTCTCAGGTTTTTAATAGATAATAATCTCTCGTTCTCCAAGAAAACGCGTAAAGTTGGCTATTTTGTCGACTTGGAAGAATTGTCAATTTCAATAAATGCAAAAAAGATGATAAAAAATGGTCCATGGTGGTTTTTTACAATGCATCATTTAAAACAAGGAAAGAAAAGGAAGGGAATACTATTTAGTATTTCAAAGTGGAGAGAAGACAGTTTGCTCTCACGAAATTATGTTTAAATTATTCATCATTTAAAAGCGGATCATGTTTTCCTTCATCACTAAGTGCAGAATTCATCTATTTGGATTGTTCATGTGAATTTTGGCTTGATTTTTTTTATCTAATTCCTGAGATTAATGGGGTATTTTATATGTCCAAAGTTGACCCACCTAACTCAAATGGGGTTTACCGTCAATTAAAAGAAAATTATTAGGATGTCCATACCATTCTTCGCATGGCATCTTTATTTGTTGCTTAGCCATTCAAAAACCGCGAACTTGTTGTAAAGCTGCTGTCCTAGTCTATGCTTTATTCCTTGGAAATACTCTTCTTCCAAGAAAATTCCTTATGGCAATCTTTAGATGTTTAAGCCGCACGTGGCGGCGCGTCTGGCCACCTCTGGTGGCATGCCGCCACTCATTTTTCTCGCTTCGACAAGAACTAAGACCCTGTGTATTCAAAAACACATTTTGACATACGAAAAATCATAAAAGGGAAACGAACAGTGCGTCGGATGTCGGGATTTTCACCTCCAATCACTTGTCGGCGTCAAAACTTGAATTCCAGCCATAAAATCAATTATAAACGATAGTAACGATCAGTAACAACAATCTTAGGCTTTGATATCAATGAAGGACACGGATTCTGGAAAAATGATTATTGAACTAATCGAATATCAATTAACAAAATATGCGAAAACAGCCTAAGGACACATATAACACCGATCGGAAGGCATATCACTTAGATGGGTATAGCTTATTTGCCACGGATTAAGTGCTTCCTTCATAACGACGAGAGTTCTTAATTTGGGGCGAAATTCTGTACTTAAGAGAGTTTTTCCCTTTTGTTTTTGTGCAGGAGAGTTCTAAACGTGAAAGTGTAAATTGTTAACTTCCCAAAACTTTTCTATTCTTTTTACAGTTTTACTCCCACAAAAATAACTATCTTGGTAGTTTACCTCTTTCATGGACTATTTCAAATGGGCTAGGTTTAGCCCAACAAATGTGGCCCATTATTAATGAAAAATCCATTAGGAATGAAAGTCGTGCATTTGCCTAGGGGGAGAGCGAAGAAAGGGGCAGCGACCTAGCTACTCCTAATATTAAATTACCACCTGAAATTTAAAAAGAGTGAAATTTGGTTCGGCCCCGAGCTTGATAAAGAGTGTAATTCTATTGTATTTGCTTTATATTGCTCAAGCTTCACGTGGAAACTTAAAAAAGGGACAATTCCGTGGCTAGCTCCGACAGTTTTCATTCATCGCACCATCATACAATGTGCAAAAGATTAGCCCAACTTGATGGTGCGTGCATGCAAGTGGAAGCTCGGGGATAAAGTCGAAAGTTAGATTGGGACAAAAGGGGTTCATAGCTAGGGTGGGGCCATGTATTACATATGCATCGAGTCTGCTCGTGACCGGCATCTGCATAGTAGCGCGTGACCTCGACGTTAATATATTCTAATGTCGAATGAGAACTGGAATAGAAGAGGGAATTGGTCAAATAATGGAATGCAAAGAGAGGAGACTTGGTACAAATTTTGCAATAGGCGAAGAGTAAAATGTTTAAACATTGGCACGGTTATTATTCCTACTTTTTTTTTACGCTCTCTTGAGAAACCATGGTTCGACAGTTGATAATCAATGAATTATTTAATATAAGATATAGTATGGAGATGCAATAATTCTCATTATCTATTTAATTTGACAAGTTATGGGCATGTTCAACATAAAGTTAACATTAGAAAACACCACCCATCTATAAATCTTTTGATGGTGTGTGAATGGGTAAAAAGAGATATTATATACTAAATGTGATAAGCTTGTTGTGTAATTTTCTTAACTAATAAGAGATCCATATCTTGGGGACATCGAAATAGTTTCTCCACATGATAACACAATTATTGAGTCTCGGGTTTTTAATAGATAACAATCTCTCGTTCTCCAAGAAAACGCGTAAAGTTGGCTATTTTGTCGACTTGGAAGAATTGTCAATTTCATAAATGCAAAAAAGATGACAAAAAAATGGTCCATGGTGGTTTTTTACAATGCATTTTTGCATCCTTTCGTACACGTCCACATGCATGCACATATCCGTGAATGTAGATATCTATAATTTTTTTTTGGGTAGATATCTGTTCAGAGACATAGAGATATCATATTATAGGCGTAGTTGGCAACTTGAAGAAGCAGCAATGGCGACGACGTTTGAGCCGAGAGAGATGGGTTGCGATCCGGAACGGTAGACAACAAAGGACCACGGAACCCTAGTGGTGTGTTGGCAGACAACTGTTACCAACTCAAGTGGCCAAATTTTCTTGACTTTTCGTCTCGCGTGGTGGCTTTCCATGACATGTCGATATTACAAACTCCCAAGTCACTCTTGACGTCTGCTTCATCTTTTGTTTACACGTCGAGAAAAGAGGACTCCTTTTTATCGGATTGGAAAAGTCTCGATTTGGAAAATGGAGACGGAGAATTTACACGTGAACATATGCATGAACAGATATTATATTCTCTGATGGAGAATACCCTACCATCTTTAACTCCAGATCGATGACCAGATTGTAGGATACGCATTCATATTTCGTAACCATTTCTGGTATGGGCTGTAGTGGTCCCTTGACTGCTCATCTATGACCGTGGAAAAGAGAGGAAAAAACAAGGAAAGAAAAGGAAGGGAATATTATTTAATATCCCAAAGTGGAGAGAGAAGACAGTTTGCTCTCACGAAATTATGTTTAAATTATTCATCATTTAAAAGCGGATTATGTTTTCCTTCGTTACTAAGTGCGGAATTCATCTATTTGGATTGTTCGTGTGAATTTTGGCTCAATTTTTATCTAATTCTTGAGATTAATGGGGTATTTTATATGTCTGGAGTTGACCCACCTAACTCAAATGGGGTTTCCCGTCAATTAAAAGAAAATTATTAGGATGTCCATACCATTCTTCGCATGGCATCTTTATTTGTTGCTTTGCCATTCAAAAACCGCGTAATTGTTGTAAAGCTGCTGTCTTAGTCTATGCTTTATTCCTTGGAAGTACTCTTCTTCCAAGAAAATTCCTTATGGCAATCTTCTAGATGTTTTTGACATACGAATATAATAGAGTAATGATAAATTTACCCATAAATTATTTTTTTTTGAAATGACGTGACAATATTTATAGCGTTCTTTTACCCCCATAGCATACTTAATCTTATCATTGCCTACTACTTTCCGATTTTCATGACCAAATTTGAAGCGAACCTTCGTGTCCTGTGCCCCTCATCAACCCACCAAGATGTTCCAAGACCCCATTGATCAAGTCAAAATAAACGAGACCCTTTGCATTCTTTCCTTGTGGGGGGTCCAACTTTATAAATGACGTTCTAGAAGAAGAACAAAATAATATGATTCCAAGGAGAAGAGATAGCGAGTTGTTTGTCCGCGCATGCAAATAATGCACACGTATCTCTGCTGTGAGCTTGAGGCTCGAGAAAGAACCTTATCCCTCTAAGCACACGCTTCCCCCAGCGAATGAGGTTACTCCTGTGGCATGCAGGCTGTCTCGTGGTTTTCACCAGGCTTTGGGGACCAATCGTATTATGGAGAGTAGTGTGTCGAGGAAAGCGACTACAAGGGGTCGCGGACATAGCTACCATCTATTGCAGGCAGTCATACATGTAGAGAAGTCCATTTGAATCCGGCTTACACATTAGGGGTGTTGAGATTTTGTTACATATTGCTCTCTTTATATACATGTAATTTCTCTCTAATCCATTCAGCTGGATTAGGAGCACAGCACGTGAAATTTGACTAACAGAAGTGGATGCACGGTGAAAGGTATAATGCTAACTTTGATATCATATCAGAATGATCAACCAAAAATTCAAATATATAGATAGAGATAAACCACACACATATAAAAGGAATGTGAGGCCAATTGTTAAGTAATATGAAGCAATATTTTGACACATTTCATACTACTAAATCTCACGTGAGATCCACAAATAATCTATATAGTGAAAGTAATCGTATGTTCTTATCTGAACTCTGTTTGTATGCAATCTTCAACTCCTGCAGAATTTGACTATGTTGATCATTCGATTGGCCTCGTATCTAAGTTAAGACAAAAAGCACAATGATTTTTACCAAAAATGCCGATATATTTATTGAATATCACACCCGCCCCCGCAAAGAAAACCCTAATCGGATTTTCTTTCTCTTCTCTCTCTCCCTCTTTGCCCAATATGTCCGCCAATGTAAATAGCTCCTGAAGTTGCTAGTCGCTTCTCAGGACCACCACATGCGGCCGAGACAACCTCAACTAGCGCCACTTGGGTCGCCGATCCCCACCTTAACTCTCTCTCTATAGAAAATACTAAAAGATCCGTGCTTCTTGTGAAAACGTTACATTTTTGAAAAATATTTTCTAAAAAGTTGGAAAATAAAAATATTATGAAAATGACAATATTTTGTAACAGTTGGCTTAAACCTGAAAATGAATAGGAAAACATTTTCCAGATCCAAGCGTTGGCACATGGATCTCAGGCTTGGCCCTAATGGACTCGAGTCTGACCTCGATAGACCCAAGCTTGGCCTCGATTGACTTGGGCGTGGGTGCTAAGGACCCATGTGCGAGCACTGGGGTCCCTAGGGTAGCCTCGATGGACCTAGACCTAGCTACAATGGACTTGGGCTAAGGAGCTGAGGACCAGTTAGGGACGCCAGAGTCTTGGGCCCAATTTTGATGGACCTAGGTGCGAGCATCGGGGACTCAAGCACTGAGGTCTCTGGCCTCGCTTCTATGGACTTAGGCCAAGGCAATTGGAAGTTGGGCAAAGGTACCGAGTTCCTAGGCTCGACCTCTACGAACCTGAGTCTGAGCGTTGGGGACCCGGCCACGGGAGTCAAGGTGTCGGGCATTGGTGTTGGTGTCTTGAGCCCCACCTAGATTTTGAGCTCGGCCTCTTTAGACCCGAGCTTTGGCTTCTAGACCCGAGTCCATTGTCAAGGGCTAGTGAATGAGCATTGGAGTTCCTGTGCCCAAATGCAAAGTTTTTTTATGTAAACATTTTTACGCAAAATATCTAGTCACATTTTGAAATTCATTTTCGATTTTTTAAAGAAGAAATCATTTCCATGAATATAAGTATAGGTTTTCCGTTGATTGGGAAAATATTTTCCAGTAACACATTCCTCTAAGTTTTTTTTTTTTTTTTTGGTTTATACTCTAATTCTCATTTTCAAATTTTTGTCTTGCCTTCATATTATGTATGGAAGTCGAAACCCACACTTAAAACTAAATCGTCATCATTTCAACCTCTCTAAAAGTATGAAAATTCGAATCTTTCACCTCCCTTTTCTCATGTGGAAATAGTGGCCACGGAGGCAAATCTTAGTGGATATTTCTCTAAGTAATTCAAACACCTAAAAATGAGGAATATATTTACGAGTCCCTGAAAAGCGGAGTCTTGAAAGAATTCTTGCATTGAATGACAACGTCGGCTAAGTTTGGCCAAGTCTTGGTCCACTCGTCGCGCGTGGATCAAGCACAGCCACAACTCGTCGCTTTTTGCTGAGTCCACATTACATGAGGTAGGCGGCGAATGTAAGCTCTGACATATGATTTATGGACTTTTGTTAGCACGTGTAAAATGGAGAGAGAGAGAGAGAGAAGTCGTAGGATAAGAAAGGGACGCCAAGCGGTTAAGAGGGGTGTGGTGTTGAACATGAAAATTGAGGATGTTTCGATGAAGTCGAGGAACCTTTTCGTTCGTCATTTCTTGTATGCTACCCGCTAGTCATGCTCTCGCCGCCAGAGAGAGTGAGAAAGAAAGTCACAACAATCGTCTTCGGCTTCGTTTATTTAAAACTCGCTTTCTCCATTTCCCTTCATTTATATTGCTTAAGAAAATGAAAAGCCGAAGCGAATTGAGATAAAAATCTGAAAAATTCGATTTTTTTTTTGCAACCCAAAATGCAGTCGCACTAACCTACCCGAGAATTTTAAGTAAATTAATTCAGGAGGTGGAAGTGATCTCCGTGGGAAAATTACCATCAAAATCAGTTTTATATTATTAACATGTATATGAACACGAAGACGATGCAGCGTCTTGTATTTGGTACTACTGCCAGCAGTCATAACCTGTGCATGGAGGAAGCTGCTGGGTAACGTGGGTTTTGTCCTTTCCATTTCGTGCTTTTATTTTTGGGAAATGATTTCTTCTTCTCCTTCTCTTGTTATGCTATGTGTTTCTCTTGATGAAAACAGAGATCATTTGAGGTTTTTACTGATTGTCCTGAGAGGCATACGAGGAACTCAATCGCTTTTTGTGGAATTAGAATTTCTCTTGGTGTTGATGTAGATGGCATTATCTCATAAAATTCATATTCCCTTGTATCCCTATATTTGAAGAAATTGGGAATTGACACGAGGATTTAAATGCAAGGGCACTGCTAGGTTTACTAAAATCGGGTTACAATATTAATTTATTAAGTGATGTGACAGATTATACATGACATTTAAGTATGTGGGTCATGTTTAACATTCAACAATAATTTGTTAGATCAATTTGGTGGACTAAACTTAAACATTAAGGAATTTTTTTTACTTGTCTTCATAATACTCGTTCCTTGTATTTTGTTTTGAATATTTGAACTTGCTTTTAGCCAAACTCTGCATCATTTTAGTAATGGTTTTGGTTTATCGGGGTAGCAATAACAAATAAGGATTGTCAATTCTTGTTACAGAATCATCTCGATGGTGTCAAGTGTTTAGGGTATACAGTCAAATAAGTCAAGTACACAATTGGTTTTAAAACTCATTTAAGCATTGTATAAAAAGTCATTTCTTTTCTAGTTTATTTACGAAAAAAAAATGCAAATTCATTCCGGGCAATCAAGCAAAGCTTTCTACTTAAAGTACGACGGTGATAATTATTAGTGGTAAAGGGCGGAAATATATAGAAATAGATTAATATAGATTATGTTACTAATTGGGTCGACATAACCCATTCAAATTAAAAATGTTAAACCGGTCATTTTCATGTTAAGCGCTCAACCCTAACACGAATTATTTATTAATCATATCAAATAGGTGGACAGTTATACATGAACATAATTAACACAAACCAAAATCTACTAACTATACATTGCGTTAAAAATGCGTGAAACTGATATCTATGGGTGGAGAATGAACTTGTTATGATAAGAAATCACATAAAAAAGTGAAATTCAAATGTGAGTGAAGAGGAGCATGCATGAGTAATTCATTAAATTCGAGACCTTTACCCCCAAATACAATATTCCCAAACATAAGACTAAATAGAGGTGAAGTGGAAACAAATTTAGTGGCTATTTGCTATAAAACTTTAGTTGTAAAAAAGGGTACTTCAGCTTTTACAAGGTTCCTCAAATACCTTATAACAGTAACATCTTCAAAGCTACAGCAACTTAGGGTGCGAATGATAACATTTCTAGAAGAGAAATAGATTTTTCTATTTCTATTTCTGGATAAGTTTCTAAACCAAAAAACGTGTTTGATAACGACAAAAAATTTCTATTCTTGGAATAGAAATTTGTTTGATAATCAAAAAAATTTCACTTTTCTAAGTGGGGCAATAATGGGAGGGGTGGCGACCTGTGGCCGGCCGGCGACCGTCAATCAGCGACGACCGGCAGCGGCCGACAGTGGGCGGGGGGTGGTGGTGAGCGGCGGACGGCAAAAAACTCATTTGGGTGAGAAGTAAGAAAGAGAGAAATAATTTTTGATTTTTATTCCGGAAATAGAAAAGTAAAAAAAAAATTGTTTTTTATTTTTATTCCAAACCTATTTCTGGAATAGAAATTTGTTTTAGAAATAAAAAAAGGTAAATTTTTTTACCAAACGGATTTTTATTTCAGAAACTGGAATAAAAACAGAATGGTTACCATACATAGCCTTATAGAAAGGCAATTGTGTGACGCTGCACTTTTAAACAAATATCACCAAACATAGAAGTTATAATATAGCTATAGTTCAACCATTATATACCAAATGGGCTCTTAACACAAATCCAAAAAAATAACTAAATTCTGTACACTGACAAGTAGAAACTCGCAAACGTGCAAATAGCAAGAACAATAACCTCCTCAATAAGTTTTTAACATAATGTGAAATTACAAGTGAATAGCACAAGGATAGAGATGATTGAGAAAATAGACAGTAAAATAGAAAATGGCATTGAAAACTCATAAACGTAATGGATTTTCAAGTCCGACAACAACCTCAAACAGGTTCTTGACTTGGCCACAACATAGTTTGATATAAAATTTGTTACCCAAGTGTCTGCAAGGTACTTGCTAAATACTCAAGTTTGGAAAGTTTATTATTTTTGATGCATTGTCTTTCTTATGTTTGGTGTAATTAATATATTAATTAACAGAATATTTATTTATCAAGTATAGCTCCTGAGTGCTCCAAACACTCGATTATAATACTCTATTGCCATGAACATTTTTCGGTGAACCATATATCGTTATTCATTGTGCTTTCTCGTACATTGGAAATCCCTCGCTATTGTTAGGTATCTTATGAGGAGGCCTACACAAATAAATTTCAACAGATTCGCTCTAAATAAATGAATCATCATACTTTTTGGAGGCATCATTCTTAAATTGTAACAATATGAGAGAGGATTGAATAATGAACGACATAAAAGCATGCGAAAGGACACACCACCAACACCCTCAGACCATCCAAATTCAAGTTTTCCCCTTGTGCATGATGATACCAACAGAAACGTGCTCCATCTTCCCTCTTCTTCTATGCCTTTCGAGGTCGACATGGCAACGGCCGCCCGTGGGGTTTTGCTTTCTCTTGCGGACATGATGTGTCGTGTTGATCTTTATGTCATGTACCATGTCATCTCCAACTTTGGAAAACACGACCCTCTGAAGTCGGAAAGTGGCCAGCGCCAACGTTGTCCTGAAGAGTACTATTCTCATCATCATCATCTTCTTCTTCTTCTTGTCTTTTTTTTTGGTAAATTCAAAATGGTGGCCAAAGTGGACAACCGCACTGGAGATTAGAGCATCGAGGATTTCTTCCCCTTCCAACAAGGGCTTTTACCAGATTCGAACCCCTCACCATTGGCAGACAAAGTCCATCTGAGCTTAGCATGCTACCACTAGGCCAACCCTTCACTGGTTACTATTCTCATCTTTTGAAACACGAGGGATCTATTGCAATAATAGTATTAGTGCCAACAGGAAAAGGCGATGATAATGGCAAATTACGTCAATCTCTGGACCCTGGTTTAGTGCACGCATAATCATTCAAAGCCTTGTTAGGCACAATATCGGATAAGAGCCAAACCAAATGACTCACGAACCTTAGCAACTTCTGTGCTTTTTCATACCACTTGTTGCCCTCTAACCGAGAAAATCAGATTAGCACGTGTTGACATCAACAATTTCCATGCAATGCGCTCAACGATATACGTATTGACCAAGAACAACTCCGGTCAAACTTCAAGCTTAAATAGTCAGTAAACAGTAGGTAACGTCAAATGGGCACGTCTAATTTCCATATCTTAGTTATGACAGTGCGCTTTAAGCTTTATTCACATGCTAGAAGCCTGACGCTATGGTGCAATGAATAAATATATAGTATAAAAAACTTGAAATCGATTGGCAGTGGAGAGATTCTCGTTTGATTGAACATGGGATGTGTTGAAAGAGATAACAATTGGTCAAGAAGAGAAAGAAAAGAAAGAAAGAGAGAGATAAATGCACTTAAATTAATCCTAGGACACGTAAAAGGAATCACGACTCTCTTGGTCATTCGGGTTTAACTCTTAGCCGGCATGCTAATCTCAATCGGCTGCTCGGCGAGGGATATGTTCTATTATCTAATCAGAAAATTTTCTTTTCCTTTTACTTTTCAAATCAAGTCATCTTGTGGATCGATTTCCACACTAAACTTTCATGATGGAAAAGGACATGGCCATAATGCACTCGACGCTCACAAAAAGCCACGTGGCTGAATAGAAGGTTGCTAGGAATATTTACTAAATGTAGCACTACAGACTATGAGTTTAGTTCAGTATTTGCAAAACCCTTTGGGATCCCAAAATCCCTCCTGCAAATGCAAATGTCGTTTGGCAAAATTTTTAGATTTCTTTTAGGAGATATATCTCTAAAGACTTTTAGCTCAAATCAGGTCCGGAAATACTTTGAAATACTATATTTCTAGAATGCAAATAAGATTTTTTTTTTTACTTTCAACTTTGACCTTGCTCAACTTCATAATTCTTTAAATATCTTCGAAAGTCCTAACTTTGCCTCAATCACCGACAAGTAGATCTGAACCTCTCATTTGGTCAAAAAAACCGAATCAAAAAGTGGTCGGCTGCCATCAACAAGCAGCCAACGAGTCACCGCAGCCCTCACCTAGGGTTCATATCGGATGATTAGAGTTTGGCCAATTTTAATTTCCTTGCCCCGCATTGAAAGCGTCTGCGGTCGAATCAACATAAAATCCCTCAATAAAATATCATAAATGACGGTCCAAAATCGATGCCCATGCTAATCAGTCAATTATGATCCAACATGTAAATCAGGAGGCTAAGGATAGGCGGGAATCCGCTCGTGTGGGACCTGCTTCCTATGGAAAAATCGGGACCAACATAAAAACCATTGAACCCCGAAAGTAGAATCCACTGACTCGAGTTCTCGGTTTTTTCATCAACTTGACAAACGTGGGTCCCCAACCCACCACTTGGATTATGAAATCTCCAAAATCCGCCATTCTCGCCCTCCTCGTATTCCCTAGGATTCCTCCTTTCCCCACTTCCTTTTTTCCTCCTCCCCTAATCGGAAAATGAGCTTACTAAAACCAACTTAGATTCATAAACAAAGATAATCGCGTAAAAAAACTGGATTAAATCAATTATAACGAAATTTGTTCTATCATAAAAGCATTTTTTTTATTAGAGAAGTTAGCTTATTTGAACTCATTGACAACTCGCATAGCTTGAAAATCAAACTTATTAGTATGGGGGTATGTGTGGCCGACAGTCAAAAGTACCAACTAGTTGGAACACGTTTTTAACGACCCGTTCAGCATCCTGTTCCTTTATATTTCCCATCTTTCCAGACACTTTCTTTTCCTCCGCTTGCTCACCGTGTGTGACCAGGGAGGGAGGCACATGACATGGATGCATGATGCTCATCCTTACGCCAGGCCATTGGAATATTCGACCGACCTCTTTATCCGATCAGACCGTGGGTCCGACGACATCGCAATTGGATGGTCCAGATTGAGTTTCAAGGGCTTTGTACCACGAGGAGTTTTGAAGCGGCCGAGGTGAGGGGAAAATAAATGTTAACTAAGGGACAATATTTTTTCATCTGAAAAAGTCGTACGTCCAAACAATAGCGATGAGGATATCAAAATCGAGAGAAGCAAATTGATTCATGCCGTGTAGAACTTTGAAATGAAAAGGAGATGATATAATTATCTCGATCCGTTTTATTATCTATATAAATATTATTCGATCATGCCAAAATCATTTCATTAAAAAAAGAGAGCCTTAGCTACAAATATATGAAAAAAGATAAAGAAAATTCGCATTATATTCGGGAACGAGCTCATAAAATATGTTCTAATCAGCATCTGTCTCAATTCTCGGCGATGAAAGCTGTGGTGGAGAGCTCGTGAGGTCCCTCCCTAGTTGCAGCTAAAGGACGCAATCGAATGTACGGCCAGCCTAGAAAAAATGGACACGACCGAGTCCTATTGACATGTGCACTAACGCTTTCCTGGATACAACGTGGGAGGATTTTCCACGGGGATATTTTTGCTCGGATGAATGGAAAAAAGATAGAAAAGGTTAAGTAGCAGTCCATGGAAAAGGACCTGCCGTGTTCGTGGCCAGCATTCAGCCGGAGGTGAAACTCGCCGGAAAAAAACGAGGTCCACTCGTTACCGCCATTCTTATTTTCTCGTCATGTGAAGCCCGATCAACTTGGGAAATGTGGGATCTTGTTCAGACGTTTCTTATTTAGAGCAGACCTTCCATGCTGTCTCTACGTTCATGTAGCAGATCGATCCAGGCACGTCCTGTGGAATACCCACAGGCTTTTAATTTCGTGCGCTATTGGCGGCCTGAGGTATCGTCGACTCCGCGTAGCTCTGACAGCCGCGTTTACCTGACCCGAATTAGAAAAGTTTCCTATGTGAATTATTTGGAAAAAAAAAAAGGTTCTTTGTGATGGACTAAAGTACAATGTATATCCTAAAAACTCAGGCAATATCTCCTACCCTCGTCTCTCCTCTTCCTCTGCCTCCGCTTCACCACATGTCTCGCTTGTTGCCGATCACTACTGCTTGCCGAGCTCTCTCTATGTGTATGAAGGATCTCGAGCTCTAGTGACCTTCATCTATAAGAATATTTAAATAGTAAATCACATCGTCATCTAATGGTTTAAATTTTTAAAATAATTGATATTGATTCCACACAATTTAACGTGATAATAGAATTCAAATTTTTTAGACCCTATTTATATTCCCAACCACGTATTTCCATGCCTTATGATAAGGTCAAAGTGAATCGAAGGTCATGACCTTGGAGAGTGGCTGGGGCAACCAAGTGGAGCACACCCAAGCGGTTTGCAGCCCACCGGGGGGGGGGAGGAAAAAAGGGGAGTAAAGAAAAGAAACAAGAAAGGAGGGGAAAACACAATCAATTGTTGAAATCCAATATCTTGACATATGTTTCTTCTAATGAGATAAATTCACAATGCAAATTCATTCCTTAAATTTGGAGGATCCCGATAATGCATGCATATAACTTAGATGCATCATATGCATCTATCCAAAAGTCAGTAGTATACAATAGCATCGTATAAATCTTAATCTGTATTGTAGTATTTCAAGAATAATCTAATAAAATATTTATGAATAGATTCTTAGGATACATTAGAATAATAATAATAATAATAATAATAATAATAATAATAATAATAATAATAATGACGACGATAATAATTGAACAATGAAATGAGTCCACTTAATATTTAATAAATGTTATCATATCTCGTCTGTACATGGAACTTTCCCAATTGCTTACGCAACCCATCTCGTAGAGTTGACCCACAAGTCGATGCTCACGTCTTCGTATATCCCATGTACACTGTACACACACATATTCTATACTCCTATTTACTATGACAATGAATAAAACCAAGGTAATACATACGAAAATATCATAAACACTCGTGGAAAGTCCCTCTCTATTTATATCCCCGTTATCGTTGTCCCTCCGACCTTTCATAGCCACCATCTCATACTTCTCTCTCTCTCTCCTCAAGTAGCCCAACAATCTCTCTCTCTCTCTCTCCCCGCTGGAGAAGAAACGATGGATGGTAACAGCAGCTGCATAGACGAGCTCAGCTCAACGAGCGACTCTGTTTCCATTCCAACGCCGTCGAAATCCTTGCTGCCACCTCCGCCCCTGCAGAGCCTCTGCCGTCTCAGCAGTGGCACGAGCGTAATAATGGACTCCGAAGGCGGAGTCGAAGCCGAGTCAAGGAAGCTGCCCTCATCCAAGTACAAGGGCGTCGTCCCCCAGCCAAACGGCCGCTGGGGCGCGCAAATCTACGAGAAGCACCAGAGGGTGTGGCTCGGCACCTTTAACGAGGAGGATGAGGCTGCGATGGCCTACGATGTCGCCGCACAGCGCTTCCGCGGCCGAGATGCGGTCACCAACTTCAAGCCGACGCCTGGGACTGAAGACTACGATCTCGAAGCCGCTTTCCTGAGCTGCCATTCCAAGGCGGAGATCGTGGACATGCTGCGGAAGCACACATACCGTGACGAACTCGAGCAGAGCAAGAGGAAGCGCTTGAACTCAAACGGCAGTGGCAAAACGGGAAGTATGACGGAAGCCCTCGGAGATCTGTCCTCACCGGGAGGGGCTGCGGTGGTCCGTCAGCTCCTTTTTGAGAAGGCGGTCACGCCGAGTGATGTAGGGAAGCTGAATCGGCTCGTGATTCCGAAACAACACGCAGAGAAGCACTTCCCCCTGCGCAACGACACAAGCTCTATAACGTTGAAGGGCGTTTTGCTGAATTTCGAAGACAGTGAAGGCAAGGTGTGGAGATTTAGGTACTCGTATTGGAACAGCAGTCAGAGTTACGTGCTGACACGGGGTTGGAGCCGGTTCGTGAAGGAGAAGAGCTTGAGGGCTGGAGACATCGTGAGCTTCCACCAGTCGGGTGGGCCGGAAAAGCAGCTTCATATCGGGTACAGAAGGAGGAGCGGCCTAGGCCGGTCCGGGCCTGTCCTCCCGATCCAGATCGTGAGGTTATTCGGGGTCGACATCTTCAAAGTATCGGTGGCTGGTGGCGGCGACAACACTGGCGATTGGAGTGGGAAGAGAGTGAGGGAAGCAGAGTTGTTGTCAATGGGGTGCAACAAGAAGAAGATGGTGATTGGAGCCTCATGACAGCGTGTGCCTGTTTATTTTTTTCATTTTTTTCTGGGTTCATTCTGTAATTTTGCAGTATTAAGGGTTCGATTGGGAAGGAGAACGAGAGGGGAGGTGGGACTTGGGAGGTAGGTGAACGGAGAAAGTGGTGGTGGTGGTGTAATTGCAAGTCGCAAAGGATAGAATTTGTAGAGACTTACAAAGACAGATGCTCACCTGAGGAAAGCTGAAATTAGGTGCAGGAAAAGGGTGAAAAAGAAGAAGAGGTCGATAGAATAATTGTAATAAAGAGAAAGAAACAGATAATGAATAGATAACTGTCAATTTGCTTCTGGGCAACATGAGCTCTTTTGAACTGTTTATTTATCTCATGTTTTGCACTCTAGTACAAAAACCCTAGGTTTTGGTACTTTCGCACTGTGGGGTCACGTTGCTTCCCTGAAATATCCATGTTTTCTTCGTTTGCCATGCCCTACATGCTTCTGCTTCCCCATCATCTTCATCAGAGAGAGAGAGAGAGAGAGAGAGAGAGAGAGAGAGAGAGAGAGAGAGAGTACAGCAAAAGCTTCTGCTTAGATTTTATCTTTTGAAAAAAGTGAAATTTGATAGTATCCCAGAAGATCAATTGCTACCCTCACTAATTCACTTGGTGTAGCAGTTTTACATGGACAGTGGAAGCTGCTAATCTTGAGCTCCATGATTAGATGTTGATTTACATATTTTTCCAGTCTTAAACTTCATTATGTGATTCAAGAGTAAGAGTGAAGGACTTTATTTACATACCTCGAAGTGTTAGCTCAATGTAATTTTGGCTATTATACGAAGACTCCCTCACCCTATTATTTTGCGTTCTTAGTTATCTTTGTAATGATGAGAAATGCTTCTAAGCTCCTATACGTTATCTTATAAATGATACTTATATTTCAAATAAATAAAAAAATTGGAAAGCCAACATCAGTTACTTACAGGATTTATATATAATAACTCTATGTATTATGATTACAAAGATTACAAGGTATTTTCATAATTTCTTACCTTTCAAACGAATGCTAGATGTATGAAGATAAATTCAAAACCCGTTTATCAATTGAGGTGACAACCATTGGCATTTCGTTCTGGGGACATAGTCTAGATCAACATATTGCGTGATTAATGAATGTTGCGTGCGTTTCTAGGACATTTAATATACAAGTCTTATTTGAGAACTAGTACATCACTATATATGCGTGGTTGCATTGCTCTCAATAAGAAATGATCCATTCTTTTGGCCCTGTTGAAAATTTGGAATGCGCGTGGAAGCATGGTTTCGATGTTGACAATAGTTTGTGTTTTCATGTGTTTAGGTGTATATATGTATGGTCTAGTTGATGTAGGAATGAACAAGGAGCAAGGTATGTAGATGAGTATTTAAAGGATAGTAGGCTATTGGATATAAAAATATAGTTTCATAATTTTTACATGGAGGAGTACACATGGTGTAGTTGGAATGGTGAGGGAGCTAGAGGATATGCACTTTAGTACATGCTCCCTCCACACCACCCAAAGAATGACAACCACTCTTATATAGAGGCTTTTAGTTCAATGCAAATTCGGAGATATTTTGAAATGCTATATTTTTGGAATGCAAATAAACTTTTTTTTTTCTTCCAACTTTACTCTGACTCAACTTCATAGTTCTGGAAATATTTTTGAAAACCTTAACTTTGCATTATCCACCAACAAGTGACTGGTGAGCCGTTGGTGTGCCACCAATGTGCAGCCCGCATACCATCAACGAGTGATGAGCGGCCGATGAGCCATTGCCATGTCGCCAAAGGTTGCCTTACCTTAGGCTAGGCTGGCCAGCAATTGATTGTTTTGTCGGCGGTAACTAAGTTCCACTAACAAATAGTTTGAGTTTTTTATAATAAAAAAATGGCAAAAATTCTTTACAAAGGGTAGATTTTACTAAGTGCCATTTATGACAAAACTGTTTTCCAATGTGTTTTCAAAATAAATTTTACCAAATACTACTTGCATTTCGAAAGAACTGTTTTAGCCCAAATGCCTTTGCATTTTCCCAAAGACATTCATTTAAAACCAAACCAAATGCACTCCTAGGATTAGTGTGCGAATAGGAAGCCTAGAATGGAGAAGATGCAGTTTGTGACGGCATTTAAAATATTAATTGCTTGTAAACAGTTGTGTTTAGGAGGGCTATCAAAGGCGGAGAGTAATTATTTTTACAATTTTTTACCTTCAAATTTATTGCTCTTCTTAATTGTTATGCCAATTGAAATACTGTTTGAAATCACCACTTGACGCATCTCATAAAAAAACCCAAAAAATCGACTTTTTGGTGAAAGATTTTTCACTGCTTGGGTCAAGGCCATATTTGGTGAAACAATTGCAAATGGAAAATTTATCATTAATGGAAGGAAATTGGTTTTTCGAAGAGGTAAAAGCATTGTCGAGGAATTGATTGGCCCGTGGCGTTGAGTACCTTTCTTGATAGCGTTGCTTGAAGAACTTTGAGCCAGGCCATTGACAGATAAAACTGTTTTTGAAAGCTTGATGCTACATTGGGCTTGTTTTGACAGAACACATGAGAACTTATATAAATATAATCACTCATTTTCATGGCCTCTTGCAGAAGTTCTTGGGCCTCTCGTGGAGTTCAAGTTTAGACTGAACAGTTACTATCTCTTTGGATCCGCCTGTTGGGCCTGTTTCAGATCACGACAAAACTTGGTTAGCTGAGAGAATTGGAACTTTTCTGTTTTATTTTCCTAGTTGACCGATGACCCACCCAATGCATTGATGAACGGTAATCCTTCATTTTTTTTCCCTCGTGCATCGATGAATTCTGACTCCGAGATATTAAATTATTCCATCTAGATGTTAAATGAAAAGAGTGCAAATCTTAGATATCATATTTAGCAAGGAAATTCAAATTTAAATGCTTCATTATGTTTGCTATATCTATGTACTTCGCAAAAATCAAATTTAGGATGAAACTAGAATAGTATGATTATATTTGTCAAATGATTCAACTAATATCAATAATCTCTATCTTATTTAATAAACCTTTAGTTAGAAGAGGTCTATGTTCATAAGCAATATATACATACACATTTATTGGATTTGGAAACCCTCCCTTGCTTGTGACAATGTACGTTTCTCTAATTAATTTCATTATTTATATTCTATTGACATGTAATTATATTTTTTTTGTTACGTTCACTTTTATTTTGCTTAACTAAAAATGAAAAAATAAATAAATAAAGAACATATTAGATTATGGAACCGACTCTGAATTAGGTTTTAAATCATGTAAAGTAGGTTCTAAGTTCCAAAAGACAATAAATTTGTTCTAATAGACAGATTTTAAATAGAACTCATAAGGAACATGATATCGTACAATATTATATGAGAGGGTATATGCCACCGTTGTTGACTTGACTAACCAGTTGAGGTCGTTCGATCACGCAAACATGAACTACTGACCAGTCTGTGTCGTTCCGTTCGGGACTTGCTATCTTTTCCCCATTTTCTACATTAAACTACACGAAGACCCACGTTTTATCTTGATCTTTTTTCTTTTCTTTTTTTCGTCGTTTTGCTAACTCATCAGCTTGTCTTTTGTAAAAGAAAAAAGATATCAAATCATCAAGAACTTGCAAAGTGCTTTAATAAATGGAATGAGAAAGTTTGAGCGCACAGAGCGCAAGGTCTCATCTGCTTTCTTGAATAGTACTCACTTAGTCCACAGCAATTCGCTTTCCTCTCCGATCTCTGCCTCTACGATGGCCTCCGCGACGATCTCGTCTTCCAATCCCTCGGGCCTTGCGTCGTCGTCTCCTTCACTCCACCGGCAAGCCAAAGAGATCTCCAGCTTGAATCTGTCCTGCCAGCCTCTGCCGCCTCGTCGGAATCTGAAGCTGTATACCACCACACGTCGAGAGACGCCGTCGACGAGATCCGTCAAGCTCACCACCAGAGCCTTCTTCTGGAACAAGCCGAAGCCCTCCCCTGAAGCTCCGAAACCCAGTAAGCCTAGTCTCTCCTTTCCTCTTCTTTTTTTTCCCTCAAAGACAATGTTTTGGCAGTCGACAGGAGATTTAATTGGTGATATGATGCATCATTTCAACTAATTCTCTCTCTCTCCGCAGCAAAAGTGCAAGAGCTGAGCGTGTACGAGATCAACGAGCGGGACCGAGGCAGCCCCGCATACCTGCGGCTGAGCCAGAAGGCCGTCAACTCCCTCGGCGACCTCGTCCCCTTCACCAACAAGCTCTACTCCGGCGACCTCCAGCGCCGCCTCGGCGTCACCTCCGGCCTCTGCGTCCTCATCCAGCACCTCCCCGACAAGGGCGGCGACCGCTACGAGGCCATCTACAGCTTCTACTTCGGCGACTACGGCCACATCTCCGTCCAGGGCCCCTACCTCACCTACCAGGACACCTTCCTCGCCGTCACCGGCGGATCCGGCATCTTCGAGGGCGTCTCCGGCACCGTGAAGCTACAGCAGATCGTCTTCCCTTTCAAGCTCTTCTACACTTTCTACTTGAAGGGGATCCCAAATTTGCCCGCCAAGCTCATGGGGAAGCCGGTCCCGCCTTCGCCCGGGGTGGAACCCTCGCCAGCCGCCAAGGCCTGCGAGCCTCACGCCACCACCCCTAATTTTACCAACTAGATGGAGTTTTCTAGCCCTACTCTCGTTGGAGATCTTTCTCTGTTTGTGTTTTTTTTTCTTTCTATTTTTATTATTTTCATATGGAATTAGTAGTGTTTTGTTACCCATTTGTCTTAATTCGGAAATTAAATAGAGAAGGAAACCGGAGAGAAATAAAAGAGATCTATTTTCTTTTTTATTAATTGTATTAATGAATAAAGTTGCATTAATAAAGCACAATGTTTCATGTAACATAAACTTTATGTAAATATAGTATCTTCATCTAATCAATTATAAATTCGTTTTTTGGACACATGACCAGATAAATTTACAAACATTTTTTCTTGAAAAGGAGCCTAAGCTTTCGTGAGAGATAAATTTTGCCTCGACTTTAAAGTGTCATGTCGAAAAACCCTATTACTGAAGGGGTAAATTTGGAAATTATTAGAGTTGCCATTAGACTCTTTTGTATATGAAATCCAATTTGTCAAACGAACAAGGACGACATAGCTAAAACACAACCGCCACTTCACCTAACGGGGACACTTTTGGGGAAATTCCTTTGCTTTGAGAAAGTTGAGGCCTCTTTAAGAAAACTCCGTTCGGCTATATGTTACATCTGGACATTACATTGCTTCGAAAGTGATCTCCAAATAACTGGATTTCGATTATTTTTCGAGCTGGCCCATTTTTTTCCTTTCAGTTTCTCGGAAAACCTGGATTCGAATTGACGTTTGCGATCGGGAAGAACTGGAGTTAGAAATTGAGAATTGGCCAATCAAGAAACCGTTTGAATGCAGAACATGCTGGGCTGGGTTCTGGCCTGTATGGAGAAAAGTCTTCTCTTTTATCGAGCCCATAAAGTACTTCTACGGGCCAACATTTGGGCTGGGTCCTTCTCAAAGTGGGAAGAAGTTCCCTCCTTTTCTGCATACCACGAAGCATTTCATTTGGGAGGGAGGGAGGGAGAAAATGATTTACGATTCCATTTGTTTTGCAGAAAAGTAATGATTTGGATAACATTTTCCTAAAATAATTGCTTGTATTGATTGAAATAATTAGTTAATAGAAATTGTTTTCAATATCAATAATAATTTATGCTTAAACATTCTTGTGGATTATGAAAATGGTTTCCATTTCATTACTTTATAAGTGATACAAATGATTGTTCTTAGGAAAATATTTTCCGAAAAATTTATTTTCTACGAAATAAATGGAGCTTACGTGTTGGAAGCCCTTGTAAAGGTTTTCATTAATACGCACATTGTATGACTTAGATGTTGGTATTCGACTAAAGTATCTACTTATAAGTTTAGTAATATAATAATCACTTTTAATTTTTTATGATGCAAAAAGCCTAACTCAGAGTGCGTTTGTGATGCAGAAAATAAAAAAAAGTTGGAAAAATTAGCCAACGGAACTTATATTCATTAGCATTGACAAGATAAGCCTAAACTTTTTTATTGACGATTAAAATATATTTTTTCGATTCATTTTTATAAGTGTAACAAAATATCAGTTCTAAAGAATCGTTTTCCAAATTAATGATTTATTTCGATGTAAGTTGAGAGTGATCCCACAAAATTTATATAAAATATGACTAGCTTCGCTTATGAGAACAGTTCTAGACTATACTTGCTCAGCGGCACGACCTCGTCTTCAAACTTCATGAAATAGACCCGCGTAATGCGCAGCCAGAGCTGAAGGTGGTCCAAGGCGTCCTAATCATACCATGTTTGCATGCATCCATCCAAAGGGAAGCAAAGCAAAAAAAGGCTCTCAAACTCCGTGTCGGCTCGGAAAGTGGTACGTACTTTAGAAACGAAAAAAGAGGACGGGACTGACCATGGTAAAAGCGAATAACGATAACAATGGCCCCCGAAAACTGAAAAGGTGCGTGTGTGTGGGTATGGGATGTGGTGAATTGTGGTGGGCATGCAGCAGGGGCATTAGTAATGAAGAGAGAGCCCCCTAGGGTGCTTGGAGAAACGACAGGGAAACAGACACTGATGACGATGGGCGACGATGGACTTGACTGAGAACAACGTTTCGCGGGATGTGCTCGTTGTTGGACTGAAAAGGAAAAAGAGGAGGCCTTTGGGTGGAACCCTAAAAACAGTAACAATTCAGTGGTCCCTTTCTCTCTCTCTCTCTCTCTCTCTCTCTCTCTCTCCCTCAGAGTCCTACACTGACAAAAAGGGACTCTATCATAGTTTTAGTAGTAGTAGCAGTCGAGTCTCTCGCAGATCAGAGTCCGGACCTTATTGAGACTCTCACTCTCACTCTCAGTACGCAGAGCGAGATAACTTAGGCAAATGCCAGCCGATGAACAGTAGTTTTCTGTGACATAATTCACTGTACACGAGTCTGCGTATCTGTGCTGTCTTTTTATCTGCAGCGAGAGACAGAATTTAACCTGACTAATGTATTCAATGAAAGAGTTTGGCGTTGCTCCTTGACTCCTCTCTCTCTCTCTCTCTCTCTCTCTCTCTCACAGCACCAAGCAATTGATATAGGCTAAAATACTGGCTACCAAACACAATCACTAGATGAGAGGGGGTTCAAATTTAAATTGGAAAGATGATGATAGGCATATAACTGGAGGTTCTGGCATGAGAGTTTTGGCAGCAAATGCAGAAATGGCATAATCTTTTGGTGGTGCTGGTGGTAGAGGTTGCTTTGGCGTTCGTGCCCAGTGAGAGGCTGTCGTGCATAGTGAACCAATGCATCCGATGGTTAATTGGAAACGAAGAGAGGGGGAACGAAAAAAAGGAAGGAAAGACATAAGGAAAAGAAAAAGAAAAAAAAGCATAATCGATCCAAGCCGTCCCACGTGCTTATTGCTAATGTGTCCAGATCTTGGGAGGTAACTCTTTACTCAAACCGATTTGTTGTTTGGTGCTACGCTCCAGATAGGTCAAATCCGATCGAAGGGTAGGATAGCTCTATATTATTCATAATGGCAAATGGAGAGCATACTCACATCCGAAAGATTTCTTGACCTAAAGAAAATAAAAGAAGAACCTAGGAAGTTATGAAAGGAAAGCACACCCAGGATTTTATTGCTGAAAGCTAGTCTGCCTCTAAATGTCATAACAGCTGCCTTTTATAGACATGAGGGAACTAAAGACGACAAATGAGTTCTTACAACAGACAATTATCACACCATACACGTACAATCATCACACCTAATATGTACAAATTATCATGCCTGATCCAACATACACATACACATACACATACAATCATCAAGAGCGATAGCGCTTGAGATAATTTAACCATATCCAAATTGGATTAAGAAATTAAAAAGAGAAAGAGCGCTCAAGGGGGGAGTGAGAGAGCTTACATAGGAGAGGGAGAGCAACGCCACTGTCGTTGCCACTAATAGTTGACCACTGTGATGGTGGCGGTGGCTGCTCTCACTTGATGCGAGCCACCATACTAGTGACCCTCCTTTGGCAACTCTCTCTTTCTCTCTGTGTGTGTGGAGAAAGGTTCCAGGTGGCGATTCCACCACCCAACATTTCCTCTTTCCTTTCCACCATACATGTAGGATAGCATACATCTTTATTCTCTCTTTTTTACAAGATGAGACTCCTTCCATATACTGGAACGACTTAACAAAAAAATAAATATGTACTTATGATATACCTATCTTTTGAGAGTTAATATTAGCATATTACTTAATCTTTTAATCACTTGAAGCTACTTGCTAGTTTATCCATCATCCAATCCACAACAATTCGAATGAAAGCCTGATACTTCTCACTTACTCAAATGAAATTGAATATCACCATTCCGTTGAATTCAAAAAGGTTTCAAAGAGCGCAGAAGGTGAGTTCCATAGCATGGATTACCTAAGTTATATCACGAATTCACATACGTGAACTTGACCAAAGTCTTGGGGCAAAACATTGGGAGAATGTTGGTCTTGCATATATAATGGAATGAAATTTGTTAGTAATATGTATATGTTATGGATTACCTAACTTATAAGAATGAATAAATTTTGTATTGGTTAAATCCTGATTTTACCAATGAGACAACTGTTAGAATTCAAGCAAATGTATATGTTATGGGTTGTCATAGAATAGTATTAATGACATTTCTATATGCAACGTACCCAATTGTAGTCCTTTTTGTAAAATGAATGCTTAATGGATTTGAAATTTTGACAAACCAAGAAAAGAGTGAGAATTGGCTCTCATGTTGACTAAACAAAAAAAATTAATATTAAAGTGGATTTTTTTTTAGTACGCAACAACCCTAACTAACTTTAAGAATAAAAAAGAAAATCAAAATAAAATTCCGAGCAACGCACCTCATCATTTTTCTGTTCATCATCCAATCACTATAATAAATAGAACTACAATTGAAACGCATGCGCGATGCAAGAAAACATGCACCTCCATAAAAGTTCTATAAAAACTAATTTTTTTACTTTTAGATAAAGATTGCTATCTCATTCCCTATTTCAAATGGTCTAATTTATAATATGATGGGAGAATTGCCAAAAAAATCTTAAACCTATTGCAATTGTATCAATTCAATCATAAACCTTTTTTTTTTACCAATTCAGTCCTAAACCTTTTGCGATTATACCAATTTAGTCCATTCAACCAATTTGGCCGACCAGAGTTGATGTGGACACTAGCCGACGCCGCCGACAATATTTTTAATAATATTTTCATTATTTTTCGAAATTTTTTTATTATTTTCCTAAATTTTTTATTATTTTTTCAATTTTTCTGTTTTTTTGTTTGCCCCTCTCACCCCCTATTGGCGGCAATGGTCAGCCAGCTTCGACAAGGGTTGCCGGCCGCTATGCGAGGGCCATGAAGCCCTCGCCAGCAGCCAGTGAGGGTCGCAGCCCCCGTCAGACCAACCACCCTCGCCGACGACCTTGCCCAAACCAGGGCGAGGCGACTTCGCCCAGATCTAGGCGAGGCTAGCCTCGCCGCAGCCCCCAAGCCTCCTCCAGGTCTAGGCAAGGGTCGCGGCCCCCAATGGCCTCACCAAAACCTAGGCAAGGCGGTTTCGCCCAGACCTGGGCAATGCCAGCTTTACTATAGCCCCCAACAACGTAGCTCAAACCTGGGCGAGGCCAACCTTGCCGCGGCCCCCAGGCCTCCCCCAGGTTTGGGTGAGGCCGCTAGCGAGGGTTGTTGGGGTCGCGACCCTCGCTGCGGTCCCCAAGTCTGAGCGAGGGCTTTGCGGCCCTCACGTAGTGGCCAGTAGCCTCATTGGAGCTGGCCGGCCACTGCCATTGGTAGGGGGAGGGGCAAGGGAGGAAGAGAAAAAAAAGAAAAGGAAAAAAAAATAAAAATTTAAAAATAAAAAAAAATTCCAAAAATAATAAAAATATTATTAAAATATTGTCACTGGCGCTGGCCGGCGTCCACGTCAGCTCTGACTGCCAAAATTTGGCTGGATGGACTAAATTGGCACAATCGCAAAAGATTTATGACTGAATCAATAAAAAAAAGGTTTATGACTAAATTGGCACAATTACTATAAATTTAAGATTTTTTTGGTAATTCTCCCATAATATGATCATTCATATGAATCGTGCAACATAAGAATGGATATCATCTTGCAAATGATTATTTACTATGGTAGGGTATATGCTTGCAAAGTGTAGACATTGTTTTATAAATCCATATAGAATTCTGCTGGGAAAATGAATAAGGTACCCATCTAGTATTGCATTATATAATTGAGAAAGGCTAAATGCACGATTTTTTCTTAAACTTTTTTTTCTTAAGTAAGTAGAAAATCAATTCTAATTGTCTAAATATAAGTTAACCACTATGTACAAAGTTTTCACTTGTTTACACAACCAACACAACTTTGATGCATCTCTAAGTTTAATTTAGTGAAAGATCTAAGTATCTTGAGCATTACTTTAAATGTAAAATGTTGTGAATTTGTTTGTGTATAAAATAGTCAAAATATTTGAAAGAATTTTTATGTATAAAGGGGGATAATTACCAAAAAAGTCGTAAACCCATCACACTTGTGCCAATTCAATTCTAAACCTTTCAATTTGTCTAATTTAGTCATAAACATTTTCATAATTTGCCAATATAGTCTATTTGGAAAATTTTGGCCCAAAAATCTCAAATGTGGGTGCTGGCTATCCTACTTGGCACGACCAATGCTGATGTGGACAATTTGTTGTAATTTTTTAATTCTTTTTAAAATATTTTTAAAATATTTTGCATCTTTTTTTTCTTTTTCCTCCCTTTTTTTTTTCATCAGTCACCGGGTCCTTGCTATGGCCAGTGATTGGCCATAGGTGAGGGCTAATCTTACTTGCCTCACTCGCCAAGTGAGGCTTACCCTTTTAGAGGTGAAATCGCTTGAGGTGGCAAGGTCGCCTTGCTGAGATTTGGCTAGGGCGAGGCTTGACAAAAATTGGCCCTTACTAACCTCGGGTGACCTTACCCTTGGGAGGGTGAGCCTTGCCCAGTGAGTGAGGTTGCCCTTGCCAGTTGCTGGTCATTGGCCATTGTAAAAGCTCGGTGACAGGTAGAGGAAAAAGAAAAGAAAGAAATACAAAAAAAATTAAAAATTGCAAAAATTATCAATGTTAGCATTGGTTGTGCCATGTAAGTTGCCCATCATTTATATTAGTAATTTTGGCCAAAATTGATTAGATGGACTATGTTAACAAATTATCAAAAAGTTCAAGACTAAATTGGATAAATAAAAAGGTTTTAAACTGAATTGACATTGATATAATAGATTTAGAACTTTTTTGATAATTTTTCCTATATAAAAGGGATGGTGAAGTTGAAAGGATTTAAAATTATTAACAGGCCAAAGAACTTATCTTTTTAAATAACTTTTTTAGCTTTAGGTGAAAATTAAGATTATATCCAAAGTAAATTAAAAATATAAAAGTGTGTATTTAGGAAAAAACCAATATCATTTAATATACTCTAAAAGTACATCACCCAAAATTATTATTTATTTAACCCTCACTCATTTTCACAGGTCGCAATAGTAGAAATATTTTCTCTTATTTCAAAATTATCACTATTTTTTTATTTGTCCTATTTTAACTTTCCTCTCTTTCTTTTTTTAGATTTTTGCTTTCCTTTTTATAGAGAAGAAAAATCAAACCCAAGATCTGAAATTAAACATCCATACTCCCATCCAATCCAATTTCCTTACCAAAATAAAAGCAGAATAGCAAAAGTAAGTGTAATTTCGCATGAAATATCAAGTGGAACATCATTCATCAATTGAAACTGCCACTCCTTGACATCATTAATTGCCTTCGAAACACTCTTTGGACACTCTTCATCTTCATAGATCTTCTTCTTCTTCTTCTTCTCCCCCCCCCTCTCTCCCTCCTTTCTTCAGACAGAAACAGTAATAGACATCCTGACTACTCTAATTACAACGACAAAAGCCTTATTCTTTTCTAGTAAAAGTAACCAGAACCTTGAACTGTCCTACGATAATGGTCCTCCATCGCTTCATCATCCTCTTCTTCCTCCTCCTCCTCTTCCTCTTCGAGCTCGCACACCTCCACAGTGTGAGGGGCATGGCCATCCCCGAATGCGCGGACGTGGTCCTTGAGTGACCTCTTGTGCTTGAAGTCGGACCCGCAGATGCAGAACCACAACTTGCCGCAATTCTTCTCGTGGGTCCTCCAGTCCCCTCGCACCGCGAAGGGCTTTGAGCACTTGCGGCACGCAAAGGGCTTCGTGCCGTGCTTGCGCTTGTAGTGTGTCTGGAGCGTCCGGAAGTCCTTGAGTGGCCTCGATCTTGGGTGGTCAATGTTGTTCCTGCAGCCCTGGGCGCAGCAGTAGCACGGCAGCCTCAGCATAGATGACGCCGGCTTTGTGCCCTTCAGCGAGTCTGGTCCCTTCCGGTACTGCGACCCATGGCCCCACATGTGCATCTGAAGTAGTTTCAAGTTGGTGATGACTTGATTATATGAGTAAAATTAACATGATACAAAGATGATCGATGTATTCGCCTGCTAAAATAAGAAGTTTTGTTGGATAAATTGAGAAGGCTTGTGAAATTTGATACACAAAGATCTTGTAGCATCTATATCCAAATTCGCATCATTTGGCATATCGAATGTTGTAATCTTTGTATAAACAAAGTTGCTTCAGAAAAGAAGGAAAAGTACATAACTGTCTCCTATCCAAGAGAATGAAACAGTTCGAAATAGAATTATTATTGGGTTCCCATTCCTTGATGTACTGAAGAGACCGCACAGTGCCGGACCCATTTTCATGTAAGAAGATCAGGCATACACAACGTGTGGGATGATAACAATACATAATCTCGGAATCTATATTTTCCCAGAAGGCATATTTAACTCCTTTTTTCTTTCTTTCTTTCTTTTTTTTGTCGCGTTCTCTAAGTCTTAGTTGACAGAAATTTCTTAGCGACCATAAATTGTATGATGGTGAGGCGCACAAGACAGAACAAGGTAGAACATCAGGAGAGATAACTAAACACCAGGGTTGGCCCAAAACAAGGAAAAGAACCAGACACCAGGGTTGAGATAATAAAAAAAGAAAGGAACCTTTCTATTTTACGAGTTATAATAGAGGTTTCCCATTGATCGTAGAAGCTATTTCAAGATTTTGAACTGTCAAGAAAAGTGGTCCTTATGCTTGACAAATGCTAACTAATTACCCGAAGACTGCATCACCCATATGCATTTCAAGAACAAGTAATTAAACTCATGCATCAATTCCAAGTGAAATTGGGACATCGTTTGAAACCTGCATGTTGTTGTATCTATTGAAGGTTTTGCTGCAGACAGGGCAAGAGAACTGGGTCGGGCCAGCAAGGATCTGGGCAGGGGAAGGAATCCAGTACTTCCCTTCGATGAGATCAGGTTTTGTGCTTACTCCGCACGTTGGCAGGCCGATATGAAGAGCCACCGTCACGCTCTGATCCTGGTAAGGATGATCATCAGCGGTCGTAGTTGTTGCTGATGACAACGACTTGTCTTCGTTCTGGCCCAGCTTCGGGATCGAGTGATGATGAAGATGATACAAAGGGTGCTTAGAGATGTGGTGGTGGTGATGCTGACCAGGGGGGCCGAGAGAGAGAAGAACAAAGTCTTCGTCTTCTAATGAGTCGTCCTCTAAGCACGCACTGTCGCTTGAAGATATGCAGGTGATGAGTGAGGATGTTTGCATGTTGTGTTTGCCTGTGGGGTGGGGGGTGGGGGGGGGGGTGGGGGGGGGAGGGGGAGAGAGAGAGAGAGAGAGAGAGAGAGAGATTTTGAGGGCTGTGGAGAAGATGAGTGGGGACGAGAGAAGGCAATAAATAAAGGCGAATGTCATGGGTACTCGGGTTATCTGTCGCTATTTGTGAGGGCTCTTTTCTGGTGGGGAAAAATAGAAGTTGATAAGATGGAGACAAGTCCTTGATATATCATCAGAGAATTCTTCAGTTTTGGAGAGAATTGTTTGGTGGCACATGTCATTCATAAATAGTCCTTAATGAGCTTGTTCTAAATTTTGATAAGAAGAAGGTTTTTATTTTTATGTCGAAAGAATTTACAATTTTACATAGTGCAAGTCCTATAGCCGTGAAAAGAAAAAATTGAGTCTTTTATTGGTTAGAGGACTATCATCAAGTGACACCATCATTAGCCAAAGTAGTGCAATGTTCTATAAGGCACCGTTGAAGTTCAAGTCTAACGAATGATAGATGAGCCTAAAATCTTTCTAATTCAGGGGTTGAGTGGGTTACAAAAATGACAATTAATTCAGTGAAAGCTTATGGACGTTCCTAAGCATGATACTTTTCTTTAAGCAAAGTAGATTCACTGTGAGGTTCTATAATATAGTGCGAAGGTTGTTCATCAAAAATTGCTTCTTCATACATATTCTCTACAATTAGTATTTCGAAAGCAAATATTTATTGGAGATAATTATAATGAGTTCCATCCTATTTAATAAAAAAAAACCAAACTCTTTCTGTCTGTGTTTGGAGAAATGCACGTGGAGACGGAGCAGAAGAGAGAAGATTGATTTGTGTTGGGATGGACGAAAATCTTGACATGTTGGTCTTGGCGTGTTTAGGTGCGGAGGAGACAATGAACCGGCAAAGGAGGGCAAATTTTTTGCAATCGTGTACCAAGAAACTCGCATCATCACTGTTCTCTCTCTCTCTCTCCGCCTCTCGTTGTTGTGCTCCCCCAAAAGTTGCTCGATTCCCGAGCTCTTCATCTCTTCTTCTCTAACTCTGGTCTGCTCTCGAGTTCTTCTGCGTCTCATTTACTCTCTCTCCCCATACTAGTGTTAGAGAGAGAGAGAGAGAGAGAGAGAGGCAAGTAAAGTGATAGAGATGTATGCATGCATGGGGCGATGTAAACTGTAGTGAGGAAGGGCTGTTGTCTCCTCTCCAACTTTTGTTCTTCGAAATAGGCGACTGACATTGATAGATAAGACCGTCGTGGTCTCTGCACAGTGACTTTAATCTGACTCCCAGTTCATGAAAACTTGAAGCGGCTTTGAAGTTTTGAGCTGATCACATCCTATTCGAATTTCGTACAATTCATTACGTAATTTATGCATCATGGTACGAAATTCTCTTAGCGTATACATTTATGTATCTACTGGATTTGCCATTAGTTTGGCGGTCTATAGTTTGAGAGCTTAATTTCTTATACAAAATAAATGCAATGGTAAAAATTTTCCGCATCATTTTTATCCATTTTTTATGGAATGATTAGTAAGAGAGGATTGACTATTTGAAGAACTCGAACCCTAACAATAAATTATGGCTAGGGCCACAAAATTAAGATAAAATAAGTTGTTGTATAGAGGTTAAAGACCGAGCACATGCTACTATAAAAGGTTGTATCAGGAATCACATCTCAATACCGAATGCTGTTGGGAAAAATCTGCTTATTAGATTAGTTTATGAATAACAGGATACTGTAGAGTCACACATCTTTCTCAAGGACCTTTAATTTTAATCATGCATGTTTTATAATACCCCTGAATTGCATGAGTCCTTAATTAGATTGGCAGAATGAAAGAATGGCATTGAAGCTTACGTACATTTAACAGAATGAGCGTTATATACAAACAATAAATGCAATCACTTACGGCAACTGTATTAATCTTTCTTTGATGGAAAAAAATAATCCGAGTAGGTGTTTTCGTTCCTTGGCGGGAAAAAGATAAACAGCAATGGAAGCCCTTGTTTATGAAAATGACACGGTGATTAATGAATGGTTTGGTCATCGGTCAAGAGAGGATTGGAATGTGTCCTTTCGCGAGGAGAAACAGGAGTGGATGAGAGTCCGGGAGTGGAGAGACGTTTCTGGGGATGCTTTAATGGTGATCTTCGGACACAACATGCAGAAGTTCCATCCTCGTGAAAAAACATGGAAAATCACGACTGCACTGAAAAAAGTGGAGGGGAAGATGTCACCATCTTTTCGCATTTCACCAAACTCCAGTTGCCTTAATGAAACAACAGTTTCAATGCGAAGTCGTTTTCATCCCCCCCAAAAACAAACCAAAAGGGTTATTGGATAAAGCAGTTTTGTAGCTTCTTCCATCTTATGCAATAATAATAATAATATTATTATGCGACAGGTTAATGTGATATACCTATTATATTCATGATATAATGATTTTTTGAATTAATATATTATCATATTGTATTGTCAAGTATATCGAGAAAGATGCAGAGCTGATATATATTGTCCGGCTTAAACTGGTGTTAGATTATCATATTCATGTGAGTAAGTGCAATCATTATTTTATTATGTCAATTTGCCTTTCATTTCAAACCTAGAGCATGACATTATCCTCGTAAAACATGAGAAAACATAGTGAAAGTAGAAGTAAAAGGAAGAAACTGGTGGGGGTCAACGTCATGGAGTGGATGGGTCCCAATCGAGCGGTTGGTGGGGCCCGAGTCTCTGATTAGACATGGCATGAAACCCCAAACCTTTGAAAGGAAATCTTGTAACCATCCCATCAACGTGCCTCCATCTTAAACTCACATCTCATCCTCAGAGAGAGAGAGAGAGAGAGAGAGAGAGAGTACAGAAACACAACAGTGTTTGGACACTGAGGACAAAAAACAAAAGTACCAGGTTTGGTCTGCTTCTGTTCGTCAAAATCTGCCATTCCCACCGCAGGATCCAATCTTAAAACGTGTCTCCATTTTACCGGTGGCTTCAGCAGTAGGTGCTTAATCAGTACATTAAGGCGTAAGCCTGAGGTTTCTGCTAGTGCATGCTTAAACTGAGCCACAGTTCAGGGTTTGGCCATACAAAAAGAACGAACTGTGGTTACATGCTGTCTGATGTTAACTCTTCGGTGCTCAAAATACTCATTTGGTATGGTACATTACCCAGTTTAATGATATCTGTTTTGCATCTTGGAAGGTTTAATTTGACTCTGAAGATTTGCGGTTGAGAATTTCTTCTCTATCAGGTTCCAAAAGAAAAAGGTCACCGGTGCTTAATATTGTATAGTTCCACCTTCCAAGGCTGACGATGCTTAATAAAGTTCGCAAGTCAGAGCCACTGAATCCAAGTATGGACATGGCAACCTGCACGACAGCCTTTATTTGAGGTTCGAAGGTGACATTCGACAGCTGTAGAAAGAGAGAGATGCTAGATGAGGGTCGCTAGCATGGTGGCTCAGAAGGAAGACCACGAAAGAAAGAGGAGGTAGGCTAAGTGGCGCTAGTTTTCCAACTTTTCAAGATTAACAAATGTTAGATAATATGGATGGTTAATCTTAGAACAGGGGAGATGCCAACCTCTTAATGTGTTAATCTAGGTCATCAATAGAGAAACGGGGCTCGATCCAATTTGAGAAATCTATGGTGACTGTTAGAAATGGGCAAAGTGAAGGATGACTGAATTGGCTATACCCCCTTTTTTGCAGCCCTATGATATAACCTCCATGAAAAAGCTAAAGTTACAATAGACTTTTAACAGGAGTGGGCAGTGGGGGGTGTCCCGCGGCGTGCCATGTTCCCCCGGCACATCCAGAAAGTATCTCTGTCAGATAATTAGGTGACGGAAAGCTAGCTGAGAAATTGGGAAAAATGTATTGCTTTCTCATACATATGTCATTTTATTACAGCCTTATTTATAGTACACGAGTTCTAGATGATTAGGGAAAAAATACCGAATTAAGGAAAAAAAAGGATTCCCTAAAATAACAATATTCTAGCTTTCCATTAATGTAACAGTCAAGATCAATTAATGCAGACAGTATCCTTGACATGATCAATTAGTGGCAATAGTATCTTCAACAATCTTCTCATCTTTTTCAAGCCCTGCATATATAGATCATAGATTATGTTACCAAGAGTAAGATATTCAATAGGGAAAATGACACAAACAATTGAACTTTGACTCAATATGCAATTTGATTGTTGAACTTTAACCTAATGTGCAATATTATCCTTGAATTTTTATTTTGTTCAATATAGTCGACTACATTGAACATTTTCATGTAGTTCAAGACTATATTGGACATGTACCAAAAGTTCAATGACTTCATTGAATAAAATAAAATTTCAAAAATCAAATTGCACAATGAACATTTTTATATAATTCAGGAATTATATTGGATATTTACTAAAAGTTTAGGAACTATATTGAACAAAATAAAGGTTCAAGGACTATATTGAATAAAATAAAAGTTCATGGACTAAATTAAACAAAATAAAAGTTCAGTAACCACATTGCACATTGGAGTAAAGTTTAGGGATCACATTAAACAAATTAGAAATTCATGAACCAAATTATACAGTGGGGCAAAGTTCAAGGATTATTTGTATTATTATCCCTATTTAATAAGGGAATGGATAAAATAAAATGAAAATAAATCAAACATCGTATTTAATTTGGGCATATCTTGTAAAAAGAGCAACATAAATGATAAACAAATTACTTTATTGATATATACTGGCTTTCACAATGAAATAATAATTATACGTGTGCTGTTAGCTATTGCCTTTTGGTTATAGAAATTTTTGAATATCCTCCTTTTTTTCAGTAATATTCGGTTTCAGATTACCCATTTATATTTCATGATAAATGAGCAATTTCAAGAATAAATTGACGTCCCCCAACATTTTCACTATAAATAATCATGTCGATGTCTTTTGGTACATGTTCTATGTGCGTGTAACGACAATTTCGATAAAGAGTGATCCACACTACAAGTTACCTTGATTTGGACCCAAAAAAAAAACGGGACTTAACAATGATTTATGTAGTCATGCTTCACAAATTTCATCTTTTTGTGGTCATTTTTTCTTCTTCTTCTTCTCCTTTTTTTCATTTATTTGCACCCTCAATTCAACTGAAATGCGTCCATATGCTCCTCCACTGTCCATGCGTAGAAATACATATTGATTTTCCCCTCTTTTCTGTTAATAGTGGCCATTGGAATGTGCAGCGACGCTGGAAGGAGATAGAGATGCGCAGAACCAGGAAGAGTACCAGCACGACACTGTAGCTCTCAGGCATCGTTTGCTTCCAAACTTCGTTGCCCGTGCGAGAAAGACCCGCGAATACTTGCCGAATCCTTCGACTCGTTTCACGTTGAACGAAAGATCCGCTCCGCGGACCATGTGATTGGACAGGCCTTTCGCCCTCCTTGTGACTCCCCACATGAGAGCAATTATAGTCACGTGGCGTTCCCTCTTCCCTTTCTCTTTTCATCGCCCTTCTTTCTGTTCCCATCCTTCCTGCTGAGTACTAAGTTCTTGGTTGAGTTCTTGAACCGAGCTTCATAATGACCATAAGGCGTGAGCCGAGCAAATCCCGAGCAGGTTTAAGCGATGAGGGGATTTCAGTTTGCACGTAAATCTCGATCTTCTTTGGCGTCGTATGATCCAGTTCATCTCTAGTTATGAACTGAAGATGAAGAAAACCCTCCTTCATTTGTACTTGTCCTCTCTTTTTGTTTCCTTAGGGGTTCCAACTTGATGACCAGAAGGGTTTTCCAGAATCTAGGTGAATTGGCGGTGACGTGATGGTGAGATTTGGGCTTGTTGTGGGGGGTCGTTTAGGAGGGCCCGAAATGAGCTATAAGATGGAGTCTCCTGAAGCCCAAGTGCCAAAGGCTCGTCGGACTTGTGACCAGCTTGCAATGTGAACTTTTGAAGCTACTAGGCGGAAAATGAAAACCATTAGCGGAAAATCACTAATTTCAATTTCTCTTTTTTACTTTTGAATAAAAAAGTGTCATGTCAACACGTCATATTCATGTACTAACTATGATGTCGATGACAGTGGACCTGATTTTATAAATGACATAAAATGGGCTATTGATTATGCAAAATCAATCAAAGGACTAAATCAAATGAATAACTGGACATAGTTGTTCGATTACGCACCCTTTCGCGAAAAAGAGCTTCGAATTTCATCAAAATAATTAAAAACCTTAACTTGGCTTTAAATGAAAAAAAAAGAAAAGAAAACTTAAGCTAATTGAATATTCCATCTCCTTCTTCACCTATCAGATCCTCTTTGTACCTTACTTTTAAGAGTTGGTTAATTTGTAAAACGGTTGAGATTTTGGGCCACAAGATGCTTCAAGTTTGATTTCCACTTGAGACAATCACTGGCTAAAAGGATTTAAACCATATTTAGTTTGGTTTGAAAAAGCTAGTTTGTAAATATGGCTTATATTTACTATTGACTTGAAATAATGAGTAACTCACTAGTCCTCACCCTCTTGATGTGCTTGTTTGACGTGCTTGTTTGATCACATATTTTTCCTATTACAATATTATAAACTGGCCCCCTCAAGGTGTCTTATTTGCTTATTGCTTTTTTACCTTTCAATTTTTGTTAAATGGATATACGATGGAAACATTTACACTGCTATTATTGAGGCTGTCAAAAAAGTCTGACCCAACCTAAACCAAATTTTTAGTTCAGGTCTCCTTCAAATTGGGTAATCACTTAAAATTCCAAGTATTATAAAGATTTCGGTTTGGGTTGGGTTACGAACCCAACCTGAACCAAAATATGGTAAGTCAAAATCAAAAGTTTCCATTGATAAAAAAAAAGAAAAGAAAAATAAAGTCACCCAAAGTAACTCTTTACCTTTCCAAAACTCTAACTAAGCTTGTCTTTTCCGTCGTCTTCACCTCGATTTGCAACTCAAACCCAAGCTTCACAAAGCCTGTTTCTTCCGTTGTCTCCTTAACAATCGCCTTCTCTCTTGGCTCTTGCGTATGGAATTGAATGGCCTAGATTGTGTCGCGACGTCAGGGGCTCTAATCCACTATGAAGAATTTAGAAATGGCGATGGACGCAGTTGCAGCGTCATGTGAGAGATCAAAGAGCAAAGAAGAATGAAGGTCGGAGTGATTTTTTGAGCTCCTAGTGCCGGGGGTGTTAATGAATTGGGTTGGATCGGGTAGCATGGAAACCATAAAAGACGTGTGTTCTCTCAAACCCGAACCAGACCCGAAATGCAATAGGACCCGAACTGAAAACCTGATCCGGGTTTCCAGGCTTTCCTCTGGTGGTTCATGCTACTACGGCCAGAATTTGACGATGTGTTCTCAATTCTTTGGAAAGTGCCCATTGATCACCATTCCCTGCACCTGTCCCAATTTCAATTTCTCTTCATAAAGGCAACACATCAGTGTGTTCTCAATCCCGGCATAGAACAAACTTGGCTATATCATCGAGTCCCACTTCCTTATAAAATTCGGCGATTTGCTCAAAATAGTCAGACCAGGCCTTCTCAACAGAAGCCAAATCTAGCAAGAAAGCAGCCTCGTCCAAAGAGACCTGCATCACGATGAAGAAATTTTACTCCTTAGGTTGCGAAATCAACGAATCAAACAAGAATCTCCTCCTATTGTTGGTAACGAATTCTTCCTGGAGATGGATGAACTATGAGACCCGAGATACCTGTGCAGTGCCTTGCCCTTCTCGATATCCTCTTCTTTTCCCTCTTCTGACACTTTTGCTTTGATTTACTTTATTTGTTCGTCCTCCCACTGTGCTATTTGAGCGACTTCCTGAACCACCCGACGTTCTCGCAATAAGCACAAGAGGCACTGAGACCGAATGAGTTCATGTAGGCATCCCTCCTGTTGGCAGCCTAATGTCCCCCATTGCAATTTTGGAGCCACCGTGGCCGCATCTAGCTGTCCAACTCTGCTAAATGTGATGTATTTCTAGAGAGAGAGAGAGAGAGAGAGAGAGGGAGAGAGAGAATAGGAACGTAGCATGTGAATAAAGTAGAATTAACAGAACTTAGTAAAATCTCTACATAAAAGGCAAAAGGACGTCCAAATCCTGGAAAGAGATCTTGGTATAGAACTCTCCAGTCACCGTGGCTGAAACCTTGCACACAGGATTATGATGTTCACAGTGATGTCGCTGTCAGACAATATGAAAAAAAAAAAAGGGGAAGGGGGGGGTATACAAATACAAATTGGTAGGAACCCACTTCATCCCCCTCGTCAAAGTGGCGAGTCACTTTGCGCTCTAGACATCTGGAAACATACCAACCTGGAAAGAGACAAAAAAGCAAAAAATAAATCACATGCATTCAGTGTAAAGTGAAAGCTAACTCACTTATTTGTTTGGTTACCTTTTTCAAGAGATACGCCTCAAGATTCTTAATCTGAGATTTTGCAAAATCACCCTTGTTGTAAAGTTCCTTACTAGCCTCAGATGAAGCATGTTAGAGTTCATCACTACACTTCTGTGAATTGGCATCTTCTTCCGACGAGAATCCTATGTATGTACTGATCAAACAGTTCTGCAGAAGCTAAAAATGCTAGGCTTCTTTCACCAACTTCCAACTTCTTACAATTATGGTCAAGGGGGGAGCAAGAGCTCAACTGATGATTGCTTGGCATGTGCATATACCAATAAGAAGTGTTAACCCTGAGATGCTGGACACAACATGATGACCTATATATTCATGCATAGAGTGAATCTTGCAGCTCAATGTATTACATTCTTAGCTAATAGCCACATGCCACGCTTGAGGACTTCAACAACTGGCATATCCATCCTGGGATGAATGGCAATGGACTGCAGAAAACTTATGGGGTGTAAGAGCTACAATTAACTTTCTACTATCCACCAGAGTTAAAGTCTCTTACCTAGGTGGGGCTGTTGGCCACCTCAGCAACCCAGTAACATCAACTAACTCAGACCAATAATTCCATCATTAAACCGATGATGCTTCATGAGTTGCTAGCCTAGAAACAAAGTACTTACCCTTTAAACAAACTGCATACGCTACCTGAAAAATTTTGCACCAGAGAAATGACTAGGGGAATCAAACCCTTGCCTAGATCCTGGAGATACTATTGTTTCGCCTTCAAGCAAAGAGTTTAATAATTAGAAAGACGGGCTCTGTAATTGTTCAAAACAGGGAATAATCATAGATTTTAGTTGATATCTTTTAGCTGAAACGCTGATTTTGTGCATTTTGATCCATTCTATGGCGTTAATGAACTATGTCCAACTTTCATAATTGTCATCTCAACCAGACTTTGAGACACAGGGCAAGTGGCAACAGAAAAGAGTGATCATCCCTTCCTCGGATGACTTTTTTTTTTTTTTGGTAAGTACCCCTTCTTCTTCATATAACTAGGATACTAGGCAGTAAGGATATTTACAATTTCTTGCTCAAAGGTTGATCGATAGAAATGAAGACAGCCATGACAAGTTGCACTCCAGACGAATTATGCCCTATATTTAAAATCATCCTCTCCACGAAGCATTAAGTATGAACCTCCTCATGTACCATGAGCAACGCATCATCAATTCAAGGGAGGAAGGTTTAACTTAAAGCTATCTCTTGTTTGAAGCACTTTAAGCAGGTGATGAAGAAAAAAGTTTCAGGCCAGTTCCCATTTTCACATGAGCATGATACTCAGTACAACTTCCAAATCCCCCCTTTTTCCATAAATCCTGAACTCAATACCAACTTAGCAGGAATGAGTGGAAACTCGCATTATCCTCTAGTTCACAACCCAGACCTGCAAACTATTTCTCAAGAGGCAGCTATTTTACGGGCAAGAGCAACTGCTTTTTGTGTGTGTGTGTGCGTGCCTAGCTCAAAGCATGGAAAGGGAATCGGTTCCAATGACAACATGCCATTAGCAATTGAAATCTCTTCCTACTTTGATGCTTTCTCTGATGCTTTCTATAAAGATGGTAACAATAGCAACTCCTCTGTCTCGGAGTTGAGTGGCACTCTGATGGAAGAAGGCGTGTCTTTGAAGGAAATGCATAGTGAAAGAAGAGGATGATTGGGTAATTATCAGCCAGAAGATGTTAGCATGCCTCTTATGCAATTGCACTTTGAAAGGAGGTCTTCTAGATTAGACAACATACTCTGCTTCCCATATGTGTCATGAATGAAAGTGGATCTATTCTGTTTATAATTATCCCTCACGAACAATCTTATTATATGCAGCTGAGAAAGAAAATTAACAGTCCAAGAAATGCAAACTGTCCAACAATGACAGAGATAAAAGTAATGTTAGACCAAATAGGTCTAGTCATTGCAACGGGATGGAAGGTAATTTTGGAGAGCTCAATAAGAACTTACTCCATCATTCAAGCGTCAACAGCACTTACTGAAAATGGGAACATGGGAAAGACCAAAGCTAATAGGGATTCAGCAACTGATCCTCAAAGCCTCTATGCAAGGGTAATCAGTTCCTCTTCCTGGAAATGTTTCTCTTGCTTATGCTCTGATTACATTCATATAATTCTTTCTCTAAACTTTCCCTTTAATTTCACAGAAACATAGAGCGAGGCTTAATGAACGACTGTTTCTACAAAGCCTTATTCCTAATGAAACCAAGGTAGGCACCATCGCTGATGAAGTGTTTAGTAGCTTCTGTATATTTTCAGGACAGAGTTGAAAGAATTTATGCAAGCCAAACAAGACTTAAGTGCATTCTGTGGCAGGTCGATGTTAGCATAATGCTTGAGGAGGCAGTTAACCATGTGAAATTCTTGCAGCTTCTGATTAAGGTAAGAATAAACAAAATTTGGATCACATGGATAGTTCAGAAAATAGACATAACATTAACTGATTATGTGCTTTTGCTGTCCTGGTTCAGCTCCTGAACTCAGATGAGCTGTGGTTGTATACTCCTCTAGCTTATAACGGAATGGATGTCGATCTGGGCCACATTATGTTTCCTCAACTATGACCTTAAAGTAATTGGGCTTTTCTTTTCTCTTTTCTCATTTCAAGGAAATTCAAGGAAGAGAATGTTGGACAGCTTGACAGTAATTTCAGATTGTTTACTGGATTCAAATACTATATTTATACATTTAGAACACCAACAATAACTCCATTACATGTAATGCTCTCTAGTATATGAAAAGAGCAACACAATACGACAGTTTCTTTTCGCATCTCCTGATTCAAGATCCCTACAACATTATGATAAGTTCATTCATCAATCCAATGAGCAACAACCATGCCATAGTCAAGTTCGTCCTCGAGCATAACCTTGCAAAATCTAAATTTAGTTCACAAGATTTCTAGTAAGCGACCTCCTAAGAAAGGACACGTTTGAGACACACTTGGGTAACATCGAACGACTGGAAGATCCATGTCAAGTTCCAACATCCATGGAGGCAAGATGAATGAAATTAATTCAGCGCTAGTGTTCAAGCTGAGTATATGAAATGGCAGGTCAGTCAGGTATCTGACGAGAATCATTTCTGATGATTCAATAGCAACAAAGGAAAAGCTCTGCCCTACACAAAACACAAGATTCAATTTGGGTAGCTTCATATGCTCTTAATTCCATAAAATCTTGAGTTACTCACCCACACTTTACAATCATTAACCACCCGCAAGTTGCAACCTGTTATGATGATGAACATGATGCTAATTTATCTAGCTGCTCCCTAAGCCACAAACTTATCTACAATTCCAGCCGGTATCACTTGCCAGGAACTTCCCGGGACGCTTAAAATTTAAAACCTTTAACTAAGCCTTGTCCCAAATCACTCTAACGAGAATATCATCAAACGATTGTGACTAATCAGCGCAGCCACCTAACCAAACGATGGAGCATACACGCATTTCGGAGACCGACTCAAAAACAATATCAGCGAAGTACCCAATAACGACCCAAAAAAAAAAAAGTAGCCAATAACAAAACACCAGATTATAACACACCACCTTCATAATATCATATACAAACAAAAAGTGGCATCATTTTGACAAGCTCGAACTAGAGTATATTTATGTAGTAGACAAAGCTTTAGGTGAGTTGACTATCTTACAATTTCATTATCTGCACATGCAAATGAGGATGGTAGATGTTTTTTGAATATTTGGGAATCGAGAAGGGACCGATGTTATGGCCGACAATACGAAATTATTCTGCAACTTGCCTTTCTTTGTTCAGTGAGTGGAGTTAGTCTAATTAAATCTACCGGTTTTTTCGCATTAAAGTTTGCCCCCATTCATGTAATTTGTACAATACGTACAGATTTCTGGTTAGGCAAGGTCTTATTTATAATTTCTTTTTCATAAAGTAAGGTGCGAATTATGAAAGTCAAACCCAAGCAACATCCGGGAAAGCAAGCCAACTTTCATTAAGTCGAACCCAAGCAAAATCCATAGAAAAGTGCTAAAACTTTCAATTTGACAATTTCTTTGGGCCGAAACGAGATGCCAGATTTGAGATTAATTGAGTTACAATTTTCAAGTTTGAGCCTACTCCGAGAACAAGTTATTCTATCAACTCAAACTCAATTAGACTAGGGAAATTATCCGATAAGTTCTAAAAATATTATACAAATGTTAATTCAATTTTAAACTTGCAACTTTGTTAATATTAAACTTTTACGCGAAATTTCAATATAGTCCTTATGACCAATTTTTAACCAAAAATTGCTAAAGTGGGGGATGTGCCATGTAAAATGGCTGGTGTTAATTGGATCACCATGTCAACAATCTTCAATATAAATTAACTGGAAAAATAAACTTGGGATTTCACATAAAGTTTAGAACTAAATTGACAAAGTTACAAAATTTAAAATTGAATTGACATTTGTATAATATATTTAAAATTAATTGGGTCCCCAATTAAACTCAACTCATTTTGCATTTTTTAAAAGATTAAAATTTCTCTTTACGCTTTTAAGTACTAATAGAATTTAGTGCCCTAAAAAGGGGAAAGGGGAAGTAATGCCTTATGTATTCTTACTCGAAGTTCAAGATAGTTGCTTTTTTTTTTCTTCTAGAAATTAAGGATGGTTGTTGCCACTTGATTCAAAATACTAAAAGATTTATTGTTCACTCTTGATATGTTTTTGTTGATGGACTTTTACTTATATATGACTTTTTTAATAATATAAAGGGTGAGAAGGGGCAATAGACACTACTGACCCCCTTTATTTAGCCCATCACTACAACCCTACATAGATGCTAGCACAGCTAGGTCTCTGAAAACAAGTTGTTCATAGGTTCATTCATAACACGGAATTGAACTCATGATTTCAAAGAAGACAAATAATATAAAAGCCACTAGATCAACCACCTTGGTGGCATGAACACAATGACCCTACTTTTTGAAAAATCAAAAGTAGTACATGTACCATTCATTTGCTTCAAAAGGGCATTTCCCAACTCCATCATGGTCACGCCACCACTACTATCTCTTCGTTTGCAGATTACTTGACACAATTTGCCTCATACTCTCCTCGGCAATCTCAAAGGGTACCACAAGTATGTCCTTGACCATTGGCAAAAGTATGAAGGTATATGACATTTTAATTGCCATCACGATTTGAGTTTCAAGACCCTAATCAATCAGGCAATCGAATGTTCAGGTCGGCATCACCATCACAAACCAATGAACATCTTGATTAGCGTTGTAGGATCTAATCTAATCTAATCTCTCAATGATTGCATCTGAGAGATTTGAGTGTGAAAGTTACAAGGTCTATAAGTCTATATACAAGTGAAACTACGGTTAGACAAGCACATCGAAAAAAAAAAAGTTGGAAACGGGGAACTTGAAAACCAGGTCACCGGGACTCAAGAGAAAAAGCTCATTTCTCCTTCCATGGCACTACCTCTCTCGCTCTTCATCTTCCTGCTCCTCCAATTCCTCTTCTTCTTCGTTGACCAAATCATCCATCTCCTGCATCTCTTCCTCTTCCTCTATCTCTCGATCACTCCTCACCTCCCTCTCGTCATCTCCAACCTCGCTGTCTTCTTCGTCGACCTTGCTCTCTTGGAGCTTATTGATTCTTCCTCTCTTTCCTCCCACTCTCTCTTCCTTCTCTTCTGTCATCTCCCTCGTCAAAGCTTGGCCCTCGGCCTGAAGACGTAATTCCTTCCTCCCGAACGGCGAGATCCCACTACAACGGTTCTTGAGGGAAGATGACTTCACTTCATAAAGCAACCCAAAGCAGATTACAAGGAGGAGGAGGAGGAGGAGAGACAGACGAGAGCCACATGTCTCGGGTCCAAGGTCCTGGTCCTTGGGTTTCTATCGGTTAGCTGTCTCGACATGGTCATTGAATTTTTCCTGATGTTGGTGTCGCTTGAGATCAGTTCTCGGCAACAAGATGTAAAAACCTGACCTGAAAATTCCACAAAAGCTTCGTTTGCCACGGTTTGGAAACCATCATACACACTAAGATGCCAACAAATTATGGAGGGCAAAAGAGAAGAAAGATTACGACGATACATAACCGTAATGGCATCGAAGGCTCACACGAGTATGAGGATTGATAATCGGTGCACGAGTTTGGCTTGTATGAGCTTCTTTGGTCGAAGGAAGCAGACAGGAAAGGGGGAGCGAAGACATTTTATATAGAAAGGTCGGTTTTTCAAACATCAAGATCGGCACGTAGCTTTAGGGATCAGCTAAAGCATCGTTGACATCCTTTCTCAAGTAGCCAAATAAAAAGAACCGAGAGAGATCCGTGGTAACTTAGGTTCAAGTAGGGCTAGAACAACCCGATTGCGGTTGTCGGTGCCCGCTTGCGCCTGTTTCGATTAGAAAATTCTTCGGTCTTGTGTTTGTTCACATGCGACTTCGATTGCTTTGCGATCAGGAAATGAAATTCAGGTTTGGTAGTGAACCTAGTTCGACACATGTTTTCTGACTCACATCTGCGGCGTCTGGCAGAATTAATGAGGCAGCCGCCCCCGGGTATAAAATTTACCATGGACCGGATCATAAAAACTGCTTTGTTGACTAGGGTTTTGCTACGTGTGATTTTTTCAAGATTTGAATTTGAATGCCAGATTTCAACAATTAAAGCTCCATTGAGGATGGTCGATGGCCAATTAAAATATCAACGCTAAATTTTGCTTTGCTGAAAAGATGATGAAATGTCTTTTAAAATATGGATGGATTGATATTAATCAACAAAGATTGTGAATGGTCATTTATTGTTAAGTAATGTGACAAGTATAGAAACAAGATTGAAGATTTTAGCCATTGATAAATTGAATTGAGGTTTTAATGTACAATCGGGTCTTGAGCCCATCATAGGTTCACTTCGGTGTCGGAAATCCAGTCCAACTCTAATGCGGAATTTTTTGGTCCTTTATAATCCATGATTTCTAATGCCTAAATTTCACCAATGGTGAGCTCGGAATGTAATTGTGGTTTTTTTTTAAATCTCAAATGCTCAAATAACCAAAATAAAACCTTAAGCCTGCAATTGACCAACAGCCAAAACATTATATCTTGTTTATGCACTTATTTCACTGAGTAACTAATTAAAATAAATTTATAACTTTTGATGCACCAATTGCTCTCATGTTATGCCAAGTCCTTACAATTTCCGATGTGCCAATATTTACCCAGTCATTGCTATCTCTTATTCGTGGATTACAAATCATGGATACACACCAAACTTAACTAAATACAAATATAAGTGGTGTCTATAACATGGAATCCACAAATATGATGTATGATTGAAATAAATTCCTCTCGACAGGGATTGAGGAAAACATGGTCCCTCTTCTTTTCTCTTTTCAAATAATATACCGAAACAAACTATAGGTCCTTGGGAGATCATTTTTCTTATTGGCGTTATTATTTTTTTTTTTTTATACTTAGGAACCGCCGTCATTTTTCCACCACGGCGCCACACTTACCACTTGGGTGTGTTGATTTTCTTTTTGCCCTACAAAAGCAAAAAAACCTTATTTTCTTTTTATAAGCAAAAAATGATACTTTTCTTCTATCTTTACTTACTTGACTTCTTTTTTCTTTGTGTTAATTGTGGTTACCCGCTTTTGATGGGTAGTTTCTGGGTCCCGTTGGATTGTATTGAATCGTAGGAGGACTAAAACTGGCTGCACATCACAAAGCAAGGGAAGCCTTTTGAACTTGGCCTCAAGAGAACCCTTTGATACTTGCAATAAATACATAAAAGAGATAACATTAAGAGAGAATCTTCTAAATGAAGAGAGTTATTTTTTATACTAGTATCATTATTCTTTTTTTTATCCATCATACACTAATTCTCAATTTACTTTCAGACTTTTGCCTTTTTGCAGAGCGTGTGAGTCGAATCCCATACCTGAAATTAAACGCTTTCACCCCCAACCCCATTGAGGAAGTGAGAAATTGAACTCCCTACCTCTCCATTCTCATGTGGAAAATGTGGCCACTAAGGCAACCCCATGGTTACCTTTTTATATCCTTATAAATTTGCTTCCCAAGGAACCCTTAGTGTGCCTCGTCTTCTAAAAGCCTCACAAAATTAGAGTACTGCTAAACACTTGATGAGAAGGGGGTTGGGCTAACTCATGGGATAGTGGCCTGACTGCTGCATTCAACTCCCAAATCTAGCCAGGACATGCTTGACCCCGAGTGATAGTGCACAGGTTGAGCCATTTATAATTTGAAACTCTTCTCCCAAAACCACATTTTCCTTAAACTAGCCGTGTTCTTAAAAGGTCTACTAACTAAGGCTTCCCAAGGAACCTTTAATAGGCCTTGTCTTCTAAAAGTCTCGGGGAGTCAAGAGTACCGTTGAACACTTGACGAGAAGGGGGTTGGGCTAATCCATGGGATAGTGGCTTGATTGCCGTATTCGACTCCCAAATTTGGCCAGGACATGCTTAGCCCCCGTGACATAGTGCACAGGCCAAGCTGTTTATAATTTGAAATTCTCCTTCCAAAACCACGGTTACCTTGAACTAGCCATGTTTTTAATGGATCTACTAATTTTGACGTGAGCCCACCAGCAAAAATGAATATTTTGCTGCAACACTCGCCCACAAATTTCTAGGAATCATAGCCTAAGATACATTCGGAGAGATTGATAGATTTTACACCCTGGGCACAATGTATAGTCCATATTCACTGGCCGAATAAGAACTGATATTCATGGACACTGACATGCGACCCTAAAAGTAGCGACGAGATGGTGGAGGTGACCCCATGAGTAGTTATTGCCCATGAAAACTCCCAATCACACTTTGATTTGAAGAGAGAGTGAGTGAAGCGAATGCCAGACGGAACACATCGCAGCCTCTCACGGGCTGGACGATCATGACTGATGAGAGGTGCTGCAGGTGGTCTTTTCTTACCTTTCCCAGTGCCATTATTGGGTAATGCATCATTTACTGTCTTCTTTCCTTCATTGTGCCCAGTATAATTTATACAACCTGCACATTTTCCCCTTTTTATTATTGTTCCATTTCTCACGTCCCAATCGTCTAGTAAAGGGAATTTTCTTTTTTAATGTCTAGTCTTGTCACCCGCAAAAGGCCATGCAAAGAGTTGCGTTCAAGCATTCGCCATCACTCATGCATGATTGGGTGATTGGGTATCTAACGATCATAATCATGAATATGATGTGTGGAATAATCAGCTCGTGCGATTGTCAATTGCTTTTTTTATTTGCATTTTGATGCACTCGAGGTGTGTGGCTCTGACTCAGGTCCCCAGGCTTTTCTGATGCACAAATCTTGTAGGATACGAAAGGGTCCACTGGAATGCCTGACAAAAAAGAGCCCCCCCACCCCTCCCCCTCTACACGATGTAATCTAACTCAAAATCCTCATAATTCGCTCATCTCTAGGAATTGTCAGTCATTTTAACCGTTTACAAGTTACCTAAACATGGAAATAGATCCTTAAATGTCCTGCTTCTTTAGTCGCGTGTCAACGAAATAACTTGCGAGTATCATGAGATCATCTCCCTCGAGCAGCCTTCTTGCACCAGATGGAAACCTTTCTCTTTCTTGTGTCACATGACCGAGGAAAAAAGAGTGTAGATAATAGCAGACAGCAAAAGAGGCAAAAAGAGAAACGAAACAACTTTTGCATTTGCATAAACACATATAGGAGAGATCTTAGTCTCTCTTAGTCTACCAATCTTTCTCATAACAAAGATGAACTCCTATACGCGAGAAGGATAAAAAGCTTTACATCAGCCACATAATAAGACAAAAAATTGGAGGAAAACGGCCAAAAAACGAGAATAAGAAAGAAGGGTTGGGCGCGAAGGGCAAATTGACTATAATACTCCTGATCTCTGCGAGATGAAGACGGTGAGTTCGTTTTAGATCAAGGGTTGAAAAACATGTCTCCACATTTGCACTTCCAGGTCATGGGCTTGTAGTTGGAGATGTCATTGCCTCTCGAATAGTAAGCAGTTGTGGCCCTTGTGGCTGCTGAAGCAATATGACTACGAGCACTCCTTACTCTTCCCGGGCCGTGAACTTGTTGGGGAACGAAAGGGACCTGCACGGCCTCGCAATGCCCGCAGGAGCCGCACTTCCTCACGCACATCGGAGGCCTCGACCCTATCACCGACCTCATTCTCTTCATCGACATCACCTTCTCTAGTTCATCCTCTCCTCTCTGCAAAATGTCATGCCAATTAGGATTGTGTTGTGAATGAATACTATCTTGAGCTGATCACCAGGGAAAGAACTTCATGGGAAAAGACGCATGATATCTATGTACGTACCGTGAGCTTGGAGGAGATGACCCTACCTGTTTCAGAGAAATAAAGGAATGTCAAAAAAAGTCTCTCTTTGCTTCACCCTCTGAGTGGGATAACAAATTTGAATTGTGTTTCAAAGAAAGGGCTATTCGATTCATTACCGTCAGCCACATAGATGACTTGGGTTGAGCCCCACAGAACGAGCAAGAGCAAAAGGACCATTGTTTGCCCACTCCTGGGGCAAAATAGCCATTCTTGAATCCTCCCCATTGTTAGGCACACTCACTACGGTCAGAGAGAGAGGCTATACAATCAGTTGAAGAATATAAAGAAGGAAATGGGAGAGATATGAGAAGAAGGGTGATCTTATGGAAGCTGACTCAGGCTTTTTGCGAAGGCCGATTTTTTTTTTTTTTTTTGGTTCATAGCAAAGACTGATTGAATGCCCACGTCCTGAATTCATGCATGCACAGGGACTTATCAGTCTCTCTCTCTCACTCTGAATCAGCGACAGAACGTGGAAAGCAAAGCGAGAGAAAAAGGTGAAGTACAATAGCGAAAGCCCCAGAAGAAAACAAGAGATTATTAAAGGACATCAACCGGAGAGGGAATGAGCCTCGAGCCTCGTTCGATGAGCCCATCTCCCAAATCGAACAGAGATGAAGTCAGATAAGGACAAGAGAATTAACACTCGCAAAGAAAAACAAAACAGAGAAACTCCAAATGACAGAAGAGAGATTAAGGAAGCGCTTTCGCTTTCTCGCAAGATGTTTTCACGTGTGTGGCTCTCTTTTTTTTTTGGGGGTGGGGGGGGATTGAATTTGAGCTGTAGTTGACGCTTCAACACGCCAAGTTTTCCCCTTCCTCTCCTCCGTCTGGAGAGAGAGAGAGAGAGAGAGAGAGAGAGAGAGAGAGAGAGTTGGGAAGGTAGTAGGGTTAGGTCTAGGTGTCTAAGACCTTAGGCTTATGTGAGCTTTTTCTGGCTTTGAGAAGCCACATGCAATATAAAGTAAACTGCAAGTTCTCCTTGAATCTGCACACGAGGGGAGCTACGCCTTTAACCCGCCTATTTCATGCTAAAATCCAAGCAAAAGTCCTATGCGATCTTTAGAATAGATGATCGTCATAATAATTTGGACGTTTGTTCTGACCCCCTTCATCGGGTCGTTCCTACCGCTTCTGGTTAAATCATTGGTTGGCAATGTGTATGATGAAGGATTGGAACGTCTCCCTGTGTTTGGTTTCTGGCTGAACAGGAACACGGCTGTCGTTCTTCGGCAACGGGAGCGGACTCAGCTTCAATAACTACGGTTACGATCAGCGGAAGCTGATAATGTGATTTTCATGAGAAGAACAGAAAATGGGTGTTTTAGCACATAATAGAAATGCATCAGATGCAATGTTTCATGTCACAACTTCTTCTTTTTTCCCTTTTCTCAAGAGTGATGAGATGAACGACGGTCCTGCCCATTATTAGGTAACCTATATAGTGCCGACGTGGTAATATATTTCGTAAAACGAAAAAAAAAAACCGTGTTTCTACCAACTTAGGTGGATTGAGAGATCATATGTCAATGTTAAAATGTTTACCGTTTTTTTTCCAACGACTAAGAGTTTCTTTGTATTCGTTGAATGATAATACCACTAGTGCTTGATTTTTATTTTTATTTTCAATATGCAATGTCATGAAAAATTTCTATGTTTTTCAATTTGTTTCATAAACTTATGTTCAGTATACAATGTCATTCTTAAGTTTTCAATTTTATAAACTATGTCCTTGAAATGTTTTAAAATCTTATTGTCATTGTTTCGTCATTCAAATTAGTTCCAAATCAAGAAAAAACCTGTCACTTAAATGTCAATTATTTCATCTTCTTCCTTAAACGTTCAATAAACATAGCATGAAATGGAGAGAAAAGGGGATGATTGTTGACAATACCGAGAAAGAAAACGAAACTTTACCGAGAAAGAAAACGAAATTTTTCTTACTCTTTACTGGTCAGTGTACTTTTCCTCATTTTTTTGTGTTTATGTGAGTTTTTGTGAAATGGCTATCCCTTAAACCCTTCTTTTTTAACTAGAAATCCCTTTAATCTTGCCTGGATCCCATTGCGGTTGATCTTTGAAACCGGGGGCAATATCAAAAATAGTTCATGCGCTTTGGATCAATGTTCAGTTTCAGTTTGATCCTTGAACTCCAACTTTATGCAATTCGTTCCTTGTGCCATTAGAATTGAATAGGTTTCACCTTTGTAGTCAATTTAGGTCCAACATGGATATCTCCGTTGGTGGATTGCGATTGCTTATGTATACAACCAACCTAGCTAAATTGTAGGAAAAAAAATGAAAAGAAAAAAAAGGAGAAATAATAAAAAGGAAGAAACAGGGGACAATGAGAGATGAAGATGGGGTAGAGGGCACATGAGGACCAACGGCCCTCGTACGGATGTGGAGAAGCATGTGGCTTCTCATGGTGGCAGCACCACTGCTCGCCACCATCGAGGGTGGAGCAGATGACCTTTGCCTGAAGCAGACGAGAGGGCTAACTGCACTCTCGGAGGCCTGGTGAAAGTTGCTGGCCCCCCTTTCTCCTTTTACTTCCTCATTTCATTCCTTTCATTGGTTTCTTTCTAAATCATGATGGGCCGAGATATGGGTTTCACGACTGAGTTTGATTTCACATCACATGTCGATCGGACCGTATATACTACAAGATGAAACTGGTCTAATCAAAGAGTACAAGAACTAAGTTATAGAGTGAATGTTCCTGACAGTGAAGAGAAGAGACAGAAGCGCCAGTAAGGCAATATAGATCCATGGTCAAAAAGTGACCTGTTGGAAAACTCGTGCACGCTCAAAATTTCAAGGGACAGTGTCGAACGTGATCCACAAACGTTTCCATGCACAGCTATCCACATGGGCTTGGTTCATACACGGGGCTGGGCCTTCAAGATCAATGGCTTCTTGTATGTTATTCTATGCATCTATCTATTTACGTGTTATCGATGTGAAGTTCTATTTTCCATACCTTGCAAGAAAAGAGACTTTCTTATCGTATTACACAACTTAATATCGTCATTCTAACAACAAGAACCCATTATCAAAATGACAATTCAGAGAATTTCTAATCCCACTTTATCCGGATATTTATCAAATATATGATGGGATTTTCACAATTCGAATGACAATTAGGAGGATTTCTAATCTCATCTTATCATATTTTGTTTTAATTCATGTTCAAACAACCAAACGTAGCCATAGGATTCTAGATGGCTGAAAAGAAGTTGAAGGTTGGTTTAAGTTGAAATGAAGATTTGTGGGACACATTCTATTATACCCACTCTTTACTATGTAGGATCCTCCTAATCTAAATTGGTTTTCTGCTCTTTGTGCCAATCTGATTGGAATGGAAAGAATCTCTTTCAGTATATGCTCCTCGATTGGGTTGTTCAGCTTTTGCTCATTTCATTCTCTTGTATCTTGAATATAGTTCCACCACTGACTGAAGGTCTTCTCTGTTTGCTGGCTCACCAGTCGATCCAGCTGACAACCATTTATCTTCACAAATATTGATTGTTGTTCCATCTCCCAAAGACCATTTCACTTGAGGGTGAAATGCATCCCTACCCATGAGCAAGAGACCCATTTCCTGCTTTCCATAGATCACCCCTAGGGAAATAAATACCTAAATAAATACCTTTGTTAACTTGGCTACCATATGGCTGAAGGGAATTGTGAGAGTCTCCATGCCTGCTTACCCAACATGATTTTATTAAAGGTTATAAGGTCTTTAAAACCCAACCTTTTGTAGTCTTTCCTAGTTTTTAAAAATTCCCATTTCTTCCAAAGCATGCAGCTTTAGACTCATTTTGTCTCCATCAAAAGGATGCAATATTCTATGTAATTGCTTTGCAAACTAAGTTAGGGATCTTGAAAATTGACATTGCATAATGGGGTAAGGCTTGCACCACCATTTTAATCAAAATTTGCTTGCCTACTTTTGACATAAATTTCACCTTCCAACCATCTAGTTCCACATTAACCATTGCTAAAATTAATGCAAACATCCATTTATTCAATTGACCCCAATTCAAAAATATGCCTAGATACTTCCTTGTCTTCTCAATGATCAGAACTCTCAACTCATGTGTCATACCCCTTCTCAAATTCAACGGGCAACTACGATTGAAGTATATGCCTAATTTATTCAATTTAATGGATTAATAGCAGCCAAATTCTGACATCCCTAATTGTCTCATCCATGAAAAATAGCGTCGTCAACAAATTATAAATGAGAGAGTGTAAGGCAGTATCTATTCAACTTGATTTTTTTGATACTCTCATCCGCAATTGCTTTGTTCATAAGCCAAGAGAGCACATGCGCCATAATAATGAAAAAATATGGAGACAATGGATCCCCTGCCTCATTCCACGTGAAGGCTGAAAAGTATAGCGAGGTTCTTTGTTCGCACTAAAAGGAAAGAGCAAAGATGCATTGCATAACCAAGCTACCATCTATCGCAAAAACTCAAGAAGTCTCATTTCCCTCTATCATAAGTTTTTCGCATATCAAGTTTTAATACCACCTTGAACTTCTTCTTCTTTTTTCTTATCCTCAATTGGGATAATACCTCATTAACAATCAAAATGTTATCTTGAATTTGCCTTCCATTGATAAAAGCACTTTACTTAGTGGCTATTAAATCCGAAAGCCAAATTTTCAAGCGGTTTGATTGAACACTTGAGTTAAAAGAAAATTTTAATCATCTGGAACACGTTTCACTAAATATCTTCTCACTAAAGATGATCTTATCCTCAATTGGGGCAATACCTCATGAAGAATCAAAATGTTATCTTGAATTTGCCTCCCATAGCCAAAGCCACTTTACTTAGTGGCTATTAAATCCGGAAGTCAAATTTTCACGCAGTTTGATTGAACACTTGAATTAAAAGAAAATATTAACCATATGGAACACATTTCACTAAATATGCTAAAATAATTGATTATTTAGCCCACCAGAGCCAAGAACTTTCAGTCCTCTCATTTGGAAAACAATCTCTTTCACTTGCGACTTTGCCCTAGTTTTGTGGAGCCATTAGAGAGAAAGAGAGTGTGTGCGCGCGGGTTAAGTTCAACTTGCGGGGCACGGCAGAGAAAACAAAAAAGAATGAAGTAGCTCCGGTACGGTCAATGGAAAATATTTGGGGAGAGGCAAAAGTCAAAAGTGCCTTTGGATCATTCAGAGGAGAGTGAATGCCACGCTCTTCCCCGAGCAGGGCAAGTAACTTCACGAACGAGGGAACGGCAGGGCCCCCAAGGAGGGGGCGTTGTCAGAATCTAGCGTTGGCCCTTGGAGACTACGAAAGGGCCACGCTCTGTCTGAAAATCAATCAAGACGCGGGAGGAAGTCGGGGTCGGGGTCGGGGGCGGGCAGGGTTCGTCGCACGCACGCTCGGCACCGCACGGCACAGCGCAGCACGCAAGATTCCGTCCTCTTCTCTCTCTCTCTCTCTCTCTCTCTCTCCGTGGCTCTCGTGGAAACAGAAAGGTCTCGTGATTCCCTTTGCCCCGCTCGGTATATTCGAGCGAATGTGGGGGCCGTCCGGCTCTCTCCATTTGCCATCAGTGGGACCGTTCTCATTGCGAACTCCCGTGCGCTCTCCCTTCATTCTTTGTATCTGTTCTTTTCTTGGCAATTCCTTCTCCCACTTGATAGCTCGTGACGCACTAAGGATTATAGAATCCGAAAATCGGTTCTGTAAGGGTCGATTGGAGAAATAGCCTTTTGGATTGATCTTCGATGTAAACCTTTGTTTGACGCATTTTTACATATGATGATTGAGATGGATAAGTGACACTAGCTACGTGCCACATAAACATCTCTCTTTTCTTTTCTTTTCTTTTCTTTTCTTTTAATTTTTACTTTGCTCGTCACTAAAAGATAGGACAAGTGAGAAAAGTGTTTGCTCCTTTCACTTATGATTTGGATTCAAATTGCCGCACTTATATTTTACCCTTAGGGTCGCCTTAAGTTGCAATTAGCTAACACAAGTGAGATAGGAAGATGAGTCAAGAACTCCAAGAACGTTAGGCCTCCGAACAACATACATTACAGTTTGAATGTAGGATCAATCATGTCAAGATAAGCTCTAGAGGATTCAATCAATTTTTTAAGAGTTAAAATTTCTTTTATGGGTGTTTTGAATTGCGTTAGCTAACGAGATACTATCATGTAAATTAAAACGAGCTACATTCGAACTTAGACAATAATTATGATAGTAAAAGAAAAATAGAGAATTCTAATGCAATAGTGTTTTTTAATAGTAAAATATTGAAAAAAGAGCCGAGATTATAGTTAATATACTTTTAGAAAGTTCTTGTGGAATGTTATGGAAGTAAAAAGATGAGACAAGTCATCCCACCCTTCCCGACACAAAATTAATAGAGGAAATTTTCAAAAGCAACAATTTTGTACCTCCATATAAAAGCCAATGACCAAATTTTCTTGCCCAGAAAAATTTGCATAAATTCTAAATAAGGGCCCAAAGTACCCTCATATTTTTTAAATAAGGATCTGAAATGACCATATTAATTTCAAAGAAGAATCTTAAGCATTTATGATTGTTTCAAATAAGAGCTTAGCCTCACTGGCTAACTAGCCAACCAAAAACTCTTGCCAATCAGAGATTCTTTCGTCCAAACATAATTTCATTTTAAATTTAAATTAAATTAGATTAAAAATTAAAAAGAAACATTTCTAAAAAGGAGAAATAAAGGCGGGAGGAGTCCTCCCGCCTTTGGCCACCGGCCCATCACATGTGATGGCTAGCAATGCCTAGTGGCCCTCGCCACATACAAGAGAGGGCGACAACCCTCTCACAAATCTGGTGAGAGTCACCGATCCTCGCCCCAATCTAAGCAAAGGTCATTGGCCCTCATCCAATGCCCTCAAACCTTGTCACCTAGGTCTGGGGGCAATAGGCGAAGGTCACCAACCCTAACCTAGACCGAGGCGAGGGCGGGCAACTCTCGCCTAGATTTGGGAGAGGGTTGTCGCCCTCTCCGGTCACTAGTGAGGATTATTAGCCCTTGCCTAGGTGCGAGCAACCTTGTCAACTATTGCTGCCACCCCCACCAACAATAGGGCGACGATCACAGGCAAGAAGGAGCATTCTTGCTCATATTTTACCTTATGTAAAAAAGAAATCATTTTTTAGTTTTTTATGAAAAGAAAAAAAATTAAAAAATTTTAAATTTTAAAAAAGATGAAATTGCCCTTCACAACAATGAGTTTAGGCTCTTATTTAATATTGATATAGCCACTTCAAGTCCCTATTTGAAATAATGCTCACTTTGAACCCTTATTTGAGAAATTAATGGCACTTTCATTTAAAATAATGTCCATTTCAAGTTATTATTTGAGAAAATTAGGGCATTTCAAGCCTTTATTTGGAATTTTCCCTAAAAATTTTCATCCTTAATTTCTAAAAGCTACAAGTTGTACTGGATTGAATGAAATAGAGCGTATTTTCAACGACCTCCATGGAACCAATCCAAGTTTTGCAACCCATATCAAGGTCGGGCCGACCTAGATCTAGGTTGGGATGGAGGTCAAACCCTCACCGACCTTGATTTGAGGTTAGTAGCATTCACAACGACACTGGAGTGAGGAAGCTGAGCATGAGGGGTAGAAAGTAGGGTTTGCACGCAGTAACCAACGGGCCAGAGGGTGTTGAGCTTGGACATGCTATCTAAGATGATGGCTTGGATTGAAAGTACCAGCAATGGTGGCCAAGTTGGGCAGTGGCGGTTGAGAGGATGGGGGAAGAGAGGAAGAGGAGAAAAGAGAAAGGGATTTTAGAGGTAGGGTTTTCTTTTGGGAGATGGGATAAAAGAGTAATGAGGGCAATTTGGGAAGGGAAACAACAATTTGGTAAATAAGTGATACAAATTGTGCAAGATGCAATTCAAATTCGGGTAAATAAACACAAGACACAATGTATAAGTTTTCTAAAATGAGGATGCAAATTGATATATGATGTTAACAGTGAGGATGGTAATTGATACTTTTCCAAATTAATAGATGCAAAATGGAAAATATCGACTAGTGATTAACTATGACCTCTATCTGATACATGTGGTTACCTTTTCTTTTCATACGTAAAGAACCAATCCCTTTCATTAATGGCACGAACATGACAATGAAGGAAAGGAATATGCATATTCCTCACTATATCCTCACTATGTGCTCACCATATGCAAATTCAGCAGCATTCGTGTCAATGAACGAATCATTTCCATCTTGAGCACATGCATATTCCTCAGTGTATGCTCCCCTTGTTGGGTATCATACTCCAATAGTAAAGTACCCTTAGTGGAGAAAACATTATTTCAATCCATTCAAAAACAAAACATGTGATAATTTTTTTTTCTTCGGGAAAATCAATATATGCATCTTAAAATTTGCAATCGTATCGATCTGATATGATTTGAATGGACGTAATAATAAAGCGAGAGGTCGATTGGTGACTCGACATAATCTAGAACGGCGATGAAAAAGATTAGGACAAGAACAATGGACACCGGTACACGCGACCATGTTTCCAGATTCGCCCTAATCAAGATTATCTTGTCAGGGAAAATAATCACAATTTGGTTAGAGAGAGAGAGAGAGAGAGAGCATTTGATCTTATCTGAAGTTAATGCGGGGGTGAGGTGGTGACGTCACCGCCAGCCCACAGGGACGCGACGAAAAGCGAATCCCACCTTCTCCAACGAATATTCAACACCCTCTCTCTCTTTCTTTCCTTCTATTCATGTTCACACGCAGGCGCACGCATTCTCTCTCTTTCCCTCTCTCTGTCCTATAAAACCTAATCCGAGATTCATCTCTACGCGACGCCTCGACCACGACCCTCGACTCAAATCTCTTCCCAGTTCTTGCATCTTCTCGGTTTCGCCTTTGCCTGTCGCCCAAACGATCGAAACTGAAACGAGAAATATAAAAAAAGTAGAGAAAACAAGAGGACGCAGCACCACCGAAGGGACCCAGGAAATTATTCCTCGACATATTCCTCGGGCTCGCGTCACAGCTCAACAAAGTCCCTAGTTCCGGATCATCCTATGCTCTCCGCCTTCACGCGTTATCACATCCCTTCTCCTCGCACGCTATAAAGATCTGCTGGACGGTCACCTGCCTCTCCAGTCGAGGAAGAAGGACAAAAGAGAGAGAGAGAGAGAGAGAGAGAGAGAGAGAGTTGGAAGGGGGGGAAAGAAGAAGAAAGAAAATGGAATACCCAGAGGGAATGAGGAGTTATATGGAAGCGTTAGAGGAAGAGAGGCGCAAAATCCAGGTCTTCGAGCGTGAGCTCCCTCTCTGCTTGGAGCTAGTGATCCAAGGTGCGTTTTTTTTTTCCTTCGACTTCTTGAATTTTGAAGAAACGTAAATGGGGATTCAATCTAGGTTTAGGTTTCCGTTGATCAAATCGATGCAAGAAATAAAAAGGGTTGCGGTTTCTCTTTTCTGATTTTTTCTTCTTCCTGGGTTTTTGCAGCGATCGAGAGGTGCAAGCAGCAGCTATCGGTGCAGGGGCAGTCGTCGGAGTGCAATTCCGAGCAGACGTCCATGGACGGTGGTCCCGTTCTGGAGGAATTCATCCCTCTGAAGGGTCCATCTTCTGCGGATGACGATGAAGATTATGCTTGTGGAGAGGATGATGATGGCGACCGCGACGGCGACGTGCACCATTCCTCACGTGACGATAAGACTGGAGATGACAATACGGTGGAGAAATCGGACTGGCTCAGATCCGTGCAGCTGTGGAACCCGAACCCAGATCCCATCCCACATAGAGAGGTGTCCTTTGATTTCATCTTCTTCTTCTTCTTCCTCTGCTTCGTCTTTTCCATTGAAGTTTGTAAGGATGAAGAGGAGGAGCAGTAATTAGGATCTTGCCTTTCCGTTTTCTATTCTGGGGTTCTCTTTTAGAGCTTGAAATGGGGTAAAAAGTCGTTCGGCTTTCTGGATATAAAATAGGATTTTGCGTTTTCTCTGTTCATTTCAATCAAAAGGGGCCCCGACACATCGGAGGACATCTTGTTTTATGTCGAGACTCCCATTTTATACGCAGCGTGCTTGACTTTGAATGAAAGGAGTTTTTAAATGTCATTTCATTTTTTGCTCTTTCGTTTCTTTAGGTTCAGGATCCGCCTCCTCCACCACCATCGAAAGAAGCCGCCGCGGTGGTAGTGCGCGACGCGAAAAGCCGTGAAGATGGGGCTTTTCGTCCACTTCAAAATGGCGACAAAGATGGCCTTGACAGTACCAAGAAGAAGCAGCCACCCGGCCGAGGTGCACCGCGTGCGCCTGATGCTGCTGCTGCCTGCTCGTCGGCGGAGACGGCCGGCGGCCGGAACGGCAGGCAGGCCGCCCAACGGAAGCAGCGGCGGTGCTGGTCGCAGGAGTTGCACCGGGAATTCTTACACGCTCTTCAACAGCTCGGGGGTCCACATGGTCTGTGTCCGTCTCTGGATACAAGTCTTGCTTGTCATCTTCCTTATTACTTTACATTTGGATTAGGTGCTTACTCGATGCTCCTTTATGCAGTTGCGACTCCTAAGCAAATCAGGGAAGTGATGAAGGTCGATGGCCTCACAAATGATGAAGTCAAAAGCCATTTACAGGTCGGTTCATAACTCAAATCTTTTCTTCTTCTTCTTTTTTTTTTTTTTTTTTTTTTGCTGAATTTCATCGTGAGAATTCATCGAATGCTTTATATTCCGATATAAAGTTAGGACGGGATAAATATGTCACCGGATGCGATCTTTTACCCGAATTAGATGAAAGATCATATCAACAACGAAAATATGTACAACAATGTCTTGGCTTGTTAGGCAGGTTCTCAATTCCACATACGTTTGTCTAAATCAGATGTAAAACATGGGCGTTTGGTGTTTAGAACTGGGTCTAGATTCATGGAATGACAGAGTGACCATGGCCACTACGTTAATCTATCTTTTGGATTTTAGTGGAGTGCTATATTGAGTCCCATCACGTTTCGTGTAGCCGAAAGCAATTGCTTTTATGTTCGCGACAGATGAAAGCCGGAAACACAATTTGAACACGCTTCTATTCTGTTCATTCCTTTCAGAAATACCGATTGCACGCGAGAAGACCGAGCCCCAACGGCCACAGCAACGCCAACGCTCAAGCGCCTCAGTTCGTCGTCGTGGGCGGAATGTGGATGCAGCCGCCGGATTTCGCGGCAATGGCCTCCTCGAAACTGCCCCTTGAAGCGGCCTCCAACCGGATTTATGCGCCCGTCGCGATGCTTCCACAGCCACAGAGGCCATCGCATGAGAACTGCAGGTTCACCACTTCGGAAGAGCGAGGCAACCATAGCGAAGTCCGCGTCGACCATTTCAATAATTCCTCATCTACAACATCGTCGTCCACACATACAACTGCCGATTTTTCAGTCGCATAGGGCGTGAGTCATGCTGAAATTTTGTAACCGGATCATATACAGAATAAAATGAAGAGAATATTTTGATACTTCATGCACGCGTTGCGGTTCGAGACCGTTCGAATTGAGATTGAAGTTATTTTCCTAAAGTTCGTAATTTTAGAGAACTTAATCCGTACTTTCTTTTAAAAAAGGTCAAAGCAGCCAAGGCAAATAAGGCTTTACAAAATACAATAACCTGAACAACTTGTCTAAATTCAGTCTAATAGGTCAACAAATTGGTGTGAGCAAGTTACATGTGGAACAGATGTGCTTCAATGGCTTAAATGTAATGCCCAATGGACTTCGTGAGATATTAGAATAGCACTATTGTCTATAGGGGTGAACAGTTTCAAATTCTATCTAAATGTTAAGTAAAACTTTTCCATCAAAACAGGTTCTCTAATTTTTAAGACTTAAAACCTACTCTACATACCCATGAACCTGGATCCTACTCTGTCGTAGATTCAAGGTAGGTTCCAAGAAATACCCAAGTTTAACCTTTACCATCAACTGAACTTTACAATAAATCATTAGTTTTAATGACTACCATTCGTTACAATCCGCTAATTACAATTCATATTTAGATACACAAATATTATGAAAATTAATAAAGTAAAAGTCTCGATCATAAATATCATCGAAAATGAAAACTCAAACAAGTATTTTTTAGATTCCACATTTATCATTGAATGCTATGGAATGCCATAAGATCACACAAAGACAATGTGAAAAATGGAGTTAATACGCCGAAAAATCCCAAACTGATACACTTATGATAAATTTACCCAAAATTAATTTTTTGATCACGAGAAACTCCAAAATGGTACACATGTAATAAATTTATTCTAAATGACCACAAAAAACCCCACAAACCAATACACTTGTAACAAATTTACTCCCAAACTAATTTTTTGATCATAAAAAATCTCAAACTAGTAAATTAGATTAATACCACAAAAAATCCCAAACTAACATACCAATTAATTGTCACGGTTATCCAACTTAGCAATTTGATGGTAAAAGTTAACAAAAACTAATAAAAGGTAAATTTGTTATGAATGTACCGGTTTTGAGTAAATTTGTACTAGTTTTGGGTTTTTTATGGTTAAAAAATTAGTTTGAAGTATATTTGTTACAAATGTACCAGTTTAGGATTTTTTACGGTATTAACTTTAAAAAACACAAAGGTTTATTCTGAGTTTCAGATTTTAGATTCCTGGATTTGTTAGAATAGATTTCTCAATTTTGAAACCTCAAACCTATCATGCATATTTTAGAATTAGAACTGGACCAATTGCCACCCTAGCTTCCCGATTTTGCTCAAGAATTATGCTCACCCCTACTTGCCCTAAGTAACGCCCAACTCACCTTTACAAGACACCCTAACACCCCAATTCTAATGTAAATCACCTTTCGCCCTAAAACTCTTTGGTGAAACATGTCATGATAAATACCGCATGCTCATTTACATGACATTTACGGGTGTACATTGTACGCCAAATCTTTGCAGACATATTAATTTCTCTTCTACATTCGGCTAATTCCCAAAGGATATGACCGTTCTCCCGTTCCACGCATACTGGGTAATTTCATGAGACACAGGTCCATGTTCCTGAGACTGACCTCAAGGGAGATTGCTTAAGTTTGATTAATTGATGCCAGGTGTCAAGCCAAAAAGACGACCCCGTTTGTGCCTGAATTACTTAACGTTGGGGGAGACAGAGGCACCAATCGAAAGCGACACGCCACTACAGACAAATTTGGCCTCTGTCTCGTGTTTCAACTGGAGTAGAGTGAGCACTCCCCGTCGGAATAGTTGAGGAAGCACATCGGATATTCCTTTTGGCGCAAATTTGGTAAAGGAAACCTCGAATGGATAGTTTATGTATCGATGTCGACCCAAGGTACAAGGCAAAAAGGACTCAACATATTAGATTTCTCAGTGTTGAAGTTGAAGGTTTCGCCCACAGAAGCAGCGACACTTGCTCTGTACTTCGTGATTCTAGTTCTAAATTTGGCCGGATATTCTAGATACCGAGGCATATCTTTGCCCTAAACATTTTGAATGCGCTACTAGCCTATGCAGTGGGTACGTCCGAAGAGATATACCCCATATGCTTTGGAATATCTTGATGCCATGCCCTAAAATATTCTCTCAATTCGAGACTCCAACGACTGGAATTGGATTGGTGGAACATGTTGTGTGCCTCGTCCCGAGAGAGTTGCGAAGCGCCAAATTTATGTTCTACAGAACTTTGTCTAGTTGTGCTCTATTGGTGGTTTGTTCTACAATCTAGCAAGCAAGAGAATTCTTATGACATTGGGTATAATGTTTACTTATAACTGTATTCCAGTTGAGGATGAGTTTGGTTCCAGGATAGAATCAAATTATGCAAGGTAGGTTCCAGATTCCAAAAATGGAGGAATCTGTTTTGGCAAGTAAGTTCTAAATTGTAGATAAGTGAAACTTGGAATCTAGAACTCAAAATAAATTTTTATGTTTTCCTTGGTTTGTGTCTTTGTGAAATTTTGCAGGATTTCATGACGTTTGATAATAAGTGTATAATTTAGAACAATTAGTCTGAACTTATATTTTATGACTAAGACTTTAACTTTGTTTATGTTTTTTGTATGTCAAAATATAAATTATGATCAATGGATTGTAGCAACAGTAGTGATCATTAAAAGTGGTGATTCATTCTAATCATTCATTTATTAACACAACCGGAACCTAAATAGAATATAAAACCTGTGACGGGGTAATTTCTAGGTTTCAAGATATGTAGGATAGATTTCAAGTTACAAGTTCAAAAAAATTAAGAACTTGTTTTAATGGGTAAGTTTCAAACTCCATGTAGAACCTATATGGAATGTAAAATCGTATGGAATCCAAAACCACTTATCCCTAATTCCAATGACTTTATTTAAGTGTGACAAGCATTATGAACGAATATACTAGAGCAGCTAATTATCATAAGTTCTACTTAGTAAACTAATTGGTTTATCTAAAAATTCGACATATTCTAGTAAAATCACTTAGTAAACGAAATATGCTAAAAAGATTTTAGTACATCTAGCATTTCTCTTTCACTCTCGATCTGTCCTGATCCACAATCTTCGCAGGAGCATCACCTTCGATTTATCTTCTTTGTTATTCATCCCCATTGCAGAAATTATTCTTATTTGGAAATGAAAAGTGGAGCCTTGAAGATCTCATCCCGCTTTTCCTAATATAACGAAAAGGAATTTCTTATTTAAAATCTTAGTGATTCGGACGTGATAAAACGCCAATAATCGTAATTAGGTGCCAAAAATATTTTTCACTTCCCAAAGGCGAGCAACTTCGTTGATATCTTTTTCTTAGAGAATCTTCTTAATTGATGCAGAGGATCTTTCACTTTCCTTGTACAGCCACCCTTAAGGAAATTTTGCAACCATCGCAAAACCAAGACAACTAATTTTTTCCATCTGGATAAGAAACGCAACCGGACGTGATTTTTTCTATAGCTTTGATCTCCAGAGCGCTTGTGTCGAGGCTGTTCATACATTATATAAGGATATTAGGGATCGACTTAAGTACTAAAAGCAGCTCTTAAGCATGTTTACAAAACAAACTCCCCAACCCCCCCAAAAAAAACGCTCTTTTTGTCAACAATTAAACACTAAAGCTCTTCAAGTACCAATTAGTTTCTATAGATTAAAGACACGAATCGTTTGGAATGACTTGTACTTCTGACTTTTTGCTTCTTGTAAATCTTACGGCACACGCACTTTGGGGATGAATGCTTTGTAAGGCGATATTAGAAATGAATCTACTCGGGACCAAGTCGGTATTTTAGAAAATCGAAGATAATGGAGAGGAACTTCTGTGCGATGTGGTTTGGCCGTATTGAAGAAAGATCTTTAAGATGCCCCTGTGATCAAGACATTTGAGAAAATGACGCAAAATGCTGGTTATAAGGGGCAAGGAAGACACAGAAGAACGTGGAAAGAAACGACGAGAACAATTTTGGAGTAATTAGAGCTTACTCAGAATCTAATACAAGATCAAGTACAATGGGGTAATATGTTGGACATTGCCTAGTTGGAATAATATTTGGTTTATTGTTATCATTATCACGTCATTATTGATTAATAAACATGGGAAATCAAGGGATCTTTATTCTATGTATATTGTACTCCCTTAAGATATGCAGTACAGGATAGTACCATATTTTGAAACCTTAACATGGTAATTGTTAGGTTGAACAAACCACATAAAATTAGCACACTTGGTTGGGAGTTTGGGGGCTTTTCAACATAGAAACTGGATGTCATTTGTTCAAAATCTCACTTAGATCTGAATCACTTGGCAAGCCAATTGGCCAAGATTTTAATTGGTTCATGAAACTCACAACTATTCCATGAGTCTCTAGATAGCTAAACCTTTGCCCTTGTACTCTTCAGTTATCAGATAAAATATTTAACATTAAACATAGGAAATGAGAAAAACTTGAAAAGTTTATTGAGATCAATATCTCGCGGAAAAGTAGTTATGTCTCTAAATCAAATTCAAAGTACAGAAACTACATAAACCAAAACCATAACTGTTGTAAACATGCATAAACAATTACGATGAAAATATCCACGGTCATGTCTAGATATATCGATTATTCAATTTTACCATTGTCAATTCTGTCATCCTTTATAACCCTAATCATGTGGGCAAAGTCCACTAGCGACTCACTAGATATCCCTAAACAAATCGATCACTTGTTAGATTAAACAACTTTGACTCATTTTTTAATGCTAAAACTCTATCACCACTCACAAAATGTATCGATTCTAAGAAAGAATGTTCACGTACCTGACATTGCCCCCAATAAATTATTGCATTTCCTGCGAATCCCAGCTAACCGATGATCTTTAAACACGAGAAGATAGAGAATCGATCCCGTGGATCGAGAAGATAGACATTGAGTAGAGAGAGACAGACAGAGACAGAGACAGAGGAAACGATACGAAAGGAGACTAGAAGCATGAAGCGACCCTTCGGTATATCCAAAGGCCAGACATGGAACCCTTCGAAATGTTAAGTCCCGTCTCGTCTCAGTTGCATTGAATGGGAAGAGACAAGCGCCCAAACTTTCATGAAAGACTAAGACACGATCTTCTCTCTCGTAGGAGAGAGTGAAGATTTGGTCCACGCTCCAATGGTCATAGTTTTATCACGTGAAGGATGCATGCATCATTATAAAGATTTCTGCTAGGTGATGAGAGTTTAGTTCACGATGGCAAGTTAGTCGATTAAGGCTCGTTCTGTGGATCATGAGATAGATAGAGCCAATTGAAATGTATAATTTGTAAACACATTTGTGTGATTTTGACGGAGCTGGTGTGGATCCAATATGAGTAAAGTTTACTGCTTCGTTGTATTTGGACTTGCATATATAGATATGGTCATTGAAACCCATTGCCAAACCAATTTTCCCAATATTTGTTTTTTTTTTAAGTTAATGGCGTGGAACTCCATCTTGTAAGGATACAAACTCCACGTAGGATGTGCTCATAAAGGCTCCATTCGTGTGTTTTCAGGACACGTCGTGATCGAGAGCTTCATATATATTTTTTAATTTCTCATCCCAAATTGGCTAACACACATATATCTAAACGACGAATTGCATGACAGCAGGAAGCGGAAAATAGACAACCAAGTCCGATTCGATGCGTAAATGCATGTTTATCTGATGAAAGAAAGGCAACGTGCACGAATATCCGGAGAATAGTCAAACGTCCCACGACGCTTCGGGGTCTTTTGATCGCATGAGAGACAAGAGGCAGACAGGATCAACCCCAGCTGGATGTAAAATGGGACGTGGCGTGAAACAATTTGTCTCTCCCGACACTATAGATTTGTATATATGTTATTCTGTTTTAGTTGGTCATGTGAAAAAGTAAAAAAAAAAAAAGGAAATAGATCGAGGACAGAAACATTTGAAGGGGCGGAACTGAGGCAGGGGCAAGCTTCGGTTGGTGTCCTAGTCCTCAGACGAAGAGCCCGTGGGAGCTCTCTAGTTCGAGGCAGTGACGTCCTCCGTGAGGTCACAATAGATAGACGATAATGTTTATTCGAGGGTCTGTCTTCTCTCATCCTAAGTGTCGTAAAATCGATCGATTAGGGCGGCGAAAAGCATATGAGCTGTCCCTCATGCAATTGATCCTCAAATCACATAATAACGTCTTAACAAATTTTTGTTATGTACTAGGGGTGAGCAGATTTTGGGATAAAATCTGAAACTGAAGAACCGGACCGATGGAAACCTAAATAGAATTTAGAACTGACCTTCAAACTTGTGACAAAATAGATTCCAAATTTCAAGGTATATAAGATAGGTTTCAGGTTCCAAAAAATAAACAACATATTCTAATGGGTAGGTTTCAAGTTCTAAGTGAAACTTAAATAAAACATGGAACCACTCATCTCTAACATGTATGACATTACATATCTCACCGGAGGCTTTCCTATGATCTTTTTTCAGATTAATGATAATTTTGTCGAATTCATGTCGTAGTTGATATTAAAGTAGCATACCTTTCGGTATATGTAAAGTTGAACAAGCGACTCTTAGACAAATAACCAGTTCGTAAGCAGTTCTATCTCGTCGCCTTAGCCAAAATCATTTTCTGCTCTAAGACCTCGCTTGACAATCGTGATATCATTGCGTCGTGCCCATTTTTCAAGAGGTTTGCGCAACCATTTGCACTAACGATAGTCGGGATTTCCCGTGCCTCCAACGTAAATTCTGGACGATGCACATATATTTTGACGCCCCGCCTGTTGAAGCTAATTTCATTATTCGATCTTGCCATCTCACATTCCATGCACGAAGCCATAATAATCAAATGTTATGAAACTAATGAATTTGCGCATGGATAAGCAACAAAGCAAGCAATCCAAAGCTATAACTACACAAAATTTGTGTAATTCATCCAGTCAAACCAATTTTCTTTGCGAGAGAAATTGTGAAATTTTAGTGGAACCATTACTAACTATTCTAAGAGTACGCTAACACTCCCCTTCACACTTGGGTTGATCTTTTACCTAGTACCAAGTATGGAAATTTATTGGGAAGGCAAATAGGGCCTGAAAAAATTTGAACTCGGGACCTTCAACTCTAACACCATATAAGATCTCGGTAGGACTACTACTGACTATTATAAAAATTTAAGCTAGTAAATGGAAGTGTGGTTTAATATTTAATTACGCTAACAGAGATAATGAAATCTTGGCATGATATTGTTGGCATTTGTTGCCGTGTTGACATCATGATACACCATTTCACAATTAAGCTCCAAAATGAAAGCAAGAACTACTATTTCATATGAAGAGTGAAAAAAATTATATATTATTGTCAGTTGTTTTAAAAGTTTCTTAAAAATAAATATTCTAACATTCCCTCTAACGAGCAAAGTTGTACCTTTTTTTCCTAAAACTCAACATGGAAATATGTAAAAGGGGTGGCAAATAAGAGGTTTATAAACATAAAATTTTTGAAATCACTGCCAAGTCAACTATTCTCGATATAACCCGATAGATGAATGCATGACTTATTCAACCAGGTTGTTTCTTGGTCCATCCCTTGTTTCAAAGACAGTGGGGAAGAATTCTTAATCTGACCGCATATTTAGGCCAGATCCTCTTGCTATGATATTAAGATAAAATTTGTGAGGTCATTGCCAGCCATCTCGAAAATTAACCTAGTAGATGAATGCATGACTTAAATATTTTAATAAAGTGCTTCTTAATCCATACCTTATTTCGAAGAAAGTGGAGAAGCATTCTGAATCTGACCGCATGCTTAGGCCAGGTTCGTGTTACATTCATAGCCAAGCGCAGCACCAATTAATTCAACCCCCAACACCGAATGAACTTAGACAAGAAAAGGAGGTTGATGCATGTGGTTACGTAGGATTCGAGCGGCGACACTCCGATAATGTCCCAATCTCCACATTTGTAAATCAAACAACCACTCAGACGGGATGCTAACTAAACGCAGGGCATGACAACAAGAATGACGATAATTAACATATGCGGAAACGTGGTTCGGTCCAGGAAGGATCTGCGAATCGCAAATGCATCAACTAACAAAAGTCCAGGCGAAGCGAGAGGCGATGGAAGCGGCACCCAATAAGATGCTTTTAAAATGTGATATGACTAAGAGGACGGCAATATTCAACACTCGATAAGCGCAGGTCACATCACTTGATAAGTCAACTTGGCAAACCGATCTCAATAATCCTAAGATGACTCGAGTACTAGTTAATATGTGAAAATCGTGGAGAAGGTAAAGGCAGAGTGGCACCTGGCATCTCGGCCCATAGTATGTTAAGAGTTCGACATTGAGCTCAATGATTATAGCCCAGCACTTCAAAGCAGACAAAAAAGAGCTCGAGATAAACCGCACGATGCAAGAAACTGGACTTCGTTGTGGACATAATGTATGAAGTTTTGCTTTTGTTTGGAATGCATGCTAAGCCGAGGAATCAGAAGATATCTACAGATTTCAACAGGAATTAGACTATTAACCGCAGATGAGAAATGCGATGGCAAATGGAAATGTAATTACATCTCCTATCTATGTATAGGTATACCCCACTTTCAGACCAAGCACTTCGTTTATGTAGAAGCCCCCGCAACACCCTAACTGGATAGGACAAGTACAAGATGGAGAGTACTTTCGAAACCAATTGAGACAAGAGGTGCTCGAACTTTTCTGTCTGCTATATACATAGGACATATTTGGGTATCCCAAAGGGAACCATTGCAGCATAACATGTACAAGCGTGAGAATGAATTTCTCCAATGAGATGGCTGCATTGGTAAACTCTGCTCACAGTGCAGCTGCATGATGTTTGAAACTTGAAATAAACATTGGCCGTGTAAACACACACTTCAAAACAATAGCAAGTTGAGGTCATATCTCAAGGGGCTCTCCAGGAGTAGGTTGCAGCACTTGAGCATCCGGTATTTCCTTAGACAAGAGCTCCTGCATAGCGATTATCATTTAGTTGACAATGTCGAATCTCATTGCAAAGAAACAAGTATTCAATATCTGTTATGATATAGTCTGCTTAAAGAGGAGGACAATATGAAAATGACTGCATAGTTGTTTGCTCAAATGACAGCAATTAGAGGCATGGTGGCAGAGTATAGATTGTGCTTCTCGTTCCAGACAATTCCAACATGTGCAACAATATTGGTCAAATGACTGGTAATGCTGCAACTGAGCATGAGGTTTACTTGACCACTGGTCAGTTGATAAGATCCGACCACCCTGATGCAGAAGCTCAGAAAAAGTTTCCAGTTCTCATACTGCTTCCTACCGAGATAAGATTATAATGTAATATAAACAATTTAAAAGAACTTGAGAATGCATGTCACCTGTCTGATGATAATGCCTCATAGGGAACGAGGAGACTGCTAATAGTTAATGCAAGAAAAACAAGTGGTACTTTTTGAGTATTTGACGATGGTATGCAATTAATTTGGAAGTGGAAGTTTGCATGGCACTGATTCCACTTGTTTTCTATGACAAAACGTAGTAAGAAGGCATGGAGAAAATCCTACATTTCCTTGGAAAGTATGTACCAAAAGTATTTGCTAAGCACTGTGTCTAAGATTTGTTCATTCTTAACTAAGAACCACTGCATCCCGAGTCCCACATTCTTGGGAACTAACTAAATATTTCAGTTTATACAGCCACGTTATCTCGTGAGAAATTTTGTAAATGTTTAGTAACTCTAAAGTTTGAAGGTCCTCTGTATTCATACTTGTAGAATTTAATCCACAAACAGCAAAAAGAGACTGAAACTTATGGCTGATCACATCACCTCACTACTTGACAATCACCATAGATGTGGATGATCATTATACAAAGAAAGTGGCTACATGATAAATTCCCGGAGAAAATTCAGGAAGGTCCAGTTCCCTCGCGATTTAGAAATTTGGCACACAATACCATTAGTAAAATAAAAAATTTCATCTTTGCATAATATCAGAGTCAATCCCCCCAATACTTTAAATAGTAATGTGCACCATTTCTGCAGTAAGTGATGATCACAAACCTTAAACGATTCTATTGTTCCTTCAGCCTGGACTATACTAGCAAGAAATCCTTTGCCATCAAGGTCTCCATTCTTCATCAGGACGACATACCTACATGTAAAGAAAAGAAAGCTACTTTTAATACATACTTACTGAAAGTATGCTTCTCAAAGATTCTGAAAGAGTCGAGTAAAATATGCTATACTTGGCCTGCAGCAGCTTAGCAAGTTGAACAGCATCCTCTTGTCCTGAGACCAAGGTAAAATTTGGAAGAAGCAGCTTTATAACGGGTGTAATAATAATATCAGCCCGTTCTTTCTCCAGCAAACTCTTGTTATAAACACAGTGGGGTTCGTAGTAAAGACTCAATTGTCCTGGTAGAGATACGAGATACCTAAAGTATGAAGCCAATGAGAGAGACTGATGATAGAGAGCTTAATCATAAACATGAGAGACAAATGCATTTTCATTGACTAACAGTACAGTAGATTACTTATAGGAGGGAAACTGTCTAGAGTCATAATTTACAGCAGAAATAGAGATTGAAATTTATACCCATTCTCAGGCCTTTGCCAAGGAGGACCTAAAATTGGTCCTGGAGTGGCCTGAATTCTGACCTTTGGACCCATTCTTGCTTCCACTTCACAGCTTTGGCCAGGCTCTAAATAGGTGACCTGAAATATTCTCAAGCTAAGTTGGGGACTAAAGGCAAAACCAAATAGCGGAGGCATTGTGGATTGTCTAAGATGTCAGCTTAGCAGGTTCCGGGATATAGTTCTGAAAATCAAAGAAAAAGTACATCACTCTAGAGATAGCCGATTCAATAGCTCTCTACACACAAAACCAACTGAGGAGCTAAATCGAGTGAAGCTAAAAGCACAACATGTGATACACTCATGAAATTCAAGTTTGCTTACACCTGATATCTTGAGCTTTTCAATGAGCTACCAGACTAATTTCACGTACTGAGATGCAATGTAGATTATCAAGCATACACTTTCAGCTTCCATAGATAAGAAAATGGCATGCCATATACCAAGAGATGTGCTGTAATGCACTCTTGCTTTAGTTATTTTTGGTTTCCAGACAGTCTTAAGCGAAACTAATCTAGACTCTCATTCACCAGCATATTAATATTTTATGCAAAAAGTGCTCCTCAATTATATAGTACATGGCATTGAAGAAAAGAAACATGATATTACATAAGAACTAAAGAGAAGATCTGCTTGAGGTTGCCAGAATAGTCTGAGAAACAAGCCCATGAATTACGAACTATACTCACGTTTCTGAAAAGGGGATCCAGTAAAGACTTGGCGTTGGGAGTAGCAACCACTCTAAGATCTGGTTTCATCACCGAAAGTGGCCTCAAGGTCTTCAAGTGGCAGTGATCATCCAGGCTTTGGGTAATTAACAAGTAATCAATATCAGGAAGATCGCTGAGCTGAAACCGAACGCAACATACACGAAACAAAATCCCCAAAAATCAACCAAACATCGCATCAAACAAAAGAATTGAAGTGAATTGACGCAAAAGCAAAGAGACCTGGAAATTCTTCAAGAATTTCTTGGCAGCATCGTAGAGCCAGGGGATGCCGAAGTCCAAGTTACCCACCAAGATTGGATCAACCAAAAGCCTCAATCCGCCCACATCCCAAAGCCAACTGTTCCCCTACACATCGCAAGAAGTCACAAACACACCCCAACATGTCCAAAGCAAGCAACTTCCGGCCAAAAACGCATCAAGAAACAAAGCATCGCAAGACCCACCTCTAAGTAAGTGAGTTTATAGAAACCAGAGGTGGTAGAGCTCGTTTCAACCGCGCTTCCTTCCGAAACAACAGAGGGAACAAGACCATCCAACCTGTGCACGAGAACGCTCCATCATTTCGCCCCATTACACATTCACGAGGAAACAAGAAGACAGAACAAAAAAGGACCTGCGAGTGGAGAGCTTGAGTGCGCCCGATTCGAAGCAGCTCGAGCCCTTGCGGATCGAAATTGACTGGGGGGGCTGTATTGGGGATAAAGATGGCGACTTGACGGGAAGTCTGCAAGAGAAGTGAAGGGAAGTGCAGTGAACGGCCATGGTTCTCGTTCTCTAGTGCTTCACCTCAGAGTTCCCATCTAAAAAGCTCTGCGCGCGAAACCATCGTGACGGAATTTGTCGACCACACAAAAGAAAAGGAGAATCGCCCGAGTCAAATGGCTTCGACTCGGCCACTTGGCCAAAACGCAGTGGCCTAAAACATCGCTCGCGTTGCCGGGCAAGCGTTCCGACCGAGCGTCGCTGGTCGTTTCGTCACTTTCATACCTTCAATTCTTCACCTTCATCCGTTACAGATTTTCACCGGTCCATTTATTTTATTTATATTTTTAAAATATATATATATCTTTTTTTAAAAAATCAATTTTTCGGTATTTAGATGACGAAAAAAATAATCAGTCTACGGAAAGAATTTTTTGTAAACTGAAAATAATAAATTTAAATTAGGGGAAATGACTCTCATTTCTAGCAAAAAAGAAGTCACTTTTCTTAAATCACTACACAAATAAAAACAATTAAAAATGTCATCATAATGGAAAATATTTTTAATGAAAGAAATTTTTTAATTTTCCTATGTTCATTGGTTTAGTGAAAATGATATTTTTCTTACCAAAAGAGATAAGTCGATCTTCCTCAATTTAAATTTCTTATTTTCGGTCCATGGAAAACATTTTTCACATATCTATTGATTTTCTGTCATCCAAGTATCAGAGGAAATTCAAAAAACCAATTTACCATAAATAGCTTTTCAAATAAATGGATCCCACAACTTATCTTGGCTAAATTAATTTATTAAAATGAACATGATTGGAACGGATGACTTGAGTCTTAAAACTATACTAGGGAGCAGAAAGTTAGGTAGGAATCTACCTACCGATCTGTAACTGCATCCTTCTTCGCATACAAGAAAGGTCAATAAAATCTGATCTACACAAATCATTGAAATAAGCTCGATTAATTCGTATTTGATGAAACTCGCTTTTGTAGATAATTAGGTTAAGTGAGCTACATTATTCTTTTGGTATTGCTTGTATTGTTATCTTTGCAAGATGATAAAAAATACAGAGTCGATTTGACGACGAATGTGTTGACCACGGACCTCATATACCTAAATGTAAGGCCAGATGAGTAAAGGTGGCATATTTAAATGCTACTTTGAAGTACCTCGTCACACTCTCATGACAATTTTTCACCTTAGACATACTTGATTTCTTATTACAAATGCAAGAAAAACATTTCTTCGAGTTTTCTTCTCACTCTCTGTCCACCAAACAATTCGTACGGTTTCTTCTCCTTCTGTTTTATCTATCGATCTCCCTTCATAAAAGCACTCAGACAGAAGAAACTGATCATCTGTAACCAGGGCTGAAAAACCAATCGCCCCATTAGTTGGCACGATTCGGACTCCAGCAAGTAGGGAATGCACAGCACAGACTATATATCTGGCCTTTGAAAAAGAACTGAGAGATCATGGAAGATGACCCACAAAATTTTCAAAACCCGTTTGTTCATTCTGCACATTAAAACCGTCTTTCTTTTCTCCCTAGAAGGACGTGTTGAATATACAAGAATCCTTCTCGGTCATCTCTGTACTCTACAACTTGAGAACAAGGGGTGCCTCGCATCTGGTGGGATGGTAAGGTATGAACTTCACAATTCTGCTACCCTGAGGCAATGGCAACTCATCACCCGAAGCAATCTTGTCATGCCAGACAAACTCGTTCTCGCTATCTAACTTCCTCAGAGCTTCGGCAGCGTCATCAATTTCTTTCTTGATAACGTCCTTCCATGACTCTTCCCCAGGAATTCTCTTCTTTGCATTGGTCAAAGCTTCACTGAGAATTCCGATGGCAACCCCGAACTTGGCCAGCTGCCCTCAGCTCTTCCGCGAGGTACTTTTGGCTTCTTAGCTCATGCAAGGCTTTGCAAGATGAGATATATTCCTGAGCAGACCATTAAAAGCATCTTAAAGAATGCACACCATAGTTCTACTAATGGAGTAAATGTTTGTGCATGTTCAAGAAAATTGCACTTGGCAAAATCAAGTTTAAGGCGAAAACTTAAAGTAGTGTTCAGCGATGACAGGTCTAACTTGCTTCTACTACCATTGAACTATGACCTCCTATGCTAAAAAAATCTATGACCTCCAGGTTAAGTCCGCAATCAAGGAAACTGACCAAGAGCCAAATTTTCCAATGAAATGAAAGACAGCTATGTGCTCCTGTTGACAGCATTTTCTCTCTTTCCATAAGACTCCCATAATCACTAGTACATGGACATCATACAAGTATAACTTCAAATAACTGCTTCCAAAAAAATTTTTTTCTTTTGGGTAAATAAAACTAATTACAGGTTCCCAAGTGTGAAGCAGGACATATAAAATCAAGTACACAACTAGTGATATCATCTTCCAGCCAAAAAAGAAGGTACACTACTATCAGAATCTAAATCCACCAATTAAATTGGTCCGCAGCCAAAAAATATAAATGCCTTGCATGAATTTATGACAACCAAATCCTAGAAATGCATATCAGCTTACATAAAATAATGTTCACATGGATCAACCCATTTCAGCTCTTTGAACTTTGTAAATGATGTAAACTATTCAAACTAAATGCCTGGTAACTTAGGGTGTGTTTGGTTCAGCATTCCCAAGAGGCCTTCAGGCTTGAAAGCCCCTTGGGGAAATACTGGACCATTTGGTAACAATTTGGATGTGGCTTTCAACTGAAAGCCAGCCTTGGAAATGCTAAAAGCCCAATGCTAGTAGGGACTAGCAGGCCACAGCACCTGAATTGACTGCATCAAACTTATTTTATTTTTACCATGTGACAAGAATGCATACAATAAATTACCATCATTGATTCTTTATTCATCATGATGTCTGCTGATGCTAGTAGTAACTTTATGAGCTAGTGTTGTGAAAGGATAAACATGGTAATATTTCCAAAGTTGAAGCCCAACATTACCAACCTCTGAAACGAAGTGCCTTTACCATGTGAGCATACCATCATTTATGAGTACCAACATGATATACAAGTCTTCCAATTCAATCCCATCCACAATTTGAATATAAATCAGACAAAAGCACACACAAAAAAAAAATGCGCGAGTTGCATACTATGTACATACCAAAAGACGAGGCGAAATATCTTTGAGTTCACTGGTTCTTGGATGTAGCAAACTCATGGCTTCATCGAGAAACTCTGAAACACCATAATGCAACTTACCCAAAAGACCTGCAGTAGTTCTTTTCTGTTCAGCCTTCATTATGGTTACAATCTGTATAAAGATGAACAGCCAAACATCAGACCAACACATAAAGCTGGTTTAGAAAAGTTTCAGCTGATTAAAAACAATTTAACTTGTCTTAATAGACAATATCACATTTTTGTACCAAAAAGTACAGATAAGAGTTTGAGCATTGAGACTAATTGATGATGAAGTTGCAGTGACATGGACAAAACAAAACACTAACCTGGGCTTCAGCCAAACAAATCAGACTCATAACAGTGGTAACAGAATATGTAGCTTCAGGTGGCCTCTGAACAGAGTTTGCAGATTGTAATGAAGACAGAACACCATTAGAGAGGTGATGGTAAACTCCAGCAGCTTCTCTGAAGAGGGTAGCAGATTGCACCAGATCTATATAAAAGATCAAAGTTTAAGAACAGTTATGCAAGATGAAGCCATTCCATGCAACAAAAACATCGGTGCCCACCTTCAGGCATTACTTCTAATGCCCTCTCACGAAGAATTGCACCATAAAGGAAGAAGTTCATTCCGAGCTCAAACCGAATGTCATTCACTTGGAAGTACTTTGGACCCATGAGATTCAGGAAAGGCAATGTGCTGGTAAGAGCACTCGCCCACTGAATTCTAAGGTTTGAAATCCAACGAACCATCTGGCTGTTGCTGCTAACCATGTCGACATGAAAAACTAAGTTCTCCAGCAAGGACAGATAATGTTTCAACTTTTGGAGATCCTGAAGCAAGTTTAAAGAAAAATCAAGCAGAATCAAATAGCTGCCAAGTGCTTCCACAGATGTATAGCACATACAGGGCATGTGCATGACTAAAAACCCCCCCAGAAAGCCATCAAAAAACTCATCTCGCTATCACTGGAAATTTAAACTTATGGGATGAGCTCAGTCAGAAAAAGAATATCCCCATTGTGTTTGTTAACGAAGAAGTTTGGAAGTATATCCCAACCATCATCCTCAACAGAAAATCCCAATATTACATGTCCAGTATTGAAGCACAAAATAATCATTCCTTAGTTCTCATAATCAATGACACTTTTCCCTATTTGTCAATTAATCTCTTTAAAGGGTGACAATCAAGAAAGGCCTTTCACAATAATAAGTCTGATCAACAGATTTTACATTCTAAAAGAAACAGGACTTTTCAGAGACAGTTGCAAAAATAAAGATAGATTTGAAAACAGTCTAAAGTCCACGCTCAAGAAAGAATTCACAAGAATGGAACAGCCGAATCACCTGTTCATTATGAGAGGTAAGCCCCCCGGACATCTCCCTCGCAATGGCCTCAGTAATTGAGCTTGTAGCATTTATAGTTTCCTCGATGGCTCGTCGTTTTGAGCTTAATTCTTTCAGTTGCTCCAACGTGCCACAGTCAAGAGCCGCAAAAACATCTTCAAACAAAATCTGCAGGCATTGACATAAGCGTCACCCACTAAGTACTTGCATCTATGACCGTCTAGGCGCAACAGGCATCGAGAGATGACGCAAAATCATCGCTGCAATTGGATCATTCGACGACGACAAAACATCCAGCCCTAGTATGAAGCCACTAAAGGGATGACAACTTTAGCTCGCCTCTAGTGACACGACTTCGCGGTCCTTTCCAATGGCATAATCTCCCTACTTCTGATCATCGGTAACTCTTTTGTGGAAACAATCGATGGGTTTGAAACTCGAATTGTGCAGAACTACTAGAGGACGCCAAAAGATCAGGATGGGCAATACTCTCCCCAACTCGACACAGACATTAAACGAACAGCAAGTCAAATTTTACGCCAAGAAAGAGCACCACAACAACGTTCGTACCACGAAGGTCCATCCAATCGAGCAAAAACAAAACCCAAAAGAAAAAATCCGAACTTGCACGTAGAATCATGGACAGAGGAAACCACCTTCTTGGTTTTGAGCCTCGCCGGGTCCGGAAAATGCAGCATCATCTTTGCACGCAACAAAAACACTCACGCTCGACTCTGCTTCGACGACGATCGCGAAGCAGAATCAAGTCGTCGCGCTCTATCCGATCCCCAGGAGGAATAGAAAAAGGGGGTTCACCTCGAATCCGACTGGAAGATGCGACGAAAACCGGATTTGGGAAGACACCCAGAAACGACGGCACTCCGGCCTCGACGAAATTAAGGCCCCGAGAACGAGAACGAGACGTTTCCGCAGTGGGACCCTGCGAGGACCGCTGAATTGGACAGCAAATTATTATCTTTTACCGATCTTTCGCAATCTCTTGCAGTAACATGCGAAGATTTAAAGGGGTGTTTCCATTAAAGTAAGAATTAAACTGGGGAGGTTATTCAGACTTGGTTTCGGAGTCAAATTGCTTCTTTGCTAAGGAGGAAGGACCGCAAGGAGAATGGAAGGAGGCAGAGAGAGAGAGAGAGAGGTGGGCCCCGTGGGCTCCCGCGGTTTCTCGGCTCTTCCTCCCATGATTGAGATTTGTCCGCGCTGCTCTGGGGCCCGGTCCGTCCTCCTGGGCCGGCCTTTGCGCATGATTGAGCCTCCTGTGTGGTCGAGAGGTGTGTGCGAAATTCAAACAAATATTATCTCGATAGTAGGGGACCAAGGGGTGAGCGTTGGGTCTAGGGAAAAACCAGAAACTGAATCGAACCGGCCATAAGAAACCGGTCTGGTTATGAAAAAAGTGAAACCGGGACAGTGAAGTTCGGTCCCCGGTTCATAGGGAAGAGCTGAACAGGACCAAACTTCACCAGGATTCGTAGAACTAGACCGCGAGTTAGCTTATATTCTTGATTTTCTCTTGTTAACAAAAACAAACGCCCCTCTCTTTTTAGATATGGATTGTCTTAATGAGGAGATTATCATCGATAAAGAGTTTATAGGTTGAAGTGGAATGAATATATGTGGTGAGATTTTTTATAATTATTTTAGTTTAATTAACAGTAATGTTAATTTAAAACTATTAATAAGTGATTAACTATATTTGTTGTTTCTTAGGTGGTTAGAATTTGGAGCAATTTTTCATGGATGATTAAGGATTGAAGTTGTAAATTTATGTTTTATGTTAAGTGTTTTAAACTTTTTACTGTTTGTTGTATTTTACATGTTTTAAAACTATTTTTTTTATAGATCATTGCTATTGACAAATTATGATTTTTATTGTTGCATTCACTTTCATTTTATTTAACTAAAAACGAGACAAAAAGGGAAGAAAAAGTGAAACCAAAAAAAGGAAATTGGCCAGTTCCTGAGTAGACTTGAAACTGATTAATTAGTTTTGATAAGGTAGGTTTCAAATTCAAAGTACAACCCGAACCGACCCTAGAATCATTCACGACTACTTGATAATTTTTTTTTGGCAAATTCTAATTCAATATTATTGAAGAGGGTGAATCCAAAAATTTAAAAGGGCTCATACTTTTTTGAATCAATAATAATAATAATAATCTTGGCCCAATTTTTAAAAGTCATAAGTAAAAAATTGCATAATTTTGGCTCTGGACAATTGGGATCACGGTGAGAATTCTCCCTACTAGTGTTAGACTTACCAACTATTGTAAGAATATTTAAACCAAAAGCTTAAACTGATGGATAGAAAAAAATCGCATAAATATTGTAGATAAATAGATTGTGGTAACTCTAATACTATATAAGAATGTCAAACCCAAAAACTTAAATTGATAGGTGAAAGAAGTTACAGATTTAAAAAGTATTTAGAATTCGTTAAGACAACATTTCAACATCTATAAGACATTTTCTCAAATGAAAAGGTGTCTCCTTCTTCCATTATATGTGAGTCGCCACTAGTCCTCGTTACCACAAACAATCAGGCCCAACTGCCCTCATAGCCACCTTGCCACCTTGGAATCACCTCTCTCTCTCTCTCGTATCAAGATCTCTTGAGGAAGATAGCACTGAAAGTGAATAGTCGCGGGTGTCGAAACCATGGGAACTTTTGTCCCCAGATGCAAGAGTTTGCTCTTTTCCCTGGTACACGTCCATGGTAAAATGTTTTGCCCATCAGTGAGATCGTGACTTGATATTTCAACCAGAGCGCAGTGTTGCTTTCGTGCACTTCAATCAAAATTTCACGCGAGAACTGGAACTCAAGCTCAGCGAGCTCTTTTTGACCGTTGCCATTATTGACAGTTCCCTTTTAAGAACCCTGCTTAGGAGAGGGACATCCCGATGATTGTCGCAAATTTCGCTTTCTGATACGGACGATCGCAATCTCTAATGATCTAACAACGGGTACAAAAATCGAATTTTTAACACATTTCCATCATTTACAAACGGTAAGGCCTGTCTCCGGATTCATCTCGAGTGCACAGGAGCAGGACCCCATCACCAAAAAGTCAAAGGTCTTGGCCAGTAAGTTCGAGCGGACCAGCCTAGGCAAGGCCAACAGTCCAAAGCCGCGCACCGAAACCGCCTGGAGACGCCTTCTTCGCATTTTCCCCACGTCGGAGGTCATCAACTCCGAAGATGCGCGACCGAACCTCCTTTGCTTTCTTCCAAACTCCCGCCGCTTCATTGAGGTTCGCGCCTCGTTTCAGGGGCGCTCCTTCTCGATCTCATTCAAGTGAAAGTGGAGATGCCTTGGTGACTCTGCCTCTGCTTTTCTCCTTGGAATTGGGGGGAATCATAATCGCTCGGATATCTTCTCGTGAGTCGCAGTCGTCGCTTCGGGATGCAAATGCAAATGCTCATGCTCACTGCTTGTATTCATTCCCTTTCGACTTGTGTCGAAGCGGGTCTTGCATGCACCCGTCTAATGTAATTGCTGTGAAATTAATGCGAAAAATATTGAAATTCTGTAATTAAATCAACGTAAAATCACTGAAAAAATAAATGAGAATTAATAAATGACAAAAAAAATTATGTAATTCGATTGGGATGTCGGTATCCAAGCCATAGTATTTATAAACAAATAATCCGTTCTTTGGTCCTTTTGTGGCTTTCTTCAGGGAGCATACTTTTCTCTTTTGCGGCTTCTTCGGGAAAGAGCAAGGGAAGCAAAACAAAACCTACATTTTACTTTATTCCCTTCCCTTTTTAACCCTCTTTACTTAACCCCACATGTAAAATAGATAATAGATATCACAAATTAAGTAAGCACCTTTCTTTTGTACCGGTAAAGGAGTCGAGTGGAGCTTTTTCCAGGGTTCCTCTTTTCTTGGTCAAACCATGGAGAATTATCTCCAACAAAACCAACGCCCCGAGAAAACCATATTTCATTTGGATTAATGGCCACACCTGATTTTGAACAAATCAAAATAAAAATTCTCTAATTTTGTAAGTCGCTCAAACTCGATACATAATTTAATAGTAATTATCCATTGTCTTACCAAATTCAACCATTAGAAGTCATGATCCATAAAGTGTAGCGCAAACAAGAATTTCCACATGCTCTATATTACTTTCTAAGCAGGAGATTAACATATTTTCCATTCCGGGGACATCTTGATGATATCAGCATCTATCCGCTAAAACAAAGTGACTTGTCATTTTCCTTCAAGAAATGCATTTGCTAAAATGTTTCTTGAAAAGATAAGAATTCTACGGTCTAAATTCATTTTAGAAAGAAGAAAAAAGATTGTCCCAATTGAATAAAGAAGATTGCCAAGTTCGCAGCAACCTGACTGGTTTACACTAACAACCATTCTAATGAATGAAAGGATGGCTACGATCGTAACCAAATAGAGCTTTGGAAGCACTTTTAAAGACGAACAGTGCTTTTTGGGGGAGATAAGCGGTCATCTTTCGGCCTCCGGGGACCCTCGGAAAGGAGAAGAATAAGACCTCCACCAACTCCCCCACAGACCCGGTTGAAGAAGTAGCCACCACCTCTTTAATCATTGCTTATGAGCTATTCGTTGTCCTCCTTATGCAGCTTTATCCCCAAGTGTAATCATTAGAGGATAGATCCCAATCACCCACCAACCCAATATCTGATCCTCAGGATTTGAGGAGGATGTGACATGGATCCTTGGTTTTGGTTAAGGAATCCTCACCCAGGAAGCGGAATTTCTCCCCTACAATTCCGAGGTCCGGATGAATACCTAGATGAAACTTTTGAGGGCATCCTCCGCTTGCTCCGTATCGAACTCTCTAATTGGGATTTTTTTTTCCATGCAATATCCTTTAATTGTTTTACAATTAGGCAATCTCGAGATCCATACAATGATCTAGATGAAACCTTTTAAATTCATGCTTAGGTCCGTGATATTTGATCTTTAGGATTTGAGGAGAACGTTGCTTGCTTTGATCTCTATAAATAGATGATAACTAGAGTATGGATAATTCATGCAATCTCTAATTAGGCCATGCGAGATCCATCATACACACATGATAATTGTTTGAGTATGCCTTCGCATTATACAAAAATTAGAAAAGAAAAAATATTTAATTCTATCAATAAGAATTGCATTCATGAAGAGCAACAATTCGAATTTTTACTGTGAAGAGTTTTAGCGCATAAGTGCAACAATCCAAACCGCATCCCATGGGAGAGCCTTGAATGAACTGATTCGTGAGCAAGACTCATCACACCATCTAAGTAGTCGTGCTGGAGATTTAAGACGTGTGAAACAAGTTGAGGTGTTATAAATGATTTCGAAGCGGTGCGCTACGGTGCCTTGTTAAGAAAGGAGACCTAACTCCTCACGGTTACGAAATGGGTGTTCCTTCAAAGTGGCTTAAAAGTCATTGGATACCTGTTTAGATAAATTGAAGCTTACCACCAATTATATCATGAGCCTGGCTTCTTTGTCCACCACGTTCACTTAACTCCTGCTTTGCTTTTAACTGGACAAGTGATTGGTTCGCTTACCAAGTTGTGCTTACTGGACTTACACTAGAATACCAAATACAGTCTAGTGATAATCAACGCTATAGTTAACGTGATAAATAAGAACTATCTTTTTTTTAAAAGATCAATTCAAAGGAGAAAAAATAACTAGGAGATTCGTTTTGGGATAAGAGATCTTGTAATGTCACATTTCATACTCTTTAATTAGTGGAAAAGAAAAATATCATCAATCAATGACGGGGTAAGTAAGAATTACCTCTTGGTTCAAAGTCTCATCTTGAAAGACCAAAAAAGCAGTTAGTGGACCATTAATGAACCCTTTAACTTTCCCATTCTTTCCTTCCATTTCCCATCAAGACTTTAAGACACCCCACCACTCTACATATACTGGACACATTAGCCACTGATCTTCACGATTCCTGCTCAGCTCTCCCTTCCTCAGTGTCTCTCTCTCTCTTCCCTGCAAAGCTCCAGACATGGTGTCAGCTTCTCCTCCTTCGAAGGTTACCATCACCCTCCTCTGTCTTCTTGTCAGATGACCGTCTTCATAGAGATTTTTTTTGCCTTGTCTTTCTTTGCTTATCTTTCCATTTCCTCTTCAGGAAGTGGCTTCGACCGAGAAATGGACGGAGGGGGGCGACCCGGCCCGGCGAGCCAAATGGTGGTACTCCACCTTTCACACCGTTACGGCCATGATTGGTGCCGGTGTTCTCAGCTTGCCTTATGCCATGGCCTATTTAGGATGGTAAATTGAAACGAGCTATAGCTCTTTTCAACATGTGCTTGTACTTCAAAAAATTTTAGGCCGAGTATACTCCTTACCAGATGGATAGACTTCAATCCCAGATAAATGCCTTTGTCGTAACTAAATGTTTGTCTGGTCTTTTGAGGCGTGTCAGATTGGAGTCTGGACTTCATTTACTGTCCCTCATGTCATGAATTATTTATAAATAAGTGATCGCCGATCCTTACATAAGGAAAAGAAAGAGGACATAAAAGACTGGCACAAAACTCTGATTCTTTGTTCATGTTTTTGTCTGGTGTATTGATGTTTCAGGGGTCCAGGGACACTGGTGTTGGCCTTGTCCTGGTGCATGACCCTGAACACAATGTGGCAGATGATCCAGCTGCACGAGTGCGTTCCGGGCACCCGGTTTGACCGCTACCTCGACCTGGGCCGGCATGCCTTTGGCCCGAAGCTAGGTCCGTGGGTCGTGCTCCCGCAGCAACTGATCGTCCAGGTCGGATGTGACATCGTGTACATGGTCACCGGCGGCAAGTGCCTCAAGAAGTTCATGGAGATGGCCTGCGCCAACTGCACCCCGATCAGGCAGTCCTATTGGATCTGCATCTTCGGCGGGGTCCATTTTTTCCTGTCTCAGCTCCCAAATTTCAATTCTGTTGCCGGCGTTTCCTTGGCCGCAGCAATTATGTCTCTCAGGTATGAAACGGACACTTCGAATTTTACTCTTCCAATTTGTCATCCTCTCTTCAGGGTCTCTTTTTGCCTTGTTATTAACTTGACTTTCAGGTCAGGAATATGCGAAAGTCAATGTTTAATTGATTGTTGGCCTGTAAATGCTGATAATTCTCTTTAAGTCACAATTTGAAGTACGAGGTGGTCAAAAGTAATAATTGGCTAGCATGTTGAGCCTCCATTGAACCAAGAGTCTAAAGACTTATTCAATTCCTCCAATTGCAGCTACTCAACCATAGCATGGGCGGGAAGCCTCGCCCACGGCCGAGATCCCGACGTGAGCTACGGCTACAAGAGCACGAGCTCCGCTGATTATATGTTCCGTGTGTTCAATGCGCTCGGCGAGATCTCCTTCGCGTTCGCAGGGCATGCGGTGGTCCTGGAAATTCAGGCCACGATCCCATCGACTCCCGAGAAGCCTTCGAAAATCCCAATGTGGAAAGGTGCGGTGGGAGCCTATTTCATCAATGCCATTTGCTATTTCCCAGTGGCGCTCATCGGCTACTGGGCTTTCGGACAAGACGTCGACGACAACGTGCTAATGGAGCTGAAGAAACCCGCGTGGCTCATCGCATCCGCTAACTTGATGGTGGTCGTCCATGTCATCGGGAGTTATCAGGTACTTCAAGTCATGGTTGGCGGCAAAATCCTTTTCTCCCATCATGATTATCCTTTTGGCTGAGTTATTAGTTCTGGGTTCGCTCATGGGATCAATCAACCATGATTTTACATGATCTTACAAGGGATTGGTATCCAAGCTTGTACAGTAGATGTCGTACATCCGCTTCCTTGAGCACAACAACCACTAATGAGACGATCAAAACTAAAACAATGCAGGTTTACGCGATGCCTGTTTTCGACATGTTGGAGAGGATGATGGTGAAGAAGTTCAACTTCCCTCCCGGAATCGCACTCAGGCTCGTCGCTCGGTCTGCCTATGTTGGTGAGATTCCCTTACCCCGCTTTTTATTATTTAACATTCGGAAGAAACATTATCCAGCGAACATTTCAAAAGAGATTACTATAAGAAAATGGTGCCCATGCTAAAACGTGAATGCACTTTATTCTTTTGACCAAATTGATTCCTGAATGAATGCTGGCAGCTTTTACGTTGTTCGTTGGAGTGACATTCCCTTTCTTTGGGGACTTGCTTGGATTCTTTGGTGGATTCGGCTTCGCTCCCACATCTTATTTCGTAAGACTCTCTCCCTCTCCTCTATAATTACAAACTTTATGAAATGATTCGCTATTTTGTAATCTTGAAAATGGATTTTAACGTGTCTCTGGGCCTTCTCGCAGCTCCCGAGTATCATGTGGCTGATCATCAAGAAGCCTAGAAAATTCAGCATCAACTGGTTCGTCAACTGGGTAAATCACATCTCAGATCGAACTCTCTTTTTTCCTTCAGGAAATGAATGACCGCCCATGCACTTCCATCGTGCTTTTCTCACTTGTTATCGTTGTGCGTTTCAGGTGTCCATTGTGATCGGAGTGTTCATCATGATGGCATCGACGATCGGGGGGTTGCGGAACATTGTGACCGACGCGTCTACATATAGTTTCTATACTTAGAGACGAAGTGTAGAGGTCTATCAGTCTTCCATGATAAAGTAGGCAAGACTTGGACATCCAAGAAAAATGTATCTCGTTGGCCTATCCTACCATGTCATGAACAAGAAATTATGCGATGTTTCCATAAGGATTTATATCTACAAGTTTCTACACAACCACCTGTCTCTGAGAACTCTTTTTATGCTCTTTAGAAAGTTCATAACCCTAACATGTCGAAATGGCAGACGTGTTTTCATCCAAAAGAAAAGGCTCGAGGTTTTTTTACAAGTTAAAGGGTGAGGTTGCGCGATCGGTGCATCTACTCCTCTTGACGTTATCGTAAAAACGACTCTTTTACCACCGAGCTACCACCACGCTTGGAGGTTTGGAAAAGAGCATAGTCAAAATGAACAGCAAAGAACCAACTTCAAGCAGACTCCAAATTGAAGATGACATCGCGCCATGCCCTTACATGCTTGATGACGCAACTGACGACTAGATCCGTCAAATGGGTGGATTGGGTCGGGTTTGGGTTGAGTCAAAAATGGTCCGACCTATATTGACCCATTTAACTCATTTTAATCAATATTCATGTAATGTAGATATAATAACTCATACCCAATCCATACTTGACCCGACCAGTATCGCTAAAAATCATTATTATTGTAGAGAAACTCAAACCCATTCTAAGCTCTATGTTAAATGAATAAAAATTAAAATTAAAATTTTAAAATTTTAAAATAGTAAATAAAATAAAAAATGTAAAAAACCTATAAATTGAAATATTTTTAAAGAATTTCACCAATTAAATATATCATTGTAAAAAACTTATAAATTGAGATAGGATGTAGGCGAGCGGCGAAGTGTCGTAATCACTGATAGGTCACCACCACTCATCAAATATGTTTTACAATTGGGTTAAAAATGAGTCGAAATGAGTCGAAAATGACTCATATGTTCTATAGATAAGTCGAAAATGGGTCACACATTCTGACCCATTTTTCAACCCATTAAGATAGAACTTGATTCACAAAATGGGTCCATGAACTATCTTGACACCCCTACTGACGATGCCCATCGTACAGCTAAATATGCACTAGCCGTAATAAACTACTATAGGGCCGACTAAAAGATGCACGAGAATTCGCAAAAACATCCCACATGGGCATATAACGTGCGCATCAGTGGAGATCTCGCATCGCCAATTAGCAGTTACTTTTCACCACACAAAGTCTCGTCATCCCTTTCGCCAGTTCTTATCCGGTGAATGCTGAGCTGGTGAAGCAATTTGTTTGCTGATAGAGACGCTCGTACATCAATTCTGCGACCGTCGATGGGTGGATAGTGCTGAAATCTGCGAGGAAAGCCTATCGTGATTTGCCAAGGGCAGTAGCCGTCTCTGGTATCATGTTCCCACTTAATGGCACACCCCACATGAAGATGGTGCGCAATGACAGCTCTGGTTTGTGCATTAACTATTGATCGAAAGCTCATGGTGCTTGAAACTTAAATGGAACCCACGCGGCCGAAGCGGGTTCGTTCGCGAGCTCGTAAAGATAATTGGATGGCTGGCTCTGTATTAATCGGCTATTCTTTAACTATTTCAGATTCTAAATGGGAAAAGCTTTGTGTTGGAGGTATCAAGTTCGAGACTTTTAGTAAAGAGGCACTCGCCTTTGAACCAAAGTTAAAGAAAGAAAGCTCCCCACTACCGACTAATAAAATGAAAAAGGAAAGGAAGATGGCTGTCCATGTCCGCTCCTTCTCAATCATCGACAAAATACGCTAGCACACACGTATATGCATATGACACGTGCAAATAGGCTCCAAGATTCATGACGTTACATGACCTCGTGCAAAAAAGTAAAACCCTCTTTTCTAGCTACACGAGGCATGCACAATCCAAGGTGAAAAAACAACCCTTTCATTCTTACTTTTGATTGTAGATATCATGTTCGATATGAATATATGAAGAGTTTTACATGTGAATAACGCAACACCCCAAAGCTATGTTTATTGGTTCACATAGAATCAAGATAGGATAAGTTCTATTATATCTGTTATTTGATCCATGTTCAAGACAGAACAAAGTTCTATATGAAAGGTGACATAAATATTGATGGGATTTCCCATATTCATAGATGAAAGCTCTAGCATCACTAGCAACCACTCTAGAACCACCTCCATAGCAGCCGATCGTCACCACCGATCACCACCGATCATCATTGCTGATCAACCGATTGCGTTCCCTAACAGGATCTCCCAATCGGCATCTCCACCTTCGCCTATATCTGGCGTGATGGCGAAGCATTCATCATGCCTTCTCATGACAGCAGATAACTGTGGATGCTCCTTTTCCGTAGGAACCAGCCTCGGTCTCCAAACCTTCAGCAAGAGTGGGAGTCTTGACACCAAGAGATCCTGTTCAATATGTGGCGAGTTGATGTCTACAGCGGCTTGACAGGTGGCAGCCTAAACTAAAGCAATGGCCGCGTCGGGTTGATGACAATGGCGCAGAGGTAGTAAAGGGAGAGAGAACAATTTGTGTTTAGGCTAAATGGTACCATGTCTATATTTATATAATAGCTACACATTACCAAATACTGTATAAGATATAACAAATTTCATTATTATCTTATCCAACCTTCGTCCAATATGATAAAAAATCTAGATGACTAAATGCAGTCCAAGTAAATTTATGAAAAGTTTTACAAGTAAACAACTCAAACGGACCATTTGAGTGGAAGTAGAGGGAACTTGAGCTTTCACTAGCATCATTTAATTTCTCGATGCACAATGCAATGGAAGTAATTCAAAATCGGAGGGAATTATAATCGAGAAAAATATATATTGAAAGAACGTAAAGACTTTTAGGGCCTTTATTCATGATGATTTCATGTTAAGGTAGTTTTGCACCTTGGTCTTCAAGAAATGAAATAAGAGAAGGGGTGAGAAAGGGAGGAGTGGCCGAGGACGATGAAGATTAAAAGTCTGAATTAGGGGTGCGCGCATAATTTCATGATAGAACTTAGAATTTAAAAACTACACCAATGGGAACATGTAGGTTCCAAATTTTTATGTATGCAGGGTAAGTTATAGGTTTCAAAATTTAGAAAACCTATTTCGACAAGTAGATTCTACCTAGAATCTATAATCTAAAACAAGTTTTGTATCTTTCTTAGTCTCTATCTTCACGCGATCCTATGGCATTCAATGACGTTTGATGATAAGTGTATAATTTGAAATCACCAGTCTGAACTTTCATTTTATGAATAGGAATTTTCTATGAGACTAGTAGAAGCTTCAATTGATTCTTTGATGTAGTTATGTTCAAACAATTACTTCTTTCAAAATAATGATTTTATTTAATACAAAAACATTTAGTGCATTGAAAATCATAAATTTCCTTAATACCATTTGACAAATACATATGAATACTCGTTTTTAGACAATCGATAATAAAATCCTTATTCATATTTTTGTTGTGTTTATTTTATTTTGCTTAATTAAAGATTAAAAAAACTATTAGAACCTAAAATCAACCTAGAACATGTAATAGGGTAGATTCTAAGTTTCAAGTTTTGACGAGTAAATATTAGGTTTCAAAAAATAAGAAAGCTATACTCAAGAATAGGTTCAAGTTTTAGGCCAAACCTGTAAAGAACCTGAAACCACTCACCCTTAGGCCGAATCACAACAAGAATGTATAAATTGGTTGGCAAAGTCATCATTAAGATAGAAAACTTTACAGCTAATTATCGACATTTTACCAAATAATTAGCCAGATGGGCGATTGCCCATGAGAAAGCATCAAAAAGTACTTCATCATATAAAACACAGGTACTTTCTTCATCTAGAAAAGATTAACTGGAGAAAACCTCCTGCTAATTGGCCAGAAAAAAGAAACGCACGTTGGACAGAATACAAGTACATAAAGGGTAAATTTTGTCTTGGGGAAAAAAACAAGTGAGAAAGAGTGGTTAAAAATATGGTGAAGAGCAATCAAAGCTTTACCAATTGCAAAGGAATTCCTGACATTGGCATTCCAGTATGATTTTCATCTATTGAAGAGCTAGAAAGGAAGCAAAATGTTAAATGGACTGAATGAAGTTTCTAATTACTGTCGCTATAGCAAATTGAAAGTACACCAATGTAGCTGGCTACCATCACCATGAAGCGAACTCATGTCTCTTTCAAAATTAAAGCTATCATCTTTTAGCTTCCCTGTCGCTATGAAGTAATTATAGGACAAGTGGTTCTGGCCCCCTTCTTTTGGCGATCCAGAAAGCTGATTTTCCTTGTATCATCTCACTATGGGCAAAAGAAACAAAAAAGTTCAGCCGATGCAATCACATGAAGAAACAACTCAAAACACAAGTGGCTTCGCATGCAAATAGTTTCTTCTTCCCAATTGTACTGGACACCATAACAAGAAGTGGGCAGGGACGTCAGTAAAGGCAAGCTCTTGTGATAAATTAACTAACAGGATACCAGTGATTTGAACTGGGTGGAGTTGTTTCATGTGACTTGATTTAACAGGAATGTGCTAGCAGAGTGTCGATTGAATCGGTGGCCCAAATGTATGGTGGATATTGGATGTAATATCACTCACCTTAAACAATATTGTGTGTCATATCATTCAACTGTTGAGAGAAAGGACTGAATACCAAATATGATAAAGAGGACTCCGCCTGAGAGGGCTACCTGAAAAATGCAACAGTTCAAGCATGTCCCAAATTATTATGACAAGAGGGAAAATATAACTCTGCCTCATACAAACAAGCAAGAGGCAGAAATTACTATTTTCTCAGAAATCTGAGATGCCAAGCTCTTCCCTCCCACAACAGCAGCAGTCGTGCACAATGCTTGTCCACTGTTAAAGGATACACACGGGAAATAAGCACAAAGCATAAGTATATCACTTATCAACATAAGTTTTGCTCTTGCAAAATTGCAGAAAGAGATCCTATGACACGAGACGGCAGATTCTTAGTACAAAATGTTAGACAATGAGATTTTCAAGTCTGTTCATATAGCTAGAAGGCACTGGTCAGAGTATGATAATAATGATGCCTGCATGATGTTCTTTTCCGTACCAAGACACCCACCTGACACGGTATTATGTGTCTTACATTTCAAATTTGTCCATGCACATTAAATCATCAGAAGCACGATGCTGCAAAACGTCTACAAAATTTTCAAATTGTGATTGAACAACTTAGTACAACTATAAGACCAACTTTTCAACTAACACTTAGCATTTAGTAAATAATTTCGTCACTGATTAACTGACTAATTTATGGCCAAAAATAAGTTTATAACTATCAAATACATTCATTAGGAAGATCTCATCCTTGGCTTAACAGAATGGTAGTCTCAACTGATTAATGCAAACTTTTCTACCCAAGTTTTTCAATGTCTGAAGAATCAGGGAGTGGACACGCATTGATGAACCAAATAACAAATTAAATGATCGTAATGAACAAGTCAAGATTCAAGACAAAAGCACAAAGCCTCAAATGTATTCAAAGCTGCAAATAGTAGTCCAATACGAAGAGAATCATATGAATGTCTGCAACAAGAATATGCGAAGCTTGACTTACAGAATTCCACCAAGAACTACACCAAATGGATTCTCGTCTGCAGCCAGACCAATTGTAGCCAGCTGAAAATGAAATCAGACTCAGCGCAAATGAAGAGAACAAAAGAGTTCAGAGAATAAAATTGTAATGGGAACTTGAATTTCCTAGGACTGTCTACCTGGCTCTTGTCACCCCATTCACCAAAAAATGTAATTGAAAATGCCTGCAGAACGGGACAATGCATTCAATCAGGAACTTTTATTTTGTTTTCAGACAACTAAATTTTTATATAGATATCAAACCTTCAACAAGATGGGTGAGAAGAACTGTGAGAGAAATGGCCGCATCTCTTTTTTAACATCATCAGCAACCTGGCAGGTTCACCACAGGTGTTAGCATAAAGCATGGTCTCAAATATTCTGACTTCAATTTCTCAACCGTCCACAACATAAGCAAGTCTTCACACCATGTTTCATTCATCAGAAGTGTACCTTGCCATTCGGTTTGGCTGTTCCAGAGCCAGCCTTTGTCCAGTCAGCATCCTAATGACAAAACATAATAGACACGACTGATTGGGATTTCTGTATGAGGTAATACAGACAAGAGATGCAAGGGAAAACCCACCAATTTTGCTTCAACTTCAGCTAGTTCTTCAGATTCCCTGTAAGGGCAGATAAGTTCAACACAAGTAAAACCTTTTTGTCAAGAGGGAGAAGAAAAGGTTAAGTCTGAGGGAGAAGTAATACTTGATAACCTTACCCTCCCTCATGAAATCCATCCCACAAAGACCATATGCCAAACCCAAAAAATAACAATGTCGTTATATGGTGAGTCCATTTACGGGAAATCTGCACAAAAAATCCCATAACATCAGAATATATTCAATGAACCGAAAAATATACATTTGGATAGAAAAGGCTGAAAATAAAGATTCTTTATACAGACTAAAAAGGAGGAATGAATCACAGTGTGTCACAGATTCAGAATGGGTAGCTCAAATCAGTATGGTGCTGTTGTACTAGAAATGATTGATGCTGATATGGTGGAAATGTCAATCCAGGTTCATCTGTCTACAGTGTACAAGTTCAAGTGAGTTTTCCACTTGACTTTCTGTTTGAACAAAATGAATTGGCCCATTTCTACAGGCATAATGCATCACTGCAATGAGGAGGCATGCAAAAAAGAAATGACAGTAATAGCTAGGTCAGCTTATCATGCACTAAAGTTATTTCTCAAGCGTCTTTGAAGCAACTTGATGAAAGAATCAAGTTCAGCTCATTTCCACTGAAACCCTCTGCCTGTACAAAGTCTTTCAATCTCACTGTCTAGACTGAATCCAAAACAGCCTAATAGATTCTCCAAAACAAAAAATTTAAACAGTTATGTAATTCTTCAACCGCATCTGCATAGGCTCTATAAGTATGATATCAAACAGGAAAAGGGTAAAACTAGGTCCGGATCACAACAACAAGAGATGCATGCAGTAGATTCAGGATGTAGGCCTTGTTGCAGCTTTTATTACTTCTACTAGTAACTTCTTCTCCAAGATATTGAAGAAGGAAAAGGATATCTTGAGTTTCGAAAAATTACGAAAGATCATGCGTAATTCTACATGTCAATCGTTGTATTTTGAAAGATCTGAGGTGTTTCATATTAACAAAAGTCAAATTATCAGAGTTCCAAGATAATGAAATTCCTATCAATTAAATAAAAAGCTTCAGAATTCTAGAACTATGCTAAAAGCATGTGCTTCAGGCCATCAATTCCTTAAAAAAGAACATCAAATGGACATCCAATATGTAAAAGAAAACAAATGTTGCTTTTGTTATGTATATTGACACTCACACTAAGTAGAAAGAGAAGAAAGAAGTTATGCAGGAATCATAAGGGTAACAACTAACCAGGTTAGGAGCAGCCCAACCAACAAAAGCAGAAAGAATAGTCATCACCTGGATAAAAGATGTAGATACAGAAGGTCTTAGTCCATAAAAGATGAAATGTAAGGAACGACTTCATGCTGAGGCAATAAATCTTTGAAAGTTTTAGAAGTGCACTTACCACCAAAGCTGCCAAGCAACCTGACAAAACAAGTCTCCTTGGGTGACGCATAGCCAGAATCTGAAAACATGAATCATGAAAATGAATATGGTAAGAAGCTATTGCAGAGGAAGGCAGATTTTGATGTAATGCAGGTCACAATGAAACCTAGTCAACCAGCTGAAACGAAGCACTCACTAGAGGGACAAAGCACTTTGGAAGCAGTTGCAAGATAGGATGTGAATATGGGGAATCTTGTATTATCTTTCATCCCCCCCTTTTTTTTTTCCTTCCTGGTCAATAACACACTGATTTTGGGTAAAGTGATAGGGAAGGCTACTAAATGACTTGCCACTGATGCTGGATAGGGTCATAGACTCATAGTATTGTCTTGTTTCTACTAAAAAGAAAAAGCTTATTGTCATGCTATTAACCTATAAGCAAATGATGCCAGAGCCATTCTACACACCAAACAGACTAAAAAAATAACCTCTGGGGAAAAACAAAATGTCCTTGGATGAATTGTAGACGGTTCTATCTGCGACTCACTCTTAAGAAAGGGTTTGATGGTTTGCACCATGGTCCAATTTTTGATAGGTTGTCTTGTTGGTGACATATTTTGCCTTAATATACTACACTTTGTCATGCAAACCTATCCATTTTTTCTTAATAGATTGTGCCATGAACTAAAATGGCGATAAATGGCAGCAATAGACTACAATAACCTAGGTATGAAGGATTTTTAGCTCATAAAGTAAGTTGCCACCAGAGAAGCAACATTGTCACCAACTGCCCTAATTTTATACCACTCAGGAATCAGGCGTTCTCTGCAATCTGAAAAATGATTTGTAGCTGTAGCAGAACAGGATAACTGATATTCCCTTAAGTACAGAAAAATGGAAGAACTAGGCCACTAACAACAAAAGTTAATCTTCCAATGCCCCAAAGTCAACTCCATGAACCTAATGAACTCTTTCAGAGAGTCACCAGAGATCATCAATCAAGCTTTTCCAGCATCAAATGGTTTCCAACTTTGAATTCATGGTACTTGTTGGAAAGATTAGCTGATGGTACAGTGACAAATTCTACAAACTCTCAAACACCCATGTCTCTGCAAAGCCAATCCCATCAAGTAATACAAGCAAAAACCCAAACCCAGTATAAAGCAACATGACCAGCCTCCTCTATCTACAGCCCACCAAAGAATAACTAACTGGACAGGTCACTTCCAGCGCAAATGCCAACGTACGCGAATACTTAGATCAATGTTCGGAACACAAAACAATACAGAAGCATCAGATTCAATGACTTCACTTCTCTCGTGGGCCCACAGAAACCCGCACGACACAATTCGGAATTCCATAGCTCTCGCCACGAAAAAGAAAAGGCTCTCCATACTTAGATCAATGTTCGGAACACAAAACAATACAGAAGCATCAGATTCAATGACTTCACTTCTCACGTGGGCCCACGGAAACCCGGACGACACAATTTGGAATTCCATAGCTCTCGCCACGAAAAAGAAAAGGCTCTCCATTTAATATTTAGTAAACCAGTACAGAAGAGAGGAAATGCGGTATTAGAAATACTTATATCCAACAGTAGTACCGAAAATCCCATAAATAACATGCGGGGATCGAAGCCAGGCAGTCGAACACTCACCGCGGCCGCAAAGAACGTCTTGTCTCCGATTTCGGAGAGCACGGTCATGGCGAGCGATTTGGAGAAGCCCTGGCGCAACACCCATCAATTCCAAATTCCATCAGCAACCCATCACAGATCATATCCAAAACATGCAAGACGAGCCCAGAAACCAGTAAGAGAGATGTCGTTACCTGCAACACCGAGGTCATTTCGACTCAGCTAAAACGAGCAGCAGCGGGATGCGGGATGCGGGAGAAGGGAAGCGCCCAAGGGAATCCTCCGGATACCCTCTCTCACTCCCTCCGAGAGAGTCCGAATGCGCCTTCGCGGCGGACAACCCGACAAGGCGGAGAAGAGAGAGAGAGAGAGAGAGAGCAGAGGACCGAGGAGAACGGCGTGCTGTGTCGCGCTTGTCGAAGTCGCGGCGGCCGTTCTGAAGAACCGAGTCGGACTCTCGGCGGAATAAATAAGGAGAGGCGAAATAGGTAAAAAATTTTAAAAAATATTTTTTTAAAAAAAAATGTCTTTCTTTCTGCCTATTACATACGCAGATATGTGCTAAATAGGGTAAAGTGATTTGGAGAGTGGGAGCTCCAGAGTACCGGATCCGAGATTCGATCCTCTCCAGCATCGCACGATCCGTAGATGTCAATTTCAGCAACCAGAGATCGAAAGTGTTTTTTTAACTTTTCATTTTTCCTTTTCAACTTTCTATTTAATCTTCATGTTTACTCATCGTATTGTGTTCGGTATATGCTATTTTCATATCCCTATCAAGTTTGCTTCTATCTAATATGATGAATAACTGCTCTTATTTTTAATGAGGTAACAGCTAAGATCTCGATTTAGAATCATTTTAGCATGAATTATCATGAATAAGAAATTAATTAAATGACGGCTCGAATTGAATGATGACTTTAGTTTGCCATCGATAAAATAACCTCGAATGAGGAGAGCCGTACTTAGTCAAGTTATGACTATAGAATACAATACTCGAAAGGGGGAATGAATCTACATGTTAAATTCATGCCTCACTTTCAATTTTAAAGCTATTCATTGAAAGCGAGTCGACAAAGAAAAACTCTACGTCTAAAGCAAATTGCAAATTCGGTATATCGAGCCCAATAGATTACTTCTGTTTAATTTGTCCAATCCCGATTCTTTTACACACTCATTATCCAGAGAACGAGTCGAGTCTCGCCAATCATCGGTTGGTGGGCCAACTCCCAAGGGCCACTCGATCAAATGGGAAATTTCCCACCACGTCTTTCATGTTGCAGTCCGCCTTTTTTATCGGTTGGATGAAAGATCAAATCTGTCCGTCTTGGCTTTGGCGTTTCTTGAGGAGAAGCTTCGCCACCATGGACCACTTGTCCCGTAGCTCAACATTCCCTTCCTATTCCGGAATCCTTTAAACGATTTCATGGACATATAAATTTCACCTAAATTCTAGAATTTACCTATTAAAACAAGTTCCTTATTTTTTAGAATCCGAAACCTATTATGTTATAAGTTCCAAGTTAATTTTAAGTTCTAATTAGGTTCTACCTTTATTATTAATTAAATGATTGCAATGTAACATCGCATTTAATAGCCATCACTTGCTTTTACAATCCACTTACCGAAATCTAATAATATAAAATATTAACACTGTAAAAATCTCAATCATAAAATGAAAACTCATATTTATGGTTCCAAATTATACAGTTATTATTGGATGACATGGAATATCGCAGGAATGCGAAAAAACATAAATCAAGAAAATACAAAATTTTATTTTAGGTTCTAAATTCCACCTACGTAGAATTTGGAACTTACTCATCAAAATGGGTTCCTTAATTTTTGGAACCTCGAACTTATCATACATATTTTGGAATCTGAAACCGAACGAATTATCATCAATCCGATTCCAGATTGATCCGATTCCAAGTTCCATATTCTACTTTGGAACCATATTCGTCCCTATCTATTGGGATAACCCACTTCATAATTTCGAGGGGGTTTTTTATGATCCTTCAATGTTTCCAAGATATCAAGTCTTGTTAACAAGCGCCTCATATTTGTATAAAGAATGATTAATATCACAAAAAATATAAATTGTTACACGTATAATAAATTTACCTCAAATAAATTTTTTTGACTTTGAAAAAATTCAATTTGATATATTATGACAAATGAACCCTCCATTAATTTTTGTTAAATTACCGTCTCATTTGACGAGTATACTAGTTTGGGGTTTTACTCTCTATTTGTCATAAGTTTATAAGTTTGTGATTTTTCGTGCTATTAATCCAATTTAATGAAAACTAACGGAGATTATAGAAACTTTTTGGGAGTTAAAAAATGAGATTTTAGGAATTTTATCATAAGTGTACCGATTTAAAATTTTTCGCAATATTAACCTTACAAAGAAAGTATGCGATTTCTCATACACTCTCTCTATCGTGTTATGTAATGATCTTACAAGAATACGTAAAGTTGAACATGTTGTAATTCCAGTGGAGAATTTCTTGCTTAGTTTTTAATTAAGGGATCTAATTCGAAATCTCTCAAATCAAGGAAAATATAATGGTGGTAGTTGGTACGGCACTAGGTAATTTTGCTTTCTTAGATGCTACGCAAGGACACGTGTTCAATGATTAGGACAAAACGTGATTAACAAAACTAGACTGATAGGTCATGTGGTTAAAGTTCCGGCCGGGAGGTGCTTTGGTGCATCTAACTCCTCTCCCTTATTTGAATCCTCATTTAGTAGTTGCCCATCTCATTTTTGTTAAAAAAACAAAAAAAATTGTATGCGTCGAGACTTAAGAACACTTGTTAAGCATACTTATTAAGGAAATTTTACAAAGTTTGATTATTGATTGGCCAGTGTTATGAGTAATTACCATATTGAAATATGAATCTTTTTTTTATTTAGTATATTTAAAAATTGATCTAGGGTAATGTTTGAACTAATGTTTTTGTAGAACCAAACTCGTAAGCCAGCTTCAATATCGCTCACATTAGGTGGAATACAACGAGAGCGTCTCTTCTTAAAATTCACTTTCCACAGCGCTGAAAAATCATGAAAATTAAATGGAGATTAATGAGCATATCATTCATCTAATTATTAGGGATGGTAATCGGCGACACGGCATAATGACATGACTTGAATGTGAGTAAAATTGATATGACTGATCAACGTGGTTCATATTCGTGTTGTGTTTGTGTTCATAATTCGCTAGATCCATAATTGTCCCATAAAGTCGGCTCAAATTAGTGGATTGGTGTCAGCATCACCTGTTCTAGAGCATACCTTTATGTCAACACAACATCACATGACAGAGCCCGTTACCCACGAAATGCCTCTCCTACTATGATGGAAAGAGAGAGCTTAATCCTCTCTTGTACGGTAACTTACTTGTCCACTAAAGTTTCAGCCCCTTCAAGACGATTCAATCGCCTGCACAGGCAAGGGACGGGATGGCGGGTCGGTTCCGGGGAGGAGTGCTCCGCCATTCGCCGGAGCTGAGAACACGAGAAAGCAATACTAGCCCGACCTGGGAAGAAGAAACTAGAGCTAGCAATTCGGGCCGGCAATGCCATAATCATGTTTGGAGCGCGTGTTAATCCAAGTCGGCCTTAAAACAACTTGATTTTGATTCGGCATGCCGGCGAAGAAAACGAGTCGATTCGCATTGCAATATAAAACCGGGTATTTCGTGCTGCGTCATATCCAAATTCTCTCTATAATCTATGTTTTATTTCGGGCCGGGTAAATTATGACTTCTTCTCCTGTCTCTCAAAGCACGCGCGGCCCATTTCTCTTCAGACGTAGGAAACTTCCTTAATCGTGGTATGCAGATCAGCCCACCGAAGCTGATCATTTACCCAGAAAAGATTTAAATAGTAAATAGTAAACACAGTCATTTACCCAGAAAAGATTTTTTTTAAAAAGTAACTAGAGTCTAAGACTAGGCCTTATCATTGAATTCATCTTCTTACAATTGCTGTGATCGAGTCCCTAACTGATAATTAAAATGAAATCCATAAAAAAATAGTTTGTAATCACGTTGAAACGTTGATAATGACACGAGAGTAGGAATTCGATAAAACGATACGAGCCGTTGGCTCGCAAAAAATTGCCCAACCTTGCCAACCATCTAACGACAAAGCATAGCATACTCCATTAACACTATACTTTTAGTTCTAGACGAGGAATTATTAGAAAGAAAGGAAGATGCAAGTTTCCACGTGATGAAGAGCCCGATTTGCAAACTCACAAACTGTGCCGCTATTCATGTCAAAATCATTCACTAGGTCGCGGTAAAATAGAAAGCGAGAGTCCGAAACAAGAGGCTGAGTACTCTGATAAGACAAGCAAAAGGCAGGGGATACACTCGGAGGGAAGGGCATAGTGTGGTGTGTAACCATTCAATAATCGTAGATATGCTTAAAGTGACGTAAAATAACATGATGGACTCAAGATTGACGTTGCACTCGTGTGTTATATCAAGTACCAAATACAACTCTGTCGTACCATGATTAGGAAGACGAAAGAAGTCCGTCTATAGGATATCCAGTGGTTGTCAGTGCAAGAAAAATGTTAACCTAGCCTAAAAAGTGCACGAGATTCCAGCCTGTACGTAGACGGAAACCTTTTATTGGTTCTCTCCTCTAATGAGGTGTCCACATTCCACTTTTAAATCGGATCAATTTGGACCGTCGACTTTTAGATATGAAATCATCACCCACAACGAAGGAAGCACTGGCAACATTTCCTTTGCCGCACTTGTAATCGACGATTGAACCTCTAGCTTCTCAGCAGACCACATACAACAAGCTGCTAAAAAGTGAATGGGTTGCGGGCGTGTCACGCGCAATGCAAAAATCAGAATTTGAAGAGTCCCATTTCGATTTGAAGACTAATCCAATTTGGGGAATGCTTGCTTTCGAGAGAACTAACGAAAATAAATGATATTATATGGACTCATCCTACGGTCGCCGTCAACTCGAACATGATCAATTCCTTTTAAGCTATCCCGAACCATTATTAATACTCGAAGACAGAGACCATTGAGCTTCCAAGAATCAGCTTTTGGACCTACTACTATTTCATTCGCTCGGAGGGGGTAGAGAAATGGTGTCGGCTTCTCCTCCTTCGGAGGTTGGCTGGTTTACAACACCTGATATTTGGTCCTCTCATAAGAAGAATTACTGCAACACTTACTTTTCTTCTTCTCTTTTGCCGTCTTTTTTATTTCTCGTGACGTGGTCGCAGGACACTACTTCCTATGAGAAACGAAAGGAGGAGGGCGACCCATCTCGGCGAGCCAAATGGTGGTACTCCACCTTCCACACTGTCACAGCCATGATCGGCGCCGGCGTCCTCAGTTTGCCTTACGCCATGGCCTATTTAGGATGGTAATAGTCTGTCGTATTAAATCTCAGCACTCCCGATTCTTTAAGTTAGCTGAGCTCACGATCGGTCGGCGAATAAAATCAAGAAATTTTCGGTATGTTGTCCAGGGGTCCGGGAATAATCATGCTGGTCCTATCCTGGTGCATGACCCTGAACACAATGTGGCAGATGGTGCAGTTCCATGAGAGCGTCCCGGGCACCCGGTTTGACCGCTACATCGACCTTGGGCAGCACGCCTTTGGCCAGAGGCTCGGTCTGTGGATCGTGCTCCCCCAGCAGCTGATCGTCCAGGTGGGTGCTGCATCGTGTACATGGTCACCGGCGGCAAGTGCCTCAAGAAGTTCATGGAGACGATCTGCACGGACTGCACTAGGATCAGGCAATCCTACTGGATCTGCATCTTTGGGTCGGTCCACTTCTTCCTCTCTCAGCTCCCCAACATCAGTTCCATCGCCGGCGTTTCCTTGGCCGCAGCAATCATGTCTCTCGGGTACGAACTCTACCCTTTGTCTAAAGGTCAGCTCGAAATGAAAATCAGCATGCTTGCAAATTGGGGTCTGATGGCCCTGCAAGACAGTTTCTCTTGGTGGGTGTCAAATTGGTATCTGATGAGCACAACATGGTTCGCGTTTATTAAATTTTTAGTGGAAGGGACTCGCGAGTCACCCTTGAATGGCTTCGAGTTGGAAAATCACCATCCAAGTATTAGGGTCAAGCCATTGGCTATTTGAGGAAAATGAAATTGGCGGTGACCACCACTTATTTATCCTAAACTGGTCGTATATTTTCCTAATTAAGTGCTGAAATTTCCGTACTTGAATAGCAAATTCAATGCGATTTCACCATGACACCATGAAAAGAGCATGACTATCGAGTTTACCGATGGTTTTACTTAACGAGAGAACCTTCTGCAGCTACTCTACCATAGCGTGGGCAGGGAGCCTAGCCCACGGTCGAGTCCCCGACGTGAGCTACGCCTACAAGAACGCCAACTCTGCGGACTCCGTGTTCCGGGTGTTCAACGCACTCGGCCAGATCTCGTCGGCCTTCACGGGGCACGCGGTGGTCCTGGAGATCCAGGCCACCATCCCGTCGACCCCCGAGACACCGTCCAAAGTGCCGATGTGGAAAGGGGTGATCGGGGCCTACCTCGTCAACGCCCTTTGCTACTTCCCGGTGGCTGTCATAGGCTACTGGGCTTTCGGGCAGGACGTCGACGACAACGTGCTCCTCGCACTCAAAAAACCCTTGTGGCTCATTGCGTCAGCTAACTTGATGGTGGTCGTCCATGTCATCGGTGGTTATCAGGTATGACCTCGACCTCACTTCGCTCATTGATGGCTTCATTTTCGGAGAGCTATTATTTTTATTTTATTATTATTAAAGGCACTTCCATTCCACTACAGTACATTGCACACCTAGACATGTCACCCCCAAGAAAGCTAACGTAATATGGAAAACATTTGCAGGTCTATGCGATGCCTGTTTTCGAAATGCTGGAGAGCGCGATGGTGAAGAGGGCGAACTTTCCTCCGGGAAGAACGCTTCGCCTCGTTACTCGATCTGCTTTTGTTGGTGAGAGACTTCCCAAACTGCCTCTGTTACTTGTCCAATCTCAAAGCTTAACTTTAGCTGGTGGAGACCAGAAAATAGTTAATAAATTAGAAGTTGTGTATGTTTCGCGGTTGAAACAGCATTCACATTATTCATCGGAGTGACGTTCCCTTTCTTCGGCGACCTGCTTGGTTTCTTTGGTGGGTTTGGTTTCGCTCCCACATCCTATTTTGTAAGCCTCTTTCTCCCCCGAGTGATAGTATTTTCTTGATTCTAGACTAGGATGATTTTCTGAGCAACCTGTTCTTCTTTGATCTTGCAGCTCCCTAGTATCATGTGGCTGGTCATCAAGAAGCCCAGAAAGTTCAGCATCAAGTGGTTCGTCAACTGGGTAATCTCATTTTCATCTAATCTCTCTTTAAATAGTCAAATTGTTAAAATATACTAATACGCACTTTGTTTTCCTTTACTTGCCTTCAGGCCTCCATAATAATCGGAGTGTTCATCATGATGGCTTCAACCATCGGCGGATTGCGGAACATCATCGCCGATGCCTCCACATACCATTTCTACGCCTAAGGGACTTGATTAGGGTTCAATCGATCCTTCAGATTTGTAGGCGAGAACTGCCATCTATCCAAAAATTGTAATTGCTCGTCTATGTCTTGCTCATTTGATCAAAAGATAGCATAAAGGAAATTCAATCTCCAAAAGAAATCTTTTGCATATAACTTGTGACATTTGGAAAATTTCTACATTTATACTTAGAAATCAGTTGCGATCAACAATACATGTAAGAAATTTTATGTGATTGAGTAATATGACCAATATGTATGAGCAATCGATTAGAAATTTACTGAGTTAATTATTCACTTATGTTTGGAAATTTTGCCAAAAGTTTTGACAGATTCAAAGGCTAATTATTTACTTATGATTGGAAAGTTTTGTTAAATATTTTATGGATTTATCAGTATTTAAAACAGACACTAATTTTCATGTTTATGTACTGATTTCCTTGATTTCTTATCATTTCAACCAAAGAGGCTATTTTGGAAGTTGTTCTTTTGACTCTCTTTCATTGGTAAAACAGGGATTTTGAACTTTTCATTTCTATCTTTCCTCCATCGGCAAGTTGAGGCATTTAACTTAACCTTTGTTGATGTCATACATATTTCATCTATATTAACTTCTACTTTATTAATGCAAGGGGTGACTCACTCCCTTACTTGGCCAAATGAGATGAACCCTTTCTAAATATCTCTTCTTTTAACTTATGATTATGTGCCACATGCCTAAGCTATTCAATTATAAGCCACATGAACTTTTTTTATTGGAATAACAAGACTCTCTACTTTTAGACATCATGATTTACCCAAAGTTCATTAAGTAACTCAATTCATTCACTCTTAAATACTTAACCTTACCGAAAGGTAAGTTTTCAACTTCAAGAGAAAATGTGAGTTACCTCCATTTGCTTTCCATTTCACACTTTCCTTCTTTAACCCTTTGTCTTCAATACCCTGAGTAAAGGCATTGGCCAAATACTCGTATCATTAAAGTCTTGGTCCTAATTTTCTTGGATTTGAATAAGGTAACCATTAAATTTCCAAATACTCTCCACAAATGAGTTTTGTCGTTTTTTAAATTAAAATTATTGATTATCTATTTTGTCCATTTTTTCATTGAAGGAAGTTAAAGCTTTAGTCTTTTGTGCAAGTTGTTTGAAGTAAGTGAAAACTTTATGCACTAAGCTAAGTTATTCTAATGAGTAGTTGGCTTGGTTGCTTGATAGATGTTTACCTTAAGTGAGTTTTATGAACATATGTGAGAAAATTGGTGATAGCACATTGGGTTCCTCACTTATGTGATTTTTTATTGATGTTATATTGAGTTGAGCATTGATAAGATATATGAGTTAATTATTTGATGATTTGTGGTATTTTAGTGAAAAAAGTGTAAAAAGGGTAAGATATGAGAAAATTATCGATTCTATTGAATTACCAAATATGACAATTTTAGGATATTGATTATAGCAGCTTACCCAGTATGGCAGTTCTCGATTACCGATTATAGCAACTTACCAAAAATGACAGTATCAATTATCGATTATAGGCAGGTTACCGAATATAGTAGTTATTGATTAACAATTATGGCAAGTTACTGAATATGGTAATTATTGATAATAGAAAAGATATTTTTTTAAAAATAAAATATTAAAAAAATCTATTAGGCTTTCTATTCTATAAACCTCTTAACCCTTCATTTTTTTTTCAAACATCATTTTTTTAAAATGCATACCCATTATATTTGGAAAGTATGTATAAAATGTTGATCATGTGAAATGATGCAAATGTATAAATGTTAATGTGAAATAATATGTTCAATTGGTAATGGTCAAGTGAAATGATGTGATACATTAAATATTGAAATTGATCATTTTCATATGCATCAATGTTGCATGATAATATTAAAAAATTGAAAGGAAAAATGCCATCGTCCACGTGAGGGTGGCAATGTTGTTCCGTGTGTCGAGATGCCATGGGGAGTGTTTCAAAATGCCTTGAGAGTTGAGAAGCCCCATGTAAAAGACCAAAAAAAAAGAGATTATATACAAGAATGGTGGAATGCTTTGTGGATACATTGTAGGATAACTCAAAGTCAATATGCCTCATGTGTTGGAATGCCCTGGAAATGTTCAGGAGGTGGAGTGAATAAGATTATGTGTGCACATGAATATACATATATGCTTGTTAACTACCACATGCCATTTACAAAGTTGTAATTCTCCTTTCAATTGTCAAGAGAGCTGAGACTTTTCTTCACTAAAAGCAAGTCAATGAATAATGAGTTAATTATGATATATTAACTATCCCATGCAATGTTAATTCTCCAATGTGAGACTTTTCTTATACAACTCACTCACACGTGCATTCTAACAATCCCTCCCTCACATGTAAGTTCAGTGTTATGAGGAGGTTACATTAGCTAATTTGGTTTTTGTATATACTACCACGGTATGGGTCAACATAGGACTTGCTAAGTGGGTTCCCCATTGGCATATAACCTAGTATGCAATCTTCAATGGTGAATAGATATGACCACTTAGGGACTTGTTGGTTCTCCGAGTTACGTTGTAAAGGAGCCGTCAATAATGGATGTTATCAATCCATAGATATTATATCAATGTTGTGCAAGTATGCTTTTGAAATGATGTGATATAAGTGATGCATTTGTACATTATTAAGAATGTGAAATAATGTTATGACTTGTTTGATTATTTTGTTATACCTCTTACGAATAAATTAATGAAAAGAAATTAAATATGACACATGTATCAAAGTGACGCACCGAGGCATCACAAACTTGCTAAGCAAATAAACCGAATTTTGTTTAAGTTTGTCTAGATTGACTTTTCTTTTCTAATTTTTGTTTAATCTGAATTTTGCTACTAATGCATTGTGACCTTTTATTAAATCCAATTCTTCTTAAACTTTCACAATACTCAATGTTCATATGTAAATTCACATCCAACTTAAAACAATTTAAAACTTTCACAAGTAGGGAAAAATACCTTTAGGGATAATTTTAAAAGTTTTAGTACACTAATATCTAGTTTTTACTTTTGCTTATATGTAAATAACATGGCAGCAATTTTTCCTGTTAAGTGAGGTACTCTTTGGAAATTTGATGACATTTATTTCTCATCTCACATTTCCACCACGTGATACGTATTATGACTACATCAAATTTCTGCTCTAAATTTTGGAAACTTAAATATTGGTCAAATTTTTAAAAGTTAAATATATGCTAATACCAACAAAATTAGTATATTTGTATCAAATTTATCCTTCAAAAATCTTGAATTTACCATATTTTGAAAGTAAATGTGGCAAATTTCATAAACTTATTAACAAACTTTGGAATTTTTTTTATCCTTCAGAAAAAATTAGTTTTTGATAAATATATGAACATGGATATTACCAATTTGTGATTTTTTGTGACACAAAAATCAATTTGAAGGAAATGTAGCATGAGAGTCTACTAGTTTGAGATTTTTTGTGATATTAACTTTTTTTTTTATTGCCACCATATTAACATGTTATTTTCACATGATCATATAGCTTTTAACCACTTCAAATCTTTTTTTTTTATTCATTCAAGGTTAAAAACTAGCCAATAAAATCCGCACCTTACTCTCCTAATCTAGTTTTGAATCCGGGAGTTTTGCTCTCCCGATCTTATATCCGAGAGCTTTTCTCTTTAATCTAATTCTAGATTTTGAAATTTTAATAGATAAATACTCCGACTGCAGATTCAATGGTGTTCAAAGCAATTTCAATGTTAAACTTATGCTCATTCAACGTGTTTCACTACAAAGTTTTGATGCTTTGCATTGGCTATGCGGCTCACTTTCACAAGTGTTCAATTTGAATTTTTTCAACATATTTATATTATCTTCATACAAAGAAAGATAAAGCCAAAACTATTGATGAAAATTCCAGCTTGTGCTTTTGATGCTGTGTGATTCGATAACCAATCACCAATTTTTTCTCATGCAGTCCCAAAAACAATACTTAGATCGATGTTTGGAAGACGAAAGCAATACAAAAGCATGTGGGCCCATTGAAACCCGCACAACACAATTCAAAATTTGATAGCTCTTGCCACAAAAAAAGATGCTCCTTTTAATATGGAGTTAATATCACAAAAAATCACAAACTATTACATATGTAACAAATTTATCTCAAAATAATTTTTGATCACGAAAATCGTAAACCAATACACATGTGATGAATTTACTCCAAATGACTAAAAAAACCCAAATTAATTTTTTTTGCCTATAATTTTTTTTTTAATAATTAATGGTGTTTTGCTAGAATTTCTCTTCATGATGAAACATCTTTAATCAAAATTTGTTTTTTGGCTTTTATTTGAGAGGACACGGATTCTATGATGACTTTGAATAGGAAATATCCAAGCGACAATAAATAACTATAAACTTTTACTTTGGACAGAACAATATGTACAAATCATGCCAGAATTTAATGATTCACAGCAATACACATACACGTACTATGTCAGAATTTAATTGATGATGAAACTTTAGCACATGTGAAGATGTAACATGGAGTTTGATCAATGACACAACATATAGAATAAAAATACAAGGTAGAATTTAATTGACGACAAGAATCTGAAAATAAAAAGTGCTATGTAATATTTTGATTGATTTGTCGGGGCCTCTCCAGTATATGAGTAGTAGTATTTATAATGGTTGTGCGGTAACTACTCCTTAGGGGTTTTGAACAATTGTGTCCATGTTCTTCCATTCCGAAAATCCTGTCTTCACATCCTTGTAATGCCATGATCCTTCATTCAAGTGGTAACAGTCCCATAATCTTGTTTGCAAGAGATAACTGCCGATGTTGCCTCATGATCCTACTTTCAAGTAATTGTTCCTCCAAAATATACATGCAAGTGACTTTACCACATGACCCATGGTCGATAGTTAATGTAATTGGTATCTTTTTTGACATATCGACCATGGATCATGTGCTTCCATGTTGCCTCATGCCTATATCGTGTGTCCTTTTTGTGGGCAACTTGACGATCTTTGGTGCAAACAATTGTCAACCTTCTTTGATCCTATGGACCACAACCGATGCACTAAAATGGATATCACTTTCTTCGATATCCGACAATGGGACGTGTAATTGTTTTGCCTCTGCCATGCGTTTCCCGTGTGGACACCTTGGCCATTTCTTTGTTCCAAATAGATAGATGGTAAGCAAAGTTTTCATCTTGATCCGAAGGTCGTCAGTTTGCGACATAGGAGAACCCAAAAATCTTTAACAAGTTTAGGATATTGCGTAGTTTGAACTTTTGCCATTTGCTTTCTCTCCTTCTCCATGAACCGTTTGTCCAATAAATGGAAACATGTATTATTATGGCCTAAGAATAGGTCAAAACATGTTGCAATGTTCCAAAAGGACCACGAAGGACGGGAGGGAAAAAGACATAAAATTTGAAAGCAACAGACAAATTCTTAAACGACCCCTTTTCTGGTGTTAGGTGCACCAGCACAAGCATCTCAAAAGCACCATGTAATTACATGCTTTTATATTTGGCCAGAAGAATCTTTACTCCCTGCTCAATTACTCAATTGTTTCTGTCCGCTCGAACGGACCCTCCACTCCATCAAAAGCAGTAAAAAAATATACATTTCAAGGAGGATTCGATGCCTACAGTAAAAGGACAATTTGCAAAAAGCATACTCCATTAACATTATCCTTCTAATTCTAAATGGAAGATTGTTAAAAAGAAAAGAACGACATAAGTTCTCATATCATGAAAAGCATAATTTGCAACCTCACGAATTGGGTCTACGTGTACAGGTTAAGATCAATCACGAGGTGTGGCGAAGTAGAAAGCGAGAACCCGAGACAAAAGGCTTGAGTACTCCAACGAGACTAGCAAAGGGCAGGAAAAACACTCGAGGGGCAGGCTCAGATGCACTCAAAAGAGGGGTGTTTTTAGTGTCGTATATAGAAGAGAGATTTGCCAATCCTATCTCAAGTAACATGATGGACTCCAGATTGACATTACACGACTTGAGTTATATCAAGTACCAAACAGAACTCTGTCGCACCAAGATCAAAATGATCAAAAAAACGTCCGCCGCCTTACTTGAAATACTAATTTTATCTACTGCTATAGAATATCTAGTGGTTGTTAGTGGAAGAAAAATATTGCACTAGCCTAAAAAGTGCAGGAGCTTCCAGTCTGTGCGTAGACACAAACCTTTTTCAGGTTCTCTCCTCGAATGAGAAGTTTACATCCCACTTGTAAGATCAAATCAATTCAGACCGTCAACTGTAAATTTGCAATCAATACCCACAACGAACAAAGCACTTTCTATATTTCTAGTCTTCCTTAACCACTGCCGCACTTGTAATCGATGAATGAACCTCCAGCTTCTCAGCAGACCACATACACAAACTACTAAAGTGGAAATGGGTTGCGGACGTGTAACGCACAGTTCAAAAATCAGAATTTGAGAATTTCCATTTTGACTTGAAGACCGATGAAACGTGGAAAATGCTTGCTGTCGAGAGAACTAAACGAAAAGAAACGATATTATATGGACTCATTCTACGATCGCCGTCGACGCGAGCATTATGACCAATCAACTAAGCCCAAACCACTATAACTACTCGGGAGGCAAAGGCCGCTGAGCTTCCAAGCCTCAGCTTTTGGACTCCTGTTTCACTCGTCAGAGGGGGCCAAGAGACATGGTGTCGGCTTCTCCTCCTTCGAAGGATGCTACTTCCTACCAGGAACGGAAGCAGGAGGGCGACCCGTCTCGGCGAGCCAAATGGTGGTACTCCACCTTCCACACCGTCACGGCCATGATCGGTGCTGGCGTCCTCAGTTTGCCTTATGCCATGGCCTATTTAGGATGGTAATAGTCTGTCGTATTAAATCTCAGCACTCCCGATTCTTTAAGTTGGCTGAGCTCATGATCGGTCCGCGATTAAAATCAAGAAATTTTCGGTATGTTGTCCAGGGGTCCAGGAATAATCATGCTGGTCCTATCCTGGTGCATGACCCTGAACACAATGTGGCAGATGGTGCAGTTCCACGAGTGCGTCCCGGGAACCCGGTTTGACCGATACGTCGATCTCGGGCAGCACGCCTTCGGCCAGAGGCTTGGCCTGTGGATCGTGCTCCCCCAGCAGCTGGTCGTCCAAGTCGGTTGCTGCATCGTGTACATGGTCACCGGCGGCAAGTGCCTCAAGAAGTTCATGGAGATGATCTGCACGGACTGCCCAAGGATCAGGCAATCCTACTGGATCTGCATCTTTGGGTCGGTCCACTTCTTCCTCTCTCAGCTCCCGAACATCAGTTCCGTCACCGGCATTTCCTTGGCCGCTGCTATCATGTCTCTCAGGTACGAACCCTACTTCTTGTCTATCGGCCGACTCGAAGTCAAAATCAGCATGCTTCCGAATTGGTGTCGAGCCATTGGCTATTTGATGAGGTGAAATGGGCAGTGACCACTAGATCATTTATACTAAACTGGTCCGATATTTTCCTAATCAAGTGCTGAAATTTCCGTTCTTGAATGACACAGTTAATGCAATTTCACCATGATCGAATTTACCGATCGAATTACTTAATGAGATACCCTCCTGCAGTTACTCTGCCATAGCGTGGGCGGGAAGCCTAGCGCACGGTCGAGTCCCCGACGTGAGCTACGCCTACAAGAGCGCCAACTCTGCTGACGACATGTTCCGGGCGTTCAACGCGCTCGGCCAGATCTCATCGGCCTTCGCGGGGCACGCAGTGGTCATGGAGATCCAGGCCACCATCCCGTCAACCCCCGAGACGCCGTCCAAAGTGCCTATGTGGAAAGGCGTTGTCGGGGCCTACCTTGTGAACGCCCTTTGCTACTTCCCGGTGGCTCTCATAGGCTACTGGGCTTTCGGGCAGGACGTCGAAGACAATGTGCTCGTCGCGCTCAAGAAACCTTCATGGCTCATCGCATCGGCTAACTTGATGGTGGTCGTCCATGTCATCGGCGGTTATCAGGTACGACTTCAACCTCACTTCCGCTCCTTGATGATGACCTAGACATGTCGCCCCCAGAAAGCTAACGGAATACGGAAAAACACCTGAAGGTCTATGCCATGCCGGTTTTCGACATGCTGGAGGGCGCGATGGTGAAGAGAGCAAACTTTCCTCCCGGAAGAACGCTCCACCTCGTCACTCGATCTGCTTACGTCGGTGAGAGGTTCCTCAGACCCTTACTTCAATCACTCGTCGAATCTCAAAGCTTAATTCAGAAAGTGAAAGGTGTATATGTTTCGCAATTGAAACAGCATTCACGTTATTCATTGGAGTAACATTCCCTTTCTTCGGCGACCTGCTTGGCTTCTTCGGCGGGTTCGGTTTCGCTCCCACATCCTATTTCGTAAGCCCTCTTTCTCCATTAAGCGATAGCTGAATCTTGATTCTAGATCATGACAGCATTTTCTGAGCAGCCTGTTCTTGTGAGCCTTTGATCTTACAGCTCCCTAGTATCATGTGGCTGGTCATCATGAAGCCCAGAAAGTTCAGCATCAACTGGTTCGTCAACTGGGTAATCGAATCTCTATCTAAAATCTCCATTTAAATAGTCAAAAATTATCGTTAAAATGCAATTTCGGAGGAATGAATGACACGCTCAAACTCACTTTGTCTTCCTTTTCTTTTCTTCTTTATTTCGCTTTTCAGGCCTCCATAGTAATGGGAGTGTTCATCATGACGGCGTCGACCATCGGCGGATTGCGGAACATCATCGCCGATGCCTCCACATACCGTTTCTACGCCTAAGAAGACTTGATTGGGGTTCAGTCAATCTCTTCGGATTTGTCGGCGAGACCCGGCTTCTATCCAGAAATTGTAATCGCTTGTCCATGTCTTTGCTCATTTGATCAAAAGACATCATAAAGGAAATTGAATTTCCGCAAGTAAATCTTTTACTTGCAACTTGCCCCGCAAATTGATTGAATTTCATTCGAGGCTGTCTAGATTGACTTTTTCTTTTTCTACTTTTTTGTTTAATCTGAATTTTGGTACTAACCATTCCGACCTTTTTAAAATTCAATTCTCCTAAGAGTTTCCCAAATTCTCAATGTTGATGTGTAAATTAACATCCAACTTAACAATATCAAAAAAAAAAAAAAAAAAAAAACCTTTTAGGAATAAATGCACCACAATTCTTAAATTTTGTTGTAAAAGTACAATGAAATCATAAAACTCGTTAAGTTAGTGAATTAAGTTCATTCATTAACTCTATCCAAATTGACTAATGACTTTTTTTGGATAAATTTTGGAACTTCTCATTTTATTTGGCTAATACCAATAAAAATTTCGAACTACATTTACCTCAAGAAAATCCCAAATTTACCACATTTTGGGAGGTAAATTGATGTAGATAAATAATTTGGAATCTTTTATGACAAAAAATTAGTTGAGTAAATAAGGCATGAATATATCGATTGACATAAAAATTTGAATTAAAGGAAATGTGCACGAAGTACATCGATTTGAGATTTTTGGCGATATTAGCTTTTTCTTTTTTATTGGCCATCTTATTAACATGTTATTTTGACGTGATCATGCAACTATTAACCACTTCAAATGGTGGAAGGGGACAAACCTAATGATTGATGACTGGACGTGACATTGCAAAACATAGTCATATCCGACATAAAGCGACGTTCCAATAACATCAGTCAAAACCACGCTCAAGATATCTATGCTCACTAACAATTTCTTCCCTTATAATTCAGAACGTCAATAAGATGGTCATGTAGGCTTTGAAGATATATTCCCTTTCTAGAGGTGGAATCTAAAAATGGAAAGCAACATGGATTGGATATAAATCGCACGCAAGATCTTGACCTATGATTATATGCTTCCACTTGATTTAAAGTCTGTAAACACTAATTTAGTGCATTGATTAAAATCTATGAAGCTTTCACGAGTCTTGAGTCTCCTCCATTCAATCACACCATAAAATTGGAGATATCTTTTATGACGATGACTCTCATTTTAGATAAACTTTGAGCTCATGTAATATCTCAAAAAATAATTTTGTAAATAAGATATGACAAAAACGAATAAGCAAATGAGTTGTTGAGTTTTGACATCTTCAGTTTGTAATGTGAAGAATCGATTAAATTTCTCTCATGTAACACAGATTAGATTTCTATTATCAAATTCCTTCCTACTCTCCCTTGAGAAAAAGGCTTGTCCATTCACTAATTTTTATAGGTGAAAGCGGAATGAGTGGAGCAAAGCTGGCTGCGGAAAGAAGATGATGGATCAATGAGTGGTCATCCATTAAACCATTGATATGCACAGGAAACCCTAAGATCAATATCCTAGTGCAGGCCTCTTCGAATTGGCCAAGAGCCAACCCGGAAAAGAAGGGACACCTATGTAAAGAAGAATGCCTTTATCCGCTACATAATGGTAAACATCCAAGCATCTACAAGATCCACTTATTAAAACTATAATACGAGTCGTTTGTTTAATTAGGATTTATTGCATCGCTAAAACATGTCCACACCAAATGGTTTACCACTAATAGGATCTCTAGCATCTGCAAAAAAAAAAATTGTTCAAATAGTCCAGTTGAAACCTTTCTTTTAATCTCTTACGTAATTAGCACTTACATTTAGATTAGAGAGATGGGAAAAGGCAATATTTTGAAGGTATCGAGGTCAAGGTCTTTTCATAAAGAGGCTTTAACTCTGAGGGAAAGCTAAAGATTGTAAGCATCTGCTTACTAGAAGAAAGTGAAGGGAATATATTTTCGTTGCTGCTTTATTTCAATGGTCTACATGCCTACCGCCAGTACCGGCTTGCATCTCTATATAATGCACATGTTATTGTACCACCGAACGTGGCAATCCAAACTCATAAAATCACATGTTTGAATCATGTGGTAAGCAAATTTATGATCAGCTTGTATTGGACACTTGTTGTCTCTGGTGAAGTTTTTTCTCAATTTTTGACAAGTCGATGGCGCTGCGATGACAAACTCCTATTACCTTTAAATGGAATGAGTAGTTGGAGGGTAGGAGATAATTCTTGTAACAGCCAGAGAGTAGTTGTGTTGATCACCCCTCCCATCTTGTTTACCCATAAAAGAAATTATCCTATTATATCAACGGGTACAGTTGGCTCCGTGATCAAGTGCCGAATTTGTCCACCTCGAGTCATGAATTAGAGTCATATCACAAGCAAACTCCAAAAACTTTTCTCCTTCAACATAGTAAGAAGATCAAATGCAATTCTTTTTTGATGTGTCTGTTTATTTCACAAAAAATGAAATACTTGGAAAATATTTTCCTAAAAAATGTCATTTGTGTCGCTAAAAATTGCACGAACGAAAGATATTTTTATATTTCATGGAAATATTTAGATATAAATTTTTTATGACCGTTATGAAACCTCTCCTGCATGATTTCTCATCATTACAAAGCAATGCAGAATTCAAAGAAATGATATTACTAAAGCACAAGAATGAAAGTGCAAATAACAAAATGCAAGACGGCGGAGAGTAACCATAGTGCAATCCAGAAGAACTTTGAGATTAGTGAAATGCTAGTTCTTTGGAAGTTTTAAAATGCCGAGAGTCACTAACCCTGGTTCAGACAAAGTGAAGAAGTATTTATCTGGCCTTAACTGAAGGTGTATACAAAACTGAAGGTGGAAAAGAGTACAAAGTTACATGTTCTTTAAGAGCGAAGAGCAAAGCCCATTTAACCAAGGAACGTGTGGTAGTGTTTCCTGTCTAATACGTCGGAAGATAGCAACAGCTATGGTTACTTTCGTAAACAGATAGCCAAAAACGTCGGCCACAATGCCTTCTAAGATGCAGGAGGGAGTGCTGTTGTGTCCAATATCGATGGCATTTACTGAGGGAAGCTAATCCTTTCGAACCGGAACAGTAGACCAGTCATGTTCTACCGCCAAACGACAGGCCAACTGAAGTGCTTTCCCTTCCACTTGGAGAGCCGAAAAGGCTTGATCTTTTCATCCCACAACAGCTTTGAAATCACCACAGACAATCATAGGCAACGATAGCCAGCCTCGCTACGCTTACAGAGTCCGATGTAGAGATTTTGATAAAAGCATCGATACTTACATTAACGCTTCCTACCAGTGGCTGAACCGAGGCGCCTATGCTGATCTCGTGCGGGAGGAGGGCCTTCTTATGGAGAGGTACTTAAGATGTGCTTTGAGACTTTTGCTGTTACGGATGGACAAGGGGAACATATTACCTGTGCTTCACGGATCCCCCCTCGATCGAAGCAGACTTGAGCCGGAAAGAATGGATAGAAGGGCGGGTCGCAAGGCAGAGATCTGTTCATGGGATTCCTTATCAACATACCCCTGATTCATTATCAACGTCCCCCTGAAGTCGTCAAGACAATGATTGTGATAAGATAAAATAGGACAAAATGGGATGCCAAATCATCCAAATAATAAATATGATATATAATTTAGTCTTGAATATTTTCATATTTATACCAATTCGTTCATCTACCTAATTTAAGCTAAAAATTGCCGATGTAGATGCTAGTCATCATATGTGATACAACTAGTGCTAATGTGAACTTTTTAAAATATTTTAAAAAATTTTTTTTTATTAATTTTTTGATTAATTTTTTTTTCCTTCTTGTCTTTTTTTCTTTCTTTCTTTTTTTTTTCTTTTTTCCTTATTTCCCTCCACCACTAGTCACCAGCCTTCATGATGACCGACAGAGATCACCAATTGTTGGCAAGGGTCGATGAGGAATGGGCAAGAGGGCACCTCACTGGCCTTTTGCGATAGAAAGGCCAACCACGAGGTTGGCGATCCAGTCCTCACCCGTCTCTTGAGAGGGCTGGTGAGGGTCCCCTCATCAGTCATAACAAAGGTGGCAATTGGCAACGAAGGGAAAAAAATAAAAAAAAAAGAAGATATAATGATAAATTAATAAAAAAAAAAAAAATATTTCAACTCTAATCATGCTATGTAAGATAGTTGGCATTTGTGTTAGCAATTTCCGTTCTAAATTGACCAGATAGATTCAATTGATATCAATATGAAAATATTTAGAATTAAATTAATCTAATTGAAAAGTCTAAAATTGAATTGATATCAATGCAATAGGTTTATGATTTTTTTTTTACTTTTCCCAAGAGGTACTTAAATGTGCTTTGAGACTTTTGCTATTAGGTATGGACATGAGGCACATATTCCATCTGCTTCACAAATACCTCCTTGATCAAAGTAGACTTGGGCCTGAAAAAATGGGCAGTAGGGCAAGTCACTACCAAGGATATGTTCATACGATGCTTGGCCTTGTCCCATCCCATACCTATCCCTTATCAACATATCCCTTAAGATTAAATTTCAATGTGAATGTATTAGCATGTGATAATGACACAAATGGTTTTTGAATTTTAGCATAATATGCAATGTTGAACTTTTAATTTATCCAATATGGACTTTGAATTTTTTGTGAGTATTCAATATAATTCATAAATTATATAAAAATGCTCAATGTTACTTTTCCATTTTTCAAAATCAAGGATAAACACTGAACATTTTCATAAAGCATATGAGCTAAATTAAACATTTATCAAAAGTTCATAAATCAAATCAAATAAATTAAAATTTCATGGATGATATTACACATCATGTCAAAATTCAGAATTTATTTATATATTTTTTTTCCGTTAGCATCAATGATGGTGGCCATCTCCGAGGACCGGAATCGCCTTGGACCTCCGAACTCATCATCTTTGCTTGTAACCAACTCAAAATCATGAAGCCCACGATAGGTCCTGCTTTCCCCCTGTCGGACCAAAGACCCAAATGGGTCCATCGCCGGTCAAAAAAGCGAGATGGAAAAGAAAACGTAACCCCAGGCATCATATCGTACACCTACCCCGCTTTACGAATTTCCACTACCAACCAATCAAATCAAAGCCCCCCTCACTCTCTTTCTCCAACTGGTTCTTTCTTTATCCAACTCACCAAGAGAGAGAGAGAGAGAGAGAAAGAGGTCTCGTCTCTTTCAATTCCCTCGAGACCAGGCGATGCCATCAAAGCAAAGCCAAAGGCAATGACTCTCTTTTTTTTCTTTACCTTTTTTTGGGCTTGGAGTTGGCGATGCCAACAAGGACACTGGACAGGTGAGCAAGTCAAAGAGAAGAAATTAATCCCAAAGGGACATGCAAAGCTAGCTCGCTCTCAGTATCTAAGCATCTTATTATCAATCTCTCTTCCCCACATTTTTCAATTTATTTCCTTTAGCTCCCGTCAAGAATGGCGTGATTTCCATCAATAATCGCCCCCCATCCCCATCCCCATCCCCATCCCCATGCCCGCCCCCATTTATAATCCCCATAGCGAGGCTCCATCACCTTCCTCTCCATCCGAAAAATGGCGAAACCCGCCTATCTTCCTTGCCTTCTCTTCTTCACTCTCCTCTCCTCCTCCTCCTCCTCCTCCATTGCATTGGCCAGCTCCCGCTCCTTACCCACCTCCTCCGTCGCCGCCACCACCGTCCTCGACGTCAGCGCTTCCGTCCGTAACACCCACCACGTCCTCGCCCTCGACCCCAATACGACGCCGCTTCGCCAGCGAGAAGAAGCTCAGCCGTCGTCTTCTTCTTCTTCTTCTTCTTCCTCCCTCACGCTGCAGCTGCATTCCCGGGCTTCGCTCCGAAGGCCTTCGCAGAGGGACTACAGGTCCCTGACATTGGCCCGGCTGGAGCGCGACTCGGCCCGAGTCAAGTCCCTCGCGGCTCGCTTAGATCTGGCCGTCGACGGCATTGCGAAATCAGATCTGAAGCCCCTCGACGCGGGCGCGCAGAGAGAAGTCGAGCCGAAGGTTTCGAGAGCCCGGTGGTGTCCGGGACCAGCCAAGGGAGCGGCGAGTACTTCTCGCGGCTCGGCGTCGGCGACCCGCCGAGCCAGGTCTACATGGTCGTCGACACCGGGAGCGACGTCAACTGGGTGCAGTGCGCCCCCTGCGCCGACTGCTACCATCAAGCCGACCCCATCTTCGAGCCGGCTTCCTCGGCTTCCTTCTCCCCTCTCGCCTGCGACACCCGACAATGCAGGTAGGACCGTTAACAGGTGCCACGTCATCGTATTGTCGTCGAATGATACTGATTGTGTATTTGTTGTTCTATCGTTTAATTCGTGTCGCGTTGCGGATGCAGGTCGCTCGATGTCTCCGAGTGCCGCAACGGAAGCTGCCTTTACCAGGTATCTTACGGCGACGGCTCCTACACCGTCGGCGACTTCGTCACGGAGACCATCACCCTCGGCTCCACTCGGCTCAGGGACGTGGCCATCGGCTGCGGCCACAACAACGAGGGCCTGTTCGTCGGCGCCGCCGGCCTCCTCGGTCTCGGCGGCGGCTCGCTGTCGTTCCCTTCCCAGCTCAACGCGTCCTCCTTCTCCTACTGCCTCGTGGACCGCGACTCCGACTCGGCCTCGACCCTCGAGTTCGGCTCGCCCCTGCCGCCCAACGCCGTCACCGCGCCGCTGATCCGGAACCCCCATCTCGACACCTTCCTCTACCTGGGCCTGACCGGAATCAGCATCGGCGGCGACCCGTTGCAGCTCCCGGGGGCGGCGTTCCAGCTCGACCACGGCGGCGGCGGCGGGATCATCGTCGACTCGGGGACGGCGGTCACGCGCCTGCGGTCCGAGGTCTACGAGGCGATGCGCGACGCGTTCGCGAGGGGCACGCGGGGGCTGCCGGCGGCGGAGGGCTTCGCGCTGTTCGACACGTGCTACGACCTGTCGTCCAAGGGCAGCGTGGAGGTGCCGACGGTGGCGCTGCTGTTCGGGGACGGGAAGGAGTGGGCGCTGCCGGCGAAGAACTACATGATTCCGGTGGACTCGAACGGCACGTTCTGCTTCGCGTTCGCGCCCACGTCGTCGGCAATGTCCATCCTGGGGAACGTGCAGCAGCAGGGGACACGCGTCGCCTTCGACCTGAGGAGATCGCTGATCGGGTTCGTGCCAAATAAATGCTGAGCGGCCCGTTATGGTGTCTCTTTCGGCGTGTGCTGATTTGTCGGTTATGCCCCTGGAGAGGATGGGGATTTACTTTACGAGACGAGACAATCGATCCACGAGTCGACGTGGCAGGAGCCACGAGCTGAGCCTAGTTTTAGGATGTTTTACTTTACTGGTTAGGGGGGAGATAAAGAAAAGCGACGTGAGGAACAACAGAGCCGCCACAAAATTTGATCATCTGGGTTTTATTTAATTGCTTGTACAGTTATATATCCAGAAATTTGCATTGTTTCCTACATTTTACTTGGGTGACTTAGCTAAAAATTGTCAATCTTCACATCCATCGCGTATTTAGGTGCTGCCAAAATGACAATTCTTAGCTAATGCATGTATAAGTGGTAACGCCGCCTTGCGATACACGTGACATGAAGAGAAACGATAAATAAAATAACAGATTATGTTTCTCTAAATTTCGACCAAAAAAATGTTTCTCTAAATTAAAATAACAAGACGTGAAAAGTTAAAACCTCACTTTTTTATATTTATGTATGAAGAAAAAAAATTGATTGACTTGCAATCTATGCATCCCAAAGCAACCGCTCCTAAAATGGCAATAAGAAGCAACAATTAAATTCAATCCATAATTAACATTCCTTTTTTGGACAAAAGTCACAAAAAACTCCAAATTATGCCATGTGACACATTAACCCTTAACTTTTTTTTGGACACAAAAAAAATCACAAACTTATACATTCATGACACATATATCATATTTCAAAGTTATGTAGGTGAAAATCATTAAAATTTTGCCTACATAGATGCTAATAAGCAAATTGTGTTGACATGCCGTCCACATAGCTTGAGTGAGATAAAAATGATGTTATTTTTGTTGAAAAATCATCAGAAACAATATTGACTAAGGGCAAACGTGTCGTATAGGTATAAAATTGAGATTTCTTATGTCACGAGAAAAAAAATTATGGTAAATGTGTCATAATTAGTATAATTTAGAGATTTTGATGCCACAAAAGAAAAGTCCATGATAAATATGTCACAAAAAAAATTAGTCTGAGATTTTTGTGACTTTTTTGTTTATATTTTTGTGGCCAACCTCTCAATCTATTGTTTCTTTACTTTTCCAAACGTTTGTTTCGCACGACTCTAGAAAGATCAAATCCAAATTGTAGGTGGATCACCCCCAAAAAAGAAAAGCTAAGCCTGCCCAAAATGGGCCCTATTTTAGGGAGATCCCCCCTGCTCATCCTCATAACTCGCACACAAAGCTAAAAGCCCAAAATAATTGCTGGATCGAAGGCCTCTCAAGCCTCAAGCAGTGTCGGCTCTTCGAATTCAAGCCATCAAGACTATCAATAGAAATGAACTTTCTTACAAATAACTAGAATGGACTAAACTTTTCTGATTTTGACATGCGTTTGCTTCTTTGTCATATATTCAATAAGTGATATCATGGATGAACCTTTTGTGTGGGGGTCAAGCTATAACTCGTTATCATCAACAACTAACTCATTTAATTAAGGGGACTCCTTCCCATAGATCGAGCTAGAGTAGTGGGCGATGGCTAAATCTCTAATGATCTTTAACTATCAGGCCACCACCTCGTTCGTATCCATCAACTGACATCACAATAGCGTAGATATAGTCAATGTAGAGCCAAAAATAGAGGAAAAGGCCGAACATGGTTTGGGTATTTTCTTATTTGTTTCTTCTGGGCTCCAACCCATGAGAGTTGTGAAGCAAGAGGCAAAGCATTTGACCGATGCGTGATGTTCCACCTAACGCAGCCCATGCATTTGTCCTCATGACCGTGAAAGAAAAGTCCCCACGTAACCTTGATTTTGCTTATCGTTTGTTACGAGAATTCACTTAAATTAAAGTCGCATAAAAAGTTAATTTTCCCAAAAAAAGAAAAGAAAAAAAGGAACTTCATCCCCTTGGAATCCCATGAAGGCGGACCAAAAAGCCAATAGATTCGTGAACACGACCTGTCTATATGATACGTGAATAAAGCAGGATTAAGCATGTCTAAAAGCCGAGTTTTATCGGATCGGGTCAAATCGTGGAATCAAAGTCAACTCGATCGTGCATCATGCGTGAGTCATGGTCGACAGCGTGGGCAAGGAGGGAAAATCGGGTTCGGAATTTTTAAGAAGAATGGTTCTCGATTGTACACCCAATTAGAAGTTGCAGTCGTGACGTGGAAGGCCCCAGCAAATAGCGAAATTTCTCGGTCAATGCGGCCCGCCGATGGGAACATTTGCTTGGGGGGAATCTCGATGCGTTGGGTCAAAGCAACGCGGCAATTGCAATTTCCTCGTAACGAAGTCGGTTTGTCTCGTGTGTTCATGCCGTTTGACTTCGAAAGAGACGCTTGACCTATTTGAGGAAAGGGTATTTTATTACAATAATTTCACTCGAAGCGAGTTTGTTCATGTATTCCTTGGTCTTCTTTTCTTTTTCTTTTTTTTATTATGTTTCTTCCTTCTTTTCGATGCTTTGACAATATAAAGGTTTTTTTTTTTTTAACATGATCCGCTTTGTACGCTACTAATTAGAGAGTAGGTAGTTATAATTCTCAAGTCAAAGGGCAGGTGAAGTCATCTATGTAAATTTTTTGTTTAATTTGAGAGGATATAGTCAATTTTTCTTTCTATATTTTGCAGGCCATGGTTGTTTCGTGTAGGAGCAAAATATCTTGGAATTTGCCAAACTTACATGAAAACATCGTTAAAAAAATGTTGATGAAAAGAAATACAATTAATACATAAATGTCCTTGGCATTTATCTCCCGTTTGTTTCCTTAAAAATGATTTGTATGAAAAATAATTTTCCAAAATGGACACTATTATTACTTATAATAATTTAGTTACTGAAAAATGTTTTCACTATCAACTATAATTTAGTTTAAACATTTTTATGGAAAATGGAAATATTTTCATTCCATTTTTATAAGTAATATGAGTTATCATTTTAGGAAAGTATTTTCTAAATCATTTATTTTCAACAAAACAAACGAAATCTTAAATGAACAATTATAGATATATTTTGTGGGCAAAGTGTTTGCTTCTTTTCTTCATAGGGATTTGAAGATTCAAACTTTTCGAACTTCATACATGAGATTATGCATGAGTTTTCAAATTTTTAGGATTATTAGAAGCGCAGCAAGCTAAGCAATGCTAAGTGAGGAAATTGTAAAGACCAACATTATGGGAAACATTAACCTTCGAAAGTTGAAAATTTTGTGCATTTTTTTTTTCTATTCAACATGTACTATACACGCACCAAGCAACGAGAATTGCATTGGAAGCCCGAAAATAGAATGCCCGTTCGTCTCCTTTGCTCCGATGCATACTTATACTCTCGAGATTATCCTTTAAAGTACGAGTTGGTATAAAATTAAAGTTGGGGTCGGCGCATGAGAAAACCATACAAGATTAGAGTAGGATACGGCGTCCGTATATCCTGTAGACGTTGGGTGCGCAGTACAACTCTCACCAATAAATACGGCGGTATACGGGTCCAAGCAGAGTCTAATTCGTCCCTCCTTTAAATTAATGATTTTTACCATCTCTCTCTTTTTTCTCTTTTTCGCCCTTTTCGTCCTGGGAAGCTTTAATGCTTTTTCTTTTGCATCCGCCGTCCCTGCATCTACCCGGAATTGATAAAAGTCACGACTTTTGCGGCGTCCGCGATCGGATAGGCTCACGAGATACATGCCCGACCGGCTCTCCTCGAACGAGAAGAGAGAGTCGGGAATTGGATGCCGATAGAATCAGAGTCGTTTTCCAGTAATTATAATTTCTTGGAAAAGGAAATTAAAATAAAAGTCTGGTCCGACTTTTCGAACCCATGCATGCGGCCGAGAGCGACCGACGATTATTCCCTGTTGCTGCAGAACCATTTCATCCGTATTCCGACACGAGCCCTGTACGCAGAGCACGATAGTAGGAAACGATTGTCGTTGTTTTTTTTTTTTTTTTGGGGGTGCTAATTATTTGTCGTACGGATGAAAAACATATCTTCAACTTGATATGATGAAATTAAGGAGAAAGCAGATCGACTAATTACGAATTTATTGTCCCTTCTTTAGCCGTTAAGTTTTGGTTTCCTGTTCCTTTCGTCCTCTCTCTCTCTCTCTCTTCATTTTTTCTGTCAAACTTAATGAATTGTCGTTGGTTCATCGCTACCTAAAACCCTAAACAATTTCCCGGTCTGGAATTCCTCTTTGACCTTCCTCTCGCTTCCTCTTCACCTTAGTGTCACGTTCTCTCTCTCTCTCTCTCTCTCTCTCTATATATATATATATATATATATATATATTATATATATATTTATACTATTAAATTTCAAACTTAGCCATAATATACCGGATCATCTTGACTTCGTGGGGAAGAAAAATGTCGATCCCCATTTGATCAGAGGTTGAGGATGAGTGATTCGCAGAGTTCGTCTTCCCCGGAATTGGGCTCCGCCGTCGCCGCCGACGAGGTAAATTCGGTTCCTTTCCACCACCAATCGCCGCTATCGCGGGCATCTCGAGTTGGGTCCTGAAGCAATCACTTTGATCTTATCTAATTGATTATGGCTACTTAAACTTAGTGGCTTTTTGTTTGCTTAAAAGGTAAAAAGGTTTTTTTTTTTTTTTTTGAAGTCGTTAGAACTATGTTGCTGTCTGGAGACTAGAATTTTAAGATCGTTTTGATGAAGCCCACCAGTTTGCCGCGTCAAGTGCGGCGGTTGATTATCTTCGTGAAATCCTTCGTCGCTCAAATGAGGAAAGAGTATTTGTGGATTTTCGGTGAAACTTTGTGTTTTAGATTCATTCGGCCTCTGTTGCTTCCCTTCTGACTGGTTGGTTGATTCCTGCCATTTGATTTACACGTTTCCTGTCTGTGTTTTAGGCTAATGTTTGATCATAGACATTACCCTTCTTTTGGCCCTCCCTTTCTTATATGTCCCTGGATTGAATCGGAGCGTGGTCTGAAATTGATGTAAAATGATCTTGGGCGTCTAACATTTTGTTTACCCTTTCCCCTGCAGAGTGTTGGGAGGAGTAGAAGGAGCTCTGGTTCTAGTCAGATACTTGCTTCTCCGCCCTCGAGGCGCTGGAGGGATGTTTTTTGGTTAGCGATATTTCTGATCCACTTGATTGGTTTTGGTCTTCTTCTCGGAGTTCTTGGACTTAACCGGTTTGAGAAGTTGGACAGACTAAATATTGATAAGATAACCAATGCGCCATCTGATAGTCATGCTGGATTGACGGAGGACTACTGGCCATTATATGCTGTAGCTGGTGGTGCAGGAACTCTTCTTGGATGGACGTGGTTGTTGTTTCTGGGTTCTCAAGCTAACCACATGATGAAAGTGTCGGTGCATATATTAACTACTTATCTCGCTGTGATTAGTGTGCTGTGCTTCTGGGGTGAGCGCTTTTTCTGTGGTGTTGCTTTCGCAGTTGGAGCTGCACTGCAGTTTTTGTATGTGATATCTGTTATAGACAGGTAGAGATTGCATTTTATTGCGGAATTTTCATGCTTGATTAAAGTAGATGACTTGATTTAACTTAGATTATTACATTGTAAAGGATGACAGAAATGGAGGTTTTCAAAGCTCAACTCTGTACTAGCATTCATTGTTCCTATGATTTGGATTGCTCGAATCATACATGCGATATTTAGAATTTAGTTACAAGTACTTGGAAGTTGGAGTATCAACTGACTTTACACTTGAATGGACTTCGATATCTGATTTTCTCTTTTAAATGAAACCATGCGGTATTTTTGATAGACAAAATTTGTCTTTCCACATTGATAGAGAACGATGGTAAGAGGATCGTGTCAACTTCAGCTGGTGAGGGGTATAGATGTTCAAGTTAAATGTAATATGGGGCAAGGAGGGGGATTCCCTTGTTCAAGCTGAATTTAAAGTTTATGTACAATTCTCCTTCATGTTTTTCACGTGCATATAGAATTGCTGCTGAATTGCTGCCACCTAAATTCTCATAGAATTGCCAATCCTTAGTCTCTCACTCAGTTTATTGTTTTCTTTTGCAGACTTCCCTTTACCATGTTGGTGCTTCAGAAGGCTGTCAAGATGGTATGGAATCTGCCTGAAGTTACGAGAATAGCATATTTGTTTATGCTGGTTATGCTTTTATGGATGGTAATATGGTCCTTTGGAGCAGCTGGAGTCATTGCATCAAGTATGGACGATGGTAAAGGCTGGTGGCTTCTTGTGGTGAGCTGGCAAGTTTTGCTCTTTTTTTTCCTGAACAAACTTGGGATATAATCTACAAGCAAAGAATGATTAGAGCTTGACCAAAAGAATAAACAGAATGAATAGAGCTCTGACCAAAAAAAAAGAAAGGATGAGTAGAGCTGACAGGATGAAGTTGATGACTTCTGTGACCAATTATTATTTACATGCAGGTGCTCTCTGTAAGCTTATTCTGGACAGGTGCAGTTCTTTGTAATACTGTACATGTAATAGTGTCTGGTTTGGTGTTTCTGGTTCTCATCCATGGAGGTCGACAATCATTGTCAATGCCACAAAATTCATTATTGAAGACATTTCGATATGCTGTGACTACATCTTTTGGAAGCATATGTTATGGATCATTATTTACTGCTGCAATTCGGACCCTGCGTTGGGAGGTATGCATGTTTGGCTTGCTTTTTTCTTCTAAACACCTAGCAATTTAGCTTTAATTGGCATGCACTGGTATTTTCAAATTTGGCAACATTAATTCATTCTTCCTGCTCAATACATCTGCTAGATCAGGGGATTGCGGTCTAAGATTGGCAACAATGAATGTCTACTCTGCTGTGTGGATTTTCTCTTCAACCTCGTGGAGACACTTGTACGCTTTTTCAACAAGTATGCTTATGTACAGGTACCTTTTCTGATCTTGGTAGTCTGCTTTGTTTTTTTTTTTTTTTTTTTTTTTTTTTGGGGTGGGAGGTGGGGGACCATTTAGCTTCGAGCAGTAGGCAAATTAGTCTACGGTTCAGATATCAGCTATATCATGGTTTTGTTTCTTGGGCATCTTCAGAGAGTGTGTTGCGTTGTATGGTTTTACAATGCTACCTTTGACAGTGAGCTAGTGACAAGTGCTAGTGCTGGTTGTAGTGGCATTAGGGGAGGGCCAGTTAGGCAAATTAGTCTACGGTTCAGATATCAGCTATATCATGGTTTTGTTTCTTGGGCATCTTCAGAGAGTGTGTTGCGTTGTATGGTTTTACAATGCTACCTTTGACAATGAGCTAGTGATGTCTACTATCTACTATCCCTTGAATGCTAGTGCTGGTTGTAGTGGCATTAGGGGAGGGCATTTATGGGGTGGGAAGGGGGGGGACCAGTTAGCTTCGAGCAGTAGGCAAATTAGTCTACGGTTCAGATATCAGCTATATCATGGTTTTGTTTCTTGGGCATCTTCAGAGAGTGTGTTGCGTTTTATGGTTTTACAATGCTACCTTTGACAGTGAGCTAGTGATGTCTGCTATCCCTTGAGTGCTAGTGCTGGTTGTAGTGGCATTAGGGGAGGGCATTTATGGCTGCCTCATTTTGGTCCTTAATGACCAGTTCTGTTGTGGAAGCATTTTTATAAAATTGGAATTTAAGAATTAGATGAGTGATGAAAAACATTGTTCAAAAGTGATAGGTGTCTAGTCCTCTAAACAGGAAGCATATGCAGTTGACTAAAAATCAGAGAAGTTTCACTGGTGCGGAGATACACCATAGTCGTGACTGGTAGTTAGAACTGGAACCTTGAGAGTGCACAGGCATCCTGTATGGACAGATGTAAATGATTTTGGTGCAGATATGGCTGGTTGGCTATGGGCTTGATTGGTATTTACACATACGATTTATATGGTGTTGAGGGAGATTGAGAAGAACTTTTATGTGCGTACTGCTTCCATTACAACCTGATGGATTTTGAGATAACTTGGTAATCTATGTTTGATCCATAAAAAATGAAATCTTATCAGCGATTAAGTTGTCAGCTTCCAGGTGGTACAATCAAGGAATCCTGATGATCTTATATCTGTAGGTAATATGCACAAAACGAAGTCAATATAAGTATTTAAAACATTATAACCCTGTTCGAATAATGAAATTCGCCGCCACCATCTATTGCACTTATAAAGACAACGAATGATTTTACCTGGATCGATTCTAGTAGTATGGAAGGAATAGAGGGACTAACAATTATATGAATAAAATAGAACTCTATATGGTCAGCTTACAAGGAAGAAACAGGAATGACAAGAAAAGGGTCTCATTTCTGACACTCATATTGGCTGTGATATATCTAATCCTTTTGAAGTGATAGTCATAAGTATTCTATTTGGTCAGCTGTAACAGTATGACCTATACATGAAGCTTTCATCAAATGTTCTGTTAGTCATGATGACATCGTTCCACACTTGCATTTGACCAGATGCAAGTTAGAAAAGACATAGGTTTCCTCAAATTTCTGGCATTTGCAAGTTATCTGCTCCTTATATTCTAGCCCAGTTACACTACTGTGAATGTTGCATGGCTCAAGCTTGCAGCATAAGTTCTTCACTTTTCTCCATATTGAATCTTTCGACATTTCTTTTATTAGCTTATTCCTTTTTGTTCAACATTGATCATTTTTCGATGGCATTATTATATATCATTGCATGACAATCCTTCAACTTTTTGTCAGATTGCAGTTTATGGTAAAAGCTTTAACCATTCTGCAAGAGATGCATGGGAGTTATTTCAGTCCACTGGGGTTGAAGCACTTGTTGCATATGATTGCTCTGGCGCTGTTTTGTTGATGGGCACTGTCTTGGGAGGGCTTGTAACTGGAACTTGCGCTGGAGTTTGGGCTTGGTTTAAGTCTAATGATAAAGTTGTTATGGTCGGCTCCACTTCAATGTTGATGGGTATGGTTTTGGTAAGTCCTCTCTCTCTCTCTCTCTCTCCCTCTCTCTCTGTGGCCGAATATCTACTATCTCTTCACTCGAGTTGCAATTGTTATTAATTGTGTGTGCTGATTTTGCCTGCTTAGTTCTAAGGTTCATGGACTTACTTTTTAGTATTTTTCTGTCCCAAATGTGCAGTACATGCCATCATGGTACAGCATAGTACCTATGCTGATGATTGATTGCTTCGAGTGTGGACCAGTTTGAAATGAGATATTGTAGTAAAAGAATGGTTTCTTGATGTCATTGACATTTGCCCCAACTTTGGGACTTCCTGGCATCCCTGTTTATGGCACCATGACTACTTGATTTCGTCTTCTTACAGCTTAGCTAACCTATTTCAGGTTGGAGTGGCAATGGCTGTGGTGGAAAGTGCTGTTACATCTATCTACATTTGCTTCGCAGAAGATCCGCAATTGATTCATAGATGGGACGCTGAGTTCTTCAACCAGTTATCGGAGATGCTACATCAGCGTCTTCAGCATCGGAGTGCAAGAGTGACAGAAGTTTTGACACACAATAGGTTCGATGGTCGGATACGAAATACATTTTCTGTTTGAAATGTTGACATTATCTTAATAAGTTACCTTTGAGAAAAAGAATTAGGTTCTTTTGGTTGTGCATATTTGTTCTAGCACTCATTCTAGCTAGATCAGTTTTTCACGGCAATGCTGCAGTTGAACTGGGGATTGATAGCTGATTCTTCTTTTGCCAATTGACATTACAAGTGACCGTTAATTCTTCTTCTGTCAATTGATGTTACACACGACTGTGTTAATTCTTCTTTTGTCAATTGATATTCATTAAAATGACCGTGCATTGGTACTCGGGAGATATCCCATCTTAACTCTGCTAAATTCTTTTTCACTTTCAAGTTGCTCGAATTTTAAATCTATTCAAATGTTAAAAATACCAAATTTGAGCATCTCACGGGTCAATTGATTATTTATTGTTATTTTACTTGGCAAATTTGAGCTGATACTAGAGTTAGTTGGAACGACTTATAAAAGGCAGCGCAGTTTATGCAGTCAGCTTAAACTTTGAAGATCAAGGGTAAATAAACGTCAAGAGTATATGGTTGATCCCTGTCGACTCGACTCGGCCCACTGATGTTCCTAGCAGGACTTGCCATTACATGTAACGCGGTGCTTAGGGATTATCACTTTTATTTGTAAAACCCGATAAAGTTTATGTGCTTTTACCAAATAGTCATGTTGAATGTACTGTATATTTACGCAAATGTCATGTATGCTCTGGCTCATGATAACACTGCAAATAGAGTTGGGTTAACATGGGAGGGGCCTTTTTTTCCAAAATATCTACTAATACCTTTGGGAAATATTTTGAAGGGACCACTTTGTAATTTATGCATTATGGACCTACCGAAATCAAAGCTTTACTTCAAAAAAAAAAAAAAAGCGAAAAAATTGTATCGAACTAGCCGCCGCCATCTACATATGTTCAGAAATTAGTATTAAGCTGTGTCATGGGGGAAAAGAAAAGCATAAGCTGGAACCACCAGCCTCACTAATTTAATCGAATTCAAAAGTGAAGTAATATATTATTATTATCGTCATTATTATGCAGAGACTGTTGCTTGGAGAAAATAGATTTACAAAATGAAATTCATATTCTCTATGCAAACACTCTATAATATTTCCAAATATTCACAACAAAACTAATGTTTTGAACTATCACTTGTGCATCTTCTTCTCCACTTGCTTGTACATCGATTTCCTGCGGTTGTTCGTCCTTCCTGCAGACATGCACCAACTTAACATCAGTTCTCTAAAACATGATCAATTAGATTCATAAAAGTAACAGGAGAAATAAAGAAAATCAGGGTGTTTCTCAAAATCAGCAATCCGAGAACTCACCGAAGTTGCTGTGTCTTCTTCTCTTCTGAGCCAACTGAGGAATGAACACGCCAGTCCCGCCAACGTTGCCACTGCTCCACAGATTCAAAAGCCAAGCCGGGACCGAACTGGAACTATCGTTTTCCCATCCCCCAAATTAGAAGCAGCATCATATCTTATCCTGCTTGCAGAGCCTAACTTTCTGGAGGAATTGATTTTGCTATCCAAGGCGACGGGGTCATCCTCGCCATCATCCACCATCAACAGGATGATCTGCTTCTCGAGCTCGGCATAGTGGACGTCATTGCTGTCGCCACCGACCCCAAGACCAGGTTCGTTCTGGATGTACATTGGCGGGGGTTATGGAAGATTTAAGAATTGATGTGGGTAATTGGGATCCCTTTGGCTTAGTTTTTCTCCTCTCCTTGACAAAAAAATGTTTCTGGACCTTAGGAATTATATAGGGAGGAGACGTTCCAAGAAGAGGAGGAAGATGGTCAGCTTGGGGTCCCAAGATGGAACCCAAGACGGAACAAGTCCATCGAACGAGAGAATATGTCGATTCTTGTAGGGTAGTGCACGGTTTGATTCTTAAATTATTGCTTGTTGGAGGTGGTTGCCATCAAAAGGAATTTGGAAAGATCCAAGCTTCGATTGGCCATGCTTTCAGTAAATGCGTGCGCATAAAAAAGCTTATATTAAATTGCAGGCGTAGAAGTTTTACTAATCTTGGAACTAGAAGAATTCCAGATGAAGTTAAAGAGAAAAAGGATGCTCTAACCTTTGACTCGAATCCTCCCATATTCCACACGTTGTGTGACACAAATAAAGTCGTTCCCTACCAGTTCGTGCGGTGGAGACATTATTAGGAGGTTTAGGTTGGTGGTGTCCCGAGATTTTAAAGCTCCATTACTTCTCGAAAGAATTTTCAAACACGTTGGACCAACGTGGATGAGTCATAGAAGACTCAGAACAGTAATGAAATCTCAGTTTGACACCCCCACCCCCTAAAAAATAAAAAAATAAAAAAACGTAGATGAATCATGAACCTGCGAGCATCCGACTGTTTTTCGAGTCCAGACATAAATTCTTTCCATTTTTTTTCTTTTAAAATGACGTACGAGTTAGTTGTTATATTTCTAATTCGAAAGTTGGATCGTAACATTATATTGCTCGTCAATCTAGATATTTCATCCGAATAAACATATTGGATGCAGCTCAACTTGAACGTGCGGACTCTCGGTCCGGGTTTTGGACGGCCGGATAAGAGTGCGATCGACAAAAGCTCAATCAAAGCCTGATGCCTCGGGGCCTAATACCAGACATTGTCCGAAGCTGTTTCCGGCCTCAAAAACCAGTGTCTCAACATCTTTCCCACTGTTCGTTCGAAAAGTAAAAAGAAAAAACATATTTCCACCCATTTTTTACTTGCCGCCATATCATTTCTCACTCAATTTGATGTTCAATCAAGTACCTCTATTTTTGTTTTCCTCGAGAGCCATCATTTCCCATATGAGAAGAGGAGGTGAGGGTTCAAATCCCAATCTTCTCAAGGGATTAAGATAAGGACGATTTAGTTTTAGTTTTAGTTTTAGTTATAAGTTTCTTCTATATCCCTTGCAAGAAGATATAGTAAAAGTTTAAGAGTGAGAATTAAAATAAGAGTGGAGTATGATTGATAAAAAGAAAATGACAATAAATTATTTATTTTCTTTTTTTACATTTTTTTTTAAACTCTTGAATGAATTTTTTTTTTCTTTTGTCTTGGTAGATTTCTCGAATTGGTTTGCATTATTTCATGCCTAAGCATCTTAGACCCTCGTTAGCACCTCCAATTTCGCCCTATATTCAATAAGTCAATCATTTGAAGGAGGAGTGAAGACGCATTTAGGTTGTGTTTGGTTCAATATTTAGAGAAATTTTTTAGGGAAATGTAATAATTTTAGGTTAAATGATTTTTTTTTTCAAAATACAAATAGTGTTTGGTAAAATATTATTGAAAAGCTTGGGAATCAATTTGATTAAATATGTTCCAAAAAAAAATTCAAATTATAAAATATTTAAAGTATATACATTAAATAAATAAAAGAAAACCTACTTGAACAATAGGATGCTAGCCATTAGCAACAAGCCAAGTTTGGCATTCGCTATTGTTGCATGAGAATGAACAACCTCAAACAACCTCTAACAAGGACTGCTTGGGGTCACATGACCCCAAGTGAGCAAGCAACCAAAACCTAGGGTGGCGCAACCTCAAGCAAGACTCACCAACACTAGATCTAGCTTGCCAATGACGTCACATGAAGCTAAATAGTGAAAATGGTGAGGGTAGAACTAAACATTGAAAAGTTTAGCAAGATCAAAGTTGGAAGGTAAAAAATGCATTAGCATTCTAGAAATGCTCAAAGCCCATAGTTGAGCAAACTTGCATTAGACTAAAAGCCTTTAGAGGAATTTGAAAATGCAATACATCTCCACAAGCTCTCTAAAAAAAAGTTGTCAAACACCTTAACATTTGCCCTAGGGCTTTTATAGCTCCAAAGCCCATTTAAAACCGAACCAAATGCACCCTTAGCATATGCCGAGCTAGATACTTGCCTTTGAGGTGGTCCAATCACGGGCTTAAGGCCCAAGCTTGGCCGTGCACCCACCCTTCGACCAACAACATTAGGCATTTAGCTCAAATTTTGGGGTGTGCAAAAGAACTGAAACCACCTGAAACTGGACAAGATCAGCCCAAAACCAACGGTTGCCATGGGGACTAGTTCAATTCTCGATTCTAGGTGTAGAACCGCCTACCCACCAACCTAAATTGGACTAATACACACGCGTAATTTTTATTTTTATTTTTATGCAAAGCATATATGTGCTCTTGAGTTTGACATATTTGAGCCTAAAGATGACCCTAGTAAGTTCAATTCCAACTTTGGGGGCTCTTTTAGCAAGTTCAATTCTATGGGCCAAATGAAAAACAGAGGAACCTTTTATGGGTGTTTCCCATGGCTGGTCCAACATTCTTCAAACTTGAAAGGAGATGATAGGCCAAGGGATTGTTCACCATAGGTGTCGAGGAGGATTGGTTTGTGGTTCGAAGCCATTGCAATGAGGCGAGTGACGATGGCTTTCAAAAGTTTATGATGCCAAGTTGGTTTGGAGTTGCACTTGTCAACTATTCAAAACACCTATGAATAAATTTATTAGAAACATTTTTACCCTTTTTATAGACCCACTCAGGAACAGTTCCCATGTGGATTCCTAGAACTAACGAGCAGTTATAGATTCTAAATTTTCAGAACCAATCTTTAATAGGTGATTCCCAATTTCAAGATGGCAACCGCTCATTCTAGAACCAATCACTCCTATGCAAATCCACACCCTTTGATCTTCAGCAATTTCGGTGAATCATGTCTTGACCTACCATAGATACTTGCTGTTAATAAAAAATTAAAAAAAAAAGTCCATCAATTTGGGCTTTCCATACACTACAATGAGAGTCGGGATTGTCGGGGCTCTGAGAAGTCGGCAACGCGGCTATAAACTGAAGACTAACCAATTCACCCTAATGACTATCATGGGACCTTTCATGACATATTGACGACTAGCCAGCTGAAATATTCTTCAATCTGGTTCTATCTATGACTATCATATCCACATTAGGGCACGAAACCAATCTTTTCTTGCTAATCTACTTTGAGGTTCGATGAAATTGAAAGTGTATGAAAAAGAAAATCTCATGACCAAGGGAATGTTTGCAGATTAAAGACCATTGCAATTTGCACATGCCAATTTGCACATCGAATATCTGGTCGCCCCAAACTATATATTATCCATCATTTACTCCTAGACCTACTTTTGCATATATGTACACTTCAAGTGGGCGACATTATTGGTGTTTCGATCATGGCGAACTTCGAACCCGATGACGTTATGCGACCCATTCATCGCTCTTATACCCCACGTGTTTCATTGTTGACGGAAGGAATTTAACAGACAAACCTATTTTCCCTTGTGTTTCTTTTTTATTTGCAACATGCGTTGTCTTATCTTGTAAAATTTTGCGAAGATGCTTGTTCCCTACAATAAAAATTCCTCTTGCAAATGCTATTAGTGGAGAAAAATTCTCACGAGCACCTCCGTCCACTTGTGATGTGATGATTAGTGAAATTAGGTTAGTCGGCATTAGCCTTGACTCCCAATGAAACCCCCCTCTCCTTCCTTCCTTCCTTTGGGAGGCTGCTGGCCTCAATTGACCTCAAGAAGAGAGTATTGGGAAGCACGTGGTAAAAATACGAAATCTTCATCTAAGGAAATTAGGGCTAATTTCCAAAAAAAAAGTACTAACTTTAAGTCGAGTAACAAATTTAAGCCAATTTTTTTTCTCTCATAAGAAAGTACTAACTTTAGATAGAGTGACAAATTTGGCCCAAACTTTTTTTTGTCTCCTAAGAAAGCACCAACTTTAGATCAATTGACAATTTTGTCTAACTTTTTTTCGTCTTTTAAAAATCAGAAACTTTCACCCTTATCTCAAATCTAGCTCTTGCCGTTAACTCTCTATTTGAAGTCAGCCTTGTTTCAGGAAAAAAGGTTCTAGTCATGAGCTTGGTAAATCTCACTCATAGTGTCTCTTGATGGTTGGTGGTCGACAACTTCATATTATGATATAATGGTGAACTCTAGCAAGAAAAATTCAATCTAGATATCTTTTTTACTTGCTAATGAAGTGTATGAAATGATGAATAACTTCACCGTTATTCTCTAGCTCAAACAAGAAAATAATGAATAGTGTTTAACATCAAGCCAGCAAGTGCATATCTTCACTATTATTCTTCAAGTTGTAACACTAACAAGAAGACAATGAATAGTGTTTTAAATCGAGCAAGCAAGTGCATATCTTTACTGTTATTCTCCAAGTTGTGGCTCAAACAAAAAGACAATGAATAGCGTTTTAAATCAAACCAACAAGTGCATATGAATTTATTAATGAGGACAATCAATGGATCTAAATTAAGGGGGTCAGATTTAGAATTTAAGTGAAAGTTGTTGATTTTTTTAGACAAAAAAAATCGGGGTTAGAATTGTCACTCAATTTAAAATTGGTGTTTTTTTACGTTACAAAAAAATTTAAGGCGGATTTGTCACTCGACCTAAAGTTAGTGTTTTTTTTTAGGCGAAGGAAATTATCAAAAGAAAAACTAAATTCAAGCTCATCAACATATTTAGTATAAGCTAATGAATTATGAATTAACGAAGATAGATTAACTGCTATACACCATATAAATTCTTTGATATAGATTTTATTTTAACACAATCGAAACATGCATCACCATAAAGAGAAGGGAGAGAGGACAGTGCAAATGGTAGAAGGGATAGCTGGAGTCGATCAAAACACGATTCGACCATGGATGCAAGTAGGAGGTGCTCTGGTTGAGAAAGGGAAAATGGGAAAGAAGGAAACGAAAGGAAAGGGTGAAAAAGAGCAACTACTTGTTTACTGTTGAATGCTCATCATCCTTTTTAACAAAAAAAATTAACGTGTAAATTTACTTTTTTAAATATAAACATGCTTGACCCGACATTCTGTGTTAGGAAAATAAGGCCTCCTTGGTGTATTTATTATCCAGAGTAATGTTGGGTGGTGTTAGGCCCCTTTCATTCCAAAAATTATTTTGAAGAATGAGATTCTCCCCCATCCTTACAAATTGGTCAATAGTTCCTTCCGCAGTCGACGGACAATCTCGACGAGTATTGGTGCAAAAATGAATGATTGAATGGTCTGACCAATAATCAGATAGTGACAACAGATACTTCATCACCATGTGACAGAGATATACACCGTGCATGAATGTGATGAATGCAGTGAAGCTTTGAAGAGACAAACCCTTTGACCAATTGCTACCAACTGAAGTCCATCGATGAGCAACTTCCACGGTTCTCCTGAAAACAGGGAGGAAAGGCCTAGGGGCTCGTGCACAATGCCCCGATGTCAAAGTTGATGTTTCTTCTAATTGGATGGCTTGCCCTGTTCAAGTCCACACGTTCTAAAAAGTGGTAGGAAACACTGCATAATTCGCCCATGCATGTTTCCAGCAGTCCCGTTGAAAAGATGTTATTGGGAGGCAACCTAAAGTTTCCACTACGGCACTGGTTATTCCCCCTCAAATGTCAACAATATCATGCCACATATTCTAAAAGTATCCCATGATTTTATTTTTTCCGATGCCAATCTTCAACACATTTAATGTTGTCCTAACAAGTCGTCTTATCTCATATGAAGAGCAAGGTTCTCTACCAATAGAATAATATATGTTGCCTAAAGAGTTGCTTTGAATGTTACACATTATAATTTGTACATGAGTTCTACGCATTCTATTTGACCACTCAATCAACTTTAAGTTCATATGAGTGTATCAAATTGCCTTTTTCCTATTTTGGAATTCCCTCGCATATGAAGATTATTAGAGGAAGAACGTCTCAATATAGGGCATTTGGGTACAGCAGATTTTGTTGAAAATACTGCTGCCCTTGGTGTAAGATAACGTTAAAGTATATTTGGCCTCGTTTAATATATGTCGAGCAATTAATCTTAGCAAAAAGTCTGCACATTTATGATGTTTAGAAGTTCGTCACAATTATGATGGTTAGATCTTTCTCTAACACTCATGATGATTGACTTAGCTAGTTTATTGATCTTTTTCTAAACAATTAATAAGCTAGTGTGTAAATAGGTCATCAACGGGTAAAGGTCGCCAAATTTGACCAAATGTGTTAGATAATTTTGCATCTTTTTCCATGAGAAAAAGTTGAGAATGTGAGTCCACGTGAAGAAATCAGGCAGCAAGTTCCAAATTGCCCACTTGGCAGGCCAAGATAAGATCATATTTCTCTTTATATAGATCAATATATGTTCTCTTTTTCTTTTTTCAGTTGATCTAACCCTAAATAGTTCTTTTCATGCCTCCTCGCATACTATATAAAGAAGTACTAATGCCTAATATTTTATAGACAACATACTATCACATATTATTCGCCAACGCATTTGACTTGAACATCTTTTCGTGTATACAGCACGATCTAAGTATCATTCATCCATGAGAAGAAGAATGGCTGCAACAACCTTCGCTCCAACCCTAACCCTGAAGGCCGGCGGCGGCAACGATGTCTCTCAAAAATGGCATGGCGCTGTAACAGATGAAATCGGAGGGCTCATCCGAGTGTACAAAGATGGGCATGTGGAACGACCCAACATCGTCCCTTTCGTCTCCTCCGCATTGCCTCAAGAGCTCGGGTGACATCAACCGACAAGGTCGTCGACAAGTTCACAAACGTCTGGGCGAGGTTCTACATCCCAAATCACGTACAACACCAGCTCGTCCCGTTGATTGTGTACTTCCATGGCGGTGGCTTCTGCGTTGGCTCGGCCGGTTGGAGCTGCTATCACGAGTTCCTAGCCAAGCTAGCCCTCAAAGTCAGCTGCGTGATCATGTCCGTTAATTATCGGCTTGCGCCGGAGAACCCTCTCCCGGCCGCCTATGAAGACGGCTTCAAGGCCTTGACGTGGCTTAAACAGCAACGCCTAGAAGCCTCTAGCGAGTGGTGGCTGAGGCAGTGCGACTTCTCGAGAGTCTTCCTCGCCGGAGACAGTGCCGGGGCCAACATAGCCCACCATTTGGCCACGAGGCTCGCTTCCAATAACGGCACCAAGCTTGAAGCGGCGAACTCACTATGCTTCAAGGGCGCGATCCTGATACAACCCTTCTTCGGAGGCGAGGCAAGGACGGAGTCAGAGAAGCGCACCGCGCAGCCACCCGGTTCCGCTCTCACCGTGGCCGCCTCCGACACGTACTGGCGGCTGGCCTTGCCGCAAGGGAGCAGTCGGGACCATTCCTGGTGCAATCCACTGAAACAAGACGAGCGCAGCGGTTGCAATTCGAAGAAACCGAGGGTTCTGCCTAGTACTCTAGTGTGCATATCGGAGAGGGACATACTGAGAGATAGAAATGTGGAGTATTGCGGTGCTTTGGCTAAAGCGGGCAACGTCGTCGAGTGCGTCGTGTACGACGGAGTCGGTCATGCGTTCCAGGTTCTCAGTAAGTCGCACACGGCGCAAGCCCGTGCGCTAGAAATGATGTCTCATGTCGGGGCCTTTGTTCATCGGTGATCTTTTTGGTCTGTGGCAAATATGTCCAAATTCATATCCACGCCATAGTTTCTGATCATTTGACATATTCATTTGTCGTATGTTTACATCTGTCTGTGCAAATTAAATGACGTATAGGATCGTATACGTCATGTATGGAGTCTTTTAAGTTACTCCTAGAATCGGATTTTGAGTGGACATCATTAGCTCAGCTTTTAAAACGTGAGATCACGCTTATTGAGGCACTTGTTCTCTTTGAGTAATTTCCTCTTTTCTTAGTTATAACATTAGTTTAATTACCTTAATTTTTTTATATGCCTATATTGACTCCAAAAGGTTAGTCAACTTTGGGAGTATCGAGGGCAGGTCTTCGATCTTATCCATAGAATAAAGGAGTTCAAGATGATAATCGTGTTGCCTCGGCATTGGCTGGTTAGTCTTTTTCCGGAGTTCGTTGCATCCAGCTGATCTCCATTTTTTAACCCGTGGACCTCGGACCTTTTGGAAAAAAACGTATCAAGCAGTTGAATTATATCAAGCCCTATAAGATCGAAAAGTTATAATGTGCAAAGTTGGATCTGGACGTATTTTGGTAAAGATCTTGTTACTTCCAGTTCGTCGCATCACTTGTAAATTAATTATACAAAGCAAATCTTTGAGTCTCGAGAATTACTTATCCGTTTGGCTAGTAACAGTTAAGTTTTGAAGCAAAACCCCATGCGTGCAGATTTGAATGAGGTTCCGTCTTCATTCCTCACGTCTAGCATCCTCATTTGTCTGTCTCGATGGCTCTCAAATTTTCTACACGTTTCGATTTATTTTATCATCACCCACACATAATAAGTGCAAACCCTAACCACCCAAACTCTCTCTCTCACATGCACGCACACGCGCACGTTCTACATGTCTATAGGAGTCATGAGCTCGCTACAATTAGCAGGAACATTACTAAAAAAGTCTTAAATATATTGTATGAATGTAAATTTAGTCTCATACTTTTCAATTTGATCAATTCAATATTAAATATTTTGATAATTTACTAATATAATTCATTCTACCAATTTCAAGATGCCGCCGCCATAAACTCCCTTTTCTTTTCTTCTCTTTCCATTTTCATTTTTCTCCCTCTACAATCACCTGGGCCTCGGGAATGGCTGGTGACTTTACTAGCCATAACCAAGGGCCAAACCTAGCGAGGGACCGACAAGGTTGACCCTTGCCTATGGCTAGTGACCTCCGTGGGCCATCATCAAGGCCTAGCAATTGGCAAAGGGAAATAGGGAAAATAAAAAAAAAAGAAATTAATATAATTAAAAAAAATTGCTAAAATTGTCCACACCAATGCCAATAGTCGATATTGACTAGACACACCACGTCAATAATTTCCAATCAAAATTTACAGAATAACTATATTGACAAATTGAAAGGTTTATGACTAAATTAATATTTCTACAGTAGGTTTATGACTTTTTTGGGTAATTTCCCAAAATCAAGACCGTAGCAGGCTACAAAAATAGGAAAGTAAATTTGACGCCTGCCGAAGGCCGCCGGCCATGAAGGTCCAAGGATGAGGCTCCTGAGCAGCTCGATCTGCCCATCCTTCATCGCCCCCAGCAACTTGCGATTCCTTTGCTCAAATAAATATTCCAAAAAGTGGGAAAACCATGGTGTATAATATGCATCTCCTGCCAAAGAAGACTACGTCCAAGCACGATTATTAGCTAGAGTTAGTGATTTGATCATCATCGGTCTCAATGAGCAAATACTTTGAACTAATTACATTTCTAGTTACGTGGTTACCTTGAGTAGAAGAAACAAAAGGCTCTCTCTCTTCCCATAGTTTCATCCTCTGCCCAATCGTCATCTTCCATTTCGGCTTCTGCTCTCATTGAGGGCGTAGCTTCTCCTGTCCAAAAGCAGTATGTATAATCTGAATATGGAAGTGATCGCAGTACTTGAAGAGCAGGTCATTTGATGCTATCCATCGGTGGCAGGAGAGTCCGTGATGTTGTCAAGACGAGCCGACTGTCGGATCGAAAGTTGCCACATTTTGTGTCTCTCGACCCCAACCATCCATTCTTATCCAGCTAACCTACCTAACCCCCTCTCTATTGTCTTCACTATCCATTCCACATCTTAGAGGTCGGTCTCCATCCTTCACCATCCCCTCTTGCCTGGCCTTATTGGCATCTTATGTGACTATGGAGCAGCAATATCGGTACCATGATATTGGTCTGGCTCTGTTCAGATTAAGCGGAAAATCCGCTGGGTTCCATATCGAAATGCTACAATTTGTCACGTTATCTACTGAAGGCAAATTTCACATTGTGTTTGTCTTACAATATTAGTCTCTACGAGGACACTTTCGAGGTTTTGAGGATATTGGAGCAAATTGTTTAATTGGCCAACACCCGGTTCCTGTGAAAATTTAACCTCAAATATATTTCACGTCGGTTAAACAGTTTGATAGGGATCCCCATGAATGAGAATGATCGTCTAAAGCAGTGCGATGTACAGTGTGATTCATTCTTGCTTGGAATCTCAGAGCCAGAGCCATACCTATAGCGTGAAAAAGGCTAGACTCCTGGGCTTTACCTTTTAAACTCCTTGCAAGAGCACACTGTACCAGACCATCATATAGAACCTAAGTGTGCCGGTAAAACCATTTTGATTTTACCCCACTTGTTATTACGCGTTGCTTCAGAAACTATATTCTCGATAAATGTGGTCCCAAAATGAGCTTATCCGAAGTGACTCGGTGGAACCATGATGGGAACCGAACTGGTACAGAGTTATGTGGGCATTGAAGAAACAGTTAAGCTGTGACTCCATCAGAAATATAACAAAGAAAAAATCAAAATCCCTGCCGATAGAAGCTCTACTTAATTCGCTGAACCGCCTATCGCTTTAGGTAGCTCTCAGTTGGAAGACAAAGAAAAAGACCGTTATGAATGATAGATTCTTGATAAAACGTATCACCCCCAACTCAGCTTGTAAAGAATATCCTCTGCAAACGCCTGATCTGAGATGCCAAAGAAGACATCTGTTTCTCCGACTCAGAGACTGTTGTTCTTATACGTATCAAACCCAACCTACCTGACTCTACTGCTGACTTTGTGAGATCAAAACACATTATAAGACTTACAATCAGAGATGTGATCGTTTATTATTTCTTATCCACCAACCATAAATACTAGGCAACATGTAGAGCCAACGTACAAAGAAGAATGAACGTGAAGGCAAATCAGCTGGGGAAACCGCTCTTTGAGCTTCATGGTGGACATGCAGATATAGGAGAAGAAAAACGAATCACTATTTTCATCACCATAACATCCCAGAACACAAGCAACTCACTATAAAATTGCATACTTTAGACAGGGCATTCCACCTCGATCAGAGTATATTCTAATCTGACTTGACAATACAACGGCTACTCCTTCAACAGAATTAGAAATCAAGGATCCAACGTAAGACCTCACGCAAACTGTGAGAAGTATATTAATTCAATGTTGACATAACAGCAATTCCAGAAAGAAACATCAAACACTGATTTAAATACATACATCAACCTGAATCTATCAAGAGTAGCCTTTCTAGCTAGTCATCATAACCTGGTCAATAGCCTGAAGAGCTTGATTGGCAAAAAAGCGGACATCAACATCAGGATCCTCGCTAAGCTCAACTAAACAGGGCCGAATCATTTTCTCCACCGTCTGTTTCAGGGGGAAAAAAAGATTTTAGAAAGTAAGAGCAGAAAATCATTCTTCAAAAGGGACAAAGAAACGATTCTAAGCCTGAATGCCAAAACAGCAGGAAAACAAGGCAAAAAGTTCGAAAGGAAAACTAAAAATGAAGTTTTTACTCACCAAAACCAGCAATTAGAAAAATGAAGATAGAGAGATCAAGAAATGAAAATTTTAGGATCTCCATGGGTTACTTACAGAATGGTCAACTATTGGCATGAGGGACTGAAGCACTTTTGCCACATTAAACTTGATATTTGGCACCCTGCCAATTGCAAAGCACAAGCAAGCAGTCAGAAATCATTCAAGAAACACATTGTAGCTTCATTTATTTAAAGGTACCTGTCTTTCGATGCATTAACTACCACCGGCAGCAGCTTCGAGCAAGTGATATCTGACCTCAACACAGGGGCAAGAAGAGAGATTGCACGCAGAATTGTCATTCTGTACAAGTAGTGTGGATTGTTTATCATCTCCAATGTCTGCAATATAAAACAAATCGACCATTATTTTAACTGCCAATACGAAAAGTAAGTGATAATATGTGAAAAAGAATAATATTCAATGGTGCCACAGTAAAAGGAATACAACAAGGCTTCCTCTGGGAATAAGGTGGGAAGGAAATAGTTGACTAAAGAGGAAAAAATGGGAAGCAGCAGCAGAAGGATGGACCAACATCAACACATCCCACATTTTTATTAAACAATACTTTAGCATGTCTATGACAGAATTAAAACATAAAAGAGCTGGTAATTAACAGTCAAAATCAATATAAACACCTGGGGAATTATGTGCTGCATTGCCCAGTCAGGACCGAATTCTTCAGCGAGGCGCTTCAAGTTGTTTGCCGCTGCATCACGAATTGAGTAAACCTGCAGGAGATTTGCTTTTAGTGACATACTTCTGACAAATGCTCCTCCTTCACAAACTATGTCGAAGCAAGATAAGGCAAAAAACTTAATGAAGCTATATCAGCAGAAACATTCATTCAGAACAACTTCAGAAAGCCAAGACAGTGATTTCAGGTTTACAGCATTTCAAAAAATGGCAAGTGCAGTCAACAGCCAGTGACTGACAATGAGGTCTTCAGATAAACACTTTTAAAAGAAAAATTTCCAATCGAATGGGAATCCTGTCTCCCTCATCCACAACCTCTATTTCATTTACTAATAACTTGGCCAGCATAAAAAGTTAAAAGAGACATCGGTGGTTCTGAGGCATGAAAAAGAAACAGAAGTAGAGAAGAATTTTAGTTATACGCAACTGTCATAACGCTATCAAGAAGAAACATGAAACAGCTCTCCTGTAAGACTAGAAAACAACAAACCTTATCTTGCAACCACTGCATGCAAAGAGAGCCAAGCTTATCATCAAAAAACCCTACACCCAATTGACTGGCCAACAGAGGTATGTACTCTATTATGGCAAGCCGGACCCTCCAATGTCTGTCCTCAGCAAGCTCGACAATTGCTGGTAATAACGATTGTGACAAAAGATCGATCCCAATGACCTGCATAAGTTCAGACCTCACTCAAAGACACAGATACTAATAATAAATACCAACAATGTCAGGAGATGTTCACAGGTGCAGATGAATCTTTAAAGTTGGCAGCAAACCTGATTGACTTGATCAAGCTTGCTAATTATGTTGAGACGCACATCAGGAAATTCATCTTTCAGAAGGGAAAGAAATATTGGAAGAAGCTGCTCAATGGTGGCATCCTGCATCACAATATGCAATGGTATTTGTTTTAGGGTTTCATAAGAAAAGGAAATGCTATTGATTTTGGACTGATGCCTCATTTCTTTCTTTCACCCATCTTGCTTTTCACTTGGCTCATTCAAGCAAGAGGGACAAACATCAACGTCAAGCCAAAGAAAAAGAAAATGAAGGAACTAACATTTAGTAACTATAGTACATTGCAGGACCAAAGGCATTCAAAAATCATAATATGTCTGTGGTCATCCAAACAGGTAAGAGCCAAAAATTTCTCTAGCTTCTTTCAGAATAGTTAATAAAAGGTGTAAGCCACTGTTCGAGGCACCTACCTTCCCTAGGACTGGTGCCATTCCCATTATAACCGAGGCTAAAGCTGACCGAACATGCTGGGAAGAATCTGATGAGAGTTCCTGCAAAAGGTCACCAGTCATTACTAACGGAGATATTCTGATGCATAATATTATCCAAAACAACAAAATTAAATCTTTGCAAAAACTCTGTTTTCATAGACATTCACACCTTGACACACGGAAGTATATGTTGAATGGAAAGTTCTGGGTTCAAAATCCGACAAAACTTGGTAACTTTTCCAGCAGCTGCTATACGTACTTCAGCCTCATTATCCCGAAGTAAGCGCACATATGCAGGGACCAACTCCGTCCTGGAAATTACTCAAGCATTGTGAAAGAAGTACTAAATTGGATCATAACATACAAGAATAAATTATGACAAAAGGTGAATATAAATTTTTCATTTCTCTGATAACTGAAAGGGATATATCCATGCAGCCAATCCAATCCAACAAATGTAGTAACTAGTCAGATGAGCAGATTTTGAAAACATCAAATTCAAAATGAAAGGGACCCAAAAGTGTGAAAAAAGGCACATATAGTCAACAAGCATTGGTTCCCATATAGATATTCTTTCAGCTTGCAAGTGTAAGAAAACCCCAGGTGCACAAGGCCATCCCATGGCTTCAATTAAATCAATACCTTGTAGGCTCTGGTCCCACGGCTTCGCAAAGCTCATACAATTGATTAGCCACCATGTAGCGCACTCGCCAAGACTTATCCTGTCCAGGAAAGGCAAGTGAGACACATAATTAGCAAAAGTTTTCACTGGCAGCATATGGTTAACAAAACCTCCAACATGTCGATATATGACTAATTGGTTGAATCTAAATTTTATAAAACATTTCAAGAAATCAACCAAAGCCCAAAGTCCAAATATTGATGTCCTCAGCCACAAATAATGATATAAGCCTTCTACACCATCTTACAACATGGTGCCAAAAAAAATTATCCCCAACTTTTAGTAAGCAAGCTGTGTCAGATCTGCATTCAAACAAGGTAAAAGCTTTTGCGGAACTAATTGAAAGTTCCACAACCAGATCACATTATCATTCGAGAAAGGTGCAGCTTTCTCCCCGACCTGTCATTCAACCTCCAAAGTGCAGCAGGTTTATTTGCTTATAGTATTCTGGCAAAACACTCAGCTTAAATAACTTTCAGCTACTTATCAAGTATATCTAGGTGTGCTCATTGAAGTAGCCGAAGGATAGAAGAATTTTCGAAAGAATATTCAGCACAAGAGATGGTCAAAGGACATTTTATTCCGCAGTGCCTCAATGATAGAACCACAAAGAGATGAAAAGAACATTTTAAGATCTTTCCCAGTTCATATTTAAACATATGTACAGGTCCTAATTACTAATCACCCAGGATATATGACTACGAAGGAAGAGATCTCAACTTTCCAAAGAGCCAAATTGTGCAACAAAAGTTGGTCTGTATCTGCAAGTCCATCCTTGAAAAAGTTAGAGACTCAGCTTCCAATAGGTAATCCAATAGATCATAGCCTGTAGCTCATTCGCAAGACTTATCTAGTTACCTACAGCACGATGGCTCCCAAATTAGAAATTACAAGGTTTATTACCATTTCTCAGACTGGACCTCAAAGGATTAGCTCTCAATACAACAGAGCAAATCCACCATCAGGGCGGTTCGACCAAAAAATGTGTCAGTGAGGCGACATAATTTCACAAGAATTGTTGAATTTCCCATATCTTCAGGTATTTAGACAGCCATGATTACCGATCTAGACACATCTTTTATTAAGTCACAGAACCTTGCCTTTCAACTTCAGCGTATTACATTAAGTTACAAAGCCTTGCCTTTCAGCTTATGCCCTTTTTTGGGGGTGAGAAAGCACCAGTGAACAGTTTCAACCATGAAAGAAATAAATCACTATATGAGTCTCTGAAATCATATGCCTCTCAGCATGTAGCAACAAAAACATGCCAATTGCGAATCAACATTGTTGCAAACTCATACAATGTATTGAAAGTTCAAGCTTGGAATTACTGATCAAATTAAGAAAAATTATCAGGAGCAGTAGGTTAGATACGTGCCTGAGAGAAGTTAACTATAACGGGAAGAATATGTTGCACACAATCTAGGGGCTCCAACAATTTCCCAAGAGCAGCACAACCCTCAACAGCCAATAATCGAACAGAATCCTGATCTGAGATACAAAAAAATCAAAGAAAAACTAACAATGAAGATAATTCATGACATAACAATGAAAAGGCATGTTACTCCACGTGAACTTGTTAAAAAAGAAAGATCTGTATACTTCCTGGAATAATCTTCATCAACTAGGGAATCCATTATAACAAGAAAGTCTTAATGACATAAGCTAGTCAAAATCCAAATTCAACACGGTGACATTGTTATACCCCTCAAAAGTAAGACACTCAAATCAGATGAGAGAAAAAGTACTGTAACCACTAAATTAGGATGAAAACTTATCATACCATCTTGTGTGAGGTCCTCGAATATTGATATAATATCAGTCTTCAGATGAGCATATTCAACAGTCGCAGCAAATTTTCCCAGATTCGATGCAGCAGACCTCCTAACCATGGGCATGTCATCTTGGCATAGCGTGTTGTATATCGAACGCAACTCTGTCTTCAACATGTCCGGGGCACTAGGATACACAATATGAAACAGCCCACATGCAGAAACTCGAGCAGTAAACCACTCACCGGCCGCCAACCTCTGAAAGTGTGATATTATCAGAAAAGAATAAAAAAAAATGAATCGTACATTATCATGCACATTTTTTGTCACACATTGGAGACAGATTAACCTAGTATATGTTATCCCCAATCATCATTTTCCTTTCTTTTCTCTAGTCCATGTACCATGAAAGCTAGTTAAATTTACAAGATTAAAGACAACCTTCCAAGGTTCTCCTAAAACTTGACAAGCTGGTCAAAGCTGACCAGATTTCAGATATTAAATTTAGGGAATAAAGGTCAATTAAGGATAAATGGGCAGAAGGAGCAGCAGGAGCATCAATGGCATCTAAGATGATTCTCAGGTAGTCTAGGAGCAGTTTGCCAAGGTCTCCTCACCTTAACCAAAGGAATGAAATGGTCGACCAAATCACTCTCCCTCATTTGAGATCCAATTCTACATAAGGACTCCACAGCTTTGTCTCTAACACAAGTTTCCTCAACAGCGCAAAGGGTCTCCAACGGTGGAAGCAGGACATTGGCATAATCAACTCCACCAACATAAGGAATAAACACACCCAATTCTTCTGCCATTGCAAGAAGCACCTCGTCGTCGTCGTCATTGTTCTCACTTAAAAATGGAATTAATTCCTTTCGAGTCCTTTCTTCTCCAAGAGCACGGGCAATTGTTGATAGTCTCCGAATAGAATTCAATCGTAACTGGATGTCATCATTCTTGAGCTCATCTATGAGAACAGCTATTGGATAAAGAGGCTCATCAACCATAGACATGGTAACTCAGCTGTCAGTAGCAGCTCCAGAAGTTATCTGCAACAGGCGAGGAACAATGGGCATAAGCATCTAATGTACGCGATTAAAAGCCATGGAACTAAGACAATTAAAGCGATGACTCCCTAAAGAGTTTGGGCAGCACATAAACATTCCCCATCAAGAGCTATACAAGAAGATCTTCCAGAAAACAAACTCAAAACTGGAATACGGGGTGTTTCCAGAAGACTAAGAAAACCCCATAAAATGATAAAGACTGAAAGCTTAGTCACCTAAAGTTCAAGGGAGGGTCGTGTAGAGCAGAAAATGCTTTAAGCTTTATAAACAGGTAACCCATCTTTCGATTATTCAAACGTAGAGATTACACATGAGTGAGTCGTTTATATACAAGAAGATCTTCCAGAAAACAAATGCGATCAACGAATCGACGGATAACACCCCCAGATATGGATCGAAACCCAGATCTAAGATCGCTGGTAAATCGGGGTAATACCCAAAATCTTAATCCTTTTCATTTCCTCGCCCCTTCATTGGATTTCCCTAAATCATTCTTCCGACCAAAACCCATCTCATCCGAGAGATAACCCCACCCCCACTCCCCCGCCGCCCATGCACCTTCAATTGAGCTAAAGCAAAACCTCAACACGTCGACACACGAGGTTCAGAACCATTTTCCCCCTCCTTCTCCTCTGCCCAACGCGAATCAACAGGATCCAAAAGAAGGAACGGCAAGAGAAACTAGAAATCGGCAGCGACCCAATCCCAAATCATTCAACGGGGAAACCACGACACGGTCAAATTAAAGAAAGAACGAAGGAGAAGAAGAAGGGGAAATGGGGAGAGGACTCACGCAGATCTGTCTCTGCCAATGCAGCGAGCAAAACTAGGAAGGATTTGCAGCACCCTGGTTCTGGTTCTGCGACGGGGAAAGAGTTCGCGTTCGTGCCCGTGCTATGTATAGACACCTCGTCTTCCGCTGTGATTAAGGGCCATGGCCCAAAACCGAGGCCCAAAGTCTCGTGCATAATGGGCCGCTCAAAGCTCTCCGATATGGGCCTTGTTGGGCTTTGAGCGGTGGAGGGGCAAGCTTCTGCATCGAGGGCTGGCCACTCTAGCAGATTCCGAATGCAAAAATATGATTTCGCATCGTTCGAAACAATGAAACATCGCTGCGGAAATCAAATTCTTTTCGCCACCTGCACTTATGGACGGAATCGTGTTGAAGACACGGCGGAGCCAAGCTCAGGCGTCCTCCGGCAACTGGTCGGCCACGGTCGAGATGGGACTTTACTCAGCATCACGGCGGATCGCACAATCCTGTCTACTCCGGTACATTTTATATGTGATCTCCTACCGGGAGAGAGTAGTTGCGGAGGTGACCAAATGCTTAAACTGCTCAAACGAGAAGGCTATTGAGAGTGCCATCGATCTGTCACTCTAGAAAGCAACCCTTTTTTTCCGTCGATTGTGATTTCGAATTTTATACATTAATTAAAAAGGGGGAAATGCTAAATGGTCTATGGTTTGAAAGAATGGTCCGACACATGTGGCATGTCCATCTCATAAGAGAAATTATCTAAAAAGTCATAAATCCATTACACTTTAGCTAATTGAGACATAAATCTTTCGTGTTTTACCAATTGAATCCATCCAATCAATTTTCGAAATTGCCGGCATAGATGCTGATAGTATTATATAGGATGGTCGACATTGGCGTAAATAAAATTTTATATGTAAAAATATACATATCAAATTCATATTTTTCTTTTTTCTTTTTCTTTTTTACCAAGTTCAGCAAGGGCCACGAGCAAGTGACTTGTGGTCGGCAATGGTCGACAAGCCCTCACTTGTGAGTAGCAAGGGTTGGCTAGCAATTGTCATTAGGCTTGGAAGGAAATAAATAAATAAATAAAGAAAAATTATAGATAATTAAAAAAATTCAGAATTGTTTTAAAAAATTATAAAAATTGTTCACATAAATCCCAACCGTGTCATATAAAATGGCAAGCATCCACGTCAAGGATTCACAACTAAAATTGACTGGATGAATTCAATGGTTTAAGACTAAATCGACAAAATTAAAAGGTTTACAATAGAAGTGTGATAGGTTTAGAATTTTTGGACAATTTTTCCCGAGTCATATGAGTGAAGGTGTCCATTAATTTCGTTGGGCATCTTAAGGATGGGTAGCTATAAGCCTATAACCTAAGTAGGACCGACATTGACACAGGACACGACACGACACGACACGCCGACACATTGTCTCTAAAAAAAGTAGAGAATTTCGACACATTAAAACACATTGTTTATTAAATATATAGATTGATATATTTGAGATAAATTATATTTTTATAATTATTTTAATCAAATTAATTTGATTCAAATTCACAAATAAATAAATAATAAAAAAGAGTATAGAACGAATTTACACTAAAAATATTAATCCACCATTTGTTAATATCATTCATTGTTTTATTTTAACAAATTCAACTCAATTTCAATAATCCATAATACGTGAAAAATAAAATAAACAATCAACATTCTAGACTCTTGTATCAAAGCGTGTTGAAAGAAAGAAGAAAAACAATAAACTTGAGTGGATGAATTGTGTGTTATTGGAAGTGAGATCAAAAGAAAAGATAAGATTAGGGTTTTCATCTTTCCCATTTATTATTTTTTTATTTACATATTTACATTTGACCTATCATTTATTCAAAAATTTTAAAATTGATCATTTGCGTGTCAAAATCATGTCTCCAAATTCCAACACGAGTGTCGGAGAGTGTCCGGGAAAGTTGATCAAGTGTTAGATTTTTTTGACACATATTAACCGAGTATCGAAAAGTGTCCGAAAGTATCGAATACATATCAAAGTGTACGGCACAACACGAAAGCCTTTTCGAAAAGTGTAACCTATAACACGCCAGCAAGTTGGTTGCATTATTCATAAGAGTGTAATAACAACAAATCTTATGAGTTCACGCATTCAAGCCAAGTTCATTGGACTAGTTCCTTATGTTTATGTGATGGATACGGCTAATTTAGTTTTAGTATGAATGGATTAACGAATTTTTGCGAAGGGAAACTTCATTAAACAGGGAAAACAAGGTTGTGGTTAACATCATTAGATCAAGACCAAGAGTAGAAAATAATGTCGTTGAAGTTTTCACAGGGATCTTCTTTGATCCATTCTTGATGGAGAAAACCGACGTAAATTTGTCTGAATTGATATTTGGCATTCAGAAAGTGTCAAAAGGCTAACACGATCCCATGATCTTGAAACTTTCAGACAGATAATGCAACTGAGAATACATTGACAGTATGAATATGGTACAGTATAAACCAATCCCATTTTTGCCATCAGATGGCGAAAAGCCAAATCAAAACCCCCACCAATTCACAACTTCTCTCTGCCTGGAAAATTTATTGACAACCCCCTAGATCAGAAATCAAATCACACACTAATTACATGATAAGAACAACAATATGGTTGGACTGCACATCTGTTGCTCCGAAAGAACTGCTCAGTAACCACGCACATGTCTGACCCTCACAGACATCGGTCTCCTGTCTAGGTGCAGGATCTTTTCGACGCCCATGCTTGTTGCTTCCGCTGGGTGTGCTACATGGCCTCCTGCAGCTAAATCCGCTGTCACACCAGCTCGGAAATTTGATGGGATTTGCTTAGGAGATGAGAAATCATATGGGGATCCACTTCGATCACGCTCCTTCTCATTGTCGCTTTCATCAAAATATATCTCCTCCTGTGAGTGATTAGACCGGCCTGCTCCAACCCCAGGAGTCGTAGTCAATTCTCCTGAATCCGAGGTCGAGGAAGACATCGAATGTCTGGTTTCCACAGCATTTCTGCTCCTGACAGAGCTTCGCACTCCATATTCATTTTGGAGTTGCTTTTCAGTGGAATTAAATTTCTGCTTTGCCTCTAACCTTCGAGGACTAGGATTAGGACTGTCTCGATCATCAGGATCACGAGATTCAGATCGAGACAGTGCCACCGCAGCTCTTGCAGCTGCCGCTGCAAAAGCAGCCGACTCGAAAGCCGCTTGGGCCGCTTCAGCAACATCCTTGTACTCACTCCGTGCCTCGAACGAGTCAGAGAAGTCATCCACCACTCTTGTTTTAGATGTACTTTCCATATGAGTGTCAACCCCAGGTTTAGAATATACAGAACTGATAGGTTGATCTGGCATATTATTCACACCAGTGTTTCCCTGCATCAATTTTATATAAGAATAAAAAAAAAAAAAAAAACCGATTTAAGGATTTTAGAAAAGTCATATCGTCTTCTCTCTGCCTGACATAGAACAAGCATACCTCTAAGGGGTTCAAGGGTTCATCGGCATGCAGAGCTATGCTGCGGGTTGCAGCAATCTCTTCGAGCACCTTTGTTCTGCTCTCCAAGCTAGGCTGCCTGACCGATAGCTTCTCTATCATCTACACAAGTCCAAGTTTGCTGGTCAATGAACAAAGGCTGACAAACTGATTAGCTACACCCTGCTGAGATAAGATTGATGAACAGAGAACATTCAACCAAGAAAACCATTCGAGATCTCACACAGGCAAAGCGTACGAAATCAGGATGCGCAAAGGCATTGATCAGGAAAGTTTTTTCCTTTTTATGTTACTACCCAATGGCAGTTTAGCAGAAGCCTGTTCGGTGAACCAAGCCTATTGCCTGCCCTCACCCACTACTGACATCAAACCAGACAATAACAAGCTACGTTGTCTATTGCTTTAACAGCCATCACCATCATGACATATAGATCGACCATCACGATTAACCTAGTGGCCTTGTGATCCAGTAGATTCAAGTTTACAATTCAACAGTGATACCACTCAATACCATCTGTACTTATATTCTACTTCTGTGATTACCGGTATGTCTCCAGACATTTCAGCTTCTGTATTGTAGAGGTAGATTGGCACTCTGTGTCAATTTACCACAAATTCTGTGATTACAATATATTTGTTCAGACAAAAGAGAACCGTGCAAAAGCAAGTTAAAATCTCTCGTAAGTAATGACAGCAAACAGAGCACAACACACAAACCTCAGGATTCACTGCGCAGTTGTTCCTCAATTCAACGGCCGAAGCAGCGAACTCCTTGCCATAACGAGAGGTGAGGAGGCCGCGCATCTCGTTGAGCTCCGGGAACTCTCCGCACCTCGACGACGCGAACAGCAAACTCGAGGCTGCCTCCTTCAGCTCCTCCGGACAAATTCTGCGCGCACGCACAAGAACAGACCAACACACCAACAACCAAAAAACAAAAAGTGAGAAAAAAATTCAATGGCTGATCTTTCGATACGGAGATGGGATTACATAAGACCAAAGAGAAACGCAGTACTTGTCCTTCTCGATAAGGTTGACCCGCTCGATCAGCAGATGGCAATAGCTCTCGATCATGGCGTAAACATCCAACATGTTCTGCTCCCTCATCACCTGCTCGACCTGGGCAACAGACACGCTACGTCGGTCAACCCAACTCGCAGACTTTCACAAAGAACGAACGGACCCAACAGCCAAAAAAAAAAAAAAAAAAAGAAAGAAAAGAAAAGAAAATTCCATCTCGTCAGACAGAGAGGTCGACTCACTCGAAGCAGAGCACGGTCATGGTGCGCGAGCTCGAGAAGCTGGACGACGTCGGACCGAGCCAGCGAGAGCCGGGTCTGGCTGCGGTTCCTGAGGACCGCGAGGCGAGAGATGGCGAGGGAGGCGAGGGGCTTGAACTTGGAGGGCTTGAAGGATCTACCCAGCAGCCGGTCCAGCTTCTTACCCATCATGGGTCTATGATGGGGAAGTCTCGAGAGAATGTTTTCTGTAAGGAAGGAAAGAAGAGAAAGAGCCAACGGAGAAGATGCTGGTTTTCTCCTTTATGCGATGACGATGGAGGGGGGGATGGCGGGGTCGCTGGCTGCCCTGGCCTAGTGCCTCCTCGGTCTCAGTCAGTGCTTACGTCCGCTATTACGGCGGCTTCATTGCGGGGCCATGATACATTTCTCCGTCCCATGGTTTCGTCTGTGTCGTAAGAGCGTTGAGAAGGAAGAGGGGCTCTGGATGCGAAAGAGACTTTTTCGTATTTCCTAAGTTGACACGAAAGATACTCTTTGCTCATTGATTGGGAGGAAAATTTGTGAAAATATGGACTTGGCCATTCGATGATAACCGGAGCTCTGCCCCCACCCTTGGCATCGAACATATTGTACTTCGCAATACTGCTTCATGAGGCTTTGCAGTTAACCAAAAAAAGAATGAAAGAGACATTTTAAAAAAAAAAAAAAAAACAAAAGCCAAAAACAGAAAATGAGACGAAAGAGACGGCTTCAAAAGTTCGACAGTACATTATTCGTGAACCAGATCCGCGTCCAGCCCAGCAACAGGCGTCGTGTTGACGTCTCTTTAATTCGTGGAAACTTGATGTTCGATTTTTGGTTGATGGAGAATATAAAATATTACCACAGCCTGTTTCGGAGGCATCAGTGGACGTGCCCTACTAAATGTTCCTGCGGTCGATTGATATAAATCGACTACGGAATATACGACTTCCGCAACCATGACGTCCTCTTCAACTCTCAATAAACTGGACCAATTTCCAACTTAATTCGCTTCAGTGCATCATTTGACTTGCTTAAATCCCAATTTCTTGTAACGAATGCACAGTACGATACCATAGACGTCAATTAGCTAGTAGCTACCACACTAGGGACTACGTTTCCTATCACCGGCACGCAAAGCAGCACCAAACCGGGATTGTAGCTCATGCCACGCTGAGAGAAACGGTTGAACGACAGCCCTTAGCCCCAAATCTTTCCCACTACATAATGAATCCTCGGTTGTCCGCATCCCAAGGACAAATTACCTACAAAACTCCTAATCCCCAACAGCAGTCTCTGATAAGTAATCGCAGATACAAACATTCACCGTTCCCTTTGGCCGGAATCGTAAACCTTCGACTTGACTGCCTTCTGCATCTATACGCAGAATGACGCAAGAAAGATTTTGGCATCGCCTCTCTTTTTCCTGGTTAACCAACCGCAGCAATGTTATCCATGGACTCCACCGAAAGTGTGAGCCTCACTGCGCATTATAACAATTCCTGTGGGGTTCCAGTGGAGTTTCTTGAGGGTTACCATAACTGACTTCTAGAAGAAATCTAGAGAATATAGGCACGTTATATCACAACCAACTACCCAATTAGTCAACAGTGGGACCATGAGCCATTTAATTATCGGAAAGCAACTTGTCAAGAGCATTTAATCATCTTGTTACCATCATCTTTGCACGAATATTTGATAAAAAGTATTGGCTGGAACATATATTCCAGAAGAACAATGGGAGAATATCATTCAACGTCATAATTTTAAAATGACCAGAGTTAATCGTCGACCAAATTTTCCAAGTCAAATATTCCACGGGGATGAAAATTTGAGATTTGATTTCGCGAAAGTAAAAGCCACGGGGGCTGCTACCAACCATCCAGAAGGCAACAGAACTTAGAAAAATCTATGCATTCAATAGAGAAAAAAAGTCAAAGCAAAGCATGCCCGGATCCAGGAGCTAGCAGAGTTCAACAAATAGTTCAAAGAGTACCCTTAGGCGTACCCAGAGTAAATTACTTACAAATAATTACACTCAACTCCAGCCAATACAATTACACTTGACTCCGGCTCAAATTTGCTTTTCTTATAAAACTGAACTCATGCGTCTTTACAGATGGCTTTTCTTGTGCGACATAACTACTTGCAGATTACCATAAAATAAAGCACCACTTTCAGCACACAATCAAGATATAACCAGCATAGATCACCTCCATTATAACCATCAACCAAGAAAACAAATTGAAAAGTGTGAATTGCCTTGTTAGAACATCAGGCACTCAAATTCAAAACTTGATCCACCAAAACAAATGTTAGAAAAAGCAAGAAAAGAGCAGAGATGAACATTAATATGTAAATCAATGAGCAACTCAAGGACACCATGAGATATTGCAGGTGATCAACTCTCAATGATTATGATTTTTCATTTCAGCAAATATGATGTAATAACGAAGGCCCAAACTCATCTCCCATGTCAAGGATTACGTGTAAACAGCAACAGTGAACTCATGTGGTTTTGATCAGACAGAAAATTTTGAATCTCCCAGCAAGGGCTGAATGAATACCCCCAAAATGACTGACGAGATACAGTAATTACCTTCTAGACCGTGTGGAATAACTTACACTGCAAAATTTAGGACTCTTTAAGCTGCATGGTAGCAATAGCCATTTTTCAGGAGGACTTCAGTGCAATTTTTTGAGAAGTTTTTCAGCAACTGATTGCACCAATTGAAGTATAGATAGAAGCGACAACATACATGCAAAAGGTTAGTAAGTTGTGGTTTTTGTCTAAATTCAACCATCTTCGGAACTGTGATTCAGGATTCTGCCATTTATATGGACATTATACATATTCAAATTAGAAGCTTCACCCGATGAGCACATTAGACTCCAGATGTTCAAGACACCTGTTTTCCTCCATGACACAAGTGATTATCCATGGTCAAGAGTTACCTTTATAGAGCTCCGTTCCATTGTTAAGCTTGAGTAACCTGAGTCCTTGACTCTACACAACAAGGAGTATTGACCTCCCCTTTGGGAACAATGTATCATCTTGCGGACAGTTCAGACATGTAAGAAGATGCTAGGTCACATAAATCGCCAGAGTGTATCTACTTTGCATGGCAGCATGCACACAAGTGCAGACACAGAGAAAGATGGAGAGGGAGGAGAACTCATTAACATTGACCTAAATATTACAAAACTGGAAATGCATCTCCACATTGTACATGTCATTATAGGACTAATTATCGTTATGTTGTTATGAAACATGCTAAGATGCAGTGGAAGGTAAAGAAAACGCCCCCCTCTCTCTCGCTCTTTGGGTGGACAACTTGTGACTCTCAGCATAAGTATCTCCTGGGTCTTCTCACAGAAAACGTTTATCTAGAGTACACCTCTCCAGTACGACATTGGCAAGGAGGGGAAGAATGCAGAACCACAGTTGTGGGAGGATGGAGTGAAACAGAAGCAAGTTAAATAGTGATGTATTAAAATTATCATAATGCCCAGTGAACATGGATGACAAATAAGCAAGCATACTCATCGCCACCAGACTATTGAAAGTCATATGTTTCAATAGGTTATTATCTTCTTCTTGTAATCTTGTTGGCAGGGAATTTTTACTTCACACAAAGGTGACAATTTAGCTGTCTCTTAAACTGTGAAACACTCGTCTATGAAGTCCGCAACTGCAGAGAAACTTGCATTGCGTTTAGGACAGGACATCTTCTCAAACCTTCTATTGCATTAACAAGCCTGATTCAATCAAACTTTATATTAATACCGTTAATTCACAACTCTCTGTATTCTCTCGTTTTGCGGGGTCTGGAAGGTATGATTTGAAACCAGGACCTCTAGGATCCAACTGAACACCAAGACAAGTCATTGTCCATTTTCCATTACATTTTTCCTAACACCCAGCGTAAGACCCACCTAACACTTGGCTTAGAGGACAAATACGAATGCTTGTGTGCTCATAAAGAGCCTCAAGTATTTACCACGTCTCACTACAAAAAAGGAAGTCCGCTACAGAATGATCCTTTGAAAATAAAAAATAGAGGGATGTTAATCCAAAAAATAATATAGGTGTCAATATGTAGAGGTCCATGAACATTTGCAGTCCAGTACAATAGTGGAAACATTGCACTGTTCAAAGTAGACTAGTTATAGCCCTTTGCCAGGTAACAAAGAGTTCAGTTATTCATACACGCAAAGTAAAACTGCTTTTGCCATAAACTGTATAGTAAAAGTCCATTACTCTTCCTTCAATTCCCGATATAATGGATGTATATTTCTCTAAACTTTTAGCACTTGTTCACCCAATTGAGTTGCTTACAGCCCCATAATTCTGGGCTCACAACTCAGTTAGCAGGGACTACAAAATCAACCCCACAAACGTATTCCCCATATTAAGGCCAGCAATGACACCTTACTAACTGCTAACTTATGTGAAACATAGATCATTTAAAAGACTAAAATATAGACTGACGGAAGAATCTAATACTAGTGAGGGAAAAAAGAAAGAGAGGAATCTTAACTGGTATGGGTGAAGATTACCTATAGGATAGGAAGATACTTACAAGACTGGCAGAAGCATGGAACCTGTGCCCTAAAAAGACAAAAAGATCACATCAGGGGCCATGTAATCTTCACATTGCCTCAAAGCTAAACTAAAACTAGAATAACAGCCCAAATTTTAGATATTACTACTCACGGACGCATCCTTCCACTTTGAAGGCTGCTGCGATAAGTCTCCAGTGTAATAGCCTCCAGAGCATTAGTCCATGGATCAGATGTAACATAACTTGATTAGGCTATGAACATTTATAATACCAAAAGCAAGGGAAAATCACACAAAAAAGAATGGCTAATAAAATCTCCTCACTTATAATTAGAGAAATAGGTAACAAAAACATCAGTTCAATGCAAATTACAAACACTTAAGAGGAATTTGTCACATCCACATTCAATGACACCCTAAAAATTAGGGCGACGTACAAGGGATCACAATATAGCATTGAACAGAAAAACTATTCAATTTTCACTAAACGACGACGTTTATGGAGCCCATACAGCTCATGTGACCCACAATCATAATGGCTCAGTTTAGGCAAAATGGGTACAGCACATAGCAAAGAGCACTATTTAGTAGTTTCAAGGTTTCACAACAAGCTCCCAATCAACAAACCAAGGTACCTTCTCCAGGGTGCCTTTGTAAAGCAATTAAACACTGGAAGGTTGCCTCAGCAGTGGGAGAGATCCTGAACCAAAAATTCTATTAGACTCGAGATAATCCAGGCAATTTACATGATGAACACTAAGAGTAAAGAACTGCCACACTAGCATGACATAGGTAGCCAGAGCCAGCCTGGAGTTTGAAAGCCAAACATCTGGCAAAGTCAAAGATGAGAAAAATGCAGTCCACATAGGACCTTCTCTACCATTTCTCAAGGACTATACCCACAACCCAATTATATTCCTGTTATTGATCTCCATCAGATGGAACGCTAACATAAATCGGAATTACACATGAAAACAAATATAATGAACTTGATAACTGTTAAAAGAACGCCTTCAGCAAGTATCTTACAATAGGAACAGTACATTCCACTGAAAGAACCGCCAGTAAAGTGTATTCTTGAACAAATGTCATCCCCCTTCAATAATGGCATAAACCCTCTTGAAGCGCTTCTCCAGCACAGGCAATTAAGCAAAGATAATGCCGGAATGATTAGATATTCTGAATAAGAATTATCTTCCAAAGACAATTATCAAGTGCAACAGCATTCTGAGTCAAAAATCAGCAACATGTTTCACTTGCCAGTGATGAAAGGATGATTCAAAGCTTGTTGTACGGTCATCCTCTTGTCCGGATCCAATACAAAAATTTTGTCTAGAAGATCCTTAAAGTTAGCTAACATCTTTGGATCCTCACCAGGAGAACCCTTGATAATCGACCCAATATCTTTAGGCTTGATGTTGAGAATCATTCTCCTTATGCTCTGCATGGACGATGTTGAAGACTCAATCGACAGAAAATGCAATCGGCTATGAAACTTTAAAGCACCACATTGTTATGCAAAAAAGCCACATTGAATCATAGTACAGACCTTTTTGGTGACAGAATCCTCTTCTATAGCAAGAAAATTCAGGTCTGCATCAAAATGCTTGTCTGCAAATGCTGCCTGCAATTAAAATCAATAAGAACAGAATCAGAACATGCCAACAGCACCCACAAATGCACATAAACCATATCAAAATACTGATATATGTAATTGTTCCATGAAAAATCAACTTCCAATACATACTATATGTAGAAAATACATACATTGTGCATGCACGAATGTGTCCATATACATTGTTATTTAGGTGCCCATACATATTTTGTATGTATATGTTAAGCCTTGTACAAATACATGCGCCCACAGAGACACAGAGAGAGAGAGAGAGAGAGAGAGAGAGAGATCCACATATAGCAGCACATTAAACAGAAAAGGTATAACAATTGATTATGTACGAACTAGTGGGTTATGCTCTCATTATACCTTTCGAAGCAGTTTCTTTGGAAAAGGGCCTTTCAATTCCATGTGTAGACGGAGCATGTCATTGTTGGAAGGGCCAGGGAAAAGAACTTTCCCAGCATAAAGCTCATATAAACAGCAACCCACAGACCACATATCCAATGGATGATCGTAAGGCAAGCCAAGAACTGCAACAGGAATTCAGCCAAGTCTAAATGATATATGATTTACAATGTAGTGAAAAAGGAAAATTCGGAAAAACTAATCATAAAACTGTGTCAAGATTAAATCACTTAATCACAGAAGACTTACTGATTTCTGGGGCACGATAAAAGCGACTCACAAGATATGGTGTGATTTCATTCTTTCCAGCATACATGGCATTACCAAAATCACAAAGCTTCAACACATTTTTTGCCTCGTTAACCTGAAGTAAAACGCATAAGTTAAAATGAAAAATAAGAAACAATAACAGTTGAATACAACAGCAAAAAGAAGATACCAGAACCTACCAGCACATTATCAGGCTTTATATCACAATGAAGGACACCACAGTTTCTGAGATGCTTCAGAGCAATAAAGAGCTGCTTCGCATAAGCCCTAACAGCAGTTAATTTAAGACCAATATTGCGACCAAACTTCTTTAAAACTTCACGCAGGTTCATATTAAGAGATTCAAAAACCAGGCAAAGATGATTGCGGTATTTAAAACTGGAAAGTAAACGAACGCAGTGCCGCTTGTCTTCAGGATCTGCACCTACTAATTTTTTTAATATGCCAAGCTCCTCGACACCAGCCTTGTACCTAGACACATATATAACCAACATGGACACAACTACGGTCAGGAATTTGATATAAATTCAATTAGAGAAAATGCAAAATATAATTCACACCATCCCCAATAAAGTAGCTTGGCCACTTACATGGCCTCCTTATTTCGCAGTATTTTTATCGCCACTTCTTCTGGTTCACCAATGCCGGCCTTCAAATCTTTTGCACGAACTACAGTTGAAAAAACTCCCTTCCCATGTGCAGCAATAACTTCATATCGGCCATCAAGTATCTCACCAAATCGATAGCCTGCATCAGTCAAATTAAAAGTAAATCAGAAAGAATTTAGCTAAGTAATTAGCACTCCAAATAAAAGTACTAACATCTAAACTAGCTACAAGTTGCTTAATTTTTTCTTTTGAGAAATATCTATCCCATTTACATAATCTCCAAGTTCTCTTGATTCAGCTAACAACGTGGAGAACATTTACTACACACTGTTCAATACGTGATCATAATCCATTCAGAACATTCTATTAATAATGTCTCAACTATTTCCAGATTAGTCAAGCAACATGAAACAGAGAGAACATCTTGCAATAGGAAACAGGTTTTAAACCATAGTCATCAAGGGACGAATAGTTACTTGACACATAAAATATTCATAATTTGACCAAAAAAAAAAATGTTCATAAAAACTCAGTAAAACAAGTCACATTCCATAAAACAAGATTATGAAAACAGCCATAAACAACCAAGAAGTACTCAAAAGTCAGTAGTTGACATGCAGCCTCTCTTTCTTGGTGCTTACATGTAATTAAGCAACAAGCGACAAGCAAGAAACTGAACCAGGACAGGTCATGGTAAATGTTGTGTCCTTATCACCAAGCAAATACTTGGTCTCAGAGACACCATTCATTTTACAACACAAGAAAAAGTCTTTGATTAAGCTGATAAATGAGCATAATCTAAAGCACTGATCAAGAATTTCATGTGTATAATGCAAACTAGAAAGAAAGTCAAGATGACTGAATTGCTCCATGACTCACTATAATAACCCTCTGCATCATCCCAGTTGTCATGGAGACCACTCCTTTCGACAGGTAAACCACCTCCTTTACCCTGCAAAACACAGAAAGTAAAAGGCCTAAGAATGACCACAAAATTCATTACATGTTAGCACTAAAAGCAATCAATGCTCTAGCTACATGAGAAGCAACACCATGTCAAGGTCCAAATTTCATCAAACAAAACCAGCTTTAAAGAAGGAAAACATAGAAATTTCAGAATTACGCTTGAGGAAATTGAGGTTAACCCAATTCTAAGTAGTTTGGGTACAATTAGTAAGAATCACCCATCAACTAGAAATGAATGGAGAATCACATCCACATTTAATTAGGGAACAAATGCAGAGAAAGACCTCTTTCTTCAGAGAGTAGTCACGTGAGTAATCATATTGTCTTTATTTCCTACTAACAAATGCTTACTGGTAAAGGACAATACTCATGAAAATAAGACCATATATTAGGTAGATTCATGATTATTCACACACGAAAATCGAGCCTGTATACAAATCAGCCATGCTTTACACATTGCACCAGTTTGCAACGTCAAAGCCCCACCTTCTCTTGTTAACTCTTTCCATCCAAGCCCCAACCCCCACCTCCCCTTCTTTAAAAAAAAAACCGTAAATGAAAAGAAAGAGAAGTGCAGAAAACAGAGAGAATGACCTAAATGCTCAAGTTCCAGAAAACAGAGAATGACCTAAATGCTCCATGAACTTGCAGAAAGTTGCAGCAGGGGTGAAGAGGGATATGCTCATCAGCACCTACTGTGGTAATGCACAACAGACTTCTGGAATTAGGTTGACCTCCTTGGACATGTACAATTAGGAACTCTACATGTCTGATAAATTGAACCCATTCTATTGCCTTAATATCAACACTGTTAGTATATTCTACTCTTTATTACTAACCCTGACTCTGCCAAATTTAGCATTATATAATATCATAGTAACCACTATCTTGACAAGGGAAGACCAAACTCCATGACTCAAATTATGAAGCCAGGCCTAGTAATTTCCATCCACCACATAAAGCCATGCATGTTAATGACATCATATCAACACTTCCCCTTCAAGTCATTACACTAAGTAATCTAAAGCCATGTATGTTAGTTCCATCAATAGAATTCTTCTAAAAGGCAACGCCATGGCAAACATGTCTCATCAGGTCTTAGAGTTATGGGGAAGGATTCATGTCCTTGTCTTGCAAACACAAAGCTTTGGACGTGAACTTAAACCGATCCACATAAGGAAACAAGAAGCACACTAAAAATATTTCAATCTTGAAAGAACAGTTCTACAAGACCTTATAGAAATCTACAACATGGATCTGCCAGGGTCATATTTTAGTAACCCTATCAAGCCTTATGGAAAAAGAGAGATCAAAATCTCAAAACCAGTACAAATGAAAATTTGTGCCAAGGATATCTCGCAGGAAAATGTCCTGAAAAATGGAACCCAGAAATCAATCTACTCTACATTCAGATTGACAGAGATCTACCTGGGTGTGATTTTAGTAACACTATCAACCCTCAACCAAAAAAAGATATCAAAATCTCAAAACCAGTACACATGAAAATTTGCGCAACGGATCTCAGAGGAGAATGTCCTGGAAAGTGGAACCCAGAAATCAATAGACTCTAAACAGAATATTGACTGAGAAGGTCACACCAGGAATGTCAAAATATTCACACTTTTTATAGTAGACACATTAACAAGCACATTGGCCAAAACACGTTTTATGTCAGTTTTTCATCATGGATGATGCAATCATAGTATGTTAGTAGAAAAGAAACTTTAACTTACCATCTTACGTGCACCAGTGGGTGAATCTCCAAATATATCATCACAGGAGATGTCATCTGAGCCCTCACTCTGGTCACAAAGAGAAAAAACAGTCACATGGTTTGGTTAGGCACTTGGAAATTCAAAGCTCAGTGGGGTATTCTAAGCGAACAGAATAACGAGTAGACAAGAACCAAGAACCTCAACAGGATGCTCATTGTACAAACAGAAAAAAAGAATTGATGGACACACCTTCGGTGTACCCTCTCCTAGACCTCTTTCGGCAGAGCTCCTGTCATTAGCAGTGATTCCATTTCGAAGAGGTGATTTTCCAATAGCAAATGACAGTTCGGCAACAGATGAATCCACACCTTCAGCAGTACTACCATGAACTTCTGCTGCTGATTTTTCTGGAAGCACTTTTTCTACAAAATTCAAGAAAATTCTAAATCAAAAAAATATGGTAAAGATAAAAAATTTGAAATGAAAAATTCAAACAATAAGACTTGAATGCATAATATATAGCATTATATTGCCTCTGAAACAGAACATATATGAGGCTTTGCACAAGTCAACTAAAAGGAGTATCAAATGTATGCAGTTTCCATGTTCCACCAGACACAGTTACCTCCCAAGAAGCTGCAAATGACTTAAGTGCTCAACAGTCTGGTTGTTTAGTAGTAAAACAAGTACAGCAAGATGATTTCCAATTAGATTATCACTAACCCTCATATGCTAATCTTAGTGCAACCAGGCATTTTACAAACCTTCCCCACAGCCAAAAAAAAAAAAAAGGAAAAGGAAAAGGAAAGAAAAAACTAATGACTACATAAATAAACAAATAAAATTCACAGTAACAAATGAACAAACTTTTTGTTTCCCTTGGATTAGTCAAATGGGAAGCATACAACTTGATAATTGGATATCCAGGCACAGTTTGTTATAAACAATTACCTTCCACTGCATCCTCCGCTTGAGGCTGGACATGCTCTTCTTCCTGCTGCTGCTGCTGCTGCTGCTGCAAATTCTTGTGCTTCTCCATAATGGCTTGCCTTCGTCTTCTACTTTCTTCCTTGATTCTATTGAGATCCTCCTCTTCCTGCTCAGCTATCTCCAATGAAAACTTTCCATCAAGGTCATCCTGTTCAACCTCATCACTATAACAGCCAGAAAAAAAAATCAATTACTACAGAGAAGCAGAGCTAATGAGAATTCCAAGCTGAACCCATGTACCAAAAAAAAAAATTTACCTTTTCTGTACTTCCTTATTACCGTCCATAGTGCTACCTGTTGCAGCACTCATTTTTGTTGAAAACCCTCTACTTATTCTATCGATGTCATCTTCCACTTCATTTCGTCTTGGGTGCTTTGAATAGCCATGCTTATCAACATAACCATCTTCATCATTTTGATACTTATCACCACTCCGGCCATTCCTACGTTCCTCCCTCTTTCCATCATCCAACCGCTCTGATTTCCAACTCCTATCCCTACTCCTCTCCCTGATTCTCTCTCTGTCCTTGTCTCTCCTACCATCCCTGGGCCTATCCCAGCTCCTTTCTCTTTCTCTTTCCCTTCTTCTATCTCTCTCTCTATCCCTCTCCATACTCCGCTCCCTCTTTTTCTCTCTTCTTCTATCCCTATCCATGTCCCTCTCCCAGCTCCTTTCCCTTTCTATTTCTCTTCTTCTATCCCTATCAATGTCAGTCTCCCGGCTCATTTCTCTTTCTCTTTCTCTCTCTCTTCTCCTATCCCTCTCCATATCCCTCTCCCTGCTCATTTCTCTTTCTCTATCTCTTCTCCTATCCCTCTCCAAGTCCTTCTCCCTGCTCATTTCTCTTTCTCTGTCTCTTCCCCTATCCCACTCCAACTCCCTGCCAATGCTCCGTTCTCGTGCACTTTTCCTTCTATAGTCCCTGTCGACATCCCTATCTTTGCTCCTTTCACGTTCACTTCTCCTTCTATGGACTCGGTCCACATCCCTATCTTTGCTTTTTTCTCGTTCTTCCCTTCTCCTATGTACTGCGTCAACATTACTACCCATGCTTTTATCTTCAATGCTCCTCTCCCTGCTGTAATGCTGATCCTCTATGCTACTATACCTTCTGTCAGAGTAAATCTTTTCCCTTTCCTCTTCCTTCACAATATCTCCAGTGCTATGCAATTTATCCTTGCTGTGCCGAGTCATATTTTGATCATCTGAATCATAGTCAATCTTGCTTTTCTCGGAAAAATATAAGGACTCCCTTTCCATATGGTTTCTTCGTTTTAAAGGTGAGCCTCCATATGGTAAACTGCTCTGAGACCGAGATCTTTCCCTCACAAATCCATCATCTCTATATCTATCAGAACTTAGTGAGTAGGGGGATGTCTTATGTCTATTGGCAGGATCATTTACATCACTGTCTCCACTCTCCATGGCGTCAGCACTAGATAGGTTCTTAGCCTTGTCGTTACCTTCGGAGCAGAATCTAGATCCATGATTCTTATCCTTCCTAAAAGACTCATGACCTATACTGCCATTTACTTTACTATCATTGGCTACTGCTGACTGGAGTTCATCAACCATTGACTTTGAATTTCCAGAAACAACTCCAAAACTTCTTTCAGCAGACGGCACATCAGATTCAGATTTATTTACCTTAAAGCCATGAGTTAAAACCAAATGTCAGTTTGTAAAGCCTCAACTGATCGGCAAATCATGCCATAACTGCTCAACAAGAAAGAACAAGCTGAACAAAACAAAATATAACCAGCTCTTACAAATCAATACCAAGCAATCAGTCTTCAATGTAAACGTCCCCACCAAACTTCTCTCTCTCTCTCTCTCTTTTTATTTTCTTTTGCGATTATTCAGTCATGCACAAGCAGAGCAAGCAGGATCTTACACAGGCGCGGCACCCTCACTCAGCTTATCAGGTTCTCTAACGGAGGGAGGCACTCATCAACCAAAAACGAAACTCGTCATATCACCAATGCAATAAAATCATAACTAGGCAGACTAGAAATTTCAAGCTCCATCAGTAACTCTAGCACAAGGAAAAGCTTACAATCAACCCCGTAAAAAGTCAATTCGAGAAAACTATGCGACCACAACAAGCACAAATAACAATAAATAAGAAAGAAACGGGAAAGGGCCATGGAGCACACCAGATTGTTAAAGTCAAACTCCTCAGCAGGCTCAGAAGCCTCCTCATCGAGAATCTCTCCTTCCTCCACATCGTCATCGTGCCTCGAAGAGGGCGGGGGCGGAGGCGGAGGCGGAGGAGGCAAAGCAACAGCGGGAGGAGCAGCAGCAGCAGGAGGGGAAGGAGAATCGACGCCGTCGCCTCCGGAGCCGGCTTCCTCCTCGGCCTTCTTGCCGGAGTGGCGATGGCCGCGGCCGTGGCGGTGCCGGTGGTGGCGGTGCTTGTGCCTCTTGGAGGCCCTATCCGCGTCGTCCTCGTCGGCGCCGCGGGGGGAGGAGGGGGAGGAGGAGGAGCGTCGGTGCTTGCTGCGGCGGGGCTCGCCCTCGGAGGCGCCGCTCGCCATCGCGCGGCGGCGGTGGGGGAATCGGGATTCGGGGATCGGAGCTAGGGTTTTCGCTCCTGGTTCCGAGTGCCTCGCGCGCCCAACTGAATCGCACCGATCGGTACGGCCACGAGAGAGAATCGAAGAGCGAGAGAGTGAGGGTGAGGCTTCGATACAAGGATTTGAGAGAGAGAGAGAGATAGAGTGATGATGGGGATAAATTGGAGATTCGCAGTTCAGGAAGCGCCTCGGTTTTCGAGAGAGGAATAGAGGGGCTCGAGCTCACGACGACGCGCAGGCTTTTTTGGGAACTCGGGATTTCCTTGGCGATTTTATAAACAGTTCCTCCCTCTTCCTAATTTCCCCTTTTTTTTTGCGGGGGGGGCACTTTTCTTCTGATTAATTAAATTATGGAACGGGGAAAAAGAAAAAAATAAAAAGAAATTCAATCGCAAGAGTTCCGACCACGTGCTCCGATTTCAAGCCCCGCGCCAAAATATGATACGGAACCGAAAGACAGCAAAGAGTGAAAAGCGACGTCTTAAGAAAGCACACAAAATAGTAGCTCCCACCCTTTCTCGAAAAACAGGAGATGTTTGTGTTATCAACATGGGCTTTCTTCTGAGGGAAAGCATAGACGCTGTGATCATCCGCACTGTTATATTAATTGAGCCCCATGATAAATTTGGATAACCTTAATTGCACGCATGAAAGTAAGTTGCGTTATCACATTCTTGGGTAAGTATATGTGCCGAGCCTTGATTGATTGAATTATTGAGAAATTTAATGCCCAACTCTCGAAATTAAACCTTAGCCAAAAAAAAAACTCTCGAAATTGATAGGTTTAAGAAGAATTTCCTTATTGTTGTAATTATGTCTTTTCACGTAACTCATATTGAAAGTTTACATTTTAAATAAGGTTTATATATATGTCCATGACTTTCCACATGATTTATTTGAATCATGATTGAAATTAATCTTTCAATCATTTGATTTGTATGTACGCATCTCTATTTGCTAAAACCCTTGGGCTTCATTTCTATGATTTTGATTTACCGGCCATGCATTCAATTTACAAATGACGATATAGTAATTTAATCAATTTGCATCATCACACTAATTAAGCGCGAAATCCAAATCAACAGCCAAAGCTATCATCCTTTTTGGATGCATCCTTTTTGGATGCTTATTCAGGCGCGCAATGGGCATTGAAATTCAATGGGTGCACTTGATGGCCAATCATCGATGGCCTTTCTTCGATATACTCGGTCATTTGAGGATATTGTTCGACATGTTCATCGCCGCTATCAACATCTTGAATTTCTAGTATTTCGACCCGACGGTTCATCTTCTTCCTCAGCTTAATCGCCACATCGGACGGCCTGAGCCTCCCATACACGTAAACTCGATTACGCGGTTTCTCAATCATGTGCTCCTCGATCTCTTCAAGACGGCATAAATCTCGTCACCAACTAGTGAATTTGATCTAGAAACTCGACTAGCGAGATGGGTGTATATGGAAAAGAAGGAAGGAAGGAGTCCTCAGTACCTTTCATGTTCAAGATAATTCTCCTGAGTTTCTTGCAACAAGCATTGCAATCTAGGCTCATCCTCAAAGTCATCCAGCAAACCTGCAAAGGGGTCAGAAAACTTAGAAAGGACAAAAGGTAAAACCAGTAGTTTTACATTACTGACACAAAAATATGGGATCAATCTTGCCTTTAGGGGCATAAACCTGCCGGAGTTCATTCTACACATGATTTTGCAAGTCAATGATGAAGTCGATTAAGGGCTTAAAAAGAGGTTAGGGAAAGGAGGACACGGGAGATGGAGGATATGAAGACGGGTCAAGCAAGAATATTTCCAAAGTTCTGCTTTTGGGAAATCCTTTTTTCTTGTCCTCCGTGTTGGGATCTGATTCTTGCAGGCAAAGAAAGAGGAAGTCGGTTTCTTGTTCTCAGTGAACAAAAGCTGCCCTCAGGGAAAAATTCCAAGCTGTCTTCCTTTGTGGGTCGTGGCTTGAACCCGCAAACCACAACCTGCACACGAAGCATCTCTTGCTTTGCTCCTAGGCTATGCGGCCGTGCATTGCGTAGACAATGGCCAAGCATTCGCATCTCAGACACATTGCAAATCCTAATCTACAAGCAAATCTGAATAGTGAGACGCAGAATTTTCGATTAGCTCCCCAAAAGAAAAAGAATAAGAAAAAAAAAAAGGCGCTACGGCACTAACATCTCCGAGCATCACAGAAGATGTGAAACGGTGTAAGTCAAAATCACACACAAGAACAAGCCTCGCCCGGGTCAACAAACTACCCGTCTTCTCTCCAACCAATGGAAGTATGGAGAGGACGTCGACAAAGCATTCCTCAGATTGAGAGACAGAAAAATGGAAGTGCTTTTGTCGAGGACAGAACGAACTCCACATCTAATAATTTCTCGATCATCCAAATTTCATGAATGAAATGAAAAGAGAAGCAAAAGATTTTCAAACTCTTCCAGCTTTCCCTTAAATTTAAAAATGAAAAATAACATGGTGAGCAATGAAAAAAAAATTTAGCATGAGAATTTTGCCATCATTCCTTTTTACCTCCCCACAAGGAATTCGTTTTCTACGCCTCATCATTCCACACTTTCCTTTTCTCCTTCGTCTCCCTCACTCACCTCTAAGATCCTTGCAAACAATAACATGGTATACCGTACAATCAGTACAGATGTTCCGTATGTCTGTTTCATTCCATTGCAAAACCAAATTCAATTCAATCACCCCAACATCAAGTCTTATTAACAGAAAGGTCATGTACAAGATTGCAAGAAGGAGGATCAACTCCCTTGCGCAACATCCTCAACAGTGACTCAAAAAAGTCAGTCCTAATGGTTACCCTACTGCACCCAAAATTGTAGCCTGGGCCATGGCACCCTCAGGCTGTGGTTACAAGTAAAATATAAAATGTGACCAAAAAGGACTCGGATGCGGTTACTTTTCCTATTAACAACCTAAGTCAAGGACACTGGAGCTGCATCGAAATGATGCACACAGCATGGAACAAGGATTAAAAATCTAGACCTACTTAGTGACCCATGAGATTGCAGCATGGAATTCAAACCCGGAGCAGCAGCACACCAGACCAAAGTTCGAGAGATTAAATCTCTTTTCATCAACTTTGTCCGAAGCAAAACTTCAGTAATCACAAACCTAGTGAGAGGCTGCTGGTGGTATTGCCAACCTTTACCTGCTCTGCTATTGGCGCCATTCTTCGGTGACTTCTCCTCCATCCTTTCCACTCCAATGGCAACATAATCTTGCCCTCACAACATTCCTGCACCTCAACTAAATTTTCGCTACCAGGTGATAGATCACTGTCCAAGTGGTCTTTCACCTGGACATCACCAAGCTTGTCAGCGTCGGCACTACTGAAGAACTGAAAAGTGAATCACCCGCAAACTTGCAGTTCTCGTGATCAACTTTCAGGCTGGCATCTATCATAAACCTCGCACGGGTACAAATTCCCATCTCCGGCGAGCTCATGCAGTCATTATCAAACTGTACCTTCAGGGAAGTGCTTCCACCACCTCGACTTCTCTTCCTTGAAACCTTCCATTTTAAATGAGCAAGAGAATCATCCTTCAGAAGATCTGGAACAGCCAGTGACTCATCTACCCCATCATACTGAGGATACAACCGATAATTCAAAGGATTCTCAATACCAGCCTCATTCTTTCCCAATGTCTTACAGTCCTTAAGTACAGTTTCAGCAGCCTCATTACTGTGATGTTCCTCCACATGTTGATCCACTGGCAAGCGGGGCAATATTGCATTGACAACATCTGCTCTTTTCCGTATATGAATCCATCTATTTTCTGACCATTCTCGGGAATGTCTCAAGTCCCCAAGTGGAAAGACTAATTCCCGTTTTTCTCCTGCATAAGATAATAAGCGAATATTAAGAACAAGAGGGGGAGAAGCAAAGCGAAAATCTATTATGAGTCTGTACAACAGGTAGAAAATTCAAGAAAGCTTAATCTCTTTCAAACCTGGGATATAGACACTGAGTTTGTCTTCAGATTCTCTACGGACCACAATGCCCTCCCACCACCCATCATTCCACCAAGCATCCACGACAGTCCCAACTTCAACAACCTTTGGAACTTCACATTCTTTAGACTGTTGAAATGGCCGAATCATTAACCTTCCAATAATTCTTAGACCAAATTCATCAGGAGAAGCCACTCTACATGCTGGAATCCACTCCTGCAATGCCCAACCAGAAAAACATGAAATTAGTATAAAATTGTCATAACACTGTGTAAAATATCTCATCCAAAAGAACACAGTAAGTGATTTAGAGATGAGAAAGCATACCTCAAGCTTCTTTGTTTCATCATCTGCATCCAGAATGTCCTGATAACGAACCTTAACTTTGGCTTTGGATGCCTTAATGATTGAAGCTCTGAACCAACATCCCCTCAAGCCACTGTCTTGAGATAGCACCTCGACTTCAGAACCTACGATCAAATAATGTGGAGGGTCTTTTTTCACAATCTTATGTTCAGAGCCTTCTTTCAAACCATGCATCTCAACAGCATCACTTTCCTTCACATAGCGTTGCTTCTTTCTGGGTCTGGTCCCACCATCTTCATCAACATTGCATTTCACATCTCGTGTGAGTTCACTCGGCTGAGATCTTAGAGGAGGTTTTGGTAGAGGAAACGGATTCATACGTTTCAGGACATCCTGATTCCAGTAACCTTCAACTTGAGTAATGTCAAAAGGCTTAACATCATCTTCTTCAAAGAGGTTGTGGCAAACATATATTTCCACCGAAGATTTGCTTGCCTCATTCATATATTTCTCGAGATGCTGCGGACTGAGGACAGTGGCCAACCCATCTATGCATTCGATGCTGAGATCTTGATGACAATAAGAGAAGAAAATCTCTCTTTCATTAAAATCGCAAGGCAAATCAATCCCAACCTCATCAATTTTGTGAAACCATTGTACCACAACCATCTTGTTGCCCTTGGAATCCTCGAACATATCGTCTAAGTATGCAACCAGTCGTTTATCCTCTTCGGCAAGAACATATACAAAGTCATGAACCTGAAATTATTGAGAAAATAGTAAAACACAGTGAGACACTCATGCCGAACAAAGAGAAAGTATAACTAGTAAAAATTCCCCAGAAAAAGAAAGCGAGATCAAAATATAACTTACAGAGACTTTGACACCTCTACGGAGAAAAGAAGGATAGTGCTTCCGCTTTTTTTTGCATGTCCATGGGGAGCCTACCCACTGGATCTCCTTGGAAAGCAGACCCGATTTTGCAGTTAGAGAATCCTGAACAGGGGGAAAAAATTCGCGGAAGCAATAAATAATTAAACAACAAGAAAAAGAGAATAAATAGGCTCATAACCACTAACAAGCACCACATCAAGCAACAGAAAAACTGGAATCTCCCATCAATTTCACTCTGAATCCGGCTGAGTCATAACCTTTTCGGCAAGTTTCAGATCAGTCTGACAGACTGACAGAAAAACCAAAAGAAAATGGAACACTAAAGCTATTTGGCAATACTAAGGCCCTTGATTCCCAAATCACATAAGAATGGTAAAAGACTAAAAGATGAGATACACTCAGGTCTAACAGATTCAATTTTAAAAAAGTAAAATAATTATAAGTCACAAATAAAACATAACTCCAATTGGAGGGGCACAAAATTATTTAGCACAGATCCAAAAGTCTCAACTTAGGGAAAAAGACTACAAGATAGAGAATATGTTAAGAGGGATGATAGGTACAAACCCTAGGGAATCCAACATCCAGCTTCTGAGCACCTTCTCTAGCCAAAAAGCCACTGTGTGCATTATGCTGCTGTTCAGATGACCGACCTGCAAAAATACAATTCATGAAACTGAAATCAACAACATAATCCATTCCTTGAAAAAAGGACACTAAATCAAAGGGGAAGTAATGAATCGATCCAAAATAGCGCAACAATGATATCCAAACATCCAAAGATTCAGAAGAATTGCATCACACAGAAAATCATCAGGCCTCAGGTGTTCTTAAAGAGAACAGGCGAATAGCGACAAGGGGTCCGAATACATCTGAGGAAAGCCCAATCCATTAACAAAATGACAAGTTCGGCCATGAAAGGTTATAACCTAGATTATTTGAGGGCATTTCGATTCCGATGCTCTCAACCAGCTCTTTAAAATTTGAAAAGGCATTCCTGCAGCCCAGATCATCATCAGTTTGCAATAACATGAACAACAGAACCACAATAAACACACAGCCGTGGCATAGAGTATGGCGAGCAATTTCCAAACGGAAACAAGAACATCTCAAGGTCAATGAAAACGTAAGGAACTGCCATTATTATATGGACACTTTTTTCGTTTTCTATTATCATAAAGACCGTGGGAGACAAGTAAATCTTCTTGGAAAAAACTGCCATAAAAGCAATCAATTACGGGAGTAGAATCATTGGGCTGCATCCAAGAAATAAGAAGTTATACTTCTCAGCTTAAAAGAAAAGAAAAAAAGCCGGCTTTGCGAGTTCACAAAAATTTCAAAATAAAATAACAGGAGAAGAAACTTCAAACATAGGATCTTCTTCCATGTGAAACAAATGGTTTTGGCTCGGTGTTTCCTTTCCGGTTACAACAGGGAGACGATAATTACACAACCGAATTTAATTTCATATCAGTCTCAAATCTTTCGCTGGGATCCGTCTCTAAACCAAAAGGAAAGACCCATCTTTCGCAGATGCGTACCAGATGCGTACGAAGGAGACGGAAAACAGTAGGTTGCAGATACACGTTGACAATAATTTCTTCTGCGCGCAAGGAAATGCGCCCAAGCTCAAAAGGGCGCAAATTCCAACAAGAAACAGATGAAAAAAATATAATTGAATTGCCGAATACACTAGTAATTATCCAGAAGGTTGTTTCAAGACTTAATCCGGAGAAGGAAGCCACGGAAAACCACAGAACCTCGTTCCACGAATTAAATTGGATGAGATATTTTGGGTAAAAGCACCAAGAGGGAAAACCGTATCAAATCAAACGAAACACAGAAAAGATGCGAATTTAATGCCCGCTTCAATTGTTCGGAAACGGAAAAGAAGAGCCCAACACCAGAAAACACCAACCCATGGAAAACCTTAATCTTATTGAACATAGCGACGCGGACAGGGGTAGAAAAGAAGCCCAACGCACCTTGAATGACGGAGTTCAGCCAGTCGACGACCTCCCTTCGGGACTTGAGGCTCGAGACCAGCGCGTAATCCCCGAGCCCAATCGCCGACCGGCTCCGCAGCGTGCAATGGTAGGACATGTGCCGCAGGCTCCGCTCCCGCCCCACCACGGCCAGATCTCTGGCCCCGTCCCTCCGCCTCAGGAAAAAATGGACCTCCCTCCTCCCTTTGTCGCTCGACACCGCCACCTCCTCCCACGCCACGTACACGGACGACGCTGCGCTCGAGGGAGACACAGACGCCGCCGCAGCCGGTTTCTCCATCTCTCTGTCTCCCCCCTCCCGCGGAACGGACCCCGATTCTACGCGACCGCAAGAAACGACCTCCGGCGAGGAAATCTTCACCTCAGGACGACTGCGAATCTCCGGCGAGAGAACCTTCGCCTCCTCCGCTCTCCCTTCAATCCACAGGAATAGCTGCCTGCCTGCCTTGGGTCTTCGTCTTCGCCTTCGCCTTCGTTGGCGTGGAACGAGAGAGAGGGATAAATTTATTTTTCGAACGGACGAATTTTTTTATTGAAACGGATTAATATATCCGCGAAGAGAGAGAAAAGGGGGAGGGGGCTAGGGTTTCGAGATTGGAGATCAGGGCCGTCGAGGGAGGAACGGACGGCCGAGATTGGATCGCCGAGGACGACGCGCGAGGAAGGTGAGTGGGAAATTGCCCGAGGTGGGGGCGGGGGTGAGTTGACGGAAATGCCCCCGCGGAGCTGGCGAAATGACGGGCGGGGGCCATGCTTATCCCCAATCAGCGATCATCACACGGTGGATGAGGGAGCAAGTGGGAGGGGGAGAGATCTGAGAAAAAGTGGCGCCCGCAATTGCCGCGACTGGGAAAGAGACGACTCGCTCTTTCTTGTTCGCCAGCTGTCATTGACTAGCAAATTTCTCTCCTTTTTCTTCCTTTTCTTTTTTTTTCCTTTCTTTCTTTTTCTTTTTCTTTTTCTTTTTCGGTTCAAAATCTCTAAATCCCAATCAACGTTATTATCGAACCAAAAATAAATAAAAAATTAACGTTATCAAAATATTCAAACTTTAAATCAAGTCTCTTGGTCATCGTAATTTAAAATTTCATTTTGCAAAACATCGATTAAAGAACATAGCGTTGTTATCTCTAGCGAGACTCCCGTTAATGAACACATTAAATCATCTTAAAATTTGTCACGCTAATATAAGTTTGAAATTTTTTATAACACAATAAAATTTTAAGTATTTATGCCGCAATTAACGAATTAAAAATTTTTAGTTGTGCAAAAAGAATTGGATATTTGTATCCTAATATGCATAATTTGAGATTTTTGTGATATTAATTCGATTTTCATTTATGTATACGTGGCCATTTGATTAAAGCAAGAAGAATTGGCTATATCTAGGCTTTTACAGTGTAAATTTTTCTTTGGTTTTGCCTCAATTGGGCTTTTTGCCCTCGATGCGTATACATAACATATAAAATGCATAAATAAGTAAATTGCCGCCATTCAAACTAAATATTACTTGTTTAATATGGTCAATTAAGAAAAAATTTCAAATAAATAGAACATTAAAAAAACTTGTTTAATATGAAGAATTAAGAAAGATAACTATTTTAAGATGTAGGTTAAGAACGATCTTAAGAGACTCGAAATTGATACATGAGTTGAGTTCGAGTTCAAATGATATGATTTGCATAATTTAGCATATTTGTTTTCCTAAAATTTCCCGTTTTGACTTTTTTTTCTCAAATTTTATAGATCAAATTAGTGAAAAAATATGGTTTGGCAGTGATAATAAGCTAATCGTGCAATTAACGATCACTTCAAACGGTTAAGTAATCTTGCAAATCTTTCTATTTAATAATAATTATTTTCTATATTTGTTTATTTATTTCTAGTTATTCCATTAAATATCTCGTGATATTTTCCTGATTAAATATATTATCCCAGTAACTCGAGGGTTGGTGATATCGATTTTTACTTTTATCATCATTTGCTCGAATTGAGGTCAAATAGTGCATTTGATAGAATTCGACCTAAAAATTCCCCTTGGCCCCCTGAAAATGCATGTGCGTGGCACCTATTAACGGACCAACACTAATGGGAGTTAAGGAGGGTAAGAAAACGCAACTTTTTAAGTTCAGGATTTAATTACACTAACATCAAAGTTGGGGGGATAAAGTAAAATTCTTCCAAAATATTTTTGCCTCTCACCCTTGAGGTTGTCTCTTATCTCTAATTTTCACATAGCTTTCATCTTCGACTACTATGAAGAGGGAGTTTGAGTTAGATCCCTACATCCCCGTCATTTTTTCCTTTTTTCTTTTGCCAATTTGGTTCTACGTTCTCCTTTTCATCTCTTCTCCCATTTTATGGAACTTTTCTCTTATGATCTTGTGTAGATTTAGAAGCTTCTCTCTTCCGTTTCAAAGAGATTTCTATCCCAATCTAGTCTAGATTTTGGGATTTTGTGCGTATAATTTCAGATTTTCACTTTGGTTTTGTTGATTTACAAGTCAATTTCAATGAAGATCAAATGAATTTTATGAATGTTTTACTCTCACAAATGTTAGACATGTGCTCGTTTAATCTTTTTTCTCCGAACCACGGGACTTACCCCAATAGTCCACCCTTTTATATGAGAAGAGGGAGGGGAATTTGAATCCTCACATTCTTAGGGTTGGGGTTGAGACGATTTAATTTCAGGTATAGATTTTGACTCACACGCTCTATAAAAAGGCATAGTAAGAGGCTAAACGTTAAAGTAGAATCGATAAAAAAAAAAAAAAATTTTTTTATTTGAATGGTGATGATAGTGGGGATGCTGGACCAAGCACGCAACACTAAAGGCAAAACCATATAAATAGATGGAAATTTGTCACGTGTTCATTATTGAAGATGGAGCCGTCGGTTTCAATTTGAAAAATCTCAAATCTGTTTTTTGAGCGAGTGACTTCTAATTTTGTTACAATGATTCTTCTTATTGTGTTTTGAAGCTGTTTTGGATTCATCTTAATTTGCAATTGGATTGCGGTATTTATCTCTTGTATATACATGAAAATAAATGAAATGTTACTTTGACAAAAAATAAAATAAAATTCCCATGTACTTATAAAAATCCATCCTTCTATATTTGAACTTAAACATCTTTTTATTCAAATCTTGGTATTTTTAGTTTTTTTATAATCAAATCTCTCTAACTTCAAATCCAATTAATCGGAGCTTGACTTATTCATTAGATCTGAGAAGAGTCCAACATGAGAAAAAAAAATTGCCGCTATGAATTATTGGTCATCGTGTGGCGATAGTAAAGATAAAATGGGACTATAACCCTGAATTACGAAAGCTCTCGTGACAAGCCCTAAACTTTGAGTTGTCAAATTAAACTTTTGTCATGTTTTAACGGACATGTCAGCTCCATATAATTGGAGTTGATTGGACAAATTAAATACTCAGTAACTTGATTGAGAAGTGCACAAATTCAGAAAACGATAGACTTGTATTTAATTATAAAATATAATGGTATTCAACATGTCTTGACCGACTCTATATCTTTTATTATAATGCTAGCTTCCAAATTCATCATCCACCCTCCGAAAACTTCGCATTATGCATGACATGCGGATATTATAATTATGATAGGTTAATGGATCAACAAATATCTATTCACGCATCTCATTAATTCACATATTCATGTATCTATTTTATTCTTTGTTCATGTGCTTCTAGATTCTTGTACCTATTTATTCATGATACATGAAACGTTTTTGTACATAAATTCAAAAACTCTATAAAAAAATTCGAAATTCTTCATTCCAAATAGAATCAAAAGAAGTACAAATACCCACTTTTTTTCTCTTCAAGTTTTTCTTAAGTGTGTTAGTTTTAAGAAGTGTCCAATAGAGTTTTGCTCATATAGTGCCATTACTAATAAGTTCGAGGTGTTGTACTTGAGAGATGAAGTTTGTAAAGTCACTTAGCACCGTTTGCAGGAACTAATCATTTTAAGGAGATTGAGTTAGGCATATCTCACATTCAATTACTACTTCTTTTGTTATCTTTTTTCTTGAAGTAATTTTCTAATTACAAGAAATAGTCTTACGTATTTTCCCCCTATACATTTCATTCCTCTCCTCCTCTATATTTTCCAACAATAAGAACGCCTTAATAGGGAAGGAGGATAGAGTAGTAATCTCCATTAGCATGACATGACGAGCTTTTCTTATGCAAATTTAATCGATCTTCCTTCATTTCATATATTATATTCTTTGAAATAGGAGCTAAGCAAGCACACATCACGTGCTTGGCCTGATGGTAAAAGGACGACATAACTTTTGACTTTCGCGGTATATTATTGTCCTTGTCCCCGTCGATTATCTTTATCTCCGTCATTGTCTCTGCCGATCAATAGAGAGAGAGAATGAAGAGAAATCATTGAGAGAGAGAGCGGTGCAACTGAGAAGAAAGAGCTGTTGCATCCTAGGAAATGAGTCATTCGAATGCAACAAAGTGAGTGTAGGATTTTCATATTATATAGTAGAAAATGAGTCGATGTGAGTTAAAATGGATAGAATTTTATTTAACATACAACTAGCCAAATCCACCCCTACATTCTCTTGCCAAGTTTAGTTACAATAATCTTTTTTATGAGAATCTTTCTTTTTGAATTTTAAAAAAAGAGAGATGGAAATTAACCACGAAGCCTTCCTATTTATCATGAATATGTCCAACTTACGAGCATATCTGGGGTAGCTAGTATCTATTCTAGAGTTTGTCATCGTCTAGAAGATACATGTCACATTTCAACCATGCATTCAATGAATATACAGAAGTATGATTCCAAATTCTAAGCAATTTATAACCATTTGTAATGAATGGTGTGCTTATTTCGAAAATAATTAATTATTTAAAATATTTTCTTAAAAATGATTATTTATATTATTTACAGAAATGAATCCACAAAGTATATTTCACCATCTACGAAAATGTTTACACATAAATTATTATCAGCAACAAAACATTTTTCATTAACTAATTATTTTAAGTGATACAAGCGATTATTTTTAGGAAATTATTTTTCAAATTATTTATTTTTCACGAAACAAACAAAACCCGAGTGTAACTTCATTTTGAATGTATTTAATGACATTTCTAATGTCAAGAACTTGCTCAGGATCTTACAAATCCAGTATCAAATCACGTCACGACTTATATTTAACTACAAGAGCTATGTTTGTCACTTTACAAGTGGAGTCTTGCTTGATGAACATGTGAACCAACAATTTGCATGTATTCGTATGAAGAATCCAATTGCAAGGTTTGAGTTTCCCATGTTAAAAAGCAAGCCTTATTTCCACAATTGCAATAACCTCTTTACTTATCTATGAGAGAACATCTATCAAGTTTTTAAAAGTACTATGAAGAAATTACATCGTGAGCGAGAACAAATTACTATGAATTTGGGAGCGGTCATTACTATTGTGGCAAGCTCTCATATTAATCGCCATCACATTGAATTTTTGACCATCTTAGAAAAACAATAAACTTTAAGATTAGCCAAATATACATGGCAGTTTTTATAGATCTTAATTAAGAACGTGAAAATACGAAATGGAAGGACAAGGCAAAAGCCCGTGCAGTTTTATTTTTATGGCTGTGGCATATATTAATCTACGTTTGATTTATTGATATTTAATTAACAAAGGGAGCTAAAAGGGCCATGTGATATTAATTTGCAAATACAATGAAAAAATTTAGGACTAAAATTGCATAACTAAAATGTTTATTATTGAATCGATAAAAGTGTAATAAATTCATAACTTTTTGAATAATTATTCTCATTAACAATGGGATTTTACATACATGTGGTATTTCTTCACCTAATAACTTAAAATCTTTCATTTAGACTTTTCAACATGATACTAAAGCTAGTCAACTAGAGCCATTTCTTTTGTACATTTACATGTGTTGTCAGTCAAAATCTCTTGTGTCGATTAATGACACTTTAATCTAATAAGAAACTGAAGATCCAAAACTCAAGCAAAAAGCTTTTAAAAATGCATATTACTTTGGCAATGTGATTTGTCAATGGCGCCACATCGATCATGTCCTCAACAAAGCAAAGTACAATTTTGGGCAGCGAAATGGCCATCCTTGGCTTCGTGGAACATCCCAACGATCCTCATCAGTCGACAAGCCGAGGATGAGCACGTGCAAAATGAGAACGGCACGTTCTCCTCTCGTGACCGCGGGGGGCAGAGATTAGAGCTCGGATTCGGAGGTACGAGGGCGGTCGGATCAAAGGTTGAAACTTTGACCGGTCGGATTAAAGATTGAAGCTTTGACCGGTTGGAGCAGCGAGGCGGCTGGGAAACATCGTGGGAGCAACTCGCGATAAAGTCAAAGCAGCCGCCCGAGGCGGCAAGGTTGGCTTATCGAATCAGTCGCCTAGTCCAAACAAAATTAGTTTACTAGATACCCGAAAATCCGTTTTCCCAGGATATAAAATAATGCTCGAGAGTACAGAAATTGAGACGTGGAATCCCGGTATCGAGTGACACAATAAACCTCTTCAAATTCACCAATTCCATTCTTAACACGTCACGTTATTTAGTATATTAATTTCACTAGATCGATCTCATTATTCATGTCGCGCCACATTAACAAATCAATAATTTTTTATATCATCGTGTGTACTTATTTGTTACAATTTTGAAATGCTTATAAGAAAACACCATATTCAATCACATGAGAGATTTCAAGTTAATAATAGTAATTCTCACTTACATAAATTATTTTGGAGTTTTCAAATGATTTTTCTCCCGGTCACAATTCCTCGCACTTACATAATTTGGTCTCTCTCCACTTTTTTTATTTTTTATTTTTATCTCGAAGCAAAATAAAAAACTCCTTTAAATGTAATGAATGTGAATTTATCCATTCTAAAAACGAATTAGTATCACGTGCCGTTGATGTCTTCGCCATCTTTCCAATGCTGGCGACAAAAAGGGCTTTGCTTCGTAAATAACGATGAATTCAACCATACCTCTGGAGTTGCACCGGTCCACCACATTCCATAACCGACGACTTCGAATCGCTTTCATGGGGAGATCCGATTCGTGATCTTGCTCTGAATTTCTCCGAACCTTCATTTTTTTTTTCCCCATAATTTTTGGTCCCGGGCCGACTGCCAAACGTCAGTCGGTGGGGCTTGCTTTCTGTCGTTTCATTTTTAAAGTGATTTCCGTCCCTGTCGTTCTGACCGCAACCGTCCAAAACCGGGGCTCCACGGACGAGTTATTGCTCGGTCCAAATAAATATCTCCATGCCTTTTCGCTATTAGGGAAAGGGGAATATGCTTTCGTCCCGCGTTCGAGATGCCCGACGCGGGAGCAGAGTCAATCATCGTGCCTCGTCTAATCCATCGAAATCAAATTTTATAAGCGTTTGAAAAATCACAACAACCTTTATACTCGATTAATTAAATGAACGGGAAAAAGACCGCACCATTCAATAACTTAAAGCTATAATAGTACAATAGTTCGGGCATACTTGGTGTGTCTCTTGAAAACATATATTAACAATGAAAACAGAAAAAATATCGAATGCACAAAACAATATGGGTAAGTTAAGAACGAAGTCGAATTTTAAAAAATTCACCAAAAAGGGTGATATGGTCAATTTCATGTGAGATGACAAGTACATTTGGTTCGATTTGAGAAATATTCTCAAGAAAATGAAAAGATGTTAGGGTTAAAAGGGTTTTTTTTGAAATATAATAACGAAAAAAATTTCGAGTTAAAAGGGTTTTTCTCGCAAAGTTCGAATCCCACCGTGAAAGCAACTTATGGTAAAGTTTAATTAAAAAAAAAAAAAAAAAAAAACATTTAAAAAAAATACATTTTAAAAAACAACTTAGACTTGAATATCATTTGGTGAAGACTATAATTTGTAAAAGATTTTTGCTAATTTTTATTTATAGAAATCTCAAACCATCTATTAGCGGAGCTTAGTTGCCTCCGGTGAGGGGTGGTGTTGATTTGTGGGCTGCTTGTTTGTGGCATGGCAGCCAGTTGCCAGTGGCACACAAGTTACTTGCCGACAGCATGTTAGTAGCTAAAGCGAAATTATGATTTTTGACAACATTTTTGAAATTATAAAAGTAGAGTGAGTGCAAATTTTGAAGAGAAAATATGTGTTCTTACATTATGGAAACGTAGCATTTCAAAGTATTTCCAAGCCTTTAAATAACTTTGGATATGCAATTGCGTTTCCCTAAAGTATAAAAAAATATTTGTTAGATGACATTTACATTTGCCTAAGAAGCTCTGGAGCCTCAAAGGGCACCTAATGCTCTTCAAATTTGTCTTTGCTATGAGTAGCATGGAATCTATAGATATGTCGGCAGTGAATATTGCACAGCGTTAGAATAGGAAGATTTGCTTTTGAATCTTCTAAAGGCCCCTAGTTGTTATTCACAAAACCATCACTAAATCTTATACTATAAATTCTGGATGCTCTCGTTCCCCTGACACCGCCCTCCTTTCTCCTTTCTACATGTCTCTCTTTTTTTTCCTTCTATTCTTTTTACATAAGTACATGCGCATTCTATAAGGTGGAGCGAATCCGAAATTGAGGGATCCAACTGGAGCTACATCTACTAAATGGAGATGAATTTTATACACATGCAAATCCCGCACGTGGGGGAATTTCTAAGTTAGAGGAGGGCACGGAGAGATATGAAGAATCAAAGATGGGGCCAACCCAAACTTTTCCATCCGAGCACGTTCGAGGCCCCTCCAGCCACCGCAATGATTAGCGGCGCTCGACTAAAGGGAGAAAAATCGATTTAAAATTATTATTACTTTGTCCAGAAAGAGGGTCGGGTCGGGTCGGGTCATGGATGAAAACAAAAAAAAAAGCCAAAAACAACGGACGAAAAGAGAGGTGACGTAATCCGGGAGGGGGAATGGATCCAGATGACAGCTAAGGCCGGCCAGCCGAAGAGATAGCGACAGCCGCCTTTTTTCCTTTTCCTTTT